>CM066032.1:1665239693-1666489693 GCA_033557465.1 Ichthyophis bannanicus | reverse complement strand
TAGTCTGCTAACATCTCCCATCAGCCCCAGTGTGTCCAGTCTCCATGCAGCAGGAGGACGTAGTGAGCCTAGTTACAGGGCTCACTAGAAGAACAGATAAGGAGCTGTTAGTATAGAATAGAGAGGTTTTATTTGATTTGGAACATTAAATTTGACTATTTTGGTTAATTTGGGGATATAGCTTTAAAAAACAAAAAAAAAAAAAGTACCATTTAGCCTGCCATCGTTTACTTGTGCCGGGTCCTGCCTCAACATTCTACTTTTTCTAATCTGGGTGTCCCAGTCCAGCTCAGATCTCTCTCCCTTATGCATTGAGGAAGCAGCAGCGAGTCTCTGGCACTTCTGTCAGCCGGGACCCTGCGAGCTCTCTGGTTTGGAACAGCCGGCTGCTCGTCTGACAGCGCTCAGCTCGTTGTTTGGCTGAGCGCGGCAGCGCGGACGGAAGCACCGCAGTGGCGAGAGAACGCCAGCGGTGTTAACAGCAAACAGGTACGGTGTGTGGGGAGCAGGCAAACAGCACAGATGGTGGAAAAGGGGCTGCAGGCACGTTTTTGATCTCTGCAGGTTTTTGGTGCCCTTTTCTCTTCTGTCAGCGGTGGCCATTTTGGCAGCGTGGTCGACGCGTGGCGCGCCGCTGTACCGAGGATCGTAGAGTGGCTTCTTCAGCCTTGTTTCTCTCTCCCTCTTTGTTTGGTTTTAGTTTGATTTGGTTTCATGGTATTTCGAAGTTGCAAGCGTTATCTTGCAGGGGCCGTTTTTGTCTTTTTCTAGAGAAAAGGTGGTTCTTCGGCCCGTTCCTTCCTTTTTGCCTAAGGTAGTCTCTCCATTTCATTTAAATCAGACGGTTACTCTGCCGGTGCTCGGGTCATTCGAGGGCAATTAAAGCAGACCGGGGACGGCGTTGTTTGGACGTACGGCGAGTACTACAACAGTATTTAAAGATGTCCGAGTCCTATTGCAAATCGGACCGCCTATTTGTTTTGTTCGGAGGTTCCCGTAAGGGTGAAGCAGTCGTGAAAACTTCTATTTCTAGGTGGATTAGAGAAGCGATTGCTTCGGCGTATCTTCGACAGGTCCCAACTGGATTACGGGTGCATTCTACTAGAGCGCAAGCGACTTCATGGGCGGAGCACAGTTTGGTTCCGCCTGTGAAAATTTGTAGGGCGGCTACTTGGTCGTCCCTTCACACTTTCAGTAAACACTACCGCCTCGATGTGTTATTAGCGAAGGACACTGTGTTTGGGTCGGCGGTGTTGCAGGCCGGTTGGAAAGGTCCCTCCCAATGAGTACTGCTCTGTTACATCCCAGAAGTGTGGACTAAACTGGAGGAACGATAAGGAAATAGAAATTACACTTACCTAGTAATTGATGTACCTGGTGGAACTCCAGTTTAGTCCTCATTCCTGCCTGGGATAGTACGGTAGCGTTTCAGGTTCAGTCAGAGAAGGGATACGATGACCGGTAGGTATGTTTATTTCACTAATTTTTCTGCCTCTTGTCCTTGCTAGTTTGGCGCTTTGGATGAGACTGAAGAGCTGGCACGAGGAATGAGGCCTAGCTGCCATGCAAGAAATTCATTTGTATATAATAGTAGTTTTGAGGTCAGTTTTTTGCATGCAATTCATTGTTTAAGGTTGGCTACTTATTTGTTGCTCATTTAAGTGTGCTTTGTCAATAGTTCACTGGGGCTGATGGGCGATGTCACGTTTTTGGACATGCCCAGTCTCCAAGCTGCAGGAGGAGGTACACTACCCAAAAGTGTGGACTAAACTTGAGTTCCTCCAGGAACATCAATTACCAGGTAAGTGTAATTTCTATATAGAGAGGAAAGGGCTGCCAAGACTGAGGCTAGGTTGCTCACAGTCTGCTGGTTGCAATCTGTAAGCTGCAGGGAGAGCATGAGGCAGGATGCAGTGCCATGGACAAAAATACTTGCTCCATGGTCCATATCTGGTTTGGGGACAGGAAAAGCACCAACGACCAGAAACTCTTGCTCCAAAGGTGGTATCTGACCTTTGGGCCATAGTTTGGGTGACCCCCATCCGAGAGGAAAGGAGGGTCAGGGAAGATATGATATAGACATTTAAAGTCTTGAAAAGTACTAATGAACAAACAAGTCTTTTCCAAACTAACCCATTTGGAGAAACTGCCCCAATAGAAAATTTTAAAAATAACAGCAGGAAATTCTTTTTCACAGAAAGGGCAGTGGATACTTGGAATGCTTTCCTACTGGGAGTGATGGAAACAAAAACAGTGACAGAATTCAAAAAGGTATGGGATAGACACAGAGAATCCCTATACAGCAAGAGGAGAATTCCTGCTTAAAGCAAAACTTTAAATGACTTTCACACTTCAACCCAAAGTAAAAGCATAGAGTGGGGATAAGCCGCACGGAGTGGTAGTTACAACCTTCAGCATTTTACTGTACAAACTAGATGGGCCATACTGTTCTTTATCTGCGGTCATTTACTACGTTACTACACCAAAAAGCATCTGGATTAACCATAAGACTTCTAAAATAAGGCTCCCAGAGATGCTGTGTAGAGGGGAACCGTGGAAAGAAAACTTGCTCCCTGCTTCCAACTCCTCCTCAATCCCTTAAAACTGAAGTCAACCCAACCAGCACCCCCTCCTTCCCAATCCCTTGGTAAAACTTAAATACATCCTCAGTCAGTAATCCCTTCAGCCCCCCATTCCCTTTCTCAAAAACTCAGGGTCTCCTCAGCCCTCCCACACCCCTCTATCCTCTTTTGTAAAAATAAAGGGGTCTCCACAGCCCTACCACCTGCTGCCCTGGCACATACCTCCCAATGCCCCTGGTGTGTACTTAGAAGAAGAAGCAATCACCACTTACTCCTGCTGTTTTCAAAATGGCACCTGCAGACCACAGCAGTAGTATCACTAGCCTGCAGGCGTCATTTTGAAAGTGGCAGCTGCTGAGGCAAGGGAAACTGAACTCTGGATAGGAGATTAATTAGTTGCCTTTTCAAATCTGAGTTCAAGGTGAGTTAGAAGTTATTTTCCTATCCCAAATAGACTTACAATCTAGTTTGCACCTGAGGTAACGAAGGGCAAAGCGACCTGTCCAGGTCACAAGGAGAGTCAGTAGGAGAAGCAGAATTTGAACCCTGGTTTTCCTGGTTCTCAGCCTGCTGCTCTAACGACTCCACGACTCCACTAGTACTTCTCCCGCCTGCTACCACTTTTGTACTTGTTCCCTTGGATTTCTGTACCCCAAATACACGATTCTGCACTTTAATGCATTAAATCTCAACTGCTAAGTAATCGGGGCCAGTACAAGGGTATTTGGTCCCTAACTGAACCTTTAGCCTACTTCAATTAGCATTCAGGCCTCTACAGCCCCCCCCCCCCCCCGAGACTTTATAATTCAATTCAACAATTATGATCCTCCTAACACCACCCTTCTAGAGTAATTCTGAAAAAAAAATGCATAAATGGCCATCACATTTTTAAATATTAAACTTTGATTCACATCCATCAAAAGAGCAATTTTCAAAATCATTTACCCAGATAAACGGTCTACTTAAAAATTGATAGGGCCAGATTTAAAACTTTGGCATCCATAGGCAAAAGCGGACAGCAGATCCCAGGGAGCAAGGAAATGGAGTGCTGTCCAAGATTCCAAAACTTAGAGAGCCAGAAGAAGAGCAGAGGAAGGCCACAGTATCATAATAGTACCCCTTTGAAGCAATACATTGCTCAGAAGTAAAACACATGCAAATCACCACTTTTGGTCCTATATTTGGCACTTTTGAAATTTGTTGCCCTAGGCAGCTGTCGACGCCTACATCCTGATGTGGAATCGTGTATCCTCCCTGTAGGTAAATGTAGATACTGGTGGCAGCTTATGTGGCTGCCAGGATTTAAAGTTTGGTTTTGCCTGCAGCTGTTTTCACTTCTTTCCTCTCTTACCTTCCCCCACCCCCACCCAAACTGTCACCTTGCAGCAACTGGTAATCCAGCTCATTATTATTTCCGCTGCTTTCACACTTTGTATTATGGTTTATAATCGATCTAGTCAGCAGATGCTTGGATGAGTTATTTCCTAGGAAATGATGGGTAACATCTAAGTTACATTAACCTTGAGTTTTTTCCAAGCAGCGAAAGGTAATGAGAGACTGAATTTCTGGGATGTGCTCCAGAAATTACCTTTAGGATGTGTACGATCTTCACACCTCCCGCACACATTTTATCATGCTCTCAACCTGAACGTACCCCAGTTACATTCTTTTTTTTATGGGACATTAAACCACATCCCTCCAAAGAGTTTCCAATCCTAGCCCTGTAGTTTTTATTTGATTTATTTCAATTTCTTTCTCTCTAGCCTCCAGCGTTTACTCATAGCTGTCACCAGGGATGGCCCAAGGGGGGTGCAGGGCCATGTGCGGAGACTTGGTGCGAGGCCTCATTTGCATAAGAGGACTAATATGCATAATTATTTGCATAATGTTACCATACACTAACTTTTAGTAAACATGCCTCTTAATGAGTGTATGGATAAAGAAAGACTAAAAGATTTCTACATTACTATAATCCAGTGCCAACCACCAGACACATTAGGAGCTACTACAAACACTGCCCATTTAGAACCCATAGCAAATCTGCCGTATCGTAACAGCACTACCAGGACTCACAAAGCATCAGACCCTACCTATCACAAGGCAGTACTGCAAATATTAAACCAATACATTTCAGAGAATAACAATACATGACCTACTGTGGAAAGAGAATAAGTGGCAATGTCAAATAGGAATTACATAAACAGAATACCTCAGCTCAGTTACACATGCAGAACACAGACCATCACCAAAGAAGGAATCACAATTTAGAAACAGAAAGACAATAATTAAACTGGGAACCCCAAAAGCCAAACTTGGAATGTACAACAACACTGTAGAAATAAAACTATAAATTAATTTCCTCTTGTACTAAACAAAGCGCAGACGTTAATGATGCACATTTCCCAGAGCTGACATATTCCAGTTAATAAATTCAAAATAAAGAGATATCTTTCTGCCTTTTGTGTATTTTCTTTCAGTTGCAATTGCTCCAGCCACTTTCTTCTGGTTTCTTCGTGTCTTCTGCTAACTCTCCATCATCTGCTGTCCATTTGTCCTTTCTTCTCTCTTCTAGTTTTTTTCCTTTCTCTCTCTACATCTGCTTTGGAAAAACTTAGAGAAGCTAGGAAAGCAGTCAGGAAAGCAAAGATACAAAAAAGAAGAAATAGCCAATGCAATAAAATGGGGGGGGGGGGGGGGAGATAGGACATTTTTCAGATATGTTAGAGGAGGAGGGGCAAAAGTGCTATTGTCTGACTCAAAGGTGAAGGTGGGCAATATGTACAAAATTTCTGTTCTGTATTCACAGATGAAGGGCCAGGAACAGGACCTCAGAAACACCCACAAATAGGAACAGAAGTGACAGGGATCTTGAATGATTTTCAGTAGACTGTGTTCAGGAGGAACTAGCTAAACTAAAAGTAGACAAAGCGATGGGACTGGATGGGATACATCTGAGAGTATTGAAGGAACTTGGGGACGTTCTAGAGGCTCCACTGACTGAACTTTTCAATGCTTCTTTAGAGTTGGGATTGGTCCCAGAGGACTGGAGAAAGGCATGTGTGGTCCCTTTACACAAAAGCAGAAGTAAGGATGAGGCTGAAAACTACAGGTCGGTTAGGCTAACCTCTGTGGATGAGTAAATTATTGGACACACTGCTAAAAAAGAAAATAGTGAGGTTTCTGGAGTCAAATGGATTGCAGCATTCGAGGTAGCATGGGTTTACCAGAGGCAGGCCTTGTCAGACAAATCTGATTGATTTCTTTGACTGAGTGACTGGATCTGGTTTTGCAGGATGATGGGATGATGTTACACACCGACATCCAGTCCTTGGCCCTCATGATGTGGATGTTGAGAGGCTAGTGTTGTCTGAACTGAACTTGCCTGCCGGCGTAACCAGTGTCCTCTTGGCCTCCAGGAGGGCCTCAGCAAGAAAGTCTTAGTCTTATTCCTGTAAATGGAGGAGGTTTTTGTCTGGTGTGAGGTCCAGGCCCTAGATCTTTTCGTCTGTCCCACACAAAAACTGCTTAACTGCTTGAGTATCTTCTACACTTCTCCGAGTCCAAGTCCAATTACTTCAGGATTCACCTCAGTGCAATCGGAGCTTATCATCAAGGTGTGGAAGGGACGTTCATCTCGGTACAGCCTTTAGTTGTTCACTACATGCAAGGGTTGCTTCTCTTGAAGCCTCCATACAAACTTCTTGCAGTGTCTTAGCAATTTGAGCAATTCCTGCCCTCTGAATTTATTGACCTGGAAGGTAGTGTTTTTGGTGGCAGTCAGCTCAGCATGCAGAGTGATCAAGCTTCAGGCTCTCATAGTTCTTCCACCTTACACCAATTTCCATCATAATAGACTGGTCCCCCGTACTCATCCTAAATTCCTTCCAAAAGTGGTATCGAACTTCCATCTTAATCAGTCAGTTGTTCTACCAACATTTTTCCCAATGCCTCAGGCTCACAAAGGGGAAGCTGCGTTGCACGTGTTGGACTGCAAACAAGCCTTAGCCTTCTACTTGTAGTGGACAAAAGCCCATAGAAAGTCCATCCAGCTTTTTGTTTCTTTTGACCCCAGCAAGCTATGGGCTGCTGTTTCCAAATGCTCTCTTTCAATTTGGCTAGCAGACTGTATCTCTTTCACTTAGGCCCAGGCCTGAGCCTTGATAGTCATGTCACAGATCACAATTTCAGAGCCATGTCTGTGTTGGTGGCCAAATTAAGTTTGGTTTCCTGGAAGAGATCTACAGGACTGCAATGTGGTCTTCTGTCCACACATTCACATCTCGCCACTGTCTGGACAGGGATTGCCGACATGACAGCAGCTTTGGCCAGTCTGTAGTTTGGAATCTGTTTGGGGATTACAATCCAACTCCATCCCTCTCCCAAGCCCATTCTATTCTGTCCATGCTATTGCCATTAAGCAGACAAATTGTTGCCCCTGTTGGGCTTGTCTGCAGTCTCATCTGCTTTTGGTAGCCTGTACCATAAGTGAGGACTTCATTCCTGCTTGTCCACAAAGAAAAGGTAGTTACTCACCTATAGCAGATGTTCTCCAAGGACAGCAAAAATAAGTCCTCACACCCCTCTCACCTCCCCTGGGAGTTGTGTTCTACTATAGCTATACTAACCGACTAGTTCAGGCAGGCAGGAAGAGGGTGCAGTGGAACCTTCCAAAAGCTTCCATTAGTAGCTGGGGAGTGTTCTCGCGTGGGTTTCGTTGGATGATGTCACCCATATGTGAGGGCTTATTTCTGCTGCCCATGGAGAACATCTGCTACAGGTGAGTAACTACCTTTTACCCTCCAACGCCCTGCATTCGTTCTTCTCCCACTCCCCAAACTCTTTTTCTTCCCAGACTCTATCCTTTCAGCACCCTTGCGTTCACTCCCTGCCCTGCTCCTTTAAATTTGTTAAGCCCTCTGTGCAGCAAACTCCCGTTGCCTCTAACCTTTAGAGGTGGCAGAAGTGCTACAATTGCAGTCAGTACCTGCGCTGGCTGCCCATGGGGATCCCATCTCCTATGGGCAGAAGTGGTGCAAATGGCTAAGATCAGGCTTTCTCTGCAAACTGAATAACCAAGCAAAAAGGAGGCTGATCAGGGAGGCCAATGGCAATCATGTTTAGTGGCAATATTGAAATAGCTACGGGCGTTTGTGGCTAAGACTTATCAAAGTGTACACGTCACAGCAATATCACAGGCACTTCACAAGTGTGGCAGGTATGGTAGGGTGGTAAGGAAGCTATCACTCACAAAAGCACACCTTGAATCCCATTTGATATATGCAAAGGAACACTTGGAAATACAGTAGCCATGTGGCAAAAAGTTTTTGATCTCATGAAACTGAAATCATCATTTTTTTTGGCCTAGATACAAAGCACTACATGTGGTGCAAACCTAATCCAACACAACCTAGAGAACACCATCCATTCTGTGAAGCATGGTGATGGTATCAGCTTCATATTATAAGGGTGTCTGTCACTGGCAGGGTTTGGGGCAATTGTCAGGATAGAAGGGTCAGTGAATGGAGAAAAATATAGCGGAGCCTTTGAGAAAAACTTGCTGTCCTCTGCTAGAAATCTGAAATTAAGACCGAAGTTCACCTTTCAGTAGGAAATCATCCTGAGACACATAGCCATAGCTACTGTGGAGTGGCTAAGGAACAAAAAAACAAATGTCCTTGAGAAACCCCAGCCACAATCCAATTGAAAATCTCTGGCATGACTTGAAGATTGCTGTCTGTCAATGATTGCCAAGGAACTTGACAGAGCTTGAACAGTTCTTAGAGAGAAATGCTCTAATACTGACAAATGTGGGTATGCAAAGTTGGTGGAGATCCTGTCTCAACAGATTCTCACTGTAATTGTTGCCAAAGGTGCTTCTAACTAAATATTGAATTGGCATCAAGGGTGGGAGGGGGAAGAAAGGCTAATCCAGATGTTGCATTTCAACACATTGGGCTTCTGGCTTTTGGTTTGTCCCCAAGTAAACCATTTTTCGCCTTTAAGGTTTGCAGTTTGGTGTATTGATGAATGGGAACCCCCCCATTATTTAAATACATGCAAGTGTGATGAAAAACACTGAAAGAAGTATAGACGTTCTATAGCCACTGTAATCTACATGGCATACTCAGTAGTTTGGAAACCAATTCTATTTGTCAAAGGAACATGTTTAGTCTGAGAGTTTCACTTAATATCACCTTATTCAACAAAATGGCAGTGTGCCACAGTATAGCTGCAGATTCTAAAAATGTATGCCATAGAATGTTCACAGTTTTGCTGCAGAACCTACTTGTTAGTTTTAGTAGGAAGCTGTGGGCCTTGACCTGGTTTCACTTTATGTCTTTGTAGTGCATTCTTAGTTCTCTGTGTGTGTGTGCTTGTGTTTAATAGGTGGATAAAGAATCATTAGCCTAAATAATCAGACCACCATGTTGCTGAAACATACAGCACATTTTTGATGATGCATATTTGATTATTTGTTTTGAAGAAATACGATGGTTTTTGTGTGAAGATGAACAAAGTATGTGCCATATTTGGAGGATCCAGAGGAATTGGAAAGGCTGTTGCACAATTACTTGCACAAAAAGGTTGCCATCTGGCTATTATTGCTAGAAACTTGGATGCAGTCAAAGCTACAGCAAGTCAGCTCGGTGGTGAGTACACTGAAGCTTCATGGGATAACATCATAGATATTATGGGCCCAATATTTAAAAGCACTTATCCTGATAGCAGCACTTGCTGTCTAGATAGACTTAGCCAGCATCACTTATCTGGCAGTTTTCAGTGACACTGTTGAGAGAGTGCTGCTGAAAATCATACTGACCACCCCAGCACTAAATGTATAGTGCCAGGACAGAACCTGAGTAGAGCATAGGCGGTATTGACAGTTATTCGAATAGCAGCGATATTTTGTCCACTAAATGAAAAAACTGTCCAGATAGCAAAAATATTGTCCTAGATTATCTGAAGTCATCCGTATAGTGGACTGAATGTCACCACGGACTAGATAACTGCCATTATTGACTACACTATACAGTTATTCAGTGCTAGCTGCTATCTGGATAGTGATGCTGAATATAAGGTATTTTGTTTGACCACCACAGCTGAATATTAACCCATGTATTTCTGATTCAGACCCATATATATGGAAATAATATATGTGCCCTAGTTAAATGAGGTGTCTGGTTTCATGTTTTTGTGAAAAAAATCCCTTTTTAGATGTATCTCCCTGTCTACCATCATTGGTTGATCCTCTTCCCCCCCTCTTGGAGGAACTGGAAAGAATGTTTCACCTTGTGTAACAGCAACCTCTTAATCATAACTAGACAGAACTGGCACGACTGCCTAACAAAATATAATTGAACTATATTCACAAAAATATACAAAGAGGGATCCTCATAAATAGTTCACCTTCCACATATGGTGAGGCCATATTCACTTGTTGGTGGACCCAAAACATTTTTATATATATTTTTATTGTTCTGTCAGCCTAGTGTATAGAAAATAGAGTACAGTATTAGTATATACAAAGAAGAAAATCATTAATGCAGTCAATGTAAATATCATATCACAATGCCCTCCTTAGGAAAAACAGAAGCTCCTAAAATAGCTGTATGAGTACAAAAGCTTCGATATCCAAGAAGTTGGGAGAAATGTTCTGATGTGAAGAGCAGCAGAGATGTTCTATGAATGAAAAAGAAAATAATTATTGGTCAGGCTTGACAAATTTTCTTGGACTTGAGAAGCCAGCTTAAAAATTTAGGCGCCAGCGCTGAGACCTCAGTCACAGAGTACCCCCTCACCCCTCAAAAAGTATGTCGCAGCTCCTTTTTTAAGGACCTGATGTACCATTTTCACAATTTCTGTGGGAAAAGAAAGCTTAATAAATCAGGCCTTTCCTCTTTGTCTCTCTGGGCCAGTCCAGGTACAGTTTGGTTGCCAATCATCTCCAGCAGCTGAGGACTGAATGCTGAAACCTTTACTGACAGCTCCCATAGCTCCCCCTAGTGTCAGGAAGCCAGTCTTCAGTCCTCAGCAGCGGTGTAGGATGTGTCTCTGGCTGGCTCTCAGGAGAAACAAAGTTGGAATCAAGCAGAGTTATTTTTGTTTTTGGAAATAGGTCCAAATAATTAAGACCCTTGCTCACTGATCCTAGCGGGGTCCTATAGCAAGAGGTGCTCCCTTAGTGGGGGAAAAAAAAAAAGAAGAAGACAGACCAAAAAGAAGCGATCCTTAGCGTTTGGCTGGATTTCAGCGGTTTTGGGGGCAGAGCCTGCTCTCAGGAGGTTTGCTTACGATCGGGGGTGGTAGTTAGGAGCTGGGAGCCCCAGTATCCTCCCCCCGATGCTGATCTTTGTTGGCTCCGTGGTCCGCTAGCAGCGGGTGCCAGGAGTAAGGAGCTGCTTCAGTAAGGCTGCAGATAGGTGAGCGGCTCGTCGGTGAAGGATCTGGCCGCCTTAGTAATTAGGGTTTTCTTGGCTCTGTGGTTCAATTCAGTTTGTTTTTATTCCTCTGTGAGAGCCGGCGGTTTGGCGGGTGCGCGGGTTAGGGCCGTCGGCCGCTTTTGAGCGGCCCCGTCAAGATTTCAGATCTTCCGGTATTGTTTTTTTGTTTTTTGTTGTTCGCTGGTTGGCGAAGCTCAGCTGGCTAGTTCTCTCTTGCCTGAGATAGGGGAGATTTTATCTGAGGCAGCCCCAGAGTCCTGGTCATCGGAGTTGGAAGAAGGGGAGCTGGGTCCTGGCGAGGATCCGAATGTCTTTCGAGTATTTAGGAAAGAGGAGCTGGGGGCTCTGATTGTGCAGTCTCTTACAGCCCTAAATTTAGCGCTGCCGGCGGCGCAACAGAAGCCTCTGGAGGATCCCTTATTGCAGGGTTTTAAACCGGAGCAGCGTTGTTTCCCAGTTCATAGAGTGATTAAACAGATGATTGAATCGGAATGGGAATGCCCGGAGGCTAGCCTCAGGGGGGGGCCGTACCATTGCACGCTTCTACCCGGTTCCTCAGGAGGAGAAGGAGTTGTTGAAGATGCCTAAGGTGGATGCACTAGTGTCAGCGGTCACTAAAAAGACTACGATTCCAGTAGAAGGGGCTGCGACCCTTAAAGATCTTCAAGATAGGAGACTGGAAGCGCTCCTAAAGCAAGCTTTTGACGCGTGCGCTGGCCTTGCAAGCTTCAGTATGTGGGGCATATGTTTCCAGGGTCTCTATCCGGTGGATCCAAGGAGAGCAAGGCTCGGTGAAGCAGGAGGATCCGCCTCCAGAGGGAGCAAAGCTGGAGTCAGCGGCGGCGTACCTCGCGGACTCTTTCTATGATCTGATCAATATCGGCGAAGTCCTTATTGCGGCTCGGCGTTTCCTTTGGCTTCGGAACTGGGCGGCCGATGCCTCTTCTAAGTCGCGCCTCAGCAAACTTTCTTACAAGGGCAAGCTGCTTTTTGGGGAGGCGTTGGAGAGGCTTGTTAAGGATTTGGGCGACTCTAAAGGGGGGTCGTCTGCTGGAAGATCGCCCTAGAGGGTTCAAGAAAGGAGCAGTACAGAGAGGACAAAGCAGAGAGGTTCGTCGGTTTCGAGGATCTCGGTTTGCCCCTTACCAGAGGGGTCGTTTTCTTTCCAGGGGCAGTCCTTTCGAGGAGCCAGAGGTTTTGGCCGCGGATTTTTTTTAACTTCCAGCAAGCCTTTTCCAAGAAGTCACAATGAAACGAGGCTGGTCCAGGCGGAGTTTCCGCTAGGGGGACGTTTGCAGGGATTTCTCTCCGCCTTGGCCGCCATAACTACCAATCTCTGGGTTCTAGAGATCGTCCGTGAGGGGTATGCGCTCGAGTTTGCCTCTCCTCTGCAGGACGCCTTCGTTTTATCCTCCTGTGGCTCCCGGGCGAAAACGGAGGCAGTCTCGAGCACTCTGCAGCGGTTATTACTCCTGCGGGCCGTGGTTCCAGTGCCGCCAGACCAGTGCGGTTTAGGTCGATACTCTATTTACTTTGTGGTGCCCAAAAAAGAGGGTTCGTTTCAGCCTATTCTGGATCTCAAACACGTGAACCGCTGCTTAAGGGTTCCACATTTTCGGATGGAGACACTGAGATCGGTTATTCGAGCAGTGCGGCCAGAGGAGTGGCTCACCTCCATAGATTTGACAGAGGCATACCTGCACATTCCGATTTACTCGGAGCACCAGCGCTTTCTGCATTTTGCAGTTCCCATGGGTCATTTCCAGTTTTGGGCTTTGCCGTTCGGTCTGGCCACTGCGCCTCGTACCTTCACCAAAGTGATGGTGGTGGTAGCTGCGGCTCAGTGCAAAGAGGGCATCCAAGTGCATCCCTACCTGGACGATTGGCTAATTCGGGCAGGATCTCAAGAGGAATCGCTCGCGGCTACTGCTCGAGTGGTGCATGTTTTGGAGCACCTCGGTTGGGTCGTCAACCAGGCAAAGAGTCAGCTTATCCTGTTGCAGAGGTTAACATACCTTGGAGCCTTGTTCGACACGAAGCGGGGGGCGGTCCTACTCCCGCCAGTCAGAGTACAGAAGATTGTAGCTCAGGTGAAGGCTTTCAGGCGTCTCTCGGCTCCAACAGCGTGGAGATATTTACAGTTGTTGGGTTCCATGGCCGCGGCCTTTGATCTGGTTCCTTGGGCCAGGGCGCACATGCATCCTCTGCAGCAAGCCTTACTCTCAAGGTGGTCTCCTCAGGTTCATCCCCTGTCTCAGAGGCTGGAGTGCCCGGAGGAGGTGCGGCTCAGTCTGCAGTGGTGGCAAGTCCCGGCGCACCTTCAGGTGGGGGTGCCGCTGAGGGATCCGGAGTGGATTTTGGTCACGACGGATGCCAGTCTATATGGATGGGGAGCTCATTGTCTGTCTCAGGTGGCTCAAGGGACCTGGACGGAGGAAGAAGGAAGCTGGTCGATCAATCGATTGGAGCTGCGGGTGGTGCATTTCGCGCTTCTGGCTTTTTCGGGTCTCGTCGACCGGCGTGCAGTGCGGGTGTTTTCAGACAACCTAGTAACCGCAGCCTACATCAACAGGCAGGGAGGCACTTCCAGCCCGCTGTTGCTCCAGGAGAGTCAGGCCTTGCTACAGTGGGCAGAATTGCATCTCGTGGCGCTTTCGGCAGCTCATGTAGCAGGGAAGGACAATGTTCAGGCGGATTATCTCAGCCACAATCGCCTGGATCCCGGAGAGTGGGAGCTGAACTGGGCAGTGTTTCACGAAATCACGACTCGCTGGGGCCAGCTGGTTATGGATCTCATGGCGACCCTGGCCAATGCCAAAGCGTCCTGGTTCTTCAGCAGGCACAGGGAACACATGTCGGAGGGACTCGACGGGCTGGTTCAGCCCTGGCCGGTGGGACAGCTCCTGTATGTGTTCCCCCCTTGGCCCTTGCTAGGGAGAGTCATCTGCAGAATTTCGAGATACAGCGGCAAGGTGATTCTCATTGCGCCGGATTGGCCCAGACGCTCCTGGTATGCGGATCTGGTGAGACTGCTCGTAGCCCCTCCTTGGAGGTTGCCCGAGCGGCTCAACCTATTGAGTCAAGGTCCAGTGTTGATGCCTCAGGTGGATCGGTTCTTGCTTACGGCGTGGCTCTTGAGCGGGAGTGCTTGCGGCGCAGAGGATACTCGTAATCCTTGATTGCGACTATGTTAAAGTCCAGAAGACACTCTACGTCTTTAGCGTATGTTTGCATATGGCGCATTTTTGAGGCATGGTCTAGAGAGAGAGGTATTTGGGCCGGCTCGGCCGATTTACCGGACATCCTAGCATTTCTTCAAGGTGGTCTAGAGAGGGGTTTGGCCCTTAATACGCTCAAGGTACAGCTCGCAGCCCTAGCTTGTTTTAGAGGCCGGGTGCGAGGGCGCTCTCTCTCAGCTCATCCGGATGTGCAGAGATTTCTCAAAGCTGTCCAGCAGATCCGTCCTCCACTTCGGCGCGTAGTTCTGCCGTGGGATTTTAATTTGGTGCTGGAAGCTTTGATGGAACTGCCCTTTGAGTCCGGTTCCGCCGGAAGTTTACGAGAGTTGTCCTGGAAGACAGCCTTTCTAGTGGCTTTATGTTCCGCTAGGAGGGTTTCGGATTTGCAGGCTCTCTCCTGTAGGGCGCCGTACTTGCATTTTTTGGAGGAGAAGGTAGTCCTAAGACCCGTGCCTTCGTTTTTGCCGAAGGTGGTGTCGGGATTTCACATTAACGAATCGGTTTCACCCCCACATTTCCGTCGCGGGGGAGCGGGGCAGTGGACTGGGCGCTTCGGAAGTTAGATTTGGGTAGAGTGTTGCGGAGGTATTTGCGAAGGACGAAGCCGTTCCGGAAGTCAGACCGGTTGTTTGTTCTGTTTGGAGGACCACGCAAAGGTCTGGTGGCTACCAAAGCTTCTATCACTCGCTGGGTGAAGCGAGCGATAGCGGGGGCTTATGAAGCGAAAGGTAAATCGCCGCCGCCGGCACTGAGGGCACATTCAACGAGGGCTCAGGCGGCGTCTTGGGCGGAGTTTGCTTTGATCCCGCCAGCGGACATCTATCAGGTGGCGACCTGGTCCTCCTTGCATATGTTTATGAAGCACTATCGGCTAGATGTGCAAGCCCGAGGGGATGCTAGGGTTGGAGCTTCAGCCATTGTAGCGGGGCTCGCAGGTCCCCCCCCCCCCCAGTTTAGGTACTGCTTTGTTAATGTCCAACTGTACCTGGACTGGCCCGTAGAGACGAAGAGGAAGGAAAAATTAGACCTTACCTGCTAATTGTCTTTCCTTGAGTGCTCTCCAGGCCAGTCCAGGTCCCACCCGAATGGTTTGCGAGCAGCAATTGTTTCAGCAGTGCCGGGGTTTGTGTGTTTTTCTCTCGGTGGCATCTCGGGTCCGCCATTCCATGGGCGATCCAGCTTCTGGGAGAGGATATTGCGGTCTTCCCGTTCAGTTAGGGGGCTCCACGGAAATTTTTTTAAAGAAAAAAACAAAAAACAAAAAGAGGAAGAGATTTTCAAACATATTTCAACTCATAAGGGAGAGCTTCTTGGCGGTAGGTTGTAGTTGCGGTTATTTTTTTCAGAAGTTTGGTGTTTTTTTCTTCGTTGCTTTGACAATAAGTGACTGGCTTCCTGACACTAAGGGGAGCTATGGGAGCTGTCAGTAAAAGTTTCAACATTCAGTCCTCAGCTGCTGGAGATGATTGGCAACCCAACTGTACCTGAACTGGCCCAGAGAGCACTCAAGGAAAGACAATTAGCAGGCAAGGCCTAATTTCTCCTTTTCGTGCCATTACATAGTGCCAACAGAAGGCAGCGACCCTTCTCTTCCTCTCTCTCCAACTCCAATGAGTATGTTAGCTGCACCTGAGGCTACTTCCTTTTTGCTTCACGTATTATGTATTTATTTGTTATTAGTATTTAGCTCCTATGTTTCCAATAGTAGTTTAAGGCGAGTTACAAGCAGGAACTGTAGATTTTTCCCTGTCCCTAGAGGGCTTAAAAGCAGAAAAGCTTAGCGCGACATTTCCTGTTGCTTTTCCCACGCTAGGCTTGCTCTCCGATGCAGAAAGCAAACTAGCACAGGAAAAATGCCAAAAAAAACAAATGCTCTAAACTGCAGCGCACTTGACGTGCAAATTGCATGCAAATCGCTGCATATGTAATTTGCCCAATATAAAAAAAACCTGTGCTGAAACAGCAGTTTTTTTATACTGTTTTTTAACTGGATTTTCATGCCAGCTTTGGGCAGGTGTAAAGATCCAGCCCGGAGCAAAGGTATCATCTAAGGTGAAGTTTGACACCTTACCTCAGATGATGCATCAGGAAAAAACCCTGATGCTATCAGAGTACTGTCAGGGGAGTTGGTGCCCCCACGACCGCCCCCCCTGCCCCACCCAATGTGGTCCCGATCTCTGCCCTGCCAATTAAAAAAAACATTCCTGGTGGCCCCAATTCCCCCCACCCACCCACTCACTCACTAAAAAAAAAGAACCCTGGTGGCCCAGCAGCCCCAATCCCTCCCACCCCCCACTAGTCTGGTGGCCCGGTGGCTCCCAAACCCCCCCACCCCACTCCTGGTACCTTTAATCCAGAGCAGGAGCATTGCCCACATGCTCCTGCCCCCTGCACCACCATCTTTATCTTTAACTCTTGATATACCACCCTAGGCAGCAAGGCATCAGAGCGGTGTACAAGTTTCAAAAAAACATCATAATGAGATGAGAAGAAAAGAGTGCCATTTATTGATAGGAAAGGTAACACAGAAAAGAGACAGAAAGGATGGTGAGGGATAGTTATTTTATTTATTTATTTATTTGGTTTTATATATCACACTATTTCAAAATCAGCATGGTTTACAAGGAACAGGCAAGAACGCTTTACATAGTGCCATTAACAGTTGAAAACAGAATAGTAACATTAGATAATAAACTAAACAGTTAACCTTGTCCATTAAACTGGTTTGTCAACTTGAGTAACAGGGTAACTATCTACAGGATGGTTAGAGGACTATGCAGTAGGTATGTCTGAGGTCTGGCAGGCGGGATCAAAGCAAAGCTATGTTATATGGTCATAATGTAGTTGGAAGAGGTGGGTAGTTAGGGAAGGGAGGGAGGCAAGTCATAAGCAAACTGGAATAGATGGGTTTTGAGTAGGGATTTGAGCCTGAGGAATGAGGGCTCTGCACGTAGGGAGGTAGGTAAAGCGTTCCATAGGGCAGTGGCAAGGAAAAAGAAAGCGGAGGGTCGTGTCTGTTCTAGGCATGCTCGTGAAACTGAGGGGAGAGCTAAATGATGGGATGTGCAGGGATCAGAGAAGACGATGGGGGGAGTAAGAATGGAGAAGGTCAGCTAAGCATTGTGGGGTACTTTCTCCTAATGGGTTAGTTTTGCGCATACTTTGGCAGTCGTGAACCTCACTTCTCAGCCAAGGTATGTGGAATATGATCTTAATCTCTCAAATTTACTGCTAATGCTCAGCATAATACTTGCATCGTGCCAAAGAGAGCCTCCTGATGGAGTTCATAAGATGTAACATGTATGGGTAGTTTGTCAAGACGTGTTTGGAAATTCTTCTTTATCAGGCCTGTGGCTCCCGTACAATGGGAAATATTTCTGTATCTTTCTGCCACATTTTCTTGGTCTCTGACTGCATTTCTTGATACTTCAAGATCTTCACCCTCTCCACGCGATTAACAGAAGAATCACTCGGTACTGACACTTCTATTATCAATGCCGTTCTGGTATTCTTCTCCTTTACCACTATGTCAGGTGCTTTTCAGGGGTACCTGTGTGGACTGTCAGGTGCGCCAAGGTGAGAATTTTGTAGTCAATGCGGTATTTTATGGGGAGCCAATGAAGGCGAATGAGGGTGGGTGTAATGTGATCATAGTGGGAGGCGTGTGTAAGCATCTGTGCTGCCGTGTTTTGGACAAGTTGAAGGCGGCGAAGTTGATAGTGAGGAAGACCTGTGAGTGCACCGTTGTGATAGTCCAGTCTAGAAATAACCAGTGACAGCAGGAGAGTTGTGAGGAAGTGCGGGTCAAGGGAGGAGCAGAGGGCATGGATTTTATTTATTTATTAGAGTCTCTTTTATACCGTGCTATTCAGCATCAGTGCGGTTTACAATGAACAATAAAATACACATTTCCGATGGTACTTTGTGTTTACAGTTGAACAGGTAATGCAACTTGGATAACAGGGTAACTATTTACAATTTAAGACATAATTGGGAACTCTTTTGATCCAGCATAAGAGGAAGAAAGACTGCTGAACCAAGGAGGACAGGGGCTCTAATTTGACTCCCAGATAGCGGAGAGATTGAATTAGCGAAATTGGAGAGTGAGATAGGAGCGGGGCTAATGAGGGCCCCTCGGGTAGTGAAAGTAAACCAGATGGCAGAACATTTGGAGGGGTTGAGGTGTAGGTGGTTAGTGAGGAGTCAAGTCAGAGACAGAGGATAGGCAGGCGTTTAAAGGAGTCAGATCGGGGGAGTGTGGATCACTGTGATGTAGACGACAGATGGCATAAAGATAAGCAGAGATACCAAATTGCTGAATCGGCAACGCAAGAGGAGCCAAAAAGATACTGTATAAGTCACTGGTGAGGCCTCACTTGGAATACTGTGTTCAGTTTTGGAGACCGTATCTTGCAAAAGATGTGAAAAGACTGGAAACTGTTCAGAGGAAAGCGACCAAAATGATTTGGAGCCTGCGTCAGAAGCCTTATGAGAAGAGACTTGAAGACCTAAATATGTACACTTTGGAGGAGAGGAGGGACAAGGGAGATATGATTCAGACCTTTAAATACTTAAAGAGAAATGATGAACAAACAAACCTCTTCCAAAGACGGGGAAGCTGTAAAACTAGAGGGCATAATATGAAGCTGCAAGGTGGTAAATTGAAAGGCAATATCAGGAAATATTTTTTCACTGAAAGGGTGGTGGATGCTTGGAATGCCCTCCCGAAGGAAGTGGTGGGGGCAAACACGGTGACGGAATTCAAAAAGGCATGGGACAAACACAGTGGATCCCTTTATAGCAATAGGATAAAAACAAAATAAACGGTACCATCTAACTTCTGAACCATATAACGTCTCAACAAATAGGGGTGTCCTATATG
Organism: Ichthyophis bannanicus; assembly: GCA_033557465.1. Lineage (NCBI taxonomy): Eukaryota > Metazoa > Chordata > Amphibia > Gymnophiona > Ichthyophiidae > Ichthyophis > Ichthyophis bannanicus. The sequence continues at coordinate 1,666,470,549 of CM066032.1, read as the reverse complement.
GAGTGGTGGGTTTACCCCTAAACAAAGACATGGGGAGGGGTGGCCTGCACAGAGTGACAGGTGCACCTACTCTTGCCATCTTGCTGGGCAGACTAGATGGACCATGCTGGTCTTTATCTGCCGTCATTTACTATGTTACTATGTATGAAAAGGAGAGGGCCAACACCAACCCTTGGGGAACACGACAGGTTAGAGGAAGAGAAGAGACTGTGCCACAAACTACAGAGAAAGAACGGGAGGATAGGAAAGACTGGAACCAGTGAAGCACAGAGTCCCGAAGCCTGCAGTCAGAGAGATGAGATAGCAGCAAGGCAGCACCTGGCCCCGCGTGGTACATCCTGGGATGCACCGGGCATGGTCAGACTGCCATTTAAGGCATTTTCTGCATTATATTGCAATCTGACCCCACGCTGTGCATTTGCCGTTATTTTTCAAGATGGCGCTCCAGATTAAAGGAACCGGGAAGGGAGTGGGGAGTTCAGGGGGACACCGGGCCACCAGGCCTTTTTGTTATTGGGTGGGTAGGATTGGGGCCACCAGGGTTTTTTTTTTTTTTTTGGTCGGGCGTGTGGGGATCGAAGCAACTAGGGATTCGGTTTCTTTCGGGGGGGGGGGGGGGGTAATTTTCGGAGGCACCGGTCCCTCGACAGTATTCTGATGGCATCTGGGGATTTCCCCGATGCCTAGGTCATCTGAGGTGAAGTGTCAAAGTTCCCCTCAGATGACCCTGTTTCTCCAGGACAGCATGCTAAACATGAGCCAGTTTAATGCTGAATTTTTATGCACTGGGTAATTTGAATATTGGATTCCAGAACAAAGAGTCAGCGTTAAAGTCGTGCTATGAAACACTGTGTAGAACTTGTGACGCTGCAGCAGTGCTAGAAGCCATAGAAACAGATAGTGACCCGGTGGAAGCTCCGGGTACTGCAGCTAAATGCAAGATTTTCCCTTCTCAGCACAAGATGCACATGGCTAATCAGCTAACACAGCTCACCTCGGGGGAGGGGAGAAGCGGAGTTGCTGATTGGGCATGCCCTAGCAGGAGGCGGGTTCCCCAGAGCAGAGACAGCTTGTTAAACAGGAAGAAGGAAGACAGAACAGGAAACCGAATGAGAAAGGGAACAGGAACGAGAGAGAGAAGCAACTGAGGAGGAGAAAGGAAATACAGGAAACAGAAGAAGCAGATGTGTGCTTTAGAGACGGAGTAGCCTTGGATGCCAGAGCCTTTGACTTTGAAGGAGAAACGCTCCCCAGCTGCAATTCCAGGAGAACGCTTGCCAAGCCAAGAAGCAGGTACCAGGGAGACTCAGTGCATGGAAGAACCTTCTGGGAGCAAGAGAAGGGCGAGGCACTGAGAGACCCAGGGGTAAAGCCTATGCTTTTGGAACAGAGAGCTGACCCGTGGAAAGAATGGCAGACTGCTAAAGAACATTCAGGCATTCCTCAACACAAGGTACAGGGTATCTTTAATTCTGATAACTGCTTTTATGAGAAGCCAGACTGTATGAATGCTTATTTTAAAACCCAGGGCAAACCCAGGTTTTATGAGGGCAGTTGGCTGCAACCAGAAGCTCATTCAGATAAACCCTGCTTTTCTCCTCAAACTGCTGACAGAATTAGCAAGCAAGCTAGCTACAAGGATGTAGCAGATATATTTGCTAGAGATATATGCCAGAAGGCTTTAGGAGGTCATAAGTTTGAATTGCTGTCTAAAAATCCTTCATCTGCAAATGAACTGACTTACCCAGCACTTGCTGACAGAGACAAGTGGGGGAGGGGTAACTCCAGTGCAGTGAATGAGCATAGTAAGAGAGACGGCATTGTTTGCTTACCTGAAGAGAAACCCACAAGCTATTACTCACCCCAGGAAGGAGTTAATTCCCCGCCTAGCCCATATAGTAAGCAGGCTGAAGAACTCCTAAAAGAGTTTAAAGCTTTTCTAGACAAACGAACTATTCCTGGACAGAAAGTAGCTGAGTCAGTACAGAGCCCAGAAGCACAAGTGCCATTGGTTCTTCCCTTACCAATGGTGGATTTGAATCAGCCAATGGACTGCTCAACCTGTCTCATAGACAAAGAATAGTCAAGCAAAGCTTGTGTGGTCATTCGTTATAATAGGCTGAAATACATGCTGTCTAAGTTCCTTACCTGAAGAGCTTATGAGGAGATAAGAATAAGCTGAAGCATAAATTAGTTACAGTGCATGAACTTTATTATTTGCTCTTTGTTTAAGTGATTTCAAAGTAAAGCTCACATGACAGGAATGTGAACTCCTGTGTTAAAGGACAGTTTTGAACACAGTGTTGGAAAAAGCCTGTTTTCCTTTTGTTCTTGTTTTGGCTACAAAAGTATATTCCTTTACGCCTGTTCCATTCCACCACGGAGCGGGAGAAATAAATCCTTATAAAAAAAATATTCTTTATACCTGCCTTGTCATTCGACCTTCACAACTACAACTTAACTTCAAGGCACACCCCTCCTCAAACCCTCAAGGTTAGGGAGCGGGTGCTGGCTATAAACTTTAAGCACTAGGCACTAGCGCAGGGTTTCTGTATCAGCCTGTAAGTTGTACCTGAGGCAAGGGAGGGTTAAATAACTTGCCCAAGGCCACAAGGAGTGTCATTGAGATTTGAAACCTGGTCTTTTTGGTCTGAGGCTGCTGCCGTAGCCACTAGGTTACTCCTCCTCACATATCAAGAGACCAATGTTTGATTCCCATTGGTACTGCTTGTGACCTTGGGCAAATCACTTTACCCATCATTGTCTCGGAAGAAAGGCCTGGCAATCTACTTCTGGTCATACCTTGCCAAGAAAATTCAGAGGCTGCTCGGTCGCCAGGAGTCAGCATTGACTCAACGGCACACTTCACCAGGGTCTGGTAATGCACAAAGCTAAAAACTCTCTCATATCCACCATACCCAGCCATCATTCAGTTTCTTTCTCGCTCTCTTATAGTTCCCACAGCCATCACTCAGTCTCACTCTCTTTTTCTCTCATAGCCTCCCTAGCCATCATACAGTGTGTGCGTGTCTCTGTTTTTCTCTTTCTCATCTTTTTGTGGTGCTCTTTTCTTCTGCACCTAAAATGCTGCACTTATTTCTCACTGCGATTGGCTCTCTGCAAGGAGCTTGAGCCATTTGGTGAAGGAAGCTTGGGCTGATCTTGCAGTTTCAAGTCTCAAGGAAGGAAGAATGGTGAGAGATACTGGGTGAGGGCAGGGGAGGCTTTGTTAGAGAGAGAGAGACTTGAAACCACGAGACCAGTGAACTTCCTCCACCTTGCAGCTCAAGATCCTTGCAGAGAACCAATCATGGTGGAGGAGTGAGGCAGCTCTGGCACAAAAATCTTTCAGGGGCATGAAATCTCAGGTGCCATGACCACCTGTTGCCTGGGATTTGTTGAGCCTAGATTTATATGACAAAGGAGCTGCAAAACTTAAAAGAAAATGCTGAGAGAACTGTATCTCAACTCCCTAAATTTTGAATGAATTACAAGTCATGACATTAGAGAAAAATGTATTAAGAGAAGGAAATTCTCAAAGAAGAATGGATGTGAGGCAGCTGTCATAGACTTCAGGAATAAATCTGATGAAAAACACAACCTCTTTTTTTTATATTGGTGATCTTGAAATTTTAGTGGCTAATCCACATTATCAGTCTGTCTGAAGTTGATTTTAAATTTTTGATTATTCCTGTATTTAATGTCTCAACTTGCATAGATATTATACTGTGAAATGCAAATGGTTTGACATGGAAGATTATCGAGACTTGACATTAAATATACATTAGTGCAGGGCTTGACAAACCCCAGGTGCCAGGTCGCCATGATGATTGAAAAATTGGACCTGGTGTCTGGGGATCAGAGCACATGTGGGCAAAGCAGCTGTCTGCCCACGGGATCCCATCTCCCGCAGGCAGACGTGTTACAAAAGGCCAAGACCAGGAGAATCTGCCCATGGGAGAAGGGATCCTTGCGGGGAGAAGGGATTCCTGCGGGCAGAAGGGCTGCTGAAAGCCACGATCACAGCCAGTACCAGTGCTGTCTGCCTGTGGGGGATCCCAAATCCTATGAGCAGAAGTGCTTCTAAAGGCTGAGACCAGCAGAATCTGCCTGTGGGAGATGGGATCTCCGCGAGTAGAAGGGCTGCAGCAGGTTCCTGTAAAAAATACAAAAAAAACAAAGAGGTTTTAATGCACAGAGGATGAAAAAATTTAAAGGGGCAGCAAGTTGATTTCATAGAGAATAGTAAGTGGGGGGCATGGAGGACAGGGGGTGAGTGGTAAGGAGGGAAGGAGAAGGTAAGGGGTTCTGGGAAGGGAAACAGAGGCTTGGTTTTGGAGTGGGGGGCGGAGGGAAGATGCAAGTGTTGGAGGATGAAGAGAAGAATGCAGAGGAAGTACACACGCAGGCACCCCATGCCCAGCATCACATACACACACATATGCAGGCACCCCACTCCCAGCATCACACACATACAGTTATTACTACTACTCAGCATTTATATAGTGCTACCAGTCATACACAGCGCTGTACAGTACAGACATGTAAGAGAGTCCCTGCTCATCAGAGCTTACAATCTATTCAGTCACAGGTACCCCACCTTTGCACCGCCCCTACACACACACACACACATGCACGTAGAACCAAAAGAGGATGCTACATGAACACCATCAATATCCCATCAGACTGCCGTAAAACAAAACAATCCACCAGCAATAGTATGTAGCCCCCACACATTGGAATGCCTTCCCTGACAAACGGACAGCCATCAAAGACCTACAAATGTTTAGAAAACACATCAAAACACTCCTATTCACTGAACGTTAGGGCAATGGCAATAACAATAGCACTATATATCCAACTTAACACCCTCCACTCACCAAAATAATGACACCCCTCTCCCGGCCATCACCCCCGTCTGCTCTAGGGACAACCCCCATGTCAATGATGCTAAAGCAACCTATTCTGTATATAGTTCAACCTGTACATAGTTAAGTGTAAATAATGCTCCCCAATTATTGCTGTTATTTCCCTGTTGGATGTAACCCCCCCCATGTTCAATGCATACTGTTGAGTTCGCTGTAAACCGCCCCTGATCTCTGGAAGGGGTGGTACTGTATATAAAAACTTTGAAAATAAAATAAAATAAATAAAAAATAAAGGGTCAGTGGGGGGCGGTGGGAGAGGGAATTGGAGTGGGGCCACTGCCTTCTGTTGGCACTGTGCAGGAGCCCATTAAGAGCCTGATTTATTAAGCTTTTTTCCAATAAAAATGGGAAAACAGTTTCAGTAAATCAGGTCCTAAAACCTAAAAAATAACTGCGATACACCCTTTTCTGAGGGGTGGGGGCATGCACTGTTACCTAGGTTTCGGTGATTGGTTCCTAGATTTTTAGGCTGAGTGTGTCAAAAGCAGCAGAGAGATCAAGAAGGAAGAATGGTCTGCCTCCATCTGCTAACTGTGGAGCATAAATGAAGTGGAGGAGTAGCCTAGTGGTTAGAGCACTGGCTTGGGAACCCAGAGACCAGGGTTTAGTTCCCACTAGCACTCCTTATGGCCATTGCTCAGAAAAATCCAAGTTATCAGTGTCCCTGTTTAATGTACGTTTACCAAGTTTAAGTTACAATGTAAACTGCTTTGATTGAAATGATAAAGCGGTATGAAACACCTATTAAATAAATAAATAACTCACTCACCTGGACTGGTCTAGCAGGATGGTAAGGAACTAGGGTTCATTTTCCAGTGGATTAACTAGCTAACTTTGAGGGGCATGCCCAGAAAGGACTTACGACTTGCACCTTTTCCTCGACTGGTTTCAAGGGCTCTGTGCTATCCTGGTTCTCTTCTTATCTCTACTACTACTATTACTAATCATTTGTATAGTGCTGCAAGGTTTACGCAGCGCTGTACAGACACATGTAAAAGACGATCCCTGCTCATCAGATCTTACAATCTAGTCAAGACAGACAACACAACAGCTGAGGACAAGGATACATCTAGGGAAATGGTAAGGAAACACATAGGAGACTGAGCAGATCGGGATCCAAAAATGGCCTCTCCCATCACACTTCCAGCATTTGTGCTGGTGGATCCTCTTCCACTGCTATCCTGCTCTCAGTTGGTGCACCCCAAGGATCTGTCTTGGGTCCACTATTTTCTCCCTCTATACCCAGCCTTTTGGTACACTCATCTCCTCCCATATTTTTTAGTACCACCTTTACGCTGATGACTCTCAGATCTACCTCTTTACACCTGAAATATCTCCGGTAATCTAGGCTTGGATTTCTGCCTGCTTATCTGACATTGCTGCCCGAATGTCTCGCTTCCATTTGAAATTGAACATGGCCAAAACCAAGTTTCTTATTTTTCCCCCCTAAACCCACCTCCCCCCTTTCTCAATCTCTGTGGCTAACACTCTACTGCTCCTTGTTTCCTTGGCTCGCAATCTTGGGGTTGTCTTTGACTCCTCCCTCTCCTTCTCCACACACATTGAACTGATAGTTAAAACCTGTCGCTTCTTTCTCTATAACATCAGCAAAATTTACCCCTTCCTTTCTGAACACACTACTAAGACATTTATCCACTCTTAGTCACCTCCCATCTAGACTATTGCAACCTCCTTGCTGGTCTCCCTCTGAATCATCTCTCTCCCCTTCAGTCTGTTCAAAACTCAGTTGCGCAGTTAATCTTCCTCCAGCGTCAATATGCTCATATAACCTCTTTTCTCAAGTCGCTTCACTGGCTCCCTATCCATTTCCATATCCAGTTCAGATTTCTCCTATTGGCCTATAAGTGCGCTCATTCTGCTGTTCTTACTACCTTTTTCTTTCTTTCTCCTCCCTACACTCCTCCTCGGGATCTCTGCTCTTCTGGCAAATTGCTTCTATCAGTGCCCTTCTCTTCTACTGCCAACTCCAGACTTCGATCATTTCACCTTGCTGCTCCTTATGCCTGGTACAAACTACATGAGTTTGTACATCAGGCTTCATCTCTGCTCCTTTACAAAGCAGGGCTAAAAACTCACTTCTTTGAGGCTGCTTTTGGATCCTGATCCACTTAGTCTCTTACGTGTTTTCTTACCATTCTCCTAGATCATGGGTGGGCAAGTCCAGTCCTGGAGAGCTGCAGACCAGTCAGGTTTTCATGATGTCCCTAATGAATATTCATGGACCTATTTCTATACAATGGAAGGCAGTGGATGCAAATAGATCTCTTGAATATTCATTAGGGACATCATGAAAACCTGACTGGTCTGCGGCTCTTCAGGACCGGACTTGCCCACTCCTGTCCTAGATGTATCCCTGACCTCAACTGTTATGGTGTTTGTCCATACTAGACTAAGCGCCAATGAGCAGGAATTGTCTCTTATATGTGTCTGTACAGCACTGCATATGTCTTGTACTGCTATACAAATGAATAGTAGTAGTAAACCAGAGCAACTTTCAGTGATGTCATCACTTGTATATATGCTGGTACAGCACAGACAACTCTGCCAAGGGCGTTCCCAAGCCCAGCTGCAAAAGGAGGAGGGTGGTCACTCTGCTGCAGTGACCAGAACTGGGAAACCAGGGAAACAAAGCAAGAAACCACATAGATATTTGAATAAACTCATTCACTTATACTACCACATCCGGGACAACCAATGCACCAGCATTGGGAACACAGGATGCTGATGAAAAGTGGGCTACTGGTCAAAGAATCTAATTTATGACACCAAAATTGGAAATTCGCATCACCGCATAGAATGTGTGAACTGGACACCATGTCGGACAAAAGGAAATCATCGTCATGGAATTATTGCAGTGCAAAATCTCGATTGCTGCAGTATCTGAACTACGTCTCGCTGGATCTGGAACACTGACCATACAACTGCCAATGACTGATGAAACAATGACACTATTCTACTCTGGTGCTGAAAAATGAAAAGCTGGTGTCTGTTTTATGGTGAATAGATGAGCTGCCAGAAGTGTAATTGCTTTCCAACCAATATCAGATCATCTGGCAGTTCTTACCATCGACAGCACAGTCAAGTCCCATATTCTGTCCATCTTTGCTCCAACCGAGACCAGGCTGGATGCAGCTAAGGATGACTTCTACAACCAGCTCCAACACACGCTGGATTGGATCCCACAGACGGAGTTGATCATCCTGGTGGGAGATTTCAGTGCTCACATCAGTGCGGACAAGACCAAATGGGAAGAAATGCTGGGCAGTTTTGGCCATGGTGAGATCAATGATAATGGACTGCGCTTGCTGTCCTTCACTGCATCGAACAATCTGGTAATGGGAAACAGTCACTTTCAGCACCCTTGCAAATACTAGCTTACATGGTACAACCCATCTGGCAAAGATTCGGTTGTCCTGGACTCATCCTGATCAATTCCCGATTCCAATCATCGGTCAAAGATGTACGTGCAATGAGGGGGCCCGATTGTGGATCCGACCATTACCTCGTCCATGCCAAGGTACAGCTATGATTACAACAGGCAAAGCGGAAGGCACCTCCACCAGCCAAACTGAACTGGGCATGTTTGAGGGATCCGGCACTCAGACAAGAATTCCAAATCGCCCTGTCCAACAAATTTGTAGCACTCGAACCATCAGATGATGTCGACGCAGAAGAAAAGCAGATATTGGAGTCCATTCTGGAATGCGCTGCTGCCCCTCTGTGTCCATCCATCCAACGTCGGATGCAGCCATGGATTTTAGACGAGTGCCTGGATCTGGTGGATAAACGGAAATGAATCAAAACGTCGACTTTGAGCTGTACCGGCAACTGAACAAAGAGGTCAGACAGAAGATGAAGATGGAACGAGAAGCCTACTGGAATGATGTCACAGCCAACCTGGAAGAAGCAGCATCCAAGCACAAGCACAAGTAAAAGTAAACTGCTAGATACTTATGACCTAGATTGGCCACTGTTTGAAACAGGATACTGAGCTTGATGGACCTTGGTCTGTCCCAGTATGGCATATCTTATGTTCTTATGTTCTGTATCAGACCCTCAGGAGACTGAGTGGTAAAACCAAGTCGACCAATGACAACATCAAGAAAGCGGATGGCACCTTCTTGAGCTCCCCTGGTGAACGCCTGCAACGGTGGAAAGAATTCTTCTAACGGCTGTACAACCACGATCCGCCCCAGGGTCCACCACCAGAGCCAGTACCCATTGACCTGCTGGAGATTCCATTCCTCATCTGTGAGAGGTGCCCGGAGTGGACCAAGTCACTGCCAAAACTATCAAAGCTGGGGGAGACATCCTGCTGCAACAGCTTCACTTCCTCCTAACACTCATCTGGCGCATGGAACAAATTCCATCAGCATGGAAGAAAATCATCATTGTGACAATCCTGAAGACAGGTGATAGCAGGGAATGCAAGAACTACAGCAGCAGCAGCCTCCTGTCAATCATTGGCAAGGTGTTCATGAAGATCATACAATCAAGGCTGCAGAAACATCGTGAACAGACCAGCTGAGAAGAGCAAGTAGGATTTAAGCCACATCAGGGCTGCACCGATCAAATATTCACCATTCGTCAACTGGCAGAGGAAAGGATCAGGTGTGGAAAGTGAACCATCATCATCTTTGTTGACTTCAGATCCGCATTCGACTGTATTCACTGGCCCGCCCTGTGGAGGGCATTGAAGAATGAGCACGTGCCACTGAAGATCATCCAACTTCTCCAAGCATCATACAATTTCAACCAGCAGTGTGCAGATCCAAAATGAACTATCCAAGGAATTTTCTATCCAAACTGGAGTCCGTCAGGGAGATGTCGCCTCACCCCTGCTTTTCAATATTGTGATCGACACCATTATGAGGAAAACATTCAAGGACAGATGCAGGGTCCAGTACGACGTGAACAACTTCCTGACCAGCTTGATGTTTGCAGATGACAGTGCCATATTTGCTGACATGGAAGCAGAGCCCACTGACATCCTTTACCACATCGCTCATTCTTATGGCCTAAGAATCAATGCGGACAAGACCAAAGTTATGACCACGGATGGATCACAGGCCAGTGTTCACCTTGATGAAATCCAAATCGAGCAGGTCCCAGAATTCAAATACCTGGATATTGCCGGTGCTGGAGAAGAAGGTGGAATCCACCACTTATTGGCCAGGCAACAGTAATGTTTGCCTTACTCAAATGGTGCTTCTGGAAGAAGGCCAATATCTCCACCAAGACGAAAATTAGCCTCTTCCGAACACTGACCTGCCAATTCTTCTGTACTGATCGGAAACATGGACTCTGCTCAAACATGACATAAACAAACTTTCAAATGCAGTGCCTGAGACAGATTTTGGTTGTCTCCATTCTTGATTGCCATAGAAACGAGACAATTCAGACAAGTCGAAGAACAAATCCAAAAACGCAGACTACAATGGTTTGGCCAAGTTTGCAGAATGAACATGTCGGTTTCCATACAAACTCCTCTAGCGACAGCAACCTATCCACTGGAGGGTTCAACGAGGAGCACCAAAGAAAATGTGGCTCAAAACTTGAGGAAGACCTAAGGAACTAGCGACTGACCATCGACGATGCCAGAAATATCGCCACCGATCGCCAAGGTTGGAAGTGTATTGTGAACAACACACGGAATCCAGCGGCACCTACAGCAACGTATTGGTTGAGAAGACGACCTGCTCCCCAAATGCCAGCTAAGGATTAAAGAAGAAGCAGCACTGAGAGAAACCAGTATTGTCTGCTTCCAGCAGGTGGCAGGGTGTCTGGACTGGTACAGCAGTGCCGACAGGCCTGTGTCTTCTGGCCCAGATCACGATCTTGTGGCTTGTGTGTGTAAGACTTTGGCACAAAGTTTGCTTGGAGCTTGGTTGCACTCGTCTCCTCGAGCTGACAGTAGCCCTGTATCCAGAACTGTTACCCACAGGTTCCAGTGCTGGTGGGCCAGAGAGCAGATAGGTGGAACCCACGAGGCCTGTGGGGTGGGGGGGGGGGGGTTGGTAAGTCTGGGCACAGACTCACTGTCCTATTTCTGTATACTACTTTATTTTTTTTTAATTTTAAGTTTTTATTAAGTTCTGCAATAGGTAAGACACCCCACAATTAGACCAACAATAAACATCAACAAACATGTAACATTTTCCCCAAAACATGCTCGTTAAAGCATACAATTCCTCCCCTTACCTATATACCACCATCATAATCATTGCTCCTTAGTTTTCCCCCCCTCCTCCCCAAACTCCCAAAACATTTTCTTCAACCCCTCCCTCCTTTCCCCCTAATTCCACCTCCTCCACCTCCCGTACCCCCCTGCCCACATCCTTCCCTTGCCTTAGATTAACCACTTATCACTCATCACCCCCCCTTCCCCCATCCTCCCTACCCACCGCCTACCCCCCTTCTATACCCAAGCTCTTGTACTTCTTGCCATGACTCTAAACCCACTCTCACCCCCTCTACACCCCTCCCCCTCCTTTCCTGCTCCATGCTTCCACATACCCTCTCTCAACCACCTCCATACCCCCTCCCACCTTTTCGCCATTTGTCCCCCTCTACCCTTCTTTTCCCCCATTATTTTATACATAAGATACATTTCCGACATTCTCTTAGCATAACTGTCCATAGATGGTAGATTCTTTCTATTCCAGTGCCATGCTATTTCGCATCTGGCCGCCGTGACACAATACCAAATGATGCTCCATTCTCCTTCCCACTTCCCACTTCCCGTCCTTTTTTTGCAGGAAACACATTTCAGGGGTAAGCTCTACACACGATCCCACAATTTTATTAATGTTATCCCAAATTTTCCCCCAATACCTTTGAACCATTGGGCATGACCACCATATATTTATTTATTTATTTTATTTAACTGTATTTATATCCCGCTTTTCACCGGGTCAAAGCGGCGTTACACTCAAGGGTGGGGATAATTAAGTATAAGGGTGGGGCCATCACCAGGTAGGCAACATTGATGATTTCGACATAGGACAGACTTTAGACATGGACAGCATAGTTCAGTAACATATGCATCCAGTAACATCCAGTAACATATGCATCCAGTATAGTTCAGTAACATATGCATCCATAGTTCAGTAACATATGCATCCATGTTCCCCCTTTGCCGCACTGCCTCCAACATTCATTTGTCTTCAATACCCCCGCTTTATGCAACCGCTCCTGGGTGAGATTCCACCTACTCGGCACCTTAAACCCATTCTCCCGCAATGACGTGGATATAGTAAATTTGGCTATACCCATCGCCACCCCCTCCCATACCTCCACCTCCACCTCCCATTCCACCCCTAAATCCCTTTCCCACGCTTCCATGTCTCCCCTCGCTATTAACCCTTTATAGATTCTAGATAGCATGCCCTTCTGCCCCATGGAACCCAAACATGCCCTTCAAACCATTCCACTCCCCCCGCCACTATCCTGCCCCCTCTTCCTTTTTCTAATCAATGACCCCATTTGCCCATACTCATACCTATCTGTTTCCAGCAACTGATACATGTCTTGGATACCCTCAAACCCCCTTACCGCATCCCCAATTAGTATCTGTGACACCTGACTTAATCCCTGCTCCGTCCATCTTCTAAGAACTGCTCTATTCGGTCCTACTCCCTTTTCACAGCATGCTTGAAGGGACATTGTATGTGACCACTTCTTATCACCCGCCATCCTCTGCCTATGCTGCTGCCACACATTTAAAGTGTGCACCACCAACGGGTTATCTCCCCTCCCCCCCTTCCTCCCCCCCCCCCCCCCCAATTAACCTTTCTAACTCTCTGGGGCCAAAGCCTGCTGCCTCTATCTTCACCCATTGCTTGAATGGTTCCCTTAACCATGAATACACCGCCCTCATTTGCGCTGCCTTGTAATACAGCACAGTTAGGTACACCCATCCCTCCCTCCATTCCCTGTACTTGTAATGTCCGTGCCGCTACTCTTGGCCTTTTACCTCCCCAAATAAAACCCTCCACTTGTTTTTGTACCTTCCTCAATATTCTTCTCGGAATCACTATCGGTAATACTTGAAAGTAGAACAGGAACTGGGGAAGAAACATCATTTTGATAATCGCCATCCGCCCAAGCCAAGAGTAGTACCCCCCGCTCCATCCCCACAACTGTGTCTCGAGTTGCCTTAGGAGTTATTTATAGTTTAACTCAAATACGTCCTCCAATGCCCTCCCCATCTGCACCCCCAGGTACCTTATTGACCTCTTCACCCACCTAAAGGGAAATTGCTGCTGTAACCCCATCTGCTGTTCCTCCTCCCCCCCCAAACTTAGTATTTCTGACCTTCCCCATTTGATCCGGAACCCCGCCACATTCCCATAGTCCTGTATCTCACCCATTATGGCTGGCAACGTTTCCCCTGGTCTCGTGATTGTTAACAAGATGTCATCTGCAAATAGGGACATACGATACTCTGTTTGCCCTACCCGTACCTCCTTAATATCTTGGCTCGCCCTTATCCGTGCTGCCAGGGGCTCCAGCAAGAGCGCAAAGAGCAGTGGTGATAGAGGGCAGCCCTGCTGAGTTCCCCTCCCCAGAGGAAAAAACTTGAATATCCTCCATTTACTCTCACACATGCTTTGGGACTTACATACAAAGCATTTAGCCAATTCACAAACTCTGCCCCAAACCCCATAGCTTCCAACACTGAGAACAGAAATTTCTATGACACTTGATCGAATGCTTTTTCAGCATCCAGCGAGACCAGCAGCGCCGGGTCACCCGAACGCCTTGCCGCCCATATCACATTTAGAACCTTTTGATATTATCCGCCACCTGCCTCCCTGATATAAAGCCTGCTTGGTCATCATGAACTAGCTTACCCAGTATTTTGTTAAGCCTCGTCGCTAATATCTTTGCCAGCAGTTTCGCATCAATGTTTAAAAGCGATATTGGCCTGTAGGACGCACACTCCTGTGGATATTTCCCCACCTTATGTATAAGGGTAATGCCTGCCCATCCCATCGTGTCCGCCAACTTCTCCCCACGTCTTGGCGCATTGAATACTGATGTTAATGGTTGTACTAATAGACTCCCAAATTTCTTATAAAATTGCGCTATCAGCCCGTCTAAGCCTGGGGCTTTCCCTAACTTCATATCCTTGATCGCCCGTATCACTTCCTCTGCTCCAATCTCTCTGTCTAACTTCTGCTGTTCCCCTTCTTCAAACCGTGGCAGCCCCACTCCCCCCAAATAGTTATTGATCACCTCCGCTGTTCCCTCCGATTGGGCTGCATAAAGCTTCTGATAGAACGCTACAAACTCTTCTCTGATCTGATGGTCTTCCCGCACTACCCCCCCCCCCCCCTTGCTTCTGATCTGTATAATTCTACTCCATTCCTTTCTCTTTTTTAACTGCCGTGCCAAGTATCTCCCCGCTTTATTACCCCCCTCGAAAAAGTTCTGTCTCAGCAGCTGCAGGTTATGCCTTATCCGCCCCGCTTCCAGCGTATTCAGTTTAGCCCTCGTCTCCAGTACTGCTCCCCTAAATTTCCCACTACCCCCCTGAGCATCTTTCCCCTCCAGTACCATTAATTGGTACCTGAGCTGCAATTCCTGCTCCCCTCTTTCCCTTTTTATACGCGCCCCCCCACTTCACCAACACCCCCCTCACCATTGCTTTAAAAGCATCCCATACCACCCCCTCTTTTACCTCTCCCTCCCCATTCTTTTCAGAATACTCCGGTATTAATTGTTCACCTCTCTCACCACCCTAGTATCCTCCAACAAGCCTTCATTGAGTTTCCAGAATTGCCCCCCTTTACTTTCCCCCCTCACCCTCACCTGTACTACCACTGGTGCATGGTCTGACCACGTTATGGGCTCAATTTCCCCTCCCTTTATCCTGCCCGCTAACTCCTTACCTACCCAGATAGCATCTAGTCTTGAATATGTGCCGTGAGCTGATGAGAAAAAGGAGAACTGTTGCCTATCTGGGTTCATCAATCGCCATGCTTCTATCAAATCATTCTCATTCACAAACCTATGATATCTCTGTCTATCTGCCCCCCGCCCTTCCCTCTTACCCGTAGTGTCTCTCCCCACCTCCCAGGGCATATTGAAGTCCCCTCCACAAATCATCGCTCCATCCCCCATTAAAGCTACCTGCTTACTTAACTCCTTCCAATAATCTTTCTGAGACCCTGTGGGCACGTAGACATTTACCACACAAAACCACTCCTCCCGAACTTTTTCACACGCAGCAATAGGTATCTCCCCCACTTATCCCTCATCACCGACTGAACTTCAGTTTTATGCTCCCCACTGATGAGAACAGCCACGCCTCCTTTCTTCCTCTCCCTTAAGTTTGAGGCAATAATGCACTCTCTATAACCCTTAGGCTGCACTACCGATTCATGCTTTTTTTGTAAATGTGTCTCCTGCAACATAACAATCACTGCTTTGTGTCTTGCTAATTTTTATACAATTTCTGTCTCTTCCAGGGTGAATTCAACCCCTTCACATTCAATGTGACAATTTTCAGATCATCATCCAACCCTGCTCACCCCTTCCTCCCAGCTTTTTTCCCTCCCCCCTCTCTTCCCCCTGCCACCCCCTGCCCCTCCCCTTCCCTTTTGTGCCTCCACTCGTCTGTCTACACCACCTCCCCCCTCCCCTTCCCTCCCATCTGCCCCCTCCCCCCTCCCCGTCTCCACCCCTCCTCCCCTACCCTTCCCCTCTCTCATATAGAGAGATTCGCCTTCCATTGTGGTGACTAATCATCGGGCCACGCCTGTCTCTGCCACTCCATTCCACATCCCCCCTCATTCTCCACGCTTTTCCCCCTTAAAATCCCCTGCTACCGCTACCCAATTCCCCCTGCTCCCTCTCCCAACCCCTACCTCCTCCCCCTCCTATCATTCCCTCCCTTCCCCCCAACTTCCAACTCTATCTATATCCTTACCCTTCCCTCTAGCCCCTTCCCGTCCCCCCATACATCTAGGAATTAACCACTTGCTACCCCCCACTCATCCAAATTCTTCTGCGTTATCAAAGAAATACGTAAAATTATAGCACTGATCACAGAGTCCTCCAACTCAGCCCTCTCCGTTTTCCGCCCCGTGTGCTCCTTGACTCTCTCTGTTCAGTCTCGCCAGACGTCTGTCTGCCGCTGGAACTCTGTGCCATTTCTGGGCTTGCCTTTTTGGGTTGGGTGTCATTGCAGTAATTCTTGCTGTTCCTGTCAGTGGTCTTTCCCCCTCCGGTAAATTAGGTAGACCCATCTCTTTTAGTACAGTCCAAGCCTCTTCTCTTGTCTGCACCAGTCTCGACTTCCCCTTGGCAGTTATCAGCAAGCCGAATGGAAACAACCATTTATATTGGATATCCTCTCATCTCAAATATGCCGTCACATCCTTAAGGTTTCTTCTGCACTGCAATGTTCCCACAGATAGATCCTGAAATAGTTCCACTTGATGTTCGTCCTAGGTGAACTGCCTCACCTTCCTCGCTGCGCTCAGCAGCCGTTCTTTAATTTTAAAGGAGCTTAGGCACACCACTATATCTCTGGGTTTATTGTCTCTTATCGGGCCTAAACCTCTGTGTGCTCTCTCTATGTGCGAAAGTTCTATCGTAACTTCCCCCTCTGGGTCTGCGGTCCCCAGCAAGGACCTGAAGATTTGAACTATCGCTTCTTCACAGATCCGGTATTTAGGTTCCTCTGGTAGGCCCTGTACTCGTAGATTGCATCTCCTGGATCTATCCTCCAAATCTTCTGCTTTCATCTGCTGTTCCTCTTGAACTCGCTTGAGGTCCTCCCAGCCTTTTTGCAAATCTGCGATTTCCTCTCCATGTTGCTCCATCTGGGTCTCCAGTTCTTCCACGTGATTTCCTGTGTCCACAATATCTTGTCTCAGAGATTGTATGGACTCTTTGAGTTCATGTTTCTCACCCCCCCCCCCCCGATTTCCATCTTAATCTCGTCTTTCAGCTCCATAAGCCATTCTTTCAACTTGGCAACTCCTCCTGGGCTGCATACCCGCTGTAGCTCCTCCGCCAGATCGTTTGGTTCTTCTGGCTGTGTTTGGCCCTCCCTTTTGTCCTCTCTGCCTCCTTTGCCTGCTATATAGGGGGAGCGGAAATCTGCCAACTTCTTCCATGCAGATAGACCACCTTTATTTTTTTACATACTGCTGCTTCGAGCCACTAGGCTAATATCCGCTTTTTAAGGTTGTCTCTGGGATAGCACTCACCCCTGAGGCCCCTTGTGCTTTATTTCTCTTCCTTCTGCTTGTACTTCTGTCAGGCCTCTTGATCCCTAGCAAAGATGATCAGCTAGGGCAGCGCTGCACCCTGCTCACTTGGTCTGAGGCTTTCTGCTTTATTTGCAGCTCCTCTAGCCCTCCAGCGTTATTCCCCCACTTCCCCCCTGCCGGGACTGAACTCTCCACCAGCTCATACACCTTTCTCTCTGAAACTTTCCTCCAGTCCCCTGGATCTCTCTCCACTGCTCTGCAGGTCTACTGTCCGACCTCACTCCTGCTGTCCCCCGCCGCACCCTCCAGGGCTACCCGACAGTGCTGTCGTTGTCTTCCCCGCTCTCCACCGTACCTCGCGGGTCCGCTCTGCGCCTCCTGCCTCTGCGCTGCTCTGCTCAGTTATCCGCCGCTCCTACAGCTCACCGTAGTTCACTGATTTCTGCACGCTGATCTGGTCTAGCGTCGCCGGTGTGCTGTTCTCTTCCCAGCCTGCCGATCTGCAATCTCTGCCGTCGGCCTGCCACATGGTCCTCCAATTAAGCTGGTGATGATAGAGGCTCTTCCGCTGACCGCTCTCTGGCAATGGGGCACTTGCACTCCCTTGCAGCTCTCCCTTCACTGCTGCACACAACGCCTCTGAAGTCAGCACTTCTCTCAGCGGTACACTCACCGCCCCACCACTCTTATCTCCGCTGCTCCAGCCTGCCACGCGGTCCGCTCTTCCGTCGGCCCGCCTTGCTTCCTGCTGCTAGCTGCGTTCCTGCTTGGGAACCCTTGTCTGGTTTCACAGCTGCGCTATACTGGACCTTTCCCAGAACTGCCTCTCCTTCGCCCCTCTCTTTTGGCACTTTTAGGGGTACATTTGCTCCCTTATTTCAGGCTCTGGTGATGGAGCTTGTTTGCTACCCCACCATAGTGCTCGATGACGTCACCAGAAGTCTTCTGCTTACTTTTACGTATATTTTATTTTTTCTTGTTTCTTTATTTGGCTTTCTGTTTTTACTGATTGAATAAAGCAGCTTAAAAAAGAATCTCCTTTCAGATAGTTAGAACTTCCCAGGGCTGTTGGCCCTTCTCAGATTTCTCTGGCCAGTCTGAGAAGTGTAGGGATTCCCTTACTGATTGGTTCCTTTTTTCTTTTCTGATGTGTTTTTTTCCTTTGACAGTGTTTGGACTCTGATGCAATGCATGGTGCACAGAAGTGTGCTACTTTACAATCTATAGACTACAAAACGGGATACAAAATTAAAGTATAGACAATTCACATTAAGTATGATTAAAAAGTTTATCCCATAACTATGTTTTTAAAATGTTTCGATATTGCACTTAATCCTCAACATTCCTAATTATAATAGGTAAGTCATTCCACAATTTTGGAACCGCACCTGAAAAACTCCTTTCCCTGATCCTCTTTTGTTGAAAGGCAGAGGCAGAGGGCAATATCAATGCCCAGTGAGTCATCGAACGGTGTGATTTAGCTGATGAACATCAAAACAGTCTATTAGACAAATAGGACCAATCTGATGAATAGCTTTAAAAGCCAGGCACAACACTAAACAAAACACGGGCTTCTTTTGGCAGCTAATGAAGATTTAACAATAAAGGAGTAACCCTATCCTTATAACTACTATGTGTGATCATCTTTGCAGCAATATTTGAATCTGTTGTAATTTATGTAACAGTGCTTTTGGTGTTCCTAAGAATATTGAATTACAATAGTCCAAATGACTCAAAACTGTCAATTGGGGGGGGCGCTAGTGAGCCTGCTGCAGAATGGCCGCATCCTAGTGCTGCTCCGTCCCCGGCTTCCCCTTTCTTTGGCTAACACCCGCATCTGCTCTGCATTTTCCCCGAAAATTACCCGACCCGGACAGCTAAGAACTGGGCGCTCCTAACTGCGATCCTTTGTGAGCCGCGGAGCACTGCAGCGCGACCTGAAACGCGGTGCTGGTATACCTCCAAGCCGGCCTTGCTGCTCTACTCCTGCCTGGCGACGCTGCCCAGATAAGTCCTCTGCTTCTGGGGATCCCTATGCAGAGCTAGCGGCCCGCTGCATTTTGACGCCTTGCTCCCGCTACCCACCGCATCTTAGAGAGGCGTTGGCAGGTCGCCGTGAGTGTGACCCGGGGCTCGGAGTTGGAGAGGAGAGGGAGAGAGGTGCTCTGGTGCTGGTGCTGCCGAGCTGGCTGATTCTTCCTCCCTGAGACGGTGCTATATCTGAGTGGCAAAGGTGAGAACGCCTGCAACTTGACACTGAGGAGCTTCGCGGGTGTCCGCGGTGGGGCTGGATATAGCGGCAGCCATAACCGTGTGGTCTTGGAACGCATGGTTCCTCCTGCGTTCCAACGTGCACAGCAAGGCCTTGATCACGTGGGCGCTTCTCAACGAATCACCTGCAGCCTCCTCCAGCTACTACAATTCTGTCTCCGCCGCCGTGCCCTGCTCTCCTCTCCTCAATATAGAGCCTGTACCCGACCCAGAGACTCCCATCGAGTGCCTCCTCGCTCTCAAGGCACTTATAGAGGCTGCTACCACTTCTCAATGCTGCCTGACTGGCCTCTGCTCCATTGCTGGCTTTGTGCTCCGTCTCTCCCAACACTGTGTGGACTTTGCTGCCTTGCACGATCTTGGAGCTCCCTCTGCTGACCCAGAGCGGGACTGCTTGACTCTATTCACCTTCTCTGCTCATTGCCCTTTTTTTTTGGACTGCTGGGTTGTTACCCCTCACATGGCTACCAAGGCTAAAAATCCCGAGGCCCGGGAGGGAATGCGATCATCTCAGCGGTTGCAGATTAAGAGTGGTGCTCCGACTAGCCCAACTAGTAGACATCTCTCGGCGGGCTCTGATGATGAGACTGTGAGTGAAAGTGACTTGGGCCTTCCCATGCAGCCCCCGTACGCCCCGCTCCAACAAGAACTTCGCAGGGGTTTTGAGGACCTGGCTAACGAATTTCGCTCCATGCGCGAAGAAGTGATGAGCACCATTGCGGAACTGCGGAGCGACATAAAGGATCTGGGTGCACGAGTGGAAGAAGTTGAGACAAAAGTTGGCGACCACGATGGTGCCCTAGTGGACTTATAATGTGCGCTCGACAGACAACATGCGCAAGCCATGGAGCTGACCTATAAAATTGATGACATTGCAAATCGCTCCCGTCGCAATAATGTACGTTTTCGGGGCATCCCGTAAGCGGTGGGGGGTGGTGAGGACCTTCCGACGGTACTCAAACATCTGATAGCGGAATTGCTCCCGGCAGAGGAACTGGCTGCTCACGAGTCTGGAATGGAAATTGAACGAGTTCACCATGCCTTGGGAAAACCTCCTAACAACCAACCCTGGGATGTCATTGTGAGATTCTTGCGATACACTGATGCCGAGCTTCTCATACGCCGGGGTCGGGAGAGAAAGGCGATCCGCTTCCAAGACGCAGCGGTAACAATATATCAGTACCTTTCGGCGTTCACACTGGCCCGTCGGAGGGAGATGAAACCAATCACAATGGTCCTGAACAACAAAGGGATCCGCTATTCCTGGTCCTTCCCGTTCCAGATGAACTTTCTTTTGGGTAACAAAAAGATCTCAGCAAAGGACCATACTGAGGCTTGGCGGGCCCTGCGTCAGGCAGGTCTAGTCGAAGACAATGCGCTGCCTCACCTCTCGCCTCCTAAGCCCCAACATTCGAAATGGACCCGGGTGGGCAAACCTGTCTGATTTTTCCTGAAGTTGGAATGATTATTTTTCTGCTCGGGGAACCCTGTTTAAGGGCTCTCCGCTCCCATGACCAAAGGCTGATTGTCTAGTTATATGTTATGCTTGTAACTAAGCTATGTGGGGACCTGGACGGAGTTTAGTTTGGGGTCAATTTACCGTGCCCTGTTTTTATTTCAACAGGCAGGTGGTATTAACGGGAAGGGGGGCGGGACTGGTTGTGTGGGTGGTATACACAGTTAGGGCATGGTGGGGTTTTGGGCATGGTGGGGGGGTTACAGTACTTTTTTTCGGGATAGGGAACATGTGGGTAAGGGCGGCAAACGCACTATACATCTTACAAGTGTTATGGGGCGGAATCTCATGGGCTCATGGGGAGGCAAGGGGCGGGGAAGATTTGGTGTTTGAATACCAATGTTGCGCTTGATCTCTTTGAATGTTAAGGGTCTTAATTCCCCAAGAAAGCGATCTCTGCTGTTCTCAGAACTGCGGTCTCTGAAAGGGGATATTGTATTTTTACAGGAGACACATCTTCGGGCTAGTAAACAGGGATGGTTAAAGCGTAACCCTTACACTGAGGTGTGGGTAGCTTCGGACATGCATGGCCGGAAGAAACGTGGGGTAGCCTTTTTATTCCATCAGAGCTTATCTCTCCAGGTGGAAGAGGTTAAAAGAGATACCCTGGGAAGGTGGCTTTTTGTGAATATACGCTTGGAAGGTCATCTCTTAACCTTAGCTAACATCTAGGCACCAAATGAAGGCCAGGGATCCTTTTTTACGCGGTTGAAGGCCTTGCTGGCGGACTTTGCGAAAGGCCCCATTGTTCTCGGCGGGGATTGTAACACCCATCTGGTGCCCCATCTGGATTCTACGGGTAGTACTGGGAGGGTGGTGGGGGGGTCTGGTAGGGCCTTACAGAACCTTCTAGTAGACTTAGGCCTGCGGGATGTCTGGAGGGACACTCATGAGGGAGAGAGAAGCTACACATACTATTCTCCCGTCCACCAGGTGCATACCCGCATAGATTATTTTTTGTTGGACCAGCGCTTGATAGATAGGAGGGTGGAGGCTGGTCATGGGGCACTGACCTGGTCGGATCATGCCCCATGCTGGCTCACCCTTCCGACGGACTTGTGCATCGAACGCCAATGGCTTTGGAGACTTGATGTGAGATTCTTGCGGCGACAGTGCGCAGTACAGGAACATGGCCGTTTCATAACTGATTTCTTTGAGCTAAATGATTCTGGGGAAGTTTCACTCCCCCTGGTTTGGGATGCCTTCAAGGCCACGGCTAGGGGCTGACTTATGGCGGAAGCGGCCCGCACGCGGAGAGCTTGGAAACGGGAATATTGTCAATTAGTGGGAGACTCTTCCCGACTGCGTTTAGAGCATGCCCAGACTGGATCACAACGGGCTGTGCGTCAGTGGAGGATTGCCCGGGCTAACTTGGACGCATGTTTACAAAGAGAATTTGATAATAAGTGCCGGAAACTGCGGCAAACCTTTTATGAGCACGGGAATAAGACCGGTCGCTTTCTAGCCCTGCGTCTCCGGCAGCAGCAATCCGCGAGAGTGGTTCGTGAGCTTCGAGATTCTGGGGGGCAGAAGCGGGTTATCTCTCGGGAGGTACGCGACATTTTTGCTGAGTACCTGGAACAGTTATATAAAGCCGAACCTTTTGATTTGGCACATGTGCAGGGTTTCTTGCGGACGATCACCTTGCCGTACCTGACTGACTCCGATCGGGATCACTTAGATTCTGAATTCACGGTGGAAGAGGTGGAACACGCAATCCGCCGGCTGAAAACCGGGGGAGCGCCGGGTAATGATGGCTTTCCCGCGGAGTACTATAAGACATTCCGCGTACAATTAGCGCCAACGTTGGTAGTGCTTTTCAACGAGGTTCTGAGGGGGGCGCCTCTGCCTCCATCTCAGCGTGAGGCTTTGATAGTGATGATCCCTAAGCCAGGTAAACCTTTGCAAGATGCGGCCTCATATCGCCCCATCTCCCTGTTAAATACGGACGTCAAAATACTTGCAGCCGTGCTGGCTGCGCGATTGAACCGGGTTCTCCCAATTTTGGTACATCCCGACCAGGTTGGGTTTGTGCCGGGCCGCCAGGCAGCAGATAATATTCGGCGTATGCTACAGGTTCTTCACGTGGCTTAGCAGGACCCACAGCCGACTTTAGTTGTGGGGGTTGATGCAGAAAAGGCCTTCGACCGTGTCAGCTGGGGTTATCTCTGGTGTGTGCTAGAAACGATGGGTTTTGGTCCTAATTTCATTCGCTGGGTTCATAGCTTATATCAGGACCCTAAGGCATGTGTCCGGGTTAATGGGGGTCAATCGAGAAATTTCTTATTAGAGAGGGGCACCCGCCAAGGATGTCCTCCATCGCCGCTGTTGTTCGCGCTCGTGATGGAACCCTTAGCGCAAAGCTTTCGTGAGCATCCGGGCCTGCAGGGTGTTCGCGTGGGCCCCGTGGATTACCGGATTGCGCTCTTTGCGGATGATATTATATTATCCTTGGTGGATCCCATTGCGTCCCTTCCTACCGCTAATGCAGCTCTTTGAAACTTTCTCCCAGGTGTCTGGATTCAAAATCAATTACACTAAATCGGAAGTTTTAAACGTAGGGGTCTCCGAGGCGGTTTGTGCGGAACTTCGAGCCGCCTACCCCTTTCGCTGGGTGTCTGGTGCCTTATGCTACCTAGGTGTGCAGCTGACAGTGGAGCGGGCGGCCCTATTTAAGGCTAACTATGAACCCCTACTTCGCCAGGTTTGGCGGGATTTGGACACCTGGCATAGCCTAATACTTTCCTGGTTTGGGCGTATTGCGGTAGTTAAGATGGTGGTCGTTCCCCGTTTCTTGTACCTCTTCCAGGTTCTCCCCATAACGTTGACTCGGGGAACACTGGCCGCCTGGCAAACTCTGCTAATGAAGTTTATCTGGCGGTATTGTCGCCCGCGGTTGGCGCGCCAAGCTCTCTATGCCCGTACGCGTTCTGGGGGGTATGGGGGCTCCTAATCTGCACTGGTACTATGCGGCGGCGCAATGTCGCGCTGGGGTGGAGTGGATGATTGCGGATAGCTCCAAGCGGTGGGTGCAGATGGAAATGAATCTAAGGGGGGGAGCGGGATTGGGGGACCGGCTGTGGCTTGGTCCCAAACTATGGAGTGGTAAGCGCCCAAGTAACCCCTACATCCTTCATACCCTCCGCTGCTGGGACCAATTCTTTCGGCCTTGTGGGATGGACCTGACCCCTCTGGCACCTATAGTGGATAATGCCTTGTTTACCCCAGGGATGGCTGACCCGGCCTTCCGGCTATGGGGGCATAAGGGCCTTAGCCGGGCCGGATAACTGTTTGATGAGGGTAAGCTACAACCATTTAGTACACTTCAAGAGGATTTTGACCTTCCCGGTGGTCACCTCTTCCAATATACGCAAGTAGCGCATTGGGTTCAGTCTAGAACCGTTCGACCCCATGTGGCCCGAGAATTGACGGACTTGGAGCGTTTTTGTGAGGGGTGTACTACTACTAAAGGGCTTATAGCTGCCTTATATGCCCTCTTGCAGGGGCAGCACTTGAGCTTTACCAAGCATAGAGAACTTTGGAATTCTGATTTGAACCTTCATTACTCTGAGCAGCAGTGGGAACGGGTGGAGGGTAAATTGTGGAAGAGCTCGGTGGCGGTTAACGCGCGCGAAACTAACTATAAAATATTATATCGATGGTATATGACTCCTGCACGGATTGCCCGCATTTATCCGGGGGCTGCGGACCTCTGTTGGCGGAGGTGCGGGCAGAGAGGTGCCCTGGCGCATATCTGGTGGACTTGCCCTCGCATCCGAACCTTTTGGAGGGGAATTCAATCCCGTTTACAGCAACTTCTTGGGTTGAGCATTCCCTGGGACCCAGGTATTTTTCTCTTTGGGGCAGCCGTGCCAGGGGCACGCAGCCCACAGCTAGCTTTGCTTCGCCATGGTCTGAATGCGGCTCGACTGTCTCTCGCATCTGTTTGGAAGCACGTCCTCCCCCCATCTTTCTCGGCCTGGTTGGAACGGATGTGGGATACATATACAATGGAACGAGGGGTGGCTGTTGGTAGGATGCGTCTGACGCGCTTTGAGCAGGTGTGGGAACCCTTTGTCCTTCGTTATGGTTCCTGATTGCTCAGAGCCATGGCATGGCCTGGGAGCCTGGGGGCCACAGACTAGGTTGCATGATGATCCTTTGCGGAACCGCACTTTGCTTCATGGGCGCCGATTGGCTAGCATGTTTCCTTTCTTATGGGCTAACATAGAGTTTTGTGGGTGGGAGGGAGGGAGGGGGAGTTAGGTTGGGGTGGTTTGGGGGAGGGAGGGGGCGTTGGAGGGTGGGGGGGGTTGCTGCCTTACTTTGGGAGACGGGTTATGTGATATAATGATGAATGGAGGGGGGGGGTGGGGGGAAAAAGGGAAAGGGAAAGAGGGAGCGTAACATAATCATAACAAAAATAAAAGAAGGCATTTCGTTGGCCAGCCTTGTGTTTCCTGTTAGTGGCTTTGGCTTTGTTATCTTTTGATATTGTATTCTGTTTATGGTTCATGTTCTTATGTATTTAATGGCTGCCTTTCAATAAAAAAAAACCAAAAAAACTGTCAATTGGACCACCATCTGGAAATCCTGTGGCCTCAGCGCTGACCACAGTTATTTTATTAACTTCAACTTATGCCAAGCTCTATTTTGAATATATTGTATATGTGACTCGAGTCAATTCCTCTCAATCTGCATCAGATCTGCTAACTTAGAACAATTTTGTGTCATCTGCAGATTTGATCGCCTCACTTATTTCCTTTTCCAGATCATTTATGAATAGGCTTTAGATTTTTATTGATAAACACTGATAAGAAACTCTCTCAATGCAAAAAAATTAAAATAAAAAAAAAATTAAAATAGCAGTGAGGTTTCTGGTTGCTTTTAAATGACGCAAGAACTTATTTTGTGATTTTTTTTCTTTATTTTTAATACAGCAAACCATTTAGCTCTTAGATGCGATGTTGCAGAAGAGCAGGATGTGCAAGATACATTTCAAGAGATTGAGAAGAATTTAGGTCCTATTAACTACCTGGTAAATGCAGCCGGAATCAACAGGTTAGTTTGGACTGTATAGAGAGTGAATTCTTTATCATGTATACTGGCAGAAATTTAAATTGGCCCCCAAGCAAACTATCAAAAAGGGTCCCCTGAACAGAGGGCATCCACCTCAGAAGATACAGGAGGGCTGTAAGGGGCCTTCTTGCATTACAGGCCCTGCTTGGGTGGAATTAGGCCCTGATTTGACCCGGTGAAAAGCGGGATATAAATACAGTTAAATAAATAAAATAAATAAATGATCCCTTAAAAAGATTCTTAATACAAAGGACAGTGTAATGTGAAAAGGAAATCATTTTACAGTATATAGGCCTAAGCTCTTGCAAGGAAGACATTATATACCAGTGCAGATGGTTATATTCAGTACATAAACGAGACTTGGGAAAGAGA
Source organism: Ichthyophis bannanicus (assembly GCA_033557465.1). NCBI lineage: Eukaryota > Metazoa > Chordata > Amphibia > Gymnophiona > Ichthyophiidae > Ichthyophis > Ichthyophis bannanicus. Next base: position 1,666,444,135 of record CM066032.1, on the reverse strand, counting down.
GCTTTCTATTTCTGAGATATGTTGTTTCGGTTGGAAAAGGAATGAATAAGTTGTGACATTCACAATTTGTATGTTATTTTACAAAAGGCTTGCTGAATGCTGTTTGTTAATTAACACATCACTAAATACCCTTGGGTCAATATTGATCTATGGTGGTCAGCATTTTTTTAAAAGCTAGCCATCGCAGTTAAAAAAAAAAAAAAAAAAAAAGCCAGATATTTAGTGCCTGTATCTGGATAGTGGTGATATTCAATCCACTATCTGGATAGACAATCCGGACAGTTTTCTGTTGTTCTAAGGAGAAATATAAATATAATTTATTATCAATTCTAGGTGGGTTCCAAGGTTATATTCACAATTAAAATACAGAGTTTAATACAGATGTTATACAAGATAATCTTGGACTTAGGTTTGTCAGTCTATTTGACCATAGCAGGAAATAACCGTTTTTTCTTAAATGTCAAGTAATGTAATTCAGTGCGTAAGTCTGAGGATAGCCCGTTCCATAGTTGGGCCCCCAATCACTGAAATAATACTCCTCATTTTTATCAGCTGAGCTATTTGAATAAGAGGTATCATGAATTTTATCTTATTGATTTGTGCGTAGATCTCTCGTTGAGTTCTAGGCATTTCTCTATACCTAGTAAATCTGGGATCGATCGCATATGTTTGAATTTAAACATGATCAAAAGACATTTAAAGTAACCCCATTTTTGAAATGTTAGCCAGTGCAGTTCGTTCAGTGTGGAGTGAGATAGGATAATATTTCTGGAGACCATATATCAGTCGGGCTGTAGCATTCTGTAGCATTTGCAGGGAGTGTAATAGTCATTTAGGCAACCACATATAACTGGCATTACGGTAACTAATAATGGTAGTATCAGTGCCTGTATTACAATCCTAAATGTCCTGTGATAGTACAAATTTTTACTGGCATAGCATTCTTAGACTGAAAAAAGACAGACTGAACTGTTTTTTTCCCACTTGGACATCGAGTATTAAGGGAGGTTTAGCCAGATCCCCAGATATCGAACCTCAGGATAATTTTGTGTAGGCCATTTCTTGGATTTATCGTTGCACAGAATCATGGCTACTGATTTTGTAAAATTAATATTTAAGCCATGACCAGTGAGCCAGGTGTTTATCTTGGGGAAGTTCTTAAGAATGGTATTAGAAAAGAAAACTTTATTGATCTGGAAAGGTATTAATAATAGCATGTCATTGGTGAAGATCCTAAAGTTGATTTTCAATTTCCTCAACAGTTTACAGAATGGTAATAGGTAAATGTTAGATAGGGCTGCTATTAGTGGAACACCCTTATTATTAGAGTACCAGTCAGATGTAGAATCATCACAAAAGGTTTTTTTGTTGTCTGTTATTTAGGTTGGAGGAAACCAGGATAGGATTGTAACTGTTCTAACAATTTTTGCTGAATTACTGAGTCAAATGCTGCAGATAGGTCAATAAATAATAGAACATCGCTGTGTTGCTGTTTTCTATTGTTCTTAAACTGTAGCCCATTAGAGAGCTTAATAGGGTTTCAGAACTAGGGTTTGAGCGAAATCCATGTTGCAATGGATCCAAGCAATGAGTTTAGTCTTAGGGGTACCACCTGTTTTTAGTTTCCTAGTAATGAGTTATTCGATATGAGATAATAATTAGTGCAGTCAGATGGTTTAAGAATATCCTTCTTTAGTACTGGCCCCACTGCTGAACATTTTAGTTGTTCTGGGAACATTGATTATTTAATAGGCTATTTATTAGATAGTAGCAGCATTCGTTACCAATCTCCCTTATTGGTTTCACATAAGCTGTAGGGATAGTGCTGAGGTTACACATAGAGGAGTTTGAATTGAAAAATACCTCAGTAACCTCTCCTTTGGAGGTGAGATTGGAGGATGCCACCGGATCATGGACTTTGTTGAGGTGAGGCAATTTTGTTACTTATGTTGCAATGGCTATCCTTTGAAAGTGGTGGAGAAATTGTTGTGTTGTAGGGGTTAGAGCAGTAGGTAATCTCAGTTTTTTTAGGAGACCATTTACAATATAAAATAATTCCACTGTTAGGTTACTGGATGCCAAAATCATATTTTGATTATAGGTTTCATTGGCCTCATTTATCTGGGTTCTTTTATTCCTGCATTATCATGTAGTATGTTGATTTGTGATTTGCCTTTTGGTGTTTATGCCATGTTCTTTCTGTTCTACGTACTTGTTTTTGCAGTCCCTTAATGCATCTGTGAACCAAGCAGCATTATAAGCACAGTTTCCACAACCCTTAGGGGCTTGTTTACAAAGCCACGGTAGTGGTTTCCGATCAATATCGGAGCCGCGGCCCAATTGAAATCAATGGGGCCGTGGCTCCGATAATGATCCGAAACCGCTACCGCGGCTTTGTAAACAAAGCCCCTTAGTGTTGATTTTTCGTAGTATATTTGGTAACTGAGATTTCCCATGTCGAGTTGTTTGGGTAGTTATCCATATAGCAGTATTGAATATCGCTCCTATATGGATAATCTCTGGCTCCACCCTCAGACCGCCTCTGCACTATCCTGATAGAGTTGAGATAGTCTGTAAAGATATTCAGGACCACCGTCTTTATAATGCCACTGAATATGCCAGGAATAACTCCTGTCTGGCTAGAAGATGCTGCTAACTGGATAAGTGCAGATGAATATTGACTTGAACTTTATAGTATTTCTTCTTTCCTGGCTACTTTGTCCCTCAGCAGGTCTTTATTTGCCTTTCTAATCTCTCTCTATATAGCCTATGGGTCAGTTTAAATGTATTTCTTCCTCTGATATATTTGAGACATCCGAATCCTCTCTACATCTCTATTTCCTCATTCTGTTGCTATATCTTTGATCAATACTGCCACACATAACATTCTTTCAGTACCTCATAAATTTCTTTATTCCTGTTGTATACTTTGTCCTTCCCCATTTGTATTTTCTGAATTGAAGGGCTCTCTTAACACCAGTACAGGACAGGTTCCTCCAAGTGTTCGCTTTGTTCCTTTTTATTTCTGTATTACTCTTCTGTTCTTCCTCCTTTCTAGTGCTCCATCTTCCTGTTCTTGCTCTTTCTAGTGCTTTCCCCTTTCCTAGTAATTCCGTTCTCATTGTGGTGTTACCACCTCACAGCAAATGCCCCCTTCTTGACGCTCTCTTCTCCATCATCCCATTGCATACCCTCTTCCACCTTCCCCCATCTGTCTTTCAGGTATTCTTTTTCATTGCCCTGGCACTGTGTCCTAAAGTCTCACCCCCATATACCTCCATCAGCCTCCCCGGGAGTCGTTGCAATGTCGGGGAATAGAGCGGGAAGAAGCGCTCCTCCCCGATTGGCTCCCCGAGGCCCAATCGGCTGCCACCTGCAAATTTAAAGCCAAGGCGCCCCTTGGTGCGCCCGCGACTGAGGGCCCTTTGGCGTGGCCTTTTGGCATAGTCCTTAGGTGTTGGACCTGAGGTACCACCACACTGCAGACACAGTGTAAATTGTCCTGATTCAGTGACAGGGACCAGCGCTGCACAATTTAAATCACCACGCCCCTTAGCTTGAAGCGGCAACAGCACAGGACTCCACCGGGTGCCTGGTTTTGAGAGGCGGTGGTAGAAAGCCTTTAGAAAGTGAAAGGTTAGTGATTTTGGCTATGACAGGGCTAAGGTCAGATCATACCTGTTTGATCCAGAAAGCTGGGCATGGATCAGTTGAGGAGGTGGCGGTGTTGATTCCGCAGATGATATTCTGTATTTGCTCAGGGCAGTATGGATAAAATCCTTCTAGCGTGGGTGTGGGTGTGCCACCAGGGGGAGAGATGAGTCTGGGCGAGTTGTCAAAGTCAGATCAGTCTGAGTTGGGTGAAGTTGAAGTGGTTTTGCTTCAGAAGTATGTGGCAAAGGCCTCTGAGCTAGGAGTACTTGTTGGCTCGTGTGAGGATGCATCTTTAGTGAGGGATTTGATGAGGTTGGAGAGCTTGCGAGGTTTGTTGAGAGAGCGCATGAAGGTGCTGGTGTGGTATTCCTTTCTCTTATTGTTGTGTGCTTTACAGTGTTGATGCAAGTTATTCAGGTATGCAGTTTGGTTGTTAATATGTCTTGATCATCTCCAGCAGCATTTTAGTTTCCTAAGGTGTATTAATGATTTGCGCAGGTCAGCGGTAAACCATACAGCTATGTGGTTCTTGTAGCTAGGTTTCGTGGGAGGTGGTAGGAGTGCAGCTCTGGAGAGCTGGTTGTTCCAAATTTCTATTAGCTGGCCCAGATCGTCGGTATTGGAGTTAAGGTCATGCAGAGTGTCATGTAGGAATGTCTCGTTATTGAAGTGTCTGAAGCGGCGATATATGGGGGAGTTTGACACAGAAGAATGTTGTTCTTCTGTGGTATATGGGATGTTGAAGAGTATGGCATTATGAGCGGCGTCTATATATGGTAGGCAATACCGAAAAAGCCAGTAAGTTCACAAGATATACCATCCTGACAAATGTTAAAGTGCTTCTATGAATTTCCCCTGATGAAGCCTCCAGGGTGAAACGCTTTTTTGTAGAGCGCGCCTGACAGCGTTGGGAGTTTGAATAATCTACGGTCGGACTTCCAGAGATTTTGGTGAAAAGCTAAGTACAAGATCCCTTTTTCTAAAACTGCTTTGGAAGATACCAGCTGTATTTTTTCTATTAAGCACGACGACTTTGTTTTATATATATAAAAAAACTCTAACAAAAAAATCAATATAAAAGGTGGCTGGACAGTGTCCAGGTCGGTGATGTACATAGGGCATGACAGTATTTGACATTTTGTTGTCAGTTGTAAATAGCCCGGAGTTCTGAGACCTGTGCTGCCACTAAATAAGTCTCAAAAAATACAACATACTTTCTTGTTTTCGTTCAGAGTATCTCATTATTTGAAAAGTACACTACTCTGTTATAAAAGTGACCAATTTTTACTTTATAGGTCTTGACATGGCCCTGTAAAGACAAGCCTGCTTTGTCACAGGAAACAGAAACTATTCTACTACTACTATTACTGAACATTTGTATAGTGCTACGAGACATATGCAGCACTGCACAGACACATATAAAAGACAATCCCTGCTCATCAGTGCTTACAGTCTAGTCAAGAAGGTCAACACAGTAGCTGTAGACACACAAACTATTCTCTGGAGATATTTGGGATAACTATGAACCACCACCCTATTGCTGACAAATTTAATGTACAGCGGGGAAGTTACCAATGCTTGGAGCTTATTTACTCTTCTGATGGAGGTGTCACCAAGAAGACTGTTGTTAAGTGTCGTCGAGTCGGTGTCGACTCATGGCGACCCTCTGGATAGTTGTCCTAAATTGTGTTTGGTCTTCAGTCAAGCGGCTCATTGTTGACAGACTGGTACGCGTAGCTGCTGTTATCGATCCATCTCATTGCTGGCCTTCCTCTTTTGTGTTGACCTTCTATCTTGCCAATCACAAAAAAGAGAAACCAACCCCCTGGGATATAAAAACTCCACCAAGCCCAAACATCATACTATGCAAAGAAAAGATGGACCCCAAACAAAAGAAAAACTTCCCACGGATTAACTAAAACAAATTTTCTAGCCAGTAATGTGGTATCCTCAAAGCCTGCCCACAAAAACCACACAGCAGTGTATGGTTCACTGCTGACCTGCGCGAATCACTAGTACAACTTAGGAAGCTTGAACGCTGCTGGCGACGTGACAAAGATGCCTACATGAACAAACTACGACATCATCGAAGAATGATCAACAACAAGAGAGAGGAACATCACACCAACACCCTCATGCGCTCTCTTAATAAACCTCGCAAGCTCTTCAACCTAGTCAAATCACTCACAAAAGACCCATCTACAAAACAACCAATAAACACTCCAAGCCCAGATGACTTTGCCACCTACTTTCAGAGTAAAACGACTTCACCAATAACCAACCCAACGAATTATGAACTACCCAAGCATCCCTACAACTCCACCGGCACTCCTTCACCAACTCTGGAATCCTTCTATCCACACCCTCCTGAACAAATAGAAAGAATCATCAGTGGGATCAACACTGCGACCTCCCCAATGGACCCTTGCCCACCATTCTGGATCAAAGAAACACAAACCTACCTCAGCCCAATCATAGCCAGAATCGCCAACATATCACTATCTGAAGGCATCCTTGCTCCCCCTTGAAAACTGCCTCTATCAGACCTCTAATCAAGAATAACAAACTTGACCCATCAGATATCAAATCCTACAGACCTATCTCAAGCCTCCCCTTCCTAACCAAAATCATAGAAAAGATCGTCTATCAACAGACACAGGACCACATCGACTCCTGCGCACCCCTAGACCAGCAACAACACGGATTTCGGCAACAGCATGGTGTTGAAACCCTTCTCACGACTCTCCTTGACATACTCCATACAGGCCTTGATAAGAAAAAACAAGGCTTCATCCTCATATTTATGGACATCGCCTCAGCTTTTGATACTGTCAACCACAACCTCCTGCTCACCCAACTGTACCAAAAAGGCATAAGAAGCCTAGCCTTAGATTGGTTCAAATCCTACCTATCTGACCGACAACAACAAGTCCATATAGATAACCATACGTCCAGGCCTTTCCAACACACACAAGGGGTTCCCCAAGGATCTTCCCTCTCAGCCCTACTCTTTAACATCTACATGCAGCCAATCTGTTCTATCATTCAACATACTCTACCACATCCACGCCGATGATGTGTTACTGTACTCCCTATTCCACATTGAGAAGCCGGACTACTCGTCCATAATTGAATGCTTCAACACAGTCTCAGATTGGCTCATGATACACAACCTGATGGTCAACACCAACAAGACTGAGGTCCTATTCATATCCAAAGACCCCACATTTACCCCACCGCCCTCCCTCAAAGTGAAAGACTTCAACCTCATAACCAAACAAGAAGTCCGTTATCTGGGAATAACAATCGACCAACGCCTGTGCTGGGAGACCCACATTAAAAATATCACCAAAACAGTCTACCATAAACTGAGAACCCTCCGGCACTTACATCTGCTCCTCGAGTCCTCAGACTTCGCTCGGTTGCTCAAGCTCTCATCCTCCCTCATCTGGACTATTCCAACATCATCTTTCATGGTATGTCGAAGCTCACTCTCTAGCCACTACAACTCGCCATGAACACAGCTGCCCGTACAATCCTGTCTGCATCCAGATACGACCACATCACTCCTCTTCTGATTCAGCTTCATTGGCTCCCCATAGCAAGTTGCCTGACTTACAAAGCACTGCTACTTACATTTAAGGCCCTGCATAGAATGTCGGCAACCTCGCTTTCAGAACTTACACAATGAACACTGGAGACCAGGACCAGAAGAACATGCATGATAAACTCTCTCATGACCCCTTCAACAGTAACAACCTGTACACAATCAACTTGGAACCGTGCTTTCTCTCTATTTGCGCCAACTCAATGCAATGCACTACCCCCAATGATACGCGCCATCCCGGGTCTTATTTCTTTTAGGAAGGCTCTGAAGACTTACCTCTTCCAACTAACTTATAACTATCCACCCTAGATCAGTCATACAAAAAGCCGAATCAGCCAATGCCAATTTAATCCTGTTCTAATGTAAATAATGTAAATATGTTCCTGTGATGTAAGTATGTTCCTAGGTGTACTAACCTGCTGCATATTTGTTATGTGCAACCTGTTCGATGTAAATCAGTTTATTGTTCATATGTTATATGTAAACCATGTTCTGAAGCTATATGTAAACCTCGTTCATATGTTTTATGTAAACCGCACTGATCTGTAATAGCGTGGTATAGAAAAACAAACAAATAAATATACCACCACTGTTCTATGCAACTGTTTGAGTCACACAACAATGGTATTATTATGCCTTTGGGTGAACTTAGCTGGTTCCATGAGAACAGCACAAGCAGCTGGGGGCAGGAGAGTAAAAGAAGCTGTAATGCAGGGCGAGGAGAAAAAATGTAGAAAAGAGGGGGGAGGACACGGATAGGAGGAGAAAAGCTGGAGAAAGAGGAAAGAGAAGTAGGTGATGGTTTGAAAAAGAGGCAGGCCAGGCAGAAAGAGAAATGAAAAGAGATGTAGGCTGGAGGAGAGAGAAGAGGGAGAAAGATGGTGGGATGAGTGGGGTTGACTGGGAGAGAAAAGGAAGAGTAGACTAAGACAAAATGGGTTAGGGAGAGGGACAAGCACAGATGTGGTAAAAAAGAGATTATAGAAATGAGAGGATAGAGAGAAAAGTTTGGAAAGAGAAAAATAAATGAGACGACGTATGAAGAAGACCAAGAAAAGAAGAAACAAGAAAATATATCAAAATCAGAGATGTAAACATTTATTGAGGTAGTGGAGGGGAGGAAGTTGGGGATATTCAGTGACAGTACTTCCAGCCTCACAAATCAACTTTTTAATACATTAGCTACGACTGATCTTATATAGCCAGTCTTCCTTTATGGAAATAGGCTAAAAATCCACTTTAAAATGTTACAGGTAGTCGGGTAAAACGAACTTCATCTGAGCTGCTTAGAGCAAGCTGGCCTTCTATTGAAAATGTTGAACTAATTTCCTTCAATGCTATGATATCGCTGACTTAGTGGTTCTTTAAATAGCCACAGGATGGCTCTGCTGAATTATAGTTTCAAGTCCATAGGCAAAAGCCAGCTGTAGAATTTAAACCCTTCTCAGAAATGCAGGCTGCTTGTAGTCGTCAAAATTCAATAAACTTAAAACAAATTCAGAGTGTTACAAAATAAAATTAAAATTTCAAGGTAGTTTAATTATATTACAACTTGATACTGTCCCTATTCACAAAGATCCTTGACTCATTAACATGCATTATTTATTACAGGCCCCATTATTTCCTGTAAGACTTGCTGTAATTAAAATGCAACACATATTTTGTAAATAGGGGGTGTATATTATTCCTGTGGCTGTTTATTCTGTATGCATATGCTGGCCCTCTGTTTTTGGTTTTTTTTTTTTAGCTCATGGCTTTCCACTATATAAATGATTAATAGTAGTAGTAGTACAAGGCCAATTACAATCAAACACAATGGGTATTTTCTTGTCCCTGGAGGGCTTACAATCTTAGGGGTATGTCTGCTAAAGGGCGTTAGCTGCTACTATGGGGTTAATGCAGAATTAATGCCCCACAGTAGCAGCTAATCTGCGAAAAATATCAGATATGGAGGAGTGGAGGAGTAGCCTAGTGGTTAGAGCACTGGCTTGGGAATCAAGAGACCAGGGTTTGATTCCTTGGGCAAGTTACTTAACCCTACATTGCCTCGGAAGAATCCAAGTTATCAATGTCCCTGTTTACAAAGTTTAAGTTACAATGTAAACTGCTTTGACTAAAATGATAAAGCAGTATAAAAAGCCTGTTAAATAAATATCGCAGGCAATGTTCTCAGATATCTGATTTTCACATGGTGCAGGGTTCTAGTTGACGGGATTGGGATGGATAGGGGTGAAGAGTGGAGGCAACGATGGTTGGGAGCCACTGTGCAAAAGGATTATTGTGTGGTGGCTACCACAATCTGTCCTGATTGTGGTGGTGTTATCTGTCTGGAGGCCCAATAATGCGGCAATGTGTTTGCTGCCGATTGGCAGCAGTCATCTGCCCTGGAGGCAATCGGGCTTCCCCCTCCCTCCACAATATTGTCTGCCATGGTGCTGCAATCTGTGGCACCGACAATATGAAATAAGCAAGTGCTGGTCCCCCTACAGCACCAATTCCCCCCCCAATCCCCATTGGGAGCTGCCTAGGGGGGATTGGTGCACCCCCGAGATAAACCTTATCCTGGCTAGTCAGTTGGCTAAACCCCCTCCTCCCCAATCCACTACTTGAAGGAGGGGGGACCTGTAGTTCCCTCTCCTGCCTCCCCGATAATAAAAAAAAGAAAAAAAAAAAAGTTCTCACAGCTAGCCCGCTCCTGCTGTCCTCAAAAGCCCTAAGATGGCCATGATCTTGTGGTGCTGCCCCCTAGCACGAGGCTATTGTGCAGCATCTTGTGCTGGTGGCCATTTGGATTGGTCGCATGACAGGGCAGGAGGTACCACAAAGATTTTCTCCTTACTGCATGGTTTGTCAGTTAATGTACCACCTTAGCTGCCAAACCCTAACGTGGTTTAGTAGACATGCCCCTTAGTTGTAGCGATTAATTTTTCTCTTAATGAAGGTTTTAGCATGGTAAAGATGTGCACTAAAAGTATTTTTAAAAATCTAGTGCACTTTCTTTGCAAATGCATGGAAAAGTCCTGCATTTATGGAATTATCTCCAATGCAGGAAAGAGCGTGAAACCTACAGCATTTTTTTACTTCATCCTGGTGCTGATTTTTATCTCCAACCCTAGAAATAAAGTAGAATTTGTAATTTACATTTACTTCTACAGAAGTAAATGGAAGATATAAAAATAAGTGTCCTGAGAGCTGGGGTTCCCATGTCGGGGACCCCTGCACAGTGGATCATCAGTTAAGGACTGTGTTACTACTTCTTATCATTTGTATAGCACTCCAAGGTGTACTCAGCGCCGTTGATCCGAGGAGCCCTAAGCCTGGATCCTCTTAGCCAGAGAGCCTTTGACCTTGAATCTCTGTTTTCCCAGTGTGCTCCATGGAGAGACCTCCTTTCCTCGGGGTGTTGGTATCAAAAATCTCTTTCCATCCTACTCCTTGGTTATCCCTTTATAGTGGTAAGGGCAGGTTTGCTGCTGCTTCTTTAGACTACACGTGACTTGTGGTATCATCATCTCTCCCTGGAAAGACATTCTTAGTTATAACGAGGACGTTCTACAGCAAGTGATGCTGAAAGAATTGTCCTTTCCAGAACACAGTGATTTCAATGAAAAAGATGACAAGTGGGAGGAATTGGCATGACTCACACTAAAGACTGTTAGAGAAGCAATGTATTTTGCATCTTTGCTGCAATACTGTAGAGCAAAAATGATCCCACGAGGCCTTAGAATCTTCAAGGTACCTGGGATGTTTTTGGATAATGAAGAATTTGTTAAAAATTGGAATTCCATATCGTCCTGCTAGACCAGTCCAGACAAGTGGGTTGTGTTGCCCTTCGAGCAGATGAGTGGAAACAGAGCCAATGAAATGTTCAGGTTTCAATGACATCACTCCCCTGCCTCTATCATCCTGAGCCACTAGGGGCAAAATCAGGAAGAAAGCGGAAAATATGCACCCAGATAGAGCCTGATGTACTCGCTCAACCTCTGGATAAAGGTGGAGGTATAGGGCCCAATATTCAATAGGCATTTACACAGTTTTCAGACCTGTAAACTGTGTAAATGCCAATTATCTCCACTACACGCCTCAATGCTAACCGCTTAGCATCAGGGCGTGTCGTGGGTGGCAACAGTTGCTAACCGGTTAGCAGCGATATTGCACCACTACCCGGTTAGCAATTTGTGAGTAAAACTAGGCGATGCAAAGTCTGACCTAGTTTTACCCATGGGAGCTAACTGGGTAGCAGTGCAATATCGTTGCTACCTGGCTAGCTTCTGCAGTGTCGGAGGCTGTGTGTTGACCCTGGATAGTCAATGCTAGGGCTGCATATGACCCTGGCATTGAATATCTGGGGTTAGAGGTCGGCGGTGACAGCTATGCACTGTAGTGGCGCATAGCCGTCTCCGTACAATATCGGACCCATAGCGGTGATGGACACGAAAGATTGCATGTGAGGTGGAGAGTCAACTAAAAGATACCACTTTCTATGTGAAGCTCAAAAAAGAACCCACTATCAATTTGAAGAACAAATTAGATTCCCTGGTCCAACTAGTTTTTGAAGCTGGATATTTGACTAACGGAGAAAATGTTTTTTTGATAACATTCCATCCTGCTACTCCTATGATCTACATTTTTCTGAAAATATCCAAGTCACTGAAAAGTCCACCAGGTAGACCAATTGTTTCTGCAATTGGTTCACTTTTCTAACCAGTTTCTAAATATTTTTAGATTCATTTTTGAGACCATTCATTCCAATATGTTGGAGATAATGTGCGATGAATTTCTATTTTAAATCAGTTTACAATATACCACAAAGATTCTATTTTAGGTACACTGGATATTACATTTCTCTATACCAATATTCCACAAGAACAAGCATTGACAATCTTGGAGGAAGTTTTATCCCTGCACATTGGGTTTTGTAAGACGTTAACAGCATTTTTGATACATCTTGCAAATTTGGCATTGACAGAGAACTATTTTTGTTTTCAACAAGCATATTATAAACAGATCAGAGGAGCTATGGGGTTAGCTTGGCCCCTGATGTAGCAAATTTGTATGTAGTTGACTTTGAGAAGAAAGATTTGACTACACATGCTGTTTCCGTTCCTATCCATTTGTGGAAATGATATATTGATGTTGATATAATATGAGAAGGAGGGAATGACCAAACGTTTTTTGGAATGGATCGACAGTTTAGATCCTAAACTACAATTTCAGGCCACACATAGCACAATAGACGTTTCATATTTGGACATAAAGATCAGGAAAGGGACCGCAGGGTTTCTATACTGACCTGTTCAGAAAACCAACTGACAAGAACCATGTTTTACACTACAGCAGTTTTCACAATAGAGCTTTAAAAGATAACTTACCTGTTAGCCAATTTCTTAGAATCAAGAGGGTTTGTTCAAGTAGTGCAGATTTTGAAAGTCATGCTGGGGAAATGACTAGGAGATTTAGAGAAAGAGGATACCCTACTTCATATATAAAGAAAGAATACGCAAAGCCTGCAAACCGTTAAACCGATCTGATGCAACAGTTTACACAATGGAGCTAAATATTGAATAATGTGGAGGAAAGCACAGAACCTTGCGGAACCCTATGCTTCATCTTATACCAGAGGTACTCAAATCCAGTCCTGGAGGGCCGCAAACCAGTCAGGTTTTCGGGATATCCCTAATGAATATGCATGAGATATATTTGCATGCACTGCCTCCATTGTATTTGACTTTATCTCATGCATATTCATTAGGGATATCCTGAAAACCTGACTGGTTTGCGGCTCTCCAGGACTGTATTTGAATTTATCTCATGCATATTCATTAGGGATATCCTGAAAACCTGACTGGTTTGCGGCTCTCCAGGACTGGATTTGAGTACCTCTGTTTTATACCATGGAGAGACTTCTTTCGGGAGTCATACCTGTTACTGTCTATTAGCTTAAAAAAAATATGTAAACCATTGTAATACAGCTCCGGACAAGCCTAGATTGGCTGGGCGCTGTAGGAGGATCTTGGGCACTATAGAAACAAATTCTGACTGTACAGCGATAAACAAAATTACTGCCTTCCTATGTTCAAATCCTTGAAGAATATGACCAGTTAAAGAGACAAGTAGCAATTCTGAGCCGTGACCACTTCAGAAGCCATCTAATTGAGTGTGTACCACTTGTTCTATCATCTTTGCAAAAAGGGTAGGTCAGAAATTACTCAGCACAGTCTGATCCCCGTCTTTCACAATAGGTATAACTGAGGTCTTTTTCAGGGAGGTAGGTAAGTCTCCATTAATTAAAGACACCAAAATAGGAGCACTGAGCTCCTCAGTAACTTCACACAGGAAATGGAAATTGTATTAAGTGAGCAATATGTAGATCACATTCTGGATAACAAATGAGAAGTGTCCTCTGGGGTGATTATCAGAAAATCTAGACGAGACTGAGAGGGCACCTTCCTGGGAGCCCACAGGCCTGTTTCCTGAGGTTACTAAAGTGAAATCTGATGGGAGAGACTGTACCTTACTTGTGAAATGCTCGGTGAAGCACTCTGCCTTCAGACCAGCTGGTTCTTCCTTATTTGTATGAGCAAATAGGAACTGCAAAGTGGAAAATAATTCAACTGGTCTAGAAAGCGCCTCTCTAATTTTAGTAGTAAAGTGCTCTCGCTTGGGGTCCTTCAACTTAGATTTATATTGTTGGGACACATGCAAGTAGATGCCCTGGGTATTACACCAATAACTCTCTAACCCATTCTAATTTATTGGGGGTAATTTTATAAGTGATTTGCCAGGTGTAACAGTGTTTTACAGACTAGATTTTTATGCCCTGGCATGTCTATGCATAAAAGTAGGTGCTAGGAAAGCATGACGCCTATATTTATGTGATATACTTGTAGGTGTTCGCAGGGATGGAGAATGAGAAAAGGTGGGGAAGCATCAGCACTTATGCATATATCTTACATACACAAAGTTGTTCCTGCCTTGGAGCAAGTGTAAGTGTGTGGCAACTCTTGGGGAGGCACAAAGAGTCATATATTGCTTGTTATAAAACATGTGCAACATATACAGGGGCCTGTTTTAAAATTACTGGATAGGTGACGACATCGGGGCAGATGGCGGTGTAGAGACGGAGCTCCACCGCTGTAGCCTGTAGCAAGGGGGGAAGATACCCCTAAAAGCATTTGGGGAGAAGAGTCCAGCGGAGGAGAGAAGGGAGACGGAACTAGAAAAGGGGAGAGGAAGAAGCGCGACTCCCACCCCAGTCGGAGGGCCGCTAGTGAAGGGACAAAGCGCGAGCCGGTGACCCGGCAGACCCTGTGGCAGGTCGGAGCGCAGCAGGAGGAGCGGCGACGAGGGTTCATGCAGCCCAGGGCAAGCAGTGGGGCCCGACGAGACCCGGAGTGTACCTCGGGAAGGAGGCAGTGTGGTGGAGAAAGCCCTCTGAAGGGAGTGAGAGGAGGCCGGGAGCATGGCAGACTTTGCTTCTTGATTTGAAGACTGCGTGGCGGGCTGAAGACTAGGCCGGAGAAGTGCAATGTGCGGCTGTGCTGCCCGGATTGGAGAAACAGCGCAGGGCTGCCGGGCTATCGATCCTGGGCAGAGATAAGTTGCAGGAGAAGAAAGGTGAGCCAGAGGAGTGGCGAATTGCCAAGAGGGCCGGCGCAGTGCCCAGGGAGGCGGAGAGGACCGGCCGGGAGCACTAAGGAGAGGGGAGGCTGTGTAGCGCCCCCTGAAAGGCCAGGCAGAAACGCGTAAGAGCTTGGAACAAGGAGACCAGAGGGAGCACTGCCTATAGCCCAGAAGAGAAGAGGCGACACGCAGCAGTGGGGCCAGAGGAATGAAGAGAGAGACTCAAGGGGCAAAAAGAGAGTAGTGGAATCCAGAGGAGAGCGGACCGGCGGAGGTGTTAGCCCCAATAGGGCAGAGGAGGTGCCTGAAAGCAGTGCTAACAGAAGGGACTGCCCTGGCTGAACAATTCCAAACCAGGTAGAGAGGCCGGCTTGCAACCCGGGGTGAAGGCCAAGAAACCAGGCGAGAGGCCTAAAGGGGGCGAGGCTTCTTGGGGAGATTCCTGCAACCCCTGGAAACTCAGCACGGCCCAAACGGCTCTCGGTAGCAATATGGAAAAAAGCAAAGGAAACCTGACCGCGCGGAAGAAACTGGCTGACTTCCGTTCTCCGTACGCGGCAGTCAGAGGTGGAAAAGAGGTGGAGGAGGAGAGCCGAATGCGGGATGAAGAACCAAAAGATTTGGCTGAGGAGTTGGAGCGGGGATGCAGCCCAGGAGGAATAACCAAGTTGAAAGAATGGCTATCTGATCTGAAAGATGAGATTAAGATAGAAATTGGCGGAGTGAAGCATGAACTGAAAGAGTCCATACAAGGATTGAGACAAGATATTGTGGACATCGGGAACCGAGTGGAGGAGATGGAGACCCAGGTGGAACAACAGGGGGAGACAATTGAAGAAATGCAAAAGGGCTGGCGAGACCTCAGGCGAGCCCAAATAGAGCAGCAGGTGAAATTAGATGACCTGGAAGATAGATCCCGGAGATGTAACCTCAGAGTTCAGGGCCTCCCAGAGGAACCTCAATATAGAAATTGTGAAGAAGTTCTGCTAAAAATTTTCAACTCCTTTGTAGTCGCTGTGAACCCAGAGGGGGGCATGAAAATGGATTCCTCGCAAATAGAGTGGGCGCACAGAGGTTTGGGGCCAATACGGGACAACAAACCAAGAGATATAGTGGTGTGCCTTAGCTCTTTCAAAGTTAAAGAAGGGCTGCTGGCAGCTGCGAGGAAAGTACGGCAGATTACCTGGGAGGAGCACCAACTGGAACTATTCCAGGATCTTTCTGCAGGAACGCTGCAGCGAAGACGTAACCTTAAAGAGGTGATGGCCTACTTGAGGAGAGAGGACATAAGATACAAATGGCTGTTCCCATTTGGTCTACTGAACACAGCTAAAGGGAAATCAAGAAGGGTGCAGATTAGAGAGGAAGCTTGGAGTGCGCTTGAAGAACTGGGTTTCCCCAACGTACTGGAGAGGGAGAGACCTCTGGCAGGAACATTAGCAAATACTACAACGCTCACCAAGCCAAAGAGGGGCGTCCAGAGGTGGCACAGAGTTCCAGTGTCAGGCAGACGGGCAGTGAGATTGAACAGAGAGAGTCCAGGAGCGCAGGAGGTGGAACAAGGAGAAGGCTGAAAATATGGACTCTGACTTTAAGGTTGTGCTGTTATGTTTTTCTCTGCTATAACAGTTGTATATAGACGGGGGGGGGGGGAGACGAGGTCCTAAATTAGAGGGAGGGGGAAGGGAGAGGGTAGAAGGGGGATGTGTAGGATGGGGTGGGAAGGAGGAAATAGGAGGTGGGACAGGGAAAGGGGATGGGTGAGAACTGAGAGATGGGAGGGTGTGTAGGAACAGGGGTGCTGAGGGGAGAAGTGGATGGGGGGGGGGGAAGAGGAAGGGAAGGCCAGAGACAGGCATGGCCCGATTATCGGTCACCAACATGGAGGACGAATCTCTCTTTATGAGAGGGGGGAAGGGTTGGGGAGGTGGGGAGGACGGGTGGGATGAGAAGGGGAGGGGGGAAAGGATTCCTTGGGTAGGGCTAAGGATGGGGGGAGGGCATGGAAGAATGGGTGAGTTAAGGCTAGTCACACTAAATGTAAAGGGGCTTAACTCGCCATTTAAACGATGAAAATTATCAACAGAGCTAGCCCGTCAGAGGGCAGCAATTGTGATGATCCAGGAAACGCACCTGACAAGAGCAACCGAGTACTTGGTCAGGCCCAGGGGATATGGAGTGTGTATCCATGCATCAAATATGGTAGAAAATAAGAAGGGATGAGTTGCTATTTTGTTTGATACTAGGCTAAAGATGCAGTTGCAATTGATTGTAAGGGATAAAGAGGGGCGATTTGTACTAGTGCGGGTGAAGGTGGGGAATCTTTATCTTTATTTCAAACTTTATATACCGCCCTTGCCGAAGCCTGAGAGCGGTTTACAATAAACTAAAATATGCTAACGCTGAGGAAAAAGAAAAGAACTCCAATTTGTGACAGGAAAGAAAAGAATACCCAGAAGAACAGTCTGAAAACAACCAATCAGGTGGGGCTAAGGGAGGGGAGGTCAAAAGCCTTGAGGAATAAGTGTGTCTTTAACGATGCCTTGAAGTGTTGATATGAGGATTCCAACCGGAGGGAAGAAAGTAAGGCGTTCCACAATGATGGCCCTAGAAAAAAGAAGGCAGCATGCTGTGTTTGTTCCAAATGAGCTTGCGATGGGGATGGTAGAGATAACCGGTTTGCATGTAGCGAGCGTAATTGTCGGTAGGGAGTGTGAAGAGAAATAAGATTGGATAAATAAAGCAGGTTTGAAGTATAAATGACCTTGTGCGTTAAAATGAGAAGCTTATATTTGAATCTATAACGAAGCGGCAGTCAGTGAAGATGCAGGAGAAGAGGTGTTACATGGTCCGATTTCTGAGCATTGGTAACCAGTCGAGCGGCAGTGTTCTGAATTAATTGAAGACGTTGAAGTTGATAAGATGGTAAATTGGCAAGAATAACATTACAAAAGTATAATCTGGACATAATCAAAGCTAATAGAGTAATGAGAGAGTCAGAAGACAAGACGGAGTGGACTTCTCTAATTTGACGTAGAGCATGGAAAGAATGGCGAGAGAGGTTTGAGACATGGTCATGGAATGTATGGTATAATGTGGTGAATGTCTACGCTCCAACAGGAGCGCAGCGTGAATTCTGGACAAAACTGGATGAGGAGGTGGGGAAGATGGGGGAGGGTATCCTTATGTGCGGAGGTGATTTTAATCTAACATGGAACCCAACCAGAGATGCAACGGGGAAGAGGGAAGGCAAGAGGGCAGACAGGAAGAGATACCGTAACTTTGTTGAACAGCATTGCTTAGTTGATGCCTGGCGACTGCGGCATCCGAGGAAGAGACAATTCTCTTACTTTTCGCCAGTACACAGGTCCTATTCATGCATAGATGCTATCTGGGTTTCAAAGGAGGTGGGGGAGGATAACGGGGGCTGAGTTGGAGTCTATTACCTGGTCGGATCATGCTCCGGTAGCGGTAAGATTGCAAACAGAAGATAAAGGGAAGGGTACACAGTTTTGGAGGCTCAACGAATCGCTCTTAGAAGATAGAAGGGTTCAAGAGGAAATAGAGAGAGAAACCCGAGAGTACTTTACAATTAATGACAATGACAACGGGGAGGTGACGTGGGAGGGATATGGGATGGCTATAAGGCTGTGATGAGAGGAGTATTAATTAAATGGGGGGCAAGAAAAAAGAGGGAACGAGAGAGCGGGGAGCGGACTCTGAGGGAGTGCTTGATGGAATTGGAAGAATTAGATGGGCAGGGGCAGATGGGGGCATACAGAGGGCAGGTATTGGCAGCGTGTGCATGGCTAAACGAGCTGCAGGCTGAGAAGATAAGTATAAGATGCAGTTGTTAAGGCAAGAGGTATTTGGAGGGAGGAAATAAGGTGGGGAGGTATTTGGTGCAGAAGCTGAAAGAGTGGAAGCTGCGCTCGCATATTATGCGAGTGCGTAAGAAGGGAGGAGAGCTGGTTTCTAAGGATGGAGAGATCAGCGACGCCTTTAAAGAATATTACCAGGAACTGTATAAAACCAGGGATAACCCACAAGATGAGAGGATCAAGCGCTACTTGGATTCCATAGCCCTGCCTACACTGGAGAAGGGAAAGCAAGAGGAAATTAACCAGCCCATACGAGGGGATGAAGTGAGGCAGGCAATCCAGCAGCTAAAACTAGAGAAGGCGCCTAGGTTGGACGGGTTATCAGCACGATTCTTTTTTTTTATTTTTTTTTTTATTTTATTTTTACAAAATTTTACAATATATCAAGACGTTACAAACACTCTTGAAGAAACAGGAAGGCATCAAAGAAATAAACATTAAGAAGAACTGGCATTACCAGACAAAAGTAATATAAACCAAGACGTCTTCCACACTAGCCCACAAAAAGGAAGTGGAGGAGCCATACTAAATATATGAAACCAAAAGTGATAAGAAAATTAAAGCAATTGCTACACTGAGGTATACATTTATGAGAGAACTGGAGAACCCCCAGCCGAGGACTCCAGACGTTTAGCACTAATGAACGCAATAAGTTGAGATGGTTCATAAAAAACATAGGAAATTGAATTTAACTTTACTAAACATTTACATGGATGTTTAAGAAAAAACAAACCACCCAACTGCAAAATACCAGCGCGTAACAAAAGAAATTATTTTCTACGCTTCTGTGTAGTCCTAGCCAAATCTGGATAGATCCTAACTATCAACCCTCTAAAGGGTATATTCCTTTTCCTAAAATAAAGCTTCAACAGCCACTCTCTATCAGATAGGAGAGCAAAGGTTACCAATAATAATAATTGAGCTTGCCTGCATGTCGTCCACCTCACACTCCCCAACTTGGTTGGTAGGCGATTTCAACCTCCCATCTCTTCATGATAGCCACTCAACAGCATTCCTAGACGCCTTAGAGGATCTAGGCTACAAACAACATGTTGACTCCCCCACTCACGCTAAGGGAGGTAAACTGGACCTCATCTTTGCCCCCCATCTCAACGACTCAACAGCCCAAGACCTTGCACTGTATATATCACCTGTGCCTCGGTCAGATCACAACCTCCTTAGATTCATTATACCCTTTAATACATCCTACAAGAG
This sequence comes from Ichthyophis bannanicus, assembly GCA_033557465.1. Lineage (NCBI taxonomy): Eukaryota > Metazoa > Chordata > Amphibia > Gymnophiona > Ichthyophiidae > Ichthyophis > Ichthyophis bannanicus. Next base: position 1,666,424,155 of record CM066032.1, on the reverse strand, counting down.
CCAAATGTCATCAAACACTTCTGATACCCATGCTGCCCGCTTCCGACCATTCAACCGGAGCGTAGTCCTGGAAAATCTTCTGCCACTTATGACCAACACGTCTCTAAACTTAGATGATCTCATCTCCAAATGGGACGAGAACCTTCGAGCTGCCTCCTGTCCATCTCACACTGAAAAGAAAATAAGGAAACGGGAACATGCACCATGGTTCTCTTCTGACCTTCGCTCATCTCTCCACCACCTGCGCAAACTTGAGAGACGGTGGCGACGATCACACTCCTCAGAGTCACTTGATACATACAACTCTTACCTAATAACCCACCGTGGAAAGATAACACAGAGCAGGAAACTCTACCACACAGATTTATTGAAACGTTCCATCAATAAACCATACGCCCTATTCAGACTAGTAAAATCCATAACAGGCGAACCGGTCTCCGCCCAACCCTCAATGCCCCAACCACAGGACTTTGCAAACTACTTGCAATCAAAGATGATTAAGACCAACATAAACATGAGTAGCAGTACCTCACCCATACCGTCTAAGGCACCCCAAGCAACTCCACTATGTAATTTCACTGTGGTTTCAAATAGAAAGATGGAGAGCATTGTCGCCTCTATCAATCCCAGCACAGCACCCAACGACCCCTGTCCAGCCAATTGGATCAAAGAGCTGCGTCATGACCTAAGCCAAATCCTGTGCAATATATTGAACCAGTCTTTTCTAACAGGCTCGTTCCCACAGCGCCTGAAAAACACCTCCATCAAGCCCCTATTAAAAAATAGCAGACTTGACCCGTCCAAAGTCGAATCTTTTAGGCCAATCTCGAGCATCCCCCAACTTGCAAAAATCATAGAAAAAGCTGCTCAACAACAACTCCAGCACCATATTGACACTGAAGCTCCACTAGACCCGTCACAACATGGCTTCAGGGAAGCGCATGGCATCGACACAGTCCTCACAACCCTATTCAACGAATTGGTCACTGGAATGGACAGCATCCAACAAGGATTTGTCCTCATCTTCCTGGACATCTCCGCCGCCTTTGACTCTGTGAATCATGACATACTTCTACAACGCCTGAAAGAAAAGGGGATTCAAAGCACAGCACTTGAATGGTGTAAATCCTACCTATCCAACAGGTGGCAACAAGTAAAAACAGGTCATACATCCTCGGAACCATTCCTGCAGTCTCAGGGGGTACCTCAAGGATCGTCCTTATCGGCACTAATGTTCAATATATATATGCAGCCGATATGTGATTTGATCCGATCTTTCAACGTACGGTGCCTGGCTTACGCAGACGACATCCTCCTCTACATGCCGTTCAAAATTGACCAACCAGTGTTCTCCCCAATAATCAATTGTTTCGGAGCGGTAGCTGATTGGCTGCTGACACAAAACCTTCGGATCAATCATAGTAAAACTGATGTCCTTTTTGTTACGAAGAACCGTAAATTCATACCCCCCCCATCGCTACTTGTCAACGATGTAGAATTGAAGTCCAAACCTACAATCAGATATCTGGGCATCACATTGGACCAGCACCTAGATATGACCACACATGTGAAGAACGTTACAAAGTCTATATATCACAAGATCAGAACATTATGTCACCTCCGCCCCCTACTGGAATCCAATGACTACCGGACAACCTTTCAGGCATTAGTCCTCCCACACCTGGACTTTGCGAACATCGTCCTCCACGGCCTGCCTCAATCAACTTTAAATCCGCTCCGCCTGGCTATGAATGCAGCCGCAAGAGTTCTCTCTGGATCATCAAGAACTGACCACATAACACCAATCATGAAAAATCTGCATTGGCTACCGTTACACACCAGACTCCAATATAAGTCATTAGTCCTTACTTTCAAAGCCCTGAATAACTACCCACCTACACCGATTAGCAAACTAATCCACAGCACCCTGGAAAACAGAGACAGGAGATCCACTGCAATGAACACCTTAATAGTCCCCAAGATGATGATGTCATGTACTAAGACCACATCCAACAGGGCTTTCTCTATATTCGCTCCCCTAAATTGGAATGCCCTTCCTCATGAAATCCGTGGCATCAAAAGCTTAATCCTATTCCGTAAAGCTTTGAAACACCACCTATTCACAATATGCTACCCTGACACCAACCCTGACACCCACACATCGGGTAAACTTCCCTCATGTCACAGCTACCATAGCACCTTATTACAACCAGAAAATGGTTAGCCTATACTCTTGCCCACCCACTAATTTTTACGCCTGTCCACAAAATGAAGATGATACCAAATTAGCTTAGAGTATTGGTGACAATACTAATTTAACCTGTAAATAGTTACCCTGTGAATAGTTACCCCGGTTGTCCTATGTTTCTTTTCCTGTTCTATGTAAACTCAATGTTGCTTGTATGCATTGTAGTATGTTTTGTTCGATGTACACCGCACTGATTATAATAGCGCGGTATAGAAGAAATGTTAAATAAATAAATAACGTAGAAGGTACAGGATCTTCACACTCAGAACTCTCCAACAATTCAGTAACATTTAAGATATTAACTTGTTTCTGAGAACTTCCCATCGTAGCACTCCCAATCATAGCCAAAAGTTGTCTTAGCCTTAGGTAAATAATAAACTCTAACCAAAGGTGGAATTAATTAAGAGGACACCCCCAACACTTCCAGTAAATATAACCGAAACATTTCTCTTCGAGAGATAGACATTATTCTAGGAAAATTAATTATTCTAAGATTGTTCAACCTAAGAGAATTGTCCATCTGTTCCAACTTAACCTGTGTTGAGAGAAAAGACTTCTTAAAGACATCCACTTGTTCTTCCAACCCCTCCACCTTCTGTTGTACTTCGGTTACTTCTGAATGCAAAACAGAAACTCTTTGCTGCAAAGCGTCCACAGCTAAGCCATACTCATCCACTTTCTGTTCCAGGGAAGATACCTTAGGCACCATCGCTTCCCCCAAAGAGAGAATAGCCTGCCAAATAGTCTCCAACGTGAAAGTCTCAGGACGCTGTAGCGTAAATTGTTGCTGCACTGAAGACATCTTAGAATCTACTTCCAAACGTGCTATCCGCTGCAGCTCTCGATCCACAGCAAGACGCTGATCCATAGGCTCTCCTTTACACAGCAACGAAGCTGTTACAGACTCGTCCAGCCCAGCGACAACCTGCGAACAAACTTGCCGCCCCACAGTTCCTGGACCATCCAAGCCGCTAGCTACCCCCAACTTCGAGAGGGCGCCGAGCTCCAAGAAACCTTCCGGCAAGGGCTGTCCTCGATTCGCTTTCATTGCTGGGCTCTCAGGGGAGAGAGATATACCGGAAACAGACGCCGAGCCACCCGACTCCAGCGTTCTGTCAGCCCGGGACTCATCCCCTTCTCCTGCTAGTGCTCGCTTAGGGCGCATAACAAAGGAGTCCATGGGATCCGAAGAAATCGGTGTAGAGGCTGTGGGAGGCTGGATGGACTCAGCGGACCCCTTACCCTTACGTTTCTTACCCATTGAGCGAAAAGAAGAAACGCGCTCACAGCGAAACAGCAAACGCCGCCATCTTGATCAAGACTCCTCCCCCTTCAGCACGATTCTATAGGAGATTTGGCGACCTCTTAGTCTGGCCTTTGGTGAGGTTATTTAACCAGCCACGAGAGGGAGGGAAATTGGCGGATACAATGGGGTGGGCGGGTATAACAGTAATTCACAAAGAAGGGAAGGACCCACAAGAATGCGCATCCTATAGGCCCATCTCCCTGCTTAATTTAGATGCCAAATTGTTAGCTAAGATACTCACCACGAGATTGAACAGGATCATCGGGAAATTGATACACCAAGATCAAGCGGGCTTTATCCCCAATAGACAAGTAGCGGACAATATCAGGAAGATTCTTAATATCATATGGTCCGTAGAGCAAAGCAGGGAAGAGGCGCTACTCCTGTCGTTGGATGCGGAAAAAGCATTTGATCAGGTATCGTGGCCCTTTCTCTTTCAGGTGTTGGAGAAAGTAGGGTTGGTGAAAGAGTTCATACTATGGGTTAAGGCACTCTATGCCCATCCCAAAGCGTGTGTGAGGGTGAATGGGGCCCATTCGGGTTTCTTTGACCAGGGGAGGGGAACGAGGCAGGGCTGCCCTCTATCACCGCTGTTATTCGCAATAGCAGTAGAACCGTTCGCGCAGCGAGTAAGAGAACGGGAGGATATATCAGGCATAAGAGTGGGGAGGAGGGATTACATAATCTCCTTGTTTGCGGATGATATTCTATTAAGCTTGACTAGGCCCCGGATAAGTCTCCCTGTAGTAATGTGGGAGCTGGAAGAGTATGGTAAGTTATCGGGCTTTACCATCAACTGGACGAAATCAGAAATTTTAAACTTAGTGGTTGGAGAGGGAGTAAAAGGTCTTCTGGTTAAGAAATATCCCTTTAAGTGGGCTCAGGCGAGTATTAGGTATCTTGGTATATGGATAAGCAACAAAACGGAAGAGCTATATAAATTGAACTATCTGAAAGTCATGGGGCAGGTTGAGGGTTGGCTGGAGGAGTGGGGGCGGTGCTATGTTTCGTGGTTTGGGCGAATAGTGACGGTTAAAATAATGTTAGTGCCTTGACTGCTGTTCCTGTTTCAAACACTCCCGATATTAGTGCCACAGGACAGATTGACTCGGATACAAAGGTTAGTCAATAGATTTATATGGGTACAATGGCGCCCAAGGGTGGCGATGAGGGTACTGCAAAGGGTAAAGGGAGAGGGGGGCTGGGAGTACCCAACTTGTGTAAATATTACGAGGCTGCCCAATTAAAAACGATCTATGAGTGGCAAAGAGGAACGCGGAAGCAGTGGGTCCGAATGGAGCATGAGCAGGTTGAGGAGGTGGGACTAGAAAGAGTTATTTGGAGGGGGAGTAAAGGTCTCACCACAGACCTACTAAACCCCATGGTAGCGAATAGCTTGAGAATTTGGAAACGAAATAAGGTACAGCTAGTCCAAGACAAACGCTACACTCAGGGGATGACCCTTGAGGCCTGCTTCGAGAGGGGACGGGCCTGGAGAGCAAATCCTCAGTAGGTGGGCTAAAGCGGGGCTGACGCACATTCACCAACTAATACACTCCCAGGGGACTCATAAGTTTGAAGGTATTAAGGACCTATATCGGTTGAAGGAGAGTGATTATTTTGCATATCTGCAACTTTGCCACTTTATCAGACAACCGAGAACATGGAGAGATTTATGGGAGAACAGGGGATGGTTTGAGGTTCTATGCTCCGGCCACATGGGTCAAAAGGGGGTTTTGTCCAGAATTTACAAAGGCTTGATGGAGACTGGTGAATGTAAGCAGAGTTACATGTTGAAATGGGAGGAAGATTTGGGGGTGTGTTGGGATGCTGAGGTTTGGGATAAGCTAATCCAGACAATAGCTAATGTATCTATAGCAACACAAATTAAAGAAAATGCTTATAAAGTATTATATAGGTGGTACTGGACGCCAGTACGTAGACACAGAGCTGGGAAAGGACATGATGATTTGTGTTGGAGGGGTGTCAGAAAAGGGGGGACTGGATGCACATGTGGTGGAAATGCAATAAGATTCAGGAGTATTGGGTGCAGGTCATTGAGGTGATCCATAGTATGACAGGGTATAGCTTATGGTGGAGACCAGAGGCATGTTTGCTGCACCAACTGGATGAAGGCATCCCTAAACGAGCAGCGGGGGTAGTGCACCATTGTATAGCGGCAGCTAGGTGCGAGATAGCCCAGTGTTGGGGGGACAGAATATGCCTCAGTTGGGAGGCTTTGTTCGGAGGGTGGCTGAGGTGAGCTTGATGCATAAATTGACGGAACTGCGACGTGGGAAAGGGGAGAGGAGTGAGGCACAATGGCAGGGGGTGTGGAGGTGGTTGGAGGGAGGGAGAGAGGGGGTAGGATGAGGGTGGCCCGTGAGGGGGAAGGTAGGACACCAGAAGCGTGTGCGAGTGGAGAGCAATGATGACATTGGGACAAATACAAGGGGTTAAGAGGGCGAGGGGTGTGGGGGAAGGGGGTAGTTAAGTGGGGGTGATAGGGTAGGGTATAAAACACGTCCTACGTGATATGGTTATTTACAATGAAAGTATTTAGAAAGGGGGGGCAAGGGGGAAAAGAATTATGTGGCGTAACAGAAGTGTTATATAAGCGGTAACGAAGATAGAACTGTTGTAAGATATTTGTGGTAGGATATTAAACATGAGTAATGGGAGAGGGGAATAGGGTAGGGGGAGACGGGGTGGGGGGGAAGCTTCCAGGATAGATAGGATGTAATGTTGTACTAGCTACCAGGGTAATATAACCAGGTAGATCCTTAAATGAAATGTCAAAAGCTGGGTTATGACTATGTATGTATTGTATAAGCTAAATGGAAAAAAAAATTACTGGATACAGATGATACCAAAATCTGCAATAGAGTAGACACCCAGGAAGGATAGATAACATGAGGTGGGATTTAGCTAAGCTTGAAGAATGGTTGAGAATTTGGCATCTGAAATTTAACGCTAAAAAATGCAGGATCATGCATTCGGGCTGCAAAAATCCAAGGGAGCAGTACAGTATAGGGGGTGAGGTACTTCGGTCTACGAAAGAAGAGTGGGACCTGTCTGTGATTGTTTTTTATGATCTTAAGGTGACTAAACAGGTAGAAAAGGCAACAGTGAAAATCAGAAAGATGTTTGGGTGCATTGGAAGATGAATGGCCAGCAGGAAGAAGGAGGTGATGAGACCTAATTTAGAATACTGTATTGTGTGCAATTCTGGAAACCACACCTTCAAAAGGATATAAACAGGATGAAGTCAGTGCAGAGGGTGGCTACCAAAATGGTCAGTGGGCTTCGGCATAAAGCATATGGAGAAAGACTTAAATATCTCAATATGTGTACTTTGGAGGAAAGACGGGGAGAGGAGACATAATAGAGACATTCAAATACCTTTGTGGCATAAATACACAAGAGGAGAGCCTCTGTCAATTGAAATAAAGCTCTACAATGAGGGGGCATAGGATGAAGGTGAAAGGGGATAGACTCAGGAGTAGTATGCGGAAATATTTTTTATCGAAAGAGTGGTATATGCATGGAATAATCTCCCAGTAGAGGTAGTAGAGACAAGGATGGTATCTGAATTCAAGAAATCATGGGACAAACAGAGAAAATCTCTAAAGGCATAGGCTATGGAAAGGGATGGACCATAGGGGCCATAGCCCCACCAATGTTTTGCACAACACAACATCAGCAATAGAGAGCTTAGGGGTGGGGATGAAGATTAGTTTGTTTGGCCCCTCCAACCAAAAAGATGTTCTGCTGCCCCTATCTAATGTGGGCGGGGGGAGGGGGGACTGTAGTAGATGGCATGGAAGGGCAGACTGGATAGCTCATATGGTCTTTTTCTGTCATCATGTTTCTGTTTCTATGTCAGCCTTAATAGAAGAGATAGTCAAGGCTGTTATTTGTAGCTCAGTCCGCACATTCATAGCCAACTACTACATATAGACTCCCGATGTGATAGAAAATTTTGGCGGCTTATTTTTCAAGGTCTCTTTGAGGGCTAGAGTACACAAGTCCATCTTTTTTAGAGCTCATTTTATAATTTATTATTCCTTATCGTCCCTCCAGTCCAGTCCCACACCTCTGGGTAGTGTACCTCTTTCAGCAGCTTGGAGACTGAGCATGTCATATTTTGATGACACCAGCATACTTAAACCACTGGTACTGCCTACCAGCCCTAGTATGCTCAGTCTCCAAGCAGTTGGAGGACGTAGTGAGCCAGAGTGCTGGACTCACTGAAAGGACAACTAAGGAGCATAGTTTAGTGTAGTTTGAATTCAGTTTGTTTTAATTTGAATCTCTATATATTTTTCTTTCATTTAGAATAGCTAGAGGGCTTTGTCCTTTTTTTTCAGAGGAGTCAAACCAGACTGCAGGAGGAGGAATGTTCTCCCTCTCCCCCTCGGTAGAGGCTTCACTCTCCGGGTGATTCAGGCAGCTCCCAAACCCTTTGGGTGAGGAGCCGCCGCAGCAGACGCTGAGTGGATTAGCGGCTTCCCAGACAGCCTCTATACGCTGAAGCCCTAGCGTGCGAGGGAGGGCAGAGGCAGTAGCAGCGTGTTCAAGCCAGGAGGAAGAGCTGGCATTGAGGTACTTTGCGGATAATTTCATTTTAGCTGCGGGGGCCGACTCAGAGCAGGGGAACCACACGGCATAGGCGCGTGGCCTATAGCTGCATGGAGGAGCTTCTCTGCTGTGCTAGAAGGGTAACATGTATTTGTCTTCCCACCAGCGGCCTGGCATTGCACCCATGAATAACCGTGGCACTGTTTGTTTTTCCTCGACCTTTTCTGCTCACTTCGTGAGGGAGAATTCTGCAGCAGCATAATTCATATATATATATTTATTATATATGTACTGTATATATTCCTCCATCTACTGATGACAATAAGGGGAGGCTGTTTCCAGGGGTTTTTTTCTATTTCTCACTGGAGTTTATTCTCTTACATTCTCTTACATACCATGCTATTCTGCATCAGTGCGGTTTACATTGAACAAACTGAAATTACATTGAACAGGGCATTATAACTTGGAGATAACTATTTTACAGGGAACATGGGCTATGGAGGGTTAAGTGGCTTGCCCAAGACCACAAGGAGCACCTGTGGGACTAGAAACCCCAGTCCTTCCGGCCCAAGGTTTCTGTCCTCTAGTGGGATTTGAACCCCCGACCTTCTGGCCTGAAGTACCTTGCCCCAACCACTAGGTCACTAGGCCATTCTGTTTTTATTTGGTTTTAATTTAGTTGCTTTTGCTCTCATTTTCTTTTTTTGTTTGTTTCAGCACATTCAAGGGCTGCCATTAACTGTACCTGTGCTATTGGGGGTCCCTAGGCCAGTGCTTCCCCATTATGCTGGCCAGGCCTCAATGCTTGGTGTGCAGAATCTGGCGTGGTGCATCTGAAGTTGGCATTTGCCGGGCCTGCATACAAGCCACGTCGTTGGAGCAGGATATCAATGGCCAACCCTGGTAGAAGAGTTCCCCTCTGTCTCAGGAGCCACAAGATGAAGGGGGAGCTCCTCTACCTCACAGAAGGGGGAGATGGGGGGCTACCAGGGGATTTTCTGCCGGAGTTTGTCCTCCTTTTGCACCAGGTCTTTTGCATATGCCAAAAGAGGGTGGAGTACTGCGCCTTGGCACCTGAGCAAGGGTCCAAGAGGGCAGCAGACTTGAAGGAGAGCAAGACGCAGATAGCGAGTAAAAGACCACGCCTCTTGGAGGAGAGCTAGGAGAATGCTTTGTCCTCGTCCAGACCCTCGGAGACTAATCTGGACATGGAGCTGGATTGGCAAGGTGAGGAATTGGAAGAAGGTGAGATCCCTGAGCAGGAGGAACAGTCACGGATTGTAAGGGTGTTTCAGCGGGAAGGTCCTTGAAGGCCCTTAATATGACAGTCTCCCGGCAGCGGATGAAGCACTGGAGGATCTTCTGCTCCAGGTGGCGCGGAAGTCGCAGAAGGTGTTCCCTGTGCATAGAGTGGTCCGACAGATGATCCAGGATGAGTGGATTCTGCTGAAAACTGGATTCTGGGGAGGGCGGGCCATGTCGTGCCTATACCCGATTTCAGAGCAGGAATGTGAACTGTTTCGGTCGCCTAAGGTGGATGCGGCTGTTTCTGCTGTAACAAAGAAGATGACAATCCCGGTAGAAGGGAGTGCGGGATTTAAAGATGCCCAAGATAGGAAGTTGGATACCCTATTGAAGCAGGCATTTAAATATCTGCGCCCTCTCCATGAATTTGTGGGGCCTGGGTAGCCAGGACCTGCCTCCATTGGTTGCAACGGGTGCAACAGCCGGATGAACCGGGGAAGGACATACTGGGAGAGGTGGCCAAGTTGGAATCGGGGGCAGCCTACCTAGCAGACAACCACTACAACCTCATTGGCGGGCTTTCTAAGAATATGGCCTCGTTGGTACCTGTGGCTGCGGAACTGGGCGGCGGACGGTTCCTCCAAGTCCCGCGTCACTAAGCTCCCCTTTAAGGAGAAACATTTCTTCAGGGAAGAGCTGGATAAGTTGGTCAAGGATTTGGGAGAGTCTAAAGTGGGATATCTGCCCGAAGATAAACAAAAGCAGGGATGCACCCCACCTTCAACTCAAGGTCAGGCTCAAGACTTCAAGCGTTTTCACACTTCCCGCTTTACCCCTTACTAGAGGAGCAGGTTTCCCTTCAGGGGGCAGGGATTTCGAGGTTTTTGAGGCACGGGCTGAGGTTTTGGCGTCGCCTCGACCTCTGGTCCCAAGAAATCACAATGAAGTGAGGGGGCCCAGGTGGCAGTGCAGCCTGTGGGAGGTCGGCTGTGGGATTTCTATTCTGCCTGGGTCCAGATCATGTCTGACCAGTGGGTTCTGGAAGTTATCCGAGAGAGTTTTGCCCTCGAGTGGGTACATCCGATGAGCCATGCCTTTGTTCGGTCTCCATGCAAGGCGCGAAGCAAAGTGGTGGCCATAAGGGGACACCTTAGCATGGCTCCTGCAACTGAGGGCCGTGGTACCCGGTTACCAGAGAAAACTACGGTTGCGATTGATACTACATTTATTTCGTGGTGCCCAAAAAAGAAGGTTCCTTTCACCCGATTCTAGACTTCAAGGGCATGAACTGTTGCTTGCGAGTGCTGCATTTTGATATGGAACTTTGTGGTCCATCTTGGTGGTAGTTCAAAGCGGTGAGTTTTTAACCTCCCTCGATCTTATGGAGGTGTACTTGCATATTCCCATCCGACAGGAACATGAGCAATTTCTTCGCTTCGTGGTACTGATGGGGCATTTCCAGTTTCGGGCATTGCCGTTCAGTCTGGCAATGGCTCCGCATACCTTCACAAAATTCATGGTGATAGTAGCAGCGGCGCTATGCAAGGAAGGCATTCTCGTTCACCCGTATCTCGATGACTGGTTGATCCGGGCGAAATCCAAGGTCGAGAGCGCAAGAAGCGAGTGGTGTAGTTCCTTCAAACTCTCAGCTGGGTGGTCAACATGGCCAAGAGTCAGTTGGTTCCATCCCAGGAGCTGTAGTATCTGGGAACGCACTTCAACACTCGTGTGGGAAAGGTCTTTCTGCCTGAATATCGGGCACAGGGACTGCGACGGCTGGTGCATCAGTTTCTGGACATGCCTGAACCGTCAGCCTGGCACTAACTAAAGGTACTGGGAACCATGGCAGCCACTCGTGAACTAGTGCCATGGGCGAGAGCATACATGCGACTGCTGCAGAGGGCACTGCTCCGGAGGTGGTCCCACCAGATCCATCCCTTATCCATGATTCTCCCCTGCCCGCTGGGGACCAAGAGGGCTCTCCATTGGTGGTTTCGCTGGGGGAGTCTAGAAGGGAGCATGCCCCTTGAGTCGCTGAATTGGATTCCCATGATGATCGATGCCAGCCTGGCTGGTTGGGGAGCCCATTGTGAAGGACAGTTTGCACAGGGGCAGTGGAGCCCGCTAGAGACTCGTTGGTTGATCAACAGGCTAGAGATGAGAGTTATGGTGCTGGCGCTGCAGAGCTTCCAGAACTGTTTGCAGGGGAAAGTGGTCCAGGTCTTCTCGGACAATGTGACCACGGTGGTCTACATCAACCACTAGGGTGGTACAGGCAGTGTAGCCCTGGAAGAGGTGGCAGAGAGACTGTTCGACTGTGCGGAAAGGAATCCCCAAGCGTTATTGGCGGCACAAGTAGCAGGAGTTGACAATGTGATGGCAGACTATCTAAGCCGAGTTCACGTGGACCCCGGCGAGTGGAGTCTAAACCAGACTGTGTTCGAGCAGGTGGTGCTCTGCAGCCAAGGCCAGCCAGTTTTTCAGCAGGCAAAGGATGTCAGAAGGCCTGGATTCCCTAGTACAGAGGTGGCCCGCGGAAGGGCTTCTGTATGTTTTTCCCCCGTGTGTGCTAATAGGCCGGGTCGTACAGCGGATAGAGGCGCATGGAGGGCTGGTAGTGTTGATTGTGCCTGATTGGCCAAGGCACCCGTGGTATGCTGACCTGGTACGGATTCTAGTGGACCGCCCATGGAGGCTTCCGGCTTGAAAGGATCTCTTGTCGCAGGGATCGGTACTCATGCCTCAGGTGGATCGATTCTCGTTTACGGCATAGCACGTCAAAGGGCACAGCTGAAAAAGAAAGGTTATTCGGGTCCAGTCATAGCAACCTTGCTGAGGGCATGGAAGAGGTCATCCTGTCTCGCATACATACATCATCTTTCCTCCTCTAAACTTACTACCTGTTCCTCTGATCCCATCTCCACCCATCTCCTTAACTCCATCTCCTCCTCTGTCATTCCTTCCATCTCACATATTCTCAACCTATCGCTCTCCACTGCAACTTTCCTTGCAGCCTTCAAGCATACTGTGGTCGCACCTCTCCTCAAGAAACCTTCACTTGACCCTACTTGTCCTATCGACCCATCTCCCTTCATCCCTTCATTTCCAAACTTCTTGAATGTGCTTTTCTCTGCCATTGCCTTGAATTTCTCTCCTCTCAAGCCCTCCTAGATCCACTTCAATCTGGTTTACGTCCCTTCCATTCTACTGAAATGGCTCTTGCCAAAGTCTACAGCGACTTGTTTCTGGCCAAATCCAAGGACCTTTACTCAGTCCTCATTGTTCTTGACCTTTCCGCTGCTTTTGACACTGTTCAACACCACCACCTCCTTGACACATTGTCCTCACTTGGTTTTAGGGGCTCTGTGCTATCCTGGTTCTCTTCTTATCTCTCATATCGCTCCTTCAGTGTTTGTTCTGGTGGTTCCTCCTCTACTTCTATCCCACTCTCAGTTGGTGTACACCAAGGGTCTTTTCTGAACCCTCTCCTTTTATCTCTCTATACCCAGTCCCTAGATGCTCTCATCTTCTCACATAGCTTTCAGTATCATTTTTATGCTGATGACTCTGAAATCTATCTACATCTGATATTTCTCTGATACTTCAGGCCCACATCGCTGTCTGTATGTCTCTCCGCCATTTGAAATTGAACATGGTGAAAGTCGAACTTCTTATTTTTCCCCCTATAGCCTCCTGCCCCCTTCTTCCTTTCTCTATCTTTATTGATAACACTCTTATACTTTATTTATTCATTTATTTATTTATTCTTTTCTTCTAGACCGCCCCTTCCAGAGATCAAGGGCGGTTTACAGGGAACAGTTTAACAATTTTTATATACTTTTACATGGAACAGTATTTGTAACTATGTACAGGTAACATTGCATGCAACTGTGTCAAAAACTATTTACAAAGAACAATAATCAAATATTACAAAGAACAATAGACAATAAATGTATATTACAATCGAACTTGTGTGCGTTCTGGAAGTTATTTTCTTTTCTTACGTAATACATACGGGGGCTGATAGTGGTTGTTCTGTCTGAGTTAGTCGCCTGCGGGTTCAGGAGGTTGGTGGGAGTGTTTCTGTGACTGCTGGGAGGTGGCTCTTGGTAGGTAGGGGATTTCAAAATGTTCGGTGAAGAGGTGGGTTTTGAGTTCTTTTCGGAATAGGTGTAGGTCTTTCATCATGCGAAGGGTTATTGGGAGTTCGTTCCAGAGGGTGGGGGCAGCAAATGACAAGGCTCTGGAGCTTGTAGTTTTCTTTATTTTTCTGAAGGTTTTGTGCATGTTGAGAGAATGGGTTGCGTTTTGTCTGCGTGTTCTTGATTCTGATGGAGAGTGTAGGAGGGTGGTCAGGTGGGAGGGGGAGATGTTGTTAAGGAGTTTGAAAGTTGTTAGGAGTATTTTATATTTTATTCGGCTATTTAAAGGGAGCCAATGTAGTTCTAGTAAGTAGTATGGGGGTCACGTGGTCAGTTAGATGCACTTTTGATATTACCTTAGCACAGATGTTCTGGGCTCTTTGTAATAGATATGTATTTTTAAGTGGCAGGCCAATTAGGAGACTATTATAATAGTCGAAATGGGGGGTGATGAGTGTACCGACTACAGATCTAAAGTCATGTGTGTCAAGGAGGGATCTTTGGTGTTGTATGGTCTTTAGTTTATATAGTATAAAGTTATATACTTTAGTTTATATCAGGGGTCTCAAACACGCGGCCCGCGGGCCGCATGCGGCCCGCGAGAGAACTTTGTGCGGCCCGCGATGCAGAGGAAAGAAAAAAAAAACCAAACAAACCCCTGGCTTCTGCTGCTGCTGCCGCCGCCGTGGCAGCGGCAGAATCAACTGTCCCGCGGCCCCTTCCCGTCTGCCCGGCAAAGCATATTTAACATCTTGTCAGCTCCATCAGCGGCAGCTTTCAGGGCCGCGAAGGGAGTAGTATTTCCCTCTCGCGGCTCTGTGAACCCTGCGGGGGTTTTTTTTAATTTATTCCCAATCCCCCCCGGCAGGCTTCACAGAGCCGCGAGAAGGAAATCACTCTTCTCTTCGCAGCTTGAAAAGCCCGCCGCTGATGGAGCTGACAAGATGCTTTGCCGGGCAGACGGGAAGGGGCCGCGGGACAGTTGATTCTGCTGGCCACAGATGAGGATTGGTTTTAATTAAATTAAGATTATTTGATTTTCTGTTAACTGCTGCACTTTGACCCCAGATATTTGGCGCAAACTTTCACCGGTTTTAAATAAACGCCTTAATCCCTGTAGCGCTCTTGGTTTCAGCAGTGATCTGAGAAGCAGCGCTTTGCTTTTTAAATAGCTTTGACGATTTTTCCTAAAAGATATTGTTTGTACCACCTTTTTTAGATGTATAAAGTTCTTTTTTAGTCCCTTTTAAATTAATCTTCATGGATTTTATTCTTTTTCATATAGATTCTACCTTGTGAGATACCATTGTCCTTTTACAAACAGCAATGTAAGCTAGTTTACTTTACCCTCCTCGTTCCTTTTCTCTGTGATTAGTCCCCCTCAGAATTAAATTATTTGTAAGGGTACTGGAAAAGGGTCCTTTCTTCACTTTGATTTACATGTTTTCAGTAGATCACTCCTTAGCTTTACAATAATGATAGGATGCATGTTGTTATAATTGTAGATCACATGTTTCTCTAGAACTGTATGACATTCTATATATGCCTTTAGTACATTTATGCCACAATGTAGAAGTATCTCTGCCTTATTGCATTTATGTCATTATTTGTTTCATTTTCTTGCTATTTTATCTCATTCTATAGTTTTATATGTGAGGTTTTTTATTGCATATAGATGGCTTTTAAATTTTTAATTGATGTAATATATATATATGTTTTTGATTATTCATTTTGATTTATTGTTTATGTTTGTCTTTTGAGGCTCTTCCCCCTAAAGAAGGCTCACAAGCCAAAACGCATTGAGGATTTGGTTTTTAATAAAGCTGTTTGGACTTGTGCTGTGCCTTTGACGCTCCTGCTTGGTTTGTTTTCCCTGTTCCTAGCCCACTACTCTGACCATTAGGCTATTCCTAGATTCCTAGCTCCCTCCCCTCACAGCCCATTTCCTTTCCAAGCCCCCCTCCCCATCAGCCCATTTCCATTCCAAAACCCTGTCCCCATCAGCTATTTGCAGTTCAAGCTCCCCCTACTACTCGGCCCATTTCCTTATACTCATTAAGAGGCATGTTTACTAAAAGTTAGTGTATGGTAACATTATGCAAATATTTATGCAAATGATGCCCCTTATGCAAATGAGGCCGCGTCTTGTGCGGCCCCCGGGTTACTCTACAAGTCCTCATTTGGCCCTCAAAGCAATTTGAGTTTGAGACCCCTGGTTTATATAGTATAAACAGTTTTAATATAGTTTATACTTTCTGTTTCCTCAGCCCATGACTTTGGGGTCATCTTTGACTCCTCCCTCTCCTTCTCTACACATCCAGCAGATAGCTAAAACCTGTCATTTCTTTCTCCATAACATTAACAAAATCCACCCCTTCCTTTCTGAACAACTACTAAAACAATTATTCACTCTTTAGTCACCTCCCGTCTCGATTATTGTCACCTCCTCCTTGTTGGTCTCCCTCTGTGTCAACTCTCTCCTCTTCAATCAGTTCAGAACTCTGCTGCGTGGCTAATCGTCCACCAGCCTTGATATATTCATACAGCCCCTCTTCTCAAATCACTTCATTGGCTCCTCGTCTGTTTCTGTATCAAATTCAAACTTCTCCTTCTGACCTATAAACACATTCATTCTACTGCTCCTCACTACCTTTCCTCTCTTCTCTCTCCCTACACCCCTCCTCATGAACTCCGCTTTTCCTCTAGCTTATTTTTTTCTTTGCTCTTTTCTTCTACTGCCATCTCCAGACTTTGAGCCTTTCACCTTACTGTTCCTTATGCCTAGAACAAACTACCTGAATCTGTACATCAGGTTTCATCTCTTTCCCCTTTTCAAATCCATGCTAAAGGCTCACCTCTTTGAGGCTGCCTTTGGATCCTAATTACTTGTTCTCCTTGAGTCTCCTTACCTTTCCTTATTTGTACCCTTGTTCTCAACTTTTATACTGTCTGTCTTGATTAGATTGTAAGCTCTAATGAGCAGGGACCGTCTTTTATATGTATCTGTACAGCTCTGTGTACGCCTTGTAGTGCTATATAAGAACATAAGAAATGCCATACTAGGTCAGACCAAGGACCATCAAGCCCAGTATTCTGTTTCCAGCAGTGGCCAATGCAGGTCACAAGTACCTAGCAGGTTCCCAAAAAGACACACAGGTTCTACAATGCTTGTATTGGGGCAAGCAGTGGATTTCCCAAGTCCTTTTTAATAATGGTTTATTTCCTCCAGAAACTTGTCCAAACCTTTTTAAACCCAGTTGCACTAACAACTTTTACTATATCCTCCGGCATCAAATTCCAGAGTTTATTTACACGTTGAGTGAAAAAATATTTTCTCTTATTAGTCTTAAACGGGTTACACTGGAGCTTCATTGCATGTCCCCCTAGTCTTTTTATATTCTGATGATGTAAACAGTCGATCTACATTTACCCGTTCCACTCCATTCATTAATTTATAGACCTCTATCATATCTCCCCTCAGCCATCTCTTTTCCAGGTTGAAGAGCCCTAACCTTTTAAGCCTCTTCTCATAGAGGTATCCTTCCATCCCCTTAACGTTTTTGTGGCTCTTCTCTGTACCTCTTCTAATTCTGCTATATTATTTTTGAGATACAGCAACCATAATTGCACACAATATACAAGGTGCGGTCGCACAATGGAACAATGGAGAGGCGTTATAATATCCTTTGTTTTATTCTCCATTCCTTTCCTTAAGATTCCAACATTCTATTTACCTTTTTGGCCGCTACTGCACACTGGATGGAGGGATTCCACGATGACACCTAAATCTTTTTCCTGGGTGGTGGTGGTTACTAATATGGTACCTTGCATTGTGTAACCATAGTTTGTTTGTTTTTTTTCCTAGGTGCATAATTTTGCACTTGTCCACATTTAAATTTCATCTGCCATTTGTACATCCAGTCTTTCAATTTATTAAGGTACTCTTGCAATTTTTCACAATCCTTTTGGGCTTTTACAACTTTGAATAATTTTGTGTCTTCTGCAAATTTGATTACCTCACTTGTTGTTCCCATTTCCAGGTCATTTACAAATATGTTGAACAGCAGCAGACCCAGCACAAATCCCTGAGGTATTCCACTATTCTCCTTTCTTCATTGGGAAAATTGGCCATTTAGGCCTATCCTCTGCTTTTCTATCTTTTAACCAGTTTCTGATCCACAATATTACACTACCTCCTATACCATGACTTTTTAATTTCACCAAGAGTCTTTCATGAGGGACCTTGTCAAAGGCTTTCTGAAAATCCAGATACACTGTTTCAACTGGCTCACTTTTGTCTACCTGTTTATTCACACCTTCAAAAACATATAACAGATTAGTAAGACAAGACCTTCCTTTGCTAAAACATGTTGGCTTTCTCCCATTAAACCTTGACTATGTACATGTTCAGTAATTTTGTTCTTTATAGTGATTTCTGCCATTTTGCCCAGTGCTGGCTTCAGGCTCACCGGTCTGTAGTTTCCTGGATCACCTCTTGAACTCTTTTATTTATTATTTTTATTTATTATTTTATTTACATTCTCTTATATACCGCGCTATTCTGCATCAGTGCGGTTTACATTGAACAAACTGAAATTACATTGAACAGGGCATTGAATTTGGAGATAACTATTTTACAGGGAATATGGGCTATGGAGGGTTAAGTGGCTTGCCCAAGACCACAAGGAGCACCTGTGGGACTAGAAACCCCAGTCCTTCTGGCCCAAGGTTGCTGTCCTCTAGTGGGATTTGAACCCCCGACCTTCCGGCCTGAAGTACCTTGCCCCAACCACTAGGCCACTCCTCCAAAATTGTTGTTGCATTGGCCATTTGCCAATCTTCAGGTATTACAGATGATTTTAAAGATAGTTCACAGATTACTAATAGTAGGTCTGCAATCTCATCTTTCAGTTCTTTCAACACCCTCTCATGTATACCATCCAGTCCAGGTGATTTGCTACTCTTTAATTTATCAAATAGTTGTAATAATATAAATAATTAATAGTAGTAGTAGTAGTAATAGTAATACTATTCAAGACTCTTCTAAGATGGACCCAGTGGCCCTGGGAGAATAGAAATGTCTTCACCGCTTTCCTGAAATGGATTAGAGAGAGGTCATTCCACAGAAATGGCAAGGAGATGGACAGTGCCTTAGCCGGTAGTTGTACTGCATGGAAAAGATTTGCCCAGGAAAGATAAAATAGACAGGAATCCTGAGAGTAAATAACCCAAGAAGCAGCATATAGCTGCAAATGGAGAGACAGATAACCAGGGCACAACTGATGGAAAATTCTAAAAGTGACTATCACGAGTTTAAACTTAATATGCTTGTGATACCGCAAGCCCTCTGATGCAAGAAAGGAAACTTTTAAATCTTGAAAAAAACAGGATTTGCCTGCAATTACGAGAAGGGACACATAGAGGGAGCAGGAGAACAAACCTGAAAGTGGAAGAACCACACCTCTATGGGCAGGACTCAGAAGCAGCTGCTCTGGATTTAAGTAGGAACAGAGCACAGCAAGGGGGAGAGCCAAGAGAGAGAGAGCCGAGAGAGCCAAGAGAGGCAAAGGTGCCAGGAAGGCAGTCAAGAGAGCCAGAAAGGCAACAGAGAAACCCCGAAGGGAAGAACCCAGAGGAGAAGCACAGGAGGAGGCAAGGAGCTTGGCAGAGACCTTCATGTGGAGAACAGGAGGCAGTGCCAAGGGAAGCTCCAGAGGCCAGACTCAGAGACCGAGGTGAGGTCACTGACAAACCCAGCAGAGCTAAAGGAAAGGAAGCTACTGGGAGAGCAGGCCTAGAGAAAGGCCATACACAACTTCAAGGGGCAGTATCACGGACTGCAGCCAAGGAAGGAAGTGCTTATCCCTCCGGGTGGAGAAGAAACCTTCAAGAGAAAAAAGGTACTTTTAAAAGCTTTTACAAAAGTGACTTGAAAGATAAAGGAAAAGTTCATAGCCTTGAGAGAAAGGATATACCTGGAGCACAAAACTCTCAGACTAGGCCTCAAGCCTTTTTCAAGAAGCCTAGAGAGGAACGAAGGGCTAGTTTTTATCTGGACAATAAGGACTGTTTTAAACCAGATATAACTGATAAGTTTTACAGGAAAAAGTTTAATGTTGCCAGAGAATGGAAGGAGCAAACTTTTAGTCCTGAAACGACAGCAAGCCCAGGGAGATATACTAGACCTAAAAGCCGACGCCCCAAACTCCCAAGCCAGCACTGGGATACAGTATGGCATGCTTTTAGGAAACCAGGTTTTAATATCCAAGAGATCTCAGAGACCTCAGTTTCAGATCCCATAGACATGGAATGGCTGCCAGGGGAATCTGAGAGCAGTGAAGATATAGAACCAATGGAATGTGACTTTTGCACAAGAAGATATCTTTGAGCAAAAGGCAAACAAATCTAATGTGTGCAAACTGTACTGGAAAGTTTATGCTTTAAGTTGGTGAAGGAACCATGTTATTTTGAGTGTTTTGCTGACTCACGTTTTGATGCAACTGAATTTATGTTCTGTTACTCATTACCTCATATTTTGAATTTCTTCATGCGAAAAGGGGAAATAAAAGCCTTTTTGTACCCTACACTTGGCAAGAGTTACTTTTTAGGTTGTTGACCCTGAGGCTGACAATGTGACCTGCTATCCCATTGACCCTCACAACAGATCAACCCTGAACCTTTTAATTCTTATGCGCTCCCCAGCCCCTGTGGAACCACTACGCCGCCACTAGAGGGGGCTGCGGGGGACATGCTTAACAATAGGCAGCCAGTGTAACAAGTCCAAAATAGGAGAAACATGGTCCATAGGACTAGCTCCAACTAATAACTTAGCAACTGCGTTCTGAACTTTGTAAGCGGCCAAAGGCACTAGTGGAAAGACCAGAATACAGAGCATTACAATAATGCAGTCATTCCAAAATAAGTGACTGCAACAAGAGTCACTAGATTATGGACTTCAAAAAATGTACGTACTTTCCTCAGTTGACGCAAATAAAAATATTACCCCTACACTACCATAGAAATCTGAGGCTGAAAAATCAAAGAACTGTCCCATTCAAACCCCACACTACAGACCCTTTACCACCAACTGCATCCCTTGCCAAAATAAGGAGGGTCTGGATTCTGGTTTCCCTTGATGAGAGCGCATCCATGTTTATTGTTCTTTAGTTTTCAAATGATTTCTTGATTTATTTTGATGTTTTCCTCTGTTAATTGGAATAGTAGAATCCAAAAATCTTATAACTAAATAAAAATAAGGAGGGTCGTGAGTAAGAATGACGTGATGGATGGACCCAAGGCACCTCTATCTTCTGACAATTCAGTATCAACTAATTGTCTCTTATCTACTGATCAGCGTCTGAGAGCCTCAAGCCTCTGCAATTGGCTCGCCTTGACTTTGCCCAATGGAAGGTACAATTGGATGTCATCTACAAACATCTGAAAACAGATGTCATGCCATCACAAGAGCAAGGTCAAAGGCTGGACATAAAGATTAAATAAAAGGGGAGACGACAAAGCACCTTGAACTCCAAAATGAAGTAAGCTTGTATCAGATGAATTGTAACCAACTTCCACAAACTGACTCTAATTAGTAAGAAAATACTTCAACCATTGGAAAAGTGTCCCACCAGTTCCAAAGGCTACCAGCTGCTGTAACAATATCTAATGGTCAAGTGTAACAAATGCTGCTATAAGATCTAATAAAAGAAGGTGGTAAATCAAATAATAAATAAACCATAAACCATCCTCCTGAACTAAATAAGATGAGAAATCCCCATGTATCGCCAGCAAAGTTGTTTTCTTGCTCTGAGAGCACCAGAATTCCGACTGACAGTCATGGAGCAACCCCTTACCATCCACATATGTTAGTAATTGGGACACAATTGCTTTCTCGATCACCTAAATAAAAATGAACGGTGAGAGATAGCCAAAAAGTCTCAGTTTTAGCAAGATCTAAAAATGGCTTCTTCAACAAAGGACGGATAACGGCCACTTTCAATTACTACGGCATAACCGCCTGACTTGGGCCCATTGACCACCAAATGAAGCAAAACACAAATCTCTAATTACACCCAATACGCTAGAGGGACAAGGATCTAAAGAAGAATATGTTGGGCGCAAGGAATCAAAAAGGCCTATATCTTTCATTGACAGCGCTTGAAACTCTACAAAATCGCTCCCACCATCCAACTGTACTCGACAATATCCAATCTATACTGGCCACCTTAGCCATCCTCTCTTTGCCATAACATACTAACTTTAACAAAAAAATAATAATTCAAGGTATTCAAATCCACCAATGGGATGGCGAAGCGTTGTCTCTCTCGTACCAAATTAAGAAACTCACCAGTGAGTCTAAAAAAACCTCCTTATTGTGCTGCAAATACTAAGACGCTTAGAGTAGCACACTTTCTTTGATGCCAAGATCATTGTTCTATATTCCCCAGCTTTATTGGCCCACAATTGCTTGTCCTTATAATCTTGTGACTTACGCCAATACCTCTCTAATTTCCGTAAATCTTGCTTAATTTCTCGGCAAGCGGAAGTATACCATGGGACCCACTTATCCAGCTGAAATTTAATCACCTTTACAGGAGTCACATCCTCGTAAATTTTCCGCAGCTCATGATTCCACAACAGGACCTGATCTGAAACAGTAACCGTGGAAAACTGAACCTGAAGACCATGGACTGCAGAAGCAAACCTAGTAACATCAAAATTAGCCACATCAAATATCCTTCTGGAATTAGTCTTGGAAACAGGTTTAGAGCCCACAGTTGTGACTTTTAAAACTATACATGTATTCTGTAAATGTGAACTAAAACATTTAAGGGGATATTTTACACATGGATGTCCTTACTATGTCAAAATTGCAAGAGGGTATGTCGAGGCATAATTAGGGAGTAGCTTGGGAGGGTGTTTACCTCCCGTTTCAGGCCCGGATCTTTGCTTGCTTTTCCAACATGCTGCCATCTGAAGTTGAACATGACCAAAACTCAGCTCCTTATCTTTCCCCCTAAACCCTCCTCCTCCTATTTCTGTGGATGACACTACACTCCTCCCTGTTTCCTCAGCTTGCAACCTTTCGCTTCTTTCTTTGTAACATCAGCAAAATTTGTCCCTTCCTCTCTACTCACACTACTAAGACCTTTATCACTTACTAGTCACCTCCTACCTTGACTATTGTAATTTGCTCTTCACTGGTCTCTCTCTGAATCATCTCTCTCCCCTTCAATCTGTTCAAAACTCAGCGGCATGGTAAATCTTCCACCAGTGTCGCTATGCTCATGTAACCCTTCTTCTCAAGTCACTGCACTGGCTCCCTATCAGTTTCCACATCCTGTTCAAATTTCTCATACTGACATACAAGTGCATTCATTCTGAAGCTCCTCACTACCTTTCTTATCTCACTCTACACCCCTCCTCGGGAACTCCGCTCCTCTGGCAGATCCCTTTTATCTGTGCCCTTCTCTGCACTGCCAGCTCCAGACTTCATTCATTCCATCTCACTGCTCCATATGCCTGGAACAAACTACCTGAATCTGTGCATCATGCCCCTTCCTAGCCTTATTCAAATCCAGGCTAAAAACCCACCTCTTTGAAGCTGCTTTTGGATCCTGATGCTCCTCACTCTCTTGTCCTCCACTTATGTGTATCTTACCATACTTTAGTCCCCAGTTTCACTATGTGGTTTTTTTTTAATTTTAGCGTAATTTTTATTATTGCTTTCAAACTTTTACATTCCAATAGTGCAAGTTACAGGCCAATGTTTCACTTTTAACAGATATATACCCACGCTCACTCCAACCCCCTCCTCTCTTTCAAATCATATGCACTAATACAAACATCAACATCAACCTTTACCCCCCACCCTACTTCCCCCCACGTTAGATACATTTCAGTTATATTCTACAGCTTGTAGCACATAGACTTTTGCCCAAGTTTGCCCTACTATTCCTTTACTCCCCTATCCCTCTCACCCCCCTCTTCCCTTCCCTCCCCAGTCTACCCCATCCCCCCTTCTCTCCCTCCCCCATCCCCCATGTAACCCTCCTCTACCCCTTGCAACCTCTCATCCCTCCCCTTCCAACCCCTCCACTGCCCCTCCTACTTGCTCCACTCCCTTCCCTCTCCAAATTTCATACCACTGCCACACCTTTTTATATTTACCGACCTTATGTCTGCGGAGCTCTGCAATCATACATAAACTCCACAACTGTTCTAACTTACACACCACATTCTTCATTGGAGGTACCTCCACACTCTTCTACCATCGTAAAAAATACTCATACGGGCTGCCAGAATGCCATACCTTATAAACATTCCCCAATCTCCCTCCCCCTCCACCACCTCCTCATTGAGCATTACCATTGCAGGCGTTAGTTCTATTGGTACTCCCGTAATTTCCTCGCATAGCTTTCCTACCTCCCCCCAATAGTTCTGCACTTTTGGGCTTTGCCACATCATATGCACAAGATCCCCTCGTGCTCCACACTTCCTGCAGCACTCACTCAGACTCTCAGGGAAGATTGCCTGGATCTTCACTGGTGTCCAATACATCCTGTACCTCAACTTCAAACTATTTTCTAGCATTGGACTTCCCCATGCCAACTGATAAGTGCGCACATATATGTCCGCCCACCGTCCGTCATCCCAAGTTACCGGGATATCCACTTCCCACCGCTGCCTCCATCTCCCCTTCCCCCTCCCCTTTTGTAATAGCATTTTATAAATCTTTGAAATTACCCCTTTTTGTGTCCACTGTTTCCCCATCATCTCCTCAAATTTCGTAACCTCAGTCCATATCCGCTTTCACCTCCCTAGTATTCAAAAAAATACCACATTTGTATATATGCATACTGATCCTTTGTCTCTAAATTATATTCTTGCTGTAACTCCTCAAATGTTTTAATTGCCCTCCCGTTCTGCATCCATTGTCCTAACCGCTCTAGCCCTTTCTCTCTACACCCCTGTAACACTCTAGCATCCGTCCCAACCCCCATCCCCCACCGCACTGATAAGTGTATACCGGGAATACTTTTTCCTCCCCAATAGAAACCCCTTACATTTTTTCCACACCTGGAACATGAGCTCCCTAAATGGATTTTCCTGCCCTGCACCCTCTCGCCACACACCCGGGTCCCAAATTCTCCCCTCCTTCTGCTCTTCCCCCCCTGCCTCCATTTGTATCCAGCTTAAAACTTCCGCCCCTCCTTCCATGCAAACATTGCCCTCAATTGCGCTGCTTCAAAATATTTCAGCAAACATGGCACCCCAAACCCCCCTTCTTCCCTCGCCTGATATAACGTCTCCCTTGCCACCTTGGAGCGTTTCCCTTCCCAAATAAATTGCATAATCATATTCTGTATCCTCCGTATCTCCTTCTTGGATACCCTACATGGCAAGGAGGTAAACATAAACAACAATCTCGGCAAGACATTCATTTTCACTGCTACTATACGGCCTAACCAGGACAACCTTATCCCCCTCACCTCCCTAAATCCACCCTGATGGATTCCGTCAACTCCCTATAATTCCACTGCTTAATCTTAGCTAACGGTTTCCCCAGCTGTATACCCAAGTACCGAAACTGCTGCCTTACCCATTTAAAATTAAAACGTGCCTTCAGTCTTTCCTCTAGACCTCCTTTGGTTTTGCTAGAATTGATTTTATACCTCGCTAAAACCCTTAATAAGTCTCATCAATACTGGCAATGTAGTTAGAGGCTGTGTTAGTGAAAATATCACATCATCCGTAAACAGCGCTATTTTCTCTCCCTTCTCCCTACAACTACTCCTCTGACGTCCCCATCCTTCCTAACCACTTCCGCCAAGGGCTCAATTGCTAATGCAAACAAGAGTGGTGAAAGGGGACACCCCTGTTGCGTCCCCCTCCCCAAATTAAACTGTTCAGAATATCCCTCATTTATTCTAATCCGCGCCCTCGGTTGCTCATATAGCGCCTTTATCCATGCTGTGTATTTGTCCCCAAAGCCCATCTCCTCCAAGACCTGGAACATAAACGGCCATTCAACTCGATCAAACGCCTTTACCACATCCACCGTAACCAGCATCACCTGCTCCCCAGTACCCTGAAGGTGCCATGCTATATTCATCACCTTCCTGATATTGTCACATCCTCGTCTCCCCTTTACAAACCCCATCTGATCTCTATGGATGATCTTTGGCAGGATCTCTTGAATCCGATTAGCCAATACCTTCGCCAATATTTTAGCATCCAAATTTATCAAGGAAATGGGGCCTATATTATCTGCACACTCCTTTGTCCCTACCTGATTTTGGTAACACTGTAATACCCGCTTCCCCTATCGTCTGCAGAATCCCTTCCCCATCCAGCACCCTATTCAATACCCTCGTCAGGATTGGTGTAATCTGTTCTATCATTTTCTTATAAAACTGTGCTGTGTACCCATCTAATCCCGGGGCCTTCCCCGACTTCAAAGACTGAATGGTAACCTTCACCTCCCCTTCCGTTATCGCTTCCCCTAATCTCTCTCTATCCTCCGGATCAACCTTACCCAATTCACACGCCTGCAAATACTTCTTTATCTCCTCCAATCCCTGTTGCAGCTCACTTTGATAGAGCTTCCTATAATATTCCCGAAACACCCGACTAATCTCTTTCGTGCCGTGTACCATCTTCCCCTTGGAATCCCAAATTCTATCTATATAAGCTGCTTGCCGGTGTGCTCTCATCCTACTGGCCAATAGCCTCCCCGCTTTATTCCCTCCTTCGAAATATTTTTACTTTAATACACTAAGCTGAAATGCAATTTCCTGTCCCCTTAGCTTGCTGAGCTCTGCTCTCACTTTTATCGGTTTAGCCATTACTCTGTTATCCTTGGTCTTTTGATGTTGGGCCTCCAGTTGCTGTATTTGTCCTAACAATTCCCCTTCCACTCTCTGCTTTTCCTTCTTACGTCTTGATGCTATTTTTATGAATTTCCCCCGGAGGACAACCTTCAAGCCATCCCATACCGTGTGCAGTTTAACCTCTCCTGTTTCATTGAAGGCCAGGTACTCATTAATATCTTCTCGTACCTCCCCCACATTGCCCTCATCATCTAGCAATGAATCATTTAGTTTCCAAAATTTAAGCCCTTCCTCCTCTACCCCTATATTGAAAAGCACATTTACGGGGGCATGATCTGTCCATGTAATCTCCCCTATTCCAACCTCCTGTACTTTTGACGCCCATTTACCACCTCCCCAAATCATATCCAATCTACTGTATGTGCCATGGGCCTGTGAATAAAATGTGTATTTACACTTCCCTGGGTGCCTAGCCCTCCACAAGTGTATTACCCCTAAGCGCTCCTGCATCCGCTTCATGCTTGCTCTATCTTTCTTTCCTCCACTCCCCTGCCCCCCACTGTTATCTAGCCTGGGATTACTAGTTAAATTAAAATCTCCCCCAATATCAACTGAACATCTCCTAAGTCCTCCAATTCCTGCACTATTTTACCAAATACTTCCCCACTCCCCTCATTCGGACCATACACGCTTATCACCCATACCTCTTCCTCTCGCATTCGCAATTTCACTCCTACCCATTTCCCGTCTTTCCCTCTCCTCTCCTCTCCTCAACTAGACAATGTCTATAGTTGTCCCCCACCAAAATCCCTACTCCCCCTCCTCAGAGGATTTGCCCTCTGCCCCGCCAATACCACCCTGGGGTACGTTTTTGATTGCAACAAGTACTCTTGTCCCACTCTTAGATGAGTCTCCTGTACACATAAGATGGAGCGGGAGGGCAGACGGGCGAATGCTGACAACATCCTTCTTTTCTGCCACGTCAGCAATCCTTTGACATTAATGGTTGTTACTCCAAATTGCTTAACCTTTCCACCACCTCCAAACCCTCTAACCTCCCTCCCTCCCTCTCCCCTCCAAGTCCTTGCCTACACCCCTCCTACTCCCCCCTTTCTTCCTCTTTCCCCTCCCTCCTCCTCCCCTCTTTCCCCTCCCTCCTCCTCCCCTCTCTTCACTCCCAGCCCCTCCCTCCCCCCTCCCCCCAAACCCACCCTCCCTCCTTAACCAGGAGTGTTTAGAGTAGTGCGTCCCCTGCTCTCCCCACCTGCCCTACCTTCCTCCCCTTCACCACCATCTACAACTGGCCCCTACTACTTCAATTCCTACCCTCTCCCACCACGCCCTACAGCCCTAATACCACATGCCAACCTTATAAACACATCCACAACTCTTATTAACAATTTGCAACAATACCATTGGTTAACATTCAACTTCCACAATTACTATACATTAAAACTTTGCCCCCATATTTGGCCATTATCTCCGCTTGTCCATCTCCTCCTCTCCCCCATGGCCTTTTGCATGCTCTCCCCCACTTTATCCAGTCATCTCTTAGCTCTTTCTTTATTGTATTTACTTCGACCCTTCCGTATTTCTTGCTGGTCTTCCCCACTTAGTCGCTGTTCCACCTCTTTTCCTGTGTGTTCAAGTCCCAATCCATGTTTGTTGTTCTCAGTCCGCATCCCCACTTCTTTCAGTGCTACGTTCGCCTCTTCCACCGTTTGTACTCTCAATGTTCTCCCTTTTACGGTGAATGACAGCCCAAAAGGGTGCAACTACCTATATCGAACTTCGCTGTTTCTCAAAGTCTGTGTCACAGGTTGCATAGCTCTCCGTCTTTGCAATGTTTTAGCGGCAAGTCCTCATAGATCGAGACAGGGTACCCCTGCCAAGTTAAGGCTCCCATGCTCCTTATTTTTGTTACCACCCTTTCTTTCATTTTGTATCCAGTAAAGCATTTAATGATAACTCTGGGTCTATTGACTCTCGCCACTTCCAGCGCTCTATGTGCTCTGTCCAAAGCAATCTCCTCCGGGCCCACAACTTCTCTCCCCTTTCTGAGTATCTACGAACAAACCGAGGCCGCTCCTTTTGCGCTACCTTGGAATTCCATTTCTTCCAGCACTCCTCTGATCCTCAAATTATTCCTACGTGACCTATTTTCCAAGTCTTCCAATTTATATTGCATCTCCTTTTGTCTATTTCGGAGTTCCCTGATCGCCTGCTGGTATTCCTCTTGTTGCTGCTCCAAACTCTGCAGCCTATTTTCATGTTCTCCCGCTGTGTGTGTCAGTTCCAATATCTCATCTTTCAAAGTCCCAATAAGTTCACCGAGCTCTGTTTTAGTCGCTTGCACTTCTTTCTTTATTTATGTAAACCACTCCTTTAATTCTGTTTGGGATATCTCTTGAAGGGTGTCTTTTCCTTGTTCCCCAGTGCTTTTATTCATCGACCCCTCCCCCGCCTCCATTTGTTCTGCAGTTTTACTTTTATTCTCCAAAGTATTATGAGCACATGCGCCCCCCCTCCCCCACTTTGGAAAGCATATTCTCTCAAGTTCATAGTCTTCCTTCGCGCAGCCATGAGAGACTGCTGAGCTCATTCTCCGTCGCCCCCTTCCGTCTCAGCTCTTCAAGACTCGTTCTTCCCCTGATTATTCCTTTTTTCCTCTCTATTTTCTTTTCCCTTGTTTTGTCTTCTTTTCCTCTTTGTTTCTTGTTGGTTTTGTTTTATTATTTTGTTTTGTTCTTTATTCCTCTATTGTACTTACTCCTCTTTGCCCCCTTTTTATCAACACAGAGATTTTACTGTCCACTTCACTGCTTCTTCCCAGCCATATTCACCCCGTTGCTTTCACTGACGTACCTCAGTAGCTGTCCAAGCTTTATATTCCTCCTCTCCATCGGTCCCTGGCTCTGCAGTTCACCTCCCCTGCTCCAGCATTCACCTTTTCTGGCTGTTATAATGTTCCTCTTCTTCAGATCTCCACCGTCATGCTGCGTACCGGCTCACTCATCCCGCTCTGCTGCCACGAGGCTCCCGGCGCCATTTTTCTCTTGTATCAGCCCTGTCTCTCACCAGCGCTCTTCCAATGCTCCCGATCTCCCCAATCACTCCTGCAGCCCGATCTTGTGCCAGATCAGTACCTCCATGGTCCGCTGTGACCTCCTCTGCCTCTCCCAGCTATACAGACTGCATTCTAGGCTGTCTCCCCTGCACCGTTCATGGGACTCTCTCCTGCACGGCTCCCGAGTCCTATCGCCACTGCCGCCCTCTGCTATTTATATTCACTCCTGCAGGTTGTGACAAGTTGTTTTCTCCGATCGAGGGATTTTTATTTAACTTTTTGGTAGGGTTCGCTCGGAGCAGTGCCCTTACACCGCCATCGATCCCGGTGACGTCACTTCCTCCCTTCACTATGTGTTTTGTCTTGATTAGATTGTAAGCTCTGATGAGCAGGGATTGTGTTTACATCTATATGTACAGCGCTGCGTATGCCTTGTGGCATTATACACATGATTAGCAATAGTAGTAGTAGTTTCAAATAGGAAATACACTTATATGACCAAAAATGTCCACATTGGGATTTATGCCTGCTCCCTGTTGCTTTTATGTTCGTAAAAAGTGCTTGGCTACATCAGTCATTTACGGGAGGGATTATAGGGGTTATACTTCTTAACCTCCTCCCCCCCTTATTTATTTCCTCCTCAAAAGTGAGACTAGGTAGAGACAGCAGCATTTGTTAATTGGTGGCATGTATACATGTAGGCTTACAAAATGGCCAAAATACACATGTGCTGTAAGTGCTGGCACTTAGAAGTGTATGTTGAGCATATTTCCCACATGTACAATTGAAAAATAGCTCGTCCAGATCCAAACATATCAGCATATACACGTGCACTCCTGCACCTCTGTATTCAGTATTTTAACAAAGGCACCACATTTAGGAAAGCTTTGTCTAAAATGCCAACACCAATTCTGATCTCCAGGTAGAATCTAGAATGTGCCTTCAAGTGTTACTAAAATGTTTTACTTATTTTGTAGAGATGGACTGTTATTGCGAACCAAAACAGAGGACATGATATCTCAACTTCACACCAACCTCTTGGGGACAATGCTGACATGTAAAGCTGCTTTAAAGAGTATGATTCAACACCAGGGGGGAGCTATTGTTAATATAGGTAAGATTTCCATCTGTAAACAGTGTAAAAGGGGGTGCTTGTTATGAAGGTACCACCATCTTGGCAAGTATGTAAATTAACTGTCTTACAAAGGATTGTAGTTATTGAAGTCCATTCACACAAAGCTTGCCTTTTTAAAATAATGAAGACTCTTGTAGTTGGTCGAGTGTAAGGCAAAATTAGAATTTATTTATGGGGTGATTATTCCACACACAGATATGCTTGGTAACACCATCCAGATAACTTCTCCAGGGTTTATTTAACATAAATAAGGCAACCGAAAAAAGGTATGCAAATAAGAATCAAAGTCCTTTATGGAACAGAAAGGCTTCTTTCAGCCACTGCTAATAAACTCCTTAGCAGTGCTGGGGGAAAAACAAATAAAAAAGGAAAACTTCTTTATACAAAAACAATGCTCACTTTCTCCATACAGAAAAGAACTTTTAAAACCCACGTGTGCACGGCTTGTGCTGGGCTCTCCTTTACCAACAGGTGACAATTAACTGCAATCAGTAGCTTGATTTCAGCACACGTGCAAACTTTCCAACAAAGTTTTTTCTTTTCAACAAAACTTTATGGGAAGCCAATATTTAGAATGTTTCCTTTTGATGTTTTCTCTTATATTTAGGATTTTCCTAAAATAACAACCTACTCAAAGAACAGTCCATATAATTATCCTCTGCATCAGATATTAAACCTTGCTCTTGAAATTGCATAGATTCAGTTTCTCCGTCTGGCTCAGAGGGCTTTAGGAACTGACCTCTATACGGAGAGAAACTGTTTCCCTGCTGTTTGCACTGCTCAAAGCTAGAGAAACGTTCACAGTTCCTAACTGAATCCAGGCAAGCGTCAGGCTGCTTCTTCTGGTATTCTGGCCAGTATGCAATAGAGCTTCTGTGTCCTGTCCTCCAGTTGGTATCTCTGGACCTCAGGATCTTTTCTCCAGACGTCCTCCAAGAGGTATTTGGGCTCCTTTCCTCCTTAGCTGCAACAGACCTCTTCCTAGGTGTTGCTTGAGGGTCCCTGGCTGTGGATCTACAGACCTCTGGCTTTCTCCAGTCCTCTGAAGGTTCTTTCCCCCAGGTATCTCTCCAGGCATAGGTACTTCTCTGAGCTCCTCTCTTGGACCTTCTGCTTCCTTGTCCTTGTTCCTTCAGGTTCCGGTTGTTCTTCCTTCTGTTCCTCTGATTCCCCTTCTCTTTTCGTCCTGAAGATTCCCCTCTAGTTTTAAAGGGCTTAGATTGCAACTCCTCCCTTGCACTCTTCAGGTGTTTTGGATTAAGCACTCTCCTAGAGGCTATTAGGGATGACATAATGCTTTCTCTGATTAGACTCATGCTTTTCCACTCTAGCTCCCCTAGGGACTTTCTGCATACTGGTGCATTCTGGAACATGTAGTCTTTTAGGGAAACAAGCTGTCTTATTTCTATAACCTGCCAGCACAGGCCCCTTGATCAGAGTAAATTCTCCTCTATTGTCATTACTCCCTGAGCTTTGATAAGCTTCCTTATCACAACAGTCAATAATAAATGAACTGCATTTCCAGATGTAATTTTAATAGGAAAGTGCTAATGTGGTCAAACAACAGTTTTGAGAATTGCTGAAGCTGTTCATTGGTAGCTCAGTGTACACAGAGAAATCTCAAGCAGTGTAAGGACATGAAGATAAGCAGCAGAAAGATTGAACGTTTAATGATAGTATGTTGAATGAGAAGTGAGTAGCAGGGATTGTCTCTTTTTTTGTACTTGTACACCGTTGCATATGCCTAGTAGTGCTACATAAATGATTAATAGTATATTCAGCAATGGATTGCTCAAAAGATTGAAGAGTATTTGGCTCCAGGCCTATCCCCAGTAACTGTATGGTAGTGTTTGAAGGCTGTGATTCGCAGAAGTTTAATTTCTCTCATTGCTTCTCTTAAAAAGCAGAAAGAGAAGGAAGGTGCTAGACTTTGAAAAACTATATTAAATTTGGAAAGCTGCAAAAGGAGCAACCAGGGCTAAGAAACTGTGGAGGTAGTTGGAAAAGGTGAGGTTGGATTTAAAGAAGTTGGAGAGGGAGCAAATTGTTTTTCCCTTTCAAAGACTTAAGCCAGTGATTCTCAACCCAGTCCTCTGGGACCCCCAAGTTAGTCAGGTTTTCAGGATATCCACAATAAATATGCGTGAGATAGATCTGCATGCATTGCTCCATTGTATGCAGATCTATCTCATGCATATTCAATGTGGATATCCTGAAAACCTGACTGACTTGGGGTTCCCAGAGGACTGGGTTGAGAATCACTGGCTTAAGCAAATGTATTTTGAGTATGGTAATAATCCGAGCCGTTCATTGGATCACAAGATAAAGATGATGAGAATTAAAAATATATTGAGAGTCTAGGATGTGCACGGGACGGAGGTCATACAAAATAAATTCATTAGAGAACATTTATTCAATACTACTGGAAGCTATATACCCCGGAGGAGGTGTCATCTGTGGAGGTTATGGGGGCATACTTAGTGGGATGTCATTTTGTCATCATTACCAGAGGAGGAGTCTGCTTGATTGGAAAGGCCAATCTCTTTATATGAAACAATGACTATTAAAAATATGCCCTTTGGTAAAGCAAAATTCTACAAATTTAAAATCATTTTTTGGTAGAACCATTAACGAGAACCCTTAATGTAATTGGCCAAGGGGAGCTTCTCCCTGCCTCTGTGAGGTTGCTTTAGGCGTCATTGTGGATACCATGTTAAAACCCTCGGCCCAGTGTGCAGCGGCGGCCAAGAGAGCAAATAGAATGCTAGGTATGATAAGGAAAGGAATGGAAAATAAAACAAAGGATATTATAATGCCTCTATATCGTTCCATGGTGAGACCACACCTTGAATATTGTGTGCAATTCTGGTCGCCGTATCTTAAAAAGGATATAGAGTTATTAGAAAAGGTTCAGAGAAGAGCCACCAAAATGGTAAAGGGGATGGAAGGATACTCCTATGAAGAAAGGCTAAAAAGGTTAGGGCTCTTTAACCTGGAAAAGAGACGGCTGAGGGGAGATATGATAGAAGTCTATAAATTAATGAGCGGAGTGGAACGGGTAAACGTAGATCGATTGTTTACCTTTTCAGAATATAGAAAGACTAGGGGACATGCAATGAAGCTACAGGGTAAACTATTTAAGACTAATAAAAGAAAATATTTTTTCACTCAACGTGTAATCAAACTCTGGAATTTGTTACCGGAGGATGTAATAAAGGCTGTTAGTGTAGGTGGGTTTAAAAAAGGTTTGGACAAGTTCCTGGAGGAAAGGTCCATAAGCCATTATTAAGAAGGGACCCAGGATATCAATGCTTGAACCAATACAAGCATTGTGGAACCTGTGTCCCTTGGGGAAACTGCTAGGTACATATGACCTAGATTGGCCACTGTTGGAAACAGAATACTGGGCTTGATGGACCTTGGTCTGACCCAGTATGGCATATCTTATATTCTTATGTTCTTGGAAATGATTATAAGGTGTTTTGCAAAGACCCTTGCTCAAGGTTGGGCAGTGCTCTTTTGAACCTAGTGCACCCAGATTAATCTGGGTTTCTTTTCGGAAGACTGACTTCTGATAATGTTAGATGTGTACATAACCTTATTTTTTCTTCTCCTTTTTCTTGGGTGGTGGTTCCCAATATGGCACCTTGCATCGTGTAAATTAATGAATGGAGTGGAACAGGTAAACGTAGATTGATTGTTTACATCATCAGAATATAAAAAGACTAGGGGACATGCAATGAAGCTATTTAAGACTATTAAGAGAAATTATTTTTTCACTCAATATGTAATCAAACTCTGGAATTTGTTACCGGAGGATGTGTAAAAGCTGTTAGTGTAGCTGGGTTTAAGAAAGGTTTGGACAAGTTCCTGGAGGAAAGGTCCATAAACCATTATTCCTTAGCGTCCCTCTAGTCTAGTCCCGAACCTTAGAAGTTGTGTACGTCCTCTCGCAGCTTGGAGACTGAGCATGTCACACTTTTGATGACACCAGTATAAGTATTCCAGGGACCGCCTCCTTGCTCCAGTTCTCAGTCTCCAAGCAGCGGAAGGAGGTGTGAGCCCAGGGGCTAGGGACTCACTGCAGGAATCATTAAGTAGGATTTAGTTAGGGAGGAGTTAAAAAAAAAAAAAAAAAGACAAGGCGAGTTAAATCTGTGTAAGGGGCTACTGTCTCTTTAAATCGGCGAATTTTAGACTTCAATCACAGTTGGAGCTAGCAGGTGATGGAAAACTGCCTCCCTTCTCCCCCCTCTCTGAAATAAGTTGACGGTACAGAGCAGGGTGGGGGAGTCGCGTTCGGGGCCGCCGGTTTCCGATCCCTGAAGTGGGTTAGGAACCGTCGAGGACCGCCCCTCGGGGCGCACTTGCAGGGAGAGTGAGCAGAGCACCGCCGGTGAGGTTTCTTCGGCCCTGTGCAAGCTGGCTGTGCTTGATGTGGGGAGATCGCTGAGCAAAGCGGAAGAGAGCAGGGCAGCTGAGAGGGGTACTGCTGGCTTCCAGGAGGTAAGCAGCGCAGCTGGTAGTGGAAGGCAGAGTGTTATGGTGTCAGGGTTTGGGTGTTCTGGCGGCCATTTTAGACCCGTGTGGTTTTTGTGCGAGAGCCGAGAGCAATGCCATTTTCCAGTCTGCAGTTCTTCTACAGGTTTTGAACACGTGAGGGGGGACTGGGATTTGTGCATAGGCAGTACGAGGGTGATTTAGTTGGAATTGCTTGAGGAATTGTGATGTTTAAAAAAAAAAAAAAAAAAAAAGGAAAATTTAAACTGGAAGGAGCTGGTTAAGTTTTAGGTGGGGTAAGTGGCACATAGCTATTTATGCCTTCTAGGCCTCGCTGCCTCTTGTGTGGGGTCCGGAGAGGGGCCGTTTTGGAGGCAGGTGTGTGCAGAGGTTATGCACACGAGGCATCGCTGTCAGTCATGGAGGAGCAGAGTGGGGCAGAGGGTGCAAAGGAGGTGTTGGGAGCAGCGGAGTCCTTGGACGCTCCTGTGTTGCCCCAGGAGCCGGTGCCAAGTCTGTCGTCAGCACCAGAGGTTCCTTTGTCCCAAGCCTCCATGCAGGGGGCTTTGGAGGCAATATTCTCTCAGCAGTTTCTGGTACTGCTACAGCAGACCCTTGGCGGTGCTGGGAGTAACATAGCAGGATTGGTGGATGAGGATACTCCAGGGTCCAAGCGACAGGGGACACCGTTGGACAGGGAGACGGGCGGCGTGCCAGTTAAAAGGTCCAGACTGTCGGCGGAGAGAACTGACCTAGACTTGGCCCTGTAGGAGCAGTCCGGGGTTTTGGAAGACTCAGACATGGACCCAGAGTTGGAAGAAGGAGAGTTGACCGAACCGGAGGAACATACGAGGATTGTCCGGGTGTTCCGGAGGGAGGAGCTGGCTGTGCTGATTACAGAAATGATGAAGGCATTGAATATGCCAACCGCGGAACAGGGGGTGGATGCCTCTTTAGAGGATCCATTATTACAAGCAATACAGAAGTCTCAGAGGGCATTTCCGATTCATAGAATATTTAAGGTGATGATACCGGAAGAGTGGGATACGCTGGAGGCCAGCCTCAAGGGTTCCAGAGTGTTGAACCGGCTGTACCCGTTGCAAGAGCCAGATAAGGAACTATTTAAATCTCCTAAAGTGGATGCGGCTGTTTCGTCAGTTACTAAGAAGACTGCCATCCCGGTAGAGGGAAGTGCAGCCCTTAAGGATACGCAGGATAGGAGGTTAGACACGCTACTGTGGCAGGTGTTTGATGTTAATGCTCTTTCCATGCAAGCTTCGATTTGTGGAGCTTGGGTTGCAAGGGCGTGCCTGAGATGGTCCCAAAGGCTTAAGGGTTGGCAGGTAGAAGAGGCGGTCGAAGAGGCGGCTCGGATGGAATCAGGAGCCGCATATTTAGCAGATAGTCAGTATGATCTTATACGAGTCTGGCAAAAAAGTATGGCATTGGTAGTGGCAGCACGGAGATCCCTATGGCTCTGTAATTGGGCGGCAGATGCGGCGTCTAAAGCATGGCTAGGGAAGCTCCCCTTTAGGGGTAAACGTCTATTTGGGGAAGATCTGGAGAAGTTGGTGAAGAATTTAGGAGAGTCAAAGGGGGGCAGGTTGCCAGAAGATAAACAGAAGCAGGGGCGTCCGGTGGCGCCTTCCAGGAGTCAACAGCGAGAGTTTGGGCGTTTTCGGCAGTCACGATTTGGTCAGTTTCAGAGAGGGCATTTTCAGTACAGAGCCTCGGAGTTTTGAGGTTTTAGAGGAGCAGGCAGAGATTTTGGGGCCTCCTCCTCCCCAAACATTAAGAAAACGCAGTGATGCGAGGGGGGTCCAGGCTGGAATAGTACCCGTGGGAGGCCGTTTAAGGGAGCTTTTTCCATCATGGGCCCAAATTACCTCAGATCAGTGGGTGTTGGAAATCATGCAGAGAGGTTATGCACTTGAATTTCAACGTCCAGTGAGAGACGCTTTTGTGCAATCTCCCTGTAGGGCGCAAGCGAAGCTGGTAGAAGTGCGGGAAACCTTGGAGAGGTTGGTAGTGCTAAAGGCGGTGGTTCCAGTACCGGAGGATCAATATGGCTGCGGTCGGTACTCCATCTATTTCGTAGTGCCAAAAAAGGAGGGCACTTTGAGGCCGATTCTGGACCTCAAAAGAGTAAATAGATGTCTCAAGGTGTCTCACTTTCGCATGGAAACACTGCGATCAGTAATAATGGCGGTTCGGCAGGGAGAGTGTCTCACGGCTCTAGATCTTTCGGAAGCGTATCTACACATACTGATCAGAGCAGAACATCAAAGGTTTCTTCGGTTTGCAGTGCCCATGGGACATTTTCAGTTCCAAGCAATGCCGTTTGGATTAACAACAGTACCAAGAACATTCACCAAGGTCATGGTGGTGGTGGCGGCTTTGCGAAAGGAAGGAGTGTTGGTTTACCCTTACCTGGATGACTGGCTGATCCGAGCGAAGTCGAAGGAAGAGAGCGTGGTTGCTACTAGGAGAGTGGTGCAATTTCTGCAGTCTCTAGGATGGGTAGTAAACCTAGCGAAGAGCAAACTACAGTCGTCGCAAGAGTTGGAATATCTGGGGGCTCGATTCAACACGAACGAGGGCAGAGTGTACCTGCCGCAAGTAAAAATCAACAAATTAAGGCGCTTGGTTCGCGCCTTCCTGAGCAGACGGGCTCCCTCAGCGTGGCAGTATTTACAAATATTGGGGACGATGGCAGCCACGCTAGAGGTGGTGCCGTGGGCCAGAGCTCACATGAGGCCG
This sequence comes from Ichthyophis bannanicus, assembly GCA_033557465.1. Lineage (NCBI taxonomy): Eukaryota > Metazoa > Chordata > Amphibia > Gymnophiona > Ichthyophiidae > Ichthyophis > Ichthyophis bannanicus. The sequence goes on along the minus strand of CM066032.1, from coordinate 1,666,386,338 downwards.
CTGCAGAGGTCTCTGCTCAGGAGATGGTCACATCAGTCCGATCAGTTGTCCAAAAAGATGGTCTGCCCTCCAGAGGCGAGGCAGTCCCTACAGTGGTGGTTGCTTCCAGGGTGTCTAGAAAAGGGGATGCTTCTGGAGTCACCAGTTTGGCGGGCATTGATGACCGATGCAAGCATGTTCGGCTGGGGAGTGCACTTCGAAGAGCGGTATGCGCAGGGTCAGTGGACAGAACAGGAAAGGACTTGGGCAATCAACAGGTTAGAGTTGAGAGCAGCCACTCTAGCTCTGAAGACCCTTCAGCGGTGGCTGGGGGGGGGGAGTGCAATCCGAGTATTTTCGGACAACACCACAGAGGTGGCTTACATCAATCGTCAAGGTGGCACGGGCAGCGTGGCCCTCGAAGAGGAAGCGGACGAGTTACTCCGTTGGACCGAGTCGCATCTGGAAGCATTATTGGCAGCGCATGTAGCGGGAGTGGACAATGTGACAGTTGATTTTTTGAGTCGAGTCAAGGTGGACCCAGGAGAATGTGTACTCAATCAGGAAGTGTTCGACTTACTGGTACAACGCTGGGGGCCTCCAGTAATGGATCTCATGGTGACGTGCGCATCGGCGAAGGTAGACAGATTCTTCAGCAAAAGACGAGAAAGGATGTCAGAAGGATTGGATGCCCTGATACAAAGGTGGCCGGAGGAGCACCTTCTCTACATATTCCCACCTTGGGTGCTGATAGGGCGAGTCCTCCAGCGAATAGAGCGGCACAAAGGACACATAGTTCTAGTGGCACCAGATTGGCCAAGGAGGCCTTGGTATGCGGACTTAATGCGACTTCTTCTGGAGCCCTCGTGGAAACTACCGGTCAGGAGGGACCTGCTTATGCAGGGCCCGTTGACAATGCCGCAGGTGGATCGGTTCTTGCTTACGGCTTGGCTCTTGAAAGGACAAGGTTAAGAGCCAAGGGATACTCTATGGCAGTGATTGCGACGTTGTTAAGATCTAGGCGGAGATCCACTTCATTGGCGTACATCCGGGTTTGGCGGATATTTGAGTCATGGTGCGGAGACAGGCAGATTAAAGCGTTAGGAGCCTCGATGCCGCAAGTGTCATTTTTGCAGGATGGATTTGATAAAGGACTAGCGGCAGCCTCTCTTAAAGTGCAGTTGGCAGCGCTCTCTTGTTTTCAAGGAAAGGTACAAGGGATGACACTTGGCACACATCCAGAGGTGAAAAGATTTTTGAGGGCAGCTTCTCTGTTGAGACCTCCACGCAGAGTTTCGGTTCCGGTCTGGGATCTGAATGTAGTGCTGGAGGCGCTGGTAAGGGAACCATTTGAGCCCTTAGCTAAGGTGACAATGAAGGGCCTTACTCTTAAGGTGGTGTTTTTGGTAGCTATCTCTTCGGCTAGGAGGATTTCAGAGTTGCAAGCATTGTCGTGTAGAGAACCTTTTTTGGTCTTTGATGTCAACAAAGTGGTGTTGAGGACGGTTCCCTCTTTCTTACCGAAGGTGGTGTCGGCCTTTCACGTGAATCAGGTAGTGTCGCTGCCGGTGTTTGAGAAGGCAGGTAAAAACAAGGATAGAGGCTGACTGCATAGGTTAGATGTTAGCAGAGCCTTGAGAAAGTATTTGCAGAGAACAGCTTCGTTCCGTAGGACCGACAGATTGTTTGTCGTGTTTGGGGGTTCGAAGCGAGGTGAGCAGGCGTCTTAAGTTGTCTATTGCTAGGTGGATTAAGGAAACTATCACTTCAGCCTATCTGTTGAAGGGAAAAGTGGTTCCAAATGGCTTGAAAGCTCATTCGACGAGGGCACAGGCGGCTTCCTGGGTGGAGTTTAGTTTGGTGCCGGCAGTAGAAATCTGTAAGGCAGTGACTTGGTCGTCATTACATACTTTTGTGAAGCATTACAGGATTGACGTTCAAGCGGAAGGGGACTCTAGGTTTGGAGCAGTGGTGCTTCAGGCTGGTCTAGCAGGGCCCTCCCATTAAGGTGTTTACTGCTGTGTTACATCTTCTAAGGTTTGGGACTAGACTGGAGGGACTCTAAGGAAGGTGAAATTAGACTTACCTGCTAATTGTTGTTCCTTAAGGAACTCCAGTCTAGTCCTGCCTTCCTCCCTAATCTTGTCTGCTGGATGGCATCCTGAAGCAAAGGAACTAATATGGGGAGTCCGCGAGAGTGCCTCGTGGGTCGGTGTTTCAGGTAGAGAATGGGAAACGGGGGAGGCAGTTTCCTCTGTTTTAGTGAAAGGGCGCAAGAAAAAGGGGTATAACTCCTTTAGTTCATACCACTGTTTGGCAGTTATTAACAGGTAAATGGTTCGTATAGTTAATTTAAAAGATGTTGAATGTTTATAGTTATTTAATTATTGCTCTGGTGAGTCTGCTTTGTCAATAGGATACTGGAGCAAGGAGGCAGTCCCTGGAATACTTATATTGGTGTCATCAAAAGTGTGACATGCTGTCTCCAAGCTGCGGGAGGACGTACACAACTTCTAAGGTTCGGGACTAGACTGGAGTTCCTTAAGGAACAACAATTAGCAGGTAAGTCTAATTTCACCTTAAAAAGGACCCTGGATATCATTGCTTGACCCAATACAAGCATTGAGGAACCTGTGCCTTTTGGGGAGACTGCTAGGTACTTATGACCTAGATTGGCGACTGTTGGAAACCGGATACTGGGCTTGATGGACCTTGGTCTGACCCAGTATGGCATATCTTATGTCTTATGTAATATTATAGGCCAAGCAAAGAGAATCCCTAGAGAAATGGTAATTCTTACCACTGATGCAGAAAAAGCATTTAATAGGATGTCCTGGCCCTCTATGCTTTGAGTTCTGGGGGGATGGGTTTGGGTGGCCGTTTCCTCAGTTGGCTTCAAGCTGTTTATCATCAGCCAGTCACTATGGTAAAATTGAATGATGATTACACTGATAAATTTCCTTTACAAAGGAGCACTAGACAGGGTTGCCCATTATCCTCTCTGTTTTTTGTGCTGACAGTGTAACCGTTTGCATGGAGGGTTAGAGGGGACCCACGTCTGACAGTTGGAGAGTCTATATATAAGATCTCATTATACGCAGGTGATGTACTTTTAGGCTTTGATTGCTGAAATTAGTGTTTGGATCTGTCTCTGGATTCAAAATTAACACCTCACAATCTGAGATTTTAAATGTCACAGCTTCAAACAGTAAATCTGTAGAGATTTGTATGTTTGAGTTCTTCTGGGTAGAATCCTATTTTATATACACTTAGGGGCGCAATTGTTGTCTCAACTTGATAAAATGTGCAAACTTGATTACGTGAAGTTGCTGAAATAGACCTATCGCTTGTTATCAGAATGGAGAGATCTTTACTTACATTAGTTAGGGCATATATATATGCAGTTAAAATGATGCTGCTACCAAGGTTTTTATATTTGTTTGCCACATTGCAATTCATATTCCAAAAGCAATATTTTGCATACTCCATAAAAGAATATCTGATCCTTATTTTTAATATTATTGTGCAGTACAACATTAAGCTATATTGGTGTAGAATGCAAATTTGATCAAGCAATGGGTTGAGTTTGAACAGTGTGACATGCGGCATTTCCCTTTGCCGTTGCTTCCCTGGCTGTCTACCAGTAATTGTAAAGTTTTGCTTATTCCCAATGAATTTACAAGTCTTACAGTTTTGGTGTGGAGAAAGGATAAAAGACAATTGGTAGGGACAAAAAATGATTCCTCTTTGTCTCTCCGGGCCAGTCCAGGACATTAGGGTAGTCAACCTCCTCCAGCAGCTGAGGACTGAAATCTGAAACTCTTGCTGACAGCCTACCCAGCTCCCCCTGGTGTCAGATCCTCAATCTTTTAGTCCTCAGCAGCTGAACAGGACGTGTGGCTGACAGGCTCCCGGGTGAAACGAAAATGAATAGTTCAGGACCAGGGAGTTAGAACATAACCTAAATATATCAAAAAGGGGTTTGCAGTTTTGCCCTAGCAGGGCAGTAATGCAAAGGAAGTTCCCTTAAAAAAAAATAAAAGGACTAGGACATTAAGGGACAGTTCTTGGCTGCCAGAAGGAGTGTGAAGCAGCAGGAGGGGCAGAGCCTGCCTCAGTTCTGAGAATCTGTCTCTTCCTTGATGTCTCTCCAGTCTAGTCCCAACTTCTGGGTTCCGCACCTCTCACAGCAGCTTGGAGACTGAGACACCTCAACCTTTTGTGATGATGATGATGAGAGAGATATATCCTCCCAGGATCCGCCTCCTCAACTCCAGTAAATCAGTCTCCAAGCAGCTGGAGAGTAGCGGAGCCAGGAGGGCTCCACTGAGAGACAATTAAGGAGAGAGATTTAGCTGTAGGATTAAAGATAAAATACACCAAAAAACAAGGCTAATTGCGCGGTAGGGGAGAGACGAGTATTGAGGTCTTTTCTCCTCTCTTAAGGCTACTTGCTCCTGTTCCCCCCCCCTTTTTTTACAGTTTTCTAATAGAAGGAAGGGTTTGTCGGGGTCCCTGGAGCTCTGGCGCAAGCACGTGGTTCAGGGCACACGACACAGTGGAATTGTTTCCCTCTGGTTATTCAGCGCTTAAAGAAGACTTGCCTGGCTGCGCTATAAAGACCTGTTGGCTCTGGCGGCACTCAGCAGTAGTAGTGCGGTATCTCGGCCCCAGCACTGTCAGCAGCTCGTTCTGGTGCTTGGAGTGACGGCCACAGGCAGTAAGATAGAAAGCCGGTGTTGCTTTCAGTCTGCAGGCTCGGAGGAGCGCTGAGGGGGGAGCAGCGCTTCTGGGCGCCTTATTCTCCGGTTCCCTGCACTGTGCGGGGGTCTGTTGGCTGAACGGAGAGCGAGTGCAGGAGCATGGCGCAGACGCCACAAAGGTAAGGCGTGGCGTTAGAGCGGGAAACTGCTGGCGGTTCACAGGCCCGATAGCAATTTCTGTTTGAGCGGGAAGTTTCCTTTTTCTGGCAGTAGTTCTGCTTTGTGCGGGAACTTTTTCTTGCTTTTTCTTTCTCGTTTGCTTTCTCTTTTGTTTTCAGGGCACGCTTGGCGTTTTTGATTAGGACCGGTTAGCGGTCTCATTTAAAAAAAAAAACAAAAAACTTTTTAGGGGGGGATGTCGTCTAGGCCGCATTGCCTAGTCTGCTGTTCTAAAAGGGCTATAGTGACAGAAACGGAGGTTTGCAAGCGGTGTGCACAAGAGGCGGCTGCCATGGAGCACAGCATAAGAGGGGGCATTGGGGGACCAGGCGGAGTCTGTAAAGTCACAGGACCCCACTGCCTTGTCCATGCCCCTTGCAGAACCCGTCGCCGGCCCCTCTTCAGCCCCGGACCTGTCTTCTCCTCCTCAGTTGGCACTTCCAGGGGGGCTGGCAGCTATCTTCTCCCCAGACTTTGTAGCGCTGCTGCAGCAGGCCTTGGGTCACGGCGGACGTGAGCAAGAGACCAGCTCTTTAGGTTTATCTCAAGGCGAAAAGAGGCCGGGAACTCCTTTGCAGATGGGGAAGTTATCCCAGCCGGCGAAGAAACCTAGATTGGAAAAGGAGCAGAAGGAGCACTTTGTGGACTCCGATGGTGTCCAATCAGATGAGGGAGATCCGGAGTTGGAATTGGATGAGGAGTTGGAGTTGGAGGAAGGTGAGATCACGGACAGAGAGGATCAAGCGAGAGTGGTTAGAGTGTTTCGGAGAGAGGAGCTTCCCGCGCTCATCTCAGAGTCGCTTAAGGCGCTCAACATGCCGTCACCAGGGCCAGCAGAGGATGCTTCCTTGGAGGATCCTTTGCTGCAGGTGTTTAGGAAGACGCAGAGAGCCTTCCCTATTCATAGGGTAGTCAAGGAAATGATTCAGGAAGAATGGGACATGCCGGAGGCGGCCCTAAAAGGGGCCAGAGTCATGAACAGGTTATATCCCTTGGTGGAACAGGATCGTGAGTTGTTCAAGCCTCCAAAGGTGGATGCAGCTGTCTCTGCAGTAACGAAAAAGACTATCATTCCGGTCGAAGGTAGTACTGCTCTCAAGGATACCCAGGACAGGAAGCTTGATACCTTGCTACGTCAGGTATTTGAGGTCATTGCTTTGTCCACCCAAGCAGCCATCTGTGGGGCTTGGGTGGCTAGAGCTTGTTTGCGTTGGTCCCAGAGGGTGCAAGGGGGATCGGGGACAGATATGGAAGCAGAAGCGGCCAGGCTGGAGTCTGGCGCGGCTTACTTGGCAGATGTCCATTATGATCTTAGTAAAGGTTTGTCAAAAAGCATGGCATCAGTGGTTGCAGCACGTCGTTATCTGTGGTTACGCAACTGGGCGGCAGATGGACCCTCTAAATCCAGGCTGAGCAAGATGCCGTTTAAGGGCAAGTTACTCTTTGGGGAGGAATTGGAGAAACTTGTAAAGGATCTGGGGGAGTCGAAAGGGGGTCAGCTGCCGGAGGACAAGCAGCGGCCGGTACGCTCCGCTAGCGGCTTCAGGGGGCAGCAGAAAGAGTTTCGGCGATTCCGGTCTCCGCGGTTTGTTCAATCGCAATGGGGGGAGGTTTCCCGCCCGGAACCAGGGGTTTCGGGGCTTTCAAGGAGCAGGAAGAGGGTTTGGGGCCTCTTCCTCTTCCCCGACCTTTTGGAAACAACAATGAGATCAGGAGGGCCCAGGCAGACCTCATTCCTGTCGGAGGTCGGCTGCGGGATTTTACCCTGCCTGGGCCAAGATAACGTCCGACCAGTGGGTGCTGGAAATCATTCGAGAGGGATATGCTTTGGAGTTTCAGCACCCCATAAGGGAGTTTTTTGTACGATCCCCGTGAAAGTCCATGCTCAAGCGCAGAGCAGTCCGAGAGACGATCAAAAGGCTTCTCGCCCTCAAGGCGATAATACCAGTCCCCCCGGACGAGTGCGGTGCCGGTCGATACTCCATTTACTTCGTTGTTCCAAAAAAGGAGGACACCCTGCATCCCATTTTGGACCTCAAAGGGGTGAATCGGTCCCTGAAGGTGTCACATTTTTGGATGGAGACGCTCAGGTCCGTAATCGTAGCAGTCAGGAAGGGGGAGTTTTTTACTTCACTAGATCTGTCGGAAGCGTACCTGCATATTCCAATTCAGCAGGCCCATCAGAGATTCCTCAGGTTTGCGGTACCCATGGGGCACTTCGGGGATGCGGCGAGCCCTTCATTGGTGGTTGACGTCGAGCTTCATCAGTATGGGCATGCCGCTGGAGGTACTGTGACGCCGCACCCCCGGCCGCACAGCACCCCCCTGGTGGCGGTGTAGTAGTTCCACCGGAGGGCTGGAACCGGGGGGGGGGGGTCACTACGATGTTGTTAATCAGGGTTGGCCAGGTGCGAGGGTCGTGGGTCAGAGCCTTGTGTCAGCCTCGTTACCAACTCCTGAAGAGATTCAGACTTGCACAAAAATGGTGGGAAAAAAACAGGCTTTATTTCCCCCTTTAAGCACTAAGGGTTCAAAAACAAAGGATATACACTCCGGTACGTGGCAAAATAATTCTTTACAGCAGATTTTTAAAGGTGAGAAATAAAATAACCAAACACTGTTAACTTCACAGTATTCAAATATGTAACAGCAAAAATGCTTCCTTCGCTCAATGACTCTGGAAGGCCTCTATTTCGCTTCCAGCACAGTATGTGCATTCCATGGGACTATCACTGTCTTCATACACAGATTCCACTTGCATGGCCTCCTCTGACTGCTCTGAGGTATCAGGGCCAGTGTCCTTCATGGGATTTAGTCTTACTGTTTCCCACGGCTTAGCAGTCTGTCTAGGCCCACGGTTCAGCTTAGTGGCATACCAGAAAGGCATTGCTTGCTCAAGAGGTTTAAAAACATTATCTCTATGTTTTCCTCTAACAGTCCTTTTGTTGCACAAACTATCCTTTAGCTTTTGCTTCTGCTCTTGTCTTCTATATGGAGAATCTCCTTCCCAGGATTCTTCTCTTAGCTTAAGTTCAGGTATACAATGACAAAGGTTAAAAGTTTTACCTTTGCTTTGTGTTTGATTCTCTGGGGTGAGGCTGGAGGTGTACCGTGACTGCTGCCTTCAGTATCGGTGCTCTCTGGAATATACCTTCTGCTTTCCCAGTCTTTCCTTCTCTGGCCCTTAAGGCCTGTTCTCTTGTGGGCTTCTGGGCCCGGTCTGGCTTGGCTTCGGCCTTCTCGGCCTGTCCTCTCTCTCTCAGGACTGGTCCTCCTCTCCCAGCCTGTCCTTTTTCTCTCAGCTGATGAGGCTTTGGCAGCTGAGCTCCTTACAGGCAAGTCCCTTGACTCTTGCTTGTCTCCAGACTCTTGCTTGTCTCCAAACTCTGGCTTCCTTCCAGACTCTGGCTTGCCTCCAAACTCTGGCTTGCCTTCAAACTCTGGCTTGCCTGCTCTTAAATGTGAGCTTTTGGAATAAGAGTCCTGCCCACTAGGGCGTGGTTCTGTGGTCTCTGTCTTAGCTCTCCTGCTCCCTCTAGGTAAGTTCTCTGGAAATTGCAGGCAATTTCTTTTTCTTTCAGAGTTTAAAACTTTTTTCTCTCCAGCAGAGGGCCCGCTGCATCACATATCCCCCTTCTCAAAATATTACATGCTGGGACAGCCTCTTCTCCACAGCATGTAATACGGGACATGGCATCCGCGTTGAAATGCAGCTTCCCGGCACGATGTTCCACTCTAAAGTCGTACGGCTGCAAAGCCATATACCATCGTGTTAGCCTGTTATTCTCATTTCTCATAGAATGCAACCACTTCAGAGGGGCATGGTCAGTTATGAGGACAAATTTCCTCCCAGTGAGATAGAATTTTAAGGCCTCCACAGCCCATTTGATTGCGAGACATTCTCGTTCAATGGTAGCATATTTTCGCTCGGCCAGAGACAGTTTCCGACTAAGAAACATGATGGGGTGTTCCGCCCCTTCCTGTATCTGGGACAGGACCGCTCCCAGACCCGTCTCCGAGGCATCCGTTTGCAACAGGAATGTTTGGCGAAAGTCTACCCCACGCAATACGGGGGCCTGACATAACTTCCCCTTTAACTTCTGGAAGGCTGTCTCCGCTTCGGGTGTCCAGTGTATTACAGTCGGAGCATTTTTCCGTAGCATTTCTGTAAACACATTGCTTTCTTCTGCAAAGTGGGTATGAAACGCCGATAGTAGCCAATAAGCCCAAGGAAGCTTCTCAATTGCTTCTTGTTCTGGGGAACGGGAAATTTTCTGACGCTTTCTATTTTGTCTAGCAAGGGTCGTACCGTTCCACGGCCCACAAGATGACCGAGATATTTAACCTCCTTGGCGGCGAAAGTACACTTCTTGGGATTCAGTGTGAGTCCGGCTCTCTTTATGGCTTCCAAGATAGTGCCCACTTGCTGGAGATGCTCCGGCCATGTGGCGCTGTGAATTACTACGTCGTCCATATAGGCCGTAGCAAAGGCCTGATACGGCCGCAGAACGACATCCATCAGACGCTGGCATGTGGCCGCTGCCCCATGTAGGCCAAATGGCATTCTCCGAAATTGGAAGAGCCCCAAAGGTGTACTAAAGGCTGTCTTAGGTCTGGCATCCCGCGTCAAAGGGACCTGCCAGTAGCCTTTGGTCATGTCCAGCGTTGTCAGGTACTTGGCTTGCCCGAGCCGGTCTAATAATTCTTCTATCCGTGGCATCGGGTAAGCGTCAAATGTGGACACCGCATTAAGTTGCCGGAAGTCTATGCAGAAACGCATAGACCCATCAGGTTTTGGAACCAGTACCACCGGGCTGCACCACGGGCTATGCGACTCTTCTATGATATTCATTTGCAGCATCTCTTGCACTTGGTTGACCACCTCTTGTTTCTTCGCCTCCGGTAACCGATACGGTCGCTGTCTTATAATTTTACCTGGAGGAGTAAGTATTTCATGTGCTACCAATGAAGTTTCTCCAGGTAGCGGAGTCAACACATCTTGATAGTTGCTTAACAACTTAGCTAACTCTTCCTTTTGTCTCAGGGAGAGTTCCTCTCCTATCTTGGGAGTGGAGATTTCTCTACAATCTTCCACACGAGGTCCTAGATACTCCTCCGGGGGTTCACTTCCTATGGCCATCAAACCTTCAAGTTCCGCCCTTCCAGTAGAGCCGAAACCCCCTGTTCCCCGGCTTGTAGGAGTCAGCATGTCAACTTCTTCGAGGTTGGGAAAACCAACACTTTCGCAGATTATTTGTGCTATTCTGTCCCCTATCTGCACTTTAAAATCTTCCTGCGAGAAATTACATAGAAGTACCTTTAATATACCTCTGTAGTCGGGGTCCACTACCCCGGCGGCTACATCGATGCTGTGCATGGCGGCAAGCCCCGATCGTGGTGCTATTCTACCATAGCACCCGGGAGGTATCTCAATTTGTAAGTCCGTGGTAACCAATTTCCGCCCCTGCTTTGGGATAACCGTATCTTCCGCACTGTGGAGGTCATAGCCGGCAGCTTGGGTTGATGCCCTTTGAGGACCACGCGCTCTCTCAGAGGTCTTACAATACTTCAGTACAAATTTTTGTTTTGGCTGCGAGCGTTCCTTTATGGCAGTCTTCTTGGGTTTTTCCCAAAGTGGGCTTGGTATCACAGTATCTGCAGCAGTAGCTAAGCTTTCCCGCTGTCCAGTGGGATTAATAGCAGACTTAGAGGACATGCGCGTGGAATCTGATTTTGCCACCGGCAATAAACCTTCTTTTAGGATCCTCTTAAACTGTGGCCAGTCACGGCCCAGAACCAATTCCTTTGGTAGCCTAGGTACCACGGCAATTGGCATTGCCCTTACAATGCCCACGTATTTTACCTGTAATCTGTACACAGGATATCTAGTGGTTGCCCCATGCACACATTTAATTTTTACTTGTCCTATTGGAGATTCTGGAACCGGTAGACCCTGAGCTTGGATCAGCGACCATAATTTTTTAGAGACCATGGTCTGATCGGCTCCAGTATCCAACAATGCTTTCACCTTTATGCCCTGTATCTTTACATCCAGGACCAACCCTTCACGTATTGCACTGGGGGACTCTCCCACCAAAGCAGTTCGTGAAAAACATTCATACTGGAGGTGTCCTCTCTTACCACATTTAAAACATTCTTTTACATTCCCCCTTGCCTGGGGTTTCACACTTTTCCCACCAGCGAATGGAGGACGAGAAGGGTTCTCCAGCTTTTTTACCTCAGCTCCTATCGCTATCTTGGAGCTCACCCTAGGTTGGGCAACTTTTTCAGCTTCTAAATACCTTTCAGTGAGGGTTATAGCATCAGACGTAGTGCAGCAATTTTGCAGTATTAAAAAGTTCTGCACTCGATTGGGCAGAGCAGCCATATACTGTTCAAGGATTATAACATCCATTAGGGTGTCTATATCTCTCCTCTCAGGCTGTAGCCATTTCTGAGCTAAACTACGAACACGATGACCTAGGGTCTTGGGTGTTTCATTATCTCTTAAACAAGTAGCCCTAAACATTTTGTTATATGTAAAAGATGAGAGGCCTAGACGATCTCTTATAGCTAACACTACATCCTCATATGAACCTGCTAAGCTTGGAGGCATTGCCCTATAGGCAGCTAGCGCCTCGCCCGTAAGGGACGCCGCTAGGCGAATTGCCCACTGTTCGCTCGGCCATTTAGCCGAAGTAGCTATTCGAGCAAAGGTATCTAGGAAATCATCTATATCATCGTTTGCACACAATTTTCCCATCACCAAGTCATTACATGCCCATTGTCCATGGTCCATGTTCAAGGGTCCAGCTGTTGCCTGACTCTCAGCTTTGCTCCTTGCCAATTGCTTCTTGCTGCTGTGCAAGCCACTTATCCATGGTCTCTATGACCGGCTGCTGCTGCTTCTGCATTGCTTGTAGTGCCTGCGTTTGGCTTAACTGCGCCAACTCTGCTTGTTTGTTAAACTGTTGTGCCATCCAAGCACATAGCTCCTTGGGTTCCATGATCCCTGAAACACAATAAACAGAAGAGAAAGGAAACCCAAGTGCGGCACTTCCCTAAAAAAAAAAAATGCTACTTTTTTTTTTTTCCACTTAACCTCACTTAACCTCTATTCAGCATACTTCCCCAGTATCCAACACAAACAGGTTTAATTACTTATTACCTGGTTTAAGTGTTGAGTCAGCTTAGAGGAAGGTACGCTGCTGTCCACGACCTTGCTGCTTCTCCCGGACGGTCTTAGGATGGTCAGCTCACAGGACTTTCCTTCAAATCCGATCCGCACTTTCCAGCAACTCCGTTCCAGGTTTTCGCGAGTCCAATCCAGCAAAATTGTCGGTTCCGTTCCGGATTTTCCATGTCCTCTTTTTTTTTTTTCCTTTTTTCCTCAGAAAAAAAAAATTCGCCTTTCCAATTTTACTGCTGTGGGTTAACTTGGCACGTCCGTTGCGTTGGCGTATATCCTGCCAACTACGCCACTTGTGACGCCGCGCCCCCGGCCGCACAGCACCCCCTGGTGGCGGCGTAGTACTTCCACCGGAGGGCTGGAGCCGGGGGGGGGGGGGTCACTAAGATGTTGTTAATCAGGGTTGGCCAGGTGCGAGGGTCGTGGGTCAGAGCCTTGTGTCAGCCTCCTTACCAACTCCTGAAGAGATTCAGACTTGCACAAAAGTGGTGGGAAAAAAACAGGCTTTATTTTCCCCTTTAAGCACTAAGGGTTCAAAAACAAAGGATATACACTCCGGTACGTGGCAAAATAAGTCTTTACAGCAGATTTTTGAAGGTGAGAAATAAAATAACCAAACACTGTTAACTTCACAGTATTCAAATATGTAACAGCAAAAATGCTTCCTTCGCTCAATGACTCTGGAAGGCCTCTATTTCGCTTCCAGCACAGTATGTGCATTCCATGGGACTATCACTGTCTTCATACACAGATTCCACTTGCATGGCCTCCTCTGACTGCTCTGAGGTATCAGGGCCAGTGTCCTTCATGGGATTTAGTCTTACTGTTTCCCACGGCTTAGCAGTCTGTCTAGGCCCACGATTCAGCTTAGTGGCATACCAGAAAGGCATTGCTTGCTCAAGAGGTTTAAAAACATTATCTCTATGTTTTCCTCTAACAGTCCTTTTGTTGCACAAACTATCCTTTAGCTTTTGCTTCTGCTCTTGTCTTCTATATGGAGAATCTCCTTCCCAGGATTCTTCTCTTAGCTTAAGTTCAGGTATACAATGACAAAGGTTAAAAGTTTTACCTTTTGCTTTGTGTTTGATTCTCTGGGGTGAGGCTGGAGGTGTACCGTGACTGCTGCCTTCAGTATCGGTGCTCTCTGGAATATACCTCCTGCTTTCCCAGTCTTTCCTTCTCTGGCCCTTAAGGCCTGTTCTCTTGTGGGCTTCTGGGCCCGGTCTGGCTTGGCTTCGGCCTTCTCGGCCTGTCCTCTCTCTCTCAGGACTGGTCCTCCTCTCCCAGCCTGTCCTTTTTCTCTCAGCTGATGAGGCTTTGGCAGCTGAGCTCCTTACAGGCAAGTCCCTTGACTCTTGCTTGTCTCCAGACTCTTGCTTGTCTTCAAACTCTGGCTTCCTTCCAGACTCTGGCTTGCCTCCAAACTCTGGCTTGCCTTCAAACTCTGGCTTGCCTGCTCTTAAATGTGAGCTTTTGGAATAAGAGTCCTGCCCACTAGGGCGTGGTTCTGTGGTCTCTGTCTTAGCTCTCCTGCTCCCTCTAGGTAAGTTCTCTGGAAATTGCAGGCAATTTCTTTTTCTTTCAGAGTTTAAAACTTTTTTTCTCTCCAGCAGAGGGCCCGCTGCATCACAGTACCGAGCTGGATTCCCTTAACGACGGACGCAAGTCTGATTCGGCTGGGGAGCTCACTTTCAAGGCAGGTTCGCACAGGGACAGTGGACCGTTCACGAGAGGACCTGGTCGATCAACAGGCTGGAGCTGAGGACGGTACGGCTCGCATTACTGGCTTTTCAACCTTTTATCGGCAGTGCAGCCATCCAAGTATTGTCCAACAACGCTACGGCCGTAGCATATGTCAATCGGCAGGGTGGTACCGGCAGTGTGCCCATGGAAGTGGAAACGGAGCAGTTATTCGAGTGGGCCGAGGTGAATCTTCAGGCTCTGTCGGCGGCACATGTAGCGGGGGTGGACAATGTGGAGGCCGACTTTCTCAGTCGCGTAAAAGTGGACCCGGGCGAATGGGTCCTTCATCCAGACGTCTTCGGCCTGCTGGTGAATCGTTGGGGGACTCCGGTAATGGACCTCATGGCAACGTTTCAGTCAGCAAAGGCCGAGCGGTTCTTCAGCAGAAGAAGAGAGAGGATGTCGGAAGGACTGGACGCGCTGATGCAGAAGTGGCCCGTGGAGCAGCTGCTGTACCTTTTTCCTCTTTGGGTGTTAATCGGAAGAGTGATACAACGCATCGAACAGCACAGAGGGCAGGTGATCTTGATAGCGCCAGATTGGCCAAGAACGCCATGGTATGCGGATCTAAGGAGGCTCCTGGTGGCAGAGCCCTGGCGACTGCCTCGGCGGGCAGATCTTCTTTCCCAAGGGCCGCTGTGCATGCCACAGGTGTATCGATTCTCGCTTACGGCCTGGCTCTTGAGAGGGCGAGGTTGAGAGCCAGAGGTTATTCGTCTCCGGTCATCACTACTTTGTTGAAATCGAAGAAAAGGACTACTTCCTTGGCGTATATTCGAATTTGGCGAATATTTGAAGCTTGGTGTGAGGAACATCGTTTGGAACCGTTACGGGCGTCGCTTCCGCATGTCTTAACCTTCTTGCAGGCCGGCCTGGAGAAGGGTTTAGCGGCGGCATCCTTAAGGGTACAGGTTGCAGCGTTATCCTGTTATCAGGGAAAGATAGGGGGTGTTTCTATAGGCAGTCACCCAGATGTCAGACACTTCCTGCGGGCTGTTTCTCTTATTCGGCCACCGTGTAGACAGCTGGTGCCTAGATGGAGTCTTCCTTTGGTGTTGGAGTCTCTGGAAGGGAAACCTTTTGAACCGTTGGGAGAAGCGTCCTTAAAAGATCTTACCCTTAAGGTCGTGTTCCTAATTGCAATTTGTTCGGCTCGCAGAATTTCCGAGTTGCAGGCGTTGTCTTGTCGGAAGCCTTTTATCTCCTTCTATGAATCGAAAGTGGTGTTGAGAACCGTGCCTTCCTTTTTACCGAAAGTAGTCTCGGCATTCCACCTTAATCAAGAGGCCACCCTACCGGCGTGCTCCAGAAGCAAAGTTGCACAGGCTGGACAGGCGGCGGGCGTTGAAGATGTACCTCAGATGGATGGCGGATTTTCGTAGGTCTGATAGGCTTTCCGTTCTCTTTGGCGGTCCTAGGAAGGGGCTCGCAGCCTCGAAGGGATCTGTACTGGGTCCGCTACTTTTTGACATATTCATAAATGACCTGGAAAAGGGAATAACGAGTGAGGTTATCAAATTTGCAGATGATACAAAACTGTTTAAAGTTGTTAATACCCAAGAGGATTGTGGAAAACTGCAGGAGGATCTGGATAAATTGGAAGACTGGGCATCCAAATGGCAGATGAAATTTAATGTGGACAAGTGCAAAGTTATGCACCTAGGAAAGAACAACCCACATTATAGTTACACAATGCAAGGTTCCACATTGGGAACCACCACCCAGGAAAAAGATTTAGGAGTCATCGTGGATAACATGTTAAAACCCTCTGCCCAGTGTGCAGCGGCAGCCAAGAAAGCAAATAGAATGCTAGGTATCATAAAGAAAGGGATGGAAAATAAAACAAAGGATATTATAATGCCTCTGTATCGTTCCATGGTACGACCGCACCTTGAATATTGTGTGCAGTTCTGGTCACCGTATCTTAAAAAGGACATAGCATTATTAGAAAAAGTACAGAGAAGAGCCACCAAAATGGTGAAGGGGATGGAAGGCTACTCCTATGAAGAGAGGCTACAAAGGTTGGGACTCTTCAACCTGGAAAAGAGACGGCTGAGGGGAGATATGATAGAGGTCTATAAATTAATGAATGGAGTGGAGCAGGTAAACGTGGATCAATTGTTTACGCTATCAGAATATAGAAAGACTAGGGGACATGCAATGAAGCTACAGGGTAAACTATTTAAGACAAATAAGAGAAAATATTTTTTCACTCAACGTGTAATCAAACTCTGGAATTTGTTACCGGAGGATGTGGTAAGGGCTGTTAGTGTAGCTGGGTTTAAAAAAGGTTTGGACAAGTTCCTGGAGGAAAGGTCCATAAACCACTATTAAAAAGGGACCCAGGATAATCAATGCTTGACCCAGTACAAGCATTGTGGAACCTGTGTCTTTTGGGGATACTGCTAGGTACGTATGACCTAGATTGGCCACTGTTGGAAACAGGATATTGGGCTTGATGGACCTCGGTCTGACCCAGTATGGCATATCTTATGTTCTTATGTTCTTATAGCCAGGTGGCTTAAAGAGGCTATCGCGACAGCTTACATGCTGAAAGGCAAAGAGATACCGGAAGGATTGAAAGCTCATTCAACAAGGGCGCAAGCGGCCTCTTGGGCAGAGGCAGGCTTCGTCCTGGCGGTGGAGATTTGTAAGGCGGCTACTTGGTCATCTTTAAATACCTTTGTCAAGCATTTCAGGTTGGATGTTCAAGAGGGAAGAGATGCCTGTTTCGGTTCAGCGGTACTTCAGGCTGGCCTGGCAGGACCCTCCCCATGATTTGTCGTCACTGCTCTGTTACTGACCCAGAAGTTGGGACTAGACTGGAGAGACGTCAAGGAAGAGTAAATTAGACTTACCTGCTAATTGTTGTTCCTTACGGAACTCCAGTCTAGTCCCATATCCCTCCCCAATGGCAGGCCGTGCCGAGCATGCCACACAGTGGACTGACAGGTAAGCGTGGGTAGTTCTCTTAGTCTGCCGGATGTTATTCTTGCGGTTGCCTTTCCTTTATCCAAAAAAAAAAAAAAACACCCATAAATAAAATAGCGGAGGGGGTGAGGTTAGGCCTCATGTATCTATTTCTCCCTTTGTATAAGTGGGTCTCAGTTTAGTAACCACAGTCACAGGTTTACATGAGTTGCTACTTAATTGTTGCTCCGAGAAGTCTGCTTTGTCAATAGGTTACTGGAGTTGAGGAGGCGGATCCTGGGAGGATATATCTCTCTCATCATCATCACAAAAGGTTTAGGTGTCTCAGTCTTCAAGCTGCTGTGAGAGGTGCGTAACCCAGAAGTTGGGACTAGACTGGAGTTCCGTAAGGAACAACAATTAGCAGGTAAGTCTAATTTACTCTTCGGGGGGTTGATAAGAGAGTTGGGAGCCCCAGAATCCACTTCCTTCCTCCTATCGCCTCAGTCTCCGTGTCCCGCTAGCAGCGGAGAGATGGAGCTTCGAGGATCCATCGTGCTCCACGCAGGTAGGAGGCTGCGCGAGTAGAGCAGGTGTTTTTCGGCCGGCGGGGGTGCTTGGCTCACCGCCGCGAGGGTCGGGCCGTCAAAAGTTATTCTGCGGCAGTCTTCGATCGGGAGTTGCCGGCGCCGGCAGTGTGCGCTCGGTTTTGGTATCGCTGGGCTTGCCGGGAGGGCTTGTATCGATCGCTCTTCAGTTGGACAGACACAATTTGGGGAACGGAGAGATGGAGATTAAATTGACTTTGGGTGACTTAATTGATATGCCTCAGAGCATGGGGGGAAAAAAGCGGGAATGGCAGCCATTTTGTCTGAAGCTGCCGTTTCTCCCTCGCGCAAGGTGAAATCAGGAAAGAAAAAAGCCAAAACAGTTAGGATGGCTCCGGAGGAATTTAGAGGACAGCAGAAGTTGCCCGCAGCACAGGAAGGATTAGAATCCTTATTTTCTGCTGATTTTATCCTTGCTATGCATAAGGCATATTGTTTAAAGAGGATGCAGTCCTTAAGCAGCCCGTCTGTTCCCATTCTGTCAGAGGCACAGAAAGGGGAGCCCAATGAGACTGACCCAGGAGATGGAGCTTCTCAGAGGGGTAAAAGTTCAGAGACAGGCTTCGATAGCTTTGGGCCGCAGCTCTCTTTGCCCCAGGTAGCAGAAGAGGGGGGAGATCCTGTCAGAGACAGCTTTGGACTCTCCTGGGCAGGAGAGTTAGAAGGTGAGATCGTACCTGGCAAAGATCCGAATGTATTCCGGGTGTTTCGCAAGGAGGAGCCAGGAGCTCTTATCGCTCAGTCCCTCGCAGCGTTAAATATAATACTTCTGGCGGTACAGCAGGAGCCTCTAGAAGATCCCTTATTGCAGGGCTTTAAACGGAGCAGCACTGTTTTCCGGTTCACAGAGTAATTAAGCAGATGATAGAATCGGAGTGGGAATGCCCTGAAGCTACCCTGAGGGGGGGCCGTGCCATTGGTCGGCTTTACCCTGTTCTGCAGGAAGAGAAGGAGTTGTTGAAGATGCCTAAGGTGGATGTGCTGGTGGCAGCGGTCACCAAGAAGATAACAATTCCGGTGGAAGGGGGTGCAGCCTTAAAGGATCTTCAGGATCGCAAGTTGGAGGCTCTGCTCAAGCAGGCCTTTGATTCCAGTGCACTGGCTCTGCAGGCCTCCATTTGTGGGGCGTATGTTTCAAGAGCCTCTATCCGTTGGCTCCAAGAGGAATCATGTCCAGAGAAGGAGGTCAAGCCTTCCTCGGAAGGACAAAGCTGGAGTTGGCAGCAGCTTATTTAGCGGACGCCTTTTATAATTTGGTTAGGATATCAGCGAAGTCAATGGCGTCAGTAACTGCCACTAGAAGATTTCTCTGGCTGAGGAATTGGGCGGCGGACGCATCTTCTAAGGCTTGCCTCAGTAAGCTCCCCTATAAGGGCAAGCTGCTCTTTGGGGAGGCCTTGGAGAAAATTGTAAAAGATTTGGGTGATTCCAAGGGGGTTCGGCTTCTGGAGGACCGGCTGAAAGCTGCGAGGCTTGGTACCACGCAAAGAGGTCAAGGTAGGGATTTTCGCAGGTTCTGAGGACCTTGGATTATGCCTTATCAGAGAGGCTGTTTTGTGGCTAGAGGGCAGTCCTTTCGAGGGGCTTGGAGGTTCGACAGAGGGTATTTCACCACCCAGCAGGATGCCTCTAAGAAGCCACAATGAAGGTTGGCTGGTCCAGGCGGAGATCCCGGTCGGAGGACGTTTGCAGGGGTTTCTTTCTGCCTGGGCCGCCATAACTACAGATCGCTGGGTGCTGGAGATCATCCGCGAGAGATATGCGCTGGAATTCGCTCAGCCGTTGGTGGAAGGCTTCGTGATGTCTCCATGTGGGCCTCAGGCAAAGAGGAAAGCGATAGGTGACACGCTGCTGCATTTGGTGCGCCTTCAGGCAGTGGTACCAGTACCCCCAGACCAGTGTGGCTTCGGTCGATACTCGATTTATTTCGTGGTTCCCAAGAAGGAAGAGTCCTTTCGGCCAATTCTGGATCTCAAGCATGTGAACTGCTGTTTGAGGGTGCCATATTTTCGAATGGAGACCCTGAGGTCAGTCATTCGGGCGGTAAAGCCGGGGGAGGTGCTTTCATCCATAGACCTAACAGAGGCTTACCTGCACATTCCGATCAGAGAGAATCATCAAACGTTTTTGCGTTTTGCAGTGCTCATGGAGCATTTTCAGTTTCGGGCGTTGCCGTTCGGGCTTGCTACAGCACCCCGAACGTTCATGAAGGTGATGGTGGTGGTTGCGGCGGCGCTGTGGAAGGAAGGAGTTCAGGTGCATCCCTACCTGGACGATTGGCTGATCCGGGCGGGGTCTATAGTGGAGTCGATCGCTGTAACTGCTCGGGTAGTGCAGTTCCTGGAACAGCTCGGTTGGGTAATCAACCGAACAAAGAGTCAATTAGACCCAGTGAAACGTCTTACCTACCTCGGGGCCTTGTTCGACACGGACGTAGGGTCGGTGGTGCTACCCAAAGACAGGGTGCAAAAGATTTTGGCTCAGGTAGGGGCGTTCTTAAGGATACAGGCTCTGATGGTGTGGAGGTACTTGTAGTTGCTGGGGTCCATGGCGGCGGCCTTGGACCTGGTTCCGTGGGCTAGAGTTCATATGCATCCTCTTCAGCAGGCGTTGCTGTTCAGATGGTCTCCGCAGTATCTTCCTCTGTCTCGGCAGCTGGTATGCCCGGAGGATGTGCGCAGCAGCCTGCAGTGGTGGTTGGTCCCAGGGCATCTTCAAGTGGGGGTGCCGCTGGAGCACTCGGAGTGGGTGTTGGTCACCATGGACGCCAGCCTTTCTGGCTGGGGGCTCATTGTTTGGTGCAAGTGAGCCAGGGGAGCTGGTCTGCGGAGGAGAGCAGTTGATCGATCAATCGTTTGGAGCTGCGGGCGGTGTGTTTCGTGCTTCGGAATTTCATCAGTCTGCTCGAGGGGAGAGCAGTGCACATGTTCTCCGACAATGTGGTAACAGTGTCGTATATCAACAGGCAAGGAGGCTCAGGCAGTGCGGTATTGCTGGAAGAGAGTCAGCAATTGATGCAGGGAGTGGAAGCTCATCTTGTGGCTCTCTCAGCAGCACATGTAGCAGGAAAGGACAACATACAAGCCGATTACTTCAATCGAAATGTCCTGGATCCCGGAGAATGGGAACTGAACATGGCAATCTTTCACGACATTATGATGCGGTGGGGTCAGCCAGTCATGGATCTGATGGCCACTCTGCGCAATGCCAAAGCATCCAGGTTTTACAGCAGACGCAGGGAGCACATGTCGGAAGGGCTCGATGGCCTAGTGCAGCCCTGGCCGTCGGGCGAACTTCTTTATGTGTTTCCGCCGTGGCCTATGATAGGCCGGGTCATTCAGAGAATAGCGGGGCACGATGGGAAGGTGATTCTCATAGCTCCGGATTGGCCCAGGAGGCCCTGGTATGCTGATCTGGTGCGGCTTCTAGTGGATCCGCCGTAGAGGCTGTCCAATCGAATTAACCTGTTGAGTCAAGGGCCCGTGATAACGCCGCAAGTGGATTGATTCTTGTTTACGGCTTGGCTCTTGAAAGGACACGGCTGCGACGACGGGAATACTCGGCGTCGGTGGTAGCCACTCTGTTGAAGGCCCGGAAAAGATCGACATCCTTGGCGTATGTGCGAGTGTGGCGCATTTTTGAAGCTTGGTGTGAGGAGCGTGGAGATAGGCTGTTTACCGCAGCCTTGCCAGACACCTTGGCGTTCCTTCAAGGGGGGCTTGAGAAGGGACTAGCTCTCAGTATTCTCAAGGTTCATTTGGCGGCTCATGCATGTTATAGAGGAACAGTGCAGGGGTATGTTTTATCGTCGCATCCAGATGTGCAACGCTTCCTGAGGGCGGCGAGGAATATAAGGCCGCCAGTGAGGCAGGTAGTACCGCCTTGGGATTTGAACTTGGTGCTAGAGGCTTTGACGTGGCCTCCTTTTGAGCCAGGGTCGTCAGGGAGTCTCAGAGAACTATCTTGGAAGACGGCCTTTCTTGTGGCTTTGTGTTCCACTAGGCGGGTCTTGGATCTGCAGGCGCTGTCGTGTAGGGAGCCGTACATTCAGTTTTCAGCGGAAAAGGTGATGTTACGGCCGGTACCGTCCTTTCTGCCCAAGGTGGTGTAGGGGTTCCATTTGAATCAGTCAGTGGCACTTCCGACCTTTTCCAGTCAGGACGGAAGTAAAATGGATGGGGCGCTTCCGAAGTTAGATCTGGGACGAGTATTACATCGGTATCTTCGGAGAACGGAGCCGTTTCGGAAGTCGAATAAGTTGTTCGTGCTTTTTAGTGGAGCTCGTAAAGGGAAGGCGGCTACCAAGGCTTCCATTGCCCGATGGGTGAAGCAGGCGATAAGGGCGGCGTATGAGGCAAAGTCGCCTCCGGAGGGGCTCATTCTACTCGAGGCCAAGCAGCTTCTTGTGCTGAGTTTGCTTTGGTTCCACTGGTAGATATCTGCCGAGTGGCAACGTGGTCCTCACTTCATACTTTCACGAGGCACTATAGGTTAGATGTTCAGGCGAGGGGGGACACAAAAGTAGGGGCCGTGGCAATTGTGGCAGGGCTCGCAGGACCCTCCTGAGTTTTGGTACTGCCCTAATGTCCTGGACTGGCCCAGAGAGAAGAAGAGGAAGAAGAAATTAGACCTTACCTGCTAATTGTCTTTCCTTGAGTTCACTCCGGGCCAGTCCAGGACCCACCCAGTTTATCTGCGAGATGCTTGGCGGGGCTAAGGGCTCGGCCATTATTTCAGTTGTGAAGTTTGATGATGGCATGGTTAGCCGAAGCTGGAGGGAGGTCTAGGCTGACCTTAAGAAGGCTAGTGTCGGAGAGTTTTGGACTTTGCAATGTGGATTTTGGGGGTTCCTCTGGGAAAGAGGGGACTCCGTCAGTGTCATCCAAAAAGGAAAAAAAGAAAAAAAAAAGAAAGAAAAAGAGCAAATTTTTTTTTATTAGATAATTAAGTGAATACATAGCTACTGCAGGAAGAGATTGCAAAGTGTTCGTAGTATTTCATAGTTTTTAGTTTGAAGGTTAAACTCCTTTGACAGTAGTAGACTGAGGATCTGACACCAGGGGGAGCTGGGTAGGCTGTCAGCAAGAGTTTCAGATTTCAGCCCTCAGCTGCTGGAGGAGGTTGACTACCCTAATGTCCTGGACTGGCCCGGAGAGAACTCAAGGAAAGACAATTAGCAGGTAAGGTCTAATTTCTTCTTTCTGTGCCAACTCATTAAGACGCACTAAGGAATTTGCACCAGGGAGGTTGGATAAAGTGCTTAGTAGATGGGATCAGCTAGGTTTTTGGTCCATTGGGCAGTTTGTGGAAGAGGATCATATGCTGGAGTAAGTAGAGTTGCAAGAGGTATTTGGTTTAGATATGATTATGATTACATGGTTACAATATGATCAAGTATGTTATTTCTTGAGGAAGCAGGCACTAGCTGATCTCCTTCAATAGAGAAAGTATTAATTCCTGAGTATGGAAAAGAGTAAAATTTCCAGGATTTATAAGGCTTTATAGCCAAAGAGATGAGCTAAGCTTATTTTCTTAAAGAAAATTTGGGTCTGGATATTACTGGTGATTATCAGTTTAAGATTTATGAGAGCTTTTTTAAAGGCCCGGTAGCAACTAATTTAGTTGAAAATTCATCAAATGTGGTTCTGTGGGTACTTTTAGACACATCTGATGGAGTTGCCCAAGACTACAAGTGCATACCTAACTAACTAAGCAAACTAAGCTTATGCTTTGTAGATTGTTGTTTTATTGTGAACCGCAACTGAACTCTGGAAGTTGCGGGTTATAAATATATGTTAAATAAATAAATAAATAAATACCTTGTGGCCTTGGGCAAGTCACTTAACCCTCCATTGCCTCAGAAGAATCTAAGTTCTCAATGTTTAATGTACATTACCAAATTTAAGATATAATGTAAACCGCTTTGACTAAAACGATAAAGTGGTAAAAAAATACCTGTTAAATAAATAAATACATACATACATACAAGTGTACTGAAATGATGTGGCTCTATTTTTGAGTCAGGTGGTGGTGGGCATTGAGATAGAGAAGCCCATAGGGGGTGTTCCTTTGAAAATGGGAAGGGACTTATCTTAATTCACATGCAAGGTAGGTGCTACCATTAGGTGAACTAGGTGGTCGCCTAGAGCACCAGCCCTCTGGGTTGCCCATTGCTGCCTCTGCCGCCCCTCACCGGGACCTACAGCAGTGGCAATGACTTGGAATAGCCCTGTAGTGATAATCTTCAGATTTTGGCGCTGCGGGGCTGTCTGCCTTTGCCCTCACAAATGCCTGACTTCCTGTTTCATGGGGACAGACAGCAGCAGCAATGAGGGGTGGCTGGAAGGAGGGAGGGGTGCAAGGGATGAGGTTTGCCTAGGGTACCTCATTTCCTTGCGCTGGCCATGTTCACATGTGACCTGATTCACTGGATATCTAACAGCTGTGGTTAACTGTGGCGAGGCAATGGAAAAACTCTGAGTCTCCGCCTTTTGGGGAATTTAAGAATAAATTACGGCATATTTATTCAGAGGGTTATTTTAGAAGCCCTATTCATGCTTTGGACGTCTGAGAATGGGCATAGAGACATCCAAAGCACCAAGATGTCCCTGGAGCAATTCAGAAGCTGAATTTGTGGATGTTCCAGCCAGAGGATGTCCAAATTTGAACAGGGATATGGTATAGGCGTATTCAGGGTGTTACGAAGAACCTGGACATCCTCTCCTGATTGCAGAAATGCCTTGTACGTCCTGTCCTGTCCTGTCCCGTGCCGTGTCGAAGTTTATACCTGTGGAACAAGGGGAAGCACCTCTCCTGCAAAACCACAGAAGCAAAAAAAGAACAGGAGGAAATCGCCACTGGAGGACTAGAGCTTTATTGACCTGCCACCAGGTCTTCTCTACATGTTTTTAAGCCTTGTGGCCTTCTTCAGGGGACTTCGACCTTATAAAACGTGCACATACAGAAACAATAATTTATAAATATATAAACATAGTAAAACAACAATGTTCAACATTAGAGATGATTTTAATGATAGTTCACAGATTACTAATAGCAGGTCTGCAATCTCATATTTCAGTTCTTTCAACACCCTTGGATGTATACCATCCAGCCCAGGTGATTTGCTACTCTTCAGTTTATCTAATAGTTGTAATACATCTTCCCGATGTATCCATATTTCCTTCAATTCTTCCGCACCTTTAAATACCACTTCAGTCATGGGTAACATCCCTACATCTTCCTCAGTAAAGACCGAAGCAAAGAATTCATTCAGTCTCTCCGCTATCGCCTTGTCACCTCTTAGTGCCTCTTTAACTCCGCTATCATCTAATGGACCAACCGACTCTCCACAGGTTTTTTGTTACGAATGTACTTGAAAAAATCTTTATTTCGCGTTTTTGCTTCCGCAGCAAGCTTCTTCTCAAATTCTCCCTTTGCCTGCTTTATCAATGCCTTGCATTTGACTTGCCAGTGCTTGTGCTGTTTCCAGTTTTCGTCGTTTGGCTCTTTTTTCCATTTCCTGAAAGATGCTTTTGTGACAACAACAGCCTCTCTGACCTCACCTTTAAACGATGCTGGCAGTTTTTTGGACTTCCTTCCACTTTTCTTAAAGCGTGGAATACAGCTGGTCTGAGCTTCCAAGATAGTATTTTTCAACAACACCCAAGCTTGATGTAAGTCTTTAACCTTCGCAACTGCTCCTTTTAGTTTTTTCTTAACTATTTTCCTCATTTTATCATAGTCTCCCTTTTGAAAGTTAAAAGGTAGTACTGTGGTAGTAATCTGTGAACTATCATTTAAATCATCTCTAATACCTGAAGATTGGAGGATCGCCAATGTAACACCAATTTTTAAAAAGGTTTCCAGGGGTGATCCGGGAAACTACAGACCTGTGAGCCTCACGTCAGTATCGGGAAAAATAGTAGAAACCATCATAAAGAATAAAATTACTCAGCATGTAGATAGTCATGGCCTAATGGGAGACAGCCAACATGGCTTTAGACAAGGAAGATCTTGTCTTACTAATCTGTTATGTTTTTTTGAAAGTGTGAATGAACAGGTGGACAAAGGTGAGTCGGTTGATATAGTGTATCTGGACTTTCAGAAAGCCTTTGACAAGTTCCCTCATCAGAGACGTTTGGCAAAACTAGAGTCATGGGATAAGAGGCAGTGTACTACTGTGGATCAAGAACTGGTTAAAAGATAGAAAGCAGAGGGTTGGGCTAAATGGCCAATTTTCCCAATGGAGAAAGGTGAATAGTGGTGTACCCCAGGGATCTGTGCTGGGTCCGCTGCTTTTTGACATATTCATAAATGACCTGGAAAGTGGAATAACGAGTGAGGTTATCAAATTTGCAGATGACACAAAACTATTTAAAGTTGTTAAAACCCAAGAGGATTGTGGAAAATTGCAAGAGGATCTTGATAAATTGGAAGACTGGGCATCAAAATGGCAGATGAAATTTAATGTGGACAACTGCAAAGTTATGCACCTAGAGAAGAACAACCCAAACTATGGTTACACGATGCAAGGTTCTGCATTAGGAACACCCAGGAAAAAGATTTAGGCGTCATTGTGGATAGCATGTTAAAACCCTCGACCCAGTGTGCAGCAGCAGCCAAGAGAGCAAATAGAATACTAGGTATCATAAGGAAAGGGATGGAAAATAAAACAAAAGATATTATAATGCCTATATCGTTCCATGGTGAGACCGCACCTTGAATATTGTGTGCAATTCTGGTCGCCATATCTTGAAAAGGATTTTATTTATTTATTTACATTATCTTATATACCGCGGTATTCTGCATCAGTGCGGTTTACATTGAACAAACTGAAATTACATTGAACAGGGCATTATAACTTGGAGATAACTATTTTACAGGGAACATGGGCTATGGAGGGTTAAAAGGGCCTCTGTGGAACAGCACTCGAATGGTGTAACTCATACCTATCAGGTAGATGGCAGCACGTTCGATCCGATGGTGCAATATCAGATCCGTTTCATCAGGGACAAGTGGTCCCACAAGGATCCTCTCTATTATCACTACTATTTAAGATATATATGCAACCTATATGTAACATCATCAGATCCTTCAATGTCAACTGTATGATATACGCCGACGACGTGTTATTATACATGCCGATCTGCTTAGACAAGATGGACCTCACTCCCTTAACCAACTGCTTTAACGCCATATTTATTTATTTATTTTTTATTTATTTATCTATCAGATCGCTGGCAGCATGTCAAGGTTGGTTCCACCACTTCCACGCCTTTTCGCCAACTCCAAGGTGTTCCGCAGGGCTCCTCCCTGTCCGCACTGCTGTTCAATGTCTACATGCAGCCGATATGTGACATCATTCGCTCCTTCAATATCTCCACTCTAATCTATGCAGACGACATCCTGCTATTTACACCATTCAAAATCAAACAACCAGACTTCTCCATCCTTATCAATTGTTTCATCAACGCCATTACTGACTGGTTACTATCCCAAAATCTCCGCATAAATTTCAAGAAGACGGAAGTTCTCTTCATTTCAAGGAACAAAGATTTCTCACCTCCATCCTCCTTAAAAGTAAGAGATGCTGAACTCCCTAGTAAACCTTCCATTCGCTACTTAGGGATTACTCTTGACCAGCATTTCGACTTTAAGGAGCACATACGAAACACCACCAGAGCTGTTTACAACAAAATTAGAACACTAAGGCACCTCAGGCCCATGTTACCTCACAATGACTTCAGGACCATCTTCCAGGCCCTCATTCTTCCACATTTTGATTACGCAAATGTGGCCCTTTATGGACTCCCCAAGAACACCCTTAATCCGCTGCAACTCGCCATGAATGCGGCTGCGCGTGTTCTATGTGGTTTAACAAGATCAGACCATATTACCCCGATACTCAAGGAACTCCACTGGCTTCCAATTCACTGCAGGTTAACATACAAAATCCTTCTCATCTCCTTCAAGATCATTAACAACCTAGCCCCCACAACACTCAGTGACCTTATCACCCTCACCCCGAAAAACAGACTCAGAAGATCAGTAACCGACAATACCTTGATCATCCCCAAAGAATCCATCAAGTGCACACAGATGACCAAGAAAAGAACATTCGCCTTCTATGCCCCAAAATGTTGGAACGAACTTCCACCTGAAATTAGATCCATCAAAGGCCTTATGCAGTTCCGTAAGGCAATCAAACACCACATTTTCCTACTTCACTTTGCTCAAGCATCTGCCCCACCTCTACCCACCCACCCACCAATGTCTACAAACTGCATCCTGTCACAAGTATCTTGAGCCCGCTTTAGACCTACTGTATATACAAACCAAATCTAATTATATTTTGTACATATGTTTATAGTCTCTCTGTTACTCCAAGTTTATGCTCCTGTTACAATGTACTGTCCAAGTTTAAACTCCTGTTACAATGTAAGCACAGAACAGTTTTCTGACTGTGCACCCTTGTTGTATGTAAACCGCACTGATAACAAATAGCGCGGTATATAAAAGCTGTTAAATAAATAAATAAATAAATAAATTTAGTATACATTTGTATACCGCTACTTCCAGCGATCAGCAGCGGTTTGATTACAGATTGGAAATTGTCAAATCATGACAGGAAATTTTTGAGGTATAAACACATTGATTAGACAGGAAAGCACAGCACACAGAGAACTATTTTACAGGGAACATGGGCTATGGAGGGTTAAGTGGCTTGCCCAAGACCACAAGGAGCACCTGTGGGACTAGAAACCCCAGTCCTTCCGGCCCAAGGTTGCTGTCCTCCAGTGGGATTTGAACCCCCGACCTTCCATATCAAACTGGCTACTGACACAAAATCTCAGAATCCAACACAAAAAACCGGAGGTTCTCTTTATATCAAGGAACTCGAATTTCACACCACCTACATGCCTGGAAGTTCAAGATGCCACACTGCAAGTAAAACCACATATCAGATACCTAGGAGTGACCCTTGATCAAAACCTTGACATGAAAACTCACATATCCAACATAGTCAGAGCAATTTACTTCAAGA
Source organism: Ichthyophis bannanicus (assembly GCA_033557465.1). Lineage (NCBI taxonomy): Eukaryota > Metazoa > Chordata > Amphibia > Gymnophiona > Ichthyophiidae > Ichthyophis > Ichthyophis bannanicus. Next base: position 1,666,357,943 of record CM066032.1, on the reverse strand, counting down.
TCCGCTCCCTCAGACATCTTCGCCAACTGATTGATCCAGACGATTTCCGTACTGTGTACCAGGCTTTAATCATTCCACATTTCGACTATGCAAACTCCATTCTACAAGGGCTCCCTCAATCAAGCCTGAATCCTCTTCAACTTGCCTTAAATAGTGCAGCGAGAGTGCTCTTCGGAGCATCCAGAAGGGACCATATAATGCCCCTTCTAAAACAGCTACACTGGCTCCCTATTCAAGCAAGAGTCACTTTCAAGACACTTCTCCTGGCCTTTAAAGCGTACAAAGGTCTCGCCTCCACCTCGTTATCAGAGATGATACAACCAATCATAACCAACAGACTAAGAAGAACCACGGAACTAAATATGCTTACCGTACCAAAGGAAGTCATAAAATACAACTCCACAACATCGAGCAGAGCCTTCAGCCTATGTGCCCCAAAACTTTGGAACACCCTTCCATCACACGTTAGGGCCATCCCTGATCTCAGCCACTTTAGGAAGGCCCTGAAACATCACCTTTTCCTCAAATATTTCCCAGAGAACAAAGAAGCACAATCACATTCGAACACCAATAACCACATGCCAAACACGTAAACCTTCTGTCTCATCAGCACATTAAACTATTTCAACAGATTTACATAACAATTTTCATACCCTGACACTTTGATGTAAATAGTTGTCTTGTATATAGTTACTCCTGTTATTTTGTTATCCAAGTTGATTTTCCTGTTAACTGTTTTCCTGTTATCCAAGTTGATTTTCCTGTTAACTGTAAAAACCAGATATTTTATCTTGGCTGAAGTTCTTTGTTCCATGTAAACCGCGCTGATAACGAATAGTGCGGTATATAAAAAATGTTAATAAATAAATAAATAAATAAAATGGCTTGCCCAAGACCACAAGGAGCACCTGTGGGACTAGAAACCCCAGTCCTTCTGGCCCAAGGTTGCTGTCCTTTAGTGGAATTTGAATCCCTGACCTTCCGGCCTGAAGTACCTTGCCCCAACCACTAGGCTACTCCTCCACTCCTATATAGTGTTATTAGAAAAGGTTCAGAGAAGAGCCACCAAAATGGTAAAGGGGATGGAAGGATACTCCTATGAAGAAAGGCTAAGAAGGTTAGGGCTCTTTAACCTGGAAAAGAGACGGCTGAGGGGAGATATGATAGAAGTCTATAAATTAATGAACGGAGTGGAACGGGTAAACGTAGATCGATTGTTTACGCTATCAGAATATAGAAAGACTAGGGGACATGCAATGAAGCTACAGGGCAAACTGTTTAAGACTAATAAAAGAAAATATTTTTTCACTCAACGTGTTATCAAACTCTGGAATTTGTTACCGGAGGATGTAGTAAAGGCTGTTAGTGTAGCTGGGTTTAAAAAAGGTTTGGACAAGTTCCTGGAGGAGAGGTCCATAAACCATTATTAAGAAGGGACCCAGGATATCAATGCTTGACCCAGTACAAGCATTTCGGAACCTATGTCTTTTGGGGAAACTGCTAGGTACGTATGACCTAGATTGGCCACTGTTGGAAACAGGATACTGGGCTTGATGGACCTTGGTCTGACCCAGTATGGCATATCTTATGTTCTTATGTTCTTATGTAACATTGTAAAATATAAATAGTTTAAAAAATGCGCACGCATCTATATGTTTCATACATCTGTCTGCTGGTAGTTTCTCCCACTCTTCAACTGCTCATGAATGTTTCCAGGATTCCTTTTACCAATGGCAGATTTCAAGGGAGGGTTAGGACAGCCGTTATAGTTGGTGATTTAAGCATTAGGCGTGTAGATAGCTGGGTGGCTGGTGAACGTGAGGATCGTCTGTTAACAAGCCTAGCTGTTGCGAAGATAGCAGACCTCACACACCTCCTTGGAATGGAGGAGTAGCCTAGTGGTTGGGGCAAGGTACTTCAGGCCGGAAGGTCGGGGGTTCAAATCCCACTAGAGGACAGCAACCTTGGGCTGGAAGGACTGGGGTTTCTAGTCCCACAGGTGCTCCTTGTGGTCTTGGGCAAGCCACCTAACCCTCCATAGCCCGTGCTCCTTGTAAAATAGTTATCTCCAAGTTATAATGCCCTGTTCAATATAATTTCAGTTTGTTCAATGTAAACCGCACTGATGCAGAATAGTGCGGTATATAAGAGAATGTAAATAAATAAATAAAAAATACCTAGACAAGGTGTTAGATAGCGCTAGGGAGGAGTCTGCTGTCTTGGTACATGTTGATACCAATGACATAGGAAAGTGGGGTAAGGAGATTCTGGAGGCCAAATTTAGGCTTTTAGGTTGGAAGTTGAAATGCAGAACTTCCAGGGTAGCATTCTCAGAAATGCTTCTAATTCCATGCTCATGACCCAAAAGGCAGGCAAAGCTCCAGAGTCTCAATGCGTGGATGAGATATGCCAATGAGTTTTCATTATCTTGCTGACTTGATCCGTAAGGTGCAAGTAAGGTAAAATCCCCACAATGGGAGCCAACTCCTCTTTCAACTCATGCTGCTATGATGCCACCATTCTGAATGATTATTGGCACGAGGATACCCAGCTCGCATAGTGCACATAGCTTACAAGATAGCATATCTCGGAGGCTCACACCTGTTTTCAGTGCTCATTAATGATAGCACATCAGCACAGACATAGCATTGAGGATTATGTGGTATGCCAAAAGGGGTTCCAGGATCAGGAGGAAGTATCCATGGAGCCCAGGACAAGCATGTGGAGCTTGTGACTTTTGTATTTCTACCATTTCTGGTAGTATCTGGACTGATCCTACATCTCATATCACTTATCGAGCGCACTTAGACACCACATGTTTTTCCTCATTTGTTGTTTACATGATAGTTTGCCCATGTGCATTGAAATATGTAGGCAGGACTACACGTCCATGGAGTTGCGATTGCAGGAACATTGTTCTAGACTGAATACACAAGTTGTTTTGGCACCTATGGTGACACATTGCATTACTCAGGATCACTCCTTTCACAATGGAGGATTATTGTCCAGGTTCCTGTTGATTTTCGAGGAGGTGACAGGCTTGCTCGATTACAATATCTGGAGCAGCGATGGATCTTTAAGTGAAATACTATTATGCCCCATGGTCTTAATTTGGTTTTGGGTTGGTGGAACGTATTAAGAGTCACTCAGTGATTTCTTATTTGCTACTTTGGGATCTTCTGACATCAGTTCCTTTTCCCTTTAAAAAGGTCTGAATGTTCTGCGACGGTATTCAGTTTAGCCTGAAGAAGGGCCGAATGGTTAATGATGGCTTGAAACATGGCGCTATGTAGCGGTATGACGTCCAACAGTAGAATTCAGTGGCTTGGAATCTTTGAAGATGGTAACGATGATGAAACGTAATTATTAATTTCATTACGATGGTGAATGGAGCCATGACTGAAAGCTAAGTTGGCGTTTTTTCATTCATTCAGTTGACAGCTAGTTCTTCGTCACTACTTTCTTATGTTTGTCTGAGGGAATGGAAAGGTGCCATTTTCCCTTGATTAAATTTCGATATGGCTTGTGAGCAGTGGGTTCACAGTATAAAAAGAATACAAAGGACATTTTGCTTCAGGAGGATGTTTTCCTCGCGGCAAATAGTCTGACATTAATTTTACCACGAGTATTGTTTAATTTTCATTTTTCATACTGTAGCTTATAGGGGATTTTTTGAAGAAGTAATCATGTACTGACAATGTCCCAGTTTTATACTATTTCCTTTTTTAATTGGTCTTGTTTTATTTGATTCTTTTATGGGTCATATATGTGTGCATATAAAGTCAAAGGCCATTTCACTGGTCACCTTCTTTTAGGAGATGACATTAAGGGTTTGGACTGCAAGGGTGCCAGTAATGTTGACCACAACTGTATATCTGATTTTATCTCCCTATTCCCCTACAAACATCCCCCTCTTCCTTGTGTTTCAGCCCTTTTAGTTGACTGGGCCAGGGTAGCAAAAGCAGCAAAAACTAAATGGAAATGAATACGGAACCTTCGTGCTCCTGTGCTCTTCAATGCCTTGCTGTGTCTCGCTCCCATGGCAACAGGAAGTGGCATCAGGAAATGGGATGTGCTCAGTCTTGGAGTGTGTAGCAGTGTAGAGACTCCACTGTGATTGTTTGCTTTTTATTAGTACTGCTTCTCTACTGTTACTGCAGCCAGTTCAACCAGGAGAAGTGACTTCAGTGGGAGAGTAGCAGGAAGGAATGGGATTTAAATTTGGATGGACCTGCTGGCCCTTTGTAGCTCACCCCTTTTTGATGCTGCTGTGGTTGGGGGCTGTGGACCCCCCACCCATTCTCTTGGTATGTTTCTGCTGGGCTATAATCTATTCAGGAAGAGGGGAGGATTGACTCTATGGGGTATGTTTACTAAACTGCGGTAACGTTACAGACCGTGCGTTCTGTAACGTTAACGCACGGTATGTAACGTTAACGCACGGTATGTAACGTTAACGCGAGTTAACATCCCTGGCCGCGGTAAACACCACAGAGGGTGGAGAGAAGGCAGGGGGAAGGGGTCAATGGGTGGGGAGAGGCTCCCTGCACGCTAACGCGCTGAACTGAAGGGCTGAATCCTACCGCGAATGAAAACCTGCTGTTAGATGCACATTTGCAAGAGAGAGAAACCATTTCAGTGTCAGCAATGTACAGCATAGGCAGGGAGCCTAAGAAACGTGACAGTAGTGCCCCATGTCCAGCACCAGCATAGTGCCCAAGTATGAAAGGCCACTATGGCGATGGTGCAAGTGGGGCATAGGGGGCTGCAGGCGGGACATGTAGCAGGGGCACAGGGTGGACTAGGTGGGCGCCTAGGTGGCACATAGGAACATAGAAATTGGAAATCATCATGACAGCAGCTGACAGAGTCCAAACACAATCCACCTACATCTGCTTGGTCCACCCGAGCTAACAGTTGCCAGGGCACTGACCTGACATCCCCCCAGCCAACCCTCCCCCAAGTGGAAGGAATAGACTATTGGTAGGTGGTGATGGGGGGAGGATGTGAGGATGCTCATGTATGCCCCCATGCCCCAGACCCTGCTTCCTAGGCGACCACCTACCCACACAGTGGATGGCCTGGGACTACGCACTACCAGCATCGACAGCATATGGCCATGTCAGCATGGCGGGGGGGGGGGGGAGTGCCTGTGCTGGAGGGGGCAGTGGCACCTGCCTGCAGTGGACCTAGGCCATGCCCTATATCAGTACGTGGTGTGCAGTGCAGCATAAAAGGTCTGGCTGAGGAAAAGTACAGGTAGCCCTAGGGACCACCATGCATCTGTGGCAACAGTGTGGTGCAGTACACCCAGCCATTGTGTCCAGAAGCAGAAGGTCACAGGTTCAAGCCCCAGCTGTGGTTCCTGCAGAGCATGTCCCTATGTTTTACCCTACAATGCAGATACAACAGCAACATGTGCAAAGCCCAAAGCAGCGGCGAACAGGGGTGCAAACAGCCACTCACACAAGCTCCATAATCCAAAGATGCATGGAGAGTCAGGCTGTTGGCTCCAGCATTGAGCTGCAGTTATCACCAGGGCACTACTACTACCTCCTGCACAGTTTAGCAATGTCAGCACTGTGATCAGGACCAGTGTGGCGGGCAGGGTTGCTAACCACCCCTATCTATGCACAATGCTGCAATAGGAGTGTGTGTGTGTGTGTTTGTCTATCCATTGTTTTGTGGCTGCCCACACCTCACCGGGCCCACAATGTCCCACTGTTACCAGCGTTAGCCTGAATATGTGCATAATGAGGAGCAAGGTGTTGTGGGTATGGCCCGGACAGGGCAGATTGGCCAGGGTGCATCTTCACAGGGTGTGGGGCAATGGCTGGGACACTGTAGTGCCCGACCACCGCCTGCCTGGACAGGGTGGCCACAGCATGGCATGCTGGGAGGGCACTCACTCTGACCGAGCAGTGACCATGGCATGTCTAGGTTCCCACATAGCGCTCTACATTATCTGCCTCCAGTGATCCTGTTGTGTTCCCAGTGCTGGGGCTCCAATCACTGAGATGCCTGCTTGGTGCACATAGTTCCTCTGTGAGCATGCACTATGGACTGGCTAGTGGACTGTCTGCAGTTAGACTGTGCATGGTTGCAACACCTATACGGTACAATCTGACTGTGCTGTCTGCTGGTGACTGGCAGACAGTGGTGTGAAGCAATTGGGGTTTTCCAGAGCTAACCCTATCTTTGCTGCTGGTCTGCCACTGCCCCAGCCACAGGTATGCTCTGGCCCACAAACCCTGGAGGGCTGTCGCATACCAGCAGGATGGAGGTTGCTTCACAGGGGCTGGGGCACCTGTCCCTTACCTACAGAAAGTGTGATGTGAGCCCTTTGGGGTATGTAGTGTCACCAGTAACCACCCCAGAGCCGGTAGCACCTAGGGTTGGTCAGCCTGGGCATCCTTACTTAGAAAGTATGGCAAGGTTTTTATGCATGCACTGCCTCATGGGAGTTGTAGTTTCCACTTACTTTCCAAACAAGAAGCAATTGTAGTCGAGTGGGTTAGGCAAAAGGGACAAGATTTTTATTTCCCCTTCCGGGCGGATTAAATGCAGTTGAAACACAGAACAAAAATAGCCATACACTTCTGGCATAAAGGAAAATACAGGAACTCAGGAAAACAGCTTCTTTCACTTCAAAACTTCAAACATGCAGCTTAACACAAGCTCAAAGGTAACAGTCTCTTTTATATCAAAAAGACACACTCTGCTTTTCTTCTGCTGTTTGAGACAGTCTTCTAAACAGCCTAGTTAGCAGAGTGAGATTATATGATCAGCTATAGTTAAAGTACAGTCCATTTGTTCCCCTGCTATGTCCTCAATAGCAGGCTCCGTCTGCATCTCTTCACAATCACTATCAGCTGAGTACGTTTTCACCCTATCATACGGTGTTTCAAAGCACACTCGCCCTCTCTCTTCCCAAGGCTTCCCTTCACAGCACTCTAACGAGCAGGGTTGAGAATTATCGTATATATGGGATTTTATATAAGGAGAGTCCAGCACATCTTGGCACACACATGGAAAACTCTGGCACTTAGTTTCCCCTCTATACCACTTGGGCAGCCTACCTTTTGGCTTTTGAAAAGAGGACCTTCTCAGCACTGCTGGGTCAGCAAAGAATCCAAACACTGGATGTGTTTTCCTGCCTTTTAGCTTCTCCTTCTCCTCGGACATACAAATGTCGTCAGGCCAGCACCTCTCTCTCTCTGGAGTTTCAGCGTGCTTCCAAACTAACCTCTCAGGCAATCTTTCAGCTACTGCCCTCTTGGCTGCTGCTTCACTTCTTGTCCTCGTCCCAGTGCTAGTGCACTTCCCTGTGCCTTCCTTCGTGCTCCTCCCGGTGTCTGTGCTCCTCCCGGTGCTTTCTCCTCCGTTCCACCCGGTGCTTGTGCTGGTGCTCCTCCCGGTGCTACTGCTTAAATCTAATGAGCACTTTTTATCTCTCTGCTTCTTAGGGCTCAGCTCCGCCCCTCCCCCAACCAGGTGTTTTCCCTTAACTCCTGATGCCGGGGAACCATTGCAGCAGGGGCGTGTTTTCTCCTCCCATGACTCATTCTGTTTACGTTTCCCTTGGCAACCCTGAGCCATGTGCTCTGCCTGCCTGTCAGCTTGTGAAGCCAATTCCTCTGCTTCACTGAACTCTATGGGGCCAGAAGGGTCTTCTACGTGACAGTAGTGTATACCACTTTGATCTGTCAAGGCACTGCTACTCAAACCTCATGCAAGTCTGGAAACTCCTCTGCCCTGATAACAGGTGCCCATGTCAGCCAGACCCTAACACGGAGTACACACTAATCTGGGTGGTGTCTGGTCCCAGAGGGCCACATGTGACTGCAGGATACAGATGGACACCGAATTACCTTCAGCTGCACCCATCCCCTATCCCTCAGGGTGAACACAGAACCTGCACAATGGCATGGTCTGTAGCTACTCTGTGCCAGTATCACACACTGTCAGTTCATCTTTCCAAGCTGAGGTACCAGAGAGGTGCAGACCCCATTTGCTGGTTACCCTATCCTGGCACTCAGAGCAGACGGTTTGTGCGGTGACCTGCAGTCCTTCTGCACCCAGCCATTGCTGTGACATACACTATGGAGGTATAGCCTACTGGTTAATACAATGCCATTCTTGGCAGTGTTCATGGGTTCAATTCCTCATTGTTCTCTCCTCTCATGCCTGTCCTACTCAAATAGTGTGCATGCCTATAACAGTCATATTTTTGCAGATTTGTGCTGCCAGCCCATAATACCCTTGCAACAACTGCCAACATTCCCTTGGTCCGTCTATCTGCGTCTGTCAGCTGTGTAGAGTCCTGTCTGCCTGTGCAGGCTGTCACCCCATGTCCTGCACTGCTACCCTTTCCTGCATTGCGCCTCTTCATGCTTGCCTCGCCTGTGCCTGATCTGCATGGCACCACCACTCCTCTGTCCTCCCATCATTGTAACTATCCTGCCACCTCCGCCTCCACTGGGGGACACGTATTCCCATCGTCTGCCACCAACTGTTTTTCCAGTACTTTACATTGCCAACAACCTGTGCTGTGGTACAGTTGCCCCCACCATGTTTGTCATCAGTACTGGCAGCCACATGGGATGCCCGCAGATATGGCAGGTCCAGCGGCTCCCAGCTCTCCCTCCTTCACTCACCTGTTCATTGCCTTTCCTGAGTGCTCTCTCTAGTGTTAAGGCTACATCTGTCTCTATTCCTCAAAGGTCATGCATGTCATCCTGCAGCGCCTTGTAGCCCTTAGGCCAAACTAACCTAGGGCACCATAACCTTGTTAGGCCACCTTAACCTATGGTTCCGTAACCCAGGGTGCCCTCTAAGGTGCCCTGTCCAGGGGTGCCTAATACGGCGCTTAGCCTAAGGAGACCTACTGTATAGGGCATCTTACAAGGCACCTTATAAGGCACCTAACAAGGCACCTTATAAGGCACCTAACAAGGCACCTTATAGGGAACCTAACAAGGCACCTTATAGGGTACCTAACAAGGCACCTTATAAGGCACCTTTCTGCACCTTACAAGGCACCTTACTTACACGGCGCCTTGCAATGTGCCTTGTAAGGTGCCTTGTAAGGCGCCTTGTAGCGCACGTTAGTTTGTAACATGCGTTAGCTGATACGGCTTGCTGTAACGATGCACCGCCCACACCTTTATATGGGCATCTGTACCTTTACCGCGGAACCTAACGAGAATGACATTACTGCAGTTAAGTAAACATACCCCTATATGTTAAAAAGGATAATAGTAAAGCAACAGAACCACAGAGTTTACAAGGACAGGAGTAGACAATGTGCTTAATCTGGAAAAGAGGATCAGAACATTTGTTTACACTGGTGTAATATTCAGATCTCCCTTTCAAGCAGAAGAAATATATAGAGATTTAAATGAAGACATTCACAATATTTCTGTGAAAGTGAAAAAGCTTATTGATAGGTGATTTCAAATTGCCAGATGTTGATTGCTACTTTTGGGATTCTGCTAAGTAGTTGTGATCTGGACTGGCCACTGTTTGAAACGGGATTACTAGGTTGATGGACCTTTTGATCTGAGTCAGTATGGCAATTCTTGTGTTCTTAAATCCCCATGTGTACTTTGATGGCATGCTACTAAACCTACCCCTTTTCTGTTTCAGGAATAGTATGTATGCTGTTAGCAATGCAACATATTTTTTTCCTATAGAAGGCCAGGGCAGTTTTTAAAGAGGAATTTCCGTGGCAAACACTTATATCCTGTGAAACTCCCCCTTTGAAAATTGCCTGGATGTGAGTTTCTAGACATTGGGCCAATTATTTAATTGGCGGTGGTGGGGGTTTAAACACCAGCCTGGTGTTAAAATCTAATCTGGATAATCAGAACTGGTATCTGGATTATTGTGGCTGGTGTTGAATATCCAAATAGAGCAGAAAGCACTGTTGCTATCTTGCTGTCCTAAAGTTATCCAGGTAATGGTCTGAATATTGCCGCCCTCTGGATTAACTTGACTAGATTGTAAGCTCTGATGAGCAGGGACTGTCTCTTACATATCTGTGCAGCCCTGCGTACGACTTGTAGCACTATCCAAATGCTCAGTAGTAGTAATAGTTACTTGCAGGTCTGCTAATACTCCACCCATATGCCATCCCAGCACTATCTGTATTGTGCCAATGTGGTCTGTAAGGGTATTCAGCGACACTGTACGGATAGTGCCTCCGAATATCCATGAAGAGCAGCATCTAAGGAAAATATCCAGAGAGATTTCCCTTTGAATATCAGGACATGTGTATTGTTGTGGAACACCTTGCTATGTGAATTGTGGCTAGAAGAAAACTTTTTATCATTTTCGAAGAAATTAAAAGCTGATTTATTTATGCGAGCATTTAATGCTAGGTGATTTACGTTTTAGTATGTTGTTTTGGTTTATTGTTTCTAGCTTTGTGAATGTTTTATTATTAGATGCATAGGAGTGTACAATAACTATGATGCAAATGCAATGTGTGCCTTCGAGTCAGTCCTGACTCCTGGCGACCCAGAAGCTCCTGGGTTTTCTTGGCAGTGTCACCGGAAGTAGATTGCCAGGCCTTTCTTCCGAGGCAATGGAGGGTTAAGTGACTTGCCCAAGGCCACAAGGAGTGCTAGTGGGAATCGAACCCTGGTTGCTTGGTTACTCCACTAGGCTACTCCTCCACTCCATGTTGCAAATATAATAAATGAAATGAATGAAAATGAAATAGAAGGGCATAGTTTGAATAGGAGCATGATTATGCTGTGTATCTCAGTATATAAAAGACTTGAGTGCTAGAATCTAATTGGGCTTTCCTCCCTTTGTTATTTGTATTGTAGGAAGTATTGTTGGGCAGAAAGGTAATTCAGGTCAGAGTATATACAGCGCCAGTAAGGAAGGACTAGTTGGATTCTCACGCTCTCTTGCTAAAGAAGTGGGACGAAAGAAAATACGAATCAATGTGGTTGCTCCAGGTCAGTATGTGATAGATATTGAGCATAGAATGTTTCTTATAATGCATTTTTATTACTGGGGTTTGTGAAGCAAGATTGAAACAAAATAAATTCAATAAAAGTAAGTGAAAGAGAGGAACAGAGTCTATTACATATTGACACTTTTGGGACAATTTTTAGTACTTTTGATATGGTACAGAAGGGCTGTAGCATTGATTCTCTCCATCCATCTGTCTGGAGGCACAATAACTTCTGTTAAACTGTACTGGGTAGCTCAAAATGTAGGAGAAAGGAAAGGTCTAGCCAGTGGTGTAGCTAGTATTGAATGAACCCCTATAACACCATGTTGTCCAAGGTAGTCGGGGCCAAGGGGGCCCATTCGAAGCTTCACTCAGGAAATAGGGTAAATGGTGTTGGGGGTATGTATGGAAACTGAGGGGGGCAGCTGCAACAGGCAGAGTGCTATGGGAGTGGGTGTCTGGGGTAGGAAAATATATGGGGGGGCAGTGCTATGGTATCTAGGGCAGGGGGTACATATTAGCCATGTAGGAGATACAATATCTGCTGTGGGTGAGATTCTGAGGTATGTATGGATGTTGGGGGCACATTGGGAGCGTGATGTGTGGAAGAGTGTGTACATGGGGGGAATCAGTTGTAGGTGGGGTGTTTGGGGTAGTGGTGCGGTAAGGATATCTGAGATTGGATGGGTGTGTTTGTCAGGGACTAAGGAGAGGGGTGTCAGGTGCACAGCAATGGGGGGTCTTGTCTAGGGAAGGAGGTCTTGAGTAGTAGCACAGGGGGGAAGATATCTAGGTGTATTGTAGGGTTCAGAGGAACAAGGAAAAGGGTATCAGATCCACAGTAGTGGTGTGAGTGGAGAGGTCTGGTATGGGAGGTGGTCTGCGTTAGTGTTGTAGATGTGGGGTGTCTGAGATGCAGCGGAGGGTTCATAGGAACAGCCTTCCCCCTTCTCCATCAGCAGATAGCCTAGGGTACTGGGAGAGGTCAACATCGAAGATCCGATAATTACTTCCAACAGTTTTGCTACACTGCCTTTGATCCTCTCTTTCCTTTATGTTCCCTCAGTGAGCCGGTCTATAGGAGAAGCGCATAAGCTGGTCTTCTCTCACTGTCGCAACACAAGTTCTTATGAGCATCCATGAAGATGAATTGCTATCTATTGATAGCTTTTTGTTATTTCTAGCAGCATTGATTGTAGCTTACATAAAAGTCTATATTCATAAATTTCAGAGATGGTGCTACAGTAACGATTCCACATTTTCATTCCAATTATTTTCTTGTGGTAGAAACTGGAAATTCCAGTGTTTCTTTGTACTCGCACTCTTTCCCCAGTGGGCCTTACACTTATTTTTTTTTTTATTTTTATAAAACACTTTTATACCGCGTCCTCCCAAGGATCGGATGCGGTTTACAAAGAACATTTGCTGCAAGGCATGACAATAGTGCATGTCTAGTCTTAATACATGGAACTTTTTTACAGGTAACATAATAACTTGTTCTCAGATTTCCTCAAATAGTACAGCAGGAGTGGAGGAGTAGCCTAGTGGTTAGAGCAGTGGGCTAGAACCAGGGAAGCCAGGGTTCAAGTCTCACTTCTGCTCCTTGTAATCTTGGGTAAGTCAGTTAACCCTCCATTGCCTCAGGTGCAAAACTTGGATTGTAAACTTCCCGAATGTCACTGACCTTGAACTCCTAAGAAAATGCATGAGCTAAATCCATTTCCCTTCCCTAGCACCTAGTACCACATGAATACATTGTTGATATCCCAATTAGTGTCTTGATAACAGTGGTGTACCAAGGGTGGGGTGATGGGTGCGATCCCCCCCTGAGTCCCAGCCGGGAGGGGAGAGCACCCCAATGGGCACACAGAGGCAGCGTGGCAAACTTACCATTAAGCTGACTTGCTGTGGTGCCTCGTGCTCCAGGGCCAGCTGCTCTTCTCTCCTGTCCAAAGTTTTGTGAATTGTTTAATGGTAAGTTTGCTGCGCTGCCTCTGTGGGCCTGGCCGGGAGTGTGGAGGGTGCATCTGTGGCATGTAGCACGGGGGTGGGGGGGCAGGAATCAGCCTATGTGTCTTTTAACTGTTGCATTTATTTATTTAGACAGTTTTGTATACCACCTTATCCTTCAATCAAAGTGGTCACAACACAATTGGGGGATACATTTAACACGAGGGGATATGAGACACATACACTAATACTTACAGGGAACATGGGCAATGGAGGGTTAAGTGGCTTGCCCAAGACCACAAGGAGCTCCTGTGGGACTAGAAACCCCAGTCCTTCCGGCCCAAGGTTGCTGTCCTCTAGTGGGATATGAACCACCGACCTTCCGGCCTGTGGTACCTTGCCCCAACCACTAGGCCACTCCTTCCTATGGTAAGCATGTCAACCACTAGGCCACTCCTCCCTTTGGTAAGGATGTCTTCCAGGAAAGAGAGCTATTAATTTCAGTTAGTGGGGCATGCTAACCATCAATGTTTCTTTCACTTAGTCTTAATTCTTTATTTTATGTGTTTTTAGGATTTATTCGTACTGATATGACATCAAATTTAAATGAAAATCAGCTGACGAAAATGATTCCACTAGGACGGTTTGGAGAGCCTCACGAAGTTGCGCAGGCTGTTCTTTTTCTCCTGGAGTCACCTTATATTACTGGCCATGTTTTAGTGCTGGATGGAGGCTTACAGCTTTTAATTTGAGTGCCATATTTATTAGAAAATCATAAACGAATGGAATACCCTCAAGCAATTTAGATTCTTTAATCTAGGTATACGTGCTTGTATTACAGTTTTCTCCAGGAGCAAGCAGGAAGTCAGTCTTCACATATCGGTGACGTCGACGGAGCCCCCATGCGGAGCAATCCCCAGCTTTCGAAGAAAGCCTTTGGGACTGCATCACACATGCGCGGTCCCCTTCCCGCCCAAGGGTGCCATCTTGCTCAGTCTTCTATTTTCCACGGAGCCCAACAGACGTGGTCCTAATTCCCCCATGGAAAAAGTAGATAAAAGTTAGAAAATTAATTTTCTGCTTAGCTGGTTCGATGCCGGTTCTCCTTCCCACCTCGGCTTGGTACACCAGTATCGAGTCTGGTCCATTTTTGTATTTTTGTCCTTAGAGACTAGCGTTCGCGCTCTTTTTCTTTTTAGCTGGCAGTCCGGCCCTTTGACTTTGCAGGGGCCCTTTTTCCCTCAGTGGCTGCCAGCAGCTTTAAGAAGTGTGATCGGTGCACGAAGCTGATGTCTCTCACCAACACACACGACTGCTGCCTTCGCTGCCTCGGGCCCGACCACGACCCCGTGGTCTGTGGCCCATGCAAGAAGATGTCTTCCGAGGCCTTGAGGAGCAGGCAGCAGCAACATGACAGGATTTTTCCCGAGTCCGCACCCGCCTGGGCCTGGACCTCATCAGAGGCCTCGACCTCTCAGGAGCTGTCGATCCCGAGCAGCGTTGGGTGTCCTCTGAAAGGGGGTCTCCCTCGCAGGAACACCGGAGGAAGAAAAAATCTGTGAGGGCGTTGTCGTCTGAGAGCTCCGAGCGGCCTGGTCCCTCGCGGGCTCGGTCGCAGAGCCCGGCGCACCGCCCTCGAAAGGAACCGGACACACCGAGGAAGGTAAGCCCTGTCCTCATTGTGGATTCTCCTCCGGGAGAGCCGGCATCGGGCCTGGGGGCTGCGGAGCCTCCTGAGCTCGGCCTTAGGTTGGCGGCCTTGGAGCGCAGCGTGTCTGCCTTCATGGACCAGCAGTGGATGCTGATGGCCGGTCTCACACATCCGTCCGCCCTGACCACCGAGACTTCGACGTCTAAGTCGACCCCGGAGACCGAACCAATCCTCGAGACACTAAGAACTCGAGTCAATCCTCGGCCGAGGTCCCCCTTGACCTCCCGTTCGGGACCAAGGTCGTTGACACCGATCCCCTCGGTGTTGGGGTGGTCAAGACCGAAGCCCTCGAGGCCGGAGCAGCTCAACACCTCCTTGGAGGGGTCCGGTTGGGAGACGGAGGACGAGGAGTCTCCGGACACTCACCATACCAAGTACGTCCCGTCAGACTCCCCGGGATCTGAATCTCGGAGAAGGTCACCCCCGGAGGACACCCGGTTCTTGGACTTCGTCCGGGATATGGCAAAGGCTTTGTCTTTCCCGGCAGTTGCCAAGGAGGAGCCTCAAGCTGAGGAGCTCGAGGTCCTCCAGTATGACTTTCCTCCGAAGGATGCCCTTACTGTACCTGTGCCCCCCCCCATTCTAGAACGGCTGATGTTCCGCATGTGGGAGACACTGGCCTCGGTGCCAGTCCTCAGCAGGCGAATTGATTCTATCTATCGAGTTTGCAGGAGCCCTGGGTTCCAAAAGGCACAGCTGCCGCACAATTCCATGGTTGTGGAATCAGCCATGCGCCGGCTCAAGAGCCAGAAGATGCACTCCTTGGTGCCTCCTGGCCGGGAGGCCCGCAACATGGATGCTCTCAGCAGAAAGTGCTACCAGGGTTCCATGCTGTCATGCCGAATCCAGATGTACCAACTTTACATGGGGATGTACCTGCGAGACCTGGGAAAGGAGATTGCTGGGTTCTCAGCTGGTCTCTCCGAGGGACCTTTGCAGTGCTTCCAAGTTTTGTCCACTGGGATCCGAGAGTGCTCGAAGTTTATGACTCGAGCAGCCTATGACGGCTTTGAGGCTTCGGCCCGGGTAGCTGCAGCCGGCATCGGTGCCTGACGCCAGGCATGGCTACAGTCATCAGACCTGGAGCCATGGGTTCAGGACAAGTTGGTTGATGTCCCTTGTCGGGGTGAAAACCTCTTTGGCAAGCCCATGACTGAGAAGGCTGCCGAGATCGAGTCCGAGTACCTGACCTGGACAAGACTCGAGAAGAAGACTTCTGCCCCATCTAAGAAGTAAGGCTTGGGTAAGAAGCCATTTTTCCCGAGGAAAGGATCAGCTTACCGAAACTACCCCACGTATCAGGCCTTCCCAACAGGGGCAGCAGGCCAAGGGACGAGGGCAAGGCCCATGTAAGCAAAAGGCCCCCAAGCCCCAGGCACTGGATCCGGCCCAGCCTGGAGGGGGCTTTTGACTCCCAGAGCATAGTACCTCTCTCAAAGGATGCAAGGCCCTGCACAGGAGGAAGGCTGACCCTGTATGCCCACAGGTGGCCAGCCATCACAACAGACACCTGCGTTCTCCAGATAGTCCAAATGGGCTATCGGTTACATCTCACCCTGGCACCTCCCTCTTACTTTCCAGGGGAGCCTCTCAGACCCCCTCTCCACAGGGACCTCCTCAGGAAGGAGTTAGCAGGTCTTCTCGAGGATCGGTGGGTAAAAACCGGTGCCCTCCACCTGCAGGGCACAGGTTTCTACTCCAGGTACTTTCTGATACCAAAGAAAACTGGAGGCCTAAGACCTATCCTCGACCTGCGAAACTTAAACAAGTTCCTGGTAAGGGAAAAGTTCAAGATGCTTTCCCTTGGAATATTGCTGACTTACCTCCACCAGGGAGACTGGCTATGCTCCTTAGATCTCAAAGATGCGTATATGCACATCTTGATTCATCCAGACCACAGACAATATCTAAGATTTGTAGTGGGAGGAAACCATTTTCAGTACAAAGTACTTCCATTTGGCCTAGCCTCGACACCCAGGGTATTCACAAAGTGCCTTGCGGTGGTGGCGGCCTTCCTAAGAACTCAAGGGGTATTTTGTCTTCCCTACTACTGGGATGGGGTGCCCATTGCCAGCAGGTCTGCGCTCAGGGTGTGTGTTCTCCATGGGAGAGTGCACACCAAATCAATCTCCTAGAGCTTCGAGCGATCCGCCTAGCTCTTCGGACATTCTGCCAAACCTGGCTCATCAAACTGTCTTGATTCAGATAGACAACCAAGTGGCAATGTTCTATGTGAACAAGCAAGAGGGCACAGGCTCTCACATCCTATGCCAGGAAACCCTGGACCTTTGCTCCTTTGCGGTCAGCCGGGGTATGTACCTCAAAGTGCTTTACTTGCTGGGTCAGGAGAACTTCTTAGCCGACAAGCTAAGCAGAATTCTCCAGCTGCACGAGTGGCAACTGAATCCCAACATAGCTCAACAGCTCTTCCAGTGCTGGGGGCGCCCATCCAAAGATTTGTTTGTGAGCCCACTAAATCACCAGTTGCCCCATTTCTGTTCCAGACAGCCGCACCCACACAGGGTGACTGCAGATGCTTTTCTAATATCATGGTCGGTGGGCCTCCTATATGCGTTTCCTCCCACGCCCCCGGTAGCTCAGACCTTATTCAAGATCTTTCAAGACAAAGCCTCGGTCATCCTGGTGGCGCCCAGGTGGCCGAGACAGCCATGGTTTCCATTGCTCCTGCAGCTGGCGGAGGAGGCTCCAATTCCTCTGGGATTACAACCCAACCTCCTGTCGCAGGAGAGGGGCTCTCTTCTACATCCCAACCTCAGGTCCCTCAACCTGATGGCATGGCTGCTGAAAGGGTAGTTCTTTCACCACTTCTCCTCCCTAAAGAGATAGAGGATGTACTGCTAGCCTCTAGGAGGCAATCGACTAGGAAAACCTACGCATTTAAGTGGCGTAGATTTGAGGTGTGATGTGCTTAGCAGAGTGAGAATCCATTCTCCTGCCAGGTGGCAGTGGTGTTGCAGCATCTGCTTCACCTTTCAGATTTAGGTCTTAAGTCAAACTCGGTCCGAGTTCACCTGAGTGCTTTATCGTCACATCACTCTCCAGTGGAAGGACAACCTCTCTCTCTCTCTCTGTACACCCCTTGGTGTCTAGGTTCCTAAGAGGTCTGTTTCTGCTGAAGCACCCAGTCCGCCCTCTAGTGACCGAGTGGGATTTGAATGTGGTCTTAGAGCAGCTTACTCGCCCACCTTTTGAGCCGATGGCTACCTGCCATCTCCGCTTCCTGTCTTGGAAGGTGCTTTTCTTGGTGGCACTCACATCAGCCAGATGAGTGAGTGAGCTGCAAGCGCTGGTGTCCGATAGACCATACACACGGTTCTGTAGGAACAGGGTGGTGCTTCGCACGCACCCCAAGTTCCTTCTGAAAGTGGTCTCCTCATTCCAGGAGGTGGTGCTTCCGACCTTCTTTCCCAGGCCCCATGCCAGCCAGGCAGAAGCAGTTCTGCATACCCTGGATTGTAAGAGAGCATTGGCCTTCTACATGGAGCATACGTGGGGACATCGAAGAGCTCCTCAGCTCTTCATCTCTTATGATCCCCCAGTAAGCTGGGGATGCCGGTCTCCAAGCGTACGTTGTTCACCTGGGTGGTAGATTGCATTGCCTGGGCATACAGGGCGGCCGATCTCCCATTGCAGGGTTGAGTCACGGCCTACCGGATCAGGGCTAAGGCCGCATCAGTGGCTTACTTCCGCTCTGTTCCACTGGCAGACATTTGCCGGGCCGCAACCTGGTCTTCAAGCCAGACTTTTGCAGCCCATTGCTGCCTGGATAGGGAGTCCCAACGGGACAGTGCTTTCGGCAAGGCTGTACTCCGTAATTTGTTTGAGGTTTAGGCAACTTCTACCCTCCGATCCTTTGGTGTCAGGCTACCGGAGCGTTACATTCTCGGTTGAACTCCTATCATGGCTGCTGCTCGTCTAGAGGGAGCCTATTTTTCAGTTATGAGTTCTCGGTAGCCTATAGCTAGGGAGTCCCATATGTGAGGACTGACTTCCTGCTTGTTCCTGGAGAAAGCGTAGTTACTCACCTGTAACGTGTTCTCTAGGGGCAGCAGGAATCAGTCCTCATGACCCTCCCTCCTCCCCTGGAGTTGCAGTCCTTTGATTAAATTTTTATCCTTTTGCCGTTTTTTTTAGCTATGTCATTTGACTGAGCAAGATGGCACCCTTGGGCGGGAAGGAGACCGCACATGCGTGATGCAGTCCCAAAGGCTTTCTTCGAAAGCTGGGGACTTGCTCTGCATGGGGGCTCCGACGTCACCCATATGTGAGGACTGATTCCTGCTGTCCCTGGAGAACACCTGTTACAGGTGAGTAAGTACGCTGTATGAAACTGCTTCTTCCAAAGTTTATCTGAGAGCTGCAGACAGCACCAACTATTCGAACATTATTACAGTCCGATAAATAGGTAAAAGGTAACACTCCTGAAATGTTTAATACCAAATGAATTTGTCTAATTTTTATTCACATCCCAGAGTAACGTATATATGTTTTTGTGATATATCTCAAATCTTTGCGTCCTTTATCTTTGTTCTTTCTGTAGAGAGCCATTGCATTACCAATTTGTTATAGCAGTGATGATGAAATATTGGCAGGAAAATGGCCCAGGTCCAGTAAATTATTTCAGAAAGACTATCAAACCACCACCAGCTTTGTTTGATTTGGGCTGAATTCAGACTCCGTCTTTGTGTGTCCCCTTGTGCCCATCTGCTGCATTATGCTGTGATGCTGTGCTCTTCTGTCCTGTTCTCATGAGAACTTTGTCATAGGCACAGAAGTGGAATAATCATTTTGAAAATCAGATTTCTGAATGTAAAATAATTTAAGTGGCCATTTTAGGGAGCCTGGTTCAGGTTTGATCCTTGGGCTTTGTATTGCAGCCTGCAGAGTCTGCAGTTCATGAGGTTATAATTTTTTCCACTTTGGAAGAAAGTTTTTTCCTGTCTTCAAGTCCAAATGATGTCACTATACAGACTGATTGAACACATCTCTGGCTACAAGCAGCACCAGTGATCACATATCTCATTCAATGACATCCAAACCACAGCAGAACTCCCCCCCCCCCGCCCGCCACTACCAGAAGCTCAATCCACCTAAGCAAATTTACATTTGTTTTAAGGTATGTGGCAGAAAATGTGCATCTAAAATAAAATGTGTACATGATAATAATTGATTTATAGAACTTGTTCAATATTATTCAATGAAAATAAAATTAGAAAGTGCTTTCTACGTGTCATTTTCTTTCTACTTTTTGTCTTTATCTCATCTAGAAAGAATGATTCCCAGAAATCATTAAAAAACTTATATCATTGGAACAAGAAGTTTCTAATGCTACTCTGGAAAAGATACCATTAAGGCATTTTAGACATATGAAACTCTGCCTAGGTTATTAGGTGTTCTGATCATATTTGTAGTTAAAGAATGAAATAAAAAAGCATGAAAGCAAAACAAAAAAGCATAAGTTGAAAGGAGTAAGTGAGGACAAAGCACAAGAGAAAAGAACTGCACCAGTTTGAAAATATTTGGATCAAACTGTTGCTGGTAGGAAATATTTATAGCGTCCCTTCTGTCTTACTGAGAATATGCAATTCTCCAGGAACAAGCAGGAAGTCAGTCTTCACATGTGGGTGACGTCGGCGCCGACGGAGCCCTCATTCGGAGCAATTCCCCAGCTTTCAAAGAAAGCCTTTGGGATTGCATCACGCATGCGCGGTCTCCTTCCCCCCCAAGGGTGCCATCTTGCCCAGTCTCCCGGGAAAAAGTACGTCAAATCTCCTGAAGATTTTTTTCTTCGGCCCAGTTCGATGCCAGTTCCCCTCCCCTCCTCAGTTTGGTACACCGGTATCGAATCCGGTGAGTATTTTTCGTTTTTTGTCCTTAGTGACTAGCGTTCACGCCTTTTTTTCTTTTTCATTGGCAGCCCGGTCATTTGACCTTGCAGGGGCCCTTTTTCCCCCAATGGCTGTCAGTGGGTTTAATAAGTGTGATCGGTGTAAAAAGTTAATGTCCCTCACCAACACACATGACTGCTGTCTCCACTGCCTCGGGGCCGACCAGCAAGATGTCTTCTAAGGCACTCAGAAGTAGGCAGTAGCAGCGTGAAAGGATTTTCTCCAAGTCCACATCCACATGGGTCTGGACCTCGTCAGAAGCCTCAATGTCTCGGGAGCTGTCTGACTCCGAGCATCGTCGGGGGTCTTCTGAACAGGGGTCTCCCTCGAGGGGACACCGGAGGAAGAAGAAACTCACGAGGGCGGTGTCGTTAGATGCCTCTGATAGGCCTGGGTCCTCGCGGGCCAGGTCGCGGTGTCCCAACCGCCGCCCCGGGTCCTCGGAGTCAGAGCGGCCTGCAAAAGTACCTTGCACGGAGCCAGAAATGCCGAGGAAGGTAACTGCTGTTGTCCTCGTTGACTCTCCTCCAGGAGAACCGGCATCGCCGGAGGCTGCGGAGCCTTCTGAGCTCAGTCTCAGAATGGCAACCTTGGAGCGCAGCATGTCTGCCTTCATGGAGCAGCAGTGGGTGCCGATGGCCGATCTCACCGGTCCATCCGCCCTGACCACCGGGACCTCGACATCCAAGTCGACCCCTGAGGTCGAGCCGATCCTCGAGACTCTTCGGACTCGGGTCGCTCCTCGGCTGAGGTCTCCCTCGACCTCCTTTTCGGGGCCATCGACGTCGGGGCGATCGAGACCAAAGACCTCACAGCCAGAGCCCATCAATTTCTCCTCGGTGGACTCTGCATGGGAAATGGAGGATGAAGTGTCCCCAGACACCTACCAGACCCCGTGTGTCCCATCGGACTCGCCGGGGTCCAAGCCTCGGAGAAGGTACCCCCAGAGGATACCCGGTTCTCAGAGTTCGTCAGGGACATGGCCAAGGCTTTGGCATTCCCGGCGGACACCGAGGAGGAGCCCTGAGCCGAGGAGCTCGAGGCCCTCCATTATGATTTTCCCCCTCGGGAAGCCCTTATGGTACCAGTTCCTCTGATGTTAGAACGGCTGATGTTCCATATGTGGGAGTCACTGGCCTCTATGCCGGTTCTCAGAAGACCACCAAGCCCCAGGCACCAGCTTCTTCCCAGCCAGTAGGGGGTTTTTGACTGCCACAGCATAGTCTCTCTCCAACCAGGGGTGAGACTTGGCACTGGAGGAAGGCTGGCCCTGTACGCCCACAGGTGGCCAGCAATCACTACAGATACCTGGGTCCTACAAATAGTCCAAAAGGGCTATTTACTCCACTTCAACTAGGTACCTCCCTCCTACTTCCCAGGAGAGCCTCTCAGACCCCCTCTACACAGGAACCTCCTCTTGCAGGAGTTGGTCGGTCTTCTAGAGGATCAGGTGGGGGAGCCCGTGCCCCACAGCCTACAAGGGCAAGGCTTCTACTCCAGGTATTTTCTCATACCAAAGAGAACAGGAGGCCTCAGCCCCATCCTCGACCTGCGAAACTTAAACAAGTTCCTGCTGAGGGAAAAGTTCAAGATGCTTTCCCTTGGAATATTGCTGCCTTACCTCCACCAGGGAGATTGGCTACGCTGCTTAGACCTGAAGGATGCCTACACTCATATCCTTATACATCCAGACCACAGACAATTTCTCAGATTTGTAGTGGGAGGAAACCATTTTCAGTACAGAGTACTTCCGTTTGGCCTAGCCTCCGCCCTCAGGGTGTTTACCCAGTGTCTGGCGGCGGTGGTGGCAGCGGCCTTTCGCAGGAGCCAGGGAATCTTCGTCTTCCCGTAGCTGGACGACTGACTCATCAGGGCCCCGTCGCCTCAGGAGGCCTAACAGGCCACAGCTCGCACTATCAACATACTGCAGCATCTAGTCTTTGTCAAAAATCAGGCAAAGTCCACCCTGCTCCCCACACAGAACTTAGAGTTCATAGGGGCGAGGCTGGACACCATTCAAGCAAGAGCTTACCTGCCAGAGGACAGGGCACAGAGGCTTCTGGAGCTAGTACACCAAATCAGCTACAAGTCTCAGATATCAGCAAGGCTTTTTCTGTGCCTTCTAGGACACATGGCCTCCACGGTGAATGTGACCCCAAACGCCCGTCTCAACATGAGAACAGCTCAGTGGTGCCTCCGGGATCAGTGGATGCAAGCCACAGGGTGACTCCGAGACAGGATAAGGGTGTCCAAACGGCTGCTGAAGTCATTGGCCTGGTGGCTTCAGCCACACAATCTGCTCGGAGGAGTGCCTTTCCAGCCTCCATCGTACTCAAGAGTCCTGACGACAGATGCATCCCGGCTGGGCTGGGGAGCCCATTACCAGGACTCATGCACTCAGGGGTTGTGGTCTCCTCAAGAGAGAACACAACAAATCAACCTCTTAGAGCTCCGAGCAATACGCCTAGCTCTTCGAGCCTTCTGCCATGTTCTCTCACATCAGTCTGTCTTGGTGCAGACAGACAATCAGGTGGCTGTGTTCTACGTGAGCAAGCAGGGAGGGACAGGGTTCCGTATCCTGTGCCAGGAGACACTGGACATCTGCTCTTTTGCTATCAGACAGGGTATGTCTCTCAAGGCGGTTTACCTGCCAGGTCAAGAGATCTGCCTAGCAGACAAACTAAGCAGAATTCTTCAACCTTACGAATGGCAACTGAATCCGGAAGTGGCCCAGCAGATCTTCCTCTACTGGGTACATCCATCCATAGATCTCTTCGCCAGCCCGCAGAATCATCAATTGCCCAACTTTTGCTCCAACAATACTTGTTAAAGTCTCCAACAGAGCTTAATTATGATACCTCATACAATAAACTAAATCAGCTCTACTCATTAACCATTCCGTAGTTGTAAGCTTATTCAGCCTGGAAACTAGTGAAAAAGCAAGCCTTAGAACCCTCAAGCACCTCCTATAGTCCACCCAATGGTGAGCTCCGGTGCCTAAAAAGAGGTTGGATACATCAACGGTTTACTTATTCACATCCTCAGAATACCATTAGTCATATATAAATAAATTGGAGAAATGTGACTTCAGATTATCTAAAAATTCATATTCACTTATATCACAACACTTCCCCACTATATATTTCAATATTGAATCATCAAAACTTCAAAATCCTTGACTCATGATATCCGTCATTATCCAAAAGACAGATTGGATCCCGACACCCACTGGAACGTCCCTTCCACGTTTCGCATCAGCTGCTTCAGGGGAACATGATTCCAATCCTACAATAAACAAACACACAGCTAATGCTGTACTCTCTTACTACGCATATCCAAGAAGACCACCTCCAACACATTAAAATCAACCGAACAGGAATATCCTTACCCAGTCATCTCAATACACCTTTAGACCAGGTACGCTGTCTTCAACAAACCACCGTTCAAACATGAACTTCTCTTCAACTGACTCCCGGTCATCTACCTTTTGCTTTCCCTTAACCACACTCATGCACCTAAATAATCAACTAACTCCTCCCACCGTCTTCCTCTACCAATCCTCTTGAGCATATTACACACAACCGCCCCAATCAACACCCAGGTTTAAACCTTTAGGTGTTACGGTCCCCAATTGAAAAATCCAGCTTTGCTCTCTATAAAGTAAGTACTGTTCACCTGTCCTACCTTTAGATCCTGAGTGTATTTGTTCCAAACAAAAACACTGCAAATCCAGAAATACATGACCATTCATCAAACAATGCTCTACCAGAGCGGCCTCTCGGCGCTTGCAGTGTATTCGACTCTTGTGTTCACCCAGACGCACCCAGAACGGGCGAATCGTCTTACCAATATACAATAATTTACATGGGCAAAAGATCCCATATACCACGTAATCCGAATCACATGACGTCACGGATCTTAGAATATATACTTTATTCTTATACACGAACCGATCCGTTTCCCATGCCACCATACAGTAAGCACAATGTTCACATTTTATGTGCCCTGATGGTCTCTTAGGAACATTCCCAACAATCTTTAGTGCCGATGGACTCAGAATCTCCTTGAGATTCAAATTCCGTTGCCAAACACATCAAAACCATTTAGTTTTGATGTGTTTTGCTACGGAATTTGAATCTCAAGGAGCTTCTGAGTTTGTCGGCACTTTGTTATATACCAAGCAAAATCCACTTTGCTCCCCACTCAAAACTTAGAGTTCATAGGAGCAAGGCTAGACACCCTTCGGGCAAGAGCTTACCTGCCAGAGGACAGGGCACAGAGGCTTCTGGTGCTGGTGTGCCAAGTCAGCCACAAGTCTCGTATCTCAGCGAGACACTTTCTATGCCTCCTGGACCACATGGCCTCCATGGTACATGTAACCCCAAATGCCAGGCTCCACATGAGGACAGCTCAGTGGTGCCTCAGAGATCAGTGGGCACAAGCCACAGGACGACTCTGAGATAGGATCAGAGTGTCCAAACGACTGAGGAAGTCGTTGGCATGGTGGCTTCAGCCACCCAACCTGCTCGAGGAGGTACCTTTTCAGCCTCCCTCGCATACAAGAATACTGACAACAGATGCATCCTTGCTGGGCTGGGGAGCCCATTGCCAGGGATCTTACACTCAGGGGTTGTGGTCTCCTCGGGAGAGTACACACCAAATCAACCTCTTAGAGCTTCGGGCAATTCGCCTAGCTCTTCAAACCTTCTGTCATGTTCTCTCACATCTGTCTGTCTTGGTGCAGACCGACAATCAGGTAGCAATGTTCTACGTGAACAAGCAGGGAGGTACAGGGTCCCGTCTCCTATGTCAGGAGACACTCAACCTCTGCTCCTTTGCAATCAGGCAGGGTATGTCCCTCAAAGCAGTTTACCTGCCAGGGCAGGAGAACTACCTAGCAGACAAGCTAAGCAGGATTCTTCAACCTCACAAGTGGCAACTGAATCCAGAAGTGGCCCAGCAGACATTCCACTGCTGGGTGCATCCATCCATAGATCTCTTTGCCAGTCCGCAGAATCACTAGTTGCCCTGCTTTAGCTCCAGACAGCCACATCCTCAGATGGTGGCGGCAGATGCTTTTCTGATCTCCTGCGTTTCCTCCCACGCCTCTGCTGGGCCAGACTCTGTTCAAAATCCGTCGGGACAAGGCCTCTGTCATTCTGGTAGCCCCCAGATGGCCAAGACAGCCTTGGTTTCCACTTCTCCTCCAGCTGGCAGTGGAAGCCCCACTCCCTCTGGGGGCACAGCCCAACCTCCTGTCCCAGGAGCGGGGCTCTCTCTTACATCCCAACCTCAGGTCCCTCTACCTGATGGCATGGCTGCTGAAAGGGTAGTGCTGGCTCCTCTCCTCCTACCTAAGAATGTAGAAGAAGTGTTACTGGCCTCAAGGAGGCAGTCCATTAGGAGGACCTATGCCTTCAAGTGGCGCAGGTTTGAGGTGTGGTGTAACCAACACAATGAAAACCCTTTCTCTTGCCTTGTACCAGTGGTGCTGCAGTACCTGTTTCACCTCTCAGAATTAGGTCTTAAGTCTAACTGTCAGGGTCCACCTGAGTGCTTTGTCAGCACACCACTCCGCAGGTTTTTGCTATGAAATGTACTTGAAAAAGGTTTTATTATGTGTTTTTGCTTGCACACAAGCTTTTTTTCCAAAATTTTCTCTTTGCCTGTCTTATCAATGCCTTCCATCTAACTTGCAAGTGGTTTTGTTATTTCCTGTTTTTTTATTTGCCTTTATCTTTTTTTTTTTATACTTTATTTTATAACCACCAACAAATACAATACATCAGATAGACACATCTCCAAGAGGGGTGGACTCTGATCCCCCCTCGGAGTGGTAACAGAGCAGAACAGAGGAGGTGGAAGATCATTTTTCCCCCTTATATTCCCCCAACCCCATCCCCCGCCACCCCCCTCCCCTCCCCCCCCCCTCCACCCTCAGCACACTCCCCAAACACTTGGAACCCTCAGTGGGACAAAGCCACCCCACATCTCCCACCAATAGCTCAGCTACCAACTTGTAGGATCTCATTACGACTCCTGGCACCTAACTGTTGAATGTAAGGCTCCCATACACGCATGAAGGCTGTCCAACGTTTGACACTGCCCCGCGCCCCCCATCTCTCTATTAACATCATTTAATGGAAGCAGTTACGCCACTCACCAAAGGTAGGCGCGCTGCAATCCCTCCAAAGGCGAAGAATGGGACCCTTCCCCACCAAACAGGCTTTGCGTACCAACAAGTGCTCCCCCTCTACCACCGGACAAGGGGGGTCAAGCCGATCGAGCACCACAAGGGCCCCGGACCAGCGCACCCGTCGCTGTAGCAATCGATTTAGAAAAGCACATATCTTGGCCCAATAGGAGCGCAATACTCTACAACCCCACCACATATGTAACAAGGTCGCAAGTGGTTCCGCGCATTTAGGGCAGCAGCCATCGGTGGTCAGTCGACTACGGAACACCCTCCGCGGAGAAAAGTGCGCTCTGGTTACACATTTAAACTGCATCTCTCGCCAGTGTGTTTCCTGTGTCAGCCTCACAATCCCTTTTAAAACCTGCCGGACTGACCCGGGGGCCAAATCCTCTCCCAACTCCACTTCCCAAGCCACCTCAACCCCTCGATAATCATGGCCTGTATTGAACCAAGCCAAACGCTTCTTAAGATCTTTGATCGACGGGGGATTTTCCCTCCCTAATCCAAAAAATTCCAATATTCGGGCTGACCTGTCAACATGTAACTCCTCTCGCGGCAGAGAGGACACATAATGAGCAATCTGCATATAGGCAAAGGAATGGGTATTGGGCAAATC
Source organism: Ichthyophis bannanicus (assembly GCA_033557465.1). Lineage (NCBI taxonomy): Eukaryota > Metazoa > Chordata > Amphibia > Gymnophiona > Ichthyophiidae > Ichthyophis > Ichthyophis bannanicus. The sequence goes on along the minus strand of CM066032.1, from coordinate 1,666,330,592 downwards.
ATACTCCCTACTCAAGGTCAAAAAGGATTTGCACTGCCCTGATGGCTCCACTACGTGTCCAACATTCCATATTCCCCAATTACTCCAGTCTCGAAAGGTCTCTGTATCCGAACCAGGCGTAAAAGCAGCATTGCCCTGTAAGGGCAGCCAACTAGAAACCTTCCAGGCTGTATTCCAGTGGACATTAAGTTGTTTCCAAGTCTTGATAACCGAACCAATCAACTCACTCCGCACTACTTGACTAGGGAGAGTCTGATACGTCCCATGTAAGACTCCCAATAACATCAATGGCGCCACAAAGCACTCCTCCAAAGCCCGGGGCGTATACACGTCTGTCCCTCCCAACCAATCTCCAAGATGCTGAGCCTGGCAGGCTAGAGCATAACCTACAAGATCTGGAAGACCCATCCCCCCGTCACGCCACGTCCCCAACATCCGCGACCAAGAAATACGCGCCTTCCCTCCTTTCCACAGGAAACATCGAATAGCGGCTTCAAAGCGGCGCAATAACCAAACAGGCAATGTCTGAAACCAATACAACAGCCGCGGTAGGAACACCATTTTAACCGCCGCTATTCCTCCCTGATAAGGAGAGAGGCAGGGGATCCCAGGCTTTCAACTGTACCTGCAGCCGCCACAGTGTTCGCTCAAGGTTACACACATAAAGGACCCGGGGATTACGGGTTAGCACTATGCCGAGATAGGTAAATTCATCAATCGCCCACTTAAGAGGAAAGTCTCCCACCCAACTCCCCCGTAGTTGGTCCGAGACATCTAGGGCTTCAGATTTATCCTTATTGATCCGCAGCCCCGCAATGCCACCAAATCTCATAAACTCCTCTAACAACTTTGGCAGCGACTGGTCAGGGGTAAGCAGGTGTACCAAAAGATCATCCGCAAAGGCGGAGAGTTTGAACATCTGGGTGCCCATTCGCACTCCCTGTATCTCGCGGGAGTCTTTGAATGTCCGTATCAAGGGGTCGAGTGACAGGACAAACAATAAAGGGGAAAGGGGGCATCCCTGACGCGTACCCCGTTCCAAGGGGAAGTCTTCAGAGAGTACCCCATTGCACAAGACCCCAGCTGTTGGCTGGGCATAAAGACTCTCCACCATTCTACAAAACTGAACACCCAATCCGTAGCGCGGGAGAAGGTTAAGTAGATATTGCCAGTCCACCCTGTCAAAGGCCTTTTCCGCATCAAAACTGACAAGCAGGGATGGTAGCCGATGAGCATGCACCCACTCCAAAGAAGCTAAGATCTTACGCAGGTTCTGAACTGCATAGCGCTCCTTGACAAACCCCACCTGCGAGTCATGTACCAAATGTCCTAAAACTGCTGCCAGTCGCAGTGCCAAAACCTTTGCATTTAATTTGATATCAAAATTAAGCAAGGATATAGGACGATATGATCCGACTAACAAAGGATTTTTACCCGGTTTAGGGATCAGCGTAAGATGGGCATGATTACGTCCCCAACGAAAGGCCCCCTGTTCCGCCCGCATATTAAAGACCTCCGCCAGGACAGGGCTCACAGATTCATCTAGAAGTTTATAAAACTCGGCCCCCAAACCATCTGGTCCAGGCGCTTTGTTACAGTTAGCCACCAAAATCGCGGAGTGCACCTCTTGTGTGGTTATAGGTTGCTCTAACATCTCCCGCTGTTCCACAGTAAGCTGCGGCAAGTCCAACTCTTTCAAATAATCCCCCAGCTCCATGGTGGATGTAGGTTGCGCCTTATATAAATCCTGAAAAAAAGCCCGAAAGACCCGGGCGATAGCCACGGACTCCTGTTGCAGTTGTCCCTGATCATCTCGGACGGCTGCCACTAACGGGGAGCCCCGTTGACCCTTCAGACAATGGGCCAGCAACTTCCCCGGTTTGTTCCCGTAACAATGTAGCTGATATCTATAATAAAGGATAGATTTCTTGGCTCTCTGATGTATCAGCTCATTGAGATCCACCTGAGCTTCCCAAAGCTTTTTCTTATTTGCGGGTACCGGACAGCGCGCACAGAGTTGCGCAACTTGTTAACCAGTCGCTCTAAACCAATTATTCGCTCTGCTATTAGCCGACGTTTCCGGGCTGCAAATCCAATGATATCGCCCCGTAACACTACTTTTGCCGTCTCCCACACCAACTCAGGATCCTCACTATGGCACTGGTGATCATTCATAAATTCCCTCCATCGCTGCCTCAGAAAATGCTGAAATCGAACATCCTGACACAGCCCCAGGGGAAGTCTCCAAAGTCGTGCCCGGGAATTGTCTATCCCCCAGTGCAGCTCCATTCGGACCATCGCATGATCGGATATCTCTTGTGGGCCAATCTGCACCTCCCCCATGTGAGCAAACAAAACCCCCGACACCAAAATATAATCAATTCGAGCACTAGAGCCGTGTGTCCGGGACTGGTGGGTAAAATCCCTTTCCAAAGGATGTAGTAGGCGCCAGGGGTTGACCAAATCCATTCTACTACGAAGCCGCTGTAGCATCCGAGTCGTCGGGATCCTATCTCTCGCCTCCCCCCCCCCCCCCCCAGAAGTGTCAAGGTCCACATCTAAAACCCCATTAAAATCCCCTGCAAGAAGCAGCGGGTATTCCGGGAGCTGCTCTATTTTGGAGGCCAGGCCATTGTAAAAGCTAGGGTCCATCACATTAGGACCGTAAAGGTTCCCGATAATCACTGGTTTCCCCTCTAGCCGACCAGCCAGCAAAAGAAATCGCCCGTCTTCCGCAATGATAGTCTTTTCCAGGGCAAAACGGATTCGTTTGTGGAACAGGACTGCTACTCCTCCTTTCTTCCCTCACGCAGGAGCCCCCCATACCTGCCCCACCCAGCCTCTATGGAGTTTACTATGTTCTTCTACCGTCTGGTGCGTTTCCTGAAGTAGGGCAATATCGCACTGCTGTCGGGCCAGGGCCTGTAAGATTTTATAACGCTTTATAGGATTCCCCAACCCACAGACATTCCAGGTAATAATTTTCAGAGGCATGGGGCAGCGTCAACATCCAGCCATGCAGAAAACTCAAAACATAACAAAGGAGCTCCCCCAGCCTGGAGCCCCCCCCCCCCTCCTAACAGCCAGCAAAAAAAAAAATGCTGAACCACCTACAAGTAAACAGTGAAGTGTGTGCTATTCTACCCCCTCGGCTCCCTCCCCCTCCACCCCCCCTCCGCTCCCCCACCCCTAAACTATCAAGTCCACCCATCAGGCTGAACAACTTCCCTATGGCAATCGGGTCTGCCCCATACTTCCCCGGATCTAACATTGAACCTAACTATCCGATAGAATTCCATTCTCTTTTTAACCACCCCAAGATTAAAATTACAGTACTCCCCACCACTCCCCCTCTCCACTCTTCCCTAAGGCCCCAACACTCCCTGACTTACTCCATTAGGTATTGGGATTAAGTACCATCAGGACCCTCCCCCCATCCAATACCCCTACTTGCTTTTGTCCACCCAGGCCTCCTACCCCCTCCATTCCCAAGCCTAAAGCCCTACACCTTCCCTCCGCATCACCCCCCCCCCCCCCCATCTGATATTAATATAACCATATTTCACCTCTGAAGTATATTCTAAGACCACCATATTAAATCTACCCATACCACACCCCCACTCCTCGATTCAGTAGTGCTACCACCTTATTATTCACAAAATGGCATAGGGGGGCACCGGCAAGCCTCTAGAGGCCACCACAGGAATTAAACTAAACATCTAGAAAATGGCATAGGTATAACATAAACAACCCACTCATCCGCTCATTTCAAGCTTACACCCATAGCACACACACCCCCCCCCCCCCTCCACATTCTTCTACCTCATTCAACCTAGCCTATCTATCAGCATCCCCTCGTACAGATGTAATCCCCAGGGTGACTACCGAGGAACTACTAGATTGATTTCCTCGCGCTCCTCTAGGGGCTCCACCCACTAGTGTCTGCCCCTCCCAGGGCCGCCCAAGCCGACTAACCCATGGCCCACCTCCCCCGGCTCCTCACCTTCGGCCGTATAGAGATTAGGGACTTGTAAGGCACTGCTCTCCCTCCTACACTATACCTCCCCTCAGTATAAATGAAGAAGGAAGAAAAGAGGGGGGGAAAAAAAAACAAGAAAAAAAGAGGGAAGGGAGCACAAATAATACTTTACAAATAGTTACCGTTGTCAATAGTATAACCCCCCCCCCCCCCTCCCTCTGGGCCTACAGCAGACCTTCACTTGGCCACACATACAAATATACCATTCACCCAGCTCAACAGTAGCAAATTGCACACACAGTTGCTCAGCCAAACAATTGAAACATAGTAACAGTTTAGCAATGTTGCCATCTAAATGGCTTAAACAAGGCAGCAGTTGACACAATATGGCTAAATGTAACAAGTTACAACTTAAACAAACCAAAAAAGGTAACAGTGCAACACTGGCATCAAGAAAAGACTAGCTGCTATAGCCCAGAGCTACATCAGGTCCTTGGGCCCCTCTCTGTCAGCGAGACATCCAAATGCCATTCCCATTGGCAATCCAAGATTCACGAGGGCGAAGCAGCCTGGGCATTCAAGGTTTCTAGAAGAGCAGCAGCCGCTGCCGGTGTCGCCAGATATCGGGTCTGTCCCTGGACCTCCACTCGAAGCCGAGCAGGGTACAGCAGCGAGAATCGCACTCCTTTGTTCAGCAATTGTGTGCAGACCCCCGAGAAGGCCCGGCGCTGCTGACTAACTAAGGCCGAGTAGTCTTGAAACACAAGTATCGGTTCCGTATCCTGCTGTCTCATCTTTTGACTCCGGGCAGCTTTTAACACAGCTTCTTTTTGCCGGTAATCCAAAAAGCGTGCAATAACCGCTCGTGGTCGTCTCGCCTGCTCCCTCCGCTGGCCCAGTCTATGCACGCGCTCCAATTTTACAGAATCACCGTCCTGGTTTTGCAACAGGTTTTCAATCCAGGTCTGCAAGTATCCAAAAAGGGCGCCATCCGCCACACTCTCCGGTATCCCGATGAAGCGCAGGTTCTTGCGCCTCCCCCGGTTTTCAAGCTCGTCCAGCTTGTCACCTTGCTGCTTTACCAGTGTCTCCAAGGCCTCCACTTTAGCTGCCAGGGAGTGCTGGTTGTTCTCCACATCTGAAACTCGGGACTCTACTTGGTCTAGTCTCCCAGTAAAGTCAGTAAATCGTTGACTTACAGTCTGTATCTGGTCTGCCAGGTCTTGGAATCGGGTATCTAGCGCCTGAACCACCGCGGCACTCACCTCCGTGACCAGATCTGGAGTGCCCCCAGATTTCGGGCTAGCTGGCGCTCCCTCCGCCATTTTCCCCTCCGTAGCACGCGGCTTCTCCCTTCGTGGTGCTTTCGACGCCATGCGGTTTCGTGGCGGGAGGGAGACTGCTTCCAGTACTAGGTGAGTACCCCCTTGGTAAGGAGCAGTAAATATGGAGACAGGACCCACTCAGCTAGTATAGGTATTTTCCAGCAAAGTTGGTCAGGGTTAATCCGCAGCACCCACCGCTGTTTGTGATTGTCTTTAAATAGAAGGCAACGCCTAAGAGGCCACTCCGAGAAGCCCTCCAGCAAGGCCCTCAAGCACAGGCCCGTCAATCTCAGCCTCACCTCAGCGTGCTGTCTCTTGCGTGTCCTCTTCGCCGCCAGAGGCACAATACCCCAGGGGGGGGGGAAGTTGAAGAAGGCGGTGGGAGAAATGTCCAATCGCGCTTGGCGCATTTACTTTTATATGCAGGTATCCGCTCCGGTCAGGCAGAGGTGGCCGCAGGTCCCCTCACCGCTGGGAGCACTTCACCACGTGGAGAAAGAGCTGCTGATGGCGATAAAGGAAGTGCTCGATCGTGCTGTCTTTTGTGTGTCCCGATCGGGCAAGGATGGTCGCAGGTCTTTTCTCCGCTGGGGGAAGAGCTGATAATAGCGGTGGGGGAGGTGCTCGATCGGGGAGGTGCTCGATCACGCCCCGGTGTGCTTCCTTTCTCGTGCCGGTGTCTGCCCAGGCCGGGCAGAGGTAGCCACAGGTCTCTTCACCGCTGGGGGCTCAGTACCCTGCAAGGGGAGAGCTGATGCTGGCGGCGGGGGGATTACCCGAACGCGTACCGTCGTGCTCTCTTTGGTGTATAGTTGCCTGCCCCGATTAGGCCGGGTTGGCCGTAGGCCTCTTCACCGCCGGGGGCACAACACCTCGTAGGGGGAAAACCAATGATAGCGGTGGAGGAAGAGCCCGATCGTGTCCCGGCACACTTTTTATATATGCAGTTTTCTTCTCTGATCGGGCAGGGATGGCCACCAGTCTCTTTACCTCTGAAGACACAATACCCCGCAGGGGAGAAGCTAGTAATGGCGGTGGGGGAAGTGCCCGATCGCGCCCCGGCGCGCTTTCTATTAGATGGAGTTGTCTGCCCCGATTAGGCAGGGATGGCCGCAAATCTCTTCAGCAGTGGAGGCTTAACACCCCGTGAGGGAAGAGTCGATGAAGGTGGTGAAAAAAGGTTTTAAAAGATTTTATAGCCGTTTTGCGGGGCAAATTGCCCGGAGCTGATCGTGAGCCGTCCGATCAGCTCATTGCCAAACCGGAAGTCTTGCCTTTATCTTTATTCCATTTTTTGATATATCGCCCTTCGAAAATATAGCAGAGCTGTTTACAAAAAAGCAAAAGGCACACTGCCAGGAAAAGGAAAAGAACGCCATAGTTTTGATAGGACAGAGAAAAACAAAGAAAAAGGGAGAAACTAGAGACACAGAGAGGAACCAGGCAGCGAGAGAGAAGAGAGACAAGGGAAACCTCAGCTAGGGACAAAGCTGGGAGGAAGATTAAAGATGCTTTTTTTATTGCAACAGTATCTATGACCTCACCTTTAAACCATGCTGGCAGTTTTTTGGCCTCCCTTCCACTTTTCTTAAAGTGTGGAATATATCTGGTCTGGGCATCCGAGATAGTAATTTTAAGCAATGCCCATGCTTGATGTGACCTTTAACCTTTGCAGCTGCTCCTTTTAGTTTCTCCTTAACTATTTTCCTCATTTTTATAATCTGCCTTTTGAAAATTAAAACGTAGTATTACTGTGGATTTCCTTCCTCCATTTAATAAATCAAATGTGATCATGCTATGATCACTATTGCCAAATGGTCCCAACACTGTTATCTTTTGCACTAGATCCTGTGTTCCACTAAAGACTAGGTCCAAAATAGCTTCCCCTCTTGTCGGATCATGACCCAGCTGCTCCAAGAAGCAGTTATTTATTTCATCTAGAAAGTTTATCTCTCTCGTATGTCCTTCTTTGACATTGACCCAGTCAATACTGGGGTAATTGAAATCATCCATTATTACTGTGTTGTAACTTATGTTAGCTTCCCTGATTACTTCTAGCATTTTATCATCCATCTGTTCAGTCTGGCCAGGCAGAAGTTAGTACACCCCCGTTACCATTGCCTTCCCCTTTTTTACATGGAATTTCTATCCATCAAAATTCTACAGTGTATTTTGTTTCCTGCAAAACTTTAATCCTGTATGACTAAGTGCCCTCTCTAGCATAGAGTGCAACCCCTCCACCAATTTGATCTACTGTATCATTGTAATATAGTTTTTACCCAGGTATCACCATGTCCCATTGGTTGTCCTCCTTCTACCAGGTCTTTGAAATGCCAATTATATCTAACCTTTCATTTAGTACTATATATTCTAACTCCCCCATCTTATTTTTTAGATTTCTGGCATTTGCATACAGGCATTTCAGAGGTTGTATTTTGTTCATGTTAATCTGGTTATCAGTTTACAGTGGTCATTTGGAATCTTTGAGCTTTGTCTGCTCTGTACTTAAAGGCATCTAGGCTACTTTTATCTTTTTTGGGACCTCTCTATCAGGATGCCCTAACTTTCCCTCTTTTGCTAGTATCCTTCACGGATATATCCTTCTGAACCATGCGCTCTTGGGTGACTGTTGGCTTTCCCCTATTATCTAGTTTAAAATCTACTCTATCTCCTTTTTAAAGGTTAATGCCAGCAGCCTGGTTCCACCCTGGTTAAGGTGGAGCCCATCCTTTCAGAAAAGCACCCCCCCCCCCTCCTTCCCTATTGCAAGCAGTCTGTGAAGTCTTCTTCCAGGCCTGGGGGATCTTCAACACAGGCTGCTATACTGGGATAAAAATCCTCCGTGCCAGAACACTAACTTGCAGGCATTCGTTCTACCTATCTTGCTGTGTTGGCACTCTTCAGGTTTTTAATAGGGCTTTCCAGCCAGTCTGGGTGTTGTATTGGCCCTCCCAGTCAGTTTTACAACTGCTTTAACCCACTCATGCTGCTTTGGAGTCGTCCAGATAGTGTTGTGACTGCTTTACCCATCTAGCTATGTCCTGAAGTCTTCCTGCCAATTTTGGTACTGTTTTACTCCTCACAAATTGTGTTGGTGTTCTCCCACCAGCTTTGGAGCTACTTTGCCCCCTTCTGCTCTCCTGGAGTGTTCATTTTGCTCTTTTGGCCATTTTGCCCTTCTGATGGTGGCTTGTGGTCTTCCTGCTACTGCTTTTGCTCTTACCTCTCTTCTGGTGTCATGGGGTGTTTGTGACACTCTTGATGGCTTGTAGCGCTGCTGCTTCTGTTACAGATGCCTGCCATCAAGTTTCAAGTGGGTTTGATTGAAAACCCTGGTATTACATTGTAAAGTAATTTGCCCCCTAGACTTGAATGATTTGGTGTATGGACACTGAACGAATGGGATACAGGGCCGACTAGTAACAGACATGAAAACTTTTGGTGTGTACATCCCTGGTAGGCTATTCCTCCACATTGTCTTAATTACAACCCTGATTTGATTTGACAAAGGGTGGTATATCAGATTTAAACATAAACCATGGGATGGTTGTGAGCCAAGTGAGAAGAGAAGACTTATTTGGAAAATTGAGAATGGGACATCTGCTTCTAGGAGACAATTTTAAAATACTCCAGTGGTAATTTATTTTTGAATATTAGTGCAAAGTATGAGTGCTAAGAGGCTGTGCACTGTTCTTTTATGTGGAAATGTTATATACAGTACATGTTGCTTTTTCCTCTCCTTGTCCTCAGCGTACCTTTGGAAAACACATTCTCAAAATCCTTTGAATCATATGTGAATTGAATGGGGTCCCTCATCTCTGAGCAGTACATATTCCAAGGGCCCACAAAATAGTTACTGTTTTTCCCAGACAACTTCCCTTTTTTTTATTCGGCACATGCATACTTTTTTCTAAGGGGAACAGTTTTCTCTGGGGAAGGGGTTTCCCTTCAAGGTCTTGATGTACATTCCATTCCCCACAACAAATATTCAAAAACAATTATGGGATGCTCCAACTCTATTTAGTAGTAATTTGTGAAAAACAGAGAATGTCTTGGAATAATTATTCTCACCAGAGCTTGTACAGTATTAGGAAGTACTATAAACACTGCCCATTTAAAACCCATAGCAAACCCGCCATATCATAACAGCACTACCATGACTCACAAAGCACCAAATCCTACCTAAAAAAAGGCAGCACTGCAAATATTAAACCAGTACATCTCAGAGAATTCCAATATCTCCTACTGGGAAAAGAGAACAAGTGGCACTGTCAGATACAAACTACATGAACGGAATACCTCAGCTCGGTTACATGTAGAACATAGACCATCACCAAACAAAGAAGAAGGGATCGCAATTTAGAAATAGGAAGACAATAATTAAACTGAGAACCCCAAAAGCCAAATTTGGAATATACAACAACACTGGAGAAATAAAACTATAAATTAATTTCCTCTAGTACTAAACAAAACGCAAAGATGTTAGCGATGCACATTTCCCAGAGCTGACATATTCCAGTTAATAAATTCAAAATAAAAAAGTATTTTTCTACCTTTTGTTGTTTGGGCATTTTATTTTTCAGTTGCAATTGCTCCAGTCACTTTCTTCTGGTTTCTTTGTGTCTTCTGCTAACTCTTCATTGCCTGCTGTCCATATGTCTTTTCTTCTCTCTCCTAATTTTTTCCATTCTCTCTCTGCATCTGTTTTAACATACTGATCTTTCTGCATTTGATCTTTCCTCTTATTTCTTTATTCCTTTTTCATCCACTCAAATTTCACCCTTCCATCTCAATCCCTGCTTACTCTCGCAGTAGCCGGCCAATCGTAGATTTTTCTTCCCTCTCACACAAAATATATTTTCTCCATCCTCACTCCCCAGTCCCATCCCCTTCCAGTTCTTCCCCAACATCAGCTCCCTTCTAGTTCCAGACCCACCCAGCATCCACTCCCTTCTAGTCCCATTCTCCCATCCCCTTGTTTCAGCACACTTGTAGTCCAAGCCCCCATATCAGCCCTTTTCCAATCTGAGATCCCCATCAGCCATTTCCAGTTCTATTCTAGCCCCCAGCAGCCCATTTCCAGTCCTATCCTAACCCCCCCCCCATCAGCCATTTCCAGTTCTATCCTAGTCCCCATCAGTCCATTTTAAGTTTGTCCCCAATCAGCCCATTTCCAGTCCTAGCCCCCCATCAGACATTTTCAGTCCTAGCCCCCCCATCAGCCATTTCCAGTCATAGCCCCCCCATCAGCCATTTCCAGTCATATCCTAGCCCCATCAACCCATATTCAGTCCTAGCCCCTCATCAGCCCATTTCAAGTCCTAGCCACCTAATTAGCCCATTTCCAGTCCTATCTAAGCCCCTCTCCCCCCCCCCATGAAGAGCCCCGCTCCTCTCTGAGTGGCTTCAGAGGGAGCCTGGGAGACCTGAAGCTCTGGCTCACCTCTGTACAGTGCCGGAGTGAAGAGCGCTGTTTCTTCACTCCGGTAGCTGTATTCTCGTGAAGCACGCTGAGGTCTGAGAAACAGGAAATGTCCTTTAATCTTTCCTGGCCCTCAGCACACTTCATGAGTGTACAGCTACCGGAATGAAGAAACACGCGCTCTTCACTCCAGCACTGTGCAGAGGTGAGCTGGGGCTTTGGGTCTCCTAGATTCCCTCTGAAGCCAGCCCTTTAAACAGAACACATGTGCGGAATGAAGTTCACGCAGGGCCCCCAGAAGCACGGGGCCCTGTGCAAACAATATTCTCGCACAATTGATGAGCCGGCCCTGTCTGTATCATCACACATCCTCCTTATTTGTGATGTGAACCTTTCTCTATCCATCAGCCTTTTGTTACGGGCAAGGATTTCTTTATGTGACAGATTCTTCCCTCCTCTATGGGATCCAATTTCATGCTGTCTCCAACTGCAAGGGAATTATCATTTTCCTAGACAAAATGTGGACAAAAACGTTTTTTTATCCACTCTTCTATATTACACTGGTCAACAAATTTTTACAAAAGTCATGTTACTGAAATAAAAATAGTCATTTCTTATCAATTTTTATATGCTGAACACAAATATGACAGTGAAATTGCAAAGTTGGCTCTAGTTTTTTTGTAATCTACAAGAATTAATGTTTACATCACGAAATGCATGTCAATAGTAAATATAATAGGCCTTCGGTTAATACCTGTAAAAAAACAAGTCATAGACTACTTCTTATATTTTTTCGCCTGTCTCTTCTAGAGCTGTCGGGAGCTTCTCTGGGGAGTGTCCAGCAGTAGTCAGCCAGCATTGTAGTGGACCATTTTCCCTGGTATCTTTGCTCCATTGTTGTGATATCCTGGTGAAAACGTTCGCCCTGTTCATCACTAACCTTACCACAGTTGTCAGGAAAGAAATTGAGATGGGAATCAAGTAAATGGATCTTTAGAGACATATTGCAGCCAAGTTTATGATGTCCTCTGCTAGTTCCTTGTAGCTTTCTGCCCTAATATTCCCGAGAAAGTTTGTTGACACTAGGCGAAGAGCATTCCATGCTTGTTTCGCATCACCCTGCAGCAAGTTGTTGAACCGGTCATCTTTGAAGAGCTCTCGAATCTGAGGACCCACAAAAACTCCCTCTTTAATCTTTGCTTCGCTGAGTCAAGGGAATTTTTCATACAGGTATTGGAAAGCTGGTGAAATGCAGTCCATTATCTTTCACAAAGTTTTTCATCAAACCTAGTTTGATGTGAAGGGGTGGTAGCAGGATTTTGTGAGCCTCAACCAGAGCTGGGTGCTGGATATTCTTCTCTCCAACTGTTACATTTTGTCTGCGATTTCATTCCTTCCGCAAGTAATGCCACTCAGTCCCTTGCTCGGCTATCCCACTCACATAAGAAACACATGTATTTTATATATCCCTGCTGCAGTCCCATTAAAAGGGCAACTACCTTCAAGTCACCACAGAGGTGCCAGCTGTACTTGTTATAATTAATGGAAGTCAGTAGATGCTTTAAGTTATCGTATGTCTCTTTCATGTGGACGGCATGCGCTACTGGACTAGATGGAAGACGGTTTCCATTGTTCAAAAGCACAGCCTTCAGACTCAGTTTTGAAGAGTCTATATAGACTCCAGTCTTGTGGGTCATGAGTGATTTTTAAAGCATTCATGAGGCTTTCAGTATTGGAACACAATACCAGATTACTTTCCTTTCTGAAGAAAGGCTCCAACTGCTGGTGATACTTTCGATATGAAGTAATGTTGACATGTTCTTCTAGAAGATTCCATTGTTGGAGTCTTGATCCTAGCAATTCTGCCTTGTTCTTGGATAAGTCCAAATCATGAACCAGGTCATTTAGTTCTTCCTGTGTTATTCTGTATGGAGTTGATAATGCATCCCAGTGAAAATCTGGGTCACTGTATGCTGATGGACCAGGAGAAGAACAGGTTGGCTCACCCTTGTCCTTGTCCTCGTCAGATGAATCAAGAGAATATTCTGATGGAGGTTCTGGAATGTGGAACTGGTCTCAATGCAGACGAAATATTTGGATAGACTATGCTCAACTTCTTTTGCTTCGTTATTCCGCTGGAAAGAGGAGGAATCAAGCAGAAGTAACAGTCATTTATATGGTTGCTTGGCTCTCTCCACACCATGGGGACTGCAAACGGCATTGGTCTTTTGCAATTCAACCACTGTGAAAGCTGTGTTGTACATGTAGCGCAGCATATATGCGGGGCCCAAGGCTTGTCTTGGTCACCAATCTTGCATCTGAAGTAAAGATGATATGCCTTCTTCAGTGAGAAGTGATACTTTTCTTCTGGTTGGCAAATGTCACTTCCCCACAAATGTAGCAGAAATTTTCAATGGTATTAACACACTTTTGCAGCATTACTGTTCTGTATTGTACCTAAATGGCTAAAATTATATGATTAATAAAAGTTACATGTAACAGTAGCTTAAACTGTCTCGCACACAGTCTGAAATATTTTAAATGCTCAACCTTTCCGACTGCGTATAGTACACTGCTGACATCAGATGGCTTCAGCAGCCATCTGGCAGTAGTATTGCATTGCATCAGAAAATGATGTAATCAACTCTGGATGATGTGTGCATGCTGGTATTATGCAATGTGATGCAATATTACATCATTCAAGGCTTATTTGGGATGTTGTTGATGTCCTACTGTATAAATTTACACGGTGAAACGTCAAAAATTAACTACATGCAATATCTTTCAAAACGAGAGCCAAAATTTTTTTTAATGTTATATTCGTGTTCAGCTCACCAAGATACTACAGATTAGGGACTTTTAAAGTCAGTAATGATTTCAATGTTGACCAGTGTTATTGTATTTCAAATGGACTTTTAATGCATGTTCAATTCTAAAAAAAGAAATGTGTACATACAAACAATCCACACTGAAGTTTAAACACTGTCCCAAACCAAGCTATATATATATGTGTGTGTGTGGTCTTACTATACTGGCGACAAAAATTCAACCTGCTATGCCCTTTACGTCATCAGCGCTCCAACTGTTATATAGTGCCATCAAGCAATTAACTTTCCAATATCTTTATCTTTATTTTGCATTTGATATACCACCTAGGCCATGGCATCAGGGTGGTTTAAAATGATAACAATGCTGTAAAGCTAGAAAATGGAAAGGAATGCCATAAATCAATAGGACAGAAGAAAGACAGTCAAGACAGTAATCTAAAGAGCAACAGTGATTCAGTTAAGATAATCAAGGTGCTAATGTGGACTGGTATGTGGGATGTTAAAGGCCTGATGAAACAGGTGAGTTTTCAATTGTATTTTGAATTTGTGATAAGATGCTTCAAGGTGGAGTGTAGACGAAAGGGAATTCCAGAGTGCGGGGCCAAAAAAAAGAAGGCAGCATGAGGAGTGAGTTCTACATGAACTTGTGATGGTGGAGGTAGAAATAAATGATTGATGTGAATGGACCGGAGTAGGTGATGAGTGGTATGTAAACGTATGAGATTAGCCAGATATTGGGAGGTGGAGATATGAAGAGCCTTGTGTGTCATGATCAGGAATTTGTATTGAATTCTATAACGGAGAGGAAGCCAACGGAGACGAATAAGGAGTGATGTGTTCTGCGTGCTTGGCATGAGTGATAATGCACACTGCAGTATTTTGTAGCAGTTGTAGATGCTGCAACTGGTACTGAGGCAGACCTGCCAATGTGACATTGCAGTAGTCCAACCTACTTATTACTAAGGACAGTAGAAGGTAGTGTCAGAGGAAGGAGTCAGGAATGGTCAAACTGCTCTGACGCAGTTATCTTGAGTCCAAAATGGCTTTTACTGCCATATATTCGCTCGACGGATCCTTGGTCAATCATGCAAACATCTGACCTTGGCTGATGGTTTTACCGACTTCAAGCAGCTCAGAGAAATTGATTTGGCCAATGACTATTGTGCACTATCAACTCTGTACACCTCTATGCAAAACATCGATAGCTCACTACTTCAGCGCTAGCATGCAGAAAAGGATGCATATGTAAATTAGCCATGCTTTAAACTGTGGCGGAAATGGCAGCATTAAACTGTGATAGCAAGATAAACACATTTACACAGAAGTTGGTGCAAGTTTGGCATGTTCTCCCAGAGAAATGGGCACCGTGTGGCTAATTTTCATATGCACCTTAACACTCTTTTGATGACATCGGGTGCTTTCCCTAATGCCTGTATCATCTGTTGGGGCGCCAGCTCCCTGAAAGTATTTTGATGGCATTGGGGCTTTCCTCCAGGCATCGGGAAAGCCCCAGAGGTTATCAAAATGCTGTCAGGAGCACGCACAACACATTTAAGCCACCTCAGACACAGGCGTAGAGAATTGGCGATTTGGCTGGTTACATAATCCTCTACATGTTTCTTTGCATCGGATGCAGACAATATTAGCGTGCCATTTTTAATACACGCAGCTCATTTGCCTATAATTTAAATACCCTTGGCGTTACTGTGTGTGTTTGCTTTTCCTCTGCTGTTTACGCCCATGTCAATCTCTTCTGCATTTGGCCTGTCTGAACTTGTATTATCCTCGCGCAAAGGGCACATTGGTCTTTCTGCATCCGCCCTAGTGTTAATTGTTACAATGGCATTTCTAACAGGGGCTATACATTTCAAGCAAAGCTCTTTGAAGTTACTGACACCTCATCAGGAGTTAGTGGGCCTGCTTAGCCTGTGAAAGAACTGAGAGCAGCTGAGGCCTGCATAAAAGGCTTCAGAGGCCTGCACTGTTGAGGCATTCTTAATGGGGCTATACTTTTCAAGCAAAGGTAAGAGTTTGTGGTTTTTTAAATTACTAACTCTCTGCCTAGGAGCTCTTAAAAGGGTTTTGGTACATTGTTAAAACAAAGTTGCATTCTTTTTGGTGCTTTAGTTTAAAAGGGGAAATATTTTCTTTAGTGGGGTAGGTTTAAAACTCTATTATCTTTCTTCAGCTCTTTGAAGCTACTGACATATCATCAGGTATTAGTTCCCTCCCTATTCCCCCCAACTCCCACCCACCTCTAGTCAGCAGTCTTGCTTTATAGGGCACCTCCCCAATTAACTATACACAGGGATTTGGAACAGCAACATTTTGAACACACTTAAAGAGATTTAACTGCTTTTTCTCTGAAAGGACAGCTGGGAAACCGGCTGGTACTTTAGTAGGTCTCTCTCTTCTGCTTTAACAGATACCTAAGCTCCACAAACTGAACAATGGTTGGGAAAAATAGTGTTGCTAAAGCTGTTGCCCTCATTACAGCTTCTGCCTCTGTCCAAATAGAGGTCCCAATGCCAGTTGAAGGACTAGTTCCATGTGTAGGATGCCTGCATGCTGAAACTCTCAGGAAACAAGTGGAGGAACTCAGAGAGGAGGTGGCGAGGCTGAGGAGCATTCAAGATAGTGAGAAGTACATTGATGAGATGTTTCTTGCAACATCCAAGCTCTCCAGCAGAGGAGAAGATGGGTGCCTACAGAATGATGAAAGTAGGACACAAGTCACCAGGGCCTGTAGAATCACCAATCCAACTTCTCCAGCCCTTGAATTGAAAAACCATTATGCAGCCCTGGAAATGGATGAGGTGAAAACATCCCTGGAAAGGGAAGAAC
Organism: Ichthyophis bannanicus; assembly: GCA_033557465.1. NCBI lineage: Eukaryota > Metazoa > Chordata > Amphibia > Gymnophiona > Ichthyophiidae > Ichthyophis > Ichthyophis bannanicus. The sequence continues at coordinate 1,666,314,194 of CM066032.1, read as the reverse complement.
CAGAGCTCAAGTACCCCAAAGTTGCAGAATCAGTGACCACAAGAAAGCGAAGGGTAGTGGTGGTTGGTGACTCTCTTCTGAGGGGTATTGAGGCATCCATCTGCCGACCAGACTTGATGTCTAGAGAGGTATGCTGTCTGCCAGATGCCAAAATCTGAGATATTACGGAGAGTTTTCCGAGACTTATCAAGCCCACTGACTATTACCCAATGTTGCTAATCCATGTCGGCACAAATGATACTGCCAGGTATCGCTCTGAGCATATCAAAAGTGACTTCATGGCTCTGGGACAGAGGGTGAAGCATATGGGGGGGCGCAGGTGGTCTCTTCAATCCTCCCTGTTGAGGGTAAAGGCCAAGGCAGAGAGGCTCGCATCCTGGAGATGAATGCATGGCTGCATGGATGGTGTCATAGAGAGCGTTTTGGTTTCCTGGACCATGGGATGCTGTTTCAAGGGTTGCAGAACAGAGATGGTGACCATCTGTCCAAGAAAGGCCAACGTGTCTTCAGTAGCAGACTGGCTAATCTACTGAAATGGGCTTTAAACTAGATTCATTCGGGATGGGTGAAGAAAGCACCCAGGTAAGTGAAAGCCCGCAGGTAAGTGAAACATTAAATACCTTTATGGAAATGGGTAAAAGGGGCAACATATGGAAAGCGGTGTGTATAAATGCCCATAGCATGGGAAATAAGATCCCAGATGTGGAAGGTTTAATGGGAGAGGCTGACTTGGGTTTAGTGGCAGTTACAGAAACATGGATCACAGAAAACCAGGATTGTGATGTAACTATACCAGGCTATACTTTATTCAGAAAGGACAGGGTGGGAAGAAGGGGAGGAAGAGTGGCACTATATGTAAAATATAATATTAAAGCTTTGGAACTACAGAGCTTAAAAGAGAGAGAGGATGGTTGGTTAAACTAGAAAAAGGGAAAGAGGAATCTATTTGCATTGGCATGATATATACAGACCTCCCTTACAGGAGGAAGAGGTGGATGGAGAGTTAATTGAAGACATACACAGCATTGCTAGGAAAGGGGAAGTGCTACTGATAGGAGATTTCAATATGCTAGATATTGATTGGCACATTCCTGCTGCAGTATCTAGAAGTAAGGAGATCTTGGATTTTCTACAGGGAGAACTATTCAGGCTATTGGTAAAAGAACCCACATGTGAAGGGGTCATACTGATCTTGGTGCTTACCAATGGTGAAAGTGATTCTGGTGTTATAGTGGGAGATCATTTTGCATCCTGTTATCACCAGATGGTGTGGTTCAGTATTAGGACTAGGGTTGTTAAAATCCATTCAAAAGGGAGAGTCTTAGACTTTAGGAAAACTAACTTTGCTTAGATGGCTCATTACCTTAGGGAATCGTTGGATGGGAACAGCTGGGGGATGAAGAAAAACAGTGGGCAAAACTGAAAGGGGATATTTTAAGGGCAACAAACGTTTTGTTTGAAAGGTAAACAAATAAAAAATGAAACGAAAGCTGCTATGGTTTTCGAAAGAAGTAGCTGAAAAGGTGAAGAAAAAGAGGGAGGCCTTCATGAAATACAAGAGATCACAGGGAGAGGAAGACAGGCATCTATATTTGGAAAAACTTAGAGACGTTAGCAAAGTAGTCAGGAAAACAAAGATTCAAAAAGAAGAGGAAATAACCAATGCAATAAAATGGGGGGATAAGACATTTTTCAGATATGTTAGTGAGAAGAAGAAGGGCAAAAGTGGCAGACTCAAGGATGAAGGGGAGGAATATGTAGAAGCTAATGGGGATAAGACAGATTGCTTAACAAACCTCTGCTCTGTCTTAAGATGAAGAACCAGGAGCAGGACCTCAGAAAACACCCACAAACAAGAACAGAAGCGAGGGACATCTTGAACAATTTTCAGAAGACTGTGTTCGTGAGAAACTTGCTAAACTTAAAGCGATGGGAGCAGATGGGATACACCTTAGAATTCCGAGGGAACTTGGGGACGTTCTGGCAGCTTCACGGAATGACCTTTTCAATGCCTCGTTGGAGTCGGCAGTGGTGTCAAAGGACTGGAGAGAGGCTCATGTGGTCCCTTTACACAAAAGCGGAAGTAAGGATATGGTTGAAAACTACAGGCCGGTTAGTTTAACTTCAGTGGTGAGTAAATTATTGGAGTCCAGCAGATTACAGGATCTGAGGCAGCATGGATTCACTAGAGGCAAGTCTTGTCAGACAAATCTGATTGATTTCTTTGACTGGGTTACCAGGAAGTTGGACTGAGGGAGAGCCCTAGATGTGGTGTATTTAGATTTCAGTAAAGCCTTTGACACCATTCCTCACAGATGACTTATAAACAAACAAAGCACCCTAGGGATGGACCCTAAAGTTACTGCTTGGGTTAGAAATTGGTTGAGTGGGAGGTGACAAAGGGTACAGGTAAATGGAGCTCACTCTAAGGAGAAGGAGGTTACCAGTGGTATGCCCCAGGGATCTGTCCTTGGTCCGATTCTTTTTAACATGTTTCTTAGTGATATAGCGGAAGGGCTGTCGGGTAAGGTTTGCCTCTTTGTGGATGATACCAGAATCTGCAGTGGAGTAGACACCCAGGAAGTTGTGGATAACGTGAGGAGGGATCTAGTTAAGCTTGAAGAGTGGTCTTGAATTTGGCAGCTGAGATTTAATGTTAGAAGGGTCATGCATTTGGGTTGCAGCAATCCAAGGGAGCAATGTTTATGTTTATGTTTATGTTTGTGCACTTTCTTGATATACCGCCCAGGCTGAAGGGCATCAGAGCGGTTTACAATCACTATAAGCAGGTACTGGATACAATATAGGGGTGAAGTACTTATGACCATTAAAAAAGAGCAGGATCCAGGCATGATTGTGTCTGATGATCTTAAAGTAGCTAAGCAGGTAGAAAAGGCAACGGCAAAAGCTAAAAGGCTGCTTGGGTGCATAGGGAGAGGAATGGCCAGCAGAAGAAAGGAGGTGATAGTGCCTCTGTATAAGTCTTTGGTGCGACCTCATTTGGAGTATTGTGTGCAATTCTGGAGACCGCACCTTCAAAAGGATATAAACAGGCTGGAGTCAGTACAGAAGGTGGCTACTAAAATAGTTAGTGGTCTTCATTATAAAGCATGTGAGGGCAGACTTAAGGATCTTAATATGTACACCTTAGAGGAAAGGTGGGATAGAGGTGATATGACTGAGACGTTTAAATACCTCCGTGGCATAAATGCATAGGAGGAGAGCCTCTTTCGATTGAAAGCAACCTCTACTACGAGGGGACATGGGATGAGGGTGAAAGGGCATAGATTCAGGAGTGATATGCAGAAATATTTCTTTATGGGAAGAGTGGTGGATCTGTGGAATAGTCTCCCAGTGGAGGTGGTAGAGATGAGGACAGTATCTGAATTCAAAAAAGCATGGGACAAACACAGAGGATCTCTAAAGGAAAAAGGGGACTGTTTTAGTGGTTGATATGGAAGGGCAGACTAGATAGGCCATGTGGTCTTTTTCTGTCGTCATGTTTCTATGTTTAAATGATAGAACTTAGGGGTCACGTGATGAGGAGTTCCTGAACGAATGCCCTGAGAGAGAGCTCTGTCTCCCGGTCCTAAAAAACTGCTTTTAATCACGTTTATAAAAAACGCCGCTGGGAATGGACACCTCAGTGTTTCCCCTGTACACCACAGCAGCAAATGGAACTCATTGAAGTGGCCAGGACCTCCGCCAAAGGAAGGACTGAGGGTTCTAGTCCAACAGGTGCTCCTTGTGGTCTTGGGCAAGCCACTTAACCCTCCATTGCCCATGTTCCCTGTAAAATAGTTATCTCCAAGTTATAATGCCCTGTTCAATGTAATTTCAGTTTGTTCAATGTAAACTGCCTTGATATCATGAAAGGCGGTATATAAGAAATGTTAAATAAATAAATAAAAAATAAATAAAAAGGAGAAAAACAATGTGAGTGAGGGCAAAATGGCGATGGAAGCACGCACACCGGGCTAGGCTTTCCTGGAGGAGACCATACATGCTAACAAAGAACTTAATAGTGGTTTTGGGTGAAAAGCTCACTTGCTTGCAAACCTCGATAGACAATATTAAAGGGACACTGGAGGGGCAATTAACCCGTTTGAGCACAGTAGAGGGAAGAGTGGATCAACAGGAAGACCGCACATTCCAGATAGAGGCATGAGTAGTGCCACTGGAAAGTAGCAAGTAGGCCTTCCTGGAAAAAATAGATGACCAAGAAAATAGAAGGAGGCGCAACAACATCTGCATCATCAGACTACCAGAGACTCCCAAGGAAGCTGAACTTTGGGAAGTAGTAGAAAAATGACTCCCTCAATAACTGGGGCTCACACTTGATGGAGGAAAAATGGTGGCAGAGTGGGTGCACAGGCTGGGGCTGAGATAAGAGGGATTGGGAAGACCCAGACCGGTTATTGCCAGAGCATTAAACTTTGCAGAAAATCCCTGCTTAATGGGTCTTCATAGAGGGAATTGAAATTTAGCCTATAAAGGCAGTAAGATCCTGATAGTTAACCATTACTCAGCATGAGTGGTGGAACACCAATGCACAATGTCCCCATACTGCTCAGAAATAGCCTACAAAGGGATCCGGTTCACTCTGCAGTCAGGGGCGACTCAAGGCAGTCTGCTACCTGAGGCAAAGAATGAGATGGCACCCCCACCCTCCCCCACCACCTTAGAGGGGGCGGGGCTTTCTCAGAAATCCAATCAGAGACTGAACCAAATCAAAAAGCCAATTAGATTATATGGAGGAAATGCAAGATGTTTGCACACAGGGCCGTATCGAACTGCAATCGCGACTTGTGCGACTTGCAACTCGGGCGCACGCCCCCTCTCCCCCCATACCTCCATCCAGCGCTGCCTGCTCCTTCCCTGCTGCTGCCGCCCCCTTTTTTTTCATGGCGGCGCCAGAAGCAGGGAAAGAGCAGGCAGCACTGCACAGAGGTATGGGGAAGAGGAGGGGGGGGGGCATGCACCCAATCTGAAAGGCGCCGGCACTCTAAGCAGATATGTCCCTCCCTGCTCTGACATCGTGTCGGAGGAGGGAGGGACCAGACCTGCTTAAAGTGCTGAAAAAAGGCTTTGGGTGCATTTTAACTGCCTGCTATTATCCTGCCAGCGGCAGCAGGGCAATCCAACAGTGGCCAATCTAGGTTATACGTACCTAGCAATATCCCCAAAGACACAGGTTCCACAATGCTTGTACTGGGTCAAGCATTGATATCCTGGGTCCCTTTTTAATAGTGGTTTATGGACCTTTCCTCCAGGAACTTGTCCAAACCTTTTTTAAACCCAGCTATACTAACAGCCCTTACTACATCCTCCGGTAACAGATTCCAGAGTTTGATTACACGTTGAGTGAAAAAATATTTTCTCTTATTTGTCTTAAATAGTTTACCCTGTAGCTTCATTACATGTCCCCTAGTCTTTCTATACTCTGATAGCGTAAACAATTGATCCACGTTTATCCGTTCCACTCCATTCATTAATTTATAGACCTCTATTATATCTCCCCTCAGCCGTCTCTTCTCCAGGCTAAAGAGCCCTAACCTTCTTAGCCTCTCTTCATAGGAGTAGCCTTCCATCCCCTTCACCAATTTGGTGGCTCTTCTCTGTACTTTTTCTAATAACGCTATGTCCTTTTTAAGATACGGTGACCAGAATTGCACACAATATTCAAGGTGCGGTCGTACAATGGAGCGATACAGAGGCATTATAATATCCTTTGTTTTGTTCTCCATCCCTTTCCTTATGATACCTAGCATTCTATTTGCTTTCTTGGCTGCCGCTGCACACTGGGCGGAGGGTTTTAACATGTTATCCACAATGACTCCTAAATCTTTTTCCTGGGTGGTGGTTTCTAATGTGGAGCCTTGCATCGTGTAACTATAGTGTGGGTTGTTCTTTCCTAGGTGCATAACTTTGCACTTGTCCACATTAAATTTCATCTGCCATTTGGATGCCCAGTCTTCCAATTTATCCAGATCCTCCTGCAGTTTTCCACAATCCTCTTGGGTTTTAACAACTTTAAGCAGTTTTGTGTCATCTGCAAATTTGATAATCTCACTAGATATTCCATTTTCCAGGTCATTTATGAATATGTCAAAAAGCAGTGGACCCAGTACAGATCCCTGGGGTACTCCACTATTCACCTTTTTCCATTGGGAATATTGGCCATTTAGCCCTACCCTCTGCTTTCTATTTTTTAACCAGTTCCCGATCCACAATAGTACATTGCCTCCTATCCCATGACTTTTTAGCTTCGCCAAAAGTCTCTGATGGGGGACTTTGTCAAAAGCTTTCTGAAAGTCCAGATACACTATATCAACCGACTCACCTTTGTCTACCTGTTTATGCACACCTTCAAAAAAACATATCAGATTAGTAAGACAAGATCTTCCTTGTCTAAAGCCATGCTGGCTGTCTCCCATTAGGCCATGACTATCTACATGCTGTGTAATTTTGTTCTTTATGATGGTTTCTACCATTTTCCCTGGTACTGACGTCAGGCTCACCGGTCTGTAATTTCCTGGGTCACCCCTGGAACCCTTTTTAAAAATTGGTGTTACGTTGGCGACCCTCCAATCTTCAGGTATTACAGATGATTGTAATGAAAGTTCACAGATTACCAATAGCAGGTCTGCAATCTCATATTTCAGTTCTTTCAACACTCTGGGATGTATACCATCCGGTCCAGGTGATTTGCTACTATTCAGTTTATCAAATAGTTGTAATATATCTTCCCGGTGTAGCGATATTTCTCTCAATTCCTCTGCAGTATCACCTTTAAATACCACTTCAGTCTTGGGTAACATCCCTACATCTTCCTCAGTAAAGACCGAAGCAAAGAATTCATTCAGTCTCTGTGCTATAGCCTTGTTTCCTCTTACTGCCCCTTTTACCCCTCTATCATCTAATGGTCCAATTGACTCTCTCACAGGCCTTTTGCTACAAATGTACTTGAAAAAGTCTTTATTTCGTGTTTTTGCTTCCGTAGCAAGTTTCTTCTCAAATTCCCGCTTTGCCTGCCTTATCAATGCTTTGCATTTAACTTGCCAGTGCTTGTGCTGTTTCCAGTTTTCATCATTTGGCTCTTTTTTCCATTTCCTGAAGGTTGCTTTTTTGGCAGCAACAGCCTCTCTGACCTCACCTTTAAACCATGCTGGCAGTTTTTTGGACTTTCTTCCACTTTTCTTAATGCGTGGAATACAGCTGGTCTGGGCTTCGAGGATAGTATTTTTAAATAACACCCAAGCTTGCTGTAAGTCTTTAACCTTTGGAACCGCTCCTTTTAGTTTTTTCCTAACTATATTCCTCATTCTATCATAGTCTCCCTTTTGAAAGTTAAAAGGTAGTACTGTGGATGCCTTTACTATCTGTCCTCCACTAATTAAATCAAACATGATCATACTATGATCACTATTGCCAAGTGGTCCCAACGCCCTTATTTCTTGCACCAGATCTGGCATTCCACTAAGGACTAGGTCCAGTATGGCTTCCCCTCTGGTCGGTTCATGAACCAGCTGCTCCAAGAAGCAGTCATTTATTCCATCTAGAAACTTTATCTCTTTAGCTTGTCCTGCTGTGACACTGACCCAGTCGATACTGGGGTAATTGAAATCACCCATTATTACTACTCTGTTGTGACTTTTGTTAGCTTCCTTGATTTCTTTGAGCATTTCATCATCCATTTGTTCATTCTGGCTAGGTGGTCGATAGTATACTCCCACTGCCATCACCTTCCCCTTCATAAATGGAATTTCAATCCATAGAGATTCTATAGCAAATTTTGTTCCCTGCAAAACTTTAATCCTTTCTGACTCAATGCCCTCTCTAACATAGAAGGAACTCAATATTAAAAAAAAAAATCTGATTCTGATCATCTCACTAACAACAACCACCACTATTCTCCAATACTAAGCATATTGTAACTAATAAAAAACCCTACAACAAAAAGCAAACCTACCATACCATACCATATCAGCACAAACTTCCAAAAGTCACATAAGGAGCCCATCCAAAAAAAGCGTCACTGTAAATACTACAGTGGGCCCTGGAACATCCATAACCTATTTGAAAAGCTGAACAAGTCAAATTACTACAGTATAGTATAGATCTTTATATACAAACTGCATGTTAACAGAACACCTGACCTCAGCCACACACGCACAACATCGACCCTCACCAAGTACAGAATAAGTAACCACAATCTAAAATAAAAATATGTAGACAAAATCTAACTGAAACTCCAAGAAGCCAGAGTCCACATGCAGTGCAACATCAGATAAATAAGAGATGCAGTTCCCCAATACTGTGTAAAATATAAAAATAGCACAAAGTCCAATCACCAAAATTAAATAAAATTATTTGTTCTACCTTTGTTGTCTGACCATTTTATTCTCTGATCATGCTGGTCCAGATCTGAGGCTTCTGCTTTCCTGTCTTCTCTTAGCTCTCTTTCTGTGGTCTATGGTCCATGGTCCATCTGCCATTTCTTAACTCTTCTTTTGTTTTCTTCACTTCCTTCCATCAGCCCATTTCCAGTTTCAGTAACCCTCCCCAGTATCAGTCCCCTTTCCAGTCCTCCCCTCCCAGTACCTTCCAATGTCAACCACCTTGCATTCCCATGACTGCCACTTGTGTCTATTCCCTTCCAGTCCCCCTCCTTTCCCACTGTCCAACCCCTTCTAGTCCAAATACCATCCCAGGTATTAGCTCAGGTTCACTCTCAGTGCCGCCCCCAGTATGGCATATCTTATGTTCTTAACCCCCCCTCAGACCATTTCCAGTTCTAACCCCCCCCCCAATAGCCCATTAACAGTCCTAGCCCCCCTCCTGATCAGTCCATTTCCAGTTCTAAACCCCCATTAGTCGATTTCCAGTCCTAACCCCCCATCAGCCCATTTCCAATTATAACCCCCCATAGACCATTACCAGGCCTAGACCCCTCTCCCCCCAACCCAGGGAAATTGAAAAAATAAACTTCCCACCTAAGAAGCAACTGCCGCTGCTGCTCCAGCGGCAGCAGCAGCAGCAGCAGAATGAGGAGCCCCACGGCCGCCTGCCCGCCCGCCCCCCCCCCCCCCGGGATATTGCTAGGTACGTATGACCTAGATTGGCCACTGTTGGAAACAGGATACTGGGCTTGATGGACCTCGGTCTGACCCAGTATGGCATGTCTTATGTTCTTATGTTCTTAGGTATGAAAGAATACCCATAAGGGCTAAGGTCCTTAGAAATGACCAGTAGGGTCAAAGGTTATACCTTGGGCTAAGTCATGAAGCCAGGCATATCTCAAGGAGGGAATGGGTCACATACAACATTTAACCTATAAGAACAAAAATTACATGAACTTAGCAGGAAGCTACTTGCTTTATTTTACAGGTTGACAGCACAATACAAAGCATAATACAACATAAACTCAGCAAGTTATGTGGACAGAACAACACAGTTCGTGATACTGTGATTTGTATGACTATATAAAAAATTTTATGTTTTGTAACCCTGATTTTATGTTAATTTTAAGGTTGTATTACTACTCAGATTCCTATGGCAGGATATACATTTGAATTTAAATTAAATTAAGTTAAATCTTGAGCTATCAATGAAAAGGTGTGAGTTAATGGAAGTGAATAAATATCATGTCACGGCTGATGCCTGTTCCCTTCACACATACCTATAAAAAAGTGTATTCCCTCCTAATCTGAATATAAGCATGCCATAAAAAGGGTTCCGTCAAGATTAGACTTTTTCTTTGATATTTTTGTCATCACCACCCCACTAAAGGCCTGTGACTTGTTGATAGGGTGCCACAAAAGGGGCTAGCTCCTTTTCGGAGCAGTGAGGGGGAATGAAACAGGAAATGGAAAGTGGTTGTCTTCTCTGGATATGCCCTGGTAGGCGATATCAATTGAAAGCATGTTAGTTTTTGGTTAAGGTAGATATAGTTGTGGTCAACATTATGGATGCCCTTGCATTTTAGGTATATTGTATACAGTATCTTGAGAAATAATTGAAAATATTCCAACTGTCTGTCATCATAATATTTTAATAGTATGTTCAAAGTTATACAACAAAAAAAAGATGTCTGCAACTTAAGCGTAGTAATTTCTGAGAAAAAAAAAGCTAAATATGACCTGGACAGGATTAATGGCACCCTTTGCTAATATTTGGTTGCACAACCTTTGGCAGTGATGACAGCCTCCAAATGTTTCTTGTAGTCATCTATAAGTTTTGTACATCTGTCTGCTGGTAGTTTCTCCAACTCTTCAACTGCAATTTGTTCCAGCTAATTAATGTTTCCAGGATTCCTTTTACAAATGGCAGATTTCAGCACTTTCCAAAGGTTCTCGATTGGACTGAGATCAGGACTCATTGCTGGCTACTTTAAAACAGTCCACTTGTTCCTTTTTAACCGTTCTTTTGTATTTTTGCATGTATGCTTTGGGTCATTGTCCTGCTGGAGGACCCATAACCTTCGACCCAGAGTTAACTTTCTGACACTAGGTAGGACATTTCGCTGCAAAATACCTCGGTAGTCCTCTGACTTCATGATTCTCCGGGACCAAGCAGGAAACAGTTCTCACTTATGGGTGACATCACCAACTGAGCCTACGCGGTAACTCTCCCCAGCTTTCAAAGAGGGCCTTTGAGAGATGAACCACACATGCATGGTTGCCTTCCCGCCCAAAGAAACCATCTTACCACAGTCTTTGTTTTTCCATGGAGCCATCCGCTACACCCCGGGAAAATTTGTTTGTGGAATCGATGTTTTTTTTGCCATTCTCATCCTCTTCTTCTTTCGGTACGCGTACCCTTGCCTTCCTGCGATCCCAGAACCATCAGTGCCTCAGCGCCGCACTTTTTCTTGGCTCCCGATTTTTTTCTTTTCCACTGGTGCTTGGGTTTTTTCTCATGCCCCCCTGTTCAGGACCATAAAGTTTGACCTTGCTGGTATCATTTTCCCAGCTATGTCCTCAATCAGTGATTTTAAGAAGTGCAGCAGTTATGGCTGTACCATGTCCATCATGGACCACCATAACTTCTGCCTTCAGTGCCTCAGGACCGAACACGATTCCTCTACTTTCCCGCACTGCTTCCAGATGATGAGCAAGGGGCATAAGAACCGTGAATAGCAGTGGAAGGCGCTGTTTGGCCACAAGGAATTGGAATAAACACCTTTGGAGGCCACTGTTAATCTATACCTTCAACCCCTGTGCTCAGTTATCAAAAAACACAACATTCATTATCAAACATACGCTGATGATATCATGCTTTATTGCCCACTCCTCTCCAATCAATTTGATTACACACAAATTCAAAACTGCTTCACAGAAGTCACACACTGGCTCGCAACTAATAACTTATCTATCAACTTTAAAAAGACCGAGGGCTACGTTCATTACAAAGGATACCTCCTTAACACCCCCAACCACTATAACATTAAACAACATACAGATAAATGTAAAATCCAAGTTGAAATACCTTGGTATCACCATTGACCAGCAACTATCCTTCAAAACCCAAGTAGCAACGACAGCCAGAACAATCTATTTCAAAACAAAGATCCTGCAACGACTCCATCCCCTACTTGAACCAACAGATTTTAGATCAGCATTGCAAGCTCTCACCCTCCCCCATGCAGACTACTGTAACAATATCTACCAGGGTCTACCCCAATCTACACTGCATTACACACTGCTACACAAACTATCCAAGGAGCCAACAAATACGACCACACCACCCCCATCCTAAAACAACTACACTGGCTGCCCCTTAACAATAGAATAAAATACAAATGCATCCTCCTTATGCACAAAACACTTCACTCCCACCAGGAAACCTGCATCAAATCCCTTCTACAGAAACCACTTACAAACAGACTAAGAAGACATACTACAATCAACAAACAACATACCACAATCCAAACCTAAATACAACCAACAAACATGCCGCAAAGCTTTTGAACTCTACGCTCCTTCCCTATGGAACTCCCTTCCTGACACATTAAGAAATATTGCCAATCTCCCTGCCTTCTGCAAGCACCTGAAAACCCACCTATTCACTGAACACTTTGGTCCCTCCACCTAACCCCCCACCATCAACATAACACTACCAAAACTGATTCATAATTGTAAATAGTTTGAATACACCGTTTAGCTCCAGTTTGTATATAGTACCAAAGTTTATAATAGTTAGTATGTTTGTTAACAAAATATTAAACTGTTTAAGTGCTAACTGTTATACTGTTCCTTGTATAACATATGTTTACTGTAAAATGTTCTGGTTTTTTGTAAACCGCTTTGACCCAGTGAAAAGCGGTATATTAGCCTAGCTAAATAAATAAATAAATATGTAAGTCCTTCTACCCGAAGAAGAAAAAGAAGACCTATAGAGGTTACTGCCAGTATCCGGCCTACCCTGCTCCATCACAGGGACAGCAGGACAGGGCCCTCAGACCCAGGGCCCTCAAGCCCCAACTAGCGCACATCTGCAACCATAGCCTGGGGAAGCTGGAGATTTTGATTCCTGGATCATAGCCGATCTTCCCCTAGAGGGTCCCGCTCCGCGGCACATCAGCAAGTAGCTCACGTCCTTGCCCATCATTGGCCCAGCATCACCAGCGATGCCTTGGCTCTGCAAGTGGTGCGGGAGTTACCTCCTCCACTCTGAGCAGATGCTGCCTCTGTTCTTTCCAGGGGAACTTCCTATAGACCCCACTATTGCAAACTCCTGCAGGGAGAGCTCTGAGCCCTTCTGGAAGAAAGGGCCATGGAGTTGGTCCCTCAGCCTCAAGTGGGCAAGAGGTTTTACTCCCGCTACTTTCTGGCTCCAAAAAAGATGGGCGGCTTTTGCCCCATCGTAGATCTGTGGGATCTCAACCGCTTCCTACTGCAGGAAGTTCAAGATGGTATCCCTTGGGACACTGCTGCCCTACCTCCAGCAGGAAGACTGGCTATGCTTCTTGGATCTGAAATATGCCTACACCCCACGTCCTCATCCGACACCGGCAGTACCCTCGGTTCGTCCTCAGAGGGTATCATTATCAATACAGAGTGCTCCACTCCGGCCTTGATTCCACCGCAGGATGTTCACAAAATGCCTCCCAGTCGTTGCCGCCTTCCTGAGACTCCAGGGGACCTTCATATTCCCTTACCTGGATGATTGGCTGATCAGAGGCACATTGCCCAGCAAGGTTCGTCAGGCTGTGCAGCGCACCATCCAGGTGCTACAGCAGTTGGGCTTCATCATCAACTTTCCAAAGTCCCATCTTCAACCCTCTCAGCAGCTTGAGATCATCAAGGTGCTCCTGGACATGGTTCAGGAAAGGGCCATCCTTCCATTGGCCAGAAAGCAACGACTAGCGGCCTTGGCATGGGATGTCCAAGATTGCTTCATGGTGTCAGCGCACCAGATGCTCCCACTCCTGGGACACATGGCTTCGATTGTGCATGTCATTCCCTTTGCCCATCTTCACTTGCATCAGGCCCAGTGGACTATTTCGTCCTCAGGTAACTCATCATACTTGCAAAAGCCAACAAGGATCACAGAGAGTGAAACGTAAACAAGCAAGTCCTTTATTGGAATCCAGTGACCCCAATGATGGATTCCAATAAAGGACTTGCTTGTGACTATCTGTACTCAGTGGAAACACACGATGGGGCACCTGACATTCAGAATCTGAGTGACCTTGCCTCTGGTGGCAGAGTCTGGAGAATCTCTGAGCGGGTCTTCCCTTTTGGACCCCCATGCATCAGCTGGTCCTTACTGTGAACATCTCCAAGCTCGACTGGGGCACCCACCTCAATGGCCTCCAGACCCAGGGTCTGTGGTCAAGAGAGGAGAACCTCTATCAGATCAACTTCCTCAAGCTCAGGGGGGTGGCACATGCCATCCAAGTGTTTAAGCATCGCTTGTCCAAACAGCTCATCCTCATTCAGACCGACAACCAGGTTGTGATGTTCTATATCAGTAAGCAGGGTGGCATGGGCTTGTACCTCCTTTGCTGGGAAGCAGTATATCTCCCAGGTCAGGACAACATCCTGGCAGACAAGTTCATCAGAGTGCTCCAGCCTCACAAGTGGGCCCTGAACCCACAGGTGGCTCGTGGCATCTTCCTGACATGAGGGACATCAAAGATGAACCTTTTTGTTAGCCCCTCCAATGCCCAGCTGCCACTGTTCTGTTCCCGGATTCCGTGATGGGCTCAGTTGGCAGCCGATGCATTCCTCCTGGACTGGAGTGAAGACTTGCTTTACGCTTATCTTCTCACTCCCTTGGTGGCCAAGACCCTCTTCAAGGTCCAGCTGGACAGAGCATCGTTGATCCTCATGTTGACCCAGGCAACCCTGGTTACCTCTGCTGCTCTCTATCACTTGAGGGTGCCTCCCTATTCTGCTTGGCTGCACTCTGGATCTGCTTTCACAGGACAGGGGATCCCTCTTACATCCCAACTTCCAATCTCTAACCCTCACTGCATGGATGCTGAGAGGGTAGCTCTTGCTCAATTACACCTTCCCAGGGAGGTCGAGGATATTCTACTTGCCTCCCAAAAGGATTCCACCAGATATGCATATGCCTTAAAGTGGTGCAGATTCTCTTTCTGGTGTGCTAATAGAGGATTTAACCTGTTCTCCTGCTTGGTGCAAGTGATCCTGACCTACTTAGTACCTCTTGCACCTCTCCCATGTGGGTTTGAAGTCTAACTCCATTCAGATGCACCTTAACTCTCTGGCAACGTATCATCATCAAGTGGACAGACAGTCGCTGTCCCTTCGCTTCATGAGGGGCCTCCTTCTCTCCCAGCCCCTGATTTGCCCATTGATGATGGTGTGGGACCTTAATGTCATCCTGGGGAAGCTAATTGTTTCCTCTTTTAAACCGCTTGCCACCTGTCCTCTAAAGTTCCTTTCCAGGAAGACCCTTTTTCTGGTGATGCTTACCTCTGCATACAGAGTCGGTGAGCTACAGGTGCTGGTTGCACATGCTCCATCTACCAGGTTTCATAGGAATAAGTTTCTTATTAAAAAGGTCTCACCTTTTCATTTCAACCAGTCGGTGGTCCTTCCCACCTTTTCCCCTGCCTCATGCTAATAGGGCTAAGGCCGTTCTACACACTTTGGATTGTAAAAGAGTGTTGGCTTTCTATCTTGAGCAAACCAAGCTACATGGCTGCTCGCTCCAGCTGTTTGTTTCTTACAACCCAAATTGGCTGGGAGTTGCTGTTTCAAAGCGCACCCTTTCCATATGGGTGGTTGACTGCATTTTCTTTGCCTATACCCAGGCTGGACTTTCTCTAAGTGGTTATTTAGACTCAGATAAATCAGGTTACTGATGGTGAAAAATTATTGAGTTGGTGAAAGATGCCCTGTTTTTTTGGTTAAAAGTGTGCTTCACTATCCAGTGACATAGGCTATCGAGATGGTGAAAGACGCCCTTACCCCAGTTAAGTGTGTATTGCACTATTTTATAATATGGGCTGCGGCTCAATTGAATAAAAGGGTTCTCCCGACGGTGAGGAGAGGGTTGCCATCCTTCCTCTCGGGTCGGTTGATCCTGACAAAACAATTGGTAGTTTTGGTTTTGAAAACAAAGTAGACAGTGATAGCTACTGGTTAGATTGTTTCAATGACTCTTTTTGTTTTTGAAACCTTTGATGTTGGCATTTCAGCAGGGTCGTAATATAGCGGATTGGGTAGTACATACTACACATGAATCTTCATCTCCTACTGTTAAGGGTCACTTTCTATGTAAATCTTGTGACTTTTGGAGAGAGCAATGGGAACATCCTATGATTAAGCATATCTTTCAAAGTATGTTTTACACTAATTGTCTTTCCTCCTTTGTAGTATATATGCTGATTTGCCCCTGCAATAAACTTTATGTGGGTCGGACGACAAGATCAATGCAGAAATGTCTACAAGAACATCGTTCACGGATTAATACTAAGGTGTTAGCGCCTGTCTCTCCTTCACTGTGAGGAACAACACCACTCATTTCAGGATTTACGCTGATGGATTGTGGCTCACGTATTGGAGAAAGTTCGGGGAGGAGATTGGAAGTTCCGTTTACAATACCGTGAACAACTATGGATTTATTTGTTGCAATCAGTAACACCGTCTGGAATGAATTTATCGCAGGATTGGTGGAGTTTGATTTTATAGGTTTTGATCGATTTTTAGAGTAATGTTTTGACAGCCAATGCCCTAGAGAGATCGGCACACCACATGATCTCTTTTTGCCATATAAGAAAGGGATAACATCACAACACCTCAGATATGTAACAGGTTTTGATGAAGAGCCAGGAGGTTCAATGGCCTGAAACAGCTTTGTCACATCGTGTTGCGCCATGCTATGTTGGATGGAGGAGTGCGTTTTGCAACGCCATGCTATGTTAAATGGATGGAAAGAAGTTTTCTAAACGAATTTTACAGCGTTGCATTTTGCCAAGCTAACGCCATGGAGTTACTATTCCCTCTAAGCTGTGCGCATGTGCACACCTCGCCGAGCGAGTGCACATACTTTACAACAGAGCGCACAAAAATTACGACTCTGATTCTGATAGAAAACAACACAGATGTCTTAAAATTTAAAAGTTATGATTGTAATTACTAGAAATTTCCCGCTTCATTTAGTAATCATCCATTTTCATTTAAATTTGATTAAAATCAATGTGGTGTACATACTGTATTCTGACGTGTAGTCAAATTTTAAAGTATATAACTCCGAGTGTTGTTAAGTGGCGCACAAAAATTTAACCTTCCTTCAAAAGCTGCACACAGCTGATATTTTATGCGCACACAGCCTACAGAAAATTAGAGGGAACATTGCATGGAGTGAGATCCTTCCACGGAATTCCATTTGGTTTCAGTGGCAGTGTTTTATGTCAGGTTGACTGCTGCATTGGGTGACACCATATTGTAGCAGTTACACGGAAATCTACCTGACAGCTAAGTACTGATAATATGCTCTCCTCTAACACATTGCATATATTCATTTTTCCTAGGGGACATTTTCAATTATCCCTTGGTTTGTGGTGAGGGTTCATTCCCTTTTAAATAGAATAAAAGGAGTATAGTGCTACAAGAAGGAGTTTTCTTTCACAGCACAAGCTCTGACAAAAATTTGTTTTATTAAATTATTTAGTTGATAAGGGCACACGTTTTATCCTTTTTGATAGTAAGTTAGTGTGGATAAGCAATTTTTGGGTTTTTTTTGGATAATAATGTCCTGGCAATGTCTGAGTTTTTATACTATTTCCTTTTTTAATTGGTCATGTTTTATTTGATTCTTTTATCTGTCAAATATGTGTGCATATATAGTCCAAAAGACATTTTACTGCCCACTCTATTTTTTTTTTAAAGGACATTGGACATTAAGGTGTTAAACTGCAAGAGTAACAATAATGTTGACCACAACTTATCTCAGTGATGCTCTCTGGAAGGGCAAGCTCCACAAGGGCTACCCGCTCAGCATCCATGCAGTGAGCACCAGGGTTGCAACAAGGAGCTGCCCTCCTGTGAAATGAGGTCTGGGTCAGAGCCCAGGCAAAGAGGGTCCTTTTGCGAGAGCTGCAGCAGTTAACAGGAAGCACGGCTGCTGAGGCCAATATGGATCCCTTCTTGGCCTGGAGCTTTAGGAGTGTCTTCACGATGAGCGGAATTGTGGGGTAGGTATAGAGCAGGCCTTTCCCCCAGTGGACAAGGAAGGCATCTGGAGCCAGGTAATCGCTGGCTGGCCTCCGGGAACAGAACAGAGCTACCTGGACATTCTGCACTGTGGCAAAGCAGTGCATGTCAGGAGTACCCCACTCTCAAAAGATCTGGTCTATTACCTCCCTGTTGAGGAATCATTCATGTGGATGAAGAACCCAGCTGAGGCGATCCGCTAGGCCATTGCGCTTGCCAGGCAGATAGGTTGCCTAGAGATCCATGCTGTGTAGCAGGGCAAACTTACAGGTCAAACAGTCTCTCAACACAGGAGGTATGAGCCCATGCCTCCCTGCTTGTTCACATAGGCTATGGCCACCTGGTTGTCCTTCTGGATCAGGACCACCTGATTCGCCAGGTGCACCCAAAAGGCATGGAGAGCATTTGCAATGACCCTGAGCTTTAGAAAATTGATCTGATGAAGGTCCTTGCTCTCATTACACAGGCCATGTGCAGAGACCGTTCAGGTGTTCTCCCCCTGCTGAGCTTGGAGGCATCCATCTGCAGGGCACTGCTGGTTAAAATGGGAGGCCCTGATGCAAGTTTGCTATCACATGGACATTGTGAGATGTGACATGACTCTCAAGGCTCAGACCAGCCAAGGAATACACATAGGCGATACACATAGGCTCTCGCAAAAGGACCCTCTTTGCCTGGACTCTGACCCAGACCTCATCTCGCAGGAGGGCAGCTCCTTGTTGCAACCCTGGTGATCACTGCATGGATACTGAGCGGGTAGCCCTTGTGGAGCTTGCCCTTCCAGAGAGCATCACCGAGATCCTGCTAGAGGGAGGAGTGGCTCAGTGGTTGGGACAGGTTACCTCAGGCCAGAAGTTCAATTCCCACATGGGGACAAGCAACCTCAAGCCGGAGGGACTGGGGTCTCTAGTCCAATGGCCACTCCTTGTGGCCTTGGGCAAGCTACTTAACCCTCCATTGCCTCAGGTACACTTAAATTGTGAGCCCTTCGGGGACAAGGGAATAAAAAGTACCTATTAGTATACATGTAAACTGAACTGATTCTAAAGAGCGCGGTATAAAAAAATAAATAAAATAAATAAATCAGCTAGTCAGAATGATAGCGTACTCTTTGAAACAGTGATACCCAGCTTATTGGGGTTGAAGGAGATGAACAACTGAGAGGATTGATGCAGTGACCACCAACCTGTCCTGAAGGCATCCTGAGGTCCACTGCCATTGCATTTGCAAGGTCCACTGAGCATGCTGCATGCAAAGGCAGGCCTGAGGGTTGACCTGCACTGTGGCTGCCATGTGTCCAAGGGTTCTTAGCAGCCCCTAGGCTGTGGTGTGGTGCTGGCATTGCAACGTGCCCACCACTTCGATGAAGCGTTGCAGTGGTGTTGAGGAGGGCCCTGATGAACTCCAGTTTCTGTACCAGCTGGAGATGAGACGTCAGAAGGTTGATCACAAAGTTGAGTCATTCGAGCACCTGAATTGTGAGTTTGGTAGGCTGCCATACACTGGCCAGCGTGGGACCTTTTACGAGCCAGTTGTCCAGGTACGAGAAGACAAAAAAAACCCGGGTCCGAAGGAAAGCAGCCATGACCGCCAGGCAGTTTGTGAAGACCCTGGATGCTGTGGCCAGCCCGAAGGGCAGAACCTGGTACTGATAGTGTTGGCTGCCCAGCATGAACCTAAGGTAATGTCTGTGATGCAGTTGGATTGGATGTATGCGCATACACATCCATCACATCCAAGGAGCATAGCCAGTCATCTTGTAGGAGGAATGGGAGCAGCATCTCCAACGAGACCATTTTGAACTTTTCGCACACGAAGAACCGGTTGAAGTTTCACAGATCTAGAATGAGGCATAACCTGCCAATCTTCTTGGGGACTAGGAAGTATCTGGAGTAAAAGCCCTGTCTGATCAGGACTGGCGGAACAGGCTCTATGGTGAGGTCGGCCAATAAGGTCACAACCTTGGTCTGCAGGAGGCCCCAGTGCACAGGATCCATGAGGTACTCCCCGGGTTTGTGAGGAGGTGGCAGCTGGATGAAATGAAATCAATAGCCACTTTGGATGATGTGTAGCTCCCAGGCATTCGAGATGACGAGAGGCCACCGATGGGCAGAGTGCCCCATAAGGGAGCTTCGACAGATGATGATCAGCTGGCTATGCTCCTGAAGACCCCATCAAAGACTCATACCCGGCTTTGTCTGGGGGGCAGATTGTGCTTTCAGAGCTTTCTCCCTCCACTGTGAGCGGGTAGTTTGGGCCTTAAGCTACACCTGCAGCTGAGATGGAAAGTACCTCCACAGGCACGGAAGAAAAGCCGTCTTGGTTTGAAGTTTCTTTTGCGCAGGATCTGATGTTTTCCTGGAGAGCCTGGTGAGGGTCACCTGCACCCTTTCCAGCTCTATGGCCTTTTCCTCCATGAGCTTGCCAAAGATGTTCTCACCCTGGCAGGGGACATTGGCAATCTTGCCCTGGACCCACTATTCAAGGTCAGAGGACTGCAGCCAGGCCATCTGCCGCACAACGATACCTATGGCCGCCACCCTATGAGTGGATTCAAAGGAGTCATAAGCACCCCGGACAATAAACTTTGAGCAGTCCTTGCTATGAGTGACAAGGCCTCAAAAAGAATTGGGGCAGTCCTTGGGAATGAGAGAAGCAAGATCCTCGATGTCCAACATGACATCCTTGAGGAACATAGCCTGGATCCTGGCCTACCAGACTTACATGGCCATCAGCATGGAGCCCTGGAAGCACCTCTTCCTGAAGGAGTCCAGGGTCTGCACCTCCCCCATGGGCAGTACCGAGGAGTACATTTTAGCACTCTCTAAGCACTTCAAGGTGGACTCAGCCACAATGGAATTGTGGGGCAATTGAGGCTTCTCAAAGCTTTTTGG
Organism: Ichthyophis bannanicus; assembly: GCA_033557465.1. NCBI lineage: Eukaryota > Metazoa > Chordata > Amphibia > Gymnophiona > Ichthyophiidae > Ichthyophis > Ichthyophis bannanicus. The sequence goes on along the minus strand of CM066032.1, from coordinate 1,666,293,607 downwards.
ACCTGGTAGATGGAGTCAAGCTGGTGGCTGATGGCCAGAAGCACAAGCAGTGCCTTCCATAGCCGCAGTAGCAGCCTCTGCAGGACATGATGGGCGGGAATCGTTACCACCTCAGGAGCCGAGGGGTTTTGAAGGAGTTCCAATTCCTCCATCCTCCATTTCTTTTCCAATTCCAGAAAAAAGGGGATGACCTTGGCCAGATCCCAGACAAAATCCTGGAATGACATGTCTTCTGAGGGTGATGAGTTGGATGGAAGATCCTGGGCTTGAAGATCAGACACAATCTATTCCACCCTCGCTGTCTTTCTCATGCCAAGAGGCACTAAGATGGCACTGCACACGGATATTCTCCTTGTGCTTCCCTTTAACGAAGACGGGGTCTCTGTAGAGGGTTTCCCCTCTCCACTTGAACCCTTCTGCTCTGACTGAGCCCTCTTCTCTTTTCCCGTGGCCACTTAAGGCATGGACGAGGGAATCGGGGCTGAAGATGGTGAATCAGATGAGCCAAAGAGTGACCCTTCAGCCCTCAACACGCCATCGGCAAGCAGAGCTCATACAATGCCAGCTGCTGGTCAGGTCCAAGGCATTGTAAGCACCAATTATGGCAGTCAGTGGCAACAATGGCCTTGACACATTTGGTGTGTATTTTAAAGCTGCTAACTGGCTTCAACATGCCGAAATATACTGCCACAACAAAATCAAACTGAAAAATGGCTGTGGGCAAAAAAAGCCCCCAAAAGGGGAAAAACCACCAAAAAGTGCAAAAAAACAACAGAAAAAAAATACCTGAAGGACAAGAAAAAGGCTAACTGATGACAGGCAGTGAAAAAATGAGTGAAAGCTCAGCCATGAAGGCAAGAAATTAAAACTTTTTTCTGGACTGCAGGAACATGCCCTAGGGCAGCGATGGCGAACCTATGGCACGCGTGCCAGCTGTGGCACGCGAAGGCCTTGCAGCTGGCATGCGGGAAGGTCCGCAATCAAAATATGCGGCATTAAAAAAAAAAAAAAAAACTGCCGGGGCCGGGGCCGGGGCCGCCGCGGCAGAATCGAGTGTGCCGCGGGGCCCCCCCGCCCAGCAGATCCTGCCCTCCGTCCCCGGTATCACCTTCTCTCAGCTGCCTCTAGTCAAACGCGCCTGCTTTCAGAGCGCGAGTGGAGTTTCTTCCTCGCTGCTCTGTTATGCCCGCGGGGGCTGATGGGAAGTTCCCATCAGCCCCCGCGGGCTTAACAGAGCAGCGAGGGAGAAACTTCCTTCGCGCTCTGAAAGCCGGCGCGTGTGACTGGAGGCAGCTGAGAGAGGTAATACCGGGGACGGAGGGCAGGCTCTGCTGGGCGGGGGAGCCCCGCGGCACACTCGATTCTGCCGCGGCGGCCCCGGCCCCGGCAGCGACAGCTTTCTTTGTAAAAAAAATTTCGCTGGGGGGGGGGGGTTAGGAGTGGTAATGGCTGGGGGGGGGGGTTAGGACTGGTGATGGGCTGGGGGGGTTAGGAGTGGTAATGGCTGTGGGCTGTTGGGGGGTTAGGACTGGTGAAGGGCTGGGGTGGCCAAGGAAAGGCAAATGGCAGAATGGGGGGTAAGGAGTGGTGATGGGCTGGGGGGTTAGGAGTGGTAATGGGCTGGGGGGGTTAGGAGTGGTCATGGCGGTGGGCTGTTGGGGGGTTAGGACTGGTGATGGGCTGGGGGGGGCTAGGACAGGAAATGGGCTGATGGGGGGTTAGGAGTGGTGATGGGCTGGGGGGGTTAGGAGTGGTAATGGGCTGGGGGGGGTTAGGAGTGGTAATGGCTGTGGGCTGTTGGGGGGTTAGGACTGGAGATGGGCTGGGGGGGTTAGGAGTGGTAATGGCTGTGGGCTGTTGGGGGGGCTAGGACTGGTACTGGGCTATGGGGGGCTAGGACAGGAAATGGGCTGATGGGGGGGGTTAGGAGTGGTGATGGGCTGGGGGAGGTTAGGAGTGGTGATGGGCTATGGGGGGGCTATGGGCTATGGGGGAGCTAAGTCTATATGGGCTGATGGGATTAGGACTGGAAGTGGGTTGATGGGGGCTTAGGACTGGTAATGGGCTATGGGGGGCTAGGACAGGAAATGGGCTGATGGGGAGGGGTTAGGACTTGAGGTGGGCTGTTGGGTGGGGTTAGGACTGGTAATGGGCTATGGGGGGCTAGGACAGGAAATGGGCTGATGGGGAGGGGTTAGGACTTGAGGTGGGCTGTTGGGTGGGGTTAGGACTGGTAATGGGCTATGGGGGGCTAGGACAGGAAATGGGCTGATGGGGAGGGGTTAGGACTTGAGGTGGGCTTTTGGGTGGGGTTAGGAATGTAAAAGGGCTGATGGGGGGTTAACACTGGAGGTGGTCTGAGGGGGTTAGGACTGGTAATGGGCTATGGGGGGTTTAGGACTGATAATGGGCTATGGGGGGGCTGGGACAAGAAATGGGCTGATGGGGAGGGGTTAGGACTTGAGGTGGGCTGATGGGGTTAGGACTGGTAATGGGCTGTGGGCTGATGGGGGGTTAGGACTGGCAATGGGCTATGGGGGGGTTAAGACTGGTAATGGGCTGTTGGCTGATGTGGGCTGTATGTTAGTGGGCTATGGGTGGTTAGTAAAGATAATGGAATATGGGGGGGCTAGGACAGGAAATGGGCTGATGGGGAGGGGTTAGGACTTGAGGTGGGCTGATGGGGTTAGGACTGGTAATGGACTGTGGGCTGATGGGGGGGGGGGTTAGGACTGGCAATGGGCTGATGGGGGGCTGACTGGAAATGGGTTGATGGGGGTTAGGACTGGAAGTGGGCTGATGGGGGGGTTAGGACTGGAAGTGGGCTGATGGGGGTTAGGACTGGTAATGGGTTATAGGGGGGCTTAAACTGAAAATGGGGTGATGGGGGGTTAGGACTGGAAGTGGGTTGATGAGGGGGGGCTAGGACTGGTATTGGGTTGGGGGGGTTCTAGGACTGGAAATGGGTTGGGGCTGCTAGGACTGGAAATGGGCTGATGCAGGGACTAGAAGGGAATGGATGCTGGGTGAGGCTGGAACTAGAAGGGAGCTGGTGTTGGGGGAGGATTAGAATGGGATGAGGCTGGGAGAGTAAAATGGAGAGGGGAAAAATATTTTGTGTGGGAGGGATAAAAAATCTACAATTGGCCGGGTATTGGGAGAATAAGTGGGGATTGAGGATGGAGGGGTAAATTTTGAGTAGATGAAATAGGAATGAGGAAAGAGCAAAAGGAGAAAGATTAGTATGTTAAAGCAGATGTAGAGAGAGAATGGAAAAAAACCCCCAAGAAGACAGAAGAAAGGACAAATGGACAGCAGATGGAGAGTTAGCAGAAGACACGAAGAAACCAGAAGAAAGTGGCTGGAACAATTGCAACTGAAAAAAAATGCACAAAAGGTAGAAAAATATCTCTTTATTTTGAATTTATTAACTGGAATATGTCAGCTCTGGGAAATGTGCATCATTAATTTTTGCGCTTTGTTTAGTACAAGAGGAAATTAATTTATAGTTTTATTTCTACAGTGTTGTTGTATATTCCAAGTTTGGCTTTTGGGGTTCCCAGTTTAATTATTGTCTTCCTGTTTCTAAATTGTGATTCCTTGTTTGGTGATGGTCTGTTCTGCATGTGTAACTGAGCTGAGGTATTCTGTTTATATAATTCCTATTTGACATTGCCACTTGTTCTTTCCCCAGTAGGTCATGTATTGTTGTTCTCTGAAATATTGGTTTAATATTTGCAGTGTTGCCTTTTGATAGTTAGGGTATGGTGCTTTGTGAGTCCTGGTAGTGCTGTTAGGATACGGCGGGTTTGCTATGGGTTCTAAATGGGCAGCGTTTGTAGTAGTTCCTAATGTGCCTGGCGGTTGGTACTGGATTATAGTAATGTAGAAACCTTTTAGTCTTTCTTTATCCATATACTCATTAAGAGGCATGTTTACTAAAAGTTAGTGTATGGTAACATTATGCAAATATTTATGCAAATGAGGCACCTTATGCAAATGAGGCTTTAATTGACGTGCTGGCACTTTGAGGAAATTCTTTGGTTTTGTGCGGCAGTTTGGGCACTCGGGCTCAAAAAGGTTAGCCATCACTGCCCTAGGGGCTCCGCAGAAAAAAGAAGACTAGAGAATTTGGTGCCACAGTGGGCGGGGAAGGCAAGTGCACATGCACAGTATACCTCCCAAAAGCTTAGTTTGGAAGCTGGGGAATGTTCCATGTGGGGCTCCATCGGTGGCATCACCCATACGTGAGGCCTTATTTCCTGCTTGTTCATGGAGAAACTATGTTTCAAATCAAATTAAATCCAGATGTAACTATTGACTTTAAATACAATTTCCCCAAAATGTTCCTGACAAATTTTTCAAACATATTCCCTAGGGTCACTAGGAGTTGGCATCAACTCAACGGCACTTAACAAGAACATTTTTTACAATGCAAAGAACAGTTTTACAGGACGAAATGGAAAAAAATCTGATTGCTGTTTTCAATTCTTAAGCATATATTTGTGAATTTTAAAGTGTGTATAATTCAAAGTTTGCTTATCAGTGTAAACATTTCTCTAGAAAATGACAGCCATTAATTCATTTTACATTTATTGATACTAAATTCACATAATATCAGCACAACAAACCAAACTGGTATATGACCATACTTATGTTTGACTTTCATAAATACAAATAAGGGGTAGCAATACAATGCAAGTGAAGCGTAGCAAACAGAAAATTAGTAAGTTACATTCAAGAAATAATTAGCAGATATGACATACTTTTCTTTAAACTATAGATAGAATAGTTCCATATGATACAGATTGTGGGAAGGATGTTCAAGGCGCAGAAGCAATGCTTAACCGTTATCAAAACCAGCACCAAACTATAGAGAATAGAACCGCTTTATCACTGTGCTAAAGTAAAACATTCATGGAAAACCCAGTTTGTGTAAGTTCAAAGATCTATAAAGCAGTTAATGGATAGCTGTAATGCAATATATATGATGTAGTAAATAATTACAAAAACAAAATAGAAAACCAGAAGTACTTGGTATATAACTGAGTAGCGCTAAAACATTTCAACACTTTCATTATAAATAAAGAATGATATATGTGCTTCATATAAGGAATACAGTGTTTCCCTTTCATAACAAATTACTCTCGTACCATCAAGACCCTAAACTTTCTCATGGTGATTACAATTTGTTCTTCATGAAAACTGGTTGGTAATGAGACTAAGCCTCCTGGTACAGTTGACTTTCCCCTTGTGTCCTGAAAGCAGTCTTTGTTCACTCACTGTAGGTGCTATTGTTTGGCATCACAGGGTTATATTTGGAGGAGGGGGGAAGATACAGAGGAAAAACAGAGCACAAGCATACTAATCACCACACATACACATGCTCTTTAAAAATATGTCTCTGACATATTAGGTTTGGTCTACCTTTCATCTCCATGCCCATCAAAGCATCTTCTAAACTGTACCCCATAGCATAAACGTATCACAGACCTTTCATATTCAGTCAATATTCAACTTGCTTTATGTCTCCTCTCTCCAATTCTCACACACAATTATTACACAGACTCCCAAGTAATCTAGGTGAACAGCCTTCTCGTCTTACTGCCTTCCTCCATCCGTCTTTGGAATTTCACTCTTGTGAATAGCAGTGTTCAGGAACTAGAATTTAGACTGCTCCAAGCTAAAGCTTTGAAGGTTCAGCCTGCCCCTACCTTTCTTTTCATCTCCTATGTGTCTTTGTTTAGGTTTCATAATATCTTAATGTGGGTGCTAAATTTAATTGCATATTAAACTCCTGGTCATCCTAATATTTGTTGTTCTGAAAATCTTCTATTGTCTTTTAATTCACCTTGAAATACATTTTAAAATGATAACAAAATATATCCTAAGGTAGCAGAGAGAGAAATGTTACTAACCAGTGTCCTGAGTGTCAATACTCTAAGCGTTAAGGCAATTAATTCCCTTCTTATTGAATAAAGCAAAGAAATTTATCAAGACAAGACATTTTCTTTCTCATTCTTTCATATTGTACCTGTTCATCGTTGCGAGCAGAATTCACTATCATCTCAAAATCAGGAGAGAAATAACCAATGCAACTTTAATGTCCATTCATACTGACTGTCTCATAAGAAATATCTCATTACATTATACGCTGTGGGTTTTAAAGGCATCTGGTGATAAATAGCTGCATTTAATCTGAGTAAGCCTGTTCAGTAATATTTTGGCATTTGTAACAACTCCATCAATGTAGGTATAAGAAACTGGACAGTGAACGTGACACTTAGTGCAATGTGTACATTGCTTTGCATACCAGCTGTTCATATTCCTAACGTTGCATAAATAATAAGAATTATATGCTTAAGGTGTTCTATATCTTGGTAGCTGATGGTGTCTGCCTTTGCATGTAAAGTGACATAGAAGTATTGTCGGTCGAGGCGATGGCTTTCAGTGTAATCCTCGTGGATGACTTTGCTGCAGACTAGCTACAGGTCATCGCTTTCCACTAAGTCTGACTGCAGGTGGACAGGGTTAGCTTCAGGCTGAAATGCAGCTTTGATGTCCAGTCCTTGATCAGAAAGTGCAGCATATCGACTGGCAGAAGGCCGTACCTTTTTCGGTTTCGTGATGTGTGGCTGTTGCTGCCACTGAGCTGTTGACAAAGAGTAAGATGTTAATGATTTGCTCTCCCATATATAAATGTGAACCAGCTAATGGGTGTTTTGTTTTTATGTATCTCAATGACGTTTTTTTGCACTAGAAGTGAAAGCCATAGCACCTCTAAATCTGTGCTGGTTCCTTGCTTTCACGGAAGTTGGACCTACTTAAATTTTATTTTATTTTATTTATTTATTTAACTATTTTCTTCTATACCGCCCCTTCCAGAGATCAAGGGCGGTTTACATGTAACAGTTTAACAGTATTGTACACATCTGTATACATTTACATTGAACAGTAGAATTCAACTATTTACATTGAACAATAAAATTTAACTTTGTAAGGTATTAAAGTAGAACAATCGTCAAACTATTTACAATAAATATTTACAGTGGCTGTGTGTGGTGAGTAGGACAAGTGTAGGAGTTGGAATTTATTTCCTTTTATGCATAATATGCACAGAATAAATTGCATTTATTCTGTGCATATTAAGCACTCCTATCTATTAGAAGTGGCATTACTGAATACGTATAGAGACTGGTGACCAGTGCTGCTGTATGCATAGCAGTGATATTCAGACCGCTATTTGTATAGTTATGCATTTTAATTTTGGACAGTCTTCTTGCTATGCTAAATTAAACTGCATAGCGATAAGGATAGTGGCGGAATATCTCCAATTATCTATAGAGTTAAATGGAATACCCTCATTCTGCCCTGGCACTATTCGAACAGTACTGCGGCGAGGGCCAGCCCTACCACTAGACGGACTAGGCATCCACCTAGGACGGCAGGCATTGGGGGGAGTCAGCGCCATATCTGCAAAGTCAATCAGGGAAGCCCTTCAAAGCTGCTGTCAGTGGTGGGCTTGGGGGCATCTATGTACGTGTTTAAGTGCTCAAGACCTTCAGCCTCCTGCCACTACGTCAGAGTGGGCAGACCTTGAGCACATGCACATGTGTGCAGATATGCAAAGGCCCACTACCGACAGCGACTTTAAAGGACTTCTGTCTGTGCCAGAGCTGCACTCTTGCCCCACTGAAGCCTGATTTTTTTTTTTTAGGGCTACTGCAGAGGTTGGGTGGTGGGGGCAGCAATATTGGTTGTAGATGGAAAGGAAGATGCTGGATACCTTGGGAGGATAAGAGGGAACATGCTGGATACCTGGAAAGGGGGGGGGGGGGTAGAAGGTAAGGTGAGAGAGAGAGAGATGCTGGAGACCTGAGGAGGGGGGGGGGGAGGGAAAGAGAGATCCTGGACACCTTAGGGGGGTAGTGAATGGGAAATGCTGGAGACCTGAGAGGGTGTGTTGGGAAGGGGAGTTGCTGGGCAACTTTGGGGGGGGGAGGGTAGGGAAGGGGAGATGCTGCACTATGGGTGGGATGGAGGTACACGGCCAATGGTTCCTCTAGGGCAGCGATGGCGAACCTATGGCACGCGTGCCAGCTGTGGCACGCGAAGGCCTTGCAGCTGGCACGCGGGAAGGTCCGCCATCGAAAAAAAAAACAACAACCCTGTCTGCTGCCGTTGTCGGGGCCGCCGCGGCAGAATCGAGCGTGCCGCGGGGCCCCCCTGTACCCACCGGCAGAGCCTGTCCTCCCCGTAGCAGCTCTCTCTTTGGAGCTGCAGTCAGACTCGCCGGCTTGCAGAGCGCGAAGGGAAGAGTTTCCCTTTCGCGACTCTGTTAAGCCCGCGGGGGCTGATGGGAACTTCCCATCAGCCCCCGCGGGCTTAACAGAGCAGCGAGGGAACTCTTCCCTCGCGCTCTGCAAGCCGGCGCGTCTGACTGCAGCTCCAAAGAGAGAGCTGCTACGGGGAGGACAGGCTCTGCCGGTGGGTACAGGGGGGCCCCGCGGCACGCTCGATTCTGCCGCGGCGGCCCCGACAGCGGCAGCAAACAGGTTTTCTTTTTTTTTTTTTAATTTTCCCTGGGCTGGGCTGGGCTGGGCTGGGGGTGGGGGGTGGGGGTTAGGAGTGGTGCTGGGCTGGGCTGGGGGGCTTAGGAGTGGTGATGGGCTTGGCTGGGCTGGGGGGGGTTAGGAGTGGTGATGGGCTGGGCTGGGCTGGGGGGGGGTTAGGAGTGGTGATGGGCTGGGCTGGGCTGGGCTGGGGGGGGGGTTAGGAGTAGTGATGGGCTGGGCTGGGCTGGGGGGGGGTTAGGAGTGGTGATAGGCTGGCCTGGGCTCGCGCGGGTTAACACAAGTCAACTCATTGGCTCGGGGGTGTGAGGAGTAGAGATGGGCTGGGGTGGGGGGGTTAGGAGTGGTGATGGGCACTGGGCTGGGGGGTTAGGAGTGGTGATGGACACTGGGCTGGCTGGGGGGGGTTAGGGGTGGTGATGGGCACTGGGCTGGCTGGGGGGGTTAGGAGTGGTGATGGGCGCTGGGCTGGGGGGGTAGGAGTGGTGATGGGCACTGGGGGGGGTTAGGAGTGGTGATAGGCGCTGGGGGGGCTTAAACTAAAAATTGAGTGATGGGGGATTAGGACTGGGAGTGGGCTGATGGGGAGGTTAGGACTGGAAATGGGCTGGTGGGATTAGGACTGGGAGTGAGCTATGGGGGGCGAGGACTGGTAATGGGTTGGGGGGTTGCTAGGACTGGAAATGGGCGGAGTGGAAGGGGGCTTGAACTGCAAATAGCTGTTGGGGATGGGGCTTGGAATGGAAATGGGCTGAGGGGAAGTGGGGGGCTTGAACTGCAAATAGCTGATGGGGACGGGGCTTGGAATGGAAATGGGCTGAGGGGAAGTGGGGGGCTTGAAGAAGGGAATGGATGCTGGGTGAGACTGGAACTAGAAGGGAGCTGATGTTGGGGGAGGATTAGAATGGGATGGGGCTGGGAGAGTAAAATGGAGAGGGGAAAAATATTTTGTGTAGGAGGGATGAAAAATCTACAATTGGCCAGGTATTGGGAGAGTAATTGGGGATTGAGGATGGAGGGGTAAAATTTGTGTGGATGAAATAGAAATGAGGAAAGAGCAAAAGGAGAAAGATTAGTATGTTAAAGCAGATGTAGAGAGAGAGAGAATGGAAAAAAAACTAGAAGAGAGAAGAAAGGACAAATGGACAGCAGACGATGGAGAGTTAGCAGAAAACATGAAGAAACCAGAAGAAAATGGCTGGACCAATTGCAACTGAAAAAAAATGCACAAAAGGTAGAACGATATCTCTTTATTTTGAATTTATTAACTGGAATATGTCAGCTCTGGGAAATGTGCATCATTAACATCTGCGCTTTGTTTGGTACAAGAGGAAATTCCTATTTGACGTTGCCACTTGTTCTCTTTCCCCAGTATTCACTGAAATGTATTGGTTTAATATTTGCAGTGTTGCCTTTTGATAGGTAGGGTATGGTGCTTTGTGAGTCCTGGTAATGCTGTCAGGATACGGCGGGTTTGCTATGGGTTCTAAATGGGCAGCGTTTGTAGTAGTTCCTAATGTGCCTGGCGGTTGGCACTGGATTATAGTAATGTAGAAATCTTTTAGTCTTTCTTTATCCATACACTCATTAAGAGACATGTTTACTAAAAGTTAGTGTATGGTAACATTATGCAAATATTTATGCAAATAAGACCACTTATGCAAATGACGTGCTGGCACTTTGAGGAAATTCTTTGGTTTTGTGCGGCAGTTTGGGCACTCGGGCTCAAAAAGGTTAGCCATCACTGCTCTAGGGTGTCCGATACCCTTGGACCGGTCTTAGCTGTGGTGGTCTATGAGAATTTCCAGCAGCATTATACATATATACATATAATGCTCTGAAAATTCATGGATAGGGGGTTTATATGTTTAGCAGCTGCTATTAAATGTATAAACCTTTTTGAATACTGACGCTCAATTTTTATGGAATGAACTACTGTTAAAAGTCAGCCTCTTTCATCCTCTTATATTTGAAAAGACTTTAATTCAAATTGCTTTTAGATATCTATCATGAAATTGCCAATTTTATTTTCTTTCATATCAGCTTGCCCCAATTCCCTAGGCCAAAAAACATAAAAGAAGAAAGCTGAAACAGGGGCTTAAATTCCTCAAATCATGATGTGCACAAAAAAATAATTCTACTTTTGAACAACTGCCTAATTTTCCCACCCTGTGGTACACTAACTTTGGGCATGCTGTTTTATTTTTAATTACACTTTAGCACTTCTGATCTTTGATTTATTGAAAAGCACTTTCAAAGCAATATCCTTGGACAAAGATCTTCTGCACAATGATGCTCTCTCTCCTGATTCCCTTTGCTCTCACCAAGAAGGAGAGTGAAAATGTCATTCTGAGATTCAGCAGTAGATGAATGGGATTTCGAGTGTGTATGATTATGTGAGGGTAATGCCAGTTGCTTGAGTTATCCCTCTCTTCTTTGAGAATGGTGAAAATTGTGGCAATTATCGATAGGACTGACCTCGGACACAGTAAGCATGTACAAGGCGAGGAGGATAGCAATCGGCTGCTCAATGTGGAGCCTCCACACATTTTGCTGGAGCCCCTGGCTGCTGCCTACAGTAGAAGAAAGGAGCGAACAGTGCTCGCTGGTCTGAGCCACAGAGGACTAGGAAGAGGCCCAAGTGAGCCATCTTGGTAAGGATGGTTTACTTGCTGCTTACCTGTTAATAGTGCATTATTTCCTGTATGATTGCTCTCAATTTAAAAACAAAACAAAACAAAACAAAACATGATTCACTGATACAGCCCTTGAAGGAGCAGCAACTATAGCCTCAGGGCTACTGTGTTCCTGATTGAAACTGTGCACATTGTTGGATTTATTTAATACTTAGGTCTTTTTCGTAATGCATTTTGTGGCAAGTCTCTTTTTTTTTTTTGTGGACAGCAACAGGCTATATTTAGGAATATTGTGCATGTCTGGCTGTTTGCAATTAGTGCAGCCCTCTTGGGTTGCCAGCTTGTCCCAGGTGTATGTGTGGTGTAGCCGTTCTCACTGCCTAAGGCAAATGAGTGGAGCAAGCAGTGCGATAGTTACATGCACTCAATGGGGCAAAATCCGGATTAGCGGAGCCTGCTTAGTTGCCCACGGATAGCCTGGCAATCCCACTTGTTCGCTGCATGTTTTCTTAAATTTTGCATATGTCGTTTGCCTTTTCTACAATGTTAGTCCAATTTTATAAAAAAATAAAATAAATGAAATGCAATTGAAAAAAATAGAAATAGGGAGGCAAGATGGCGGCAGGCAGTTGCTCCTGAACTGAAGATACGTGCTGTTCTCCACTCAGATCTGAAAGTGTCGACTCTGACCCGTCTTTGTAATGGGTCAGAGGAAATGGAAGCAGGCTAACCTACCCTCGGGTATGGCGTCTACCACTGTTGCTGGTCAGAGGACTTTGGAGCTGTGCGGCTTTTCGGCAGCAGGAACAGGAGTGGCGTCTTTGACAACACCGCATAAGGATATTTCGACGGAGTTGGGCACTTCAGGGGTTTGGTTATCTCTGGAGCAGTGCGCTCCCCCATTACAGCCTGGAAGCTTGCGTTTGCCTAGTGTAATACTTCCCTCCAGCTTAGCAATGAGTACGCCGTTGCAGGGAAGAGGACTCACAGGTGTTTTCAGCACTCCGTACTAGTTCCCCATGGAGTACTGCTACTGCAGCAGCTGGTGATTCATCTTCCCGGGATGCGGGTATACAGCCTGTGAGGTCTGGAGGAGTGCACCTTCCAGGAGTTCGAGGTATGGTAAAACCTGCGCTTATAACATTGGATGCGCTATGGGATGCTATAGCTTCTTTGACTGCAGTTGTGGGGTCTGTTAATATGGAAATTTCTCAACTCAAAACGAACTTAGCTGAGATGACCAGTGTCCAGGAGCAACAAGTTGGAGTTGTTTCTTGATTGGATTTAGAACTGGGACAGCTTCGAGAGACAGAGGTTGCTCAGGTAAAAGACAGGATGTTGCTGGCTAGGAAGATCGTGCATTTGGAGAATCAAGCACGGAAGAACAATTTGAGACTATTAAATTTTCCTACACCTCCTGTTCTGTCTCCCACGGAGATGCTGAGGAAATACTTTTTGTGAGGTCCTTAAGATGCCGCAGGAGCATTTTCCTCCTCTGACCCGGGTTCAGAACCTATCTTTGGGCAGGTGACTGAGGTAATAGTCCTGGGAATATTGTTTCTGAGGTAGGGGATCTTACGGGGTTTTTTGAAAGCTCCCTTGAAGTAATAACTGAGAGAACTAACCTTATTTTACTGGCATTGGAATCCGATAAAGCTTTAATTCTTTGTTCATATTTTAGAAACCTCAGTGCATCGTTTTTGGGCTCTCAAGTTTGTGTTTTTCCTGACTTGTCTCGTGCTACCCAGATGAGGAGAAAGGAATTCCTGGCATATAGAGCTAGGGTCCTCTCTCTCTGGGAGCTACTTTTGTGTTAAAATTTCCTTCTCGTTGTTATATTATCTTTTTTTTTTGAGCCCGAGCAGCTCCTGCAGTTCCTAATTGCTAGGGAAGGGTCTGAGGTTGCTTTAATTACCCATACGGCTGACACATAAGACTCTGCCTGCTTTGACTTAGTTTTTCTTTTTGTATAACCATGACATGTGAGTTGTACTGGTTATGTATGGATTTTCCTGGAGCCTCCTGAGTTTTTCTTTTGGCTTGTGGACTAATTTGATAATGTTTTTTGGTTTTCTTTGTTTTTTCTTCTGTTTCTTTTCTTGAAGCCACGTTTCTTTTCATTCATGTATAGACTTGGATGTTATTGTAAATGCAAATAAAAAATATAGAAATAAACATTTCAAAATGTAATCCAATGAAAAATGCACCAAGGAGTACTGGTTGCAACCCAGAAACACCAATACACTGATTTTCCATATCTTCCAAAAATATCTAATGTAATTGTCTCTATGCAGTAAAGAGAGGATTACCAATTGGATGAAATTCCTTCCTCATATTCACTCTTCCTTCCCTACTATAGCAAACTTTGTCTTCTGCTTAAAGCAAGACTGCCCTCTTGTGAGACATGTACAAAAAAGATGAAAAATGTGTCTCTTCTGTGCTTTATTATTTTTGATTATGCAGCAATATTCCCTAGACAGGGTTCTGATTGGCAGATGATAAGAGCATACGATTTGCCATATTGGGTCAGACCAAAAGTCCATCAAGCTCAGTACCTTGTTTCCAGCAGTGGCCAATCCAGGTCACAAGTACCTGGCAGAATCCCAAAAGGTAGACATTCTATGCTGCTTATCCCAGGAGTAAGCAGTGGATTTATCCAGTACACTTTCATAATGGTTGATGAACTTTTCCTCCAGGAACTTGTCCAAAACTCTTTTAAACCCAGCTACACTAAGAGCTTTCATTACATCTTCTGGCAATGAAGTTCAGAGCTGAATTACTTACACATTAAGTGAAAAAATATTTTCTTTGATTAATCTTAAATGTATTACTTTGTAGCTTCATTGCATGTCCCCTAGCCTTTATACCTTTTGAAGCTGTAAATAGATTCAAGGTTACTTGTTCCACTCCACCAGGGCCAGTGTAAAGATAAGAGATATCCTAGGTGAACCTCATTCTGGTGCCCCCCTCCCTGCTCCTGTCCTTGCCCCAGTTGTCGCCGCTGCTGCCCCTCTCCAGGACCTGCAGTGATTGCAATGCCCTTAAAATGGCACCACAGCACTTACCATAACCTCCGGTACTGTGGTGCTGTTCCTGCTTTGCCCCTCCGATTCCACTTCCTTTTGCATGTGACATGGCTGGTCCAGCCTCTTCCACCCCCATGCAAACAGGAAATCTGTGTTGGAGGGGGCAGAAGCACAAACAGCACCACAGCACCGGAGGTTTCGGTAAGCACTGCAGTGCTATTTAAAGGCATTGCCAGTGCTCCAGGTGCTGGAAAGGGATGGCAGTGGCAACAATAGGCTGCCCTCGGACTATTGGTGCTCTAGGTGACTGCCTAATGATAACGCTGGCCTTCCACTCATTATTTTATAAACCTCTGTCATACTTCCCCTCAGCTATTTCTTCTCCAAGCTGAAGATTCCTAACCTTTCAAGCCTTGTCTCATGGGATATTTGCCCATGTCCTTTATCATTTTGGTCCCTGTACCTTTTCCAGTTCTGCTATATCTCTTTATAAATGCAGCGACTACAGCTACATGCCATGCTCAAGGTATGTTCACACCACGGAGCGATACAGAGGCATCACGATATCCTTGGTTTTATTCTCTATTCCTTTCATTATAAATCAGAGCATTCTATTTTCTTTCTTGGATTTCAATATATTAAGTAGCATTTTAGAAAGGATGTCTAAAAGTCAAATCGGGGACATCCAGAGCAGAATGTGCTGAGAAATGCCAGTGACATCTGTCTCCACCTGATTCTAGTAACGTAAACATCCTCGATGTGAATGTCCACACTGGCAGCCACATAGACTTGCCCCACTGGAAAGCATGGGGTGGGAATGCCCATCTAATTTAAACTAGTATAAGGGCATGTCCAGTGGCATAGCAAAACCAAAACATGAGCCCTCATTCCTTGTCAGTGTTCATTATCGGCATGGAAAACATACCGTAGATGGACAGGAGTGGACCTTCTCCATACTTTCCAGATGTCTGACAAAATGGCATTTTTCTAATATCTATTTGTGCTTTGAGCAGGTATAAGCTTGGATGTGGCTTAAGATGTCCAGGGCATTTGTGGAATCGGGCAGTGACGTCCATGTTCTGGGAACATTCTGGATATGCCTACTCCACGCCTCCCTGAAAGGGTAGCCCTGGCCCACTTCCTGAGCGAGGTGGAGGTCCTTCTGGCCTCCTGCAAAACTTCCACCTGCCAGGCCTATGCCATCAAGTGGTGCCGATTCTCTGTGTGGTGCGCAGAGAAGCGGATCAACCCCTTCTACTGTTCTGTCTATCTGGTGCTGCAGTACCTGCTTCACCTGTCCCAGGCAGGGCTGAAATCCAACTCTGTTAGAGTACATCTTAGCACACTTTCAGCGCACCACCATCTTGTCAAGGGCAAGCCCCTCTGCTCAGCCCCTCATGACTCACTTCCTGAGGGGCCTACTACTCTCAAGGCCACTCATCTGCCCTCCGGTAGCAGAGTGGGATCTCAACGTGGTTCACTCAAAACTTACCGTGCCACCCTTTGAGCCTCTCATCTCTTGCCAGCTTGAGTATCTCTCCTGGAAGTTAGTCTTTCTCATGGCGCCTCACCTCTGCTCACAGAGTTAGTGAGCTCCAGGTTCTGATGGCCCATACATCTTATACAAGGTTTCACAAAAGCAAGGTCGTACTCCACACACACCACAGGTTTCTGCCTAAGGTGGTGTCTCCATTCCACCTCAACCAGCAGGTGATGCTCACCACCTTCTTCCTGCGGCCTCATGCTAACAGGGCAGAGGCCGGTCTCCACACTCTGGCCTACTATCTGGAGCATACCCAAACCCTCCGTTGTTCCTCATAGCTCTTCATCTCCTATGACCCAAATCGGCTGCGGAAAGTGGTCTCTAAGCATACCCTGTGCTATTTGGGTGGCGGACTGCATCATCTTCTCTTAGGAACAGACTGGTCTCTTGCTGGAGTGCCATGTCACGGTGCACAAAGTCTGGGCCATGGCGGCATTATGGCATCTGTGGCCATAATTATCCATTTAGCAGATTAAGCCGGTATATGGAAAAATTATCCATTTACTTTAGGCCTACTAAATTAAGGGGCATGTTTACTATGCCCTACACTAGTAAAGTAGGTTTGGGTCACATTGCTAGTGTGACGTACCATGCTAGATGCAGGGGGTGGAGACAGTCATCTCCCTTTAATTTAGCACAGCTCGGTGAGTTAGAACCACTCTGGGGAGCAACTACCACCACCCATTGTGCTAGTGGTAGTTGCTCCCCTGTCAAGTGCCAGCAACATGGGCTTTCAAGGCTTGCATTAGCAGCACTACAGTTGGAATACTCAAGTGCCACCCCTCCACGCGCTACCCAGCCAGCATGGGCTTTTTTAGCACACAACACTGCAATACCTTTAGTGTGGTACCAGAAACGCTTTTTAACTTCATGCTACCCAGGTAGCACGCTTTATTAAACATTCCCCTAAGTACTGGCACGAGTACTGTATTATGTGTATATTCAGCATTACTACCTAAAGCGGCACTGAATACATGAATTAATTTAAGCAATGGTGCTGGCGCTTAAATTAGTATGATGGCCATGCCATCCGAATACTGACCCATTTTTAATTTTATACTGGGATGATTGTGGAGGAGTAGCCTAGTGGTTAGGGCAACAGCCTTGGACCAGAAAGACCAGTGTTCAAAACCCTCTGATACTCCTTGTGGCCTTGGGCAAGTCACTTAACCTCCACTGCCTCAGGTACAAACTTAGATGGTAAGGCCTCTGGGGACAGGGAATGCCTACTGTACCTGAATGTAACTCGCCTTGAGCTACTACTGGAAAGGTGTGAGCCAGTGGAGATGCCATAGAACTGGGGAAATACAATCACACTTTAATTGGTGTAGGCTATCGAGGCACCTAAACGTTTGATGCTTATTGAGGTTTATGGACATCCTTACACTTTTTTTCTCACTGATAGAGCTGACCAGTCGAAACATGAACTGTGTTGCATCATACTGATTTTTGAAGGTTTATCTAGTTCTTCTGACCCTCCAAGACAAGCTATTCTGCAAATCTTTTTAAGATGAAAATTTGTCCTTCATATCAGAGAAACTGTGGATTGGTAAATAAATCTTTTGGTGACACTTGAAATTTTGATGTTTAAGTGAAAGTACAATAAGAACTGGATTTCCATGGTGGCACCCATAGGTGACGAGGAGGGGCCTCTGCTCCTTCACCCCCTCCTGCCCTGATCACGTCTGCCCAAATCCTGCCCTGTCCTAATGTCCACTTCTCATCTATAGCTATCCTGTTAGAAGATATGGTCCCCAAGCAACAGAAGCAGTAACGCTCATAACAAAATTCAACACCAGGCTTGCCCAGGGTCTGTGGCATCCCACCCTCTCCATTTGCAGGCTTCATGTTACCATATAAACTTTACAAGGAAAGATGAGGGGCAGGACGCTGCAGGCAGGCCTGGTGCTGAATTTTGTTGTCAGCATTGCTGTTGTTACTTGGCACTGGATCTCTAAGTAAGACAGTGTGCGAGGCCCAGATTGAGGCATGGCAGGAGAGGTAACAGCCCAGTGCTTAACACTACTTATTCCTAAATACGGGCCTGACTATGGTACTATGAGAGCAAGTTTAAACATATGTGGGTTGCTGCAAATGATCTTTCAAAGGGAAACAGCCCATAGAATTTCCCTTTGAAGATTTGGGATCCAGGACTGTGCACACTTCTATACTAATGGACTCTGCAGGTGGCAAATCAATGCGATAAAACATGTGCAGTGTGCAGGAATTTCATAATGAATGTACTTGCCAGCTGTGCCCTTTCTCTGGCCTTGGTCCTGGCCCTGCTCCTTTGTGGCATGCGTAAGAGATAAAAGCATGTATGCTGTCAAATAGCATGTGTACTTATACCTGAAGATGCAAGAGTGATTTTCAGCCAATGATTTTTCTCACTAAACTGTTTAGTTACTTGGAAAAAATCATTTGGAGTCATCCTCTATGAGGTCTATGCCATATAATGTCCAGAAACCAGTGTTGGCTAGCAAAACAAAAATTAATGGGCAACTTTAAAAGCCATTTAATGAGTGATGAAAAATGATGTAGCATGCTTGCAGTAAGAGTGTCAGAAATACTGTGTTCATGCAGTTCTTGTGCATGTAAATTAAAAAATGCTTAGGTGCCTCCTAGCTTTTTTATTTCTTCAGGAGTCTTTCATGAGGTACATTGTCAAGGTTTTTCTATTTGTTTGGTTTATGTAACATTTTCAATTTAGTATCTTTTGTTGTAAACTGCACATTTAGTCTCACCGACATGCGGTATATTAAATTCAATAAACCATAAACCTGCTTTATCTGCTTTTTTTTTAAGAATGACCATCTAGGGTGACATAAGCCCCAACTTAAATTAAACCCATCCTGCCCCACTTCCCCCCCCCTCAGAACAGCTCAACAGACCTAGAACTCGAACATTACATTATTCAAGTAATTACTGTTTTAGTACTAACATTACTCTGTTCCAAATATACTAAACCAGACTAGACTAGTTTAGTTTAAGTTAAGCTAATTCCAAATTGTGTCTTGTAAAGTTAAGTTGAGTTAAGTTCTAGCTGTTCCAAGTAAACAGCTTTGACATTATGATAAGGCAGTATATAAAGCCAGTTAACTAAATACATAAATAAATATCATGTTAAAACAGCAATGAAACTTTCCTTCTGTTGCATGCAAATTTTTGTGGGCTCATGCTAATGGTTTTTTGGATCCCTTTAACATGCATGGTAAATTTTTGTTGCACAGCTTGCTATCTGGAGTACTGCTTCATGCAAGGGCCTTAATGTGCATACTAAAGTTTATTGCATAATAGAAGTAGTCTAGTGGTTAGATTAGCCCAATAGGCTAAGAACCCAGGAAACCAGTGTTCATAGTCTATTGCCTTCGTGAACGTGGGCAAGCTCCTTTACTTCTTGTTGCCTCATGTACTCACCTAGACCATAAGCTCGCTGGGAAATAGTCCTGAATTCTAATAATGCTGTAAACCGCCCTGAGCACCATTTCAAAAGGAAGGCTAAAAATTCAAAAATAATTCTTGCTTTTATACATGTAATTAATTATTATTCATAGGGCCCTTTAAGTATAATTTTAGATGCTACTTTTAAAAATCAACATTTATAACAGACGTTTTACAACCTTGGCAGGTCTTTCTGTTCTTATTCCATCTGTTCTTTGACTTGGAGCAGGTTCCAGTCAAAGCAGCTCTGGTTGCTGCAAACATTCCAGTTGGTCAGAAAGCAGCATATGTGTCCTGAATCGAACGCATTTCCCTTCATCCCAGCGGCTAAGCATTTTACTTCACCCAGAATATTATTAGCGGCTGTAGATCAATAAATCTGATGATGTCAGTTTTATGGTAGTACCTCAAAGCTTCTCTGTGTCAGACCATGCTTCCCAAACTCATTATAGCATAAGAAACCATCTGTACTTATGAAAGTGGATGTTTTATAGTGTTTTAAAGTTTGAGAGAGAAATTTTCAATCACTTAATTAGAGTTTAGGCCATTTAAATAAGGAATTACAAGTGTATCTCGGCCCTGTGCACGCAATGTGGATTTTCAGTGGACTAAAAAAATGCTCAGAATTTCATTACATGACTACATTTACCTGTACAAAATGGGTTATTTTGGGGGCATTTAAGGGAGGGAGCATGATAGAAAAATTTGTATGTAACCTAAATGTTTCAAAAGTTATGTGTGTAAATGGCGACTTCTGCATGTGTTTAATGTAATGTTTGAAAATCAGGTTGGTTTAGTACATCTTTGAAATTACATGTATAGTTCTGCAGTTAGACCTCGCTCTGAAAATGTACTGCCAATCCAGGGAGAAAAGGAAGACGGCAGTTGTTGTTGTGGTGGGCCCTGCAAGCCACAGCATGTCACTGAGAAATAAATTTAAAGGAGAGTTTCTTCTAGTCCTCAGGATAGGCAAGTTTGCCTGAAGCAACTGTATATACAATTGAGGTGGGGGTTTAAAAATGAAGGGAAAAGTGGGAAGAAAAAAATCTTACAAAACTAATGTGTGAGACCAGAAACTTACTATAAACATCTAGCCTGGCAGTGCAAGACACAATCCCAGCCTCGTTCTTAGCTGACACGGTGTACCAACCAGCATCTTCTTTTATAGTCCCTTGTATCAGCAGGCAAATATAGCCATAGTTATCCTGGTGCATGCTGAAGAAAATATATAATTGTTACAATTCAAATCATAATGAAATGGAAATTTTGCACACATTAGCTGCATTAGCTGTTAACGTGGCAATTAAAGCATGCTGAGTCAACATGGGCGCCGTACTATCAGCTAACATGGCGCCTAAGCAGTTAATGCTTGGTACTTTCCACATTAACAGATAACATTGCGTGGGCAGAGAATAGGCAGGGAGGGCACCTTACAGTGAATGCAGCAAATAACACAGCACAGTTAATGCCACCTGAAGAGGTACAGCTAACCACATTGTATTATCTTCCATTCCGTTAATACATGGTGAAAAACCTTTCTCTGCATCAACTAAATGGCAAAATGTTGAGAGTGCCCCCAAGAGTTAACATGGAGGCTTTGCAGTTAAGATGTGTTAATTTTGGCCTACTCATGATAACTGCAAAATCTCACCATGCTTCAGTAAACAGGCCACGAAGGGGCATGTTTGCTAAACCACGCTAACTACTAGCATGGGTACAGTGCATCATGGTAAAACTTAGCGCATCACCCCGCACTGAAAATCTCAAGCTAATAGTGAAGACTGGGCGGGTTGGGGCAGAATGTGGGCATTGATGGCGTATTGTGGTTAGTGTGAGTACAGTACTAACCATGATGGTTGCCATTAGGGTAGGTGGCAGTAAGTTTACCCACATGCTGGCTTATCATGATGCCGCACATTCACAACATGCCAATGGCAGATGGGATGGATGCACATGCACACTGAAACTGGCATGGGTGCCCGATTGAGTGCTACTGGCATGATCATTAGTAAACATGCCCTAAAGTGAATCTGGTTTTCAAGAAGCAGTGTCTCTGTTTACTCCGGCTTGATCAAATTTGAGTGAGGAATGCAGGGATCTTATCTCCCTTTGGCAAAGCAATCAGGACAGCTCCTTTGCTCTCATGTTCCTCAGACTTACAAAATAAATGGCTTAAAAAATATTAGAGGCCCAGTTTAAATCTAGCCACCAATGCACTTCCTCAATTTTTTTCCCAAATTTGTAGCCATATCTCTGCTTTAGTAATATTAGGGAGGCGTTCCTACAGAGAGGAATGGCAAAAATCAGGAGATATTACGAGTACTACACAGCAGAGAAAAAAGCATGGCAGCACTAGAGCCCAGTGGCATTGACGGGCAGGTGGGAAAACATTGGAAAATTAAAAATGGAGAAAAAATTAAAAGGAAAAAAATGTAGGAAAGCTGTTTTGGTGAAGCAGCAAAACATTTCAGCACGTTTTTTGGATATGTTTCCAGGAGGCACTTCTGCTTTAATGACTTTTATTTATACTTAACAACACTGAAAGCAACAGTTTAAATGTAGAAAATATGTGGATTTCACTCATAGCCTAAGAAATTCTTTCCCACCAGCAGCAGTAGTGACAGTTGTCTGGTACAACAAAACGTATTTGGTCAGAATTTTGAACTAATTTGCCCTATACTTTTTCAGAAAGTACATCTGATTAAGACTACCTTGTGAGCAGGGGTAAGTGATGATGCTACTTACACTACTGATTTAAGTTGGGCAGGTGTCAGTGATTCATGCCACTTATGCTAGTATTTTAGAAAGAAAGGTAGGTGCCTAAGTAGGCATATTTTTACTAAATAAAACTAGGTTCTCCCTTATAAAATTATCCTTCATATACAGTGGGCAATTTTATACAACCCCATTTCCAGAGCTAATGTTCTATTCTACCTGTGGAAATGTCTTTTAAAATTGCCAACATCCTGTTCAGTTTAAAAACACTATCACTTTGACTCTCTTAAACGGTATCTTAAAATTGACACATTTAAGTTCTTTTTTGACTTGACAGTTTCATCCTGATCATTTGGGCCACCAACTCTGTCAAAACCAGAGTTAGGATCTAGCACCATAAGCCTCTTTTTTGCAAGTACCTGGGGATTTTTCTGTAAATTGAAGTTCATTGTTACTTTCAAAAGTTTTCTGTAAATTGAAGTTCTTTGTAAACCGCCTTGATTTTAAGACAAGGCGGTATAGAACAATTGTTAAATAAGTGAATAAATTTTTCACTTAACTCAGTCATTACAGTCAGAGGTCATGTGGCAAGCATGGGTCCCTTAATCCAGTTACCAGGTCTCCCACTGCCATATTTATTTATTTGGTTTTATACCTCACTTTTCATGCCATAGAGACTGTAAATATTGCTTCAGTCATATCCTCAGCCCTGGCTAATCAGGGGATCTGAAAACATTAGCTTGGAATCAAACCTCCCTGAACATGGGTGCCCATGAGGTGGCGGTCATTTTAATGGATAACTTTTCTTGTATACATTTCTGATTTCATTTTTTATACATCTCAATATTTTTTTATTATCCCCCCCCCCCCATTCCCTCTTCTGAAAACGTTCTGTGGGCACCCCTGCAACCTGGAAATAGCCAGGTATTTGGAAGCACATTACAAATGATCTCACATGCATCGGCTATTAGTGATCCATAAAAATGCCATAACATACAAAACATGAACCAGCCACATGCAATTTTTGTCATTTTTTCTGAAGAGTGTTGTTCCTAGTGGTTTAAGAAAATGACTAGAAAGAAGGTTGATGGATTTCCTGCATACTAAAAAGGGAGAGGAATTTTCAGAAGCATTTCTGTAGCTATAGTGCTTTAAACACAGAAATAGGCTTCTATATAATTGCCCACTCAATCTGTGTGTGAAGTTATGTGCATACAGCCTGTTCATGAGTTCTGGACTGTGGAGGCATTCCTGGGGGTGAGGTTTTCACTTCTGTACATATTTTTGAAAATTTGACTTTCCTCATCGAGTATGTCCAGCAGATGGAGACTGAGAACCACTGGTTTTGATGACATCACCATATAAAGGACCTGTATAGACCTTTCATCACTATTATTTCTCAGCAGATGGTGATGAGCTCCTGTACAGATCTGGATTCCATGGTAGAAGTAGATTTAAAAAAAAAAAGTTAAAACACAAAGAAAAGAAAGGAGTCGGCTGCTCCACAGATGACCCAGTGCTTATCACATTACATGTGGGTCATAGGGGTGTCTAACCCGGTGGGTTGGAGATAGGAGTGGTGTTCTTGGCTCTACAAGTGTTCTGTCCCCTCATTCATCACAAGGAGTTGAGAGTATTTTTGGACAATGTGTCCACAGTGGCCTGTATCATTCATCAGGGCAGCACCGGAAGTCAGGGTCTAGCGGAGGAGGTGGAGCCTCTGCTTTGGTGGGCAGAGTTCCATTTGCTGGCTCTGTTGGCAGCCCATGTGGCTGGGAAAGAGAAGATACAAGCTGATTTTCTCAGTCAACACTGGCAGTATCCAGGTGAATGGTCTCTGGATGAGGCGATATTTCAACAGATCATAGACTGCTGGGGGCAGCCAGTGATGGATCTAATGGTAGGAATAAACAACGTCAAGGTAAACCATTTCTTCAGCTGCTGTCGAGAAAGATGTCGGAAGGACTGGATGTGCTGGCTCAAAGGTGGCCAAGAAAGGGCACCTTGTCTGTGTTCCCACCATGGCTATTGATAGGTTGGCTACTCTGAAAGTTAGAGGCCCATTGGGCGTTAGTGATTCTGATTGTGCCAGATTGGCCCCAGAGATCATGGCACACGGACTTGGTGCAGTTGAAGGTGGCAGATCCGTGATGGCTGCCAAAGGAGGACAGTTTCCTGTTGCAAGGTCCCATCCTAATGCCACAGGTGGGTCGATTCTCGCTTACAGCCTGGCCCTTAAGCAAAAGAGCTTATTTCAGGTCATTAAAACGCTTCTCCAAACTAGAAAACATTCAACATCTCTGATGTGTGTGAGTCTGGCAGATATTTGAAGGTTGATGCGAAGGGAAGGGGCTTAGACCTCTCTCCACATCGTTTCCGGATATTCTGGCATTCCTTCAGGCTGGATTAGACAAGGGGCTGGCCTTAGGCTCCCTCTGAGTTCACATGGTGGCTTTAGTTTGTTTTAAAGGCAGAATTCAGGGATCAATCTTGGCTTTCCATCCGGACATGGTACGTTTCTTGAGAGGTATGAAAGGTGTGCGGCCACCAGTGCGGTGGCCAGTGCCTTCTTGGTATTTGAACTTGGTCTTGTCAGCATTAGGGCAGCCCCCATTTGAACCTCTGCGGTAGGCTTTCCTGAAAGATCTTACCTTGAAAACGGTGTTTTTGGTGGCCATTTGCTCGGCAAGGCACATTTCTGAGCTGCAAACTTTGTTTGTAGAGAGACATTTTTGCAGATTTCTAAGGAGAAGGTAGTCATCAGGTAAGTTAGTTTCTTTCTTCCTTCCAAAGATGGTGTCCTCGTTCATTCTTAATTAGTCAGTCATATTACCTGTCTTCTTGGGGGCATCAACGGACTTGGAGTAGATGGCGCTCTGATTTTTTTTTAATGTTTTATTTGTGCAATTTCAAAGTATACAACAAGAATCAATCTTGATCAGAAAAGGGAGCCACCAAAGGAAAAAAGGAAACATTAATAGCTTAACACCAACAATTCATAAAAGGAAAACAGTACCTAGGCACACTCCGCCAAGAGAGGAAGAAGGATACACAATAGAAAGGATAACATGTAAACAGAAAGAGGAGTTACCTAACAAACTAGCAAACTTACTCTATTACATAATAGGGCTCGTTACAGGGAGGTCAGGAACACCCAGTTGGGCACCAACATTTTTAGAGGAAATAAAGGCTGACAACTGTTGAGGTTCAAAAAAAACATAACTATTCCTGGTCAACTTGACCAGGCACTTACAAGGAAAATGGAGAAAAATAACTCACCCAACTGAAGCACCCCAGATTTAAGAAGCATAAACTGCTTCCTCCTTTTCTATGTTACCCTGGATACATCATGAAAAAATCAAATCGTAAACCCCATAAACTCTTTTATGGGGGAATGAAAATGCATTTTGAGAAGCCAATCCCAGTCTACATCCATCGCCAGGGTGACCAACAAAGTAGCGGCCACCATGGAGTGAGATTCAGACTTCTCTAGATAACCCGTCAGGTCCAGGCTATCATTGGCCCAAGCCAGAACCTGGACCACAAGTCACCTTAAGCTTAGATGAGGGTAACTAGTAGGCATGAGATATCAGCGGAATACAATCCACCGGAATTTTCAAAACCTCAGTCAAAATCTTCTTAAACACCACCAATGGTGAAATTGATGGAACTTTAGGAAAATTCAACACACTCAGGTTCCTGCTCCTAGACATATTCTCCAGCATCTCTGTCTTTCTCTGCAAATTCTCTGTATCCCGCATAACAGCTTCCACTGAATCCTAGACTTGATCCACCCTCTTCTCAAGAGAGGAAACTTTCACTGGCAGATCTCCCAAGAGAGCATCGTACACCCCTATTTGCTGTCCAACATTGTTCAACTGGGTAGATGTAGCCTGCAACTGTCCTGACAAGAATTGCTCCAATTTATACAATGCCTCCCACATTGTCTCTAGGGAAAAAACTTCAGGCCATGGCAAGACACCTCTCGATACAGACACAGTACCCTGCAAATCCGACAAACCATGGGACACAGTGGGAGGACTACGTACATGCTCCAAAGACTGTATCAATTTCAATTGGAGTGGAGGAGTGACCTAGTGGTTGGGGCAAGGTACTTCAGGTCGGAAGGTCGGGGGTTCAAATCCCACTAGAGGACAGCAACCTTGGGCTGGAAGGACTGGGGTTTCTAGTGCCACAGGTGCTCCTTGTGGTCTTGGGCAAGCCACTTAACCCTCCATAGCCCATGTTTCCCTGTAAAATAGTTATCTCCAAGTTATAATGCCCTGTTCAATGTAATTTCAGTTTGTTCAATGTAAACCGCACTGATGCAGAATAGCGCGGTATATAAGAGAATGTAAATAAATTGTGTAGTTTCTACCCCCTCCTTTCCAGCAACACCCGCAGAGAACTCCATCCCCCTGGAAGTCCTTCCGAGGCAGGGAGGCCACTCAACAAGTGAAGGTTGATCCGCGGCTCCAGCCACCAAACCTCCACCCACTGCAGCTGTATCGATTGCACCAACTGGTTGTACTGGAGGGAGCTGGAACTCCAGGCTGAGTGACACATCTGGCCCAAA
Source organism: Ichthyophis bannanicus (assembly GCA_033557465.1). Classification (NCBI taxonomy): domain Eukaryota; kingdom Metazoa; phylum Chordata; class Amphibia; order Gymnophiona; family Ichthyophiidae; genus Ichthyophis; species Ichthyophis bannanicus. Next base: position 1,666,267,097 of record CM066032.1, on the reverse strand, counting down.
GCTAGGCGGGGATCCATCTTCCACCCCCACCTCTGCCAGCAAGCCACCTGAAGCAATTGCTCCTCCGCTGGGTCGAAAAAAGACATCCATCAGCCCAGACTGCCCGAGAGCTCGGGCTGAAGCTTAGCTTTGCGTTTTCACGCTGTGTGTCATATGAAAACAGGTAAAAGAGAAACCAACAAGCTTCCACCGGAGCAACACCAGAAGCGTCTTCTCACACTGCTGCCATTTTCCTTCTCCCCCCTGTCGGAGCTCTGATATTTGGATGTACAGCATGTCCTGCTGGTACTACCTTAAGTGCCCCCAGGATTTTAGGAGGTAGGATCATCTCTTTTTTTCTGTTTGGGGGCCCCCTTAAAGAAGAGGTGGTGTCTAAGGGGTCAGTCACGCATTGGCTAAAGGAGGCAATTGCGTCCACTTATCTGCTTAATCATCGGTCGGTGCGAGAGGGGTTGCCTGCTCACTCCACTAAAGCGCAGGCTACGTAGATGGCAGAGTTTTGGCTGGTTCCTCCAGTGGATATCTGTAAGGCTGCGACTTGGTTGTCACTCCATTCTTTTGTGTGCCACTACTGTCTTGATATACAAGAATGGGGAGATGCGAGTTTAAGAACATAAGATATGCCATACTGGGTCAGACCAAGGTCCATCAAGCCCAGTATTCTGTTTCCAACAGTGGCCAATCTAGGTCATACGTACCTAGCAGTTTCCCCAAGGGACACAGGTTCCACAATGCTTGTATTGGTTCAAGCATTGATATCCTGGGTCCCTTCTTAATAATGGTTTATGGACCTTTCCTCCAGGAACTTGTCCAAACCTTTTTTAAACCCAGCTACACTAACAGCCTTTACTACATCCTCCGGTAACAAATTCCAGAGTTTGATTACACGTTGAGTGAAAAAATATTTTCTTTTATTAGTCTTAAATAGTTTACCCTGTAGCTTCATTGCATGTCCCCTAGTCTTTCTATATTCTGATAAGGTAAACAATCGATCTACGTTTACCCGTTCCACTCCGTTCATTAATTTATAGACTTCTATCATATCTCCCCTCAGCCGTCTCTTTTCCAGGTTAAAGAGCCCCAACCTTTTTAGCCTTTCTTCATAGGAGTAGCCTTCCATCCCCTTTACCATTTTGGTGGCTCTTCTCTGAACCTTTTCTAAAATTGCTATATCCTTTTTAAGATATGGCGACCAGAATTGCACAGTTTCAGTGCATGAGTGTTGTGGGCCGGACTCGTGGGTCCCTTTCATGGTTGAATACTGCTCTGGCAGATCCCATGCATCTGGACTGGACTGGAGGGACAATGAGGAAGGTAAAATCAGGCCTTACCTGCTCATTTTCTTTCCTTGAGTCCCTCCAGTCCAATCCAGAACCCGCCCAATGTCTTACGAGCCTGGACATGGAAGAATTTGGTTTGCGCAAGCGCACTGGTCCGGAGCTTTGAGTCTTGGTGTTCTTTGGAGTTTTTCAGGTGAGTCTTTCGGGTTATTGGATTAGAAGTTGGAGTGTTCTTGGTTCCTATATGGAGTAGTCACTCCTGTTCTGCTAAAGTTTGCATTGTTAGGTGAGAATTTAGGTATAATGTATCTGAGCAGTGGAGCCTGTTTTGTTATTCAAAATACTGGTGATGGTAGGTCTGTACAGGTCCCTTATAGGGTGATGTCATCAAAACCAGTACAGTCAAACCTCGGTTTTCGTTGGCCCCGGTTTTCGTACGTTTCGGTTTTCGACGTCTTTTCTGACTGAGATGTTGTCTCGGTTATCGGATATCGCTTCGGTTTTCGTTGTGTTACTGAACAGCTGATGGTCCCAATAGTGGCTGGTGCTGCTCCTCCTATGGGCAAGGGCAGGAATGTGGACAAATTGCCAGCCTCCATGTGCCTCCCCAGTCCCGGCAGCACTACCCCCCGGACTCACCGATCGCGTGTTGAAGCGAAAGTCAGCTGAGCAAGAGTCAGAGTCAAGAGCCAAGGATTGCACAGAGAGGAAGGCCCCGATCTCTCCACCGCCTGCCTGTTCTCTGGAGCGCCCCCTCAGGCTCGGAGGTAGCAGGGTAGCTGTCAATGTAAGCAGGAGATGTTGCAGTGCCGTACAGTACAATATCTGTGTGTTTGCTGTCCTGTGGACGATCGGGCAGGTGAGAGAAGTGACAGGAGCTGGGTGTCTGGAACGGATTAATTGAATTTACATTATTTCCTATGGGAAATATTGCTTCGGTTTTCGTACGTTTCGGTTTTAGTCAGTCTTCTTAGAACGGATTAATAATGAAAACCGAGGTTTGACTGTAGTTCTCAGTCTCTATCTGTTGGTGATAGGGCATAACCCATGCAACTGGACTGGAGGTACTCAAGGAAAGAAAATTAGCAGGTAAGGCCTAATTTTACCATATGCACATAAATTAACTACACAAATCAGAGCAGGGAAATATCAGAAATCTGCAGAAACACATTTGTTAATGTAATCCGACATGGCTATATTTTGACACATTAATCCTGCATCACAGGTATATTACAAATATACATAGATAAATTTATTTTTATTTATTTAGCAAGCATTTGTAGCCCGCTCCTTCCAGCGATCAGAAGCGGGTAGGATTACTATTGTGAAACTGCCGAATCAAGGCAGGTACAAATTTTGTTTACATACAGATTGTCAGAAAAGCACATCATACAGAGTTAACACTTCTTAGCTATGGGGGAGTTCATTTACATAAATAACAAACAACATTCCCCTGCTGTGATTCGTGTAGGTGCTGCCCTTCATGGGGCATTGTCTCTTTTTTTTCTGGTTTTCCTTGCACATAAATTAGCTCCAAAATGTGTGCATGGCAAACAGCAGGTGTAAATGTGCGTGCATGATTTCACGGATGTATTTTTCATAGTAGAAGTACGCACATACGTTTGTTCTGAAAATTTGCTGAAGCTCACACAGGGAAGAGTATGTGCGTATACTGTATTTTATAAATGCACGCAGATGTAAAGCTACCCCTAACATGTTACCATTTCTGGATTCCTTGAAGGTTGTAATACCTATTATTGCAGGGGCATGGCTGGTACAAGGATATGAAGTGCCCTAGGTGAACCTCATTCCCGTTGCTCCCCTGCTCCTGCCCCTATTGCTGCCACTGCTGCCGCCTCTCTCCGGGACCTGCAGCAGTGACAATGATATTAAACAGCAATGCAGAGCTTACCAAAACCTCTGGCATTGCATGCTGGTTCTGCTTCTGTCACATCTGATGCAAACTTCCTTTTGCAGGGGGGCAGAAGGGGCTCATCCAGCCGCTTCTTCCCCCCATGCAAAATGAAGTCTGCACTGGAAGGCGCGGAAGCACAAACAGCATGCAGTGCTGTAGGTTTTGGTAAGTGCCTAACTGCTCTTTAAAATCACTGTGGTGGCAATGGGCCATCCTCAGACCATTGGCACTCTAGGCGACTGCCTAGTTCGCATAATGGTAGCGCTGGCCCTGTGCAGGGGTGTCCAAGTGTTTTCAACAGTGGACTGCATGATCCCCAATTCCTATGTGTGTGGGCTGCATGATCTGAAGCCCAAATGTGTAAGAGCCACATGACTAATTTTCCCTGTTCTAGCATGTTTTATACTAATCAAAATCCATGAATCTCTTCTGAGATTGTGATGTCGTATCCCCCAAATAGTTCTGCAATGCTTTGAAATTATGGGTGCTAACTAATAGATTATTTTATTTTGCTAGCAATCTCAAGTGAGCTGCATCTCAAAGTCATGTGGGCCATGCTTTGGATGCTCCTGTTTTATTGACTTTTTACAACCATTACCCATAGATGCTGTACATGAGCTATTAGGACCAGATAGGTCTTCCTTCAGATATTATGTTTGCACTGAATTAAGGGGACAGTTTTCAAACTGTCTGCAGTCTGAGATGTTGCATTCATTTTTCAAGTGGCAGTCTGCATGTGTTTTCACTTTGAAATTTGCAGTTGTTTTTTGTGTAGATACCTTGTTCTTGATGAGAAATAATGTGCAGGGATTTGAAGATGCACGTTTCCTCCCCCAGTCTAAATGCCCATAGGAATGCCATGGAAAGTGTGTATAGTGTGGAACACTGCACACTAAGCTGCATCGTGGGAAGGCAATTTCCAGACAATGTACTCGTGAAAGGGGACGTTTTATTCAAGCCGAGTAAGGTTCTTTGCTTGCCATGTGGTAACTGCAAAGCCTTGATGGAACTGTTGGGGTGATCTCAGCATCTTTCCCATACAGGTACCACAGAGAAAGAACCTTTTGCTCATGGTAAGTGCACTGATAGCACAAATGCACTTACTGTGTTATCCACACACAGTCCATGCCCATTGCCCATTGCCCACCCATAACGCTTCCATTTCTTGCACCATTTCATGCTATGCTGTTACCACACACTATCTGCCAGCGCAGTACCTGTTACTGCAGCTGTGCATGACCAGTGCATGCTAATTCACATAGTAACCGCTTACCACACTTTTGTAACAGGGCCCCTAAATCACCATTTATCCATGTAAGTGGCTTTGAAAATTCTCCTCCAAGGGCCTGATTCACTATGGTGTTTTCCCCATAGACACTGAAAGCGAGAAAAACCTTAGTGAATCAGTCTTGCTTGCCGTATGGATTTCAGAACCTTCACATGATGTTCAGAGGGTGTGTTTTTCTTTTCCGCACTGAGCTACACATGAGCTTTTCATAATAGTTTAGCTGGTCCTACCTCACTCTGTCTGTGCTGTAAGTGAGCGACTCATTTTCCTTCTTCCAAAATATTTGAGGCGGTGGGGTCCCAGAGACACGGCATTCCAATCGCACAGGGTACCCCTCTGCCACCCCAGTGTTTTGCAGCTTCTCTACGAACACAGGGGGCTTGTGTGCATCTTTAGCTACGCAAACAAGAAAAACAGCACAATCATTTTTTGCAAAATAGTTTGTACATAGTCTGCTGCAAATAAAGCGGATATTATCAGAACTCTTCTCCTTCAAATCTTGGCTTTGGTTTGTTTCTCCGAGTGTTGCTGGTGACTGGGCAGATCTGAAGTGCTCTGGAAATATTCAGCTGGCAGACCTGCAGCAACGTAAGAAGGGGTTCTACTGACATGGGAAAGATAATTGTCTGAGCAGCTTCTGTTAAAGTGTGAAGGCAACATTTCGGCTCATCGTGATCATTACTGTATGGACTTGGAGTCAATTTACACCAGAAATGGATTTTGGAATATATATTTGATGGATAAGGGCAGTGCAGAGTTCCAGTGCCACACTGGTTCTGGAGAAACCTACAGGCCAGTATTCAAAAGGGTTAATATCTCGGTAAAAGGGATATCTGGATAGTGTGCTGAAGGTCACCTCTAACCACCATGGCACTGTCCAGAGACACACGGGTGAACTATGGGCGGAGCACTTATCTGGTTAGTGACAATATTCAGTCCAGTGGCTGCATAAAATCAGACCACAAAAAAAGGAGGTCTAACTTTATGCGGTCTGGTTATCCAGACAGTGGCTGAATTTCACTGCTATCCAGATGGTCAACGGTGATCACAGCTGAAACCAGCTATTCGATAGAGACTGTTATCTGGGCACCTCCGCTGAATACCTGGTTTCATTTTTGCCCACGGCAGCCAGCGCATTAAAAATACCTACTCTGCAGGCTGAATATCGGGCCCTTGATGTAATAGGTAACTGGAAGCAAACTACAGGATGAACATGAACCATGGTATAACGCTGTTATTCTGTTTCCCCTGATTTCATCTGATTTGCAGCAGAGTGCATTGCAAGAGCTGCTCTTTGAGATGCGTCTTTTTTTTAAAAGAGCTCTAAAAAAAATCACTCACTCCCAAATGAGTTGGGAAAGATTAAAACATAGCCAATTTCATCTAAAGATAGTTGCTGAATTTTACTGCATTGTATAATCAGGCAAAAACAGGGGTATTTAATTAACCTTCAGCTGCGGAAGAATGTCCATGCCAGAGGTACATAAGGACTGCTACAGGCATAGGAGATCAGGTGAGTCAAGATCTGAAAGCAGAAAGGCACCAACTTAAACCGCAAGCTCTTTGTGAAAGAAACATAATTTATTTGAAACCAGACTTGGTCAAGTTTTGGTAAACACGCCTGTGTCAGGTGTCAGAGGTTATGTGGGTCTATATTCAAGTCACATATAACACCTTCAACATAAAAATAACCAAAATAATTAGTTCAAGGTACAGATACTGGAATACCTGCTTGCCTGGCACCATCCCGGGTCAGGTGACTGCTGTGTGTTCACTAAGCTCTCCCTAAATCTAAAGCAAATCCCAAAAGGGCTGGGATCAACTTGGTGTAGATGTGTCTGCTCTCTGCTTCTTCCTTGTGCTCCTTTCCTAATATTCTGTTTGCTATTTTGGCTGCAGCCACACATTGAATAGAAGATTTCAACATATTGTCCACAGTGATGCCTATATCTGATCCTGAGTGGTGACTCCTAATGTGGAACCCTACTACATCATGTAACTATAATTTGGGTTGTTCTTCCCTACATGCATCACTTTGTACTTGTCCACATTAGAATTTCATCTGCCATTTGGATGTCCAGTCTCTAAGTCTAACAAGGTCCTCAATTTTTCACAATCCACATGCGATTTAACAACTTTGAATAATTTGGTATAATCTGTAAATTTAATCACCTCATTTGTTGTTCTCAATTCCGGACCATTTATAAATATTTCAAAAAGTACCAGTTCCAGTACAGATCATTGGGGCGCTCCATTATTCACCTTCCTCCATTAAGAAACTGATTAATTAACCCAACTTTGTTTTCTGGCTTTTAACTAGTTCTTAATCCACAATAGGGAATTGCCTCCTATGCCATGTCTTTTTAATTCCTCAGGAGTCTCTCATGTGGGACCTTGTTAAACACTTTCTGAAAGTCCAAATACACATTTCAACTGGATCACCTTTATTCACATGTATTTACCATTCACAGGCAACCAATGAAACTCCAGCAAGCATGGAGTGCAGCTTCATAGACAGAGAGGGATCCTGGATTAATCCAAGATATCAAACTTTGGACATCCACCACTGAAAAGATTACTTAAACTAGTTGGTTAAGGGGTCATCTAATAAATGTGTAGCAGGATGCCACAATGTACCCTTTATGTTCAGATGTAGGAACATTCTGCAATCCCTGCTCCTAGTATGATCCTACTGCAGCCAGGCCTCCTTGAGTGAGCCTGATCATAGAAGCTAAGTAGGGTTGGGCCTGGTTAGTACTTGTATGGGAGACCTCCTTGAAAGGATGAAAGAAAGGCCTGGCAATCTACTTCAAGTTGTCCCTTGCAAAGAAAGCCCACTGGATAGTGACAGCTAGACACAGGGTTGTTAGGAATTGGCATTGACTTGACAGCACACAACAGCAATATGATCCTGCCTACAGTGTGGGGTAATAGAGAATGGTTATGTTTAGTGTATCCTTTATTGTTTTTGGAGGGAAGGATAAAAGACCTGTATCCAGGGGCTAGGGACCTTCTTGTGGCCTTCACAGGAATCCAGGGAAAGAGGAGAGGCTGCAGGAGCCCAAGTGGGACTCGGGAGGCAGCCTTCTTGATGGCTGGCTAGATCATACAACCAGAGGGAGGGCTATTTTCTCTAAATTGGTTAGGATTAAACAGAGCGAACTGCTGAACCAAAGGAAACTGAAGAAGAAGAAATGAAGTGAAACAGAGGGGTCTGAGAAATCCCAGAACGGAAGGTACCAAGGAATCACCTTAGGAGTGCTAGAAGGTCCATCTGCCCTAGGAGAGGTGTTTTTCCCAGTAAGGTGAGTGGTTCCTGCAGAGTGCAACCCATCTCTACCACAGAGAGATCCAGAGCATGAGGTGTCAGGAACCTGTCATCCTAATGCATCCCAAACACCCTGTTCAGGGAGAACGTTCAGATTTTGCAGTTTTGAATTCTTTTACCTTTACTCTCTTCAGGAGGAAAGGTCAGAGGAGAGTTCCCAAATTTTGTATCAAGTTAGAGGATACAGCGCTGAAGGAGTTTTTAGAGTTTGCATAATTATCCATATCATGAAATACTGATTGCTTAAGGTAATTAGTGTAGGGAATTACATGGGGGATTTTTTGTAACTCTCTTGAAGAAACCGCTGAAGGAGTTTGAGGAGTCCAACTCAGGAACTACAAGCAGCAAACAGGAGAATTACAAGAGGAACTACTGTACCTCATGTCTCAGGACACTGAAAGATTGATTCTCTTGGGACTTTGAATGCCTTAATCCCTTTCAATACATCTTGTTTACTCTGCTTTTGTACTTTAAAAACTTGATTTTGGGTATCACCAATAAAAGTGTTTTATTCGGTTCCCAAATGTCTTTTTGAGTGCTTTTGAATGTCTTTCTTCACTTCAGCTTAGGCCTTGAGGTTTTCTCCCCCTCCCCCATATCACCAGGACCCTTAATTTTTATTGCACTGGTACATTTTCTGCAATCCCCCCCACCCCCTTTCTAAATACTGGTGTCCATTTCTATGATACAGTTCCTCACACTCCCTATAGATTCTGAAAGAGACATAGAAGCATTACACACCTTGGCTGTCCTTTCAATTCAAAGATCCCTAACACTGAAATGTACCTTGAAGCATCCAAAGACTGTTCTGATTATGTCTATAAAAATGATCAGAAAAGATGATTTGCTGATGTAGATGTAGTTCTTTACTAAACAAACCATAACCCATATTGGAAACTCAGCAGCAATAGCTTCAAGACAGGAAAATAACTCCCTTGGGGCCCTTTTACTAAAGTGCATATTGCACAGTCAGCACAGGGTTTTGGAAGCGTTAAGTGCATGCTGAAACCTGTAGTGACTGACAACACGGGGCCAGGACAGTGATCGCATGCTGATTTCCACATTATCAGCACGTCACGTGTTGGCGTAGTGAAGGAGCGGATTAGGGGTAGAGTGGCCATTGTGAGCCCAGCACAGGTAGCGCGTGGGTACATGCCACACACCGCCAGCACTTTGTGCAATTAGACTGAGTGCACTGAATAGGAGGTGCTCGGTGCATCCATGGCAACAGCGCATGCCGCTATGGCGCATTAGAATATCGTTCTGTGCCAAAAGGGTCAGGACCATGCTGGGCATGCCCCCAGCAGTTAGTGCACAGTGGTTGCATCTACCGCACGTTAATTTTAGCATTGCACCTGTTTTAGTTGCCGCACCCTAGTGCACTTTAATAAAAGGGCCCCTTAGAGTCTATCTCGGGCTTGACACACTGTGCATGAAGAGGAGACAGCAGCAGCTGTTTCTTCTGCATTCGTCAGCAGGGGACATAAACCGGGTGCATTAAAAATAGATCTACAGGGGGGAGGGGGGGGGATTTTTGGAATCAAGAAGACAATATATTTATTCAGGAGAATAGGTAATACTATAAATTACAAATTGTAAAATGTTCATTCAAAATGTTGCTTTGCAACCCTTTCTTTTCCCTCTTCTCACTATACACATGCACACTTATATACAACACAACTGTATTTTCTTTTCTTTGCAATGTTTTACAATAAAGAGACTGAGCAGTAGTTCAATCAATGCATGGCACTATAGTGTACTGGTTCAGCCCAGGAGGAGTTCTGGCAAGGTTTCACCATCTGCACATTAACCTGTTTTGGACCAGCGTATGCTTTACATACATAAGGTTTCCATACTTACTACTCAACTGTTATAAATTCAATGGAACTATGCTTAGCTATTATCGTTATGTCAAAAAGCGTTATATACAGATTTTTTGTTTGAGATTTATTTAGTTTAATAGGTATTCAAAGTTTGCTGATTTTGACGGTACTGGTGGCTCACCATAAAAAGATCACAAAAAATAGTAAGTAGCTTATAATGCTGTAATAGCTACTATTTTGCAAATAAAAGTATTTGTAGACTTTAGAAAATAGGTTTAGATAACTGTAAGTTACTTAGTGTCAGAGTTATTGGTGCGTATATCGGCCTTGTATGTTTTTCATACGCTGGGCTAATATGTTGTCGAAACTAATTGCTGTCAAGCATTCTGTTCTAGGTGTTTCAATGGTGCAATATCAATGCACTGCATCAGAAGTGTTTTCACGTGTATCATATTCCACCGTCAGAATGGACTGTTGACAAACTATATTATATCATAATAAAGTGTTTTAAATGAAAACTGCAGTTTCAATAGTATCATACAGTATGTTTATGTCAATGAATATTGGAACTGAATCCTATCTTTTCTGAAGATGGACAATATACTATATTGGACCAGTGTATGAAAAACACTCACTATGTGAAACTTCTATTTTCTGCAAAGTTTTAATATTTTTTATTGTTGCTGGTATTTCATAGTTGTTTGTGTGTATCAAATCTAATAAATCATCCAGAACAGAGAAAGAATATGCGAGCTGTCCAAAACGGGTTAAGCTTTAGAACAGAGCTTCTCAAGTCTGATCTTAGAGGGCTGTAAACATGTCTGGTTTCCAGAGTAATCAAAATATGCAAATGAATCCAGTTCTTGAACCACTTATATACAGATATAATCTGATGAATATTCATAGCAGATATCCTGAATCTCAGGCCTGTTTGTGGGTTCTGAAGAGTCAGCCTTAGAAGATTAGGTTTAGATACCTGAATATGTATACCAGGAAATATACTGTAGGAGGAGGAAGGAGGATATTACAAGAGATAATAAAATGTATTGAAAGGTATAAATCAGGGGTAGAATATATTTTAAAAAACTGGGACGCCAAGCCAAATGTTTTAAGTGAAAGGAATTTTTCTCTTTATATCATTTTTTAAAATATTTGCCCTTTTTAATCTTTTTTTGACAGATATGATGCTTTTTCTTTTTTTATCTATTTTTCTTTTGGCTTATTTTGCTTTTTCACTTTTTATTTGGAGTGGAGCAGTAGCTTAGTGGTTAGAGCAGCAGGTTAGGAAGCAGAGAGGTCAGGGCTCAGATCCCACTAATGGTCCTTGTGACCTTGAGCAAATCACTTAATTCTCCATTGTCTCAGGTATAAAAACATAGGGCCTGATATTCAATATCCAGGGTATTCAGTGGCACTAACACAGTGTTAGTGCCGCTGAATATCTGCAGATGATGCTGATGCTAACCAGTTAGCACAGGGCATTTCAGGGGTGGCACCCTGCCATAACCAGGCAGTGGCGATATTGAGCCGCTGCCTGTTTATGACTAGGTAGCAAAAGCAAGGCACAGCAAAGGATGGCCTAAATTTCACTAAGGAAGCTGAATATCTTCACTGCCCAATTAGTGGGCAATCTGGATATTCAATATCCAGGTTTAAAGTTCGGCAGCTAGCCACATTAGATTGGCTAGCTGCCGCTGCTGAATATCAGGCCCTTAGATTGTAAGCCAGACTGGGAAATACCTGCTGTACTTGAATGAACTACTACTAGAAAAGTGTGAGCTAAATACTGATGTCTTCTCTCCTTTCTCCCACCTCTTTTTATCTTAATACAACTACTCTACACCTATCCTTCCTCCAGCCTCTTTCTCTCCCCTCTATGCCAGTTTCCTTCCTTCTCTTCTTCCTCCCTCCTTCTGCCTTCATCCAGTTTATTCTCTTCCTCCAATTTCTCTCCTCTCCGGTTTCCTACATTGTTCTTCCAGCCTCTCTCCCTATCCCTTTTCTCCAGCTCCCAACAGCAACTACTTGAACTACTAATTTTAATTATCTCCACATGATTTAAGCCTGCATTATTTTATTGTGCAGTGCATGCATACAACATGGGGAATATGGAATCCAAGCAGCAGGGAGCTATCACACACCGACATGTACCTGCAACAATGAGCTCCAGGCTGAAGGAGTTCTGACCAGCACGGTTAGTGGCAACACAAGAATAGATTCCTGCGTCCCTGGCTGTGACTGGCTCTATGATCAGAGAGTGGACGCCGTTCTCACGCACCAGCATTTTATGAGAGCTGTCTGGACGAACTGGTCTGCCGTTGAGTTGCCAGCTCAGGTCAGGAGTTGGGAGTCCACTGACCTTAAGAGGAAAAAAACCAAAAACAAGAGAGTGTCATTAAATACACACTTAAGGAAATTATGGTGAATACAGATAAAACTAAACTAAATTAGACCGAGAATGGCAGGAGGTTATTCGGATAGGATTAAAACCAGGCAGCTAAATAATAAATCTTTCCAAAAGAAGCACTCACAGTCAAATGATTTCTTTAGTTCTTTCAGGTGCACACACAGAGCATCTAACTCGGTACTATTAAGATCAGGGCATAAAATGTTAAGTGAAATTCATCTGATGTAGCTACTAGGGCTCAAAATATAATCAGAAATAAAAGGGAAGGAAGATCTGGAGAACACAAAGAATCAGTCTTTTAGATTGCTTAGTTTTATTTTGCCTCCTCTCTAATTCCACACCTCCGCTGAAAAGATGTGCTGAATGAATCAAAATCATTTGAGGGCTATGTAGGGACTTCTCTGCTTCTGCCAGTGTTGGAATGCAGAGACCTCTAGTGGCCATACTAATTACACTAGATAATATTCTGGGGTCCATATTTATTTATTTTATATTCTCTTATATACCGCGCTATTCTGCATCAGTGTGGTTTACATTGAACAGGGCATTATAACTTGGAGATAACTATTTATAAGGAACATGGGCTATGGAGGGTTAAGTGGCTTGCCCAAGACCACAAGGAGCACGTGTGGGACTAGAAAACCCAGTCCTTCCGGCCCAAGGTTGCTGTCCTCTAGTGGGATTTGAACCCCCGACCTTCCGGCCTGAAGTACCTTGCCCCAACCACTAGGCCACTCCTCCACTCCATGGTGGTCAGTATATTTTTTTAAATGCCGATGACGTGGCTAAACAAAAACCGGATATTCAGTACTGATATCTAGATGATGGATGGCGCAGAATATCGGCATTCAGAAGTAACTGGCGCCGCTATCCGGATAGTGACAATATTTAGCCTGCTATCCAGATAGTTAATCACACAAAGTTAGGAGAGCTTTTTTTTTTCTGAATATCTCTGCTAATTGGATAACTCTGAACTCTGCCCTCACACTACTTGGATAGTGCTAAGGCAGTCAGAGGAAATATTTAGTGGTATTATACGGATAGTGCTGCTGAATATCTCACTAGTCTGCACTTAACGCAGTTAGCAGGTGCTCCTAAGCAGAGAAGTGCTTTTGGATACAGGGATGTGCCAAAAAATGTCATTTTGTAATATTTCATTTTGTTTTTTCATAAACTTGCATTATTTCCTGTTGCGCTCACACTGGCACTTTCCTTTTAAATGAAAAGCACATCCCTAATACATATTCAGCCCACAGGCAGTTTCCCGTCTTGCTGACTATGCCTTTGCACCATAATGCTTTGGGTCCACCACAGCTTCTTGTGTTCTAGTTATCTGAGCCAGGATACTATACTGAATACAGTTAAGGAGTCAGGGGTTCAGGGAGGCTTTTAAGAGAAGAGGAACAAAAGGTTACTGCTGATCTAGAAAGAGAAGAAGGGAATTCAGGACAAGGAGGGCCAGGGATCTACAGGAAAGATGCGCCTACTACCACATCTATGTCTCTTATCCAGAAAACTGCAAAGTACTTATTGAGAGTTGGTGAAAGTGGATCACCATTTACATGGGAGAGTCTCAGAGGATGTGAAAAGGAATTTCCTACCTTAGGATACAGACTAACGAGAAGAGGTGAATTAACTGTGCCTTTAATATATATTTTGCATCTTTATATACCTTCCACTTGTTCCACTAACCATGGTATATTGTTTTTATTAAATCTCAGCAAAACAAAGTAAAAGATCCCAGTATGCAGGATTCCTTATAAAGGGCTGTACCACAGGCTGTGCGAGCAGTGCGGCCGCACAAGGCACAAGTACATAAAGGGCACTGATATCATCACTGGGCTTCCAGGAAGCTCAAAAAGAATGAGTTACTGTACATGGCTGGGACAGAGGGAGGTTCCAGATTCGCTAGTCGTACAGGACATATTTCTAGCTTGGCATGGTCCTCTACTTACGCATACCAGGCTTTAGCAAATGTAGAAATATAAGAAATGCTTTTTAAAGTAGTGTAAGCTACAACCAAACATAATCCCCTACCCCCTATACTGATCAATATTCACTGGAGCTTGAATAGACACCAGTACCAGTACATGAATTGTGATGGCACCATTCATAGAAAGCCTTTGGGAGATGCCATCATGCATACACGGTTCCCTTCCTGCCCAAGGGTGCCATCTTGGTCAGTCAGATGACATACCTAAAAGATGGCAAAAAAAAAAAAGTTAAAGAAGCAACTCCAAGGGGAGGAGGGAGGGTTGTGAGGACTGATTCCTGCTGTCCCTGGAGAACACCTATTACAGGTGAGTAACTACTCTATCTCCAGGAACAAGGAGGGAGTCAGTCCTAACATATGGGACTCCCTAGCTACAGGCTACCTAAAGTCTGTAAGGAAAACCCAGTCTCCCTTAAGGGGAGCTGTGAGCAGCAGCAATTGAGTCCGCAGAAATAGACTGCATTGGACCCATGTATCCGATGGAACCAACATTCTGGTAGCCTGAACACAGAAAGGTTGTAGGAGTTGCCTAGACCTCAAAGAGATTATGGAGTATGGCCTGGCCAAAGGCGCTGTCCCGTTGGGACTCTGTCCAGGCAGTAGTGAGTTGCAAAGGTATGGACTGAAGACCAGGTGGTGGCCCAGCAGATGACCAACATCGGGATGGAGCACATTTTTGCCACAGAGGCTACCATGGTCCTGATACTATGTGCTGTGACCTGGCCATCCAGCTTGAGCCCAACCTGCTCATAGGCAAAGGTGATGCAGTCCGCCACCCATGTGGACAGGATTCGCTTAGTCATTGCTTCCCCCAGCCAACTGGGGTTGTAGGAAACAAAAAGCTGAGAAGCTTTTCCGGTGGTTCTACATATGTTGAATGTAGAAGGATAGGACCCTCTTACAGTCCAAGGTGTAAAGGATGGTCTCCGCCCTGCTGGAGTGAGACCTTGGGAAGAAGATGGGTTGAGGTGAAAGGAAGATGCCACATTTGGAAGGAATTTGGGCTGTGTGCGTAGCACAACCTTGTTCTTGTAGAATCTGGTATATGGCACCTCTGCCACTAGGACTTGAAGCTCGCTGACCTGCGAGCGGAGGTGAGCGTCACCAGGAACATGACCTTCCATGAGAGGTTCCTCAGGTGGCAAGTAGCCAGGGGCTCAAATAGTGGATGGGTGAGCTGCGCCAATACACTGGAGGGCGGATTGGGGGGGGGGCGTTTAGACAGCAGGAGCCATCTCAGGAAGCCGATCACCAGAGGTTGCACCAAGAGCGACTTGCCCTCAATGAGGTTTTGGTGCACCACTAGGGCACTGAGGTGTACCCTGATGGAGTTCGATTTGAGCCCAGATTGTGAGAGAAGGTACTGCAGAAGCATCTGCACCAGGCAGGAGAAGGGATTTATCCATTGCTCCGCATACCACACCGAAAACCTGCGCCATTTGAAGGCATAAGCTGTCCAGGTGGAGGTCTTGTGGGAGACCAGCAGGATCTCTTCCACTTCTCCCTAGAGGTTGAAAGGGCTAACGTTACCCTTTCAGCAGCCACGCCAGTGATAGGGGCCACAGGTTGGGGTGCAGGAGAGAGCCCTCCTCCTGAGACAAGAGCCCTGGGGAACTCCCCAGCTCCATTGTCAATCGGAGGAGCAGCGGGAACCTACTCTGTGGTCCAGCTGCCAATTGTGCGGTTGGGCGACCCTGCTCAATTTGTCTGCCAGGGTGTTGTCCTGGCCTGGTAGGGATACAGCCTATAGGAGTATTCCCTGATGAATCACATAGGAGCAGAGTGTCATCGCTTCGTGGCAGAGGGTGCAAGACCCCGTGCCCACCTGGTTGTTCATGTAGAAGATTGCCACTTGATTGTCTGTTTGGATCAGCACAGACTGGTGCCTCAGATGTTGGCAAAAGGTTCGGATGGCTAGATATATTGCCAAAAGCTCCAGGAGGTTGAGCTGCTTGTTGCCTTGGGCTTGTGACCAGCTGCCCTGGGTGCGAAGTTCTTCACAGTGGGCTCCCCATCCCAGCAGGGAGGCATCCATTGTGAGGACCCTTTGGGGACTTGGAGTTTGGAAGGGCATCCCTGCTTGAAGGTGTTGCGGATTTTGCCACCAAGTCAGAGATTCCGCCAACTGGTGGGTCACTGAGACTCTCTCTTGGAGTCGGCCCATGGCCTGTGTCCACTGGTCTCAAAGGTACCACTGAGTGACCCTCATGTGTAGATGGGCATCTGGGGTAACATAGACCATGGAGGCCATGTGCCCGAGTAGATGCAGCAGGAGCCTAGCTGACACGGAGGGGTGGTGTTATACGTCTGCGGCTAGGATTCTGAGATGGTCAGCCTGGTCCAGGGGGAGGAAGGCCTTTGCCTGAACAGTGTCCAGTTTTGTCCCTATGAACTCCAGACATTGCGTCGGGAGGAGATGGGACTTGGGGTGGTTTATCATGAACCCCAGATGTTGTAGGACATGGATGGTGTGTGCCATAGCTTGCTGTACCTTTGTGGCTGTGCCTCCTTTTATGAGCCAGTCATCCAGGTAGGGGAAGACGAATACCCCTGGAGTCAGAGGTAGGTGGCCACTACTGCCTGACATTTGGTGATGGACTTCAGGCTGAAGGATAGTACCCTGTACTGGTAGTGGCCTCCCCCCACTATGAAGTGGAGGTACTGCCTGTGGCTGGGGTGAATGAGGATTTGGCTATAAGCATCCTTCAGATCCAAGGAGCACAGCCAATCTCCCTGCTGGAGGTAAGACAGAAATGTTCCAAGGAAGAGCATCTTGAACTTCTCCCTCAGCAGGAACTTGTTCAGATTCCACAGATCCAGGATGGGCCTTAGGCCCCCTGTGCTTTTTTCACAAGGAAGTACCTGGAGTAGAACCCTTTGCCCCTGAGATGTTGTGGTACTGGTTCCAAAAACCTTGTCCTCGAGAAGGCCTGCGAGTTCCTGCAGTAAAAGGGGAGGAGAGAAGGGAAGGGGAGAGGGGAGAGGGGAGGGGTAAAGGGGAGACCTGGGGGGCTCTCCAGGAAAGTAAGGGGGGAAGTGTCTGTGCCAAGTGGAGGAGGTAGCCCTCCTTGACCACCCGAAGTGCCCAGGAATCGGTGGTGATGGCTGGTCACCTGTGGGTGTAGTGGATCAGACGTTCCCCTGTGGGCTGCTGTCCTCCTTGGGGTGGAGAGGCTGTGCCCAAGGAATCAAAAACTCCCTCCAGGCTGGACTGGAGCTGTCGCCTGGGGCTTGGGAGCCTTCTGCTTATGAGGGCCTTGCCTATGTCCTTTGGCCTGCTGGGAGCTGGGAGCTAGGGAGGCCTGAAAATGTGGGTAGTTTTTGTAAGCAGCCCCTTTCCTTGGATAAAAGGGCTTTTTACCTGAGCCCTTCTATCGGGGTGGGCCAGCGGTCCTCATCATGAACTCAGTCTCCAACTCGGCAGCCTTTTCCATCATGGGTTTGCCAAAGAGATTCTCCCCTTGGCATGGGACATCGACCAATTTGTCCTGAACCCATTGCTCAAGGTCAGAAGACTGTAGCCAAGCCTGGCAACAGGCACTGATGCCTACCACGGCTACTCTAGTCGCCTACTCAAAGCTGTCATAGGCTGCTCGAGTCATGAATTTGGAGCACTCATGGACAGCTTTGGCCAGGTTCTTGAACCACTGCAGGGGTTCCTCGGAGAGACCAGCTGAGAACCCAGCAATCTCCTTCACCAGGTCTCTCAGGTAGATGCCCATGTACAGCTGGTAGACCTGGATCTGGCCGATGAGCATCGAGCCCTGGTAGAATTTTCTGCTGAGGGCGTCCAGGGTGCTGGCCTCCCTACCCGGTGGCACCAAGGAGTGCATCTTCTGACTCTTCAGTGGATGCATGGCTGACTCCACTATCATGGAGTTATGTGGCAGTTGTGCCTTCTGCAAGCCAGGGCTCTGGCAGACCCAATACATCAAGTCAAGCCACTTGCTTACGACAGGCAAAGATGCCAGTGTTATCTACCTGCGGTGCATTAGTTGTTCCAGGATGGGAGGGAAAGGTACCGTGAGCAATTCCCTCAGTGGGGCATCGTATTGGAGGATTTCTAGTTCCTCCTCCAAGGGTCCTCCTCTGATTCCATTGGGAATGCTAGGGCCTTTGACATGTCCCACACAAAGTCAAGAAAGGCCATGTCCTCGGGCAAGGACTGATGCTGAGTCTCAGAAGGTGGCGAGTCCGAGGGGATGTTGCGGTGGTGACTCCTCATCCTTGGTCTCACATTCCAAGTCATGAATTTGGAGCACTCACGGACAGCTCTGGCCAAGTTCTTGAACTGCTGCAGGGATTCATCGGAGAGACCAGCTGAGAACCTGGCAAGCCCCTTCTCCAGATCTCTCAGTATGATGTTTCTGTGGTGCCTTCTCCTGGTGTCTCTTTGGTTCCCAGTGCTGACACATTTGCAGTTTGATGTTTCCTTGTTGGCTCTACAACCTCTGCCGAGGCCTGCCCCTGCATTTGCTACTTTAATGGATATTTGGAATATGGTTGCTCAGACAAATCTGTACCTTAAAACTGTTATTGATCTGATAGCCTCCGTTTCTAAGGAGATTGTTAAGTTTGAGCAGCAAGATTTGGTGTTAGCTCAGCTGGGTGTGGGTATGTCTAAGATTGACTGGCAGCCAGTGTGGTGGGGATGAGAGATACCCTGCTACTACATAGGTAGCTTGAACTGTTGGAGAACTCGGAATGAAGTAAAAAATTAAGGTTTCTTAACTTTCCCAGAACCCACTATCTCTCACCTTTGATATTATTACGGAAATATTTTAGGGAGTTTTTAAAAATGGATAATGCAGATATGATACAGGTTAGTAAGGTGTATTATCTGCCAGATAAGACAATGTTAGGAATGGCCACTGAGTACCCCAGGCTTCCATTGATGTGTCCCAGTTTTTGGAACAATCAGTGGATGATATTCCTGGTAGGGCTACCTTGGTGGCTTCTTTTTCTGTTGATACTGAGAAATCCCAGGTTATGAAACTATACTCTAAATATAAATTTAATTCTTTTTGTGGGCAGGGGGTTCTGATGTTCCTGGATGTGGCCAGGGCCAAACAAGTGAGACAAAGGTTTTCTTCAATTAAAATCCCATATAATAGCGTTAGGAGCAGAGTTTTTCTTGAGGTTTCTTTGCAAATGTGTGGTAGGATTGCTGGGCATCCGTTATGTTTATACGGACCCCCAGCAGTTGGAGGAATTTCTGAGGAGCTGGCGGGGGGGGGGGGGGGGTGCCCCAGTGGTATTTGAGAGGTAGTTTGATTATGTTATTATTTGATTTGATTGTATGTTTTTATTGGGAAGTAGGAATTGAGCTTTAAGGTGTAGGGGCACTTAGATCCCCTAGATCTAAGTGCTTACAGTCTAATTGCTAATATTGGGTTATATTTTTTTATTGTTGCCTTTTTAAGGATGTTTTTGCATCTGGTTTCTTGCATGTTTCTTTATATATTTCTGTTGTACAAAATGGAAACTCTTACTAAACAAAAAAAGGCATAATCAAACTCTGGAATTCATTGCCGGAGGATGTAGTAAAAGCTGTTAGTGTAGCTGGGTTTAAAAGAGTTTTGGACAAGTTCCTGGAAGAAATGTCCATAAATCATTATTAAAGAGGACTGGAGAGTTCCACTGCTTACCCGTGGGATGAGCAGCATGGAATCTGTTTACCATTATGGAACCTGACAAGTACTTGTGTCCTGGATTGACCACTGTTGGAAATAGGTTGCTGGGCTTGATGGACTTTTGGTCTGACCCAATATGGCAGGTCTTATGAAGCATTACCTGCAAGGAAGAAAGGCCTGGCAACGTACTTCCGTATCTTGCCACAAAAACCCAATGGATAGTCACAACAAAACAAATTGCACTATAGTACTGGAAAAGATAGACAGGAAGAAAATCGATGCCTTTGAATTATGGTGCTGGCAATGAATACTGTGTATACTATGTACTGCTCGAAGAACAAACCAGTCAGTCCTAGAGGAGATCAAACTTAAGCTTTCTTTAGAAGCTCAGATGACAAGACTTTGACTTTCATACTTTGGACACATCATGCGAAGAGAAAGATCATTAGAGAAAGACATCATGCTTGGTAAAATTGAAGATCAACACAAAAGAGGAAGGCCAGCAATGAGATGGATCGATACAATAACAGCAGCTATAGATGCCACTCTATCAACAATGAGCTGCCTGACTGAAGACTGAACAAAATTTAGGACAGCCATCGAAAGGATCGCCATGAGTCAACACCGACTCAGTGGTACTTAACAACAACAACAACATGTACTTATATAACCACTTAGGAAAGAGAACCATTTTATATAGTGCTATTTTCTCCCTTAATGACAGAGGAATGTCCTGCCACCTCCATAACGGAGACCCCGCATCTCTAAGCAATGAAGGAATGTTACGTTTGTAAAGCTGGCTAGGATTGCTTTGGAATTTTTTTCTTAAATATTTAAAGGAAGCATCAGCTCATCACAGAGGGACTTGCCTTTTCCAGCGATCTCTATTCTCCCTTTGTTTATTTATTTATTTTTTATTTAGCTGTATTTATATCCCGCTTTTCACCGGGTCAAAGGGTCACCGGGCTTTTCACTGGGTAGTAAAGGCCTCCGACTATTCAAAATTAGGAAAGGCTTCAGACTTTTCAAGATTAAGTCCCCAAAAAGCCCCCAAAGTCTTAAAGTTGAGCCTTCAGAAATCACTGTGGTTCAGTTATATGGACCAAAATATCATCAGCAAACGTGGCTAACTGGAATTCCTCTGCCCCCATTCACACTCCCTTCAATGCAGATAATGTCCAAAGCTAACACAACAATGGTTCCAGGGTCAAAATAAAAATTAAAGAAGAAAAATCCTGCGGACCCACTGTTGTAGCTTTCCTTCTCATTTCCAGTGGATGGGCTGAGGGCTGATGGAAACATCTCGCTACGTTCTTATGGCCCGTGCGGAACAATGCAAATATGCAGGTGGTATCGTCCTCCTTCCGGTCAGCGCAGGCTAATGGAAGTATGGCACAAGATGTATTTCTTCCTTCTGGTCTGTGTGGGCGGGTGTCAGCATGGTTTTAACCATATTCTGTTATTGATATATAGCTCTGCATCTCTCCTCCCTCTCACTGCACCCACCATTGTTACCTGGCATCTCCCCTCTCATTCTGTCTCCCCTCTCCACCACCTAAACATCTAACTGCCCATCTATCCATCCATCTTACCATCCATGTAGCCAGAATTCTCCCCACTCTCACTGTTTCCCACCAACTCATCCTATGTAGCCTGTCATCTCCCTCTCCACTCACCCATTAACCTATGAAACCCAACATCTTTCTACGACTTATCATTTGTATAGTGCTACAAGGCATATGCAGCACTGCACAGAGACACGTAAGAGACAGTCCCTGCTCATAAGAGCTTACAGTCTAATCAAGACTGACAATACAACAACTGGGGACTAGAATATATTTAGGGGAATGGTAAGGAAACACATAGGAGGTGAACAGGAGACTAGGTGGATCAGGATACAAAAACAGTCTCAAAGAAGTGAGTTGTTAGCCTGGATTTGAACAGGGTCACAGATGGAGCCTGACATACCCACTCAGGAAGTTTGTTCCCGGCATAAGGAACAGCAAGGTAGACAGATCGAAGTCTGGAGTTGGCAGTGGAAGAGAAGGACACAGTTAGAAGGGATTTGCCAGAAGAGTGGAGTTCCTGATGAGGAGTATAGGGAGAGATAAGAGAGGAAAGGTAAGAGAGGAGAGCAGCTGAATGAAGGCACTTATCATTAGTAGAAGTTTGAACTGGATGCAGAAATGGATAGGGAGCCGATGAAGTGATTTGAGAAGAGGGGTGACATGAGCATAGTGACATTGGCGGAAGATTAGCCATGCAGCTGAACTTTGAAAAGTTTGAAGTAGGGAAAAATGATTCAGAGGAGGAAGAAAAGGTTGCAGTAGTCTAGACAGGAGGTGACAAGAGAATGTATGAAGGATTTAGTAGGATGTTTAGAAAGGAAGAGATGAATTCTGCCAATGTTATGGAGAAAGAAGCAACAGGTTTTAGTCTTCTGTTGGCATCTCCCCCCCTCTCTGTCTGTCCCTGTTGCCCCAATCTCCATCCTATGAAGCCCTGCATTTCACCCCTCGCTCTCTTCCCTCATCCACCCTTGTAGCCTGGAATCATCTCTTTATGTAGCCAGACATCTGCCCCTCTACTCTATCTTTGTAGTACAGCATCTCCCTGCCCCGCTGCAACTATGATCCAGCATTTCCCTGTCCCCTCTCCTCTTCTTCCCCAAACCATGCAGCATCTTCCCTCTCAACTCTCCCCTTTCCATCAACAATGCAGCATCTTCCCTCTCAACTCTCCCCTTTCCATCAATAATTCAGCATCTTCCCTCTCAACTCTCCCCTTTCCATCAACAATGCAGCATCTTCCCTCTCAACTCTCCCCTTTCCATCAATAATGCAGCATCTTTCCTTTTCCCTTCCCCGTACTAACAGTGCAACTTCTCCTCTTGTCTTGTATTGCGGAGCCAGCGCAAGCAACAGCCATGGCACCAATCCCAGCAATTCTTCTTTACTGTAGGTTCAGTTGTGCTCCTTTCCCAGGCCACAGCAGTAAGTGGCGCTTAATGTGGTTTCACACATATTCGGAACTGAAATTCTAATAAGAGCCCCAGGTGCTATAACATGGAGAAGGAGCACAGCTGAACATATACTAAGAGGCGACAAGGCGATAGCGGAGAGACTGAATGAATTCTTTGCTTCGGTCTTTACTGAGGAAGATGTAGGGATGTTACCCATGACTGAAGTGGTATTTAAAGGTATGGAAGAATTGAAGGAAATATCGATACATCGGGAAGATGTCTTACAACTATTAGATAAACTGAAGAGTAGCAAATCACCTGGGCCGGATGGTATACATCCAAGGGTGTTGAAAGAACTGAAATTTGAGATTGCAGACCTGCTATCAGTAATCTGTGAACTATCATTAAAATCATCTCTAATACCTGAGGATTGGAGGATCGCCAATGTAACACCAACTTTTAAAAAGGGTTCGAGGGGTGATCCGGGAAACTACAGACCAGTGAGCCTGACATCAGTACTGGGAAAAATGGTAGAAACCATCATAAAGAATAAAATTACTCAGCATGTAGATAGTCACGACCTAATGGGAGACAGCCAACATGGCTTTAGACAAGGAAGATCTTGTCTTACTAATCTGTTATGTTTTTTTGAAGGAGTGAATAAACAGGTGGACAAAGGTGAGTCGGTTGATATTGTGTATCTGGACTTTCAGAAAGCCTTTGACAAGGTCCCTCATGAGAGACTTTTGGCAAAACTAAAGAGTCATGGGATAGGAGGCAGTGTACTATTGTGGATCAGGAACTGGTTAAAAGATAGAAAGCAGAGGGTAGGGCTAAATGGCCAATTTTCCCAATGGAGAAAGGTGAATAGTGGTGTACCCCAGGGATCTGTGCTGGGTCCGCTGCTTTTTGACATATTCATAAATGACCTGGAAAGTGGAATAACGAGTGAGGTTATCAAATTTGCAGATGACACAAAACTATTTAAAGTTGTTAAAACCCAGGAGGATTGTGGAAAATTGCAAGAGGATCTTGATAAATTGGAAGACTGGGCATCAAAATGGCAGATGAAATTTAATGTGGAGAAGTGCAAGGTTATGCACCTAGGGAAGAACAACCCAAACTATGGTTACACGATGCAAGGTTCCACATTAGGAACCACCACCCAGGAAAAAGATTTAGGCGTCATTGTGGATACCATGTTAAAACCCTCGGCCCAGTGTGCAGCGGCAGCCAAGAGAGCAAATAGAATGCTAGGTATGATAAGGAAAGGAATGGAAAATAAAACAAAAGATATTATAATGCCTCTATATCGTTCCATGGTGAGACCGCACCTTGAATATTGTGTGCAATTCTGGTCGCCGTTTCTTAAAAAGGATATAGCGATTTTAGAAAAGGTTCAGAGAAGAGCCACCAAAATGGTAAAGGGGATGGAAGGCTACTCCTATGAAGAAAGGCTAAAAAGGTTGGGGCTCTTTAACCTGGAAAAGAGACGGCTGAGGGGAGATATGATAGAAGTCTATAAATTAATGAACGGAGTGGAACGGGTAAACGTAGATCGATTGTTTACCTTATCAGAATATAGAAAGACTAGGGGACATGCAATGAAGCTACAGGGTAAACTATTTAAGACTAATAAAAGAAAATATTTTTTCACTCAACGTGTAATCAAACTCTGGAATTTGTTACCAGAGGATGTAGTAAAGGCTGTTAGTGTAGCTGGGTTTAAAAAAGGTTTGGACAAGTTCCTGGAGGAAAGGTCCATAAACCATTATTAAGAAGGGACCCAGGATATCAATGCTTGAACCAATACAAGCATTGTGGAACCTGTGTCCCTTGGGGAAACTGCTAGGTACGTATGACCTAGATTGGCCACTGTTGGAAACAGAATACTGGGCTTGATGGACCTTGGTCTGACCCAGTATGGCATATCTTATGTTCTTATGTTCTTATGTAAAGAAGAATTGCTGGAGCTGGTGCAGTCGTTTCTCCTTCCCCTGCCGCTGCTTGTGCCGGCTCCATGACACACCTCCCGGTTGTTCACTGTGTCTCCTGACACTTTATGTGCTGGCTTCGCAACATACTTCCCCGAAGCTTATGTCATACTACTCACTCCCCCTTCTTATCTTCCCTATAGATGCATGAAGGGGAGGGACTGAGGCAGAAGCATGGGGCTGTTCTCTGCTGCTTGTGATTCAGATACAGGCTAACAGAGTTAACAGGACAAAGAACTTTGTGCACATTCAATGGATCCCATGCCATGTAGGGCCTGGGGCAACTACCCCTTTTGCCCAAAGAGACCCTGACCATTAACCAGCATGGTGCTCACAGGATCTGAATATAACGCCTGAATCATGTGCAGATACAGGCCCTATATTCCAAGATACTTTAAGATTGCATACATGTAACTCCAATTAACCCAATCAAATGCCTTCTCTGCGTCAAAGCTAATAAGCAACAATGAGACATTATTCCGTTTGCAAAGATGTAAGGAGGCTAGCATTTCTCACATATTAACCACAATGTGCCTACCTTTAACGAACCCTACCTGGGATTCATGTACCAGTTGATCATGCCATAGTCTTCTCCATGAACTTCATATCCATATTTAATAAAGAAATGGGTCTGTAAAAGCCAGGATAGAGAAGAACTTTCCCAGGTTTAGGGATCACAGAAGCCATCACTTTATTCAACTCATATGGAATATGTTACAGACCAACAAGGGCTGAATAAGCCTTTGCTAAGAGGACACTAGAAGACAAAGATCCTGACAACTGGCAAAATCAATAAGTTCATTGTTGATGGAAAGAAACTGAAATAGTTGACAACTTTAACCTGCTTGGATCAATGATCAATAAAGAAATGACAAGCAGACATGGCAGAATGGCTATGAAGGACCTAGACAAGATTCTGAAGAGCAGAAATGTCTTTCTCCATACAAAAATTCAACTTGTCCAAGCTATGGTATTTTCAATGACATCACATGAATGCAAAAGTTGGACAGTGAAAAAGATAGGAAGAAAATCAATGCCTTTGAATTATGGTGCTGGCGACGCATACTGTGTATACCATGGATTGCATGAAGAACAAACCAATCAGTACTAAAGGACATCAAACTTAGGCATTCCTTAGAAGCTCAGATGACAAGACTTTGACTTTCATACTTTGGACACATCATGCAAAGAGAGAGATCAATAGAGAAAGACATCATGCTTGGCAAGGTTGAAGGTCATCGCAAAAGAGGAAGGCCAGCAATGAGATGGATTGATAAAATAACAGCAGTTATGACTGCCACTCTATTAACAATGAGCCACCTGACTGAAGAACAAACAATATTTAAGACAACTATTCAGACGGTCCCCATGAGCTGACACCGATTCGATGGCATTTAACAACAACAATAACAAGAGAACACCAATTTTATCCTGTAGAAAGTTTAAAATCTGCTTTAAAACCCATCAGGCCCTGTGCCCAACAGGAACTTGTTCCCTTTATTCTCACCTGGACTTCCTGACCCAAAACAAGAGCTGGTGTTCCACTATGTAAAGACTTTAAGTAAACTATGATGGTTCAGAATAAACCCTGAACCAGACTGTGAGTTTATGGAAAATGAAGTTCCCAGAGTGAGTGATCCCAGGGGCCCACGACCTGCTAACCATACATGGTCCTGTCCCAGAACTATGTATGCCAAGGGTGATAGATCTAAACAGGACAGTGCTGCTCCACTGAAATATGTACCCCAGGTCTCACTACAGAGTAATGTATGTCCGGTGAGGGACCACAGAACATGGGGGGCTATAGATAAGAGAGAGAAAGAATTCTTATTCCAAAGCTAACCCTTCACTGTCCTTTCCTGCCACCAAGATTTGTCCTTAACATGTGCAGCTGTTCAACCTCCTTGAAACCAAAAAGCATCTCATGGTTGAATGCTGGGAGACTCATGTTTCCTTTCTGTTCCCTTGTGCACAGCCTTCCTACTAACTAATGTTGCCAGGTCTACACATAAATATTCCTTTGGATAATATTTTGCTATAAGAGACTTTGCTTTAACACCAAAGTATCAGTGGGATTTGGAAAATTTGTTCTCAAAGCTGAATGTTGTTATGACAGGATTTTGAAGTTATAAGTGGAATTATCTACATGATATCCCGAAGGCTTGAACTGTGCTGTGGTAAGGCACAAACAAGCCATTGAAGGGAATGTAAGAAAAATATTTTGGCCTGTAGAGCTCCATTTTGTCTGAGTGTTGTTTGATAGTTAACAGCATTGATGCTGGCTGGCAGTGAGTAATGTAGGAATGCATTCGCTCTGCATACATATTCTTTTTAGAATGGGGAGCCTTGCAGAATTAATAGGCAAGGCAGAGGATACTATGATGGCCATTTTATAACAGGGCACTGTTCTACATATTCAAGTTATTTATACAATTACTCTCCATGAAGGTAATTTTGCAACAAGGTGCCTGAGCAGGGAATGCTTATGTTATAAAGGCAAAACAAAGAGAGCCCAACCCATACAGTTAGTAATGAAATTGAATGGCCTTCACGGATTTAAATGCCCTTTTCAATGAGGTCATGTGATGTTGTTTGATTAGTTGGGCGGACCTTTAAAAAATGTCACCACTATTTTTGGAAGGCATTTGGGACCATATAGAATGTATTTTTTGTTGGACGTCTGGCTGGAGGATTACATGTATGAATTTTTAAGCACAAATTCCCTGACACAGATGTGTTCAAAACATAGCACTATATCAGTTGTACTAGATGGACTTTGTTGGGTACTTAAGATAAGTAAAATATATTTTTGGGAAGATTTCATGTTTTGAGGTTTTGATTTTCACTGATGAATTTTTATTAAGCCATTTGAAATATACTATTAAAATAAAAAGAAATTAATGGCTTGGACCTAAGATTAAAATACTGAGAACAACACAGCATGGTGGTTTGCTGGTGCAAGCTGATACTTCTTACTTATGACGGTCCCAATATAAATTTAAATATAGGAAGTTGGGTTATTTTTTGATTATTTTTTTCCAACATTCATTGAGATTAATTTGGTGTTCTGTATTTTACAAAGGCAACCTATTTGCCTATGTCCTTTTATAAAAAGCCAAACAAAAAGCTGTCGCACAAAGTTACACCGGCTCCAAGGAATGTGTTTAAAGATCTGCGTGTAAGTGCTGTGATCCTCTCCCTGCTCTGCCATTCTCCAGTCTTGGGAATGCTTACGCCTCTATTGCAGAAAACTAGGTGCTATGTTTTCCTAGGACTTACGTTTATGCATGTATCTGCCAGGGAAAATTTTATAATCACCTATTTAAGTGTGTAAAACACTACTCTACACATTCAAGCCATTTATTTATTTTTTTATTTATTTTTTATTTATTTTATTTATTTTAGCATACATTTGTATACCGCTATTTCCAGCGATCAGTAGCGGTTCGATTACAAGTTGGAAATTATCAAATCATGAACATAAAATTTTGATGTATAGATACATTGATTTGAAAGGAAAGCACATCACACATCACACAGTAAATAGGTTTTGAAAAGAGGAGCAATAATTTACATATGTACATTTTTTTTTTTTTTACATGACTGCAACCCTGTTTCATTGGGTGGCATCATGTAGAACACTGGGATTTAAGTCAAATTGTACTGGCATTGGAATAGATGTGTCTTAAGTTTTTTTCTGAAATCCATTAGGTCTTTGCTAGCTCGGAGCTCAGGCGGTAGTTGGTAATTTATAAAATTACCTTCAATATGAGGAAGTAAAGGAGCTGCTAAATTAAGGAAGGGATTTTGCTGGATTGGTCCAATTGCTGCTTAGTACCATGTGGAGAGACCCCAGTTCAATACCTGGGTCTGGTCTTCTTCTCCTTGAGCCTGTGGGGACTGCAGCTGAGGTAGCATTGCAGGTAGTCCCAGTCACTAGACAATGGTGATTCCCAGTGGTCAGATTTATGGTCCACAATTGCAGGGTTCCAGAAGCAGCTCTAGTTCATGGTCCCTGGCAGAGAATTGCCGCAGCAATTACTGGGGCGAGAGAGCTGAGAGGGTGAATAAAGAAGGAACACTCCCCGGATAGTTGCAAAGGCTAGCTCTGCCTGAGCTAAACTTCTATAATATCAAGAGGAAACTTTTGTCCCCCCCTAACAAAAAGGAATTTTGTGTTTTGTTTTTCATTCTCAATGGCATTATTTACAAGAGTTTGTCATGCAGAAAGGTGGTCATCAAGTGAAGAAGACCATTACCAGAGCATTCTAGAGACCTGCTGAATCAGTCTTCTTAGTCTCATCATTGAGAAGGAAAGCAGGATGACATGTCTGTTCCTGTAATATGGCATAATGAGGACTGGCTCAGCTTGCTGATGATCTAGGCTATGTGGTAATGTTTGAAGGAACTATCTTAATGTATTTTAAATGTGCATTGTGAGGGGGTCAATAACCACACTACCTGCATTGGTGCAAACTCCACAGGTAGTTTTTACCCTTAGGGTTTAATCAAAGCAAAACTATGCAGATAGTTTTGCTCTAATTATTGCCCCTGGAAAAAGTATTCACTGAGATTTGCATTTTGTGTTATTCTATTTGTTTTATTCTATGGATATAATATGATGTACTGAACAAGGAGTATAAGTTTTTTCCGCACAAAAGTTGAATAATTTCCAAAGAGCTTATTTCCAAGTGCAAAGTGCTGTTTTGCTTGCAGAAATGACTTTGAATAATGTCTGGTGCTGTTTTGAAAGTAATCTTTAATAAGTAAATTTAGCAGATATGACCTGTGCGTCATCAAATAGGATCATGTAAACAACTTGGACCTCTTCTTTTTATGAGCTGATTTTAAGCACTTGGGGGCCATTTTTTAAAGAGGATAAGATATAAATCATATCTAGCTTAAGCTCTACTAAACTTTCCTGGATAGTTCTTTAAAAATATTTTGGCATCTCTTCTTTCCTATTTTTAACTGTCAGGTCTTCATTTTTAGCAAAATGTAAGCTGCCTGATGTTACTCTTTTGGATTTAATCCAATTCTGTCCAGAAATCCCACAATACATTATTGATTTCAATGGGAGCAGAAAACAGAAAATAAAGACAGACAAAACAGTAAAATATTTTAAAAGTGTAACTAATATAGAAGATGCAAGCATATGGAACTCCCTCCCAATGTGCCTAAGGGAATTAGAGGACATCACAGACTTCCACAAGGCCCTTAAAACCCTGCTCTTCACAGAAACTTACGAGCAGATAGACAACAGTCCCCACCAGATACACAACAGCTCACACCCGAGCGGGAATGCAACGTAAACTCCCTTGCAAAATAATACCTAACCAACCTAGCTAAACTCACGACACCATTAGGATAAATGTAACCCTCAAATTGTGTTGTATCAATGTTGTTAAACACCCTCATGTTAAATGTTGTAAAGCTCCCAAATGTTAAATGTAAGCCAATTGTGATGTTATGTAACCACTTTGATTGTAGGATAAGGTGGTATACAAGTCTGTCTAAATAAATATATAAATTTTCCAGTTGAAGAAAAGTTCTAGAAGAAAAGGTTATGATAAGAACATAAGACATGCCATACTGGGTCAGACCGAGGTCCATCAAGCCCAGTATCCTGTTTCCAACAGTGGCCAATCTAGGTCATACGTACCTAGCAATATCCCCAAAAGACACAGGTTCCACAATGCTTGTACTGGGTCAAGCATTGATATCCTGGGTCCCTTTTTAATAGTGGTTTATGGACCTTTCCTCCAGGAACTTGTCCAAACCTTTTTTAAACCCAGCTATACTAACAGCCCTTACTACATCCTCCGGTAACAGATTCCAGAGTTTGATTACACGTTGAGTGAAAAAATATTTTCTCTTATTTGTCTTAAATAGTTTACCCTGTAGCTTCATTACATGTCCCCTAGTCTTTCTATACTCTGATAGCGAGTCTGATGAGTCTCAAAATGGGATCGACAGAGGACTGACATAAGGAAATATTTCTTCACAGGAAGAGCAGTGGATGTGTGGAACAGCCTCTCACGGCAGGTGGTGGAGGCTTGTACAGGGATAGAATTCAAAGAATTCTAAACTAGTACTTCCCAAACCTGTCTTGGGGAACCTCCAGCCAGTAGGGTTTTTAGGATATCCACAATGAATATCCATGAGATACATGTAAGAATGCAAGCAATGCATGCAAATCTCTCTCATGAATATTCATCAGGGGTCCCCCTGCCAGTCCAGGTTTTGGAAGAACTGCTTAGAAGCTAAGATGTGAGAACAAAGGTGTAGTTAGTATGCTTTGTCGATTCCTGCCCACCATAACCCTCATTTAACCCTCACCCTTCTACCCACGTACTCTCAGCTTTTCTTATATAAATTGGTTTTGGCCAAAATTTTATTTTTCCTGATTCACCGGATTAAAGGATTCAGTTTACCTCCCTTACCTGGATTCAGTTCAGCTCTCTATTACCTAGTTTGCTATTGTATACAAGTGATTCTCTATAATCTTATGCACTCACCCTGGTGACAAGAAAAATGCTTAACTAAGCATGAAAGGAGAGCCAGCTGGAGACTGGAAGTTCCTTTTCAGGTGCACATCTGCCTCAATATAATACAAAAAAAAAAAAAATCCCTCACCTTCCCTGGCTGGTTGTTTTCTTAAATTAACACCTACAAAATCTCAATTCTTACAGCATAACTCAATGAAACATTGCTCCTACTTCAATTAATCACAGCTATAGACCTTCCCTATCATGGTCTTGCTGCTTTAACTCAGTCTTTATATGTTTTTGCTGTCTCGTCTGCCTTTTATGGTGCTGTGTACACCTTTCATCTATACAAATGATAACTATATTGCATTCCCTGTCTTTCATTTTCTATGGGCCCGATTTTCACTTGGGTGGTGCTATGTGCAGTGTCAGCACATAGCCCACCCGCTGTCCATCTAACCCGGATTTCCAATGCCAGGGTCATATGTGGCCCCGGCATTGAAAATCCGGTTCTTGCCACACAACCCGGGAGCCGCAGGAGCTAGTCGGGTAGCAGCAATTTTTGGTGTTAGTTGTTTAGCCCCTGTGCCTAAAAGATAGGCAAGGAAAAACCTCGCCCATTTTTAAGGCGCAGAGGGCTAAGCAGGTAACATCAAAAATCGTTGCTACCTGTTTAGCCCTTTCCTCCACCCCCTGCTCTGCCCTAGAATATCTCCAACATGCCCCAATGCTAACCGCATAGCATCTGGGTGCACTAGGGACTAATTAGGGCAGTTACCCGTGTAAATGCCTTCAAAATGCCACCCTATGTTTCTATGTAACAGATCAGAGGGAGCCACAGGACTAAATATTATCATGCATAAGCAACTATTGGGACTTCTCATCACTAGAATAGTTATCCCAGTCTTGCAAAAAAAAAAAAAAAGTAAATTTGGGGAAAAGCAGACTGAAAAGAGAAATGCGCATCACAGCTCAGAAATTCTTCAAGATAATCAATTTAAATCCTAAGTCCATTTAGTAGCCAAAACAATGTAAGCCCTTCATTTTGCTTGCTTTTCTTCATCCATCCCCAGAAAAGTGCTTGCAAAAATCTCAAGCCCATTGTTATCTTTGTTTTTTGAAAATCAGAATCTAGCGGCAATGGTGCTCTTACCTTGCAGTCCATTCTGCAAAGCTTTCCTTCTTGAACAATCAGGTCTCCAGGGGCCTGCAAGAAATGAGGTCGGAAGAACCGCTCCTGGATTGGTTCATTTTCATCTCCACTATCTCTTGATCGAGATCGAGGTCTGAAAAAAGAAGTTACACTCTATCACAATTCCTCCTGCTTGTCTCTGCTCATTCCTGCTGGGTGATTGGCAACATCCATGCTTCACTTACTCAGTGCTACACTTCACCACCATAGGTTACGTTACCTCAGAAAGGAAGGTGCACCACTGTAATCAAATAAATAAATAAAATAAATCCTCTGTGACTGGCCATAGAGCTGAGTCACAGCATGGTCCTCACCCTTTTCCTATCCATTCCCCACTGGCAGAAAGCACAAGAGGGCAGCAAAGGCGTGAACTAAAATACAAATACATCATTACACTCTTATCTGCTGGTGCCTTCTCTGCTTCCATCATGGCATGAGAAAAGTACTAGTGGGGAAAAATGGGAGAGAGAAAAGAAGCACTAATGGAGGTGGGGGGTGGAGGTGGGGGGGGGGGGGGGGAGAGGAAGAAACACATCCAAAGAGGAGGAAGTTGAGACAGAGACAGAAAAAAGAGAAACCCTCTGCCCAATGTAAAGAGGTAGCCAAGAAAGCATATAAAATGTTAAGAATCATAAGGAAAGGAATGAAGAATAAAACCAAGCATATTATAAAGCCTCTGCATCCTTCCATGGTGCGACTGCATCTTGAATACAGTGTGCATTTCTGGTCGCCATATCTTAAAAAGGATATAGTAGAATTACCAAAGGTAGAGAGAAGACCAACCAAAATGATAAAGGGGATGGAAGGATACCCCATTCGAGGAAAGGTTTAAAAGGTTAGGCTCTTCAGCTTGGAAAAGAGACGGCTGAGGAGAGATACGACACAGGTCTATAAAATAATGAATAGAGTGGAACAGGTAAACATAGATCAGTTGTTTGCTCCTTCAAAAAGTAGAAAGACTAGGGAACATGCAATGAAGCTACAATTTAGTAATCAAACTCTGGAATTCATTGCTGGAGGATATAGTAAAAGTTGTTAATGTAGCCAGGTTGAAAAGAAGTTTGGATAAGTTCCTGGAAGAAAAGTCCATAAACCATTATTTAATTGGATTAGGGAAATCCACTGCTTACCTCTGGGATAAGCATCATGGAATCTGTCTACTTTTTGGGAACCTGATACGTTCTTTTGAGCTGCATTAGCCACTGTTGGAAACAGGATACTAGGTTTGATTGCCAGTATGGCATATCTTATGCTCTTATGAGAGAGGTAGCACTGTTTTTTCTCTCTTTTTGCTCACTTCCAAAACTAGTCCTTTTGTCTATCTTGCCTCCCCTCCCTCCAATACACATTCAAACACTGCTGCTTTCCCGTCTTCTCTTTCCATCTCCCATATATTTCTCTCTCTATTTTCCTCCCCCCCACTGCTGCATCTCCCTCTCTCCCTCCTTACATTTCGCCAACATTCACCCTCTTTTCAAACTGCCCAGGTATTCACCCCTTAAGAACATAAGAACATTAGATATGCCATTCTGGGTCAGACCAAGGTCCATCAAGCCCAGTATCCTATTTCCAACAGCAGCCAATCCAGGTCACAAGTACCTGTCAGCAGGGTTGTACGGAATGAAGATAACGCCCTGTGCGACTTGCACATTGGGTGCACCCCCCCCCCCCCACAGCGGGAGAGAAAAGGTGCACCCGATGTGCAAGTCGCCGGCATGCTAAGCAGATCTGTGGAAAGATCTGCTTAGCATGCCGGCGAGAAGGCTTAAGGGGCACATTTTAGCTGTCCTGCCATTGCCTGCCGCCGCTGAGAGAAGAAAAAGTGGTGGCGGCAGGCAACGGAAGACAGCTAAAATGCGCCCCTTAAGCGTTTGCTTCCTGTGCAGCCGCACCGCTCGCACAGGGCTAGGTACGGGCCTGCTTGTCAGGTTCCCAAAAAGGTACACTGATTCCACATTGCTTATCCAAAGATAAGCAGTGGATTTCCCTGGTCCACTGTAATAATGGTTTATGGACTTTTCCTCCAGGAACTTGTCCAAACCTTTTTTAAACCCAGTTACACAAATAGCTTTTGCTACATCCTCCGGTAACGAACTCCAGAGTTTGATTGCTCATTGAGTGAAAAAATATTTTCTCTTATTAGTCTTAAATGTGCTACATTGTATCTTTATTGAGTATCCCCTAGTCTTTCTACTTTTTGAAGGCGTAAACAATCAATCTATGTTCAACCATTCATTATTTTACAGATTTGTATCATTTCTCCCCTCAGCCATCTTTTTTCCAAGTTGAAAAGCCCTAATCCTTTAAACCTTTCCTCATAGGGGTATCCTTCCATCTCCTTTACCATGTTGGTGGCTCTTCTCTCTACCTTTTCTAAATCTATATCCTTTTTAAGATATGGTGACCAGAACTGCATACAATATTTAAGATGTGGTTGCATGATGGAACAATAAGGAGGCATTACAATATCCTTGGTTTTATTCTCCATTCCTTGCCATATGATTCCTAGCATTTTATTTGCTTTCTTGGCTGCTGCTGCACACTAAGCAGAGGGCTTAAATGTATTATCCACGATGATACCTAGATCCTTTTCCTGGATAGTAATTCCTAATATGGAACCATGCATTGTGTAACTGTAGTTTGTTTTCTTTTTCCCTAAGTGCATACATTTGCACATGTCCACATTAAATTTTATCTGCCATTTGGATGCCCAGTTTCCTAATTTTTCAAGGTCCTCTTGCAATTTTTCACAATCCTATGGTGATTTAACAACTTTGAATAATTTTGTGCCATTTGCAAATTGAATCACCTCACTTGTTCGCATGTCTAGGCTATTTATGATTATGTTAAAAAGCAGTGGGTCTAGCATAGATCTCTGTGGTACTCCACTATTTACCTTTCTCCATTGACAGTGTTGCCCATTTAGTCCCTTTCTCTGTTTTCTATCTTTTAACCAGTTCCAAATCCATAATAGTATACCGTCTCTTATTCTATAATGTTTTAATTTCCTCAACAGTGACCTTGTCAAAGACTTTATGAAAATCCAGGCATACTATATTAACTGGTTCATCTTTATCTACCTGTTTATTCACACCTTCAAAAAATATAGCAGATTAGTAAGATAAGACTTTCCTTAGCTAAATTCATATTGGTTTTGTCCCATTAAATCATGACTATCTATATGTTCAGCAATTTTGTTTTTTATAATGGCTTCTGCAGTTTTTCCCAGCACTGACACCAGGCTCAATGGTCTGTGGTTTCCTGGATCACTGGAACCCTTTTAAAAAATTGTCATTATGTTGGCTACTCTCCAATCTTCAGATACTATAGACAATTTTAATGAGAATGTTACCTTGGAAGTTATGGATTTCAAATTTCTACCAGAAAGCTTCATTTTAGCTTCCAGAACCTCCCTCCCACACTTTCATATACCATTGGCATAAACCTATACCAAGACAGCAGGCTCCTCCTAGCACTGTCTAAAATATTATCTAGATGGCACATGAGGCCCACCACCAGCCACCCAGGTAGCTACATGGCTAATAATATAATCACCAACTATAATGGCCTTCCCAACCCTTTTCTCATGAGCACATGTCCCTGGAGATACATCCTCCATGTAAGAGGATATTATATCACCTGGAGGACAAATCTTAGCTACAGGATCACTTCTTACCACATCAAGGTGATGATCTCCTGTCAGATGATCTCTCTTCTCAATGGCAGCAGACAGGCTGCCAGACTAGACGTGGGACGTTTCTTTTATGTTCCTGAAGTTCTTTTCTATATACCTCTCTGACTTCTTCAGCTTCTCCAAGTCTGCTACTCTATCCTCCAGAGATCAGACTTGTTCCCTGAGAGGAAGGAGTTCTTTGCACCTAATGCACACATAAGACCTCTCGCCAACTACAATAATCATACATGTAACAGTGCAAAAATTGGATAGTCTTCACCTCACTGCTGGGCTGCTATCTGCATCTTATTTATAATGGTTTGTTTACCTATTTAAAGTTGTTCAGTTATTTAAAGTTGCTAGGGGAATAGGGATATTTGAACCAATACAAATATACCTAATAAGTTTAAGGAACTCTGTTTAATGCTCACTTCAGGATGAACTGCAAGGACCTAGAATTAATCTATTCCTAAGCCTTACTAACTTTCTCATGAAGATAACCAGTTAAACCTGAAAATGAAAAATGTCCCTCCTTTCCTTTTAACTGGCTTGAGAGGCTATAAATCAAAGATTGTGCCTGGGGTGGGTGGGAACTGGGGTCGGTAGCAAAATGTTTGCCTATTAAACTACACCCTAACTGACTTAATAAACACATAATTTAATTTTATCAAGGTACATAATTTAATTTTTTCAAGGTACATATGTGTCTTCCTTTCCTAAGTGCCCTGTTACAAAATTATTCTCCTTGGTGGTAATTTTATATGGAGCTGCCTATGTTCCAGCACATTAGTCATTTTTGCATGTAAGTAGCTACATAAATGATCTCTTAGAAAATATCAACTAGTGTGAAAAGTTAAATGGAATATTTTTCTGAGCTTTGGCATCTAGTTGTGGGGTACCTCAGGGTTCACCCCATCAGCTATAGTATTTTATTCAATGTATTTATGAGTGTGTTTAACTTAGATATGGAGGGATTAGGAGGTTTTATATATTCTTATGCAGATGATATTTTAATACTTATTTCAGAGCAATGTATTTGTTAAATAAGGTTTATTCATACATGGAGAAATAGACAGATTGTCATGTTTGGCTTTTTTTTGTGCAATCAAATCAGTGTTGACTCTTGGTGACCCAGCTACCTCTGGGTTTTATTTATTTATTTAACAGCTTTTACATACCGCGCTATTTATTATCAGTGCGGTTTACATATAACAAAGATTGCACAGTCAGACAACTGATCTGTGTTTACATTGTAACAGGAGTTTGAACTTGGAGCAGCAGGGTAACTAATATGTACAACAAACATAATTAGGTCAGGTTGATATTTTCAAGTAGAGCTCGGAAATCTCAAAGGTACTTGAGACAGAGTTATATATGTGGAGAATGAAGGTTTGTGAGCGTTGGTGTGTGGAAGATCAGAGGGTGGGGTGGGTGATTGTGGATGATTGTGCAAAGTGACGTAGGAAAATGTGGTGTTTGATTGCCTTACGGAACTGGATAAGGTCTTTGATTGACTTATTTCTGGTGGAAGGTCGTTCCAGCACCTTGGGGCATAGAAGGCGAAGGTTCTTTTCTTAGTCGTCTGGGTGCACTTGATGGACTCTTTAGGGATGATTAAGGTGTTGTCAGTTATCGACCTTCTAGTTCTGTTTTTCGGGGTGAGGATGATAAGGTCACCGAGTATCGTGGGGGCTAGGTTATTGATGATGAGAAGGATTTTGTATGTTAACCTGCAATGGATTGGTAGCCAGTGGAGATCCTTAAGTATCGGGGTGATATGGTCTGATCTTGCTATACCACAGAGTACACGCGCAGCCTAATTCATAGCGAGTTGCAGCGGATTAAGGGTGTTCTTGGGGAGTCCATATAGGACAACATTTGCGTAATCGAAGTGTGGTAGAATGAGGGCTTGGAAGATGGTCCAGAAGTCATTATGGGGTAACATGGGCCTGAGGTGCCTTAGCGTTCTAATTTTGTTGTAGACTGATCTAGTGGTGTTTCGAATGTGCTCCTTGAAGTTGAAGTGCTGATCAAGTGTAATCCCTAGATATCGAATGGAGGGTTTACTAGGAAGTTCAGCATCTCTTACTCTTAGTGATGATGGAGGGGAGAAATCTTTGTTCCTTGATATGAACAGAACTTCAGTCTTCTTGAAGTTTATGCGGAGATTTTGAGATAGTAACCAGTCGGTGATGGAGTTGAAACAATTGATAAGGTTGGTGAAGTCAGGTTGTTTGATTTTGAATGGTGTAAACAGCAGGATGTCGTCAGCATAGATTAGCGTGGAGATATTGAAGGAGCGTATGATGTCACATATCGGCTGCATGTAGACATTGAACATCAGCGCAGATAAAGAGGAGCCCTGCGGAACACCTTGATGTTGGTGGAAAGGTGCAGATGTGGTGGATCCGACTCTGACGTGCTGCCAACGATCCAATAGATAAGACCTACACCATTCCCAGGCAAGGCCAGAGATGCCCTTCTCCTGGAGGTGAGTGAGAAGTTGATTGTGATTAACGGAATCAAAGGCAGCGGAGATATCTAGGAAAATGAGAGCGAATCCATTTTCAACCTTGTCCAAACCTCTATTCAAAGCGTTAGTTAAGGTGGTAAGGAGAGTTTCTACGCCGTGAGATTCCCTGAATCCGTGTTGACAGGGGTCAAGAGGTGCCACTACATCAATGTGATGTTGAATCTGTCTCTGGACGACCTTCTCTATTATCTTAGCTAATAGAGGTATACTCGAGATTGGGCGGTAAGAGTCAGACTTTAGTGGGTCAAGTCTGTTATTCTTCAGAAGTGGTCTTATTGATGTCTGTTTGAGGAATGAGGGGAATGAGCCTGTTGCAAAGGATAGTCCTATGATGTTGATTAGCATTGGACTAAGTTCAACTCGCAGAGTTCTGACCCAGAATGCTGGGCAGGGGTCACTTGGAGCTGTAGAAGTGTTGATGCTGGCGATGAGATCTTGGATGTTCTTCTCTGTTGGAACAGAGAACATTGTGATAGGTGGAAGTGATGTGTGAGCGTGGCAGGGAGTGGTAACTAAAACTGTGTTGGTTATGGAGGTTTTGGACTGGAGATAGTCAGCATACGATTGGGGGGAAATAGGATCGAGTTGGGTAGGTGAAGGTTCCTTAATTAGGGATTTTGCTAGGCTGAAAAGGTCTCTAGGTTTGTTTAGAGAGCGGAGAAGAAGCTTAGCATGGTATTCACTCATTCTGAGGTATATGGATTCGCGGTGGAATTTAAGGTGGTTTAGGTACGTTACTTTGTCAGTGTCAGAGCGGGATCTTCTCCATTTCCTTTCAAGTTTCCTAAGTGAGAGGAGGGATGTCCGAAGATCAGCTGTGAACCATGGGGCTGGGCATCTTTTGCTTTTATAACTCTTGGGGGCTGGTGATTTGTCTAAGGCTGGTAGTTGAGCGAATGATCTCAGAGTGACGGTCCAGTTGGTGATTGCTTCATCAAGGTCAGGAGACATTAGTTTGAGCAAAGGTAAGGCGTGTTTAATGAACTCTTCTCTATCAAGAGGTCTGAAGTGAGGCGTAATTCTGGATTCTGCACTGGAGTCATTAGGTGGGAATTGAGTAAGATGAGCAGGTATCTGGAACGTGATTAGCTTATGGTCTGCCCAAGGTATAGGGGTAATTTCCATGTTGAGGTTGGCCTTCTGGTAGACAGCAGAGTGGGGAGCGCAATGTATTTTCTTAACGACCCTGCTTCAGGTTTAAGGAACTCCCACAACGGGAGTTCCTTAAACCTGAAGCAGGGTCGTTAAGACGGTGACCCGAAACGTGACACGTTGTTACCTGTGAATTCCTTTTGCCTCACGGATTTGAAAAATGGAAAGCTAAGTGTTAAGTTTTCGCTCACTTTAAAAGTATTAAAAGGAGAAGCCGAAGCGAGAAGACGGTTTTTCCTTCTGTCTACTTTTGTCAGGGCTGCTCCGACAAAAAGAAAAAAAGCTTTTTCATCTTATGTGGGTTCAGGTTTCTATATATTGTTAGATTGTTTGATTCCCGCCGTGGGTTCTATAGTTGGATGATAGAATATGATCATTTCTACACAGAACATTCCAAAAATAGGAGCGGTCATTTACACCAGCTCTATGGTTGGTGTAAGTGATCACACCTTAATTTAAGGGGACCTTCTCTGCCACTTCTGCTAATATTTTATAAAGTCAAATATGTGCGTACTTTACTTTATAAAATAGGTGCAAAACAGGCCCATGAAAACATGAGTCAGATAGGTACGACTTTCTAAAATTGCCTTCATAATGCTGTTTCCCCCCACAAATAGGAGACTATATTTATTTATTTAGACATTATTTATATACCGCCTTTCAAATTTATCATGGCAGTTTACATTGAACTGAAGGTTTTACAATGAACATGTTCTTCTAGCTATTTACAATATAGAGTAATGGTTCCCAAACTTGGGGTTGGGACCCCAAATGGGGTAACATCATCAGCTGATGGGGGTCACAGAAACATGACTATTTCCCATTCTCTCTGGAATTTCATTGTGACCCATGCTAACTAGTGCCATTCACCAGTCAGCATGTGGCTTGTGAGCCAGTGAACATTCATAGGTCCTTGTCCCCTCCTAGTTGAACTTCCTGTTAGAATGGAAACCCATGCTGAGTACTAGGGTCTGTAAGCACATGTTGCACACCGACACAAAGGACCCTGTGCTGACTGCCACTGCCTTCTGCTTTAGATAAGTGGAGGGAAGGGAAGGAAACTGGAGACCTGCAATTTTGATTTCATCATCATCTGGGTTCACATGGATTTTCAGTTGCTAAAATGGGGTCATATGGGATAAAAGTTAGAAAAGCACTGGTATAGAGCGAATTCTTCTTAGAGAATTAAATGCCAATTCATGAAGCCTTATTAACCAAGAAACCAGGGTTTGACTCCAACTAGCCCTCCTTGTGGCCTTGGGCAAGTCACAACCCTCCATTGTCCTGGCAATCTACTTCTGCTCATACTGCCAAGAAAAGCCAGGAGCTGCTGGGTCGCCAGGAGTCAGCACTGACTTGAAGGCACACATTGCATTGTTTGGCATTAGCATCTTACAGTAATGTTGGGAAACCATGCTGAATGTTAGTTACTGTGCGTCCCACTATATCCTGTGTTTCCTATTCACTATTAACAGGGATTTTCCACTGTAAAATGCTAATGTGACCTCATGAATCTGCTTTACTAACGAGCTACATTCTAACAAAGGCAGGCAAGACTAGTCCCTCCATCATCTTTCTTATGAAAATATACTGCACTTAGAGGCTTATTTACATGTGTATATGAGGCATATACATTTGTAAATTGTATCCATGTGTAAATGGCCATTTTTGAAAGAATCCAAGTCAGACATGGATGTCCTTAGTATATGGAAGCTTCCAGGGGGCATGTCAGGGGTGTGTCCTGGGTGGGACAAAATTCTATGCAGGTATACTCCATTTTATATAGGAAATATACTTCTAAGCCTAAAAATTTCCACGGCGGGATTTACATCTGCTCCCTAACATGTTTAATGTTTTTAAAAGTGTGCATTTCAGCCAGCACTTTACAGGAGGGATGTTATTTCCCCATCCAAATTGAAATGAGTTAGCGTGCAGCATCTACAGATCTAAATTTTCGATATGGCCCATATGCACGTTTACATGGTGACATTTGCACATTCAAGTTCTGAATGCCGGCACTTCCATGCGTAAACTGCCTGTGTTCCTCTGTTGACTTTTTCCATGTGTAAATTTGTAAAATGACTTCTCCTGCTGCACGTAGATATAAATCCAAGTAGGCTCTTACACTTCCTTCTATGTATTTTAGAAATAGCTCAATGTTTAGCAGAGCTGTTTCTAAAGCACTGTCAGAACCAAGTACATCCTGACCTCAACATCTCATTTCTGATCTCCACGTACTATCTAAAATGTGCCTTTTAATGAGCATGCCGTATTTTTGAATAATTAAGATTAGGGCTTACTGTTAGCAAAGGAAAACAACACTTTGCACCTGAGCACAGTGCCTAAGGGATCAGATGCATGTCTAATGTGAACTGAGATATTTAATCCCACATTAGCTTTCCCAGCTGCCAAGTATAGCCAACCCAAGTAAACCTCTGTGAGCAATCTACTATGCTTGCAAATTAGGGAGCTCTCTAGCAGTGTAACCGTATCCAGTCACATCGCATTTCCTGCCAGGGTTCTCCCACACTGCATACTCTCCTGGAAGGGGAGGTACTCTCCTCCTTGGCCATAGTGACATCCACTCCCCCCCCCACCCATCAAGGCAATAGAGAAAGCTAAGTCTTATGGGGGGTAATTTTATAACAAGGTGCCTAGTTTAAGGCAACAAAAATACAACCAGTTTAAGCTATTTTATAAAGATAATAGGCACCTTACATGGCAGACATACTTTATGTAGGTACTCGTGTACTTTAGGTGTATAAATGAATACTCCTAAAGTACACAAGTACCTGCATATAGTCAGGTAGTTTGTAATCAATGCAGGTACTCGAAAACTCCTTCTGTACTCTATGCAGACCACTCCCCTTCCCCCCAGCTATGCCTATCAGCAAAGTACGCACCTTCTTGTCAACATGCAAACCTGCTTAATTTTATGCCGGCCAGTATTTTATAAGAGGCCATTAACATATATAAATTGTCATGTACATGAGTTAATGACCTTATGAAATTATCCGTACACTGTTGAGATTCTCCCCCTTGGCTCAGAATCTCCATCTACAATATACAGCGGATTTCAGGTTCTACTGATTGAATTCAGTTATTGTAGTCTATCAGTAATATAGGAGTGGTAGGCAGGTGGGAATCTTTCAGAGGGGTCCATGGCACTGAAAATGGCCATGGGCAGTGCTGAGGCTGTTATTCAGAACCCTTCTCTGGGCAGCTAATGCAAGAACAGTTTTCACCTGTTACTCATCCTGACTACTTAGGCTGGAAGTGTCAGTTGCAAATCGTGTT
The DNA here is from genome assembly GCA_033557465.1 of Ichthyophis bannanicus. NCBI lineage: Eukaryota > Metazoa > Chordata > Amphibia > Gymnophiona > Ichthyophiidae > Ichthyophis > Ichthyophis bannanicus. Next base: position 1,666,224,139 of record CM066032.1, on the reverse strand, counting down.
ACCTCTGTAAGAATTGACACTTACCCGGATAGTGTGCTCTAGCTAGATATTCAGCAGCCGCTCCTATCCAGATATTTTTTTAAGTGCCATCAAGTCAGTGCTGACTCCTGGTGACCCAGTTGGGAAAAGGCAGGTAACCAGAGCAGAAACAAAGTTGCACCAAATAACAGCTCTGTAGCTACGCAACTCAAAACTGATTTTTTTTTGTCGGACCATTTCTACATGGGGAGAATCAGCTCCTTTGATACCAATTTTCCATTTTAATCCATAAAAGACAGCAAAGACTTAAAAGAGAAAACATATTGCTCATGCAGTTATCTGATGTATATAGTTGGCAATTACCACTGCAACTGGAAATAGATTACCAGGCCTTTTCTTCCAAGATAACAGAAGGCAAAGTGACTTGCCCAAGGAGTGCTAGTGGGAATCAAATCCTGGTCGTATAGATATGTGACTGTTGCTCTAACCACTAGGCTACTCCTCCATTCCCTAGTCAGCTATGATCATTGCATATCCTGCCAATATTTAGGTGCCATGGCTGATTGCCGTAATGTTTAAATATCGACCCTTGCGAAAATTGGGCCCTGTATGTCTGCTATTCTTCCTGCACTGTGCATCCAAAAAGAATATGTAAATACTGGCAAAAGTTAAAAGAAAACCTGTAGAATGAAAAATACTGGCTAAACTGAAGTTTCATCCAGCAGGAATAAGACTAAATGTTAAACAAATAAGACATGTCTAAATATCACAGGCAAACAAAGTCCTCTTTTATCACTTACACCCACATACATAAACAAAGAAAGATCCAGGATATCATTTGCGTGGGAGGAAATTTACACTTTATCACTCCAATCCCATTTTTTTCCATGACCTGCTTAATTGGATCTGGCTGGGTGGCTAAATCACCATAGTAACACTGCACTATGCTATTTTGAGGCCTCAAAAACACAACAGTTACCTTAATGATGAAAGAGATTAAATGTCTTTTGTGTCTATTTTAAATGTCATGTCTAAAAATAATTCATAAAAGGAGTATCTGAGGCTACAGACTATGAGGGCTGCATTCAAAAATCTAGGCACTTAACATAAGGAGATATGTGTCTAGATATGGCCAATTCAGCTATTTGATCAACTAGATCATCCGTCCTTCCCTCTGGTTGCCTTTGCGGTTGTGCTGGGGGGTCACCAGCCCTGGCATACTCCCTATCTCCCAACTGCGATTTACAGCATCTCAGGGGAAGCCTCCAGCCTCACACCAAGGTATCCCCTTCTCTCTTTCAATTTGAAAAAGTGCCTTCAGCCCCCATATCTTCCCCTCTCCCGACATCCCAGCAATGAGGGACACCAAGCCAGGAAAAATTAAGACTATTCTCCTTCTGGCTTGGTATCAAGAGAGTGTGACCATTTTATGGGGTGCTAGGAAGGGTCAGATAAGAGACTGGCAGCACCCCCCCCCCCAATTTATATTTTTAAATTAAGGGAGAAAGGGGGCTAGTGACTCCCTGGCACATCACATTTAAATTATGGCAAAGAGGAGATGCCAGAGAACTGGCGACTCCCTAGATATATGGTGGTGGGGGGGGGGGGGTGGATATTCAAAGGCATTTACACACTTTGTAGACCTGCAAACCATGCAAATGTCGCTCTGCTGGATGTTCAGCGGCATTATCACGAATAGTGGTGCTGAAAATCCGTGGGGGCCACCGCTACATGCCCCACTGATAGCTAGTTGGCATCGCAGTATGTTGAGGGCACTCTGGTGCAGCATCCATCATTAACTGGGCAGTGGTTATACTGAGCCCCTGTCCGGTTAGCGACATGTGACTAAAGGAAGGTGCAGTAAATGCTAGCCTTACTTTAGCCGCAGACGTTAACCAGGTAGCGCCTGAATATCTGTGACCAGCCCAGATATTCAATGCAAGTGGCTAGCTATGGCTCTGGCATTGAATATCCAGGGTTAAAGTTCAGAGCCAGAGGCTAGCTTCTTTGGCAGCGCTGAATGTCAGGCCCATCATTTTTAAGTGGTGAGAGAGAACGAGGATGCTGTCATGTTCATACAAAGCCAAGTCCCTAAATCTAGGCAACCTAAATTATGTAGCCCGGATTTTTGTAGGTGGATTTTCAGCCGCAAATCTAGGTGTCTAGATTCAGTTGAAAATAAAAGTAAGCAGACAAACTGGCCTATAAGACAGTAATTTTATGAACCTTTTTTGCACGTAAAAGGCCTGTTTTAAAATTAGGTCATGCCTAAAGTATGTGCAGTGCAAGTCAACATATACTTAGAGAGTAGGTGTGTTAGAGGGAGGAGTTTAGGAAGAGTGTGGGCAGTCATGATTTAAAGGATTTTTTAAAAAAAATACTTGTATAAAGTACATATAAACATTTTTGTCTGTTTGAGAGCAGACGCAATGTCTATGCATTCGGTTTAGGTGCCATTTATAAAGACACATAGGCGCCTATGTCTTTTTAAAATAGACTAAAATTAGGCAACTTTCTGCCCTATTAATCAAGATGCCCTGTTATAATATCACCCCCTAAGTGTCCAGCATTCAATGTTTCACCTTCTCTTTAATGTTATGTTGGTTTGTTTATCTATTTAGAACATTTATTATCTGTCAAGAGGGATAAAAACGGACCTAAGCAGAGTACAAAAGAACATGAGATGCCATACTGAGTCAGACCAAAGGTCCATAATGTCCAGTATCCTGTTTTCACCAGTGGCCAAACCAGGTCACAAATACTTGTGTAAAAACACTTTGATATCTCTAATTTAAGGTAGTATAGTAAGTATTAATAAACAAAAACAAATATCAAAACTGACAAAAATTCAAAGAAATAAAACATATAAACAAAACAATCAACAAACTTAAAATCACAAGTTAATCAGAAAGATGTCTTCTTTACTTCAATTCATTAAAGGCATGTGCAAAGAAATATGCCTTAAGCTCCTGTCTGATCTGAAGATATTCATTTTGAAGATCAGAGCAACAGGGAGTGAGTTTCAGAGTATAGGACTGGCAACAAAAAATCTGGCTATACTTTTAACGATGGAATAACCACAAGGGCAGAGTTCTCCAAGCATAAAGAATGAGGCAGAGTATGCACAGTTCATAGGAGTGGAGGAGGAGTAGTCTAGTGGTTAGAGCAACAGCCTAGTACCCCAGAGATGTGGGTTCAAGTCCCACTGGCACTCCTTGTGACCTTGGGTGAGTCACTTTACCCCTTTATTGCCTTGGAAGAAAGGGCCTGGCAATCTACTTCCAGTCATACCTTGTCAAGAAATCCCAACAGCTGCTGAGCTAGCATTGACTCAACAGCACTTATTTAAAAAAACAAGCAAACGCTTCCAAGTGCTTAGGTGCTCCAAGCTAAAGATATGATAGAGGGGTTTATTTATGATTTTTATGTAACATTTGTAATATTCCGTGGATCTGATGCTGCTAACCCCTGCAGATTCCACCTTCTTATACTTTTGATTACAATTTTAGACACGGCATTTAAAACAGACAAAAACACCATTTAACCCCATCTCCCTCCTAAACCACAATTACAATATGACCCAAAAGCCTGCCTGAACAAATATGTATTTAGGCTCTTCTTAAACCCTATTTAATTTCAGATCAGTATTCAAACGCTGCAGTCAGCATTTTTTAAAACTAGCCACAATGTTGAAATTATTCCCCTGTATTCAGCGCCGCTATCTGGATAGTAAGTGGTGTTGAATATACCTGTTTTAGCTAAGCAGTTTAATTTAGGACAGTCTTTTTGCTACATAGCTACATTGATAGTGGTTGAATATCGCTGACTTTCTGTGGAGTAAGGCAGAACGCACATGCTCCGCCCTGACACTATCTGGATAGACCTGTGACGGTCTGTAGGAATTTTCTGCAGCACTATATGGATAGTGCCACTGAAAATTCATTGATAAAGCACATATCCATATAAGGGTTGGTGTTATAGATAGCTGCTTTTGAGTATGTTGTATGGCCCATTTAGTTTTTGACATTCTGTCTTTCGAAAATCCCAAAGTGGTTAACAATAAAAACATTTTATAGTGTCTTAGTAAATCAGCCGCACAGGGAAGTGAATTCTAGCACATTTTGGTGGGTCTTAACAGTTTCTTCCTCAGCACCAAAATGATATCAGGCCCGATATTCATTTGGACAGGCTATGCGCTGCTATGACGCATAGCCATACTCGCTGACCCTTAACCCCGGATATTCGATGCTGGGGTCATATGCAGCCATGGCATTAAATATCTGGGTTTGCCACATACGTCTGGAAGCTGAAGTAGCTAACTGGCTAGCAGCGATAATGCATGCCGTCCGGTTAGCTTCTGTGGCTTAAAGATACGTGAGGGTTCTCCTCGCCTATCTTTTAGCCGCAGGTCCTTAAGCGGGCAGCATGCATTATCACTGCTGCCTGGTAAAGGACTGTAGCCACCTCTGCTCCTTCCTGGAACATTCCCCGACACCCCCCGATGCTAACCGTGTTAGTGCCATTGACTATCCCGTTCAGCGGCGGTTACACGGTTTACAGGTCTGTAAGCGTGTAACTGCCTTTCAAATATTGGGCTCATTTTCTTTAGAGATGAAGCAGTATTTAATGAGTGTATGCCCCACGTGACATGATGGGACTAATAGGAGCAGGCAGCAGAACTGAAACATTTCATCATGCCATCAGCTATAAGATCACTTTATGAAATGCCAGTTAACTGCACAGCTGAACTTCATTTCCCTCTACTTTTAAACCACATTTTATGACATTATACCAAATGAAAAAAACATATATCCAATATGTTTTCCAAACAAAATATTGCTATTTTAATGAAACGACGATAGAAGCAAAGGGGTAAGAGTTCATGGGAAATAGAATCTTTCCCAACTTCTAACTAGAATTTGCACTGACATTTCACAGTATCGTTGTAGCTTTCAATCTTCTGTGTATGTTAATCCTAAGGGGCATGTTTACTAAACTATTTCAGCTGTTAACGCGACAGATAATTGCAGCACGTTTGGCAAGCGCTAACAGCTAATGTGGGGCAAATGCAGATCGTGGATCGATTTTCTGTGCTATCTGCAGACCACACGTCAGCTGGATGTGTAGGCGGGGTGTGAGTGGAGAGTAGGTGTGTCTGAAACACACACACTGTGTAGTAACCACATGCTTTGCAGACATCATGGGTGATGCTACCACCACCGCAATGGATGGTAGTAGCTGCATCCATGGTGCTGCCAGGCTGCGTTGTTTGCATTTTCCATGCGCTATACGCTGGAGGAATGCAAACACACCACCTACAGATAACTCATGGCTTTTGTACCTAACATGGTGCTATCTGCATAATTACAGGGCATTAGGTACAAAGGGTAATGCGGTTTAGTAAACATGCCCCTAAGTACTATTTCATTTTGAATTTTGTTGTGCAGATTGCCTAGTTCAGTGGTGAAAACTTCCAGAACATTACCCATATTAGCTTAGAATAGAAAAAAAAGAGGCTGCTGGAAATTTATACTTAACCAATTTGTTTAGGCACAAGCTTGGGGACAAGAGTCCACCATCAAATGTTGGTCTAGAACAGTAGTTTTAAACTCAGTCCTCAGAGCACATGCCATCAGTGTGCATTTCAGGATATTCATTATGAATATGCAAATCTATCTCATGCATATTCACAGCACATAGTGTGTTGGAAAGAGAAAATAGCACTGTCATCCATACTGGTATAGTCTACAGGCCTCTAACTCAAACTGAAGAAACAGATAGAGAATTGATTATTGATATTGCAAAGATAGCCTCGAAAGGGGAAGTGATCATATTGGGTGACTTTAATCTACCCGATGCGGATTGGAGTATTTCTTCTGCAAATCTGGAAAGAAGTACAAAAATTATGACTGCCTTCCAAGATGCGTTACTTAGACAAATGGTGATGGAACCAACCAGGGAAAGCTTGATGCTGGATTTAGTGCTCATCAACAGAGATAGCGTGTCAAATATCCGGGTGGGTGCCCATGTGAGCAACAGTGATCATCACACGGTATGGTTTGAGATAAAAGCCATGGTGGAGTTCAATCACAGCAAGCTGAAAGTCCTAACTTCAAAAACCCTGATTCAGTAAAATGGCCAAGTATCTGAAGGAAGAGTTGGCAGGGTGGGAGGGGATAAGGGAAGTGGAATTGAAAGGGGCTGAACTAAAGGAGGCAATAAAATGGGCAACAGATACATATATCAGGAAAGTAAATGCCACTTATAGAAAAGGATGATTTCAGAACCATTACCCAAGTCCTAATAACATCCCACCTGGACTATTGCAATGGTATCCTCAAAGGCATAACAAAGAAGAATCAAAACATACTACAAATGGCTCAGAATGTTACCACCCGAATAATTTCCAGGGCTAGGTTATCTGATCACATTTCTCCCATTCTATACTCTCTACATTGGTTTCACGTTGCCAGCAGGATCCAATATAAAATCATACTGACTAGCTTTAAGTTAATTAATAAGATTGCCCCATCATATCTATCTACATTGATTCACAGCCCTCCTGAAAACAGAGTGAGAAGAAGAAGGAACCTCAATACCATTCTAGTACCAGATTCAATAAGAAAGACAAAACAAATAACAAGCAACAGCGCTTTCCCATATGTAGCACCTACCCAATGGAATAATCTCCCAGACCAGCTAAGGGAGATAAAAGATCTCCAAACGTTCCAAAAGGAACTAAAACATATTTATTCACTCAGCATTACTACAATATAGACCATTACTCGGATCCGGACCCCCCCACCCCCACCCCCACCCCCCTAGCAGGACCTGACAATCCTACCCAATTACTCATCCCATACAATTAACTTTGTCCAAATCTGAACCTTAGAGTGATGTCACAAGTTGTAAATATTTCAAAGTTTTGTTGCAAGTTGTAAATAGCTACTATGTTTATACTGGGTTTTTTTGTATATAGTTGCAATTTTGATTAATGTTCTATGTATATTACCTTTGTTCTATGTAAACCGCCCCTGATCTTGGGAAGGAGCGGTATATAAAAGTTTTTCAAATAAATAAATAAAAACAAGAGGAAAAGGATATTTGGTTCTCCAAAGAAATGGCTGCACTAATAAAGGCAAAAAACACAGCTTTCACAAAATTCAGTTCACAAACAGAGTAACACAGAAAGGAATAAAGGATCAAACTAAAAGAGACAAAAAGAGAAATAAGGATAACAAAATCAAAAAGCAGAAGAGAAGATGGCTAAAGATGTGAAGTGCAGTGAGAAAACTTGCTTCAGGTATATTCGGGAGAGGAGGAAAATCAGAGGTGGAATTGCAGGACTCAAAAGTGCTGGAAATGGATTTGTGAAAAGTGACATTGAAAAAGCAAAAATGCTAAACAAATACTTCTGCTCTGTTTTCACTAGAGAAAATCATGGAGAAGGACCACCTGTGCTTCCCAAATACACAAATGGGAATGGAGCAGCTACCACACTATTCACAGAAGATGATGTGTTAGAACAGCTTGCAAAACTGAAAGAGGACAAGGCCATGGGACCAGATGGGATACACCCCAGGATGCTGAAAGAGTTAAGAGAGGTTCTTGCAGGGCAGTTAAATGATATTTTTAATAGATCCTTGGAGACAGGAGAAGTTCCATAGGACTGATGAGAGGCTGATGTGGTACCTCTTCACAAAAGTGGTAACAGGGAAGAAGTGACAAAGTACAGGCCAGTAAGCCTTACCTTGGTGGCGGGAAAGGTAATGGAGGTGCTTCTGAAAGGGCGAATAGTGGACTGTCTCGAAACCAACTATCAGTGTTTTTGAAGTCTAGGACTTTGAGCTTGCTGTGATTGGATTCTATCTTGGCTTTTATCTCAAACCACACTGTGTGATGATCACTGCTGCTCACATGGGCACCCACCCGGAAATTCGACACACTATCTTCGTTGGGAGCACTAAATCCAGTACCGAGCACTCCCTGGTCGGTTCCACCACCATTTGTCTAAGTAATGCATCTTGGAAGGCATCCACACTTTTTTTTTTACTTTTCCAGATTTGCAGAAGGAATACTCCAATCCACATTGGGTAGAATAAAGTCACCCAATATGATCACTTCCCTCTTCATGGCTATCTTTGCAATATCAGCAATCAATTCGCTATCCATTTTTTCGGTTTGAGTTGGAGGCTTGTAGACTATACCAGTATGGATGACAGCACCATCTCCTCTTTCCAACATAATCCACAGCACTTCTTATTTTCCCCATACCCCCTGCATTTTAGCAGCTTTAATACTGCTTTTGACATATAGGGCTACTCCTCCTCCTTTTCTACCCTCTCTATCTCTTCTAAATAGATTATAGACAGCTATGGCTATATCCCATTCATGAATGGAAAAGTCTGTCTTTTTGCAGATGACACGAAAATTTGCAACAGAGTGGACTACCCTGAGAGAGTGGAGAATATCAGGAAAGATCTGCAAAAGCTGGAAGAATGGTCTAATGAATGGCAATTACAATTTAATGTGAAGAAGTGCAGTGTCATGCACTTGTGTACAATTCCCTTCGATTTCTGCTTCCCAATAGGGGTGAGAGGTTGGTGTGCACGGACCAGGAGAAGGACTTTGTAGTGATTGTTTCTGAGGATCTCAAGGTGGCGAAACAGTGCGACAAGGTAGTGGCAAAAGCCAGAAGGATGCTGGGTTGCATACAGAGAGGAATTACCAGCAGAAAGGAAGAGGTACTAATGCCACTGTACAATTCGCTGGTGAGGCCTCACTTGTAATACTGTGTTCAGTTTTGGGAGACCATATCTCACAAAGGATATAAAAAGACTGGAAACAGTTCAGAGGAAGGTGACCAAAATAACTTGGAGCCTACGTCAGAAGACTTATGAGAAGAGACTTGAAGACCTAAATATGTACACTCTGGAGGAGAGGAGGGACAGGAGAGATATGATTCAGACCTTTAAATACTTAAAGAGTATTAATGAACAAACAAACCTCTTCCATAGACGAAGAAACTGTAAAACTAGAAGGCATAACATGAAGCTGCAAGAGAGTAAACTGAAAGGCAACGTCTGGAAATTCTTTTTCACTGAAAGAGTGGTGGATGCTTGGAAATACAGAGACAGAATTCAAAATGGCATGGGACAGACACAGTGGATCCCTTTATAGAAACAGGATAAAACCAAAATAAACATAACTATCTCTTATATCTCAACAAATAGGGGTGATCCACACGCCCCTAAACAAAGGCATGGGGAGAGGCGACCTGCACGGAATGGCAGGCATACCTACTCTTGTCACCTTGCTGGGCAGACTTGATGGACCATCCCTGGTCTTTATCTGCCATCATTTACTATGTTACTATATCCTGAAAATTAGACTGACTTAGGGGCATGTTTACTAAACATTCCTAACGTGCGGGGCCGTGCTAGTGTGCCTGTGCCATATAAGGAGTGGGCGGTTCAGGCAGAAAATAGAAAAAAAACGGTAGTAAGCAACCGGACGTGTGTGCGTCGCGCTAATGTGCGGGGGTCGACATTAGCGCGTTGAAAGGCAAAGTGGCGCGCTGCTGAGTATACAAAACAACAGAGCCGTGGTACAACGGTGAAGACACTGACCAATGGTGCAGGGGCCATGGGTTCAATCCCCCAGTGTGCGCAACGACAAAGGTCAGCTGAGGCAGTAACTGTAATGAGTAACATTGTTTTAGGAGGCAAATTAATTTGGAACGGCATAAGGCGGCGCACAGTTATTTTTGGGCGGCAGAAGGCGGCGCACAGTGCTTTTTGGGCGGCATAAGGCGGCGCACAGTTAGTTTTGGGCAGCAGAAGGCGGCGCACTGGTCCCCTTGGGCGGCAGAAGGCGGCGCGCTGATAGGCACAAGGCGGCGCGCTGATGCACAAGCACAGGAACAGAGCCACAGCACAATGGTTACAACACTGACCAATGGTGCAGGGATCAGGGGTTCAACTCCTCACAATGCCCAGTGAAAAATGCCTGCTGAGGCAGTATGTATTATGTTGTGGAGTGCTGTAGGAGGCTGTATAATTTTAGTTTGTTATCACTACTAGCAAACGCACTCTCCCAGCATGTTAACAGACGGCAGCCCATAAGGCACATGTTACAGTGCACTGTTCGCCAAGGCACCCTTGAATGACCCCTATAGGGCAGCATGTATGTTGCGACACAGGATAATGTATAGTGCACCCTATAGGGATGGCAACCATAAGGTGGCCTACAGGGCGCCCTATGAAGCACCCTCAGAGGCACCTAATGGGTATAGTAAGCTGAGGGTGGTCTTGCCGGCATAGACATATGTACAGTAAATAAAAATAAAGTTGTGGACAGCCCTACCAAAGGGCCCCACTGTGGGTTTGAACCCATGACCTCTGGCTGCACAGGCAGTGATGTAACCATTGCGCTACAGCTCCATAGCTGTAAGCAGGCCCCTGGCTGGCTGCAGATAGCCTACTGGCCTACACGTCACCTCACAGACAGTCTGCTGGTGTCAACAGGATAGGGTTAGGCCACCCGTACCCATGATGCACTGCACATGCAAATTAGCTGTCCGCAGATGGACACAAGATGGGGAATGCACCCCCACAGCACCTCGGCCCTGTTGGGGGAAGTGACCGGGTGCACCCACACAGCACCTTGGCCTAGTAGGGGGCACTGACCGGGTGTTTTACTGGCACAGAGTAGCCACACACTGTTACATCGTGCGGGTACTGTGCTCACCCTGAGTGTGCAATGAGGTGGCCAGGACCAGGTCAACAACACCTGCCATGGCTGATGGAGGCCAAGCGGGTGTTCCAAAGCAGTGTTAATGTGTAAGATAGCTAGTTTCTGCACAAACACCATGGATATCCCTGTCTGCCGCCATCAGGCACCCCCAGTGGCAAACATGGTCCCCATCAAGGGATCCACACTCTACCTCCCTGCAAAGGTGGCAATAGAGGGCAACATCAACCCCAGTCCTGCTGAGGAACACCACCACCACCACCCCCCCCCCAGCAGGCAGCTCCATACACAGCCATAACACAATAGCAGACAGACATAAGCCCAGGGTATGGTAAGCTGCACTCCACCACCAGATATCCCCCTGCAGCAAGCCAACAGCCACTGCACCCTGCAAGCCATTATAGCAAGACATTTACCAGCTACAAACAGTCTGCTGGTTAGTCCATAGTGCATGTTCCCAATGGAGATGCATGCACCCAGAACTGGGCTGTCTGCATACACAGCAAGCAGATAGATCAGTGACTGGGCCCCAAAGAGAAACCCATATCTATCACATGAGAGAACTACTATACAGCACTATGGGGGGGCCTAGCCATGCTGTGGTCAATGCACAGTCAGGGTGAGCATGATCCCCCAGAAGGACATGCTTTGGCCACCCTGTCTGTGTAGGTGGTGGCCGGACACTACAATATCCCAGCCAATGTCCCTGCCAGGGCCCTATGCCCAGTGCAGATGCATCCTGGCCACGCCACCCTGCCCTGGCTATACCCATGGTACCTTGCACCTCATTATGCACATTGACTGGCCAATACTGGCAACAGTGCTGGCAGTGCGGGCTGTTGAAGGGGCTTGCAGCCAACACCCACTGTATAGACAGACACACACTTCCACACCTCTGCCATCATGGTGCTACGATTGAGGGGGTAAGTAGCCTTGCCCACCAAACCGGTCCTGAGCACGGCAAGGCATGGATATGGTACGCATTACAGCTGGTGGTCACTCCCCAGGGTGGTAAGCACCGTCAGAGGCCAGGCCTGGAGCATGCCCCGCAAACACCTAACAGATTGTTTGGATGGGGTCAACTAGCAGTATGTACGTAACGTATGGATAACTGCCTGCCTGTGCTCCTAGCAAACGTCTCCGAGCTGTGTACCGTATACCTCAGGTGTAGGGTGACATTGGTAAGTTATGCAAGTGCTCGTTTTGGGTGCTGCATGCACGGTCCAATGTTCTGCCTTTCCAGGAGACATTGGCCAATGGGGCCTGTGGGTGTGGGTGTGTCTGCCCTTGATGGCTGCTGCTGTACGGCACAGATTCCCAACTCCAGTCCAGGTTTGCATCACACTGTTCGGGTTTTCCTGCTATCCCTCATGAATATGCATGGGCTACATCTACATGCCATGGGGGTGGTGCATAGATATACAGCACAGGCATTTGTATGAGTGTCAGCATGGAACCTGACTGGTGTGTGGCCCACCACGACTGCATTTGGGTGATTCTGCTCTAGGTACTGCCCCTGTTCATGGTGTCTGTGCTCAGTGGGGTAAAAGATAGATGTCTTACCATTGCATATGTCCCCGCCATGAAAGGTGTGTCCTTACTATCACTGTTTAGTTGTGGGAAAAATATGTGGGCAGGATTGGCAGTAGCCCCAGCTGGGCTTTGAACCTGTGACCTTCTGTTCTTGTATGCACTGTCTGTGTGCACTGCACCACTGTGTAGCCACAGATTGGTTGGATTCCCTGGACTGTCCATGACTGTGGATCCGGCAGGACCTGTCTGTTGCAGTGGACTGTGCCAGCCTGCACATGGCTAGGCCTCTGTCTTCTGTGGTTAGCAGCCACTGCCCCCTGCACCACATGTACTTGTCCGCCAACATGCTGGCATGAACTTCTCTCAGAAAAAGCAGTTGACCTGATTGCAATGTGGCAGTATGGGACTGCATTTGGGGGACTTGGCTGTAGGTAATGCCCATTGTTGTGGTGTGTGTGCGGTGTTGGGTAAAATATGGGTGTTTTCCCCATGCATACAGGGGTGTCTGCGCTATCTTTATTTAGTGGTGGGTAAAATATAGGGACTGGGCTGGCAGGTGCCCCAGCTGGGTTTTGAACCTCTGCCCTCTGGTTCTAGAGGTAATGACTCTGTCCGCTGTACCACACTTTGGCCACAGAGACAGTGCAGCCCCTGGAGGCAGTAAGCCTGGCAGGATGGAGTCACAAACCCTGCTCTACGCAATTCTACTGTGGGCATATGCACCCTGTCTGGTGACAAACGTGCACATAAACCCCGGAAATGACCACGGGAAATGTGGGACAAAATATCACCACGCTGGGCAACAGTGATATTAATGGGCAACCATAGCAAACACTCCCAGGAAAGCTCCAATACGTGGCAATGTTTTTTGGAAGAGTCTCCTCTCAGTAGACCCTTCCAAAAGTCATTTCTTTTTTCTGGAGCTTTGCTGGGTGTGATTTCTGTATTTGCCCATCACTATAACTGTTCCCCAGCTGAATTACTATTTTTAATAGTTCTGTTGTGGTCATTTTCTATTTTTATCTTCACTTTTGTGCTGTGCACATATATCACACTGCTCACGTTTTGCTGGTTTCCCCGGTTTTCCTGTACATTGCTGACGGAAATGGTTTCTCTTCCCTTTAAATGCTTTCTACCGCGAGTTGTTTCACTCGCGGTAGTTTTTACATGCAAATTCGGGCCCGATACTGTGCGGGGAGCCTCTCCCCTCCCACTCTCCACCCATTGACCCCGTCCCTCCGCCCCTCGGGAGCCTTCCTCCGCCCTCAGAATGCCTTTCCACGCCTCTATCGGACATTTGCGGGCCGGGTACTTGTGCGGGGCACGTTAGTGCGGCGCGCAACTGTGCGGGGCCCACGCGCACTTGTGCGGGGCGTTTAAGAGCGTTTCTGAGCGTTTGAGTGCCGCGTTTCCGTGCGCTATTGTGCGGCACGCAATTGTACGGCTTTTAGTAAACATGCCCCTTAGTATGTCCTGAGGACTGGGTTGAGAAAGTGTCACTGATCTAGAAGGTGCCGCAAGCAACTTTGTCATTTTAGTTCAGGGATGACGGCTGCATGGAATGGTCAAAGAGAACCACACAACATACCTTCTGACGTGAGCCGGACCTGAAAGGGTGCGTGGGCTGCGTCCTCTTTGGTTAACAGCTTGGACCATCAGCCTTCCGGTACAGCTTACTCTGCCCTGTTTCAGCAGACAAACAAATATGAGCGGTTATTGTGCTGAACAAAATTGTTTACAGATGTTAAAAGCAAAATAAAACGTTCAGCTCCTCATAAGTACTAAAACTGGTTGTAGCAATGACAGAGCAATATATCAAGGCTATCTGGTATCCTGTGTGAAAGCTGAAATTAATGTGTCTCATATCCTCTTGTGAAAAAAGGTCAGCATCACTCATGCCATCATCTGCAGCTTCTTCTAGGATCTCTGTTGAATGCCCCCTCACCATGTGATCCTTAAACAATCCCTTCTACCTGTTCCCCGCTCTTGTTACGAATTTAGGTTTTTACTTTCCTTCTTCCCTTCTTCCCCAGGAAAGCTTGACAATCTCTGTTCTCCCTTTTATCACCCTCTAGTTCCCCCCCATCCCTAGTTCTCTAGGGCTTGATTAACGCTATGTTGGTCCCTAGGCAAACATACCATTTGTGGGGCCCCTATCATGGACCCCATTTATTTCTTTTATCAAGTCCCCTCCCCCCACAATGATATTCATTATTCCTTGCCCTGTTCCCTGGGCCCAGCATTTCTAGAGCAAAGATGAACATTTTCTAGTCACATGGGAGAAGGGAAATCCATAGTTCACAAACTCATTTGCATTTCTAACTCAATTTTATGGAGCAGCTCTTTGGACTAGTTCCACTTTGCTGTGGGGTGAAATCATATTTGTGCTACTAGAGTAAATAGCTCGTGTGCACAAATCTTTCGCACTGATCATATCTTTAAGTTTAGACTTCTTTTACGCTGTTTTACAAAGTAACATTTTTGCAGTGGGAAGTTTAGCATTCAATAATTCTACAGAATGAAGTTAATATGAATAATCTTTGGAATTACTGTTGGACAACACACACACAAGCAACATAGTAACAGTAGAGGACAGCTCAAAAAGACCAGTCTGCATATCTACTCTGCCCAGTTATTCTGGTTCACATTGCAAGAACCTCTCTCATTGCCAGTTATGTATTGTCTTCTGCAAGCTATTTCTCTTTGTCCAGTGCAGCTTTTCTCACCTTCCCAATTTGTACTCTATGACCTTGGGCATGTGAACATAAGATTCTCCACTTAATTCAGACCCAGCACCTCTCCCTTCTCATATCTAACCATAAAATGGTAATCTTCAAGAAAAGCTACCAATACTAGAGTGGCTATTGCTAGAATATCTGGTGTCCTAGGTCCAGTGCATAGCCAACCAGACAGATCCGGCTATGTGAGCATGTTTCCATTTGGAATTATAGTTATTATTCTATTTGACACCTGTAAGACAGACCCAGCTGCTAGTTTAATTCTATCAGTGAAGCTTAGTCCAAGTAGCTACCAATACCAGAGTGACTGCTGTCTGATTATCCAGCCTCCTAGGCCTCTTGCGCAACCAACCAGCCAGACCTGGCTTTTTGAGTACCTGAGTTTCCACCGGGCCTTCTAGTTAGTTTTGTGCTTTCTGTCTGCCTTTCAGACCCAGTCACTAGTTAATTCTATCACCATAGCCTACCAGACGCACGCGGCTCTGTGGATGCCTGGGTGCCTGCATTTCTGTTAGGACTTCTAAAATTTCATATTAGCCATTTTGCTGTATAATCCGATTGCCCCAGTGCTAGTTTTTAATCATTTGAGTAGAGCACCTTAAACACCACTAAGGGGATCTTTTGCTAAATGCTGCTAACGGTTAAAGCACATTAGCTGGCACTTGCAGGCCAGTTAATGTGGACAGTGGGCAGATAGAGGCGGATCTTGGGTGTGGCCAACATAGTAGCGCATGCAGTTATCAGGTTATCTAATGGCTAGGTGTCCCCCACCTTCCTCTGCTGCTCGTTAGGGTATCCCAATGTGCCTTAGCTGCTGGGAACCCACTTCTTTGAGGCTGCATTTGGATCACACCTCATAGGGCTTTTGATATAGATCCTGCACCATTTTAGTATCCCTTCTCTAGTCTGCCTCCATTCATAGTAACAAATAGTAAATGATGGCAGATAAAGACCAGCATGGACCATCTACTCTGCCCAGCAAGGTGGCTGTGTTGTCTACTCCTGGCATATCTATCCTGTTACAAATGTTAGTGTCAGTCTCAAAAAGAGGAATCCTTCTGTATCTTGCTTGCAAAGATGCTGAACAGACCTTTATAAAAGAAATAACCCTTGAATGCTTCAGAATGCTATAGCCAAAGCTCATTTGCAAATATAATGAAAGAAAAATAAATACAACATTCCAAAAGTTAATAAAGGAAATGACATAAAGGAAACAAACATTTCCATTAAAATTAGGATCTTTTTCTTAGTTATTTATAAAAAGCTTTGGTCCACAATAAAAACTTTAATAAGTTTAACAAGCAGGGTTCAGGAAAGGGTGAGGAACGAGAGACATCATTGCAGATATGAGATGGATCCTTCAAAAGATAAAAGAATACCAAAAGGATATCCATATGTGTTTTATTGACTACAGAAAGGCTTTTCCTGTGTAAAAGATGAGAAAATCTGGGCCACATTATGAAGCATGGGTATACCAGAACACCTGATAGTTCTGTGGCATAACCTTTACAATGATCAAGAAGCAACCGTTTGAATGGAACTAGGAGAAACAGAATGGCTTAAAATCAGCAAAGGTGTACGAAAAGGCTGCATACTTTCCCCCTACCTCTTTAATTTATATGCAGAACAAATCATCAGAGAAGTAGGACTGTATGAAGACAACCGAGGTGTGATGATTGGTGGAAGACTCATCAACAACCTTCACTATGCTGATGATACCACATTACTGGCTGAAACACTGGCTTCTCAACATCAAGGAACATAGTCTTCAAATGGGCCTGCACCTTAATGTTAAGAAGTCAAAGATCCTGGTAACTGGCAAAATAAATTAACTCATCATTAATGGAGAAGAAATTGAAATATTTGACAACTTTAACTACTTGGATCATCAATTAATAAAGAAAGGACAAGCAGGTAAGGAATCTGATGACACTTTGCTCTTGGCAGAATGGCTATGAAGGACCTAGACAAGATTCTCAAGAGCAGAGTTGTCTCTCTCCATACAACGATGGTATTTTCAACAACATCATATGGATGCAAAAGTTGGACAGTGAAAAAGATAGGAAGAAAATTGATGCCTTTGAATTATGGTGCTGGCGATGCATACTGTGTATACCATGGACTGCATGAAGAACAAACCAATCAGTACTAAAGGACATCAAACCTAAGCTTTCCTTAGAAGCTCTGATGACAAGACTTTGACTTTCATACTTTGAACACATGCAAAGAGAGAGATCATTAGAGAAAGACATAATGCTTGGCAAGGTAGAAAGTCAACGCAAAAGAGGAAGGCTGGCAATGAGATGGATTGATACAATAACAGCAGCTATGGGTGCCAATCTATTAACAATGAGCTGCCTAACTGAACACCGAACACAGTTTAGGTCAGCTATCCAGACAGTCGCCATAAGTTGACACCAATTTGATGGCACTTAACAACAACAACAAATCATACTTGGTCTACCCTCATCATGAAAATCCTACTGGACAAAATGATATTAACATGTTAACTGACTTGGAGTGTGCCATGTTGCTTTTGTTTCATCAGAATTGATCTGAGCCATTGCTCAGTCCTCAAGGCACATGTCCCATGTTGATTCAAATTTTGAGCTGGCTTAACCCAGCTTCTCAAAGTCTGAGCTATCTTCACCTTGGCTCTGATCCCACTTTTGACGTGACCCATAAGTCTGGACAAAGAAGCATTATGAGCCAGAGATTCACTTGATATCCAGCTGCTTTAAGATTGGCCCCAAGAGTTATGTGTCAGATGGGATTCTTGTCATGATCATTAAAAATCCAGCCCACCCCCATGTAATAAATAAATCCCAAATTAGTTCATAAAATGTGAATTATAATGAAGATCAGGAGAGAATGGGGGTTATCAACTCAGTTTTCGGGACATACCAAATTAGTTGGTTCTAAAGGAGAACAAACTAAGTTTTCTTTAGAAGCTCAAATAGCAAGACTTTGACTTTCATACTTTGGATGCATCATGCAAAGAGAAAGATCATTGGAGAAAGACATCATGCTTGACAAGGCTGAAGGTCAGCACAAAAGAGGAAGACTGATAATGCAATGGTCGATACAATAAGAACAGTAACAGATGCCACTCTGACAACAATTAGCTACCTGATTGAAGACCAAATATAGTTTAGGACAGTTTTCCAAAGGGTCACCATGTTTTGCCAGACTTGATGGTACTCGACAACAACAAGTAAAAGGGGAGCCACTTATACATCTAGGTGACGACATGCAGGGTTTAATATGCAGAAAAAGGAGGCATGTTCTGGAAGTGGTGTGGGAGGTCCTTTGAAGTCTACAGTACGTGCATTCCGTATTTCAGAATGGTAATACACATATACACTGCTGAAAAGTGCACCACTGACATTTATACCTACTGCATGTCATGCATAACCCCTGATTAATTTATCTTTTGGACCAGGGGCATGGAGATGTGCTTTATGGTGGGGATTTGCATACCTGTCTGAGTGCCAAATCCACCTTTTTGGGTGAAAGTGTTCTTTTTTTTGAGGACAGACTCCTAATTGCCAACCACTGTGCATACAAGTTTAGAAAATGCATCACATACATGCATATGTTACAGCTGTTTATAAAACTGCAGCAAATATGTGCATGTCATGCTACTTATATTTGTATGTTCTATTTGTGACACTGTTCTTTTTGTGTATTTACATTTATAAAATAGCCCTCTCTTTTGTTATGTGTTGCCTAATTTGAAGAATTAGGTACTACAGAGGGTATTAAGATCACAAAATCAACTGTTATTGCAAGTTCTAACATTGCATGAGATTAAGTGTATCTCAAATAGAAATTTTGCATTTTGTTATTATGGTCCAGTATTGCAGAATAACTTGCCACTGGAGGCACACATGGAGCAGGAATATACGTTTTTGGTTTCAGCTGTTTGGTTTTGTGTGCTTTTAAGAGTTACTGGATTCTTATGATTTAATTATTTGTGTGCATTTGTAATTTTTTGGAATGTAATCTGCCTATATATGAAAATGTCAGGCAAATAAGCAAATGTGAATGAATAAGTAAATAAATGCACAGTCTGAAATATTTATATATCTTCAGCAGCGCTGCATATATTTTATAAAATCTCAGCACTCACTGAGCCTTTTATAAAATATTTGTGTAGTTTCCAATGGGCAGACTTAGGCTTCATTTCCCCGCCTGCTTCTTTGTGGAGCATTACATCTGCCTTTGATCGCCGTTCAATATGAGAAGGATGCACAAGAGGCTGTTCTGAAAAATATGCTGATTTGCCAAACTGAAGTGAAATAAGCCTGAAAATCTTACATAATACACAGCTGAAGATAAATGCTCCACTTTTACGATGGTGAGATGTTGCTTAAATATTCTAAACAAACCGATTGTATACTTACATTATTTAACCTGCATGGGTTTAGGTACACGCTCTCTAATGCACTGTTTTCTGTAGTAATCAAACCTCTAACTTGAAATGATGTAATAGCCTGTGGTGGGACTATGTTATTTACACAGTGTGGAAATAACCTTTATATTCTGCAGTCTAATAAATCCAATTTGTGGTTCAGCAGAGTTGGGCGAAAGCTGCCATCAGTAACAAGACTAAAAACTGACAGCGAAAGACTACTCCAAAGAGGAAGTGTCATGCAATGTATCTTAGCAACGTGCATAACATTGCATAGCATTCTTGTTTAGATTATGCTGTGTCTTAATTATAGACCTTGATTTTTTATAACCTAATCCTATTTGTGTTTTTAGCCTGGCTCATCGTCAGTGCCATCATCTCATCTGCATTCTTCACTGCACTGATCATGGAGAAGGCCCAACAACCTTTTGGGTTTCTACTAGCCTGTTCCTGCATGTACTGTTCTGCTAATTTAAGCAAGGGGACACGTCATAACCCTCTCTTTCTATTTCTCCTTTCCAGGAATTTTGATGCAACAAAACTGAAATCAAGAAAGCACTGAAACTGTTCCTTGCTTGTAGAGTTATAAAAACCAAAAGTATTCTATACGCTCCCTGACCTTTCATAGATGCTGGCTCTGAATTGGATGACCCCATTTGGATTTTTTTCCAATTTGTATCTAACTCAATTTGGATTGAAAGGTAAAGGTATTGGGATTGCTGAGATTTGCCACAGTTGAGATTTTTAAGAAGGCCACTTTTTAAACTGTCCACACTGGGGAAAGAATTGACACATTTTGTTACCTCTGGGCTTTGCACTGATTTTCAAAGAGAAAATATGCAAATACTTTCAAGTAGAAAGTTGCCATGTGCACAAAGTACCTGTAGACATTACTAATAGATCAACATGGTGCTTTACAGATACACATAATGGCCAGGTCCTGCTTTTTAATGTTTACAAGCTTATGCATACAGATGGATTGACAAGAAACACAGTCCAAATATATGGAGTGGGTGGGGAACAGTCTTTGAGTCAAAACAGTGGGGCCAGCTGCAAGAACTCTTGAGAGCCTACGTGAGGAACCAACTAGTACCGAACAACTACTCAGCATACAACTGCCCACGCACCCACAAGCGTGGAGGAGGAGTCCTAATAATAGCAAAAACAAAACTCAAGTTCAAGACACAGAACCTCACAGATACACAGCAGTGTAACACAATTAGCATCAAGAACAAGAATATTGCAATCTGCCTAACCTACAGAGCACCCCGTGCTCCACCCGACGAACTAGCCTTCACACTCGAAGAAGCCTGTGCCATAACAGCAAACGACAAACCAGCACTACTAATCGGAGACTTCAACCTCAAGTCCGCCAATACAAAAGATGCAGAGGCATTCCTTCAAGCAATGACCTCACTTCAATTCACACAGATAGTCAATGCACCAACACACAGACTTGGATCATCCCCAGACCTCATCTTCGCATCGAACTACCTAACTTCAAGAGACCTAATTTCTACACCCACCATCACCCCAGTACCATGGTCTGACCATTACTTAATCGAGACAAAACTGCAATCACAAGAAGACCGGACAAACGAAAGAGCGAACATCCCACACACACAAAGACGATTCAAGTCCTTTGACAAGGACGAATTCATACAGGACACAATACAACACTTGAACATTGACTCAGAGGACCTGCAGGAACAAGTTTCCAACTGGAACAGCGTTTTAGCTAACGCCGCCAAGCCATCCGATGACAGGACCGAGAAACAACACCACAACAAGAGACAAAACAAGCCATGGTACTCAGCAAAGATACGACAGGAAAAGAGGGAGCTCAGGAAGATTGAACGGAGATGGAGAAAAAACAAAACAACTTCCGACCAACATCTTTACCTAACAAAGCAAAAACAATACAATGAACACATCAACCAATCAAAGAGAGAATTCCACACAAACCTGATAAATTCTTCCATCAACAAACCCAGAGAACTTTTCGAAATAGTAAAAACCCTGACAAAAGAGCAAGCAGCAGAAAGAGATGTACAAGTTGATCCACAGAAATTCGCCGACCACATCAAAGACAAATTTCACTCCACGGAGCGCACAACACCCAGTGGAACCACCAGAACGAATGTACACCCCAAAACCTGGGGCACATTCTACTCACCCTCAAAAGAACAGATATCCCACATCATCTCCACAATCAACACAAGCACTGCTCCTACAGACCCTTGCCAAGTGTCATGGGTCAAAGCCACCAAATCAAGCCTCATACCAACCATTCATAAAATGGTACACAACTCACTCACTCAAGGACTCATGCCACAGCAACTAAAGCTTGCCTCAGTAAGACCAATCACAAAGAAAACTACTCTCGACAAAAAGGACCCAGCAGCATACCGACCAATCTCCAGCATACCCTTCCTCGCAAAAATAATCGAAAAGACGGTTCAACTACAACTTCAGGAACACATTGACGAACACGGAACTCTCGACGACAACCAACACGGATTTCGTCCCAACCATGGAGTCGAAACTCTACTGATATACCTCTTCGACAGCATCATAAGAATAATTGACAACACCAGGAATGGAATTATAATGATCTTCATCGACATCTCCTCAGCTTTCGACACAGTTGACCACAATACGCTCCTGGAGAGACTAAAGATCACTGGTATACACACGGTACCACTTTGAAATGGTTCCACTCGTACCTAACCGAAAGACAGCTACAGGTCAAGGTGGGACATGATACCTCCCGACCCATAAATGTCCAACAAGGAGTACCGCAAGGATCCGCACTCTCAGCACTCCTTTTTAACATCTACATCCAACCAATATGCAACATTATGAAAGAGAACAACATCCAATACACAATATACGCAGACGACATCATGGTATACTCCCCGATATCAATCGACAACCCGGACTTCTCTAAGATAACAGACTGCCTTACCCAAATGACGAAGTGGTGCCAAAACAACAACCTCGCAATAAACTACAACAAGACCGAAGCTTTAATCATCACTCGGAACCAAAGCTTCATACACCCACCAAACATAAAGATACAAAGCACCACGATACCGATAAGATCAGAGGTGAGATACCTTGGGGTTACTCTGGACAGTAAACTCAACCTCAAACCACACATAGACAAAACAATCCAAAAAGCCTACTACAGGATGCGAATCATCAGGAGACTGAAACCACTCCTCGCCCCAGAACACTTCCGTACCGTCTGTCAAGCACTGATAACCCCAATACTGGACTTCTGCAATCCGATATACCTTGGACTACCGAAACAAGCTCTCAAACCACTCCAGCTGGCACAAAACACTGCAGCTCGAATCATATCCGGAGCCGCAAGGCAGGAGCACATCACACCTACATTAAAGGACTTACACTGGCTCCCAATCAGTGCTCGCATCAGATACAAGACTATCATAAACCTATTTAAGATAAATCAGCACACATCAGCCAACAGCCTCCACACGCTCATACAACCGGAAACCAGCGCACGTCCTAGAAGAAGTCAAACACGCAACCGAGTCAGTACCCCAAATGAATACAAGCACACACGCAAGGACACAACAGACAGAGCTCTCTCCATGGCTGCTCCAACAATATGGAACAATCTACCGGACGATCTAAGGGCAAATCCAGACCTCAAAGACTTCAGAAAACAGCTGAAAACCATGCTGTTCATAGAGCACTATGGTCACATCACATAACCTAAGAGAATGTATAACAGCACTCCAATCCTCCTAATCACTGTATGTATATAAAATGTGTTTTTAGCACCACTGTAAATAGCCCACCTTGTACATAGCTCAAACGAATCAAGCACCCAACACAGCCCTCACACTTCTAAGTTTCACCCTCACTGCATGTATAACACACACACTTTACCTGATTGCTTGCTGTGATACCACCTTGATTATTAAGATAAGGCGGTTTAGAAATACTGTTAAATAAATAAATAAAAAATAAATGAGTGAAGGGAGGCATTTAGCAGTTTAACAATATAACTTTTTGGGATACCAATCTCAAAGGTTTGTACTGGTTTTGCACTATTAATGTTATGAACTCCGAGAAAGAGAGAAAGACAGTGAGTGCATATTAATTAGCATTAGCAAGAGACTCCAGGATAGATAAGCAGATGGTCACAGATAAAAAAACAACCCAATGCAGGTATATCAAATAATTTTAAAGCAATACTATTTCCTACCAAGTTCAAAACTTCACCTTTTAACACATTGAGAGAATTGACACTAGGAAGAAGCTTCAGGGAGATAGTTGCTTTTCCATGAGTAGTTTTTTCCATGGAAAATAATGCAAGCAGCATTGAGAATTTAATCTATGTGTGTTATTCCCCCCTCCTACCCCCAATCTAAACTCAATGTGGTTAAAAAGTATATGTGTTGTGGAACAATGCACTGCCTTTTAGATGTATTGAATAAGGACAGGTTTCAGAGGCCGAATTCATGTGCATAAATGGTTTTGAAAATTGTGCTCCCCAAAAGCCATTTTGTATATTAGAGTGGTCTGGCTCTGAGTTGCCTGATTTACCTGGTGACATGTAGGCAGGAAGACATCTTTGAATCTTAGCATCCCTTGTACCTAATTGTTGATAGCAATTTTAATGCAGTTATATATCAAGTGAACATCTGTCCCATGTGCCATTTTTGTCTTTATTGATCCATTTCAAAATGGGAATTAGAGAAGAATGTGTTGACATTAAGTTTGATGAGGTACTTATGCTGAAGCTGACTTGAGATGCAGAAAGCCAGCTCTGAGGTTGTGCTCTGTTAACTCTGCATGCCTCTATGCAGTGCACCGAAAGCATGCAACTTCAGCACCAGCATGCAGAAAGGAGCGCATATGCAAATTAGTCATGCATTAAACTGTGGCGTAAATGGCAGCTTTAAACTGGGAGAGCACGCCAAACACATGTGCACAGAAGTTGGTGCAAACTTGGCATGCTCTCCTAGAGAAACTCTTCCCTAGTTACCCATGTAAAGGACTTATTCATAATTTCTGAAGGGAACCTTACATGGGTAGTGCACTTTGAAAATCCCAGATATGTCCCTAACGTGCCCAGCTGCTATCCGCATAGCAATGGGGCGTGTTGTGGGCGTTCCGGGACAGAGTGGAGGCATACCATGGCACTACCCATGTAGCATCAATTTTCTTTAAGGCGCTGGGGCTAACCATGTAGCATCAAAAGTCGGTGCTACACGGGTAGCTCTTGTGGCTATCTGGCTGTGCGGGACACCAGGATTTTTGATGCTGGGGCCGCATATGACCCCAGCATGGAAAATCCAGGATAGGCAGGAGGTGGGCGAGCTATGTACCAACAGGGTGCATAGCACGGCCCAACTGAAATTCGGGCCCATAGAAACATGATGACAGAAAAAGACCACATGGCCTATCAAGTCTGCCCTTCCATATCTCCCACTACAAGAGTCCCCTTTTTTCCTTTAGAGCGCCTCTGTGTTTGTCCCATGCTTTTTTGAATTTAGATACTATCCTCATCTCTGGGAGACTATTCCACGCATCTACCACTCTTTTCGTAAAGAAATATTTCCGCATATTACTCCTGAGTCTATCCCCTTTCACCCTCATCCTATTTCCCCTGGTAGCAGAGCTTGCTTTCAATCGAAAAAAAGCTCTCCTCCTGTGCATTTATGCCATGGAGGTACTTAAACGTCTCTATCATATCACCTCTATCTGTTGCTTTATCTTTGTGCAAAGGGCATGTTGGTCTTTCTGCATCGACCCGATACTAAGGTAGATTTGGTTCCAGTTTAGAAACTTTAAGCATGCTGACCTCCATTTATTTCTGAAGATGGTGCAAATTAAATCAAATAGTCCACTTATCCTTTTTTGCAACCACAGCATTACAATGAATGTCAAGGCAATATTGGAATGTCATGATGAAATTATATGTTATCAGTCTAGGTCTATAGAATAAAATTATAAGAAAAATCTAGCAGAGCCTTTGACCAAAACACACTGAAAACTATCAACAAGTTTCTATCATGCCTTTTCTGGGAAAACTTATAGAACAGACTAGCTGCATTCAACTCAGTGATTGGCGAGTAGAAAGAAACTAGCTGTATCCATTTCAATCTGGCTTCAGACCTGGTTATGGAAAAAAACAATTCAAGGCATATTTAAATAGGATGTGGAGATCGGAATTGAGTCGCCAAAGTCAGGATATGCTCATTTCTGATGGTATTTTTAATTTCAATCATTTTTACAACAAAACATAACACAAACCTAACACAAATGATCCAGTTATACATTTTCATATGTTTCACCATTCCAGTACGCACCCCCCCCCCCCATCCTCCCTAGAGTCCTGAGCCCGGAGGGGATTCCCTTATAAATACAGTACAAATCAGAGGTAAGAAAACCTCATTCACGGGACCCAAAAGTCTAGCAACAAACCAATCCCGAATCCTTCTCAGGTCAAGGAATAGAGTGTGGAGGCCCAAAGAACTACCCCTACCCATTCAACTCAACTCTCCATCCCCATCCCCTGCTATCTTACAGAAAACACCCACCACAGTCACTTTCTCCCACCACACACACTTACTCATCCATCCGTTCCCGCATGCAGAGTTCACAACTTTTGCTCTAGCATCTGGTGACAAGGCATCAATGACAGGGGCCCCAACAACCAAAAAGAGCTCCTAAGCAATGTTCCCTCTAATTTTCTGTAGGCTGTGTGCGCATAAAATATCAGCTGTGTGCAGCTTTTGAAGGAAGGTTAAATTTCTGTGCGCCGCATAACGACACTCGGAGTTATATACTTTAAAATTTGAGTACATGTCAGAATACAGTATGTACACCACATTGATTTTAATGAAATTAAATGAAAATAGACGATTACTAAATGAAGCGGGAAATTTCTAGTAATTACAATCCTAACTTTTAAATTTTAAGATGTCTGTGTTGTTTTCTATCAGAATCAGAGCTGTAATTTTTGTGCGCTCTGTTATAAAGTATGTGCGCTCGCTCGGCGAGGTGTGTGCGTGCGCACATGCGCACAGTTTAGAGGGAACAGTGCTCCTAAGCCTTTAACTGTCTTGCCATTCGATGCCCCATCTCCTTCAGCTCCGTCAACGAGTCCTCCCACTGTTGCAGTCCCGGGAACTCCTCGGACATCCAGCTGTGTAAAAGTAACCAAAATAAAACCCTAGGACAGTTCCAGAAATAATGCAGAATTGTACCTGACACCTGGTTGCAGATATGGTGGAGATGGGAATCTCGAAATCTAGTCTAATAGACCCAGAAATCATGCACATAGGCATGCCACTAAAATTTAAATTATAACTCTTGTGATAGATTGCTTCAGTGTTTTAAAAGTGTTCAAAAGCTCTCCTAAGAGACAGCAGCAAGGCTACAGACAGTCCATCAGAACTCCACCAGGTCGAGTACCTCCAAATAGATCGTATCCATCGGTAGCCACAGTAATGTTTTTATTCCTAGCAGTCCCCCTTGCTCCTCCAAGGATTTAAACATCTTCCACACCCTCATGTCCCAAAGAAGGTTAGGTTCTGTCTGTTGTAAAAATATGATGTAAAGGAAGGCCTCTAGATAACAGAAGAAGTCATGCTCTGCTACCCCAAATCTACTATTCAGGGTCTCAAAGGAGGCCAGTTTCGCAGCATTATCCATGCAGAGGTCACCCAGCCTTATGATAACCAGCTGAGTCCAACGACGAGGATCCTGAGTCTGAAGACCAGGGGGAAATTCAGGGTTGCCTACGAGCAGCAAGAACCCAGTGATTCTCCAAGATGTGGCATAAAGCTACACAAAACATGCCAAGCTGCCTGCAGCATGTGTAGATATGTACTATTGCCACCTCACCTGCCGGAAAAGCGAGAGGCTTCCATGTGTAAAACAAAGTCAGTGACGAGGGGCTAGCAGTCAATCCAAAACTGAGACAAGGATACACTCTGCGTACCCAAAACCAAGTCACTAAGATGCTGCATCACATATGCATAAATTATATTCACACGTGGATGGGAGGGCTAAACCCCCTTCCTCAAGATTTCACAGGAGGGCCTGAAGAGGCATCCTAGGGTGCTGCCCCTGCCACAGAAACTGACCCAAGCCTGTTTCTAGCTGCCATCAGATCTTACACAGGATCCAGAGAGGCAAGTGTCGCAGAACATAAATCCATCTTGGTAATGCCATCATTTTAAATAAGACTACTCTGCCCCATAAGGACAGTGGGAGGTCCTCTGCAAACACACATAGTAACATAGTAAATGATGGCAGATAAAGACCAGCATGGTCCATCCATTCTGCCCAGCAATACGGCAAGAGTAGGTGCACCTGTCGCTCACTCAACTTCATTTCCTCTTGACCCATACAGAGACCCTGAACTGTTTTCTCAGTTAACAACCATAACAGTAGAGGCTCCAGAGATAATACAAATAATAATGGAGATAGGGGGCAACCCTGTTGGGTGCCCTGACCAAGCATAAAGGGGTCAGAGCAAACTCCTCCCACCGACACCACTGCCTGTGGCTCAGTATAAAGCACTCTAACCCAATCCAAAAAGGTGCCCGAGAATCCAAAACCATGAAGGGCTGAGAACAGATAGGACCAAGAGACCCGATCGAACGCATTCTCAGTGTTGAAACTGACCAGCAGCAGCGGGAGTTGATGTTCTGATGGTATTTTAAGAACAGCTCTGCCAAATGTGGAGCAGTTTCTACAATACACATCCATGTGCAGCAGGAGGCACCGTTTCAAAAAAAATACACATGGGAAAAAGTGATGGGGGAACCCAGCAACTTAAACATGTGCTGGATTCAACAATGAATATGTTTAAATGTTGGCTCTTACACACGTATCTGGGCCATTTTGCAAATGTGGATGTACAGATGCTCTCTAATTAAATACAAAGGGCTCTCTCCCATCCCAATTTCAATTATAATTAGAGTGAGAAATAAACATTGAGAGATTAAGGGGGACTCCCCTGAATCCCTCTTTAAAGGGATGGGGAAAAGGGAGAAAATATTTTTTTTTTTTATCATTTTATTTATCGTTAAAGAAACATACAAAGTTTATCCCATAACAAAAGGAAGGGGAGAACCCCAACCTCCACATTTACAGCAAAATCCAAAGGAACACACATATCAGTAGTCCTCATTCAGGAGGAGTGCTATAATAAAGAAAACAAATCCCTTATCCTAACCAACCTGGTAGATTAATTTAAACCCAGCGGAAAAAAGACAAGAGAAAACAACAGCAAACTGCAAAATGATACTAAATCTTGAGGTTTCGCAGCTTGAGAAAATAATTTTTTTACTTAACGTGTAATCAAACTCTGGAATTCGTTGCCAGAGGATGTAGGTGTAGCTGGGTTTAAAGAACTTTGGGCAAGTTCCTGGAGGAAAAGCCCATTACTCATTATTAAAGTGGACTGGAGAAATTCATTGCTTACCCCTGGGATAAGCAGAATGGAATGAGGGTCATTTTAAATGGTTTAGTCATGATTTGGACCTCTTAAGATGTGCATAAGGACATTAAAATCAAGGAGATGTTTCTATAGCAATTCTACAAATGACGTTTGCAGACATCTCGGGGACATCCAAGTAGGCAAAGGGGTGTGGCAGAAGTGTGTTGGGGAGGAGCAATGGACTTATATGTTGTGGTTCGAACTCAGAAATTCCGGAAATATCTACAGACACAACCACGTTTCTATGTGCTCCAGGCACAAACAGGCATCAGAAAAGTGCTAGTTTTCACCTCAAAACATCCAGATTGTGTAGAGAATTAAATGACTAGCCTTAGATCACAAATGTCCACACTGGGTTGTGAACCCTGGCCATCTTGCTTAATACCCTACTCTAACCATTATGCTATTAGACATCTTTGCTCTGAAATGCTATCTTGGGGACATCTATATAGACATCTGATAGATGTCCATATTTGGTACATACACGTTTCTGAAATCATGCCTGAACTTACATGTGCCTGATATTTTTTCAGACGTTCTGACTTTGATATTGCAGATTCACCTGGACGTCCCATTGTAAAATGTGCCTCAATCTGTCAACCTTTTGGGAACCTGACAGCGTGGCCTCAAAGGGTAATCCAATAAAACCACTTGTGTGA
This sequence comes from Ichthyophis bannanicus, assembly GCA_033557465.1. Classification (NCBI taxonomy): domain Eukaryota; kingdom Metazoa; phylum Chordata; class Amphibia; order Gymnophiona; family Ichthyophiidae; genus Ichthyophis; species Ichthyophis bannanicus. The sequence goes on along the minus strand of CM066032.1, from coordinate 1,666,194,571 downwards.
AGATTTTTCTGGTGTGGTTGTGGTTTTGTTACTCCGCTCTGTTTCTGTAAAGTTTCATTTAAAGCCTCATATTGACATATAGCATATTTTACAGCTGAAAATTGAAATACTATTGCCGCTTAATCCTGCGCTCTTTCTAGAAACAACAATCTAGAGTGTGCATTGGTTCATTAGCATGCCTTGAAAAATTCAGCACATGCAATGTTTAACATAGGTTAACCAATTAATGTGGGTAAAGTTGGTTAGCACACATTAAAAAGTTCTAACATATGTTAAAACATTTTTATTAACATGAATATGTGAACCAAAGCAAAAGAAAATATGTGAAAAATTGGGAAGGATAACAATCTGAAAATAAAATGAATTATTTTCCTTATGCACGTCTATGCAGAATATTCAATACTGGTGATATTGCAGACTAGTAATGGAATCAATTAGTTTCACCCATTTGTTAAATAGTTATGGCTATAAATGTTCTTTACACTTGCCTGCAATTTTCTGCCTTTAAATGTTCTGAAACCCTCTAATACATGGCTGTTCAGCAGGAAAAGTGTTCTGTTTTTGTGGGCTCCCATCTCAGTCCTTGCTTTGCTAACCTACTTTGTGTGATAATGTTTTTTTTTTTGTAACTTATTTGCTGTTTCTAATAAAACATGCATAGCTGCCCTCCATGGTTTGGAGCTCTAAAAATATTTTTTATAAAAAGGTTAAGCAAACTCACCCATGGGTGAGCATGGTCTGAAGGGGAAGAAATACAACTGACAAGCCAAAGATGCAAGAAAACATGCACATTTTTAATTTATCTTTAACAAAAGCCCTCTGTGCTTCTAAAGGACCATACTAGTTCCTACCTGTAAAACAATAAGCATTTCTGTTTTGTCTGCAAAATAGATCTGATGTGAGGTATTTTAAGATGACTTCATCCTTTAATGAAAGAACAGAGTATTGGCCAGGCGCATGCATAGCCTGGAGCCACACCTTGGTTTACCTGTGGGTTGGCAGCCATAATGGTGTAATTCCCATCATCATCCAGGGCTGCGGCTGTAGTATGGAGGGAACAAGTCCCATCAATCTCTCTCTGAATCTTATAGTGATCGCTTCTCGCAGAGATTTGCTTCCCATCTTTGAACCAATATATCTGTAGTGAAAAAAAAGGTGGATCAGGAGTGACGTTTAGATTCATCAATTTCACCATCACTGGGCTATAAATGTAACAAAACTATCACCTCATGAAGATAGATACTGAGCAGCTGGAGCTCAAACTGCAGTGGAGAGAATCACAGCCACAGCAACGGAAAAAATTCCAAACAAACAATGGCATACTGGCCCAGATATCATAAGTTATTTTTGTAAAACAAAGACTTCCTAATCCTACCTTCTATGAAGCTCTAACCTTTTGAAGCACTGGCACCGTTCAATAAACATGTCAACACAGCAGCGACCTTCACATTAATCTACTAAAACAGGGAAAACTACAATAAACTAACATTTAATCAAGACTTGCCTCTTCCAACAGATCTTTCTGAATTAATTGGAGGACAAGTTAATTATAAGCTGAATGCTGCTGAATTATCAATAGTATATTACGATAATGTATTGTTTTATGTTTTTTATATTTATACCCTTTTACATTTGATTTTATGATTTTAGATTTTTATTTAATGTTAGTTTTTTATGCATTTTATTTTCTTGTATCTTGGTTTCTGAACAGACATATCAGTAAAAGTAACATTACTAAAGCTGCATGTTTGTGTGGCGATCTGTGTCAAGCATGGGGATACCTATACTTTGGCTGTGGGAATGTACTGGTTTTTAATAACTGGAAATGCAAGGTTAACTTAAATAATATAGTGAACCACTTTACAAATGAGTAAAGGACCAGATGAAATACTGCATAAACTCGCCGACAGGTTTGCTTGCAAAGTTATGAGAAAGCACATCTTTTGCTCAAAGATTTAGGGCCTGATATTGCATTGGGCAGGGCTAAGCACCATAGCCGTGTAGTTTTCCTGCTGACCCCTTAATCCCAGATTTTCACTTCTGCGGCGATGAAAGTGAAAATCCAGGGTTCGCTGCACAGCTGGAAAGCCACCAAGCCTAAGTGGGCAGCAGCAATTTTGGATGCTGCCCGATTAGCCCTGGTGCCTTAAAGATAGGTGAGGGTTTTCATCACCTATCTTCAAGACACAGAGCACTAATAGGGCAGCATCCAAAATTGCTGCTACCTGGTTAGCACCATTCACCGCCTCTGATCTGCCCCAGAACGTCTCTGACACACCCCGATGCTAAACGTATAGCATCAGAGTGCGTAGGGGGCTTAATCGTAGATTTTCAAAAGCACTAGCTGTGTAGGTGCCTTTGAAAATCCCCGATTAAGGCATTTACACGGTTAACATGGGCTGTTAACCATGTAAATACCTTCGAAAATCAGGACCTTAATGTCTTGAAAGGAAAATTAATTGCAAAGAATTAATTGTGCATTCAACAATCTGTACAAAAATCACTAAGAGGCATGCTTACTAACGTGCGCTAACCATTAGCATAGGGTTTGCCATATGGTAAGCTCGCCGTTTTGTTAATCTGGAGCCCCATGGTAAAAATCCAGTGCATATGATTGTGTGGAGACTGGGTGGGTTAGGGGTGGGAACATGGGCACTGATGGTGCATCATGGTTAGCACAAGTATTATGGGTGTCTGCTAATTGTGAATGTGCAGCTAATACAGGAGTACTTAACACTACTTCATGGCGTGATGGTAAGTGCTTCCGCATGCTGGTGAGTGCAGTAGGGTGCATTAATGATACACTAACAGCAGGGAGACAAATGCACACGCCTCTGAAATTAGCACAGTCCTCCACACTAGTTTTATGGTCTATGGTTTATTTACATTTGATATACCACATCTATGGATTCATACAATGCTGTTTACATTAGTGACTGCTGGCATGTCTTATAGTAAACATGTCCGTAAATTTAAGGCTCAGGCTACCCATTTTTATCTTGGTATTGTGATGGGGTGTCTATGGGCATAGTGAGGTCAATATTCAGTAAGCTACTGTGCAGGAATGTTAATATCTGAATATTCAGCCTGTATTCATGATGCCTAAACATATCTGGATAAAGGATAAAGTTGCCTGGGTTTAGTAGAGCTATCCATCACAGTCAACACAGCTAACTTTGACCAGCGCTGAATATCGGCATTGAGAGGACAAAATGAATTTGCACTCTAACATGCCATCTTCTTATTTTCTGGATAAAAAAGCTTCTCACTAAAAAGGGTGAGGGTATCTCCAGAAGCACAACATAAGAAGAAAGGGACATTTGCACTAAGGAAAACAGGGAAAATGCAAAAATGACCAGTGAACACAAATTAAAGGGTCCCAGAGGAGCAGGGGAGACAGAACGTCAAAGCTTAAACTGAAGTAAGAATACAAAGCTCTCAAAAAGTGCATGTGATATCATTATTGGCGAGTCCCAAAATCAAACATGTACAATAAAAAATAAGGTGAAAGTTAGAAGAAAATGAAAAAGGTAAATCTAGCTTTAGTCCCACAGAAACAATAGTTCAAGTCCTGAGGCATGAAGCAGTTCTGAATTTCTCCTCTCATTGTAGGTCTCAAGCTAGGCATCGCAGATCCTTCAGACATATCTGCAAAATACTTGCAAGGAATACAGAACTTCCATTCTTCTGTTCACTAAATGGGCACAATCTGTACAATTATACAAAATCCCCAAACAGCTTCTGCCTGCACTCCTAACTGGTAAAACCAAAATGTGGAACTTTACTTTCTTTCCCAAGAGAGTAAAGGTAAGACATTCAAAATTGCAAAAATCTTAAAATTCTCCCTGAACTATGCACCAGAATGACTGGTTCCTAACACCTCGTACTCTAGGGTCTTTCTGTGGTAGAGATGGGATGCACTTCGCAGGGCAGATGGAGCTTCTGCACGCTTGAGTCCTTGTGACCTTCTGCTTCCAAGATTTCTCAGACCCCTCTGTTTCACTTCCACTTCTTGTCCTTTCATCTCCTTTGCTTTAGCAGTTAGCTGTGCTTAAGCCTAGGCACATTAGGGGTAACAGAACTCTCTGTGGTCCTTAGGGATGTACATTCATTTGAAATGACATGGTTTCAGGTCATTTTTAATGCAAAACAAAAAGGAAAAAACCCCTAAAATGTTGGTATTTTTTCCCTGTGTCTATTGCACAATAGAGTGGACTATTTAGCTCATGTCTTTATAGTAATAGTTCAAGGTAAGTTACGACCTAGTATTTCCCTGTCCCCAGAGAGCTTGTACCTGAGGCAACAGGGGATTTAGTGACTTGCCCAAGGTGCATTAGAAGGATTTGAACCCTTGTCTCTTTGATTAAGAAGCCACTGCTCTAACCACTAGGCTGCTCATAAGAACATACAATGTGCCATACTGGGTCATACCAAGGTCCATTAAGCCGAATATCCGTTTCCAACAGCGGCCAATCCAGGTCACAAGTATCTGTCAGGTTCCCAAAAAGATACACAGATTCCACGTTGCTTATCCCGGGGTAAGCAGTGGATTTTCCTGGTCCTCTTTAATAATGATTTATGGACCTTTCCTCCAAGAACTTATCTAAACCTTGCCCTTCACTCATTTGAGCAATAGGGTGCACTACTGATGACATTGCCCTTGAAATGAAAAAAAAAACCCAACTCAAATAAAATGAAAAATCCCATAAAGAAAATGGGAAACTAAACAGAAACCTTTTGGCCTGCATACTCCTAGTGGTTGTATAGTCTAGCAGGCCATCAGGAAGGCTGCTTTCCAGACTGCGCTTGAGCCTCTTGGGCTCCTGTAGCCTGTCCGCCTTTCTCAGATTCCAGAAGACACATAAGTCATCTGCTTCTAGTTACAAGAACATGTATCATTCCCTCCAAAAGCAATGAAGGAGACACCCCAATCAATGACTGATAGGTAGGTCCATCCTCCATTATCTCACAATGCAGGCAGAGTGAGATCAGGAGCAGTGACTCCAGAATGTTCTTTTGTCTGAACATAGAAGGTGCATTGGAGGGTCCTGTTACATACATGTACTTCAACTTGTCCAGGCAAAATGTAGCCAGTCTGTGAGGATAAATTTCAACCTTGAAGATTAGTCTGAATAATTCCCAAAGTTAGCTCGACACAGCTTTTGTACAGCAACCCCATTATTCCTTCCGTCACCTCTGTGCTAGATCCTATATTGGTATGCATAAAGCATTACCTAAGGACTAAGATAAGATATATACAGTATATGAAATACTACAGTGGAGCTGTAAAAGCTACATCCTTCAGATGCATAATAAACAAAATTTTTCTATGTGTAAGTTAAACGTAAACTATCCCTTCTGTTTCGGGTCTTTCATACGCCACATTGTGGGGTCTGACTTTATAATTCTCTCAGTCCCTAACTGCAGACCTCTGTTGCCCCTCTGTATCATTCCACTTCCCCCAGAGTCCTCCACTCCCTCCCCTACTCCCGTGGCAGCCAGCGTTAGCTGCAGAAGTGGTTTAGGGATGCTGAGTGTGGTTCTCATTTTCTCTTTTCTATCCATGGTGTCTACTTCTGCTCTAAACAGGACATACATGGTAGAGGAAGAGGGGCCGCTGAGGGGGAATGAGTGAATACAGCATCCCTGTTGTCTTATGCTCCAAGACAGGATGTTTGGGAGAGCAGGAGGTGGACAGGGATCAAGGGTAGGGTGTGGGTGCTGCTCATATCTTTCTCAACAGGGATGAAATTCCATGGATATTATGTACCCACAACATATTTTTATGGGTGCTTAAGCCCCAGAACACCCATATTCTTGTGCTAGCAAGTGACTTTGTGTTCAGTGTCAGAAGAGCTCTATTTCTGTAGTAATGCTCTATTCCTCCCTGTTTCCCTGGCTTGCAACATTGGGGTCATCTTTGACTCCTCCCTCTCCTTCTCCACATGCATCCAACATAAAGCTAAAATCTGTCTCTTCTTTCTCTATAACACTGGCAAAATGTGTTTCTTCCTTTCTGAACACACTACTAAGGCCCTCATCCATTCTCTTGTCACCTCCCGTCTAGACTACTGCAACCTCCTCTTTGTTGGTCTTCCTCTGAATCATCTCTCCCCAGTTCAATCTGTTCAAAACTCAGCTGCACGGCTAATCTTCCGCCAGTGTCATTATGCTGATGCCGCCCTTCTTTTAAGTCACTTCATTGACTCCCTATCCATTTCCTCATCCAGTTCAAACGTCTACTACTGACCTATAAATGCCTTCATTCAACTGCTTCTACCTACCTTTCCTCTCTTATCTCTCCCTACAGCCCTCCTCAAGAACTCTGCTCATCTGGCAGATCCCTTCTATCTGTGTCCTTTCTCACCCTGACAATTCCAGACTTCGATCTTACTAACTTGCTGCTCCTTATGCCGGGAACAAACTACCCGAGTTGGTACACCAGGCTCCATTTGTGGCCCTGTTCAAATACAAGCTAAAAACTCACGTCTTTGAGACTGCTTTTGGATCCTGATCCCATTAGTCTCCTGTTCACCTGCTATGTGTTTCCTTACCATTTCCCTAGATATATCCTAGTCCCCACTTGTGTTGTCTGTCTTGCTTGGACTGTAAGGTCTTATGAGCAGGGGCTGTCTCTTACATGTCTCTATACAGCGCTACGTACGCCTTGTAGTGTTATACAAATGATCCGTAGTAGTAGTAGTGGCTGAAATGAGCTGTCAAAATCAAAGAGATGAACTGGTGTCCCCAATCCATGGTTACTGTATCTTTGGTCTAAGATTTTCACAGCTTCATAGAGGTAAAGAAAGAATGACCATGTCTATTTACAAGTCAAAAAGAGAGCCTTGGGAAAACAAACAGAAGTGATACATACTTCTTACAGTAATTTCACGTAAGAACATAAAACATTTACAAAGGACAAATGCCAGTACATTTTCCAGCAGCAATAGAAGTAGCATATCTGGTAAAGAATCCAATCAAAACATAATTAAACCTAAAAGAATTTCTATTGACAAATCCTACACCATACCTCCCTGAGTTTTACAGCATTTCCCGATACCCACTGCAATTAAATTTGTTTCCCTTTTCTGCTTCCCAACAACTGTGCAGAATGAAAGGTTTTTTGTTTTACATCATCTTTATCCTCAGGGAAGCTGATGACTCTCAAATTTAACTCAACACACCAGAAATCTCTCCAGTAATCCAGGCCCAAATCTCACCCACCTTGTCTGACGTTGCTGCCTGGATATCCTGTTGTCATTTGCAACTGAACCTGGCCAAGACGGAGCCCTTGCTCTTTCCCCCAACACTCACCTCTCCCCCTTTTTTCTCTCTCTATTTCTGAGGTCAACATGGTCATCCTCCTGGTTTCCTTACCCAAAAATCTTGGGGTCATCTTTGATGCCTTTCTCTTTTTCTCTGCACATATCCAACAGACAGGGTTGGCCCATCCTCTAGGCGAACTAGGCAACCACCAAGGGCAGTCGACCGGGGTGGGTCGATTTGTGCCGCCCTTTTGTTGCCTGTGGTAGGCTGCATGCTTTGGCACACATTACCTACTGCTTCTAATCCCCTGTGATGCAACTTACTGTCAGAGGGGAGTCAGAAGCGGTAAGCCATGTGTGCTGAAGCATATGGCCTGCCATGGGCAACAAAGCAGAAGCATAAAACCTCTGCTTTAAAAAATTCTGCTGACATTGCCTGTCTCCCCCCCAATATGGAATCAGCAGTAGCAGGGATAGGGGGCAGAGGCATGGCTTGGTGGGGGTGGCTTGGCATGGGGGGGGTGCGTGCGGCAAAAACCCTTGGGTTGGCCCCACCAACAGTTAGCTAAAACCTGTTTGGTCTGATATTCAGCACCAGCGGCTAGCACTTTTACAGTGGCTAGTTTCTGGGACCATATCCCAACCATGATCCACTGGTCTGTGGCCCGTGCGGCAAGATGTCGAAGGCACTTCAGCATCAAGGTGAAAGAGGTTTTTCGGAGTCTGCGGCTGGCCGGGCCTGGACTTCGCCAGAGGCCTCAACATCTTGGGAGTCTGACCCCGAGCGCCATCGTGGGTCCTCTGAAAGGGTGTCTCCCGCCCGGGAGCACAAAAAGAAGAATAAGCTCATGAGGGCAGCATCAGTGGAGACACCTGGGTCCTCCGAGGCCAGGTCGCGGAGCCCTGACCGCCGTCCCGGGCTCTCGGAGTCGGAGAGGCCGTCCAAACTACCTCGTATGGAGCCGGAGTTGCCGAGTCAGGTAACACCTGTTGTCCTCGTGGACTCTCCTCTTGGAGAACCGACGTTGGGCCCGATGCAACCTCCTTCAGGAGTTGGCAAGTCTTCTAAAGGAACAGGCGGTGGAACTGGTGCCACATCACCTGAAAGGGCAAGGTTTCTACTCCAAGTACTTCCTTGTACCAAAGAGAACAGGAGGCATCAGACCTATCCAAGACTTGCGAGATCTGAAGAAGTTTCTGGAGAGGGAAAAGTTCAAGATGCTTACCCTTGGGATACTGCTGCCCTACCTCCAGCAGGGAGACTGGCTATGCTCCTTAGATCTAAAGGATGCCTATACTCACATCCTCATCCATCCAGACCACAGACAATATCTCAGATTTGTGGTGGGAGGAAACCGTTTTCAGTACAGGGTACTTCCCTTTGGCCTAACCTCTGCCCCCAGGGTTTTTACAAAATGCCTGGAGGTGGTGGCGGCTTTTCTCAGGAATCAAGGGATCTTTGTCGGCTAGACGTGTGAGTGAGCTACAAGCTCTGGTTTCTGATAGACCATACACGCGGTTCTATAGGAACAGGGTGGTCCTACGGACCCATCCCAAGTTCCTTCCAAAGGTGGTCTCCTCTTTCCACCTCAATCAGGAGGTGGTTCTTCCGACCTTCTTTCCCAGGCAGCATGCCAGCCGGGCTGAGACAGTCTTGCATACCCTGGACTGTAAGAGGACGTTGTCATTTTACATAGAACGTACGCGGGAGCATCAAAGTGCTTCTCAGCTCTTGGTCTCATTTGACCCTAATAGGATGGGGTTACCTGTCTCCAAGCACACATTATCCACTTGGGTAGCAGAGTGCATCACCTGGGTGTACAGGGCAGCCAACCTTCCCTTACAGGGTCGGGTCATGGCCCACCGTGTCAGGGCGAAAGCCACATCAGTAGCTCATCTCCACTCTGTTCCATTGGCAGACATCGGCCAGGCCGCAACTTGGGCTTCAAACCAGACTTTTTCAGCCTACTACTGCCTGGAGAGAGAGTCCCGGCAAGACAGTGTTTTCGGCGAGACAGTGGTTTCGGCTAGGCGGTACTCCGTAATCTCTTTGAGGTTTAGGCAACTCCTACCCTCCGGCCCTTGGTGCTGGGCTACCAGACAGGGTGTGTTCTCAAAGAAAATTCTTGTCACGGATGCTGTGGCTCTCGAGAGGGAGCCATTTTTTCAGCTTTGTGTTCACGGTAGCCTAGAGCTAGGGAGTCCCATATGTGAGGACTGATTTCCTGCTTGGTCCTGGAGAAAGCGAAGTTACTCACCTGTAAAGCACAGTTACTTACCTGTAACAGGTGATCTCTGGGAACAGCAGGAATATGTCTTCACATATGGGTACATCGGTACCGATGGAGTCTGTGCGGGAAAGCTCCCCAGCGTCCAATTAGAACGCTTTTGGGAGCATCCCACCACGCCTGCGTGCTGCCTTTCTGACTTTCCGCCTTTCCCAACTGCCTCTCCTCAGTTAAGTTTTAAAGCTGAGACAAAAAGAGAGAGAGAGAGAGAGAGAGAGAGGGAAAGATAGAGATAGAGAGATACAACTCCTAGGGGAGGTGGGTGGGTTGTGAAGACTTATTCCTGCTGTTCCCAGAGATCACCTGTTACAGGTAAGTAACTGTGCTATCTCCAGGAACAAGCAGGAATGAGTCTTCACATATGGGGACTCCCAAGCTAAGATGTCTGGAGGAGTCCCAGCATGTTGCGAATCTGAGAAGGCCATGCTATTCGACAGAGCCTCAGGCATCCTGGGGCTAGAGGGTAGGAGTTGAACTAAAAAGATATGCTATGGACCAGCTGGACCAAACAGGACACCTAGAGAGGAGACCCTGTGTAGATAATATCTAGTAGTAAATATTGAACTGGAATTTAGCTATATGGACCTCACCTGGAGGTATTGTAAAAGGTTTATGGAGGTTCTTATGGAACCGCTAATATGAACCAGCAGAATATCCTCAAGGAATACCTCAATATAGAGCAGAGGTAATAAACCGTGCAAAAGACAGGTTGTGGTCAGAATCTTTAGGGCGAGAAAAGTCCCAGCGGAGACTGGGGTAGTTCAATGAGGCAGGACTTTTGCGGGAAACGTGGAAGTCCCTATTAGATAAACCTGAAGTTCTTTTGACCCTAAAGAGACATAGTTCTTATAGGAGAAGAGGGGCTTTGAAGACCCCTATATCCGATAACAAAGAAGGACAGAAGTATGAGGCATTGTAGCCTCCTATTTTCTGAAGATTCAGAATGTCCTTCTTAATTGAAGTTACTTAGGAAAAAAGATGGTACATGGAGGACTTCAGATGTACCGAAACTGAAGGTCATGGTGGAAACCCTTTAACTACCACAGGGAAGTGGTTGTTTATGTAGAATCCTGAACATGCTGGAGCAGCATTGAAAAGGATAGTGACTATCTGTCGGGGCCGTATAGGAAATATATATATATGTATCTATGAACCTAGGCAGACAGATAGAAAGAAATATATAGATACATATCCACCTACTATGATATATATATAGGTGAATACAGGTATATCCATTTATAGAAATATATATATATATGGGTACAGATATGCAGATGTCTATATACATGTATGCATAAATATATACCCATGTCCCCACATAGGGATATGTGAAGAGAGAAAGATTCATCTAATAACAAGAAGGGAATACCTGCTTGAGGAGATGTTTAGAGAATCCATTCTCCTTTGTTGCGGGTGGGAGAGCTAAGGGAGTGCTCTCACTGACAAGGAGAAGTCTAGAGTATTCTAAGAACTCTAGCCCTTGAAAAACCAGGAATGGAGGATGTTTTAATCCGCTGACAGTAAGTCTGGATCCTTCCATAACTCCAGCATGACAGCTGGAGAAGAAGATGCAATGAAATGAGATACCATATTTACCCTTCTGAGAGGGCAAAATGAGTATGATGCATTCTTGCGCTGAATATGAATTACTCCATGAAGAATTGAGGATGGAAGGAAATACAAAAACAAGGACTGGTTGTCACTGAAAGAAAACCATTCCTGGTGAAGGGGTCCACTGGGGATGTGAACCAACCCAGGGGATTGGATAATTCTTTAGGTCTTCACTTAATGAAAGGCGTGTGTCCTTTATTGAAGAAGAAGACTTTAATGGAAATGGTAAGGGTAGGGAAGAACCCAGTAAAGCCCTTCCTAACCATCTGGAATTATTTGCTCTCTAGCAAGGGCCCATAGTGCAGAGCTGCTCTGTAGAGATGCAGAGAGCATGTTGCAGGATGGTTAGAAGAAAAAACTGGCTGTTTAAGAGCCAGTATGTAACCTGAACTACTCCACCAATGCCCACGGATTGGGGAAGGCTAAGAATAGAAGGTATACTGCAACAAGAAAGCCCGAGAAGGTTCTTAGTCTGTCTGGGACTTAGTACTAAGGCCAGAAAGATTGATATTGGAGATCAAGCCCTGGGTGCTTGGTTAGCAAGTTAGTGGTCTAACCACTAAGAGCCCCTGCATTCTAACTATTGTTAGAGCGGCAGAACAAATCTTAGGTCCCAAGATTAGAAAAAGACCTACAGACATAAGTAGGAGTGGTAAAACTCCATCATTGTCTGAGAAGCTGCCACAAAAACAAGAATGCAAGGTGGAGACAACTCTGAAAAGAAACTCAGGGGCTTAGGGATAAGCCCTCAGTTAAGTAGTATCATTCTTACAGACCAAAATGTCTTAGTAAGAGGGGCAGAGTTGAAAAAGACTTATGATGGAGTAAATCTTTGAAAAGAATAGTATGAGACATGCTGATACAGGAGAAACTATCAAAGGTAAAGGTATAGACGAACTTATTGATAGTTGTTACTCCTCTATCTACTTAGAAGGAAGAGGAGTAACCTTACTACCTGTAAAGCATAATCATGCTAAGGAGCTCTATGAGCTAAAAGTCAGGATGTCTCTTTAATGTAAAGTTTTGGATGAAACCGATGTAGATGCTTGTAAGAGAAGAAGCAAACTACAGGTTCTAAACCTCAAAGCAGGAAGAAGGATTCAGTGAAGAGTCTGTCAGCAACCCTGTGACTGCTGGGTTTGCTGAATCGGTTGAGGTTGTGGTTTCTTTAGCCTGGTTTGAGGTTTCCCCTGTTTGGAAACAGCTGTATGATGGGTAGAGAAACGATAAAACTTTTTCCCCTTGGGAGAATAAAGTTTGGTAGAAGATTTCCTACCAACTGGGATAGAGGAAAGTGCAGACAATCCTTTGAAAGCAACCGTGCCAGTGGTTAACTGAGCAACTTGGCGTAAAGTCTCTGTGTTAAAGAGATTCTTCCCTGTACAGGGAGTATTTCCCAGCCTTTCTTGTACCGATGTATCCAAGTCAGAAGCTTGGAGCCAGGCCATGCGTTGTGCCCCTATGGCTATAGCAGAAGTTCTGCTAACAGACTCAAAACAGTCCAGAGTAGCATGAGTAAGAAACCTAGAGATATTTTGAACATGACTAACCAGTAAAGAGTAGTCTGCTCTTTTGTGATCCTGAAGAAAAGGAGTCAAAAACAGCAAACTGTTTGTGAGCTCTTCAAGAGATAGTCCCATATAGAAAATATATGAGAGAATTCTTGTTGAAAACATGGATGCCTGGAAGCTTTTACGTCCAAAGGCATCTAAAGTTCTAGACTCATGACCTGGCGGATAAGAAGAGTGCCTTTTAGCACTTTTCACACGCCTCATTGCTGATTCCACAACAAGAGAATGATGTGGAAGTTGAGTCTTTTGAAAACCTGGAGAAGGGGGCACCTTGTACAGACAGTCAGTGGCCCTTGAAGGTGGGGATACCTTTAAAGGAGTGTCCCACATTCTAAGTAAAAGATCCTGTAAGGTTTGATGCAAAGGGAGCATGATAACCTCCTTTGGAGTCTCAGGGAGACACAGAAACTCTGAATCCCTTGGTGCAGGATCTTGATCAGGTATAGAAATGGCAAGTAACCTTGCCATATCAAGCAGGAATGCTTGAAAAGAAATTTCCCCAGAAGGGGATCCTATATTATGAGGAGTGAAGGTCAGATCTGTTGAAGATCTAGCCTTAGTACTAATGGATTGATCCATTGGAGTACCAGACCCAAAAAGGTGGAGCATCGGGTTGTCCTGAAAGGATAGTCGGCGGTACCGCTCGAGGTCGGTACCGCGACGAATCGGTGAAAAACTATCCATGCCAGGGATGGACTCCAAACTCGGTACCGAAGGAAGCGAGCTTGTGGAAGTAAGCATGGAAGGCACTGGTACCGATGCAAAGGTAGAAAACGGTACCGGCCGTGGTATCGCAGCCGGTACCGACACCGGACGATCAGTCTGAGGCGACTCTAACGGTACCGAAGGTACCGAGAGCGGTAGACTGATCTCCGGGACAATGTCTTCGGCACCGTGTGAGGAGAAATACCGAGACGAGTCGGTACCCAAACGTCCAGGCTAGAGATCGATTCTAGACTCGGCATCAAAAGCAGCAAATCAATCGAAACAGACCTGGAGGGTACCGATATGGATGCCAGAATCGGTACCGGGATCGATACCGATGCTGGAAGATCGGTCTGTAGTGGCTCTAGCAGCACCGATGATACAGAGAACGTTAGACTGTGATCATCGGTGTGGAGTGTTTCATCCAACACCGATGCCGATGCCAGGGTACCGGCACTGCTCCCAGCGGATACCACCACGGAGCATGGCTCAGGTATTTTCGCAGAGGTAAAAACCCCGGAAACAACCTGAAACCCCATTAGTGCTTTGGAGTCCGAAGTCTCCCGCCGGGGTTTTAAAGCCAAATTGTCCTCGAGGGCAAGGCCAGAGCCATCTCGATGTTGAACATGAGATCTACCACACGAGGACTGGCTAGTCTTTACAGACTTTTGTGGGGTTACCTGATCCTGTGAAAAAGAAGCTGTAGCTGGAACCCTCAGGGCTGACAGGAACCGCGTATCGAGTTGAGTTCAATGTTGAAAACTTCTTTTGGAAAAAGTGCTGCAGGAGGGACACTCCAGTGGATAGTGGTCAGGACCCAAACATGGAAGGCACCAGTTATGGGTGTCTAAGACTAACTTAGTACCGCCACAGTTGAAACATGTTTTAGGGATAGTGGCTGGCGTTTCCATGAAGGAAGTGGAGAGGCCTAGTAGGCCGAGAAACCGTCAGGCACTAAACAGGGAAAAATTCCCTACCAAGGAAAATAATTTTTTTAAGAAAAAGAAAAACACCAGCGGCACCGGTGCGTCGAGGGAAGGCAGACGCGACCACAAGAAAAAACAAAAATAAAGGAAGAATTTTCTGCGGTGACAGGAGTACGTCCTGCCGGCTCTGCGGAAAAACGAAAACTGAGGAGAGGCAGTTGGGAAAGGCGGGAAGGCAGCATGCAGGCATGGTGGGATGCTCCCAAAAGCGTTCTAATTGGTGGTTGTTCTGTTCAATGTACACCGCACTGATTATAATAGCGCGGTATATAAGAAATGTAAATAATAAATAAATAAATAAAATTGGATGCTGGGGAGCGTTCCCGCGCAGACTCCGTCGGTACCGACGTACCCATATGTGAAGACTCATTCCTGCTTGTTCCTGGAGATCAGGTGTTCTCCAGGAGCAGCAGGAATCAGTCCTCACGACCCTCCCTCCTCCCCTGGAGTTGCAGTCATATACTTCTTTTTACTTTTTTGCTGTCTTTTAGCTATGTCATCAGACTGAGCAAGATGGCACCCTTGGGCGGGAAAGGGACCGCACATGCGCGCTGCATTCGCAAAGGCTTTCTTTGAAAGCTGGGGAAATGCTCCACACGGGGGCTCCATCGGCGCTGACGTCACCCATATGTGAGGACTCATTCCTGCTGCTCCTGGAGAACACCTGTTACAGGTGAGTAACTACGCTTTCCCAGCCATGATTATCAGTCCTCAAGCATGCAGCCCGATGT
Source organism: Ichthyophis bannanicus (assembly GCA_033557465.1). Classification (NCBI taxonomy): domain Eukaryota; kingdom Metazoa; phylum Chordata; class Amphibia; order Gymnophiona; family Ichthyophiidae; genus Ichthyophis; species Ichthyophis bannanicus. Next base: position 1,666,179,414 of record CM066032.1, on the reverse strand, counting down.
TCCCAGCTGCTATCTTTACCATATTTCTCACAGCACCAGTTGGCCAATAGCATACATTAAAAGCTATTACTGCATGCTATGGAGGGGTAATTACTAAAGTGCGTTACGGCAATAATGCTGTTAAAGAGCAATAACGTGTATTATTTCATCATAATACACAAATTGCCAGAACAACTTATGTTGAATACTAATGATATGCAAAGCATGCAAATGCATGCAAAACACTTCATTAGTATTCAATTGAGTTCATGGAAAAATAATGTCAGTTCAAAGCTGGTGTTATCTTTCTGTCAGGAGCATTGGGCCGTTAACACATGGCCACCATCTTAAAGGGGCCTTGTTGTAAAGCGTGCACTGGTGGTCCTGAGGTCCTGTGGTGTGGTGCACCTCCCCAAAGTAACCCCACTGCACACATAACCCTAACCCCCCCAACATAAGAATGTAAGAATTGCCATACTGGATCACACCAAGGTCCATCAAGCCCAGTGTCCTATTTGCAACAGTGGCTAATCCAGGTCACAAGTACCTAGCATATCCCAAAAGTAGTTGTTCCATGCTACTTATCCCTGAAGGCACAATCAAGATTCCACTCCCTCCTTAAGGCCCCCGCACTACCCTGGACACTGATATGACCCATCCATACTCCCCAGGCCTACCTGAAAAAAGCCTGGTGGTCTAGTGAAGGAGTGGCCTAGTGGTTGGGGCAAGGTACTTCAGGCCGGAAGGTCGGGGGTTCAAATCCCACTAGAGGACAGCAACCATGGGCCGGAAGGACTGGGGTTTCTAATCCCACAGGTGCTCCTTGTGGTCTTGGGCAAGCCACTTAACCCTCCATAGCCCATGTTCCCTGTAAAATAGTTATCTCCAAGTTATAATGCCCTGTTCAATGTAATTTCAGTTTGTTTAATGTAAACCACACTGATGCAGAATAGCGTGGTATATAAGAGAATGTAAATAAATAATTTTTATTTATTTATTTAACAGTTCTTATATACCACGCTCTTTGTTATCAGTGCGGTTTACATACAACAAAATTTTACTCAGACAGAATAGGATCTGTCTTAAGTTTACAGATACAGGGAGCATAACATGGACTTAAACTGGGGAGAACTATTTACATTTTAACAGATATGATGTAATTATTTCTATTTACGTTACAGTAGATATGCATAGATATAGAACTATAAGGTCAATGTGCATATTCTGTAGGAGGTGCATTTGGTTTGTCATCATGAGAGCTTGAGATTTTGGGGGTAGGTGGGGAGTCGTTAATTATTTTAGTGAAGTACATAGTGAACAGATGGTGTTTTATGGCTGTTCTGAATTGCAAAAGGTCACTTATTGATCTGATGCTAGGGGGGAGCTGATTCCAACCTCTTGGGGCATATGATGTAAATGCTCTGTTATTAGTTGTCTGGGACCATTTTGTTGATTCACTCGGGATAACTAGTGTATTTTCAGCTGATGACCTCCTGAGTCTGTTGTTCGGGGTTTGCGTGAGTAGATCGGAGATTGAGGATGGCGATAATTTATTTATAGCTTTAAAAGTGGTGAGAAGAGCTTTATATGTGATCCTGCAGCTTATCGGAAGCCAGTGAAGCTCCATTAATATCGGTGTTATATGGTCTCTTCTTGTTGCTCCAGAGAGAATACGGGCTGAAGTATTTATGGCTAGTTGGAGCGGATATAGGGTGTTCTTGGGTAGGCCGTGTAGTGTGATATTTGCATAGTCAAAGTGGGGTGTGACTAACGCTTGGAAAATTGTGCGGAAGTCCTCGGGCATTAGCATGGGTCTCAGGAGTCGGAGGGTTTTGATTTTGTGGTAAATGGTTTTTACTGTGTTTTTTATGTGTTCCTTGAAGTCTAGTTGTTGATCAATAGTAACACCAAGGTAGCGTATGGATGACTTGACTGGAAGTTCAGCATCTCTTACTTTGAGGGTCGGAGGAGGAGAGAAACCTTTGTTTCTGGTGATGATTAGGACTTTGGTCTTTTTGAAATTCATCCGCAGGTTCTGGTTAAGGAGCCAATCCGTTATTGTGTTGAAGCAGTTGATTAAAGCTGTGTAGCTGGGATTTGTAATATTGATCGGGGTAAAAATAAGCACGTCGTCTGCATATATAAGGCAGGATAGACCAAAGGAACGGGTGATTTCACTAATTGGCTGCATATATATATTAAAGAGAAGTGCAGATAGGGAGGAGCCTTGCTTTTGCTGGAATGGCTCAGATGTATTGTTGCTAATGCGGACTTGTTGCCATCGGTCTTCAAGGTATGATTTACACCAGTTCCATGCGAGACCTTGGATACCCTTCTCGTGGAGTCGAGCTAGGAGTCGCTGGTGATCCACTGAATCAAACGCAGCTGCAATGTCAAGAAAGATCAGTGCAAAACCCATCTTGATGCTGTCTATCCCACTGATGAGCGTGTTGGAGAGGGAGGTAAGGAGTGTTTCAACCCCATGAGCTTCCCTAAAACCGTGCTGGCATGGGTCAAGAGGGGATGATATGTCTATATGTTGTTGGATCTGTCTTTGAGTCTCTTTCTCATGTATTTTGGCTAGTAATGGAATACTGGAGATAGGCCGATAGGATTCCTCCTTCTTTGGGTCTAGACGGGTGTTCTTCAGTAATGGTCAGATGGATGTTTGCTTGAGGGTAGCAGGGAATACTCCAGATGAGTAGGACAGGTCTGTGATCTTAGCTATGAATGGACTAAGTTCTGATCGCATTGTTCTGATCCAATGCGCTGGGCAAGGATCGTTTGGTGCAGTAGTAGTGTTGATAATGGCAATAATGTCCTCAATGGATTTTGCAGATGGAGGTGAGAGTTTAGTGAGTAGTGCTTGAGGCTTGGAGGTTCTGGAAGGTTCTTGAAATGCAGTCGTATTTGCTTTAACTACTTTGGATTGAAAGTAGTTAGCATATAGTTGCGGATGAATAGACTCTTGTTGTGGTGGAGATGGTTCCTTAGTTAGTGATTTTACTAAGTTGAAAAGATCTCGTGGCTTGTTTAGCGAGTGTCTAAGGAGTTCAGAGTGGAATTCCTTCCTCTTGAGCCAAGTTGAATCGCGGTGAGTTTTCAGGTGAGCTAAGTAGGTTTCTTGGTCTAAGGTGTTATGGATGCGCCTCCATTTTCTCTCTAGTTTTCTGAGGTGGTTTAGTGATGCTCGTAGCTCAGGCAAGAACCATGGGGCAGGTGGCTTTTTGTTGGCATGACCATTAGGCGTAGAATATTTATTAGTAGTCACTTGTTGGGCATATAGGAGAAGGGTGTCATTCCAGATAGCTACTGCCTCATTGAGGTCGGGTGGTGTGAGTGCGAGCTTTGGGAGTGCCTGTTTGGTGATCACTTCTTTATCCAATGGTTTGAAATGTACTGGGGTAGCTGATGTTTGGGTATCTGGTTGTTTAAGTGTGATCCGTTGTGCCGGTATCTGGAATGTTATCAGGTTGTGATCTGACCATGGAAGAGGAGTGATGGAGAGATTGAAACTGTGTCTCGTGCCTGTGACTGTAGGTGGAGCAAAAATTAGATCGAGGATATTTCCTTTTTTGTGGGTAGGGTCTATTACAATTTGTTTGTAGCAGAGATTCTCCATTGCTTCAAGGAAGGTGCTTGATAAGGTGGGCTCTGTGGAGGCTAGATTAAAATCACCCAGTAGCCAATTTTGCTTTCTGGGATCTTCAGGATTAGCAGCTAGGTTGATTATGTCAGAGAGCTCATCTGCAGAAGCGCTTGGTGCTCTGTATACAAGATTGATGGTGTTGATTTTGTTGGAGATGGTTATTGTGTCTAGGTGGGGTGAGCTCCTGGTTAGGTTAATTCGGTATTGTAGTGCAGATTTTGCAAGAATAAAGACTCCTCCTCCTTTCCTGTTTTGTCTGTTGCATGTGAAGATTGAGAAGTTAGGTGGGGTAAGTTGATTTAATAGCACAGAGTCCGTGTCTGAGAGCCATGTCTCAGTGACCATTAGTAAGTCTAAGTTCATGTTGGTTATTAAGTCAGTAATGGCTGGCCATTTATTGCGGGCCAAGCGTGCGTTGATGAGTGCGCACTTGAGGTCATCCTGAACTTCTGTTTTGTTAACTCTTGAGTTAGCAGTAATATCTAGCATTACATAGAGCAAGTGTGTCTGTCTCCTGTAATGGGATCTTACTGGAGGCTGATATTGATTGTGATAGAATTTCCTTGGAGTGTGGAGATTGGATTATGGTCATGGAAAAGCGCGTTGGATTCACAGATGACACTTGCAAGGGTGTACAGGAGTGCAAGTGCTATAGTGGGTATGGCCATGATTTGTTCTGTGCGGTGTTGGCTCTGGAGAGAGGTTTCTTTAGCAATATTCCTTATGGCCTTTGAAGTAGGATTGGGCCTCAAAGAGGTGTGAGAGCGAGCAGGTGGAGGCAGGGGGGGGGGCAAGGATTAAGTGTGGAGAGGTGAATGTATGCTAGCTCACTGTAGAGGTGGATGCAATTCCATTAGAAGTGGTGATTGTTTATACAACAGTCTAGAATACAATCAGATTATTTGTCTTGCTTAGTTACATTGTACAGCAATATACTATCTAGTTTAGCTATTTTGTACAGTAATGTTCTGATTAGTTTAGTTACTTTGTACAGCAATAAACAGACTAGTCTAGTTACTTTGTTACAGCAATATTCTGACAAGTTTAGTTACTTTGTACAGCAGTGTTCTGACTAGTTTAGTTACTTTGTACAGCACTAAACTGATAAGTTCGTACAGATTTGTATGATTTACAGACTGTGTTGTTATGTTCGGGCGTGTATAATGTCGATGGTCTGCTTTTCTTTTTTGTGAGTCTTGTGTTCGGTTCTTTAGTTCAGCTGGAGTGGAGGCAGATGATGGTTCCCGATGGAGGAGGGCAAGACCTGGAGGATTGGATGCTAATTGCAACTTAGCAATGACTTCAGGCCTATGGGTTCTCTGTTGCAGTCCCCGCCTAAGGGCCACGCCAAAGGGCCCTCTGGCGAGGCCCTCAGGCGCAGGCCCGCCAGGCGTGGGCATGCCTGATGGCGCTTCCTTTTTAAAGCTGGGTGTGTGCCCCGATTGGGCAGAGATGCCAAAGACGGCCTGGTTTCCCGCTGCTCCTGCCGGTGGCTCGATCCCTGTGAGGGGAGAGCTGCTGATGGTGTGCAGTGAGCTTTCATGAGCGCCCGATGGCGCTTCCTTTTTAAAGCTGGGCGCGTGCCCCAATTGGGCAGAGACACCGAAGATGGCTGCTTTCCCGCTGCTCCTGCCAGTGGCTCAATCCCCATGAGGGGAGAGCTGCTGATGGTGTGCAGTGAGATTTCACGAGCGCCCAATGGCGCTTCCTTTTTAAAGCTGGGCGCGTGCCCCGATTGGGCAGAGACGCTGAAGATGGCTGCTTTCCTGCTGCTCCTGCCAGTGGCTGGATCCCCGTGAGTGGAGAGCTGCTGATGGTGTGCAGTGAGCTTTCACGAGCGCCCGATGGTGCTTCCTTTTTAAAGCTGGGCGCGTGCCCCGATTGGGCAGAGATGCCAAAGATGGCTGCTTTCCCACTGCTCCTGCCGGTGGTTTGATCCCCGTGAGGGGAGAGCTGCTGATGGTGTGCAGTGAGCTTTCATGAGCGCCCGATGGCGCTTCCTTTTTAAAGCTGGGCGCGTGCCCCAATTGGGCAGAGACGCCGAAGATGGCTGCTTTCCCGCTGCTCCTGCCAGTGGCTCAATCCCCATGAGGGGAGAGCTGCTGATGGTGTGCAGTGAGATTTCACGAGCGCCCAATGGCGCTTCCTTTTTAAAGCTGGGCGCGTGCCCCGATTGGGCAGAGACGCTGAAGATGGCTGCTTTCCTGCTGCTCCTGCCAGTGGCTGGATCCCCGTGAGTGGAGAGCTGCTGATGGTGTGCAGTGAGCTTTCACGAGCGCCCGATGGTGCTTCCTTTTTAAAGCTGGGCGCGTGCCCCGATTGGGCAGAGATGCCAAAGATGGCTGCTTTCCCACTGCTCCTGCTGGTGGCTTGATCCCTGTGAGGGGAGAGCTGCTGATGGTGTGCAGTGAGTAAATAAATAGTGGGCCTGGATGGGAGCAACCCAACACATGACGCAGCAATACAACAAGAACCAACTTGATTGAAATGTCCCCATAACCTTATCTGTAGTTTACAGTAAATTAGAATGTAAACCGCTTTGACTTTATCATAAAGTAGTCAGGAAAGCAAAGATTCAAAAAGAGGAGGAAATAGCCAATGCAATAAAATGGGGGTATAAGACATTTTTTCAGATATGTTAGTGAGAAGAGGAAGGGCAAAAGTGGTATTGTCAGACTCAAGGGTGAAGGGGAGGAATATGTAGAAGCTGATGAGAATAAAGTGGAATTGCTTAACAAATATTTTTGCTCTGTGTTTACAGATGAAGAACCAGGAACAGGACCTCAGAAAACACCCTCAAACAGGAACAAAAGCGAGGGACATCCTGAACAATTTTCAGAAGACTATGTTCATGAGAAACTAGCTAAACGTAAAGTAGACAAAGCGATGGGACCGGATGGGATACACCCTAGAATAACGAGGGAACATGGGGATGTTCTAGCAGCTCCACTGACTGACCTTTTCAATGCCTCGTTGGAGTCAGGAGTGGTGACAAAGGACTGGAGAGAGGCTCATGTGGTGTCTTTACACAAAAGCGGAAGTAAGGATGTGGTTGAAAACTACAGGCCGGTTAGTTTAACTTCGGTGGTGAGTAAATTATTGGAAGCACTGTTGAAAGAGAAACTAGTGAGGTTTCTGGAGTTCAGTGCATTACAAGATCCGAGGCAGCATGGATTCACCAGAGGCAAGTCTTGACAGACAAATCTGATTGATTTCTTTGACTTGGTGACCAGGGAGTTGGACCAAGGGAGAGCTCTAGATGTGGTGTATTTAGATTTCAGTATAGCCTTTGACACCGTTCCTCACAGGGGACTTATAAACAAACTGAGCACTCTGGGGATGGCTCCTAAAGTTACTGCTTGGGTTAGAAATTGGTTGAATGGGAGGTGACAAAGAGTACAGGTAAATGGAGCTCACTATAAAGAGAAGGAAGTTACCAGTGGTGTGCCCCAGGGATCTGCCCTTGGTCCGATTCTTTTTAACATCTTTGTTAGCGATATAGTGGAAGGGCTGTCGAGTAAGGTTTAGCTCTTTGCAGATGATACCAAAATCTGCAATAGAGTAGACACCCAGGAAGGTGTAGAGGAGGGATCTAGCTAAGCTTGAAGAATGGTCTAGAATTTGGCAGCTGGAATTTAATGTTAAAACATGCAAGGTCATGCATTTGGGCTGCAGCAATCCAAGGGAGCAATATAGTATAGGGGGTGAAGTACTTTTGTCCACTAAAGAAGAGCAGGACCTAGGTGTGGTTGTGTCTGATGATCTTAAAATAGCTAAACAGGTAGAAAAGGCGACAGCAAAAGCTAGAAGGATGCTTGGGTGCATATGGAGAGGAATGGCTAGCAGAAAAAAGGAGGTGATAGTGCTTCTGTATAAGTCTTTGGTGCAACCTCATTTGGAATATTGTCTGCAATTCTGGAGACCGCACCTTTAAAAGGATATAAACAGGATGGAGTCAGTATAGAGGGTGGCTATTAAAATGGTTAGTGGTCTTCATTATAAAGCATATGAGGACAGACTTAAGGACCTTAATATGTACACCTGAGAGGAAAGGCGGGATAGAGGTGATATGATTGAGACGGTTAAATACCTCCATGGCATAAATGCACAGGAAGAGAGCCTCTTTCGATTAAAAGCAAGTTTTGCTATGAGGGGACATGGGATGAGGGTGAAGGGGTATAGATTCTTTACGGAAAGAGTGGTGGATCTGTGGAATAGTCTCCCAGTGGAGGTGGTAGAGATAAGGACAGTATCTGAATTCAAAACGGCATGGGACAAACACAGAGGATCTCTAAAGGAAAAAAGAGGGCTGTTGTAGCTGTTGATATGGAAGGATAGACTAGATGGGCCATGTGGTCTTTCTCTGTCGTCATTTTTCTATGTTTCTATGTTTCTAAAGTGGTATAACAAACCTGTTAAATAAATAAATAAACAAACCCCCACTTGCTGCCTCCTGGGCTAGTGCCGGTAGTTTTGTGATACTAATGTTAGGATTTAATATCTGCATTCAGCAGATAATCAGCCAGTATGTGGATAGGCTATCTGCATAGCACTTAGGACAGCCATTTTGGTAGTTCTAAATTATGCAGACTATTATCTGGATATCAGCACTGAAAATTGCCGCTCTCTGTATAGCTCTTAAAAACTTATGGGTTGATATCCAAAAGCAAATATTAGGATAACAGCAGACAATATCTGGATATCTGCTCTAGGCACCACTATCTAGTGATATTCAGAGGACTATGTGGAGTGGAGGAGTAGCCTAATGGTTAGAGGAGTAGACTAAGAATGAGGGAAGCCAGGTTGAAATCCCTTCACTGATCCTTAGGATCTTGTGCAAGTCACTTAACCCTCCATGGTTTCAGGTGCAAATTTTGATTGTCAGCCCTTTGGGGGTCATTCTGATGTGGGAATAGCAGGGATGTACATCCGGTTCAGACGTTCAGGGGGCCATTCCAAAGTTGGAAAAGTGGGGATGTATGTCCAGTTCGGATGTACAGCCCTCACTATATGCTTGGGGTCGGTTCCATGTCCAAAGCTCCCTGCACGTACAGAGGAGATGTGTGGGGAGCTCTGGATGGGGTGGGTGGGGTGGAGGCGGGACCTTGACCCCGGACATACAGGGCCGATCCTGGTCATGCCTTGTATGTGCAGGGTCGAGGAGATAGTTGGGGAACTTATTCCACCTCAGAGGTGGAATAAGGCCCCCCAACCTCGGCGCACGGCACCGGTGGACCTCATCTTGAAGGTGAGAGGTAGCAGGGGGGGTCCCAACTGCCCGATCCCGGCCTTGGCAGGCCCCTCCAGGGGTCGGGCAATGGGCAATAGCACATTTGGGGCTGTGTGGTGGATTGGGGCTCCTGCATGGCATCGTGGTGCCATGGCAATGGGATGCCACTGCACCGAGGCTCCATGCAGGTGCTTCGGCTGAGTTAGCTTAGGATCTCGCTGGACATCCAGTGATACAGAATTGGGGCCCATCCTGCCTGTCCAGGCCCTTTGCCCCAATTCTGCCCCCATGGGAACGACTAGCTCCTGTGGGTGTAGAATCGAGTGCAAATCTGGCCCATTCAGATTTTGGATGTCTGGATGGGTCAGACAGGCCCCGATCAGAATGAGGCCCCCTTGGGGACAGGGAAAATACCTACTGTCCCTGAATTAACTCTTGGAACTCTTGGAACTTCTGAGAAAAGGGTTGTCAATTGATCAATAAAAGCTCTGTCTTTCCACAATTTATCATGTTTTGGACTGGTTTCTGCATTTGACGCGATATCTGCTTTTGTTGTGTTGCACCTATACTGCATGTATATTCAGTGCCACTCAATATCCAGACAGCGGTGTTGAAGATACCTTCTTTTATTTAAGCGCAGCGGCTGGCATTTTTTTTAAAGAGCTGATTTCAGAATGTAAATATCCATCCATTATTTTTTTGAAATAATCAGTCTTGACACTGCAACCTGAACATTTTCTGTGATGTTAGCAATGAGAGAAGTGTAGCAGTTTGGGAGATGTTTTCTTTGTTTTTTTTTTTTATAATTTTGATTTTTATTTAGTACACTTCAAAGGAACACAACATTTTTCAACTTCTTTACAAAACGCTGGTATAACTTACATCCAACTATATCCATCATCACAACATGCACCTGCTTACCTTTTTAACCTTACTGTACAATACTTATTTATTTGTTTTTATATACCGCACTATTTAAAATCAGCACGGTTTACATAAGAACAAACAAGAGACAGTCCCTGCTCATCAGAGCTCACAATCTAATCAAGACAACCATAGAGGGTGCAAGCAGGGGTAGAACAGGGTAAGAAGAGGGTAAAAACAGAGTGATAGTTATATTACAGTTATATTACAGAGCCGAACAGGCTGTGTTACATGTAAAGTTATAGCAGGGCTACAAGCAATTGTTAACTTGCAGGCAATGTGGTAGCACTGGAGTTCAGAGCATAGTAGTGGCAGGGTAGATGCTAACTTTGTCCAGGTGGGCTCCGTGAAGACGTCTGTGAGTGCAAAGGGAGGTCTCGCCATCGTGCCCACCTAAGTGCCACACCAAAGGACCCTCTGGTGAGGCCCTCAGGCGTGGGCACGCCTGCCGGCCGCCGCTTAAATGGAGTGCTGCTTGTGCCCCAATTGGGCCTTGGAGGGGGGAGTAGGAGGGGCGAGCTGCTCCTGCTTCCACCCCCGACGTCCAATCAGCCGCATGGTGGTGAGGCGAAGAGGTCTAGGTTCCTCCCCATTTTACCTGTACAATTTTTTATTATGTTAATATTCCCTTCTACTCCTCTCCTCCCCCCTCCCCCCCTGGATCCTGCAGTGTTCCCATCCTCCTTATTAACAATTTCCTTTGATACTCTTAATTAGCATCATCCCACTACCTCATTATTCTCCTTCTGTAACCACTCAGTGTACTTTTGCCATCTCCTTTGAAAGCTCGCAATCCTGTGCATTTTGTATGCATTAATTTCACTCATCCTATAAATGAATACTATTCTACTTGATATCTTTTCAGGTGCTGGTGCTCTCCCGAATGTCCATCCCTTCGCTATTTCCACCCGCACTCCAATTGCAAGTATCTTCAACATATACACCATATTGCTCTTCAAATCTCCCCCCAGTCCTTCAGTAATATTCCCTCTGGCATAATATCTCCTACCCAGCCCATCATCTCCCACATAAGATTCTTCAGCCACTGCCACGTTTGCTGTAGGACTGGACAGCTCCACCACATATGCATATACTCCCCCCGTTCTCCGCACCCCCTCCAACACATCGCATCATTATAGGGAGATGTTTCCCTTTTACCTTTGGCTTTGGGTCTCCAGTGACTTTGCATATAAATGTAATTGGCATCCCTTCAAATATTTTGTAATGTTTCAGTTTCGCCTCAAAGTAAGGAGCCACACTGCTGTCAGTTGTTTTCTCCAGATGTTGTACCTCATCGTCTGACTCCTCCACGGAGGAGCGCTCCAGCCGGTACTCAATCTCACTGATCAGTCTCTGCTCCAAGCTTGAGACTTTGTATTCCTGTCAAATCAAAAAGAACCATTAGTGCCTGCAAGCTTTCACATCAAACTTTGGGCCTCACTCAAGGTTGTTTGTCTTTTCAAATAAGGCCTTTTGTACCTTTTGCACTTCTCACATCTGTGGAAGAATTTTACAATGAGAAAGAGATTTCATGAACATAAGCATAACCTAAAGATAACCTGGAGATAGGTATGTTAGGTCTTTCAGTCGCTGAAACTAGCCTGTGGCAGCACAGTGTTGCTTTGCTCGTAAGTAGAAGCAGAGTCTGCAGCAATTAATGACTGCCTGATTTGGGTTTGGGAGGAGTCTACAGCGAAAAGAAGGTTTGAAACTAGGGAGACTTAAAAAGGCTTCTAGACCGTATTAACTAAGGTATATTAGATATATGAAAACGAATCAGACTGGTAATGGTAGGAAAACACAAATATGTGAATACTGAAGAAGAAAATGTAGATTAGGATCCTGGAAGCCTCTTGCATTGTTAGTAATGGTACAGTGCATTGCGAAAGTATTCATCCCCTTAGTTTTTGTCCTGTTTTGTCACATTATGTACAACCTGGAATGAAAATAGAGGTTTTATTTGGATGTTAGATAATAATGGACTTAACAATATAGTCCAAACTGGTGAAGTGAAATGACCATAAAATACCTTGCATATATAAAAAAAACAAGTAAAAACTGAAAAGTTGTGAGTGCATATGTATTCATCCCTTTTGCTATGAAACCCCTAAATAAGATCTGGTCCAACCAATTAACCTCAGAAGTCACATAATTAGTTGATGAGGGTCCACCTGTGTGCATGCAGTGTCACATGATCTGCCACATGCCTATATAAATATACCTGTTCTGAAAGGCCCCTGACTCTGCAACGCCACTAAGCAAGCAACATGAAGATCAAGGAGCACACCAAACAGATCAGAGACAAAGTTGTGGAGAAGTATAGATCAGGGTTGCGTTATAAAAAAATATCCCAAATTCTGAATATCCTACGGAGCACTATTAAATCCATTATAACAAAATAGAAAGAATTTGGCACCACTACAAACCTGACAAGAGAAGGCCGCACACCAAAACTCACAGACCAGGCAAGGAGGGCATTAATCAGAGATGTTAGAAAGACACCAAGGATAACACTGAAGGAGCTGCAAAGATCCACAGCGGATATGGGAGTATCTGTCCATAGGACCACTTTAAGCCATACACTCCCACAGAGTGGGGGGCTTTATGGAAGAGTGGCCAGAAAACCATTGCTTAAATTAAGAAATAAGAAAACACATTTGGAGTTTGAACAACAGCATGAGGGGGGGACCGGGGGGGGGGGGACCAAATACATGGAAGACGTTTCTCTGGTCAGATGAGAAGAAAATTGAACGTTTTGGCCATTATGGGAAATGCCATGTGTGGCACAAGCCCAACACTTCCCATCACCCCGAGAACACCATTCCAACAGTGAAACATGGTGGTTTCAGGATCATGTTGTGGGGATGTTTTTCATCAGCAGGGACAGGAAAACTGATCAGGATTGAAGGAACGATGGATGGCACTATATACAGGGCAATTCTTGAGGAAAACCTGTTTCAGTCTGCCAGAGATTTGAGACTGGGACGAAGGTTCACCTTCCATCAGGACAATGACCCTAAATATACTGCTGATTTAAAGCTGATTTAAAGGGAAACATTTAAATGTCTTGGAATGGCCTAGTCAAAGCCCAGACCTCAATCCAATTAAGAATCTGTTGCATTACTTGAAGATTGCTGTACATCAACGTAACCCATCTAACTTGAAGGAGTTGGAGCAGTTTTGCCTTAAGGAATAGGTGAAAATCCCAGTGGCTAGATGTGCTAAGCTAATAGAGACATAACCCAAGAGACTTGCAGCTGTAATTGCAGCACAAGGTGGCTCTACAACATATTGGACTTTGGGAGGTGAATACATATGCACACTCCTGCTTTCAGGGTTTTTTTTAGTCTTAATTATTGTTTGTGTCCCAATAAAGGATATTTTGCACCTTCAAAGTAATAGGCATGTTGTGTATATCACATGGTGCTAACCCCCAAAACTCCATTTTAATTCCAGGTTGTAATATGACAAAACAGGACAAACATAGAGCGGATGAATACTTTTGCAATGCACTGTACAGGGGGATTTAATTGGAGCATTTTGATGGTTAAAACTCTGGGAAAGCCAAATAGTTGTGGACAATATATGGTATGTGCAGGGTTACTGATTACTGTTCATTTTCCCTTTTTGTTTTTGAAAGAGAAACGCATGAAAATAAAAATTAAAGTAGAAATAAAAAGAAGACTCTTTTGTATGTGAGCCAGAGATTCCATCGAATCCCCCTGAAGGGGCCAAAGTTGTCTCATACTTATGTATTTTTGAGTATTCTTATATTACAACATATCAAGATTTTTATCACCAGGATCACTGTAACTACTAGAACCCTCTAGTACTATAATAGCTTCTCTGTTGTCTCCAAAGGCAAAATTGGGAAAGGAACTCTTCCATCTAATGTACAGAAAACTTACAACTGGATGGAGTTGTGTCACTGTTATTAAACAGGAGAAACAAGGAATTACTTACTAAAAGGGATTCTGACATGCTACAGGTTTGATATAAACCTGTACTAAGTGTTACACTGTCCAGATCGAGACCTGGATGATTAGAGGCCATTTGAAAAAAAAAATCCTTCATGAGAGGCTAAGTTTTTATTAAAAAGTTATGGGATAGCAGGGAAGTGGTTAAAAGACAGGAAATACAGCACGACTAAATGGTCAACTTTCTCAGTGGGGAAAATCAGCATGCCACTGCTGTTCCAGCAGCTCTGAAAATAAAGAAAACCGCTATATTTCCACCATTTAACATATTTAAATGATCTGTCAAAGGGAATGAATGCAGCGATTGAAATTTCAGATGACCCCAAATTATTCAAAGATGTTGACTCACATGTGGATTGTGAGAAAATGCAGGAAGACATGGCATGACCAGGAAACCGGGCATCCCAATGGCAGAGGAAATTTACTGCTGACAATTACAATGTTATGCACAAAGGGAATAATAATCCCCACTGTACTTAAATGATGCTAGGTTTGGAGTCACCTCCCAGGTGAAAGATCTAGTCATCACTGGGGACAATACATGTTCAGTTGCGCATTTTTACTGACTTGTTGTGGGAGGACTGGTGTTGGGATGAATGCCATTTACAGTAATTATTAAAATCTCAGGGGTGGTGGGTAATGGTGCACGTAAGACTGAAGGTTTGCCTATAGCACCTAATACCCTTGCCTGGCCCAGGCTTGATGAACCCATTATGACAATTCTTATGTTGTTATGGTTACTTTTCTGGATATTATAGCTAGGAAGAAAAGGATTTAAATATGCTATTTATTTTCAGATGTATAAGAAAATATATCATGAGAAAGACAATGAATGGGTTTTGCTGATTTCATCTTGTTTATTTCTGAAAGTATTGCAGTTATCTTTTCCTAATGAAACACAAAAAATGGCAAAGATCACAGACAATAATTTGGCTTTTTGTTTGTGTGTTATTTTAGTGTTGAAATCCATGATCAATATTCCTTGGCTCTCATTCTGTGTGTGCACTGCTCTACATCAGCTCAAAGAAGACCGTGCTTTCTTCCAGTGCATATATATAATATTAAAATGTGTTCTTTAAAAAGCTTGTTCTAATGCAGCAGGGTGACCAAATAATTCCATGATGACTGAGATAAATACATACATAAATTCTGAAAAACCTAGTTCCATTTCGGTGGTTACCTTGTGTTTGAAAATCAGCTCATTTTGTACAGGCTTCAAAGTATGCTTGAGGCACTGAGTTAATTGTTAGTGCAAAGTCCATATTAAATGTTAGCATGCATCAACTACCATATTAACAGCTAACACAGCTGAGTAAATAGGGGCCTATATGTAGTCTGTGGAAGGCATAAACAATACATGTATTTATGTGCAAATCAAGACATGCGTGCAAAAAATGGTGAGGCTTTTCCTTTAAGCTAGCACTTTCCAGCAAAGACCCCCCCCCCCCATGCTTTGTGCAGAAGATCTTGCTTGTGCAATATTTTCTGCAGTAAATGAAACCCTTGAGTAAAAGATAACCCTATTTCAAAATTGTTCAAGCAAACTGGCTTCCAATTTGCACTCTTTCTACTCTCTTTTAGTCTAGCACTCAAATATGCCATTTACATGTTCAGAAACTGGAGTTGGAGTATAACTGTATACCAGTCAGCCCCATGGCCGGCCCAAGGGTTTCTGCCGCACCCCCAATGCATGGATCCATGCTGCCACCTCTACTGCCGCCGATTCTGTCGGTGGGGCAGTGTGGGGCGGGGTGATAGTGTGGCGCAGCTGCGGTAGCAGTAGGCCATGTGCTTTTGGTACACATGGCCTGCCATTTCTGACCTCCCTCCGACACAACTTCCTGTCAGAGGGGGGTCAGAAGTGGCAGGCTATGTGTGCTGAAGCACATGGTCTGTCGCCCACAGAGATCTGCTGCCCTAGGTGGCCGCCTAGCCATCCTAGTGAACAGGCTGGCCATGCTTCTAGGAGACAGTTTTACATCAAACTTTCAAACCTCTTTTCTGTTAGTTTTAATAACAAAAAAGGCAAAACCCCATAAACTGGTCAGGAAAACAGGAACACAGAAATACAATAAGTAACACAGGAGACCATACTGCCTTGTTTTGCAAGTACACATGATAACTTTCTCATTAGATGGTACATTGAGAATGCAAAATTCAAATAGTCAATCAGGAGGTGGCTACCAGAAGTTGCACAACCAGCACATCATGCAACATGAATTGCTGCTGTATTATGGCAGAGTGCTGCTATTGGTTAACATCAGAAAAAGGCAAGATGGCAGTACTGGGAGAAATCTACTTCTTGCTCTGATGCAGCAATAACACTTTTTTCTTTTACAAATGCATCCAGTTTTAATAGGAATTTATGTGTAACTTTCTGCCTTCTTTCCTTAAGAAATTCTGTTCTCCCATAGAAATATGCAGCACACCTACATGAATAGAAACAACATAGCAAATTTCAGGGTAATAACACTAACATAAAAGTTAGGAAACTGAGGTCAGAGTAAGACTAAAAACTAATTTTAGAAGCCGGCTGAATGGCTGATTTACTATGCTTTTCTCTCATGAGCATCAGTGAATCAGGCCCAACAAGTCTTAAGTTATGGAAACTGGCAGATGGTCACAGCACAACGCTAGTAACTCCAGAATGCATTCATCTACTAGGAGTCAAATTAAAGTCTTGTCAGCTACCAAGACAAGAGCAGTGTTTTTTGTGTTACAAATGCATTTCAAATGCCTATGCATTTTTAAATTACACAGGTACACTACCAAAAAACTGCCTCCAGTTTTGCAACTGATTCCTATAGATTTTGGGGTGCTGAATCCAGGAAAAATAGCCAAAATGTTCCATCACGTCACGTTTTCTTGCAAAATAGATTTCTTACCCATATAAGGAATGTTCACATAATTTCTTTTTAGCCAACTGCAGTTTATTTTCTTGGCCCAAAATAGAGGTTGTAATGGTTAACTAACTAGAAACACTCCCTCATGATATTTTAGAGTGTTTTGCATTCATTTTATACATTAACAGGACAATTGGGAGGCGGGGGGCTAAATCCAGTACTCGCGCTGGCGCATGTTCTTTCTGTTCGCCTCACCTCGTTCGCTCGCTCAAACACGGTGGTTGCGACATGAACGTTCCTGTCAAATTTCAGTTTCTTGCAAGTTCATTATTACCTTTTGTTTGCTCAGTCGTAATCCAGCTTTATTCCGAAGTGGTTCACTACAGTTGTAGTTTGCAGTGCTGTGTGTATTTGTGATGGCTCACAGAGCCAGAGGTTGCGTCAACTCTCCGGACAGTTTTGTTTTATTTGTGGGGAATATACCGTGAAAAAGCGGCAGAGGAACATTTCTGCATTTATTAAAAAAGTATATTTCGCCTATTTCGGTTTGAAGTTAGGCGATCAAGACAAACCGTGGGCTCCTCACAAAGTGTGCAAGACATGTGAGGAAGATCTACGCTTATGGATGAAAGGTAAAAAACAAGCATTTCGTTTCGGAATACCTATGATGTGGCGTGAACAAAGAGACCACAGCAGTGACTGCTATTTTTGCTCTTGCATTGTGAAGGGATACAACTTAAAAAATAAGAACGTAATAAGTTACCCCAACCTTCCCTCAGCAATTAGGCCTATGCCTCGTAGCAACGAAGTACCTGTGCCTGAACCACCAAATCTTTGGATCATATTTGTGTGGACGGTTCTGATCATGATGAGACTCATCAGATGGCTTTTCTGATGAGTCCAGTACTTCCGAGTTTGAAACTGAACCAGATCCGAAACCTGAACTTTTCTCTCAAGCTGAATTGAATGATTTAGTCCGGGATTTAGAACTCCCAAAAGATGCTGCCCAACTGCTAGGTTCTCGGCTTAAACAGAAAAATCTATTGTCACCAGGAACAACTTTTTATTGGTACCGCAACCGCGAGACACAATTTTTGAAGTATTTCAGCAAAGAGGAAGATTTGGTATTTTGCAACGATATATACGGAGTGATGGAAAAGTTAAACTCAAGTATGATCCTGCTGAATGGCGGCTGTTCATTGATTCGTCAAAAGACAGCATAAAAGGTGTTCTTCTTCATAATGGCAACACATTCGCTTCAGTTCCTATTGCTCACTCTGTTATTCTCCAGAAAAAAATACGAGAATTTGGCCCTGATTCTTCAGAAGATTCGTTATGATGAGCATAAGTGGATGATTTGTGGAGACTTTAAAATTCTATCCATGCTATTAGGGCAGCAATCCGGTTTCACCAAATATCCCTGCTTCCTTTGCTTGTGGGATAGCCGGGCCCGCGACCTACACTGGGGGAAAAAAAGACTGGCCAATTCGGGAGTATTTGAGACCCGGTGAGAAAAATGTTCTTCATGAGAGCTTGGTACCTCGTGATAAAATTCTATTACCACCTCTCCACATTAAGTTGGGTCTCATTAAGCAATTCATCAAGTCCCTTCCAAAAGATGGTGAGTGCTTTTGGTACCTTTGCTCAAAGTTCCCCCGACTTTCTGAAGCAAAGCTAAAGGAAGGAGTGTTTGTTGGCCCTGATATAAGGAAACTCATTTCAGATGGAGCATTCGCTGAAACGTCTGAGAAGGAAAAAGAAGCCTGGGATTCCTTCAAGGATGTTGTTCTCAAATTCTTGGGGAATAGGCGGGATGAGAACTATAAGGATATTGTTGCCAGGATGCTCAATGCCTTCAAAGAACAAGGCTGTAACATGAGCCTGAAAGTCCATTTCTTGCACTCCCATGTGAACTACTTTCCTGAAAACTTGGGGCGTACAGTGAAGAACAAGGTGAAAGGTTTCACCAGGACATCAAGGACGCAGAGAGAAAGGTACCAAGGAAGATGGAACACCACTATGATGGCTGATTTCTGCGGGTTGCTGCGGGGGGAAACCCAGATGAAAAATACGCCAAGCAGCGCACCAAGAGAAGCATTCGGGGGAAGAAGAAACGGGCCCACCAGGAGACTGATTGACCCAGAATGACTTTAAAATCTAAACTGTGTTGACAAATATCGTGTTTACTAAACTTTGAAATAAAAATTTGCTAGTTACCACCACAGTGTCGGATCTCATTTATTAGAATTTTATTTTCACACCATCGGGTGTTGTCTTCATGTATTGCAATGGTGCGGTTTGCGTTTTCTATTCTTACATACATACCTGTACAACATTTTTTGCACATTCTTTGCTTTGCTTTGTGTCTAACCTCGCTCTTATATGCTCAATGTTTGTGCACATGTATGTGGCTGTTTTAAGTGCAGACAATTTTGCTACCATCACAGTGTGTTTTTTTGACATTACTCTATTCTTCTGTGCTGCTTGTTACAATTTTCTTTATTCTTATTTGAATAACTACTAAACAATTAGTATAAAGAATTCATCCAAGAAACTTTAATCTCGATCACACTCAATCTGAAACGTTCACCTCAAACTGCTAACCCAATGTAGCAAAAAATCTGTACGTGATGGAGCAAATTGGTTACCAGATTTGGATTCAGCGCACCAAAAAATGTAAAAATCAATCGAAACATTAGAGGCAGTTTAAAAAAAAATTTTTTTAGTGTACCTGTGTTATTAATACCACTCATCTACAATTAATTGACAATGGAAAACATTAACAAGCAGAAGAGAACAAACACGTAGGAGAGATGAGGGATGAGAAAGAAAAAGAAAGATGAAAACATTAACCTTTTGACTGTCAAGAGGACTCACTACAAGAGCGTCAAGAGAACCGACTTCCTGTAACAGCAGAAAAAAAAAAGATAAAGGCAGTTGGCAGAGAAAAGAGAAATGTCTAACATTTAGGGGGATCTGCATGCTACAGGCCTTATTAAATACAGATTTCTTTTCTGTAGGCACATAATAGGGGAGAAGTCCGCTTTGAGTAAGATCTAAATTTTAAAAAGGCAAAATCATTTCTCCCTATCTCTCTTTCTCCTGGTACACAGACAGCAATTTTCAAAGCCCCAGAGTAGCTTGCAGAAAATGTCCTGTCGACCTGCAAGCTCATGCTGAAAGGAAAAACTGCTCATGGAATTTCCCTCTGCAAATCCAAGGCTGGTAGAAAAGTGGACACGTTTCTACTCATGCACTTTGTATCTGATATGAGGCGAATACAAATATGCATGGTGAAATATGCGCAGGGTTTTCAAAATGAAATGCGGACATAAATTTTGATTTCCCAGGCCCAAACCCATCCTACAGTTGTGGTCAATATTATTGGCACCCTTGCATTTTAGATATGTTGTGTACAATATCTTGAGAAATAATTGGAAATATTCCAACTGCATGTCATCAAAATATTTTAATAGTATGTTCAAAGGTATACAACAACAACAAAAAAAGATGCCTATGCAAATTAGAAGTAGCAATTTCTGAGAAAAAAAATAAAATATGACCTGGACAAGATTAATGGCACCCTTCACTAATATCTGGTTGCATAACTCTTGGCAATGACGACAGCCTCCAAATGTTTCTTTAAGCCATCTATACGTTTTGTACATCTGTCTGCTGAAGTTTTGTACACTTTTCATCTGTAATTTTTTCCAGCTCGTGAAGGTTTCCAGAACTCCTTTTACCAATGGCAGATTTCAGCTCTTTCCAAAGGTTCTCCATTGGAATGAGATAAGTGCTCATTGCTGGCTGGTTTGTTCCTTTTTAACCATTCTTCTGTAGTTTTGGATGTATGTTTTGGGTCATTATCCTGCAGACCTAGCTTTCTGACACTAGGTAGTACATTTCGCTCCAAAACACCTTGGTAGTCCTCTGACTTCATAATTTCTTTAATAAATTCCAGGTCTCCAGTTCCAGAGGCAGCAAAACAGCCCCACAGCATTATGAAACTCCATCATATTTAACTGTAGGAAGTGTGTTTTTTTCCTTATAAACTTCATTTCTTCACCTGTAAATGTATCGCTGCTCTGCATTACCAAAGAATTCAAGTTTGGTTTCATCTGTCCACAGGACATTTTCCCAGAAAGATTGTGGTTTCTCAAGGTGGGTTTGGACAAAGGTCAGGAATGCCTTTTTATGTCTGTCTTTGAGCAGTGGGGTCCTCCTTGGCCTTTGCCCATGAATTCTTTCTTTGTTTAGTGCTTGGCATATGGTGTGGGTTGAAACTACCACTCTTGATTGCTCCAGGTCAGCCTTAAACTCTTTGAACGTTATACATGGTGTTTTTCCAATAGTTTGCACTAACCTTGAAAGATTTCTTGAATTAATTTTCCTCTTCCCACCACGTCCTGGGAGGTTCGTGACAGTTCTATGAGTAGAAAACTTCTTAATAACATTGCAAACTGTAGACACAGGAATCCCAAGGTCTTTAGAAATGGCCTTCAGGGCCGACCCATCCATTGTGCGAGAATGTTGTTCGCACAGGGCCCCGCACTTCAGGGGGCCCCACATGAAGTTCATTCTTGCACAAATGGATGGCTTCAGAGGGAGCCAGGGAAGCCCACACGAGGCCCTGGCTCCCTCTGCACAGCCGCCAACATGAATAGTGCTTTCCCTTACGCTGGCAGCTGTTACTGTGAAGCGCGTGATTGCCGGGAAATGCCCTTTAACTTTTCCCAGAACATTTGAAAAAAACATTTTTTGTCGGATGTTACAGGAAAGAAACATAGAATGGTAACTATGTCCACCACTCAGTTACATCCTTTTAATGAATATTCAGAGAACCTAAAAAACTATACTACTTAGCTGAATCGCAAACGACGAAATTCAGGATACCAGGCACGACGTGCACGTTTCGGGTCTGTAACCCTGCTTCAAGGGCTGCCTTCACCATGTAATTCGATTCAACCGTGGTGAAGGCAGCACTTGAAGCAGGGTTACAGACCCGAAACGTGCACGTCGTGCCTGGTATCCTGAATTTCGTCGTTTGCGATTCAGCTAAGTAGTATAGTTTTTTAGGTTCTCTGAATATTCATTAAAAGGATGTAACTGAGTGGTGGACATAGTTACCATTCTATGTTTCTTTCCTGTAACATCCGACAAAAAAATGTTTTTTTCGAATGTTTCACAGGGGTTAGTTTGGTGATTTTTTTTGATTATCTAATATTAGTTATCACTGAATTGGTTTTTTTTTGAGCAGCTTTAACTTTTCCCAGCATTCAGCGTGCTTCACAGTAACAGTGCCAGTGTGAGGGAAAGCACTCTTCACACTGGATGCTTTGCAGAGGGAGCCAGGGCCTCACGTAGGCTTCCCTGGCTCACCTCTGAAGCCCCTGAGATGGCCGCTGGGCTCTTCAGTGGGCAGGAGGGAGGGGGGTCTAGCATAGGAGTAGAAATGGGCAGATGGGGAGCTAGGATTGGAAATGGGCTTATGGGGGGTCTAGGACTGGAAATGAGCTGATGGAAGAGTAAGATGAAATTAGACTTACCTGCTAATTGTGGTTCCTGGAGTGGAACCCGTCTAGTCCCGGAACCTCTGGGTTGCCCATCTTATCCAGCAGCTTGGAGACTGAGAAACTCCCACTTTTGTGACATCATGAGTATATCTCTCCGGTGTCCGCCTCCAATCATCAGTAACCTATTGACAAAGCAGACTCACCAGAGAAACAAGTAAACATACCTACTACATCTTATGGCCAAATGGACAATATAATCAGGAACTAAGAAATAGCCCTGTCATCACTGTGACTCCAAACCCCTGAACAGATCAGGATCTTGTCAGAAAAAAAGGAAAGGAGAGAAAGAAAACCCCCAGAAAGAAAGGCCTCTGACCCCCATCCGCGAGTACTCATGCAAATTTTAAGTACGTTTTTTTTTTTTTTTTTACAAAACTGAAGTAAGAGAAAACCAAAGCACAAGTCTTACCCGTAATCCTCGGAGATACTTCAGGCTTCTGTGTGCATGCACATCCGGGGAGGGATCCGGGACTAGACGGGTTCCACTCCAGGAACCACAATTAGCAGGTAAGTCTAATTTCATCTTCCTGATCGTGTCCCCCGTCTAGTCCCGGAACCTCTGGGTTAGTACCAGAGCAGTAGAAACCAATCAATCACGGGAGGGACCCGGCAAACCAGCCTGAAGAACCGCCCTTCCAAAGGTGGACTCCCCCATCCTCTGCACATCTAGACGATAGTGTTAAACAAAGGAATTCAAAGACGACCATGTAGCCGCCTTACATATGTCTACCGGCGACACCAAGCGATGTTCCGCCCATGAAGCAGCCTGTGCCCTAGTGGAGTGAGCCCGGAGCCCTTCCGGCACTACTCTACCTTTCAGTACATATGCCGAGGCAATCGCCTCCTTGATCCATCGGGAAATGGTAGCCTTGGACGCTGCCTCTCCCTTCTTCGGGCCCCCAAACAACACAAAAAGCCTGTCCGACTTCCGGAAAGACTCTGTGCGCCTTAGATACTTCTGCAAGACCCTACGAACATCCAAGAGATGTAGGTTCCTCGAGGAAGAGTCAGGACCAGCTTTAGAAAAAACTGGCAAAACGATTTCCTGGTTCAGATGAAATGCCGAAACCACTTTCGGGAGGAAAGCCGGGACCGGTCGCAAGACCACCTTACCCGCAAAAAAGGAAAGGTAGGGCTCCCTACAGGAGAGCGCCTGTAGCTCGGACACCCGACGCGCCGAACATATGGCCACCAAGAACACAGTCTTCAGCGTGAGATCTTTAATAGAGGCGTTCGCCACTGGCTCGAAAGGGACCCGCTCTAGAGCATCCAGAACGAAAGGCAGATGCCATTTAGGTAAAACATTCTGGGAAGGCGGCCGAACCAGAGCAACCGCCCGGAAAAAACGCTTCACATCCCGCTGCGACATAATGGACTGACCTTTGACTCGACCCCTGAAACAGGACAAAGCCGCCGCCTGGACCCGCATCGAAGCCGCTGCCAGCCCCTTGTCAAAACCATCCTGCAAAAACTCCAAAATCTGAGGAACAGATGCTTTCAAGGGCATGCACTGTCTGTCCTCACACCACGCCTCGAAAATTCGCCAGACGCGAATGTACGCCAGAGACGTAGAGCGCTTCCGGGACCTCAATAAGGTAGAAACGACCGCCGCGGAATACCCCCGGGACGTCAACCGAGCCCTTTCAAGAGCCAAGCCGTAAGCGAGAATCGATCCACGTACGGCATGAGAAGAGGCCCCTGGGAGAGAAGGTCCTCCCGGCAAGGGAGACGCCAAGGCTTCGCCGCCAACAGCCGCATCAGGTCCCCGTACCAAGGACGCCTCGGCCAGTCCGGCGCTATCAAAATCACGGACCCTTTGAACTTTTCTATCCTTTGGAGCACCCTTCCGATCAAGACCCAAGGGGGGAAGACATACAGCAGTTGTCCCTCCGGCCAAACCTGGAGCAGCGCATCCAGGCCTTCCGACATCCTTTCCCGTCGCCTGCTGAAGAAGCGACTTGCCTTTGCGGATGCGAAGGTCGCCATGAGATCCATGACCGGGAAGCCCCATCGTCGAGCTATCATGTTGAAGACCTCGGGATGAAGGACCCATTCCCCCGGGTCCACGCGCACCCGACTGAGGAAATCGGCTTCCACATTGTCCACCCCTGCAATATGGGCGGCCGACAAGTCGGAGAGATTCATCTCCGCCCAGACACACAGGGCTGCGGCTTCGGTCTCTAATGCGACACTGCTGGTGCCGCCCTGCTTGTTGATATAGGCCACCGCTGTCGCGTTGTCGGACAACACCCGGACCTCCTTTCCGGTAATCAAGGGGCGAAACCTCTGCAGTGCCAGGCTCGCCGCCCTCAGCTCGAGACGGTTGATCGGCCACGTTGCTTCCTGGGGATTCCACCGCCCTTGCACGAAACTGCCCTGACAATGAGCGCCCCAGCCTAAGAGACTGGCATCCGTCATTACTGCCACCCAGTCCGGGGCCACCAGGGACTTTCCCCGCTCCAAAGACTCGGGAAGCAGCCACCAGAGCAGATCCTGCAGGACCTCCGCCGGGCAAACTAGTCTCCGGGACAGAAGGTCCCGCTGATGCGACCACCGACGTAGCAACGCTCGCTGCAACGGTCTCATATGAGCTCGGGCCCACGGTACTGTCTCGATGGAAGCCGCCATGGTGCCCAACACTTGAAGATAATGCCAAGCCGAGGGAGCTCTGCGCTGCCGGAACCTCTCCACCAGAGCGCGCAGGTGCTGAGCTCTTTGCGCCGTGAGGAACACTCTGCCCAACTGGGTGTCGAAACGCGCTCCGAGATATTCCAGGTTCTGAGAAGGATGCAAGTGACTCTTCGCCACATTGACTATCCACCCTAGACTTTCCAGGAACGAGACTACCCTGGACGTCGCTTTCTTGCTCTCGGCGTGGGATTTCGCCCGGATCAGCCAGTCGTCCAGGTAAGGGTGGACGAGGATGCCCTCCTTGCGCAGGGCCGCCGCTACCACCACCATGACTTTGGTGAAGACCCGCGGAGCCGTGGCAAGCCCGAAGGACAATGCTTGAAATTGATAATGACCGAACGGGACTGCAAACCTGAGGAATTGGAAATGGTCCGGTCGGATGGGAATATGCAGATAAGCCTCCGAGAGGTCCAGCGACGTCAGGAACTCGCCACGCTGAACCGCCACAATGATGGATCGCAGAGTTTCCATGTGAAAATGAGAAACTCGAAGACAGCGGTTGACACCTTTGAGATCCAGAATGGGACGCACTCCCCCGTCCTTTTTTGGAACCACGAAATAGATGGAGTATCGACCGCATCCGCACTGGTCTGAAGGTACCGGGACGATGGCCCGGAGGTCGAGTAACTTTTGTACCGTCTCCCGAAGCGCCACGCGCTTCGCCACGGACCGACCGGGAGACTGAACAAAAGCGTCCCGCACCGGACGGAGGAACTCCAGGGCATAGCCTTCTCGAATGACCTCCAGGACCCACTGATCCGAAGTGATTTGGGCCCAGGCGGGATAAAATTCCCGCAAACGCCCCCCCACAGGGATGAGGGGAGTCTGGGCCCTCCTCACTTCATTGCTGCTTCTTGAAGGTATTCGAGGAGGAAGAAGAGGCACCAAACCCCCTTCCCGCTCCTCGAAACCCACGAAAGCCCTGCGTCCTGTTGGGGAAATGGCCTCGCTGACTCGAATAAAATCTTTGGGAGCGAAAACGGCGAGCATCGCGCAATTGCCCCCGACCCCCCGGTGCCCCACGGGCCACCTTAGGCTTATCCTCCGGTAACCGCCCACCTTTGGATTCACCGAGGTCCTTCACCAGCTTCTCTAGGTCCTCACCAAACAGCAGACGACCCTTAAAGGGAAGCTTACTCAATCTAGCTTTAGAGGAGATATCTGCCGACCAATTCCGGAGCCACAAATAGCGGCGTGCTGCGACAGAGGAGGCCATGCTTTTGGAAAGACCGCGCATGAGATCATACTGAACATCCGCCAAGTAGGCCGCCCCGGACTCCAGACGGGCAGCCTCCTCTGCCAACGCACCGGGCTGACCCTCCTGCACCCGCTGGGACCACCGCAGGCAGGCTCTAGCCACCCACGCCCCACAAATAGCCGCCTGGAGCGAAATGGCATTGACCTCGAAAACCTGTCGCAATAAGGCGTCCAACTTCCTATCTTGCCCATCTTTAAGGGCCGCACTGCCCTCTACGGGGATTGTCGTTTTCTTGGTAACCGCCGAGACGGCCGCATCCACCTTAGGCAATTTAAACACCTCTCTATCCTGATCTAACAATGGATACAAACGCCCCATAACTCGGGAGCCTTTCAACGGAGCCTCTGGTAGATTCCATTCCTCTTGAATCATCTCCTGGAAGACTCTGTGAACTGGGAACGCTCGTTGAGTCTTCCGAAACACCTGCAACAACGGATCCTCCAAGGATTCATCAGCTGAAGTCCCCGGGACCGGCATATTGAGCGCCTTAAGCGTCTCTACGATGAGGGCTGGAAGCTCATCCCTCCGAAAGACCCTCACAATCCGGGACTGGTCCTCTCTCTCCGAGATCTCTCCTTCCTCCAGCTCCTCATCCAACTGTAGGCTGTGGGACTCCTCATCCGAAAGAGGGTCCTCTGAAGCCCCCGACTGCACGCACAGCTCCCCTTCTCCACGAGGTTTCTTACCCTCTACTGGAGCGCAGTCCTCTCGAGGAGAAGACGGGCGCTTACGTGCGCCGCCCTTTGGTGGTTGCTGCTGTAGGGAGCCTCCAAAGATGGATTGTTGGAGGAGAGCTACGAACTGCTGAGAAAAAATAGAGGACAGGTCTATAGGTAACGTCGGTAAAGAGGAAGAAGTGGCTGGGCCGGAGGAAGGGCCTGCAACGGACTCTAATTGGGAAACGTCCTGCCCCCCTGGTGCAGAAATGTCAGCAGCTGGGGTCGGGACTGACTCCTGCTGCGCCTGCTCTGCCGACGGCTCCCCGGAGTCACCCATACAAGCCTTGCAGACTCCAGCAGATGTCTTCCTCGTACCACACACTAAACACAGGGACTTGGAAGGCATGATAAAAAGGGCACTGATCCCGGACCTGCCTGGGGCAGAAACACTAAGGCAGGCAGGCAGAGACCTCCCAAACGGGCAACCAAAGGTTAGGCCGCCGTATACTCCCCCTGAAAGCTGACCTACTCTGGAAGCAGAGAAAGACAATAGCCCCCCTGTATAGCTTGGAACCTCGCACTGCTCCTTTATTGTATTTAGTTTCTTTTATTTTCGTTTTTTTTTTTTTGTAATGTGATGAGAATCGCTGAGGCACTTAACCGCCTGCTGTAGTCCCCGAAACGTCCGTGCGGGAGGCCTGAAAGGCCGGCACGCCGACGCCACGCGGCAGGGCCGATCGGAGCAAAAGCGCGCGAAAACGCGCTGAGGGGAAGCAAGCCGGCTGCCCGATGCAACACTTACCTCCGGCCTTGGAACACGAGGAAAAAAGCGTGCAGAAAACAGGGCTGAGGCCACCGACACCGTGAGTGCTCGAGACCCCCGATGCTGAGAATCAAGCCGCCGTCCGCGTGCACCGGAGAGAGCCGTCAGACGCACGAGCAGGCAAGACTTCTGCGTGGCGTCGGCTCAACTCCGTATGCAGCCCTCCGTGAAGCAGAGACCCGGCAGCTGCTGCATACATACCTTGCCCTCTCACAGCCGGTGTCTGAATGGGCCGGGGACCCCCCACTCTCCAAAGCAATGAGCAGGGAGACAGAGAAGAGCAGAGGGGCCGGGAGGGAGGAGCAGATAGAGCCAGAAATAAAGAAGCTGACCTGTGCTGAGAAAGAAAGCCACAGATCTGAGGCAAAGGGAGACCCCAGGACTGAACTAATCCCAATAGACTAAAGAACTAAATCCAACTCTATAACTGTTTCTCTAGTGAGCCCGGACCCCCGGGCTCCCATGTATCCAGCTGCTTGGAGACTGAGGTAACTGATGATTGGAGGCGGACACCGGAGAGATATACTCATGATGTCACAAAAGTGGGAGTTTCTCAGTCTCCAAGCTGCTGGATAAGATGGGCAACCCAGAGGTTCCGGGACTAGACGGGGGACACGATCAGGAAGCTGGGATTGGAAATGGGCTGATGGGGGGCTGGAATAGGACTGGAAATTGGCTGATGGGGGTCTAGGACTGGAAATGGGCTGATGTGGGGGCATGGGAGAATGGGACTAGAAGGGAGCGGATGCTGGGTGGGTCTAGAACTAGAAGGGAGCTGATTTTGGGGGAGGACTAGAAGGGGAATGAGGATGGAAAGGGGAAAAGATATTTTGTGTGGGAGGGAAGAAAAATCTATGATTGGCCGGGTATTGGGAGAGTAAGTGGGGACTGAGAATGGAAGGGTGAAATTTGAGTGGATGATAAAGGAATAAACAAAGAAATGGGGGAAACAGCACAAGGGGAAAGATCAGTATGTTAAAGCAGATAGAGAGAGAGAATGAAAAAAAGACAGCAATAATTGGAATTTTCAAAGCCACATCTGCGGGTAAAACAGGGTAAAGCCTTGTTTGCAGGTAACAGTAGGTACCTTGGTCCACATAGTAGTAGATGGCAGAAGACGACAAATTTTTCCATTTGGTATGCCCCATTTTTCCTCACAAGGATACATCCTAACTGCCAGCCAGCAAACATGATTACCTGAAAGATGCCATTTCTTATCCCAGATAGCTTTTTGTCAACTTCTTTTCTAAGGAAAAAGTCCTTAATGTCTCATTCATCCAGGACTTTTTTCCCCATGAACACAGGGAGGCAAGCTTTAAAAAGAATTTGCCATAGGTAAAGCAGTGCTTTACCTATGCCTTAGATATGGGTAAATATGCATGTACAGCTATGTGCATATAAATTTCCCCACACTGGGTGGAGGTGTTCCCAGGGGCAGGACTGGGAAGGGGTTTACACTTTTGAAAATCCAAGCATATGTGTCTAATTTAATGCTCAAAATGTATGTGTGCCAAAAAGCAGATGTTAATGTAAACACATAACTTCTCTGAGGAAATTTTCAAGTAGAAGTCCTGTGTACTTTCGCTTTGATAATCCAGCCAACTTGTTTACTAAGTCCCTCACTGGTAACATGCTTACGGGCTGTATTACTAGCATGGGGCTTCTTGCTAGCTGCAGAGGAGTGGGTGGGTACAGTTGCCCCCTGCAGTTACCGTGGATCACTGCAGTAAACCCACAGCAGGAGCAACTAAGACCACCCATTGAGGCAGCGTGGCCTTCAAACCCCCATGTCAGCAGCACTGTGGCAGGAATGCCCCGTCCCTCCCAGTCTTGGGGCCCCATGCTGCTTTTTACTGTGGCACTGATACTGCATGCTAACCCATGCTACTAAACATACTGTATGCATCCTTTATTTTGGTGAATGCACCCCTATATGTATACATTTTAGAGCATGCACATAGTTATAAATTGAACCCACAGAATGGGCAAAAAGATTTTGTGAATTAGGTCCTTAATTTTTCTTATATTTTTTGGTGACTGTAAAAAATCTAAAATATTTTGAGGTACATTAAACTGTATTTATTCATATAATTATCATAATAAGTACATATATGTAGATATAATATACACAATGAAAATATTTTATATGTTTAATCTTGCTAATTTATTGTACATTTCACCAAAATATAATTGAAGAAAGACATATACTGGACTAATCATTGTCCTAAAACTAAAATCAAAAGAAACAGCAGTAGAATGGTGTCTGCTTGTTCTTAGCACTTGGATAAATGGGAAGAAAACATTTTACATGCATAAATATCCTGTATACCCATGCATATAGATTCTCTCTCATCAGTAATTTATACCAATGCTCCATGCTGTCAGTTATCTCAATACATCATAAATATAATGTGCATGGAAGAAAGGCCCGGCAATCTACTTCTGTATCTTGCCATGAAAACCCAATGGATAGTTACAACAAAACAAATTGTGCTATGGTGCTGGAAGATGAGACCCCCAGGTCGGAAGGCACTCAGCTTAGCTACTGGGGAAGAGCTGAAGACTTTTCAGAGTAAAGCCAGCATTTATGATGTGGTTGGATCAAAGCCCTCGGGAAGTCTGACTGCTGATGTAGCTGCACATGAAATGAGAGTCAGAAGCTGTAAAGATGTCTTACACATTGGAACATGGAACATACGAAGCATGAACCAAGGGAAGTTGGAGGTGGTCAGGAATGAAATGGAACGTGTACAACTTGATCTGTTGGGTGTCAGCGAACTGAAATGGACTGGCATGGGGCACTTTGCATCAGATGATCACATGGTCTACTATGCTGGAAACGAAAGACAAAGAAGAAATGGTGTTGCATTTATAATAAAGAAGAAACTTGCAAGAACTGTAATGAAATACAATGCAGCCAGCGAACGCTTAATCTCTATTCGTCTATGAGGATTGCCTATCAACACAACTATAATTCAAGTATATGCCCCAACAACAGCTGCAGAAGAGAATGAAATTGAAGAGTTCTATGAACAAGTACAAGCTGAAATTGACAGAACATGCAAACAGGATATCCTGATAGTCATGGGTGACTGGAACGCAAAAGTTGGCAACAAAGAAGAAGGCAAAGTAGTTGGAAAATATGGACTTGGCAACAGAAATGAAGCTGGAGAAAGACTGATAGAATTCTGCAAGACCAATGATCTATTCATCTCAAACACCTTCTTCCAGCAACACAAGCGGTGACTGTACACATGGACTTCATCCAATGGATTATATAAAAATCAAATTGACTACATATGTGGAAGTCAACGATGGAAAAGCTCTGTAACATCAACAAAGACAAAACCTGGAGCTGACTGTGGTACAGATTATCAACTACTAGTATGCAAACTCAAGCTAAAGTTGAAAAAGAGCAAACCACTCATGAATACAGCAAAATATGACCTTGAGAATATACCACTGGAATTTAAAGACTGCCTGCAAAATCGATTTGCTGCTTTAGATACAAATGACAGAGCTCCGGAAGAGTTATGGAATGACATCAAGAAGGTTGTGTTGGAAGAAAGCGAGAAGTCTCTACAAAAGGTGAAAAAGCAAAAACGGCCAAAATGGATGATGGAAGAAACTCTGAAAATTGCCCAGAAACACAGAGAAGCTAAAGCCAGAGGAGAAAGAAAGACAATTGCAGAACTCAACAGAGATTTCCAATGTGCAGCAAGACAGGACAAGGAAAAGTACTACAATGACACTTGCAAGGAAATAGAAGCAGAAACTATTAGAGGAAGAACAAGATCAGCTTTCCTAAAGCTACGAGAGTTAAAGAAAAAGTTCCAGCCTCAAATTGGAATGTTACAAGATGCTCAAGGTTCTATGTTGAATGATGCTGAGATGATCAGGAAAAGGTGGAAGGAATATACAGAGTTTTTATATGATAAAGATCAAGTGGACCAACAGCCGTTTCAACCTGTACCTTATGATCGGGAACCATTGGTCATGAAAGAAGAAGTTAAAGAAGCATTGAAAGCCTTATCAAAGAACAAAGCACCAGGCATTGATAGCATTCCCATAAAAGTATTGCAGCAATCTGATGCAGCTGTTACCGTACTCACAAGGCTCTGCCAAGAAATATGGAAGACAACATTATGGCCAACTGACTGGAAAAGATCTGTGTTTATACCAATACTAAAGAAAGGTGATCCAACTGACTGTGGAAATTATCGCACAATCACTCTGATCCCATATGCCAGCAAGATTCTACTGAATTATTCAAAAGAGACTACAACCTTACCTGGAACAAGAACTACCAGAAGTGCAAGCAGGGTTCAGGAAAGGGCGAGGAACGAGAGACATCATTGCGGATGTGAGATGGATCCTTGAAAAGACTAAAGAATACCAAAAGGATATCTATTTGTGCTTTATCAACTATAGCAAGGCTTTTGACTGTGTAAACCATGAGAAACTCTAGGCCACATTAAGAAGCATGGGTATACCAGAACACCTGATAGTTC
Source organism: Ichthyophis bannanicus (assembly GCA_033557465.1). Lineage (NCBI taxonomy): Eukaryota > Metazoa > Chordata > Amphibia > Gymnophiona > Ichthyophiidae > Ichthyophis > Ichthyophis bannanicus. The sequence goes on along the minus strand of CM066032.1, from coordinate 1,666,147,297 downwards.
TCTTGCGCAATCTGTATATTGATAAAGAAGCAACAGTTCAAACGGAAAAAGGAGAAACAGAATGGTTTAAAATAAGCAAAGGTGTAAGACAAGGCTGCATACTTTCCCCCTGCCTGTTTAATTTATATGTAGAACAAATCATCAGAGAAGCAGGATTGTATGAAGACAACAAAGGTGTGAAGATTGGTGGAAGACTCATCAACAACCTTCGCTATGCTGATGATACCACATTACTGGCTGAAAGTGAAGATGATCTGAAACATTTGCTTCTCACAATCAAAGAACATAGTCTCAAAATGGGCCTGCACCTTAATGTAAAGAAGACAAAGATCATGACAACTGGCATAATCAACAGGTTCATCGTTGAAGGAGAAGAAATTGAATTTGTGAACAACTTTAACCTACTTGGATCAACTATCAATAAAGAGGCAACAAGCAGTCAAGAAATCAGACGACGCATTGCTCTTGGCAGAATGGCTATGAAAGACCTAGATAAGATTGTTAAGAGCAGAGATGTCTCTCTCCATACAAAGATTCGACTTGTTCAAGCCATGGTATTTTCAATAACATCATATGGATGTGAAAGCTGGACAGTGAAAAAGACAGACAGGAAGAAAATTTATGCCTTTGAATTATGGAGCTGGCGGCGAATACTGTGTATACCATGGACTGCCCGAAGAACAAACCAGTCGGTACTAGAGGAGATCAAACCTAAGCTTTCTTTAGAAGCTCAGATGACAAGATTTCAGTAAAGCCGTTGACATTGTTCCTCACAGGCAACTTATAAACAAACTGAGCACCCTAGGGATGGACCCTAAAGTTACTGCTTGGGTTAGAAATTGGTTGGGTGGGAGGTGACAAAGAGTACAAGTAAATGGAGCTCACTCTGAGGAAAAGGATGTTACCAGTGGTGTGCCCCAGGGATCTGTCCTTGGTCCGATTCTTTTTAACATCTTTGTTAGTGATATAGCGGAAGGGCTGTCGGGTAAGGTTTGCCTCTTTGCGGATGATACCAAAATCTGCAATAAAGTAGACACCCAGGAAGGTGTAGATAACATGAGGAGGGATCTAGCTAAGCTTGAAGAATGGTCTAGAATTTGGCAGCTGGGATTTAATGTTAAAAAATATAAGGTCATGCATTTGGGCTGCAGCAATCCAAGGGAGCAATACAGTATAGGAGGTGAAGTACTTTTGTCCACTAAAGAAGAGCGGGACCTAGGCGTGGTTGTGTCTGATGATCTTAAAGTAGCTAAACAGGTAGAAAAGGCGACGGCAAAAGCTAGAAGGATGCTTGGGTGCATACGGAGAGGAATGGCTAGCAGAAAACAGGAGGTGATAATGCCTCTGTATAAGTCTTTGGTGCGACCTCATTTGGAGTATGGTGTGCAATTCTGGAGACCGCACCTTCAAAAGGATGTGAACAGGATGGAGTCGGTGCAGAGGGTTGCTACTAAAATGATTAATGGGCTTCATTATAAAGCATATGAGGACAGACTTAAGGATCTTAATATGTACACCTTAGAGGAAAGGCGGGATAGAGGTGATATGATTCAGATGTTTAAATACCTCCGTGGCGTAAATGTTCAGGGAGAGAGCCTCTTTCAATTGAAAGCAAGTTCTGTTACGAGGGGACATGGGATGAGGGTGAAGGGAGATAGATTCAGGAGTGATATGCGGATATATTTCTTTAGAGAAAGAGTAGTGGATCTATGGAATAGTCTCCCAGTGGAGGTGGTAGAGATGAGGACAGTAACTGAATTCAAAAAAGCATGGGACCAACACAGAGGATCTCTAAAGGTAAAAAGTGGACTGTTGTAGTTGTTGTTATGGAAGGACAGACTAGATAGGCCATGTGATCTTTTTCTGTCAACATGTTTCTATGTTTCTAAGACTTTGACTTTCATACTTTGGACACATCATGCGAAGAAAGAGAGATCACTAGAGAAAGACATTATGCTTGGCAAGTTAGAAGGTCAACGCAAAAGAGGAAGGCCAGCAATGAGATGGATCGATACAATAACAGCAGCTATGGGTACCAGTCTGTCAACAATGAGCCGCCTGACTGAAGACTGAACACAATTTAGGATAGCTATCCAGAAGGTCGCCATGAGTCGAATCCGACTCGACGGCACTTAACAACAACATAATGTGCATTATTCACACATTCACAAGGCAAAAAAGATGGGCTGGGGATAATGTAAATAATGGAAATATTTTCAGCCTAGACACTGAAAGTTCTTGACGTTATGGTAACAAAAATAGCAACACTTGATCTGAAGCAGAACTTCTCTGTTTACAGTGCTGCCACCATATTCAGCCTAGCAAGTCTCAGCTACAAGGAGATATTTGCCCCTTAATTTCTTTTCTGAATGAACCAACATTTCTTTGTTCAAATTCTTTCCGCCTTGCATTTATACACCCTTTTAAGTGGTACCTTTCTGAGAGAGTATTGCCTGCAGAGACCAATTACAGGATGGTTCAGATTGAGCTAATCGAGAATAGGAAAGCACCTGTGTGGAAAGCTCCTCTTCTGGCTCCTGCAGCTGAAAGACTGTTGCAGCGCTGTCAGCTCCTAGTAGTCTACGGGCCATCTTCTCCTCATAGGTCAGTCGCTGGGATGGGTGGGGAGAGGGAGGTAGAGTGAGAAGAAGATAAAAAGGGACAAGAAGAAGAAATGATTAATCATATTAACTTACTAAGACTTATCCATGCAACCTAATCTTAGCTTGGTTTTCAAATCTCGGCATTTCTAATTTACCAAAGTTCAGTGGTAGATATGCAGATGTTAAATGTAAAATGTGCTTGTAAGCAGTGCACCATTTAACATAAATTAAAGCAAGATCTCAATGACAGTCAGCCAATACTCAGGCATGTGGAAACCAAAGTTGCTTGTAAATACCCTATAGTAACATGGTAACATAGTATATGATGTCAGATAAAGACCAGTATGGTCCATAGATTTTATTGCATGCATTACTACCGGTAGATGGCAATTGTAAATGCGTATAGGCCCCTTGGCAAATTAATTAAGTACCCATGCCAATGATTAATTTAATGCATATACTCAGTGCCACTGAATATATGGATAGTACAGTCTCTGTGCCAGCAGTATCCATGTGAAGGCACATTTTACAAAGGACATCTAAGTGCAATCTGAGATGTCCAAGCTAGAACATCTGAAAAAAAGCAGATATGTCCAAGTTCAGGCATGACTTCACAAACGTGGATGTGCCTGACATGGACAGTATTCCAGAATGGGGATGTCTAATAGCCTAATGGTTAGAGTAGTGGGCTGTAGCAAGGGTTCAAATCCCACTGTTACTCCTTGTGATCTTGGGCAAGTCACTTAACTCTCCATCTTATCTATATCCTCTGGATGTTATACGGCCAAAACAAGCACTTTCCCAAAGCCTATTCATCCCTAGAGCAGGTCTAAACTTGGATGGGGTCACAAACATTTCTGATGTTTCTTAAATTGAGCAGTTGTGGTCAACATTATTGGCACCCTTGTAGTTCAATCCCTTAATGCCCAATATCTCCTAAAAAACATGATAGGATTTCACTTGTTGCCCACTACTCGTACCAGTGCTGTCATCTTTTGAGCTAAGTTGCCTTTTAAAATATAATTAAAAAGGAGTTGCCACTGTGAGTAGGAGGCTTAGATTCCTCCTATTCCTTTGATGGCATATCCGACAAACAAAACGTTAAGTTTTCCATCACTTTATTATTGGGATATTTTCTGATATTAAATTTTGTAGTTTGGTCACCAATTTTGGGGTGTTTTCTTTCATTGAAGACATGATTATTGGCACGCAAACAATTCAAATCAGTTTGAACAGAAGAACCACATTCCCACTGCAATAAATTAGACACACCTGTGATCAACTGTCAGTACTCACATGATTTGAATCAACCAATGAATGATGACTCTAATATTTAAAATGGCCACATTCACTCCGTGTTTCATTTTCACAATGGTGAAGACAGCTGCCTGAGACCATCAGAAAAGTCATTATCACCAAACATCAAATTTCAAAGGGGTACAAGTCAGCTCCAAAGATCTTGGGATTCCTGTGTCTACAGTTTGCAATGTTATTAAGAAGTTTTCTACTCATGAAACTGTCAAAAGCCTCCCAGGACGAGGTGGGAAGAGGAAAATTAATCCAAGAAGTCTTTGAAGGTTAGTGTGAACTATTGGAAAAACACTACATACAACATCCAAAGAGCTTAAGGCTGATGTGGAACAATCTAGAATGGTGGTTTGAGAGCAAATTCCCCAAACTGGAAAACTGTCTAGGAGAAAGCATGATGATGGGTCCCTGTTACGAGATACGATCAAAAGGTATCGAGACTTGTACAATAACACAAGAAGTAAACCACTAACAGTTATTGCACTTAGTCTCCTTCAAAGTAGTTTCCTTCTGATAAAATATGCTTTCTCCAGTGTTCCTGTCACTGCTGGAAACAATTTTGAAATGCCTCTTTCGTTATGCTGTGAAGCTGCTTTGTCGCATTTTGCTTAATGGTCTCCTAGTTGTCAAATCTTTCTTCCTTTCAATGGTAATTTCAGTTTTGGAAACAAGAAAATGTCACAGGGTGCAAGGTCAGATGAGTACAGAGGTTGACGGACTTGCTTGATTTGGTGTTTGGCCAAGAACTGCTGGACAAGATGTGATGCGCAAGCTGGGGCATTATCGTGATGAACCAACCATTCACCATTCTTATGCAAATCTGGCCTCTTACAATGAACTGCATCTCTCAAATGAGTAAGAACTTGAACGTAGTACTCCTTATTGATGGTTTGGCCTTTTGGAGCATATTCATGATGAACAATATCCTGGCAATCAATGAAAACTATGAGCATGAACTTGACATTGCTCCTCAACTAAGGGGCTTTCTTGGGTCTGGGAGAATCTGGATCTTCCTTTTGGTCAGGGGACATGAGTTTTGGCATGAATTTTGCAGACACACATCTCATCCCCAAATCGACAATAAGAATGGACTGTACCAACTCAAAACTGATGTCCATATCCTCAGCAAGCAAGGGTCTCAAGGTAGTGAACTGGATCAGAAATTGGTTGACTGACAGATGACAGAAGGTGATGGTACATGGAGCTCACTCAGATGAAAGGAGGGTGATTAGCAGGGTGCCCCAGAGTTCGTCCTGGGCGCAGCACTGTTCAATGTATTTGTGAGTGATATTGCTGAAAGACTGAATGGAAAAGTCTGTCTTTTTGCAGATGACACAAAAATTTGCAAAAGAGTGGACTCCCCTGAGGGAGTAGATAACATGAGAAAAGATCTACAAAAGCTGGAAGGATGGTCTGATGCTTGGCAGTTAAGATTTAATGTGAAGAAGTGCAGTGTCATGCACTTGGGAAGCAGAAATCCAAGGGAAATGTACGCGATAGGGGGCGAAAGGTTGGTGTGCACGGACCAGGAGAAGGACTTTGGTGTGATTATTTCTGAGGATCTCAAGGTGGCAAAATAGTGCTACAAGGAAGTGGCAAAAGCCAGAAGGATGTTGGACTGCATACAAAGAGGGATTACCAGCAGAAAGGAAGAGGTACTAATGCCACTGCATAAGTTACTGATGAGGCCTGACTTGGAATACTGTGTTCAGTTTTGGAGAACATCTCTCACAAAGGATGTAAAAAGACTGGAAACGGTTCAGAGGAAGGTGACCAAAATGATTTGGAGCCTGGGTCAGAAGCCTTATGAGAAGAGGCTTGAAGACCTAAATATGTATACTCTGGAGGAGAGGAGGTACAGGGGAGATATGATTCAGACCTTTAAATACTTAAAGAGAATTAATGAACAAACAAACCTCTTCCAAAGACGGGGATGCTGTAAAACTAGAGGGCATAACATGAAGCTGCAAGGGGGTAAATTGAAAGGCAATGTCAGGAAATACTTTTTCACTGAAAGGGTGATGGATGCTTGAAATGCCCTCCCGATGGAAGTGGTGGGGGCAAATATAGTGACAGAATTCAAAATGGCATGGGACAGACACAAAGCAGCGGTTGCAGCCTCGGTGTGATATCTGAGCAGCGGCCCTATTGAATTCAATGGGGCTGCGGTTCAAATATCACAAAGAGGCCGCAACTGCTGCTTTGTAAACATACTCCTCAGTTTCTGGCAGAATTTAATGCAAATCCGCTATTCAATTTTTTCACTCATCATAAATCTAACAAACTGCTTTTACATGATATCAAACATCACGTGATTAAAAAAAGTACAGGTGTGCTGCAGCCATGCTACACTCTGTACATGCAGAGCACTTAACTAGGTCACTGTATGCTTAATGGCATCGTGGTGTGACGTATTGTTATATAGCTACACAACAAGTCTCAATACTTTTTGATCACACCTCGTATATTTAGGAGAATGGACATATAAAGAGCTCTTTTGAGTTTACATAGGCACTCTTGTAGGAATATACTCTATATAAACATTGTGGGCTAGAATCAAAATCTTAAATTTTGTCCTAAAATACAGTGGTAACCAATGTAGGTCTTTCAGATATGTTCTTGGAATTTAGCACCTAAGAACTTGTGCCATGCATTTAAAACCAAAGGATTTACAATTTGGATGTTTCCTAACTTCTCTAGGGAGACCCACAAAGCTTCTTTTGTTGAGGCCAGCTGTCCTGCAGTTGAGGACTCTTTCCTTAAGTTTCCTTGTAAATGCTTTGTAAAGCTTAATTCTGTTAATTATTTTTTTGGATCCCTCAAAATTACTCTTTTATTAATTCACAAAAGTGTGGGGCCCGATTCCTGTAGGGGCACGTCTGGGCCGTCCGGATGGCCCCAAGCAAGATGGACCCTTTTGGACCCAATTCTGGACTAAGCCATAATCGGGCCTGAGGATGGCCCGGCATGCCCCTGATGCCTGTGGGGACGTCCTCCCCACAGGTGCCCCTGATGCTCATGGCTCCGCCGCCCTTATCCCCGCCGCCTGAGCCAAGGTTGGCCTGCCGTGGCCTGGATCAGGCGGCGGGGACCCCCCGCACCTGACCCTGGAGGGGCTCCCCAGACCCAATCGCAGCAAAAATGCTGCTTATTCCACCTTTGAGGTGAAATAAGCAGCACGTTCCCATGAGCCCGGCAGCACGTACAGCGGTGTGACCTGAATCGGCCTAGTACGTCCTACCAGGCTGGTCCGCTCCCACTTCACCCTTATCCCGTCCCCTCCCACCCCCCACAACTCTTCCTATCCTGAGCATCAGGATGTATGGGGAGAGCCAGAGGGGGAATCGGGCCCAGACGGATTGCGGGGCTGCACCTGCACCTCTGAATGACCTCCTTAGTGTATATTAGACACAATACAGTGCACTGGGTGCCTTCAAGTCAATGCTGACTCTTGCAGACCCAGAAGCTCCTGGGTTTTCTTGGCAGTGTGAGTAGATGTAGATTGCCAGGCCTTTCTTCAGAGTTAAGTGACTTGCCCAAGGTTACAAGTTGAGCTAGTGGGAATCAAACTCTATCAAGCCAGTGCCCTAACCATAATCTGGGCCACGCCAGACTGGCTTCAGATTTTCTCTGTTCCCCACCTCCCCCTCCTCCCTCCCCTTTTTTCCCATTCCGCCCAGAACAATAAAACAGGCCGAATTCATTGCTTTGCAACCGCCTTTTATTAGTGGATCTTAAAGGCCACAGCTTGTGGATACAAAATTATTGCACTGTAACTATGACAAACGTAAACTCTGCACAAAATATTATGAAATAGGTAAACAATAACCACACAATAACCCAAACAGCTGAGCAATAACCGAACAATACCTCTAGGCTGAGTTAAAGTGGAGGGCTCTGTCCCTGTAGCCTAGTTGGTGACCTTGGCTTGCCCCATGGCCAGCGTCCCACCCCTTTTCCCCATCACCAACTACTCCGTGGCCCATTTAGTTATCTGCTTCTGGTAACTGTGGCCAGGCACCCCCAGCCCCTCGTACCTGGCCCCCCTGTTACCAGGCCCCGGCACCCTCAACTCGGTACCCGGGTCCCCTTTTGTTCTGAGGTACCCCTCCCTTCCCCCTTCGGTGAGGTCCTGCAGTTGATGAAATTTCCCTCTGCCCCTTGGGAGTGGAGGGTGGGAGACATGTCGCCCACTGCAAAAAGGAAGGGGCAGTTCTTGTCCCCTTCACTTTACCCCCGGCTCGGCTCCTCCTCCCTCCTCCTCCGCCTATCTGTCTGCTCTTTTCCCAGCCCTCCACCATCCGGCCGCCCCGTTATGGGGATTGTACCCCATCAGTGATGGCCTGCCATTAGGCTGCTACTCCTCCACAGCCATGTATCTTATCATGTCTGTGAATATGATATATAGCTGTAGTGTTTCATTACTTTGTCCTATATTTATCTTATCATTTCTTATTTTGCACCTTTCCCCTCTGTGCATTTGTTTACTGGTTGTACGTACCGCTCTAAAGCTTACCCTCCCTCCCCCGTTGGCTTTTATGAAGTGTAAAAGTCATTTAAGTTTTGCTTTAATTCCATCCACTTGCTATCTAGGGATCTTGTGTGTCTGTCCCATGACTTTTTGAATTCCATCACTGATTTTGCCCCCACCACTGCAACCAGGAAGGCATTCCAGCCATCCACCACCATGAAAAATAATTCCCTGATGTTGCTTTTAAGTTTACCTCCTTGCAGCTTCATTTCATGTCCTCTAGTTGTCTAGCTGCCTGTCTTTTAAAAAGCTTTGCTTGTTCATTAATATCCTTCAAGTATTTAAACATATGTATTATATCTCCCTTGTCTTTCCTCTCCTCTATAATATATTAATATATATTAATATATATTAATATATATATATTCTTATATGTCTCTTTCCATATATAGGGTGGCCCAAAAAAAGTGAGAACACCTCATAAATTAAAAACTTAAATAGTTTACTTATTTACCTTTTTTAGCTATATAATATCTTTATTTCAACAATTTCCGGTCGCCATCTTTGTTTTTTTAATTTGTCAATCGTTTACATCTATCTTTTTGAATTTTTAAATAACTTATATGCTACAAGATGTTCTCACTTTTTTTGGGCTACCCTGTATATTCTGGTGCAGACCCCATACCATTTTGATAGCCTACCTCCAAAATGCTCCAAGTCTTTTTATATCCTTAGAGAGATATAGTCTCCAAGAATGAACAAAATACTCCAAGTAAGGTCTCACTGCTGACTTGTGCAGAGGCATTATCACCTCCTCCCTTCTGCTGGTTATGCCTCTCTGTATGCAGCCTAGCATCCTTCCAGGTTTGGCCATCACCTTGTCGCATTGTTCACCACCTTGAGATCCTCAAAGACTATCATTCTGAGGCCCGTCTCCTGGTTTATACCTTGCCTCCTAACACAAAATTCATCACTCTCCACTTCACATTAAAGCTAAACTGCCAAGCTATAGCACATGCTTATCATTTTTGTAGATCACTTCTTATGTTGTCTCCACTCTGTTGCAAATCTTCATATCATCTGAAAAAAAATGCAAACTTTTTCTTTTATCCCTTTCACAATATCACTCAAAGACACTTAACAGAAACAGCCCAAGAACTGATCCCTGAGGCACTCCACTTCTCACTTTCCTTTCTTTTGAGTGAATTCTGTTTATCTGTCATCTGCCAGTTAACCAATTTCTGATCCAGTTCATCACCTTGGGACCCTGATTGCTTACTTTATCCATTTGCCTCCTATAAGGAACACTATCAAAGGTCTGCTGACATCTACGTAGATCACATCCAGCACATGACCTCGATCTAATTGTCTGGTCATCCAGTTGAAGAAAATCAGAGTCATTTGGCATCATCTTCCTTGGTGTAACCATTTTGCCTCAGATCTTGCAGATATTGTAGAAAGTTCACTGTCCTGTCCTTCAGAAGCATCTCCATTCATTTTCCTACCACTAAGGTAAGGCTTACCAGCTTGTAGTTTCCCACCTCTTCTCCGTTATCATTTCTTTGATGATGGACCAAATCAGCCCTTCCCATGGAACTTCCCGTTTCCAAAGATCTACTGAACACATCCTTTAAAGGTTCTGCTAGAATCTGAGCTCCTCAGTATCCTGGGATGTATCTCATCCTGCCCCATGGTTCTGTCCACTTCTAGTTTTGCAAGCTGTTCATGAACACTCTTTTGTGAATGGTATGGTATAAATCTATACCCCATTTGTCAACCATCTTGGGTCCTTCTCTACAGAGCTGGTGCAAGGATATGAAATGTTCTCGGTGAACCTCATTCAAAGCATTCCCTCTCCTCCAGCCCCTGCAATATTTTTAAAATAGCGAAGTGCCAGAGTTACTTTCAGCTCTGGCGCTGCACTGCTGTTTGTGCTTCTGCCCCCCTTCGATTCCACTTCTTTTTGAGTTGGGGTGGAGGTGGATTCTGTCCCCATGCAAACAGGAAGAATCAGAGGGGGACCAAAACACAATGGCACCACAGTGCTGGAGCAGAAGGTAACTCAAGCACTTTGGTGTCAATCTAAAGTATTGCCACTGCTGCATGTCCTGGAGAGGGGCAGCAGAGGCAGCAATGGGTGCCCTCAGACCACTGGCACTCTAGATGATTGCCTAGTTGACTTAATGGTCATGCTGACCCGTCTTCTCTAGGATTCTCTTTTGTAAACACAGAATGGAAGTATTTATTTAGCATTTCCTAGCTGCTCTCTAGGAGTGGATAAGTAGCCTTGTGGTTGGAGCACCGTCTTTGTAACCAAGAGATCAGGGTTTCATTCCCACTAGCACTCCTTGAGGCCTTGGGAAAGTCACTTAACCCCCCTCCATTACCATGGAAGAAAGGCCTGGCAATCTACTTCTGGTCATGCTACAAAGAAAACCCAGGAGCTACTGGGTCAGCAATGATGCATAGCAGTCACTCTCCATATATTAGCCCTTGGCATATTTGAATCTTGTAATTCCAACTCTGGCCTTCCTCTTTTTCCCTGAAAAAATCTTGCTGCCTCGCTTTACATCTTTAGCCATTTTTTCTCTTGCATGTGTTCTTGCCATCTTGATTTCTCTCTTTGCCTTTTTCAGCTTTATGTTTTATTTTTTTTATGGGGGGGGGCAATTTCTCCAAATGGGTTAATTTTGCGCATACCATGACAGTCATGAACCTCACTCCTAAACTAGAGTATTTAGAATATAATCTCAGTCTCTCAAATTTATTCTTTTCTGTGATCTTCTTCTTGTGATCTTCTTTTTTTTAAAATTCTTTATTTTCGTTTTATAACAACAAAGGAAAAGGAAGACATACAGCAAAAGACAGATACAGAACGTGTAATACATACACCAAAATAAACCCCTACCACCCCCCTCCCCCCTGCTTCTTCTCTAGAAAACTAAGCATTCCCGAAGCGGGCGTGTACTTACATTATTGTGTTACAAAACCTAACGGTGATCTAAAACATGATGAGTGCGCATTATACAGGCATGTTGGAGCAATGAGCAGATTGTACAGAATCATTAAGCATCTGCCATTTAGACAAGCGAGAGTGAGTTTGGACATGGGGAATAGCTCTCCGAGGTATCTGCTCATATTTACTATATAAGCAGACGAGGTTCCACCATTCATTGACAGTAAGTCGAGAGCTATCCTTCCAATTCCTCGTGATTAAGCATATGGCTATACCCAGCATGAAATCAAGGAGAAAGCGACCCTTCTTAGGAAGAGAGGGGACCTCCGCCACAGAGCGGAGTCACACGACCTTCCAAGAGAGAGGTTCATGAAAGTGTAAGATAGATTGAATACGACCCCAGACCCGCCCCCAGTAAACCTGTAGTTGAGGACATTCATAAATAACATGAGCGAAGGTACCCACAGCAGTATGGCAAGACCAACACAGGTCCCTAGCATTAGGGATCCATTTGGCAATTTTTTCTGGGGTATAAAAGCATCTGTGTGCAAAGAAGAAGAGAGTTTGGGTAACAGAGGCAGACCGGGAGACCCGCACTACTTTACTCCAGAAAACGCTCCATTGCTCAGGGGTTAAAGTGGTTTGCAGTTCGCGCTCCCAGGCTTGTTGGGCTCTAAAAGTTTCCGTGCCTGCACCCTGACATATTAGTTTATAAAAGTTAGAGGCTACCCCATGTGTACTACTAATGGAGTGAACTATCTCTAATAGCCCATCCTCAGTAGGGGCAGAGGGCGGCAGGATTCGAGCACTTTTGAGGCAGTGTTGAAGCTGCAACAGTTGAAAGTAGTGTTTCGCTGGTAACTCAAATTCCTTTTGTAGATCAGAAAAGGTTTTCCAACGAGCTGCAGAGAAAAGCTGTTGGGGTGTCCAGATCCCCCTGGAGTACCAGGGTTTCCAGGCTATTGTTCTATTTAGGACTTGAATTCTGGGGTTATTCCATAGCGGGAGTCCGTCCTGAGGACATACATTCGGGCCCAGGGATAGAATGAGAGTGTTAAAGGCCGCAAGAGTATCGACAATCATTGGTGGATGGCGGGTGTCTACTTGATAGGACATGCCGGGGAGATGGGTCAACGGAATTGGGCTACTAAGCTCCTCTTCTATGTCAAGCCAAACTGGTCTGCTGTCTGTTGAGGCATCTAGCCATCGGGCACCTTGCTTAAGTAGAAAGGCTTGATGATATCTAAGAAAATCAGGAAATCTGGTACCCCCTCGTTCCTTTACAGACTGCAGTTTATGTTTAGCTATCCTTGGTGGCTTGCCCTGCCAGAGATAACGGACGAGAAGGCCCTCAATATCTTTATAAGTATGTAACGGAAGTAAGCATGGCAGCATTTCTAAAATGTAGTTCACTTTGGGGACTATCATCATTTTCACAGTTTCTAAGCGGCCCCACCATGTGAGAGATAAGGGAGACCAACGATTTGTGAGTTCACGGACTTTGGAAACTACCTCTTTGGCATTAAAACTGATAGTGTCTTCTAAAGGAGAACAGTAATGGACCCCGAGATATTTCACCATGCGGGATTGCCAAAGGAAGGGAAAGGCCTGCATGTCAGCCTCATGTACCCAGCGGTTCAGTGGGAATGCTACAGATTTGGTCCAGTTAATTTTATAGCCCGATAATTGTGAGTATCCGTCAATCAGATCCAAGACAGCTGGAACCGAATCGAGGGATACGAAGAGCATAAGGTCATCTGCATATGCAGAGAGTTTAATCTCCCTATGACTAAAGGGGACACCGCGAATGCGTGCAGACTGTCTAATAAGGAGGGCTAGGGGTTCAAGAGCGAGATCAAACAGCATTGGTGATAGGGGGCAACCTTGACGCGTGCCTCTTTGGAGGTTAAATGGCTGAGATTTGATGGCGTTTACACAAATACTGGCGACGGGTTGAGTATACATGACTTGGAGATATCGGAGGAAGCCCTCTCCAAAGCCATACCATCGGAGAACTGCGAATAAGAAGGGCCATTCTAGACGATCAAAGGCTTTTTCGGCATCCAGGGAAAGACCCACCCATGGATGGTCGAGATTGGCAGCACTAGAGAGCACATGGCACAAGGTCCGAGCATTGTCAGCAGTTGATCTGCCGGGTATAAAACCGCATTGGTCGGGGTGAATCAGGGTAGCCATCATGTCAGATAGCCGGGTGGCCAAGATCGTTGCAAAGATCTTATAGTCGGCATTAAGTAGGGAGATTGGACGATAGTTGGCGGTCAGTAGCGGGTCTCTGCCTTCTTTCTCAAATACAACCACATTAGCTGCAGAAAAGGATCCCAAAGAGGATGTATCTACCGCAAGGGCAGTAAAATAGAGTTTTAAATAGGGAACTAAATCTGCACTGAACGTTCTGTAGAATTCGGTCGGGAGACCATCGGGCCCTGCGGCACGGCCCGAGGCTGTTCGTTTTAGGGCAGATTGGATCTCTGATGTAGAGAAGGGTTCATCCATCGCATCCCTATCATCTTCAGAGAGGGTCGGCCGCTGAATGCCCGAAAGCAATCGCTCGAATGTCTCTGACGAGAACTCACATTCAGATTGATATAGGCGGGTATAGAAATCCCGAAAGAGCTCTACAATGTCGGAGTCTGTGGTCACTATGTCCCCTCCCTGTGGAGCTCAAAGGGCCGCAACGCGTTTGGCTTCTTTTTGACCTTTCAAGGCATTGGCTAAGAGTCGACCGGCTCGGTTAGTTTCACGATAATATGTCCCTCGCTGAAGCTCAATACTCTTAGAAGCTGCAGTTGAGAGGATTGAATTATATTGAAAACGGAGACGCTGTAAGCGAATCAATATACATGGGTCAGTGCGTGAAGTTAGAACTCGTTCGCCTGCCTTTATTTGTTGGTCTAGTATGAGCAGCTGCTGTTTACGTTGTTTCCGCAGGCGGATTTGATAGCTAGTGATCGTTGCCCGAATGGCCGCTTTGAAGCCCTCCCACCAAGCCCAATTCGCAGTATCTTGGGGTAAATTAAAATGGAAGTAATCCTGTATGGCTGCTCGAATTTCTGACTGGAACTCTGGCTGAGTTAACAGGGCCCTATCAAAGAACCAGGCTCCCGAGTTTCCCTGGGATACAGTAGTGTTTAATTGGAAGGAAATGGCAGCATGATCTGAGATATGTTGGGAGTGAATCTTTGCAGTGTCCACCTGAGGAACTAGCAGTTTTGAGATTAGAAAGAAGTCTATGCGAGACTGAGATTTATGAGGAAAGGAGAAGAAGGTAAAGTCAAGCTCATTGGGGTGTAGTAGCCTCCATAGATCAACTAAAGCAAGATCCTTAATCAGGGAGGTAAGCGTGGCATGACTCTTGGGGGGACCACTCGTCCTAGGCGGCTGTTTGTCAATCAGGGGATCAAGGACTAGATTGAAATCCCCCCAATGATCAATGAAGTATTAGCAGAAGCCTGCGCAACCTGAGCAATGGTAGCAAAAAAGGCAGGGTCATCAACATTAGGAGCGTAAAGGCATATACATGTAACTTCAAGGCTACCTATCTTGAGGTGAACTCTAGACCATCTACCTTCTGTATCTGAGCTAGTCGCAATAACAGTAGCATGCAAAGATTTCCTAACCAGTATGGCAACCCCACATTTCTTAGAAACGGCTGGGGAATAGGCGGCCACCATGTAAGGTTTAATATTGAGTTTAAGCGTTTCTTTCGAATTTAAATGCGTTTCTTGGAGAAAAATCAGATCCGCTGCTTCCTGACTGAGGTAGCTTAGGATTTTCTTCCGTTTTATCGGATTATTGATTCCTTTTACGTTCAATGAGAAAATCTTACATGGTGCCATCAATCGGTAATAGACATTTTAGGTAAGGGTGCCTGATAGCATATAACATAAGCAGAATCTGTACAACAATATCATGATCACCGAGTATCCTGGCTAATACACCCCATATTGAAAAGTATGTACCAACGTATCTTAGAGAAGAAGCAAAACCCCCAAAGAATATGGCGACCATAAGTCTGCGGGAGGAGGCCCTAGAGAGGAAAATAGAAAGACATGTAAAAAGAAAAGAAACACCAGAGTCCATGATAACACTGTCTCTGATACTCATCAAGGCTGCTGTGAGTAGAGGAAGTCGGGTCACAGATACCATCAAGAGTAAGGCCACAGACTGCCCACGCCAGACTCTTTGCCAGGCTGCGGCAGATCCAATATGGCAGAGATAGCGGAAATGAGGAGACTTGCAGGAATATTCTGGAAGTCAGCGCATCAAGTCGGCTTCTTTGGAATCCAAAAACTCCGCTAGTAGATCAGGGTCCTCAAATGTTCTTGTCTGATTGTGAAGCGTGACTCGGAGCTTGGCCGGGTACATCAGGCCATAGCGTGCTTGCAGTTGTTGAAGCCTCGGCCGGAATTCCAGAAAGCGCTTTCGGCGGTCGACCGTGGGTTTAGCCAAGTCGGGATAGAAGGAGATCTTGTGGCTCTCAAACTCCATATGGCCCTTTGCCCTAGAGGCACTTAGGATTTGCTCCACGTGTTGATATCTCAATAGTCGAAAAATGATGGGCCGCGGGGTCTTCCTGTTGAGCGTTATGCTGGCGGGTACACGATGAGCACGATCAACCTCCAAGTCTTTGGTAAAGGTGATTTGGAGCAGGGAAGGGAGGATTTTACATAAAAACTTTTTCATGTCTCCCGATTCCGCTCCCTCCGTTATGCCCACGAGTCGTATATTGTTGCGACGCGCTCTGTTATTGCCATCTTCCACCTCTTTCTGCAAGGCCCGCACCTGTCGTTCAACTTTGTCGAGTTTGGACAACCGGGCCGCATGGGAGTCCAATATGCTCTCCATTTTGTCCTGACGCGAAGAAAGCCCTTCTAGCTTGCTTTGCAGCACACCAAAGTCTTCCCGCAGCGCTCGGAGTGCTTCACCGTTTGCCTGCACCAGGTTTTTGACCCCTCTAATCTCTACGAGGATTTCCTGCTGCATTTCGGGGCCCTCGCACAAGGCCGGCCCCTTCTGCGGGGACGGAGGTTCAGTTTTGGAGCGTTTGCCATGAGAAGCCGCTGGAGATCCAAATTCCAGGCGCGTTGGTTTGGTCCCCGCCATCTCACCAATGTTCCCCGGTAAGATCAGAGTAGCAGTTCTAAGTTAGTGAGGTGTTAGTTCAGGATTCTGAGTAGGCCTCTCGGGAGCCTCAGCGTTATGCGACCATCCCGCTGGACATCAGGCTCCGCCCCCCCTTCTTGTGATCTTCTGACTCTTTTTACTTTACTTTTGCAGCCACTTCTTTGGAGATCCATTTCAGTTTCCCTTTCCTCTTGCTTTTATTTACTTTCCTCACCCTTTTCATAGTCCCTTTCATTTTAGTTCACTGCCTTTCACTTCCCTTATTTCCTAGCCTGCCAGCTCCTCTTTTAGATACATCTCTATTTTTTTAGTCAACATAAAGACACAAAAGCACATATGTACCTTTTTAGAATACTAGGAGTAAACTAGCATAAATCACAGCTAGCCTGAAGCCACAAACATTTGCACCAGCTCAGTTGATGTAAAACGTTTGCATGTACAATCTGTGTGACTATGCATATTTTATAACGAATGCATGTACTTTACAACTCTGCCCATGCACCACTCAAATTCCATCCAAGAATGCATCTAAACATGCACTGTTATGCATGGAAAAAATTAATAAAAATGACCCCCTCGTGATAGCTGTACCCAAATATGAATAAAGCAGACCCTTGTTTGAAATGATAAAAGCACCCAGTCAGACCATATTCTCTGTTTGTTTTTTTTTAAAGTAAAAAATGAAAACAGCAATGCAGAACAGACCTGATCAGCTGCTCGCACCGAATTTAGAAATTGTTCACAACTGCTAAAGACTTATATATGCTACTAAAATTATCCACTTTATGAGATGGTCCTGTGCATCCGGGCATAGTGTTCAAGCTGTTGTGGGGTACACTTGTTGTTAAGACTGCTCACTACCAGAATGGTGGAGGGCCCTGGGAGGTAAATTTGCTGTGGCTACTGCAGAAATTTCTACCAGCCAGAGAGCGGTACTAGGAAAGTTCCCAGAAATGCTGTCCAGGTGGGAAGAATACAAATTAAAGGAGGTTAAAATAAATATAAAAACAAATTCTGCTTGCAATTAGTGATTGCGTAAGTGTGTAAATCAATCAATTGCTTGAACATTGGTCTTATTCATCTGTAAAAGCAGAACTTTTTGGAGTCTAAGTAAGATTGTGATGCCTTTCAAAGGGCCAACACAAAAGATGTCAAAATATATAAACTTTCAAGACCACGCAACTCCCTTTGGTTTTGTTAGTCCTTGAAAAGGCATCACAGCTCTTTTCTCTAGGATCAATATGGATAATGTACTAAACCTTTTATATCTCAGCTGTGTGCCTGAAAATTTAGGGAAGTCTGACTCTTCTTGCTTTCCTACTGGAATGAGAAAGTCTGGGCTTCTTCGCCCACTCAGTTTTGAACATTACAAATGCTTTTTGTTGCTGTTTCCATGAGACACTTTGTTGTCTCTAGCAACCAATTAAACCAAATCTGAAAATAAAGTCATTAAAGCAGCTCAGTTCATCATTATCAGCCTTTTGTTTAAAGCAAACCCAGGACCCAATCCACAGTAGTAGTTGCAGAAGTGCTCCACAGAATTTTTGTGGTGCCTCCTTTGTGCTGTGTACAGAGTGAACTGAAGAAGCTATGGCTGCCAGTGTGGGAAGATGAAAGGCCCTAGAGGCTCTGATAAAAATAAGTCAACATTTTTCAGAAAATGTGGTAACATTTTCCTTATAAACCAAGGCCACATGCTCTACCACAAGGCCAGGGCAATGCTTCTCAAGAGACAAATCAAATATTTTTATGCTCCATACCGGCTGTCCGTTGTTCAGAAGTTCTTCTTTGAAGCGAAGCTTTCTTTCCAAGTCTTGTATGACAGCGTCTTTTGTCCCTTGAATCTCTTCATCTGATGCTATCCTAGCAGTTCTACCAGCTTTCTTTGGAAATCCCCTAACCCAAACAAAACAAAACAAAACATTTAGTTAGCCCCATGAATAGCATCAATTCC
The DNA here is from genome assembly GCA_033557465.1 of Ichthyophis bannanicus. Taxonomy (NCBI): domain Eukaryota; kingdom Metazoa; phylum Chordata; class Amphibia; order Gymnophiona; family Ichthyophiidae; genus Ichthyophis; species Ichthyophis bannanicus. Next base: position 1,666,128,860 of record CM066032.1, on the reverse strand, counting down.
ACATTCATTGCCTACATACAAATGTCTTTTGACTAATTTATTTATTTTAAAAAAATTATAATCTGCATGCTAACACAGTGGAGTACAATAAGCATTCACAATCATAAAATACACAAAAATTCAAATTAAACTATTGCAACAAATGACACATCTCTTGATTTTTCTTTCCTGAATTCAAAATAGGCCTTGCCTTTTCTGTCCTACTCTTCAGCTTTACAAATTCTTGCAAATTTAAAGAACTCAACCCATGGTGGTCTCTCTAATTTGTGCCTTCATGAAGGTCAGAATGTTTTAATGTTAATTTAAGATTTACATTTACCATCAGTAAATGTTTTGGAAGTGAACTGAATAAATCTTGCAATTTTAATTTCTCTGCCTCAGTCTACTTAAATTTTATCCAGGCAACTTATCTGTTTAAAATTTAACCAGCTATCTCAAGGAAGGGTGAGAGGCTTGTGGGTGGGGGTAGGGGGGCATGGCTAAAAGGTAACCGAATAGTGCCTATCAGCACTAACAATGAACTTTAACCAGTTAAGTCAAACTGCATAAATAGCAGGTCTATAACTGAATATCTTTCTTTCAGTAAATTTAACTTACAATATTCACTGGCATTGATTTAACTCTAGATATTCAAAAAGACATTAAAGAGTTACTTGTAAGCAGGGCTGGTGTTGGTTCAAGGTGTTGGTGCCCTAGAGGCAAACCTTAAACCTTATACCCTCTTCGCTGTAAAAATCTAGTTTAGCTTTGAAAGCCTTGCTCTCTTCCACCCCCCCCCTAGAAGCTGCCACCCTAGGCGGCTGCCTTATTTGCCTAGTGCTTGCACCAGCCATGCTTATGAGTTAGCAAGTTATCTCATGAATTCTGAACTGGAATCATTCCAGATAGTTTTTCTAGGTATCTCTACAGGCTTCAGAGCAATAGAAACAGGTAAATTAATCAGAGGCGAGAGAATCCATTAATCACAAAGATGGATTGTCATCTGTGGGGCTAAGAATAGATGATTTGTTTCCATTTTAGCAGTCCAGCCTTCTGTTTCAGATTTAGGGGCCCTTTTATTAAAGGGCACTACGGTGTTGCAGCTAATGCGGTAAAAGCACTGAAACGGTGGCAGATGAGGTGCAACACTTCTGCGTTAACTGTCAGGGGCACGGAAAGCATTTCCCTGGCAGTTAACATGGAGCCCTGTCCCATAGCGTGTGCCATGTTAGCGGGGAACACCTAATACCACCTACTGAGGCGGCAATAGGTGATCACGTGCTAATACAGTTAGCGGGCAGTGTGAATCCAGCCCTAACAGCATAGAGAACACCACACCCATGCTCCTCCCCTCCCCTGCCCACTCATAAGATATGCCATACTGGGTCAGACCAAGGTCCATCAAGCCCAGTATCCCATTTCCAACAGTGGCCAATCTAGGTCATATGTACCTAGCAGTATCCCCAAGAGACACAGGTTCCACAATGCTTGTATTGGGTCAAGCATTGACATCCTGGGTCCCTTTTTAATAATGGTTTATGGACCTTTCCTCCAGGAACTTGTCCAAACCTTTTTTAAACCCAGCTACACTAACAGCCTTTAAGACATCCTCCGGTAACAAATTCCAGAGTTTGATTACACGTTGAGTGAAAAAATATTTTCTCTTATTTGTCTTAAATAGTTTACCCTGTAGCTTCATTACATGTCCCCTAGTCTAACGTAAACAATCAATCTACGTTTACCCGTTTCACTCCATTCATTAATTTATAGACCTCTATCATATCTCCCCTCAGCCGTCTCTTTTCCAAGTTGAAGAGCCCTAACCTTTGTAGCCTCTCTTCATAGGAGTATCCTTCCATCCCCTTTACCATTTTGGTGGCTCTTCTCTGTACTTTTTCTAATATTGCTATATCCTTTTTAAGATACGGCGACCAGAATTGCACACAATATTCAAGGTGCGGTCGTACCAAGGAATGATACACAACCCCAACGCGTGTTAGACAGTGCTGTATTCATCCCGTGCTGTCATGGCCCTGTGCTAGCTGTCAACGTGTGTCCCAATGCGCATTCAGCATGCGCCAGAACACGCATTGTCAGCTAACACCCTTTAGTAAAAGACCCCTTTAGATTGAGGATTGGGGAATAGGTGATTTTTCTCCAATAAATAGGGGTAAATCCTTTCCTTTTAAAGGCAAAGATATGTGAATAAAGCCTGATAGACTTAAGAGATTAATATATAATAAAAAATAAAAATGGGAAACTCTCACACCATATGGATTTGGAGATTGAATTGTTTGTCATTCTAAATGTATTTATACTTTGAAAATCCTGCAAAGTCTGCAGAGTAAAATGTTTGCATGCATTTCTCACCAGTGTGAGCAGATTTACAATTACCCCCTTAATGCTAACTTACTTTCTAGAAAGGGAGGCCTGATTTGTTTTAAATGTAGAAAAAGGAAAAAAATCGTAATAAATTAAAACCATTATAAAAGCTAGCAAATTTTGTGGAGGGTGGGGGGCTACAGAGCCATACCGAGGGAAGATCGCGCCCTGTGTGACTTGACTTGCACATCGGGCGCACCCCCCCCCCCCCGCGGTGGGAGAGAAGAGGCACGCCCGATGTGCAAGTCGCCGGCATGCTAAGCAGATCTTTCCCTCCCTGCTCAGCATGCCGGCGAGAAGGTTTAAGGGGCCCATTTTAGCTGTCCTGCCGCCGCTGAGAGAAGAAAACGTGGAGGCGGCAGGCAACGGAAGACAGTTAAAATGCGCCCTTTAAACCTTTGCGCCCTGTGCGGCCGCACCGCTCGCAGAGGGCTAGGTAGGGCCTGGGGGGCTATATTTGAGCAGCAGACTCCAAATAAGAGAAGAGAGGGACTTTAAAAATCTGAGGCTCTGGCGCAGGAACATCGCCTCCACATCAGCCCGATCAGTGTCGGCGGTGGGAGCAGGCAGGTAAGCTCCTCCCTGCTCCCCCTCACAAAGGCCAATCAGGCTGAAGAATCCTCCACCGGCGGGACTTTAAAAATCTGAGGCTCCGGCACGGGAACATCGCCTCCACATCAGCCCGATCAGCGTCGGCAGTGGGAGCAGGCAGGTAAGCTCCTCCCTGCTCCCCCTCACAAAGGCCAATCAGGCTGAAGAATCCTCCACTGGTGGGACTTTAAAAATCTGAGGCTCCGGCACGCCCATGCCTGGCGTGGCCCTTAGGCGGGGACCCACGATGAGTACATTCCCACTCACTTGTGACTGACAAGCCTACAGAAGCACATCAACAGAAGCAACATTCAAAACCCGACGTAAGCAAGAAGCAGAAGGAGAGCTCCCACTCTGCTCCTCTCGATCGTCCAACCAAAAGGCCCTGGAACCGACACAGAACTCCCTCAGAAGTGCCCACACCTAATCGGAACACCACCTCACTCCACCTTCCACTGACTCAGAGACACAGAACAAATTCAGAAACGCCATGCTCCACTGGACTGGCAAACAGCACAGGAAGCGGGCATGGGATTCCCCCCGCTCCCTGCACCGAGCACCAGCCAATCAGCAGCAGATCGGGCTTTTAAAAATCAGCGCAGCCCTCAAGCGTGGCACATATAACCACTCTACTGCACAGGATCTCAACATCAAAATATGATAAAGATGCTGCCAAACAACTAAAGAGCACCCGCATTCCAGAAACCGACAGAAAAGTGAGTAGATCTGAATCTCTAATACAATTACTCCAACTCTAAGAAATACAACAAACCCAAATTTATACTGAAATCAAAATAAAGCCCCACCATGGAAAAAAAACCACACTACTAGTATTCTGCCTACTACTCCTACTACTTAAAAGTAGCTGCACAAATGCTAGCAAAGACTATCTACACTCTCCAACACATCCAATACCAATAATACAATCCACGAGATACTCAATCCACAAGATAACCGACAATCTAAATCTGTGCCACCTGAATAGGCTCCAAAGACTACTCAATATAAACCCACTTACTCACAATGAAATAAAGAATATTAAAGAACCACATGATAACTCCCTCAACTGCGCTTTAGTCAATGCTAGATCTATTCGCAACAAGTTTAACACCATATTGGATTACATACAGAACCAAAACATAGACATGTGCATCACTGAAACATGGCTCACCGACCAGGATAATGTCATTATAAATCAAATTACCTAAAAAAATTACACAATACACAACTCCACTAGACCCTCACGAAGAGGTGGAGATGTGCTAATCCTTGTGAGGTCACATCTCAAATTTATAACTATCTTCAACTCTCAATCCAAAGAAAGTAATATATTAACTATATCAAACAAACACCTAGCACTCTGCCTCATATATACAGCCCCAGGTACAAATGAAGAGGAACTCACAACCATCCTGGAACACGTCTGTGCACACACTATCCATAATAAACCCCTCATCATCCTAGGGGACCCTAACCTTCCATCACTACCTACAAAAGCAAGTGAAGACTTCTTAGATGCAATGAAAGCCATGCAATATAATCAATTAATACACTCACCGACCCACAAAAAAGGAGGGACCCTAGACCTTATATTCTCCCCAAATCAGAACAGCAACAAAGACCCTGTAAAGAATATAACAGTGCTCCCAATCCCATGGTCTCACCACTACATGGTAAACGTCTCCATTTCCACTCGGACAACAAAGGACATGGCTGGTCTAACACCCAAAGAAAAAAGAAAATTCAGATTCTTCAATAAAGAGCAATTTATTAAAGATGTGCTACCAGCACTAAACCAAATGTCATCAAACCTTGATACTATCATCACTAACTGGCATGAAACTGTCCAGAGTGCTGCAACCCCACCCAAAAAAACAATCCAAAACAATGATAGGAAACACAATGCCCCCTGGTACTCAACTGAGATCTATGAACAAAAAAGGCAACGTCGGAAACTGGAAAGACTATGGTGGCGAACTAAAAGCCCACAACACCTAACAAAATACAATGAACTGCAAGCCATATACCATGACATAATAAACAACCATAAGAGAGAGTACCACTCAAACATATTAATGAGTTCCATCAACAGACCAAGAGAGTTCTTCACCATAGTAAATGCTCTAATAAAAGAAACAATGGAATCATATGACTCTAATCCAGAGGTACTCAAATCCAGTCCTGGAGGGCCGCAAACCAGTCAGGTTTTCGGGATATCCCTAATGAATATGCATGAGATATATTTGCATGCACTGCCTCCATTGTATTTGAATGTAACTCATGCATATTCATTAGGGATATCCCAAAACTCTGACTGGTTTGTGGCCCTCCAGGACTGGATTTGAGTACCCCTGCTCTAATCCAATATCACCGCAAGACATAGCAAACTTCATGCAACAGAAATACACCAAGACATCATTTGAGAAACCGCATAAAACAAAATCAGAACATACCACAGAAATCACTTGGAATAAACTCCAGGTCCCTACAAAAAAGCAGCTCGATATGATTATAACTAATATTAACACAACAACTTCACACAATGATGCATGCCCTGTTAGCTGGATCAAGCAGACAAGAGAGTTCCTACTTCCATACACATAAAAAATAGTGGAATCTTCACTTACCCAAGGGTACCTCCCCCCTCAACTCAAGAATGCCTCCATCAGATATATCCTTAAAAACAAGAATCTCGACAAAAGGACCCAAGTTCCTTCTTCTCAATATCAAGTGAAACATTCATAATGAAGATAATTGAAAAAATAGTACAATATCAATTACAAGACCACATAGACACAGCTGACTCGCTGGACCCATATCAATATGGATTTAGACAAAATCACAGTGTCGAAACACTGATCACATCACTTCTAGATACTGTTATCATGAGCATAGACAACATAATAAATGGCTTCGTTCCATGCTTTATTGATATCACCGCTGCATTTGACTCTCAACCACAACACACTACTACAGAGACTACAGGAAACGGGAATAAATACAACAGTACTAGACTGGTTCCTCTCCTACTTGCCACATCTTAACCAACAAGTGAGAATCAATAACAAACAATCCAAACCATTTAAACAGTATCAAGGTGTTCCACCAGGCTCAGCACTCTCTGCACTGTTATTTAATATATACCTTAAACCAATATGTATCACCATAAGACAACATAACATCCATTATAGAATCTATGCAAACGAGATAATAATATTCTCCCAGATCATCAACAACAAACCGGACTACTCCCAAATTGCAAAATGCCTTGAAGCAATGTCCGAATGACTCAAACAGGATCTTCTCAGACCATACAGACATTGCAATGGACAACTGATTAATGTAACTATGGGGCTTGTTTACAAAGCCGCGGTAGCGGTTCGCGATCATTCTCGGAGCCGCGGCCCCATTGAAATCAATGGGGCCGTGGCTCTGATAACGATTGCGAACCGCTACCGTAGCTTTGTAAACAAGCCCCTATATCACAACAATTGCAACAATGTTTCTGTACATAGCCATTATTGTTAAATGTATCTAATACCCTATATACTCCTCCAAGTTTCTATTCCCTGTTCTATGTAAAAGCTTATTGCTATGTTTGTTCCATTTGTTCTATGTAAACCGCCTTGAATTTGACGATAAGGCGGTATATAAAACCTGTTAAATAAAATAAATAAAATAAATCTCACTTTTCCCCATGATGCTCTCTTGTTATTTGGGCAAGTCTCTTAAACTTCCATTGTCTTAAGGTACAACTAGATTGTAAGATCTTTAGGATGGAGATTTAACTACTTTCTGCACCTAATTTGTAATTTACCTCGAACTTGGATTTGGAAAGACAATCATTCAATCTCCAATCCTATATGGTGTGAGAGTTTCCCATTTTTTCTTTTACATCAATCTTTTTTTAGATCTATCAGGCCTATATTCCGCAAAACTAGGCATCAAAAAATACAGAATCATAAAAACATTAAAAATACAAAGCACTATAAAACAAGCACCCCATACAAAAGTAGCAAATATAAAATACAAAATTGAGAAAAGAAATATAACATTCAGATACTATGCTAAATTCCTCCTTTCTGTACATTAATTTTCTTCAGAACTCATCATATAACCATGCCTTTATTTGTTTTCTACAGCTAAAATAGCCCTCTGGAAATCTCCTGCAAGGTTCTCAGTATCCTATTTGGTATTGCCAATCTCATTTCCTCAAAGAGAAGCTGGAAAATCCCTGTCCAAAATCTTAACATTTAAAAACAACATCTTAAAGATTATATCTATTGGACAGGTAACTGAGGGAGAGACTGAACAGCTAACCAAACAGAATTATATACCTTTATTCCCATATGTGTGGCTGTATTTTGTAGATACTTCTATCTAGCTACCAATTTTTTGATAATTCCTGCTAAAACCATATGGTCTTACCTCAAATGGTCTTGTGAATAAGTTTTAATTCAACATTCAAAAAATGAAAGTATTACTGGTATTTATTTATTTATCAGTTTCTTCTATACCGCCCCTTCCAGAGATCAAGGGCGGTTTACATGGAACAATTAACAATTTTGTATACTAGTGTATACTTGACATAGAACGGTGTTTGGAACTATGTACAAATAATATTACATGGAACAGTAATACAACTATTTGTAACTATTAACCGGGTAGCCGGACCCCACGCTCACCTTTATCCAATTCTTAACGCCCCCAACCCTCCCCCCCACCCCCTCCGTTCCTTCCCAGCTCATAGGAAGCCTCACCTACTCTCCTAGCCCCCTTACCCCCAAATCAAGCAACAGAGACAGTAGTTGGGCATAAACTGGTCGCAGTTTTATTGAACATAACCTCAATAACAGTTATAACAGAATAACGCAATCCCTGTGCCCCGCGGCAAGATCGGCCACCCGCCATGTGATTAGCAAGGTGACTTCTCCGCCGCCCCCTGCACAGTAAAAGCACCGGCCAATTGGTAATAACCCTTCCCCGACTTGGCCGTCTCAGTAGCACAAGCCGACCCGGGTTTAACCATGTCGAGGGCCCCCGCCCTCATGGCCTGCCGCTCTGGACCCCGGGAACCTCCGGGACCCCGCAACCCCCCCAACTGCGACAACCCATATCTGACCCCCCCACCAACTAGCCACAGGGTGGGTGGGTGGGAAGCATCCAGCGTGCACCTCTCACCGCGCCACGATGCCGACAGGCTCGAGCGTGTGGGAGTGCACGCTGGTGGATCCCCTGCACGCGCTCCCGCGCGAGGGGATCCAATCAATTTAAAGGACTCCCTTTTGTCCGCCAATCCCGTTTTGGCCTTCGTAGCCCGCTCCTGCCGCCCCCCCCATCCCCCCTCAGCCCCCCCTTCTTCCTCGCGCCCAAGCAGCACGAGCCGGGTTCGCCTCGGGCCAGGCACCCGGTTACTATGCGGGCGCTCGGTACCTGGCCCGCGCCCTAGTTTTTACCAAGAACTATTCACAAGGATCGTAAACAACAGTTTGCATAAGACATTTTGCAGAAAAATAAATGAGTTATTAGTGAGAGGTCTGGCAGTGTTAGTCATTTGTTATATCTTGAGTCATGTGGGTATGCTTCTGTGATTGTTGGGGGGAGGTGCTCTGTTGGTAGGGGATTTCAAAATGGTTCGTGAAGAGGTAGGTTTTGAGTTCTCTTTTGAATTGATGAAGGTCATTCATCAAATGAAGGGTTAGTGGGAGTTCGTTCCATAGAGTGGGGGCGGCAAAGGAGAAGGCCCTGGCGCTTGTTGTTGACTTCATTTTTCTGCTGGTTGTTTCTATGATGAGAGAGTGCGTTGCATTTTGTCTGCGCGTTCTTGTATCTGATGGGGCTTGTAGTATTGTGGACAGGTGTGAGGGTGAGATGTCATTAAGGAGTTTGAAGGTTGTTAATAAGATTTTATATTTTATTCGGCTGTTTATAGGGAGCCAATGCAATTCTAACAATATTGGGGTCACATGGTCAGTTAATCTAGCTTTCAAGATTAACTTAGCACATATGTTATGGGCTCTTTGCAACAGGTAGGTGCTTTTTAGTGGAAGACCAATTAGGAGACTATTGCAATAGTCAAAATGGGGGGTGATGAGTGTACTGACTACTGATCTGAAATCGTGTGTGTCAAGGAGGGGTCTTAGGTGTTATATTGTTTTGAGTTTGTAGAATATTGTTTTTACTGTCTGTTTTATGTGGGGAATCATGGTGTGTGGTCAATTATTACTCCTAGGTATTTTACTTCTTTCTTAATAGGTATAGTTGTTTTGTTTATTGTGATTGTTGTTGGGTATGTATTGTCAGGGACAGGTTTTCTCGTTATAAACATTGCTTCCGTTTTTTTAAAGTTGATGCTGAGGTAGTTGGCTTCGAACCAAGTGGTGGTCTCATTCATGCATTCAGATAGGTTGTCATATTTGGGGTTGTTAGTGTTTATGGGGATGGCGAGCACGATGTCATCAGCGTATATGAAGTGGTTGATTTTGTGTTTTTTAAATATATTTATAATGGGTTGTAGGTATTTTGAAGAGGAGGGCGGAGAGGGCTGAGCCTTGGGGGATTCCCTGACCTTGCGGGAAAGCTTCTGATGTGTCTTGCTCTACCACAAATAGTTTGATGGGCAGATACTCCTATTGTAATCAGTGCATCGATGGTGGATTCAACATTGGGTATACAGATTAAAGTACAAAGCTGTTTTTAGAACTTGGCAAGCTCTTCGTGAGATAATGGTGTTCAGACCACTTGGCAATAGTGATCGTAGCATGATCACATTTGATTTAATAAAAGGAGGGAGGACAGCAAGGAAATCCAAGGTGTTAGCACTTAACTGTCAAAAGGAAGACTGATAAAATGAGGAGGATACTTCACAAAAAACTAAAAAGGAGGAGCTGCAAAGATTAAAAAAGCATTGTTTAAAAATGCTATCTTGGAAGCTCAGACCGGATGTATTCCATGCTTTTAGAAAGCTGGAAGGAAGGCCAAACGACTGCTGTCATGGTTTAAAGATGACACCAGAGAGGGAAAATGAGCAAAATGATGAAAACAGAAAACATCATAAGCATGGCAAGTTAGATACAAGGCAAGCAAAGAGAGAATTTGAAAAGAAAAGAAACTTGCAGTGGAAGGAAAAACATATGATAAAAACTTCTTAAAGTACATTTGTAGCAAAAAAAATGGTAAGAGAGTCAGTGGGATCATTAGACAATAGAGGGGTAAAAGGGGCAATGAGGGAGGAAAAGGCCATAGTAGAAACACTGAATGAATTGTTTGCTTCAGTCTTTACTGAGGAAGATGTAGGGAAGTAACCCATGCCAGAAATTATATTTAAAGCTGATGTATCTGAGGAATTGAAACAAATCTCAGCAAACCTGAAAGAGGTAATTTAGCAGTTTAATAAATTAAAGGGTAATAAATTACCTGGACGGATGTTATACATCCTAGGGTGCTGAAAGAACTAAAAAATGAGATTGTAGACCTACTATTAATAATCTTTGAACTATCATTAAAATAATCTGTAGTATGTGAAGACTGGCCACTCTCCAGTGTCACATCCATTTTTAAAAAAGGTTCCAGGAGTGATTCAGGCAATTACAGACTGGTGAGTCTGATGTCAGTACTGGGTAAAATGGTAGAAACCATTTTAAAGAACAAAATTACTGAACATGGTCTAATAGGACAAAGGCAACACGGATTTTGCAAAGGAGTCTTGTCTCACTAATGTTATATTCTTTTGAAGGTGTGAATAAACAGGTAGATAAAGTCATGGGGTAGGAGGCAGTGTATTACTGTGGACTGGGAAATGGCTAAAAGATAGAAAACAGACAGTAGGACTAAATGGTCAATTTTCACAATGGAGAAAGGTGAATAGTCGAGTATCTCAGGAATCTGTGCTGGGCCCTCTGATTAACATATGTATAAATCCCTGGAAATGGAAACGAGCAAGGTGATCAGATTTTCACATGGCAAAAATTATTCAGAGTTGTTAATACACAAAAGGGTTGTGAAAAATTGCAAGAGGACCTTGAGAAACTGGGAGACCAGGCATCCAAATGGCAGATGAATTTTAACGTGGACAAGTGCTAAGTTATGCACTTAGGAAAGAAGAGCGCAAACTATGGTTACATGATGCAAGGTTTCACATTAGGAATTACCTCCCAAGAAAAAGATTTAGACATCATGGATCATATGTTGAAACCATCTTCTCAGTGTGCAGCAGCAGCCAAACAAACAAATAGAATGCTAGGAATCATAAAGAAAGGAATGGAGAATAAAACCAAGGATCTAATAATGCCTCTATATTGTTTAATGGTGCTTTCCCTTGAAGATTGTATGCAATTCTGGTCACTGTATCTTCAAAAGGATATAGTGGAATTAGAAAAGGTACAAAGAAGAGTGATCAAATTGATAAAGGGGATGTAAGGATACCCCTATGTAGAAAGGCTTAAAAGTTTAGGGTTCTTCAGCAGGGAAAAGAGAAGGCTGAGGGGAGATATGATAGAGATCAACACAATAATGAGTAGACTTGAAAGGCTAAACATAGATTTGTTGTTTACTCCTTCAAAAAATAGAAAGATTAGGGAGGCACAATGAAGCTACAATGCAGCTCTTTTAGGACAAATTGGAGAAAATATTTTTTCACTCAAAGTGTAATCAAACTCTTGAATTTGTTGCTGGAGGATGTAGGAAAAGCTCTTAGTGTAGTTGGGTTTAAAAGAGGTTTGGAAAAGTTCCTTGAAGAAAAATCCATAAACCATTATTAAAGTGGACTGGGCAAATCCACTACTTACTCCTGGGATAAGCATCATGAAACCTGTCTCCTTTTAGGATCCTGCCAGGAACTGTACTTATGACCTGGATTGGCCACTGGGCTTGACGGACCTTTGGTCTGACCCAGTATGGCATATATATATATGTTCATAAGCCCTTATGAACATATCTTTATTATACATCCAAGAATGCAATTCCTTTAAACTGGCTACCAAATCCTTTAATTTAGCCAACCAATTATCTCCCAGATCTATATAAACTTGTAGATCAATGGCATATGCCTCTTACTTAAGCTTCTACTTCCAGAAAATGTCGCCCAAAAGCAATAATCAAATATTAAAGTATAACTGGATTGACACGGCTCCTAGGGGTCTCTATACATCTTACTTTCCAGCCGGCTAACAAGTCCCCAGTCTAACTTTTTCTTTGAATCCCTTCAGACAACCAGTCTGAGTTACTTTACACATAACAAAGAAACTCCAAAAAGTGCTAAAGGTAACTATAACCCACAAAATCAAATACGGCAGTAAAGTCTAAAAAATTACCACAATATCTTTTGCAGAATCTAAATACTATCTCAAATCATCCAGCAATGCTAGCAATATAGTTTATGCTGTGATTAATTCTAAAAACCTGACAGTGAATTATCCAATAATTTCTAATCATCCACACAATGGCCACAGATTTTTGCCACCAAACTTCCAATAGTGGAGGTTTCAAAGTGGCCTATAACCATATTGATCATCAACAATTAATCCTATTTTTTTCAGGATAGGTTGAATAATCAATTCATCAAGTTTAGTTGGAAAAAATCCAGAAGACAAAGATGCACTATAGCTAATCCACAGTGACTAAAATGGGAGGACAGGGATCCAAACAATTTCCCTTTATTCTTCCTTATTGCCAACATTTTTACTTCAGAAATGTCTGCAAATGAGACCAACTTTTCCTCCCCTATACTACAACCTACCTTAATCTCTTCTGAGGTACTCAACCCTTCTATTTTACTTGTATATCTCCCTTTTTATCTTTGAATACCCACAACAGCAGAAACATACTGCAGTGAATCAAAATACCAGACCTTCAGATTTCTATTCTCATCCAAACTTGATTAAATGTCATACACCAAACCTTCACTATATCAGTACTCCTTAAAAATGTCCTGGAGGACCCCCAGTAAGTCAGTTTTTCCTAGTAGATATTCATGACATAAATTTGCATGTAAAATTTCCCTCATTTAATTTTACATATTAGGCTCACACTTTTCCACTTGCTGTTTAGGGCAAGTTACCACTATTTCCATTTCCCTGCAGCATTTACAATCTAAGTTTGTACTTGAGGCAATGGAGGGTTTAGCGACTTGCCCAAGGACACGAGTGTCAGTAGGATTCAAACACTGTTTTCTTTGGTTATTAATCTGCTAGCATTAGCCACTAGGCTACTCCTCCATTCCATGTATCATTGCAGATATCCTGAAAACCCAACTAGCTGGGGGTCCCCCAGGAGAGGTTTGGGAATCACTGCTCTAAACTATCTGCTCTCTCATTCTGCAGCCACCCCAAATTTTTTTCTACCTCCCTTGTCTACTTATATTTCCTCACTTGCAGGTAATATGCCTCCTTATCCTTTATTGTTTTTGTAGCTCTCCTTTGATACTCCAGCTGTCTACTTTGTTTCCATTCTTGCAATTCAATTGCATACTGTATCAACATATTGATACTCTACTATAAAGCCTTCTTTCCTTAAAAAGAAGCAATTTTCTCCAGTGTCTCCTGCACAGTCTTATACCATTTATCAACCAAATGGTTAAGAGTCACTGCCTCCAAAACCCTTTCTTGTGCAAAGCAAATAAAAAAAATCTTCCTGCAGTCATATTGTTAGTTTACTGACAAAACACATATTTTCATGTCTACACCCTTCATCCACATCATGTATCTGCACCTGACTAAATTCTGAAAAAGTGATCTGTCCACACCTGGTTTTGGACTTTTACTGTAGACCATCCCTAAACCATTTTTGTGACTTCATGCAGACATATCCAATCTACTGTATGGCCTAGAACTTGAGTTTACCTATATATGAATACAATCACAGTCCTAACTTCTGTGACATCTCCACCTAGAATATCTGAATCTGCACGAATGTTTATAACTCCCAAACAATTAGATCTTCCAGATTTCCTTGTACATTCACGGTCACAATCAGTTGAAAAAGATCCACTAATTCAGCCTCTGAGCTCAGTGGCAAACAATATAATCAACAAAAAAGGCCAAATTATATGCTGCTTTATACAACAGATATTCAGCTCCCAAAATCTGATTCAGCAGGATTAACTTCATCTGAAAATGTTTCTTACAAATATAGGCCAGACTCCACCCTTACCACATTCCCAATACTCCCCAAACGACAAAATAGCCAAGCTTGAATTACTATAGCTCAGTTATGTTCATTTTTTTAAAGTGCTGTCAAGTCAGTGCTGACTCCTGGCAGCCCAGCAGCCCCTGGGTTTTCTTGGCAAGGTATGACGAAAAGTACTGTAGATTGACAGGCCTTTTCTTCCGAGGAAGGGAGGGTAAAGTGACTTGTCCAAAGTCACAAGTATTGCCAGTGGGAATCGAACCTCAATCTCCTGGGTGTTAGGCTATTACTCTAACCTTAATTAAGTCACTTAATTCTACTCATCTTCATTCTCACAGAATGCATCTTAAACCTAATTTCAGGCCAGGGAAACCCCCACCTTTATTTGTTAAGAAAAAGGCCCATTCTAATGATCTCAGAATTCATTTTTGCTATAACACAAGGGGATGCAGAAAGAGCTGGGCTCCTTCCGTGAACCATTATGGCCTTTAAAGTAATGAGCGTCTCCACTGATGACACTTGCTGCAATGAGCTGAGTTAGCACCCCATTGTGTGTGTGCCATAAAGTGCAAGTGCCCAAATGGGCCTCAGAGCGGATAATGTATGATAATCGTTAGTAGATGATTCTTACATGTACAAATCACATTTATATGTTAATGCACATTAATAAAGCCAGCCAATAATATGAATACCTGCCTATTCTGTTAACAGTCAGCATTCAGGATCCTTCTTCTTCATCCACAGGGCAATTTTTAGGATGGTGTGACCATGCCAGCCACAAGTATGGAAAGGCTCCACATCATTCATACTCTTATGTCACAAAAATCAAACTGGCAGGAGCAGTGGGAGAAAAAGGGGGATCCTTAAGTCTCACCTCCAGTGAGTCTCCATTTTTATTCTCCCAATAAAGAATCCTGCAATTATTACTCCTCATCTCCCCCAGGTAATTCTTCAAGTTACCTTCAGGAGATTCTCCAATTTCCCTTTCCCCTATCCCTCTGATTCCACAATTTTTACTTATCCCAGGCAAGCCTTGACTTTCCCCCTTCCTGATAATCCTTTTATTCACTCCCACCCTGTGCAGAGTCTAACTATTTATACTCCTGCAGTGCTGCACTGCAGTCGCGAAGATGCCTTGAGTTGAAATATCAAAACCAAAAAAACCTTGTCAAGAATAAATCAACCAACATCTAAAAACCTGAACAAAAATAAATTTTTTTTTGTTGGAGCAGCCGTGACAAAAGTAGACGGAAGAGAAAAACGTTCTCCTCGCTGCGGCTGCTCCTTTTAATACTTTTAAAGTGAACACAAACTTAACACTTAGCTTTCGTTTTCCAAACTCGTGAAGTAGAAGGAATTCACTCATAACAACGTGACACGTTTTGGGTCCCTGCCTTGATGACCCTGCTTCAGGTTCAGGAACTCCCGTTATCATCCAACTTCAGTTGAACAGAGAAATCATTCAATACTTTTTAAGAGATGGCATCTGACGTAAATGCTGACGACAGGGATTCTTATCAGCCTATCAAATGTTCTCAGTCACTCACTCACCAATCAGAGAAGGGAAACCCTACAGAAAAGGGAACCCCCCTAATCTGATTGGAACAAATTGCTATCAGTCATGTCCCAAAGGATGTAATAGGACGATCATGGTCATAGAATGCTATGCCATTCCAGCATTGCATTAAGACCAGATGGAGAGACTGTGTCCAATTTATAAATCCAGCGTTGTTCTAACTTTTGCAGCCTAAACATTCGATTACCTCCTCTCGGGTCCAAAGGTGCATAGTCTAATATGCACCAACGTAAATGATCAAAATCATGAGTATGCTGAAGACAGTGCACTACTAATGGAGCAGTGAGTGTTTTCGTATTTAACCGGGAACGATGTTCAGCCAAACGAATCTTTATGGCGCGAGTTGTACGTCCCACATAATAAAGACGACAAGGGCAGATGATCATATATACCACATGATCCGACTGACATGTGGTGTGCCATTTAGAGTAATAAATTCAAGAAGTATGCATGTCCTGCCATGATGAACCTTCAAGGGAACTATCACAAAAACAACAGGCACCACAGCAAAAATGACCTGGGTTCTCATGAGATAAGAACAGGCGATCAACAGGTGAGGTGGATCTAACTATAAGATCCCTCAAATTGGCCCCTCTGGAATAGGCCACCCTCAAACCCCTGTCACCAAAACATTTATGGAGGGATAAAACAGGCCAGAATCGATGAAGAATCTTGACCACTTTTACAATTCTTCTGACATAAGGAAAAACACCAGTAATGTTTGTTTCTACCTTTTCTGACAATTGAGATGCCTGGTCATTAGTTGCTGATGGAAATAGCCATTCACGCTGTGTAAACCAGGCCCGTTTAAAGGCCAAATTTACAATCTTCCAAGGATATCCCCTAGAGAGTAGACGTTTCTTAAGATCATCTGCATGATGATAAAATTCAGGGAGTGTTGAGCAGTTTCGTCGCAATCTCAAGAATTGTCCATATGGTAAACCACGTTTCAATGCTGTGGGATGGTAAGTTGAATATTTCAAAAGAATGTTTCTCTGTACTGGCTTACGAAAAAGAGAAGTGATAAATCTCTCTGAAGTATAATGAACAGTAATGTCCAGAAACTGAATTGTTGTTCGTTCAATTTGAGCTGTGAATTGAATGTTTGGTTTATGTGTGTTCAAAGATGTTGTCATGCCCTCGCCACCCGCCTCTAGCCTAGAGGGGCGTGGTATCAGAGGAACTTCTCTCGATTGGCTTGGGCAAACTAACTTTCCCCAGGCGTATCTTGGGATATGTAGTTTGCCTTAAAAAATGGCTTCAAGAAGAAGTTGTAGTCATGGTCCGGAGGTAAGGCAAAGTGACAGAATTTTATTTCTTATGCAAAAGTTCAAGTACCCTGTACACAGGACTCCTTCTTATGCAGGATTATTGGTAATACAGCACTAGAACAGCATAACTGCTTCATAAGCTTCAAACACACACAGCTGCTTCAAACATTTCTCAGCCCTGAAAAACAGCACTTCTTTAGCAAGGGTAAAAATGCCTCTTTTTAGCCTTGCCCTGTAAAACAATTAATGGCAACAATACAACTTAGTCCCACTGGAACAAAAGCTTCTTCTTAACTCCCTTCCTGGATTAAGTTTAAACCAAAATATGGGAGACACGGGCGGCAAATATTCACCAAGCTTTTTAGCTTCCCTGCTAGTTTTCCTGGCTGTGTCACAAACCTCCGGGTGCTAGCAAAAGTATCCCCGGCCTCCTGTTGGTCCTCTGGGTCTTGTTATTTCCAGCTTTAGGAGACCTTCTCAGAAAGTGTTAGCCCTCAGCATAATGGTTTGATGCACTTGGCTTGGCATAAAGTACAGTCCATAGGAATATCCATAGCCCTCAAGTCCTCCTCAGCCGTATCGACTTGAATATCTTCAATTGTTGGAGCAGTGTCCCGTTCTGAGTTCTCAAAGCAGTGCTCAGTAAACAGCTCCCCCTTGGGTCCTAGAGTCACTCCTGTTCCCAGCTCTACCCGAGACAGCCGGTCAGTACCTTCAGCCTTTGGCCCATCTCCTCGGCTGTGTTCCCTGTGGTTCAGCTCCTCCCAGGGCTCTCCTCTATGGCTCCGCTGCGTCTCCAGCTTCTCTTGACTCTCCTGAGCCTCTTGTTTCTCCAGCTCCCCTTGTTTCTCCAGCCTCCCCTCTCTTTGCCTTAGCAGGGGTCTATATTTCCACCTCCAGGGTTCCAGCCCCTCCTCCTCCCTTCTGGCCCTTCCCAGGTGATAATAATCTCTTCTCATGCCTGCAGGGACCTCATAGGAGTCTGGGTGTGGCACCCTGGGCTTTCTCTCTCTCTTCTTTCTCTCCCTTCACGGGGCCTGAGATCCAGGCCAGGCAGGTATTTCGTGGGTATCGATGTATGCAGGATTCAGGTTACCCTTGAAATACACAACTGGGCTCTCTCCTAAGTCCAATTCCATGTCCTTTTCTATTCTCATGGGTTCAAGACGGGCGTCTCTGTCACAATGTCAAAAACAAATCTAATTGTGATGCAGTGCCAGACCACAGGAAAAAGATGCCATCCAAGAATCTACACCAGACAGGTATATATTGAAATAGGGGAGTAGAGTAGATAAACAACTCCTTAAATAATGCCATATAAATTGTGGCTATTGAAGGATCTACTGCTGCTCCTATTGCTATTCCAAAAATCTGCCTGAAAAATTGTTGTTGGTACAGAAAATAATTATGATTTAAAACCAAATCCAAAAGCTCCAACACAAAAGAGCGGGAAATGCGAGATGGAAGATCCAGAGGATAGGTCGATAAACTCCTTAATACCTCCTTCTGATCAATATTAGTGTAGAGAGATTGGACATCTAAAGTGACCATAAAATTATAAGACGAAAAACTGGTGCATGCAGATAGTTTTGTGAGAAAATCACCAGTATCTTTTATGTAAGACACATCCTTCATTGCTGCCGGCTGTAAAAATAAAATAACAGAATTTACAAAGCCGTTCAAGTATAGAATCATGGCAAAAAACTATAGGCTGTCCAGGAGGGTTTATTAAAGATTTGTGTATTTTTGACACTAAATAAAAGATGGGAATCTTTGGATTTTTATTTAGCAAAAAATTAACTCGCGCCATAAAGATACGTTTGGCTGAACATCATTCCCAGTTAAATAGGAAAACACTCACTGCTCCATTAGTAGAGCACTGTCTTCAGCATACTCATGATTTTGATCATTTGCATTGGTGCATATTAGACTATGCACCTTTGGACCCGAGAGGAGGTAATCGGACATTTAGGCTGCAAAAATTGGACACAGTCTCTCCATCTGGTCTTAATGCGATGCTGGAATGGCATAGCATTCTATGAACATGATCGTCCTATTACATCTTTAGGGACATGACTGATAGCAATTTGTTCCAATCAGATTAGGGGTATCCTTTTCTGTAGGGTTTCCCTTCTCTGATTGGTGAGTGAGTGACTGTGAACATTTGATAGGCTGATAAGAATCCCTGTCATCAGCATTTACATCAGACGCCATCTCTTAAAAAGTGTTGATTGGTTTCTCTGTTCAACTGAAGTTGGATGATAGCGGGAGTTCCTTAACCTGAAGCAGGGTCGTCAAGGCAGGGACCCGAAACATGACACGTTGTTACGATTGAATTCCTTCTACTTCGTGAGTTTGGAAAACGAAAACTAAGTGGTAAGTTTGTGCTCACTTTAAAAGTATTAAAAGGAGCAGCCGCAGCGAGGAGACGGTTTTCTCTTCCATCTACTTGAGCTGAAATAGTCATTGATTTCCGCCCTCTTGAATGTTATGTCTAAGGGAGATACACTGTCCTTATCCCAGATCAAGCTGAAAGACCTGCATTTCATTACTGTGCTATACCCCACTCCAACCTAAAGACAGCTCCCAGAAAAAAAATTCAAGTGGACTGCCATATGTGATTAGGGCTTTTTTTCTGTGAGAACACAGGCAATCAGCACACCAGCACTTTATAGTGATTGCTATTGCTGTCTTTATCTCTTGTTGATACATGTGGCAGAATTATGCCGTTTAAGTTAATTTGAAAAAGAATCTCTTTTAATCATTCTCATAGCCCACACAGGATTTGCAGTACTTCTGAGTAGCTTGGTACTAATTCTTTGAGAGAAGTTACACATATCATTTCATTAGCATCCCTCTATAACTACCGTGCCTGAACATATCTTGTCTTGAGCTACCGATCTGAAAGCATGAGCTCAACCCTAATATATAAATAAGCTAATTAAAAGCTGAAATTATATAGAATAACTTGAAGAAGCACAGGCAACACCGCAAGGAATATCAATTGTTAAGAATAGCTATATAAGGAGATAGGATTGTGCATGGAAAAAAGGTTTTGGCTCATTCCCAGATCATCTTTTCTCTTTTTCATCTGATTTTTGGACATTTTGCAGATCAATTTCTGAAACAATCCATGCAAGATATTTTACAACCATAAATCAACTTTATATGCACAAATTTAGGCGTTTTATGTATATAAAGTGAACTTAGGGGCATATTTATTAAAGTGCACTATTAGGATAGTATAGGTTAGTGTATGGTTCTCAAAGGTAGCAAGGGCACTTGCCCTAACATCTCCACACTACCCTGATAGTACACAACGGGGTGCAGACTGCGTGGGACAGGGCATTCTTGGCATGACATGGCATGGTTACTCGCATGGGTATTAGTCGCTAACACGAATTGTGCTTCATGCAGGCAGTGCAGGTGCAATTAACATCCCTTCAATGGTTAGCATTAGTGACACTCACAGCCTGTTCACTGCATTAAAGCGCAGCTTGTCTGCATAAACTGCAGGTGGTGGACGTACATGCCCCCTTGCAGTTAGCTAGAAGCCCCATGCTAGTAATGCAGCCCATACCCTGTTACCGGCACGGGGTTAAGAAACATGTCACTTAGTGTACTAGTTTCATCTGCATAAAATTTTCCAAACCAAATCCAGAAAACAAATGCTCATCCCTCTAAGGTAAATGCAGTGCTGAGGGAAAGACAAACGAATACGTGTGTCGCATCTTGCCATTGCTGCACTTCTATGATTTAATTAAAAACCTCTGAATTGTTTGGCAAGCCGTTCAATTGGTTTTGTGCATTTTTAGCTCATCCTGGAAATTGAGGCTTGGGCTAAAGATAGAAAGCAAAGGGCACTGGAGATTCAGATCACAGGCATCATAAAGCTATGTTTTCTTTTTCTCATACTGTAGGTGCCCAAGACAAGCTGGACTTTGCTTGGAAAACGTTGAGTCACCAACAAATCAGAGAAGGCACATTGCCAAATCCAAAAACTAGCAAATTTACATGCAAAGTAATGCATTTCTATAGATTCACAGTTACTGTTCTTTTTATATGGGACTTAAATTATCTGCAAGACTAAACATTGATGTGGAAGCAATTACTTGCTATTTTGAATCTTTTTTGTGTTGTACTCAGCATCATTAAGCCCGGCCTTTAAGATTAACAGTTCTTAAAGTGTCATGTGTCAATGCTTTAAAGGTATAGAAAACTATGCAGTGATTTATGTTCAGTCCTTAATTTAGAGGATAGTTTTCATTAGGCCAACCTGAAATAAAGTACCATTTATACTTTTGCACCTGCAAAGTTGCACTGAATCTTCAAGGGGGACTATCCAGGTCAGTGCCATTTCAAAATCATTACAGTAAAGCAGTCGTGAAAGTTCCCATGTACTTTGTCACTGCTTTATCTGCAGATAGGATTAAAAAGTGTGTGGGGGAGGGGGATGCATACAGTTGTGGTCAACATTATTGGCACCCTTGCAGTTCAACCCCTCAATGTCCAATATCTCCTAAAGAGTGGCCAGTGAATTGGCTTTGGACTACATATGCACACATATTTGACACATAAAAGAATCAAATAAAACAAGACCAATTAAAAAAAGAAACAGTAGGAAACAGTATAAAAACTGGGACATTGTGAAAACATGATTATTGACATCCTTATAAACAATTCAAATCAGTTTGACCAAAAGAAACAAATTTTCATTGCAGTAAAATTAGACACACCTGTGATCAACTGTCGGTATTCACATGACTTGAATCAACCAATGAATGATGGCTTTAATGTTTAAAATGGCTACATTCACTCCCTGCTCCATTTTCACCATGGTGAAGACAAAAGAGCTGCCTGAGAAAAGATATATCACCAAACATCAAACTTCAAAGAGGTACAAGGCTATCTCCAAAGACCTTGGGATTCCGGTGTCTAGAGTTCACAATGTTAAGATATTTTCTGCTCATGGAACTGTCAAGAATCTCACAGGATGTGATGGAAAGAGAACCATTAATCCAAGATGTCTTTGAAGGTTAATGTGAACTATTGGAAAAACACCACGCACAACATCCAAAGAACTTAAGGATGACCTGTAGCAATCTGGAGTGGTGGTTTCAACCTGCATCATACGCGGCACACTAAGCAAAGAAGGATTTCATGGGTGAAGGCCAAGGAGGACCCCACTGCTCAAAGACAGACATAAAAAGGCATGCCTAATCTTTTCCCAAACCCACCTTAAGAAACCACAATCCTTCCAGGAAAATGTTCTGTGGCCAGATAAACTTGAGCTCTTTGGCAATGCAGACCAAAGAGGCGAAGAAATAAAGCTTATAAGGAAAAAAACACCCTACAGTTAAATGTGGTGGAGGTTGCATAATGTTGCAGGACTGTTTTGCTGCCTCAGGAACTGAAGGCCTGGAACATATTAAAGGAATCATTAAGTCACAAGGCTACCAAGGTATTTTGGACTGAAATGTGCTACCTAGTGTCAGAAAGCTAGGTCTGGTCGAAGGTCATGGGTCCTCCATCAGGGCAATGACCCAAAACATACATCCAAAAGTACAAAAGAATGATTAAAAAGGAAGAATTGGACTGTTTTAAAGTGGCCAGCAATGAGTCCTGAGTCCTGATATCTTGGGAAGAGCTGAAATCTGCCATCAGTAAAAGAAATCCTGGAAACATTCATGGGCTGGAAGAAATTAAAGTTGAAGAGTGGCAGAAGCTACCATCAGTCAGATATACGAAACTTATAGATGGCTACAAGAAATGTTTGGAGGCTGTCATCACTGCCAAGGATTGTGCAAAGAAATATTAGTGAAGGGTGCCATTAATTCTATCCCGGTCATATTTTGTTTTGTTTTTCTCAGAAATTACTAAGTCTAACTTGCAGAGACATCTTTTTTGGGTGGTGTAGCATTGAACGTAATATTAAAATATTATGATGACATGCAGTTGGACTATTTCCAATTATTTCTCAAGATATTGTACACAACATACCTAAAATGCAAGGGTGCCAATAACGTTGACAACAACTGTACATATATTTGTGAAATCAATAGAGATATGCTCAGTTTATCCCGTGGCCCAAGCCCACCTCCTGAAACTCATATCTTGGTGAGGCTAAATGCGCTCATGTAACAAAATGAGGTAGATATATTTAGCAGTTCAGTAGCAACAAATTCGCAAACTTGGCATCTATAGACTTAACTACTTGGTTAATTGCTTACATTCCTTTGGAAAATTCTCCTCTCAATGACCTCATCCACATGCAGTTGCTCTGTATCTTCTTGTCTTTTTTGCTAAATGTAAAGATCTGAAATCTATGGGGTAAATAATTAGAAGCACTTAGCAGCACTGGTATCTGGATAAGTACCGCTGTCGGGGGCTATCTGGATAGTGCTAGTGAAAATCATACTGACCGCCCTGGCAATATCCTAATAGTGCTGGGGCAGCCATGGATGAATTATGGGGATAGCGGCGGAATTTAGCTGATACCCAGATAAACTTTGCAGATGACATGGGAGAACAAAAAGGCAGTCATAGCTTTATGCAGGCAGCTATAGTATCTGATTAGTTAGCTCAATATAATTGTTTCTAGTGCCAGCAATGACTGCTCTACCCAGGTATCTGTACTGAAAATCCTGGGGTTTTTTGGCTGTTTTGGTTGGCTCTTGAGAAAAAAAACAAAAAACCCAGCCATAGCAGCCCGTAACTCTGAGCAGAGGAAAATCAGAACAAACAAAAAAATCTATTTCAAACACAGAACCATCAATTTCTCAACATTAAAAACAAGGATTATTTAACTACAAAGTGTATCTTTAGTGTAAGTAACAAATCACCACAATAGACTGAGGCAAGGTTACACATCAACTGGGCATAATCTGTGGGTGAATATAGCATAGTCCTAGCACATTAGACACTATGGAGAGAAAGAAAACCCACCAAATTGAGGAGAAGGAGCACATTCTTAATCTTTACCAATAGGGGGAGCTACAGGGTTAGCTTGTAAACGCATTAGTAGAATGTTCTGAAAAAGCGAACAAGATAATCAGATGGCCCACTGACAAGCTATTTTTTAAACCAAGGGAGAGTAAAGAAGAAGACAGAGACCCAGCACTTAACTGCAAGTGAGAAAGTATGTTTGTTGAACAGGATGGACATGGAGTGGGATGTAGCCGCATGCCTTCTTCCATACAGCTTTGTGTTTGAGGTTGGAGCCTTTTGTTAATGGAATTTCCCTCCCTATAGTACTGTTGCACTGCAGGACGACAACTATTATGCATGTGGTTGATGTATCAATGAGAAAGATCACACACTAATCAATGGGGTGAACAAGGGCTCCCCAGAAGATGTTCCAGATCCTGCAACTACTTTATGGATTTATGACATTCCTCACAGAGATGCTTGCGTGCCACATACGTGGAGCGTATAGTATGCCTGCTGTTTGCTTTTAATGTGTGTCACACATGGAGACAGATGGGAATTTTGTATTTGTTGATGAAGAAAATCCAAAAATATCTTCAATAACACAAGAGAGAGCTGTCACTACTGACAATGTTGCCCTGAAGCTGCATGCAATAGCGCAGCACCTTCCCCTACTGGCAGCAGTGTGAGCGGAAGACTCCTCCCCAGCTTCGTGGGAACATTGATATGGTGGCATGTACAACAGAGAACACCAATCATATGTCATATGCAGAGTGCAGAGTCTATTTCTAAGTTATTTTTGTAATTATTTGTAATTACATGATGCTACTATATCTCTGTTCAGTTGATGGGGCAGTCCGATTAGCCATTGCCAAGTCAGCAGTTGTTCATGGGGCCAGCAGCAGAGGGCACTGTAACAGATGCTGCATTGTCTGTGTAAGCCCACGATCACATTTGTCTGCTCTGGTTGTTATTCTCCACTTTACCATATTTGCTTGACATTGTTCAACACCGCTCCACAGACAGTTCAATGGCCTCCATATGGTAAACTCAGAGTCTGCACCAGACAGGAGCCTCTCTGCAATGTCAATTCCCATTGTCACATCGCTATCGTTAATTATTTGTAGTTAGTTGATTACATAAGCCCAGGTAGCTGTGAATATCAGGGGAGGGTTTCTTTAGTTCATTTTCTTTGATGCAGAACCCAGTGCGCTCTTGCCTTTCTCTTCTGGACATATAGCAGCAGAACTGTGTGTACAACTACAGAGTGCACTGAGGCACATAAAAAAAAAATGGGGCTGGTTATTATCTCCCAGATGTTTCAGAAATGGATGCATGCTCATAAGTTTGGCAGCGGCAATACTTTAGGACAGCTAGTCCAACATTTTATGTTAGCTATCCCAAAAAAGGAAGAAAATGATGGTAAGAAAAATCCTGTAACATTTAGGGTCTTTAAAGAGGAGAAACTGCAGCAGAGATCATTAAACAAACACCCAGGAAGGGCAGAGACTGTGCGTGTTTACTTATAAGTGTTCTTAAAAAGATAAATCTGGTCCAGCACTGAGAAGCAGTTAACCCCTAGACAGAAAATGATCATGATCACTACCACGATAGCTACATAAACACATTTAATTTAGGAATTTATATTCTTCTTTTTGGACCATTGGCTTAAAAAAACAGAATATTAATTTTATATTTATTGACAAAAAAAGAATACAACAAAACAAACAGGTTGCAGCAAAACAAAATACCAGAGTAACAACCACCACCACCCAAAAAGACTAAACAAAAACCAAAAATAACAATAAAACAAAAATAGTCTATTATAGATACACCCTATGAACAATAGCAAAAGCCAAGCTCAAATTCCGTTTAACAATATTTTATCTCCTAGTTTTACCTAAAACTGTCTAGGAATGAATGCATCCACTCTTAGCATTTCTCTTTATTCCCAGAGATTCCATATGATCCTACAGAATAGAATAATCTACCAAATCAAAAGCTGAACCAGAAATACTGAAACACCTCTATACAAAAGCATTTAAAACTCCAGTGAAAGGAATGCAAATAAGATCTTCATACTGAAGTCCAATTGCTAGGAGTGGAAACAACCTCATTTCTCAAGAAAATCCTGTAACTGGGGTTACCCATTTGGAGAAACTGCCCTGAGACTTCTTCAAAATCATTTCTAAAGGGCTTTGAGATGTACCAAGTTCTGCACAGGCACACATCAAAGACAGTCCCTACTCTACAGAGCCTTCAATAGACATACAGACAAAATACATCGAAAGAGGGCTTTATATAAATACCAGGTGGAGAACAGGCTTCTATGGACCTTATATAAAGAAGATTTTTTTCCCTTATTCTGGTCTTATGAAAAATCTTTAATGGTTATAAGGCCATATATCTGCTATTACAAGAGATCAAAGCATAGATGGAAAATGGAAAGGGAACATACTGTAAACAGAGAGTTCAACCTGTTTTAAAACCTCTCAAGTATTACCTTCTCCTGCCTGTTTGTCTTAATTGAGTTGTCAGCCCTATGGTGAAGGGACCATCTCTATTTTATCTGTGCAGCGCTGCATAAGTGTAGTAAGACTATAGAAATGTTAAGTAGAAAGCATATGAAAAAATGTATGTATATGTGACCATATAGTTGTTTATATATTAAAAAATAGCATCAGCAAGGAGAGCCCTACACAGCATTGGAGTTATTTTGTTAGACACAAAGTAAAATACAGTAGGAAATATACCTTTTCACCATTCCTTCCTCGTCACTTAAATGTGACCCAAATGAAGCAAAATACCATCTGCAGAGATGTGCTTCTGACTGGTTATAGTTTTACAACCAGGCTGCCTTGCCTTTTATACAATAAATAATGGTCTGCATATGAGCGTTTACTATCAAGTAATGAAGAACCTCCTAAAACGCTAACTATTATCAATATGGAACTTAGAGCTTCAATGTGGAACTTAAAGCTTCTTTGTACCGCCTTTTCTGGCCTTTACTTCATAAGAGTTGAACTTATAATTCGTCAAAGGTCTCAGACTTATATGGCACACACCTTTGGACTCACTGTACGTCCAATACCAGTGCCTAATAGCATCAATGACCTTCTCACGAAAAATATCCAGTGACTAAGAAAGCGAATAGAACTGTTCCCCCATCTCCTCGGTTCTCTTTTTTTTTAAACATCTATAAATAACATTATCTATACTACAGTTCAAATGTTATCACAAATACAGCTTGTACCGGAAGATAAAGTGATGCACTGGATAAAACTGCCATTAAAATCCACCTGGTCTCCTCCGGGACCTTTACATCCTACTTTGGTGGTTTTTAGGGATATAGTTTTGAAAGAAGTTCACAAGTTGGAAACATCTAGTAGGAAACAACGCACTATGTTAACATACAGGGAGCAAAAAGCGTTAAGGGAATTGCAACGTAGAAGGGACATAGTTATTAAACGAGCAGATAAGGGGGGAGTGGTGGTGATATTAAACAGAGAATATTATAGAGCAGAAGCACAACAGCAGTTACAGGACCAGTCGACTTATAAAGTTTTGACAGTGGATCCAAGTCCCACATTGCAAATGGAAATAAAAGAGATTACTCAGGGAGCTCTGTGTAATAAATTAATTAGTCAAAAAGAGTGCCAATATCTCAATGTGAGGGCGCTAATGACAGCAAAGTTTTACATTGTTCCAAAAATTCATAAAAATTTACAGAAGCCTCCGGGGCGTCCAATAGTGTCCACTAAAGGTACCATATTGGAACCTTTATCTACGTTTTTAGATTCTTATCTGCTCCCATTATTAGTGGATATTCCATCTTATGTGAAAGATACCAACACTTTTTAAACATAGTAGACAATTTAGTGCAATGGGCAACTTATGCAGACGCTATATTGGTGACCTTGGACGTTACGTCTCTATACACTAGTATTCCCCAGTCGGCAGCGTATCAGATAGTTGAACAGGCATTAGTTCAATGAGGTGATCTTTCGGAGATGCATATTATTTTTTTGTTGCGTCTGGCGAGATTGGCTATCTTTCAAAATTTTTTATATTTGATGGGGTTTTGTATCAGCAGATATCTGGAGTGGCGACGGGGGCTACATGTGCACCCTCGATTGCTAATCTCTATATGGGTGAATTTGAAAATCGATGGATGTCGCAATCTCCTTATGTATCCAATGTGATAACATGGAATCGCTATATTGACGATGCATTTATGCTTTGGCAGGGCACTGAAGACCAGTGGGTGTCCTTTATACACTGGTTGAATCAATGTGATGTGAATATACATTTTACACACATGTATCACAGGGATACGTTGGCGTATTTAGATATAGAAATTTTGAGGAGAAAAACAGGATGGTAGACATCAGTTCACCACAAAAATACAGATCGCAACACATTTTTGCATTTTCACAGTGCACATCCTACACAGTTAAAAGAGAGTCTTCCCTTCTCCCAGTTTTTACGGTATAGACGGAATTGTTCGGATGATGATGACTTTAGAACCTTGTCAAAACATCTGTTCAATAATTTTAGAGTAAGAGGTTACCCGCAATCAGTGGTGAAACGAGGGTATACTAGAGCGTTGTATAATAATAGAAGTTTATTATTATGTGCTAGGAAGAAGAATAAGGAGGTTGAACAACAGGGAAATACGGATTCTAGTACTGTAAATTTGATTATTCGTTATTCCCCATTGAGTATAGGGATCCAAAAATATTTTTAAAAAATACAGTACGGTCACAGAAGGTGTTCCGGGATTGGAGGGTAGAAAGATTCAGTGCGTATGGCAGCGTAACCGTAATTTGAAGGAACAGCTTAGCCCGACGGTACTGCCACCAATAATTCCACCTATAACTGAGTTGGGAGAGGAGAGGGGCCATAAGAAATGTGGGCATTGCACTATTTGTGATATCACTATAGAACTTAATGTTTTTATACACAGAGGGATAACGTATAAATTGAGAGGTCATACTACCTGTATGCAGAACAAATCATCAGAGAAGCAGGATTGTATGAATACAACAGAGGTGTGAAGATTGGTGGAAGACTCATCGACAACCTTCGCTATGCTGATGATACCACATTACTGACTGAAAGTGAAGATGATCTGAAACATTTGCTTCTCACAATCAAAGAACGTAGTCTCAAAATGGGCCTGCACCTTAATGTAAAGAAGACAAAGATCATGACAACTGGCATAATCAACAGGTTCATCGTTGAAGGAGAAGAAATTGAAATTGTGAACAACTTTAACCTACTTGGATCAACTATCAATAAAGAAGCAACAAGCAGTCAAGAAATCGGACGACGCATTGCTCTTGGCAGAATGGCTATGAAAGACCTAGATAAGATTCTCAAGAGCAGAGATGTCTCTCTCCATACAAAGATTCGACTTGTTCAAGCCATGGCATTGTCAATAACATCATATGGATGTGAAAGCTGGACAGTGAAAAAGATAGACAGGAAGAAAATTGATGCCTTTGAATTATGGTGCTGGCGGCGAATACTGTGTATACCATGGACTGCCCGAAGAACAAACCAGTCGGTACTAGAGGAGATCAAACCTAAGCTTTCTTTAGAAGCTCAGATGACAAGACTTCGACTCTCATACTTTGGACATATCATGCGAAGACAGAGATCATTAGAGAAAGACATCATGCTTGGCAAGATAGAAGGTCAGCGCCAAAGAGGAAGGCCAGCAATGAGATGGATCGATACAATAACAGCAGCTACGGGTACCAGTCTGTCAACAATGAGCCGCCTGACTGAAGACCGAACACAATTTAGGATAGCTATCTAGAGGGTCGCCATGAGTCGACTCCGACTCGACGGCACTTAACAACAACAACAACAACAACTACCTATATATCTCAGAATGTGGTATATATTATGCAATGCCCGTGTATGTTAATTTATGTAGGTAAAACGATATGGCCGTTTAAAATCAGAATGGGGGAACACAGGAGCTGCATGAATTGTAAGGTTAGGGAAGCACCATTAGTGCAACATTGTATACAACAAGGTCAAATTTTCGAACAGTTGAGGTGCTTCTGTATTGATCAAGTTGAGATAGGGACGATGGGAAAATCATTGGAACAAACTCTTCTGGTCCGGGAACAAAAGTGGATTTTTAATTTAAATTCTATAATGCCAAAGGGTCTCAATGCCACCATTTACTGGTCCTCTTGTATTTAATAAGTATATTAAGGAAATGATGAAGGTGGTTACTCATGTGGAGGGCGACCACATTAAATTCCATTAGATGTGGTTGCAATTCGGCTCCTGATCTGTCTTTTGAACACCGTTGGAATTTTTTGGAGTTCCCTGGGGAGAGAAATGATGTCTGATGTAGGGTGGAGACACCACCAATAGGGTGAGAGTTACAGGTTTTTAAATGACTAGATGAGTTGGTTAGTCCGCATGCGCAGCGTTTTAGGGGAGAGAGGAGAATGGAATCGACATTCATCATATAAGTTTAAGATAACTTCCCTGAGAAACGCTTGCAGCCTGTTTTTATGGTAGGTGTTTTTTTAGTATGTTAGCAAGACACGAGGTTTGGGAATGAGCTAATGTTAGTGGCTTTTGGTAAGGGTCGTATTGTTTTATTTTATAGTAAAAAATTGAAGACAGTGATCCCCTGAAGAAACACTTATGGTGAAATGCTAATGTGACATCCGGGGAAGGCGTCGGGATTTGAAAGCGGAGAGAGCATGAAGAACTAAATTATCATAAGAAGCTACGTTCCCTGTATAGTGGAATCTCAGATCGTTTGTGATAACATTTGAACTGTAGTATAGATAATGTTATTTATAGATGTTTAAAAAAAAACGAGAACCGAGGAGATGGGGGAACAGTTCTATTCACTTTCTTAGTCACTGGATATTTTTTGTGAGAAGGTTATTGATGCTATTAGGCACTGATATTGGACGTACAGCGAGTCCAAAATTGTGTGCCATATAAGTCTGAGACCTTTAACGAATTATAAGTTCAACTCGTATGAAGTAAATGCCAGAAAAGGCAGTGCAAAGAAGCTTTAAGTTCCACATTGAAGCTCTAAGTTCCATATTGATAAGTTAGCGTTTTAGGAGGTTCTTCATTACTTGCATTTTATACAAAGCATCCTTCTCTTTCACATAAATGCAGCTGAGACTCATTGCTGGGCCACTGAAGTCAACATCAGGTCTTTGACACTCAGGGAACCTGAGTAGTAATTTGATACTCCTTTTTGCAATGCAAGCTTTGGAAAACCATTTTCCATTCAGCACAAACCTATCAGGCCCATTTAGATATTCCCATCCATTTCATTTACCTTCAATCAGTATAAGTGAAGGAGGATTATAAGTGTACCTCACAAGCTTTGAAGTCCAGCTGCTCATTGAGAACAAATGCTTGGGCTCTGAACCTGTCATACACAAAGTCCTTACAGACGCCAGTGCTCAGCTTTTAATCAGTGGCTGCTAATTAGGCACACTGTTTAATGAAGGGCTGTTAGGTACAGGTTTGATTGTGTTTATGGAAAAAGAGCAGGGCAAAGGTGGCGCCAAAGTTCTTGCTGTACAAATTAAGAATGACTTTTGTGTATAAAAGTGTCAATAGAATGAAGTTGCAATGAAGACAGCTTGCTTGTTGAAATGGTTAAGATCCTCAGATGTAATTTTACCTAGTTGCTGGGGTGAGCTTTTAGGACTGTTCTGGATTTCTGCAGGGCTGGCAGTCAACTAGAGCGTCAGCCCAGGCAAGACAATGGCTCAGAAACTGCGATGCAGCACTTACCTACTGTCTTCGGGCCTGCATCGCTATTTCTCTCTTGCACTATCTGCCGCTTAAGCTCCCTTCCAATGCTGACTTCTAGGACTAGAACAGCACTCTAGTGCTTTGCCCCCACAGCCTTCCCATTGGCTGGATCCCACCCACAGTCTCTGCGGCTAATTATATTGGAAACAGGAAGGGTAAGCTCATTTACACAGGAGGGAGACAAAAAACTGCAGATAGAAGTTTTAAACTATGAAAAATGTACAGATATGTTAGCTATCTTTCTAGAGCCTAGACATTAATGTAAAAATTAGCAGACTCCTGTAAAGACCCGATAGTTGTCAATCCTACCTCCTGAGTGTGGAGCACATTTGACAGTTCTCCCTCCCAACCCCAAACTTCGGAACATAAGTATGTCCCTAGCTTGTTAGTTTGTTAATTTAGCCCCGATCAGGACAACATATTTATTTGCCAGTACATTTAGCAACCAATAAGAAAGCGGTACAATCGGTCAGCTTTCACTGTAGATATAACAGAAAAATTACATTTAAAAAAAAAAAAAAAAAAAAAAATATATATATGTTGTTGTTGTTAAGTGCCATCGGGTCAGAGTCGACTCATGGCGACCCTCTAGATAGCTATCCTAAATTGTGTTCGGTCTTCAGTCAGGCGGCTCATTGTTGACAGACTGGTACCCGTAGCTGCTGTTATTGTATCGATCCATCTCATTGCTGGCCTTCCTTTTTTGCATTGACCTTCTATCTTGCCAAGCATGATGTCTTTCTCTAATGATCTCTCTCTTCACATAAGGGGGGGGGGACGCCATTTCATATTTCCCCTTAGGCAGCAGATTGCCTTGAGCCGCCCCTGTGTACACCTGCTATGAGGCATGCATAAGTCCCTCTTGAAGGAGTAGGTGCAAAGGCTAAGGCCAAGACCCACCATTGGTCCAATGCCCCGCAATCTATCCCCACCCCCCAAAAAACTACCCTGCAACTAACCCACTGTTCCACAAACTACTTCCACCCTCAAGAATTGCCTCCCTACAACTGCCACATCACCCTGCAAATTATACCACCACCAAAACAACTTCCCTGCATTGGCCCCACCAACTTGCAAACTACCCCACCCCCCAAATTACCTCCTTACATCTGACCTCACTCCCAAAGCTATTTAACTCAGAAATGCCCCCGCCCTAGCTACCCCGATCACAGTGGTAGCTGTGCATGTGTAGCACACATAGAACACATAACAGGGATACAGGGATTACCAAGAATTTCCTAGCTGGGATGTATTACATTTTAAATTTAAATTTTAAATTTAGAGGTGGCGGGGCTTTTTCAGAAATCCAATCAGAGACTGAACCAAACCAAAAAGCCGATTAGATTATGTGGAGGAAATGCAAGATGTTTGCACATAGGGCCATATCGAGCTGCAATCACACCCAGTGCAACTTGCAACTCGGGTGCACGCCTCCCCTCTCCCCCCATACCTCCGTCCAGCGCTGCCTGCTCTTTCCCTGCTGCTGCCGCCCTGTTTTTTTCATGGTGGTGCCGGCAGCAGGAAAAGAGCAGGCAGCGCTGGACGGAGGTATGGGGAGGAGGAGGGGGGCATGCGCCCAATCTGAAAGGCACCGGCACTTTAAGCAGATCTGTCCCTCCCTACTCTGACACTACGTCGGAGGAGGGAGGGACCAGACCTGCTTAAAGTGCTGCAAAAAGGCTTGTGGTGTATTTTGGTTGCCTGCTATTGTTCTGCCAGTGGCAGCAGGGCAACAGCAGACAGCCAAAATGTGTCCCCCAAGCCTTTCCGCCCTCTGCGGCTGCACTGCTTGCACAGGTCTAGGTATGGTCCCGTTTGCACATCAAGGAACTAAAAGACAGCAAGAACCAACAGCACAGTTTATAAAACTAAATTATAACTCATTTTTATTTTGTTGTTATAAACTGAGTTATGGTTCTTGCTTTTTCTTTTTCAACATATATTTTGCATTCACAGCAGGTGCAGAGCAGAACCAGGACATTCACCCACAGAACTCAATATTTTAAAAAAAAATCTGATTCTGATCATCTCACTAACAACCACCACCACTATTCTCCAGTACCAGGCATATTGTGAACTAATACAAAACCGTACAACAAAGAGCAAACCTACCAATACCATACCATATCAGCACAACCTTCCAAAACTCACATAAGGAGCCCATCCAAAAAAAGCGTCACTGTAAATACTACAGCCCTGGAACATCCATACACCTATTTGAAAAGCTGAACATGTCAAATTACTACAGTACAGTATAGATCTTTATGTACAAACTCCATGTTAACAGAACACCTGACCTCAGTCACACACTCACAACATGGACCCTTACCAAGTACAGAATAAGTAAACACAATCTAAAGTAAAAATAAAAATATGTAGACAAAATTTAAAACGAAACCCCAAGAAGCCAGAGTCCACATACAGTGCAACATCAGATAAATAAGAGATGCAGTTCCCAATACAGTGTAAAATATAAAGATAGCACAAAGTTCAATCACTAAAATTAAATAAAATTATTTGTTCTACCTTTGTTGTCTGACCATTTTATTTTCTGATCATGCTGGTCCCGATCTGAGGCTTCTGCTTTCCTGTCTTCTCTTAGCTCTCTTTCTGTGGTCTATGGTCCATCTGCCATTTTTTATCTCTTCTTTTGTTTTCTTCACTTCCTTCCATCAGCCCATTTTCAGTTCCAGTAACCCTCCCCAGTATCAGCCCCCTTTCCAGTCCTCCCCTTCCAGTACCTTCCAATGGCAACCGCCTTGCATTCCCATGACTGCTACTGGTGTCCATCCCCTTTCAGTTCCCCTCCTTCCCCACTGTCCAGCCCCTTCTAGTCCAAATACCATCCCAGATATCAGCTTACATCCATTCTCAGTGCCACCCCCCCACCACAGTCAGCTCCCTTCCAGTCACCCTACCCTTTGTCCATCCCCCTTCCAGTGCCATTTGCATGTCAACTCCCTTCCAGCCTCCTCCCCATTACCCAACCACCTACCATTCCCATCCCCAAGTGTCAGCTCCCTTCCAGTCCCCCTTCAGTACATCCCAGGTGTCAGCTCCTTTCCAGCCCTCTCCTTCCCCTGTGTCAGTTCCCTTCCTGCCCCCTCCTTCCCCTGGCAGACCTTCTCATTATCTGCTCCCTTCCAGTCCTATCCTATCATCCTCCTGCATAAGCCCATTTGTAGCCCTAGCCCCTAGTTTTCTTCCAGGGCCAGCAGCACTCGCCTCCCCTCCCCCATTAGCCCATTTCCAGTCCTATCCCCCTTATCAGCCCACTCTAGTTCTAGCCCCCCAATCAGCCCATTTCCAGTCCTAGCTCATTTCCGGTGCTAGCCCTTCATCTGCCTATTACCAGTCCTAACCCCCCACCCAATATTCCATTTCCAGTCCTAGCCCCCCTCCCAATCAGCCAATTTCCAGTCCTAACCCCCCCATCAGCCCATTTCCAGTCCTAGCCCTACTCATAGTCCATTACCAGTCCTAACCCCCCATCAGCCCACTTCCAGTCCTAGCCCCCAGCCCATTACCAGTCCTAACCCCCCCATCAGCCCACCTCCAGTCCTAACACCCCCCAACAGCCCATTTCCAGTCCTAGCCCCCCATACCCCCTAGGGAAATTCAAATTAAAAAAACTGGCTCCTGAAGCTGCTGCCGCCTTGACAGCGGCAGAAGGAAGTGCCCCGTGGCTGCTCCCGGCAGAGCCCTCCTCTCTCCCTCAGCGCCGCCTGCTTTACAGAGCCACAATGGGAGAGTTTCCCTCTCTTGTGGCTCTGTTAAGCCCGCCGGCACTGATGGGAAACCATCACCGCTGGTGGGCTTAGCAGAGTCGTGAGAAAGGGAAACTCTCCCTTCGCGGCTCTGTAAAGCCGGCGCTGAAGGGAGAGAGGAGGGCTCTGCCGGGGGCAGCCACGGGGCACTTCCTTCTGCCATGGCTCTTCCGATCGGGTTTTTTTTTTTGAAGGCCGAGTGAGGCGGGCTTTTTGGGGGAAATTTTTGCTGCCCCCAAAAAGTTTCCGCCTGAGGCCACCGCCTCAGTCGGCCTAATGATAGAACTGCCCCGGGTGTACATGTGCATTTCCTTGCAAAATAGGTTAAACCCATCAATATTTTAGGCCAACCACAAAGCACTTCTGCTGCATGCCCTAACCACATCTCCTTGCAATCTCTGTGTTGTGTGGATTACCGTGTGTAAATAGCAACTTTCTAAAATTGCTATTTGTACATATAGGTGATCTACATGTTGAAAAGCTGCAATTTACCTGTGAGGATGCTTCTAAAATAAGGACTGATGTCCAGTCCCATTTATTAAAGCAGATGTAGTGAGCAAGGGATTTTGCATTCATACGTATGTGGTGATCGTGTAAGTATATTAAACAATCCTGGATTTCTTTGGAGGCTGAGGTTGTGTCAATTACATAGTCTGCCGTTTCTTTGCTGCCAGCTTTGGGTCTTTTTGGCCTTTAGTCAGAATCCCTATGTCTGCAAACTCGAAGCAGCACACCACCCTGTCAAGTCATTTAGCAAGACTCACAATTGCTTATAGTTGAGTTGAAATGTAAACTGCTTTGAAACTATGACAGGGCAGTATAGGAAACATAATTAATAAATAAATAATAATGAAACTTGATTTCACAAGGACACACCGGTTAGATATAATTTGATTTGGAAGCCATAATGAACATACTAACAAGATCTTTAATTTTGGGTTTATGGACCTGTTTATTGAAGACAACATTTCAGTGGGAGGTACCTGCCCTTATTATATGCATATCCCTTAAATAATGGATTCTTTGTG
Source organism: Ichthyophis bannanicus (assembly GCA_033557465.1). Lineage (NCBI taxonomy): Eukaryota > Metazoa > Chordata > Amphibia > Gymnophiona > Ichthyophiidae > Ichthyophis > Ichthyophis bannanicus. The sequence continues at coordinate 1,666,092,397 of CM066032.1, read as the reverse complement.
TGTATTTATCTCAAAGGGACAAAGCTGTTAGCTCCTGACCAGTTGATTTGTGCACCTCTAGGTTGTGCCTCAGAATGAAAGTTAAAAAGCAACTTTGACAAATGTGAAACAAACAAGAAGGTGAATAAGGCCTCAGAAATAAAATGGAAGTGTTACAATCTTTGTAAAGCTGCTAGGAAAATGTCTTGTATGTTATCTCATTTTAATGTGGTAGATATCTCCATGGGGGCAGGAACAACCTTTTAATTTTGGAGTTGCAGTATGCTAAGGGGATTTGCTCACATCTTGGAAAAATATGAAGTGCTAGTGTATCTGGCTTTGTCTTTTACGTGAGATGAGCCCAGTGGTCCGTAAAGAATGCCGGGGTTGCAGAAAATGCGGTATGCATGAGCAGAGAAGGAGGTGCAGCCTTGTTCCATACTGGCGTAGAAGGAAGCACAGCTGTGCAAGGAAATAAACTGCTGTACTGATGTCTAAAGGCCTGATGTACTAAGCCTTCTTACCATAGACATAGAATAAGGGGAGAAAAATCCCCAAGGGCTAAGGTTACCAAGACAGCAGACTCCTCCACAGCGCTATCTAAAACCTTGTCTAGGTGGCGCATGAGGTCTGCTATCTTCGCACCAGAAAGGCATGTTATCAGGTGATCCTCATGTCCACCCAGTTATCTACATGCCTAATGATCGAATCACCAACTATAACAGCTGTCCTAACACTTCTTTCATTGGCACATGGCCCTGGAAAAACCACCTCGATTTGAGAGGGTTTTACATCACCTAGAGGACAGGTCCTAGCTACAGGATCACTTCCTGACACAACAGGGTGATGCTCTTCACTTCATGGCAACAGGGAGGCTGCCAGTAGCATGTCCCTGTAGGTCTTGTCGATATATCTCTCTGTCTTCCTTATGCCTCCAAGTCTGCTACTCTAGCCTCCAGAGTTCAGACTCATTTCCTAAGAGCAAAGAGCTCCTTGCACCTAGTGCACACATAAGATCCCTTACGAAATGGGAGAAAATCATATATGCGACACTCAATGCATAAGACTGGCAAGCCCCCATCTCACTGCTGGACTGCTATCTGCATCTTAGTTTTAAGGTTTTGTTTAGATATTTAAGTTGTTTACTTACTTAGGTTTTCTGGGGATACTTATACTAATACAACTATACTTAATACATTTAATAGACTTTGTTCACCTCAAAATTAATCTCAGTTCCTTAATTAGTGTATTGCTGATGAGGAAATCCAGCTGCACCTGAAAGTGAATATGGGCACCTCCTTCCCTTTAATAGGTTTAAGAGCATATAGAGCTAAGATTATCCCTGGGGTGGGTGGGAGTAAAGAAGACTTAATAAAAGCTGGCTTGCTACCCAGTGCCCTGACTTGTGCTTCTAAGGTAAAGTCTTACCAATTTATTTAACTGTGCTTATATACCGCTGATCTATAATCTAAATCATTTATATATAACAACTTGGTTGATAGGGCTTACAGGGAACAATGATAACTTAATGAATACATAGAACTGTGAACAGTGAACATTAAACAAATGAACTAAATAACATATAGATGAGATATCAGTTACTTGAGCACATTGGAGTGCTAGAAGTTGTTAAAGGGAGATGGGGGAGAGAGGGGAGCAGTGGTGCGATAGTACACTGGTAGAAAGTTGGTTATGTTTTCTCGTTACTGAATTGTTCAAGGAACAAGTATGTTTTTAGGTTTTTCCTGAAGTTGGAGTGATCCTTTGTGGTGCAGAACTGGTCTGGAGTTGAGTTCCATAATGCTGGTATGAAGAAGGAGAAGGCCCTTATCCACAGGTATCATAGCCTCATACCTCAAAATTGCTCGTATGAGGCTATGTTACCTGTGAATGGAATCTCTCTCAAATAGTATTGCTTGAAATAGGGCTCTATGATAACTTGAAGGAGTCCAAAACACAGACCTGTGTCGCGCATTGGATAGTAATTCCTTATATCACTGACATGTTTTATCTGGCTGCCTGGTCTCCTTTAAACTGAGAAGTGACCAGTGGATTGATGTTTCGCTGAAGTTAAGGCGATTGATGTGGGGGTGAAACACTACTGCATCAGATAAGTTTTACTGAGGCTTAAGTGTGATACACTGATGTGGCATTTTCATACATTTTTGGAGCATTTATTTGCTTAATAATTTGAATAAAACAGAAGGTTTGTTATGAGAAAGGTTTTTCTTCTTCCTCCCGAGACAAACAGTCCAACAAAAAAATTCAATATTAGTACACAAACTTTTGGGACATTGAAGGTCTAACTCTGTGACTGTGAACATAAAAATGTTTGCATTTCAAGTATTATGAGGACCTGTGAATCAGTTCTTACATGCCCTGGATCAGCTGAGTGTGGGGATGTTGCAATGGCAGCAATCGCAGACTTGGGGAAGGGGTGGGAAGGTAGGGGTAGAGGTGGAGGTAGTCATGTCATCATTAAGGGTGACACCTGGTGGCTGTACTTAAGAACTCATGGTATAAGGTTCCACCAAATAGCTTGCAGCAGAGCTTTTCCAACTTGTATCCTGTATGACCCCATTTTAACAACTGAAAGTTCATGTGACCCCAGATGATGATTAAATGAAAAAAGCAGGTCTCCAGGCTCCTTCCCCTTCCTCGACTCATCTAAAGCAGACATCAACAGCAACAGTAGTGGCAACAGCAGCAGTCAACACAGGGTCCTTTGTGTCAGTGGGCAGTGTGTGCTTACAGACCCCAGTGCTCAGCACGGGTTTGCAGTCTAACAGGAAGCTTACCAAGGTGAGGGCAAGGGCCTATGAATGTTCTTTTGCTCATGGGCTACATGCTGATTGGTGACTTCCACTACTTTGCATAGGTCACAGTGAAAGTCCAGAAAGAAGGAGAAATGGCCATATTTCTGTGGCCCCATCCACTGATGATGTGACCCCCATTTGGGGCCTTAACTTCAAGTTCGGGAATCACTGGTTTACAGACTTAAGCTAGTTGCCTGAAAGACCAGACTAGGAATGATGAAAAAAGTAGATCTATTAAAATAGGGGTTATGAACAAAGGATCATGGTGCCTGACTCTTAGCACTGGTTCTGCTGGAGCTAAAGGTAAAAGAAACCCCCCCCCCATTAAAAATCAATAACATTGCCAGTACAGCCTCCATGATTAGAAAGCCACTTACAGTCCTGAATTTCATTATGCTATAATTGCTTTAAAATATGAATGTTATAGTGGGGATGAGGCTATTTTCCATTTCCATTATTTTAGCTGTGTTCCCTGTTTTCAAGAAGGTGGGATGGTAATTAGTGCCAGTGAAAAGACAAAGTATGCTATGTTTGACTTTTTGGCATACTGTGGAGTGACAATTCTTCTCTCAGGAAACTCATGTTAATTTGCTTCATTGCAAAATTCAATGTGTGCCTTTGAGTCAGTGCTGACTCCTGGCAACCCTGCAGCTCCTGGGTTTTCTTGGCAGTGAGACCGGAAGTAGATGGCCAGGCCTTTCTTCCTGAGGCAATGGAGGGTTAAGTGACTTACTATACTTCTACTTCACCTCAGGGCTGTAACTAGGGATGTGCAAGAGAGGCAGCTGCCAGGGTACAAAATATTTTGCGGGCAGAAACATGACTATCATACAAATCCTTGTATATTATAACTTGTTAGCTGTACTCATAACCAGTTCTTTTGAGTTTCCTTTGTTTCATGTACATTGTTTAGTTCTATGTAAACTACTTTGATTTATGGATAAAGTGGTATAAAAAATACTCAAATAAAAATATAGAAATAGATGTGGGCCAACATCAGCTGGAAATCTAGAAAGATCACAGCTGTCCTCCTGCCATCCTGGTTGTGGGGGAAGAGAGGAAGAAAGAAAAAGAACTAGGGATCAGAGTGGGGAGGGTGCCGGGAGAAAGGAGAGAGGACCAGAATGGGGCAGGAAGCAGCCATGCCTAGTTACTGCTTCGACTCCCCCATCCCCCCTCCTTCACACACTTCTTTATATAGCTATATATAACCTCTAAGCAGGCCCAACCTCACTGATCTTTCCCTGAGCACAGACAGCAGGCCAGTAAGCAGGTACTGTACAGTGTCTGCTGACAGAGGGGAAGTATTTCACAGGGCTGCATTTCTTTGCACTATAAGCCAGAAGTAAGGACTGGACACATATAATGCGAAAATATCCAAAAACCTGGCAAGTCAGTTTTGAAATACTATAGCACCCTTTTGGCTACGACTCATTTTTCTATAAATTATGGAAGGGGCACTATAAGATGTAAAAATTGTGCTAGCAGAAACTAAAGCATAAAGGACTGCAGGACTGGCTTCGTGATAAAAACAAGCCTTTCTAGGAGCAAGTTTCATAGGGGGTAAGCTGCCTTCAAATTCATCCTACAGGGTTGATCCAGTCCCAGGTTCACACTCCACTGCGAGTAGAGACTTGTAGTTCTGATTTCCCAATTGAATTCCCTATGAAAAGCAAAACTTCAAATATTTGCATGCAATAGGGTAAGTCCTGGTGCTGGATCAATCCTGTTGGACAAATCTGAAGTGAGACAACATCCCTAGTCTAGCTGCCTAACATTGGGAGTTAGGCAACTAGATCATGTGCACTGAGAACTGAGGTTGAGAGGGTAATTTTATAAGGGGGCACCTAGTTAGTTCCCATTGCACCTTTAGTGTATGTTCTGGTGGATCCTCCTCTACCCCATCCCCTCTCAGTCAGTGTATCCCAGGACTCTGTCTTGAGACCAAGGCCAGTGAGGCCTTTTGTGGTGCCCTGTGCAAGTGATTACTGTGCTGTCCCCCAAATGATTTCAATGGAGCCCTTCACAAACCTCTATTTTGTTCCAACAATAACCTGAGTATATGAGTGTCTGAACATGGGGGCGGCCCTAGAGTGATGTGGGGTCATGTGCAGAGACTTATTGCAGGGCCTTATTTGCATAAACGATTTGCATAAATATTTGCATACAGGAAAACATCCTGGTGGCTGTGAATTCAAGATCATGGTGCAGAAGCTGGATTGGACCATACCAGAGCTGGAAAAACCCAGAAATCAACAATAGTGAAGCTCTTAGGCCACAAAGTAAAATTAAACTGAGATATTCCTTTAAAATGTATTTCCTCGAATCTGAACTAACAAAATATTTTAAAATTTCAGAGAGGCAGTATCAAGAACACAAAATTGTGACTCTCAAAGACTTTCCATATTCCATTACTCTCCAACACCTTACAGTTGATGTCATACCAGGAACAAAAAGAGAAAGCGAAAACCACAGCACAGGACCTATAGAGCAAATCTGCCATTCCATAATAGCACGAACTTCCAAACCTCACTCAATGAGGAGTCTATCCCATATTGCAGTGTGCCCTAGAACATCTTTATGCCTACTGGGAAAACTGAATTACTACAGATCCCTACATAGAAACCCCATGCTAACCAAATACCTGGCCTCATTCACATACTTGGAACATATTCTGTACTTGGTGAGGGTCTATATAAATGACTATAAAATAAAAACAGAAATGTGTAGACAAAAATTAAACCAAAAATCCAAGAAGCCACTTTGTGTACAGTGTAACACAGGTTTTTTTTTTATGAGGGGGTACTCGGTGGTACTGCGTACCAGCATCTTTTTCATTGTCCCATAGTCCTCATGTATTAATGAAAAGCCCTGAATATGAGTACCGGCACCTTTTTTGCTAGGAAAGAGACCCTGGTATAACACCAGTTGAAGAGAAAGAGATGCATATAAAACAAAGCAGCACATATAAATTATGAAAACTGACAAATTCCAATCACTAAATTGAAAATACAATTATTTTCTCTAGCTTTGTTGTCGAGTCATTTTATTTTTCTAATTGTGTTGGTTGCACATACCTACCAATTGCCAGGCCCTTGCTGCCCCCTCCAAATTCCCACTCAGTCTCTCCCATACCCAAGTCCCTGCTCCACTTCTGCCCCCCTCCCCCTACTCAGTCACCATGTCCCTGTTCTTTCTAGAGTCCCTAGAATCCTGTTCTTCTACTCTGTCTCCCTCAAGTCCCTTTTCTTCTCCCTCCCCCCTGTCTTTCTTGGCCTAATAGTGCACCTGTAAGCTACTGAGACTGGGGCTGCAGTTCTGTCCAGCCATGGGTGCCTTCCGCCTCCTTCCCATTGCTGTTGGTGCTGGGCACCACGACTGAAACCTCTGCCATCTGAATCACATAGATCCATACCTATAGTCAGAGCCGGCCCAAGGGTTTCTGCCATCCTAGGCAGACCCCTCCTCATGCCGCCTCCCCGACACACCACACTGCTGCTGCCTTAAGGCACGTGTGTGTGCAGTCACGGCATGCTTCTCCTGCCCCCCTCTGCTGTGAGCATGTGTGCTGCTGCTTTAAGGCTCACTGCGGCACAGAAGGGAGGAATTGCCATGCCACTGCCCCTCCCAGCATCCACTGCCTTACCTGGGGGAGGATGGCGGCATGGCAGTTCCTCCCTTCCTTGCCGCAGTGAGCCTTAAGGCAGCAGCACATGTGCTCACAGTGCAGCGGGGCAGGAAGAGGCATTCCCTGACTACACGCACGTGTGCCACTGCTTTAAGGCCCTTCCACAGCACTGAAGAGGCGGCTGTGCCACACTTAGAGGTAGGGATCAGCAGCATGCCACTGGCCAGGGTATGCTGTCCTACGTGACCACCAAGTTCACCTAGTGGACAAGTCGATCCTGCCTATAGTGACCTGCATGGTTCAAACATTTTCAGGCTCTGTGATTGAAAACCTTTCCATATTCCATTACTCTCCACCAACACCTTACAGATGATGCCACACCAGGAACAAAAAGAAAAAGAGAAAACCACAGCACAGGACCTATAGACCATTCCCCCTAGAAATATCCCTGTCTATACCTACTGTGCTGTCTGTCTCGACTAGATTGTAAGCTCTGATGAGCAGGGACTTTCTCTTACATGTCTGTGCAGCGTTACATATGTCTTGAAGCGCTATACAAATGCTCAGTAGTAGTAGTAATAGTAGGATTCAGAAAGTGCGGATTTCAATCATGTGGTTCAGCACTAACTGCAATGAGATGCAGGCAGAAGGTGCCCATACCTGGATGGAACTGCAGCCCCAGCCCCATCAGATTTGGCAGGAGCAGCTGAATGTCATTACAGTGTCCAGTTATACTTTGTAACTAGACACTGTATACAAAGCTTTAAAACCAAGCTGTCTGGTTGAAAAGCAGGCAGTTGGCAAAAATAGGTAAAAGCCAGATCATGCCACCTATCCAGTCTGCCTATCCTTATGAACTATTAAACTCTAATCTCTTCCTCTCCTTCAGAGACGTTTTGAACTTGTCCCATACTTTTTTATTTTCAATCTTCTAAAATCCGCAGATAAATAGTAATTGGATTAAAATGACCATAAATGTCATGCGTAACGTTGTCAGTTTCTGTTCACAAATTCAGATACAGTTCTCATCTCCACTATCTCCACTGGGAGGCTGTTCCATATATCCACCACCCTTCCTATAAAATAAATATTTCTTTCAATTCCTCCTGAGTTCGTTCTCTTTTACCTTCATTCTATGATCCCCAGTTGCAGCCCTTCCTTTCAAATGAAAGACACCCACCTGCTCTGTATTTAAATGTTTCTATCATATCTTTGACAACTATCCAGAGGGTCATCATGAGTTGACACAGACTGGACAGCACTTAACGGCAACAACATCTTTCAGACACTGATACACACATAGACTCTCTTCCTCTTGAGACACATGCACATGCAGGCACTATGCTGGGGTTGTGCCGCTAACTACTGCTCATATCCTCATTCATTCATTCAGTCAGGGCCCCCCCCCCCCAACCAACCAGCTCTGCCCATCACCATATAAAGTTTTTGCATTTACTTCAATTCTTTGCTTCAGCCTGGAGCAGCCCCCTCACACTTCCACCAGCCCCACAGGACACCACTGCTCGTTCCACTGACTTTCTCCCAGGTCAGCCCAATGCTTGATGCAGAGCACAGTCCCTCTCACTTGCACAGAACATGAACTTCCCTCTGGCTCACGCGGAATGGAGCAGGAAAGAGTTGCAAATAAATTTTAAACTCTGAAAATATTGAGACATTTTAGCCACCCAACACAAGCACTGTGGAATCTGTGTGTCTTTTTGGAAAACTGTCAGGTACTTGTGACCCTGATTGGCCACTGTTGGAAACAGGATACTGTGCTTGATGGACCTTGGTCTGACCCACTGTGGCATTTCTTATGTTCTTAAGTTCTTATGTAACCATTCTCCTCCCACCATCTCCTCTTTTTGCCCCATTTCCTTCTTTCTTAGTATCCCAACCCCACATCATACTTGGTCATCTCTCTCAACCCCTTCTCTTCCTGAAGATCCCTAAAATCTCCTATTTTTACTTCCCAAGCCAAGCCAAAAAAATCAACACACTTCTTGTCCCTTCTCCTCTTATTTCTTTTGATGATGACCTCTCTAATTATTTTGGCCATATGGACCGCAATCTGGCATGTAGACTGAGGTAGACCTGAAGGATTTGGGTTGAGAGGAGTAGCAGGGGATTCAGGGCTCTAGGTCTGCTCCGAGGAAGGATGCAGCAGGCAATCAGTCATGGACTATAGAGACTGGGACAGTCAAGATGCATCACAATTTGAGCTGCCAGTAGGGTTGCCAACTGGCCAGTTTTCATCCGGCCTGGTCGGTTTTTATATGGCCAGGCCAGCAGACTGTTAAAACCGGCACTTGAAAAGTCGTTTTTTTTGTGGCTGGTGGGCAAAACTGCCATCATAGGCAGGTTTCTGTTCTTCCGCCTATGAGGAGCTGCCATTCTGCCAGGCTGGGACTAATCAGCCGATAGAGCCAATGAGACAGCAGAGGGAGTGGACTAGGGAGTAATGGGAGCTGAGTAAGTCAGCCGAAGGAGCCAATGAGACAGCAGAGGGAGGGACTAGAGAGTAGTGGAAGCTGAGTAAAAGTCAGTCGATTGAGCCAATGAGACAACAGAGGGAGGGACTAGAGAGTAGTGGGAGCTGAGTAAAAGAAACTCAAATGAGCCAATGAGACAACAGAGGGAGGGACTAGGGAGTAGTGGAAGTTGAGTAAGTCAGCCAAAGGAGCCAATAAGACAACAGAGGGAGGGACTAGGAAGTAGTGGAGGGAGCTTCCAGCACGAGGTTTTTCATCCACTAGTGGAAAGAGAGAGCCAGTCAGTCACAGCCAGAGCCAGCCAAGTGACGGTGAGTGGGTCTGAACAGTGATACTGGACTTCCCAGGGTCTTAAAAAATATTTTGTTATATGAGGATGGTTACGTTGCTGTTGTGCTGTGCTGCACTGCCTGAACTCTGGTCCTTGATTCACTTAAATAAATGTCCATGTCATCACTTATTTTTAACTTCCAACTATTCAGATGCTCACTGCTGCCAAGGACAGTTCATATCAATATATATGCTTGCAGCCATTCAATGAAATGTCACTTAAACTCTCAGCATTATATATTTTATTAAACGCAAATCAGGCATACACTTATCAGGGTTTTTTTGTAACTCCTTGTCAGCATTTCAGTCTTCAAAACATGGCGCCTTGGTGTCCCTGCATCACCGTGGGTCCTGGGACTGACTGGCAGGTTAGTCACACCATGTAAGGGCAGCCCACCACTTTAGGTTTCATAGTTACCGCCTAAAGGAGTTAGCTCAATGAATGAAATCCGAGCTTTACACTGCCATGCATCACTCTAATGGCAGTCTTCAACCTGCAGTGCACTGAGCATGTTAGTGGTGAAGGATTGGAGTAGGTTCTTGTGTTGATTCTCTCAGTATATAGGATTATTTAGTTTAAGTAGCTCTCCTATTTGGGTAATATTATTCCATTTGGTCCACCTTGGGGGGCAGGAAGTTCATAAATAAATACACAGTGAGGTATACTAAACTGCAACTTTACTGAAATATCATTGAGCTTCAGCATTCACAGTATTTCCCAAGATGACACTCACAGTATTCACAGTTCTAATAATAGATCTATATAATCTCATTCTTTCACCTTTAGAGTTTCTCCCCTACAGCTGCCTACACTTGCCCTTGGTAATTTTTGTGGGTGGGGCTAGGGTGGAGTGTGGGTGGGACTGGGGGGCATGGCGGGGAATGGGCGGTGCATGGCAAACCCGACACCTCTGGCTTTTCTCGGTGAAAAAGTTGGCAAGCCTAGCTGCCAGCTCCCAATTCCTCAGATGGCCTTTGGGTGAGGTGCAGCTGGGGAGTGTCAGTCAAGGGTGCCTGCCCTCCTGGCTTTTTAATCATCAGCATTAAGAATAAAGCAAACCGCAGCAGAGCCTCACATACAAATGCGCTGCTAGAGTCTTTGCCAGTTCTGCCCCCCCAAGGCAACAGGAAGTGTACCTCAGAGGGGGCGGAACTGGCAGAGACTCTAGCAGCGCATCTGAGTGTGAGGCTCCACCGTAGTTTGTTCTATTTTTAGTGCTGACTCTGCCCGGGTTTGAGGAGAGGGGACATGCAGCTGCTAAATCCTATCAGGCAGAGTGAGGCAATGGAACTCCACAGGTGCGGGGCTAGGAACCCTAGAAGCTAAAGTTAAAATGTACTATAATATTGGAGAAATAAAACAAGAAATGCATACTGAACACAATACAAAGACATCAGCGATACATATTTCCCAAAGCTAACATATCCCAGTCAGGGCCAGCCAAACCCTCAGAGAAACTAGGTGGGTGCCTAGGCAGCAGTTTCTTGGGGGGTAAGCTAAACAATAGATTCTGACAGCCCAGGGGGGGAGGGGCATCTGCCTAAGGCACCAACATTTTGTACCAATTCTGGGGCCGGACCTGATTCCAGTTCAAAAAAGTCAAAATAAAATATCTTTTCCTACCTTTGTTGTCTGGGAATTTTATTTTCATTCATGATATCCCCAATCTCTTTTTTTCTGCTTTCCTCATCTGTCTTCTGCAACACTTTACATTTGTCCTTTCTCTTCTCTCCTCCTGCCCTTTTCCATTTCCTCTCTCCATCCCTCTTTGACATATTGATATTTCCCTTTTTGCTCTTTCCTCCATTTCTTTCTTTATTCCCTTTCCATCCACTCATATTTCACTCAGCCTCTAGTCCTCAATCTCTTTTTGACTTTTCACATACCTATCAGCTTTCTATCTCCTCCTCTTTGCTCCAGTCTAGTCCATCTCCCCTAGCTCTCCCATTTCCCTGTCTTTCTTTCCCTGGCCTCTTATTCTCTTTTTTCATCCACTCCCCATCACCATACTTCTACCCTCTTTACTCATCATCTTACAACCCCTCATATAGTTCTACCATGCCCAAAGTCTCACCCCCCCCCTGACAACACCTCCAGAGTCCATCTCGCTTCTTTCTCTTCCAGTCTCCACCCTTTTTCTTCCCCTCTCCATAGGCTAGAAGCTTCCTATCACCTCCACTTTCTCCATCCTAAGTAGCCCATCATCTCCCCCCTCTCTCCTCTTTCTTAGTCCAGCATCTCCTTTCTCTCTCTCCGTCCTGCTCCAGTCCAGCTCTGTACCCATGCCTTCTTCTGCATTGTCCACCCTCTCTGTGTCCCCTCTCTAATAACCCAGCATTTCCTTCTTCTTTCTCTGTCCTCTCTAATAGCCTAGCTTCTCCCTTCTGTAATAACCCAGCATCTCTTCTCTCTCTCCCCTCTGCAATAGCCCAGCATCTTCTTCCCTTCCCCCACAGCAAACGTCCCTCCTTCCTTGAGTTTGGCATCTCCCCTATCTCTCCCTGTTCCCCCACTCTCACCCCTTCAGTAATGCACTCCCCCCCTTTCTTTCAGGGACAAAACCCTTCTCAGCCAGCAGAAGCAGCTGGTGCGCTTATATCATTCCCTTCCAGTGTGCAATTTAATGGCACCGGAACTGAATGCTATAAGAAGCTCAATAGGGGCAGGCCATGGTCATGTGCTGTCTGCCTGCTGGGGCTATGATTGTGTTCACAGCCATGGCATTTCTTTTCTGTCAGGCTGTGATCACTGCCACAGCATTTTTCTGCTGCCATTGCTGTCTGCCAGGGCTGCAATCACATTCACAGCTGTGCGTTTCTTTGCACTTTGAGCCGTGGTCCAGCCATGGCAGTTATCTGCTGTCATGGTTTCTGTCTATCTCAGCACTCAAAGTCCTCGCCACCCCCTCAGGGCTGCTGCTAGAGCAGGTGCTACCTGTTAAGTGAGTTAAGCATGGCAGGGGGATGCCATTGCTAGCTGCTTTCCTCCCTCCTTCCTCCCCTGCCCTTCTATCACAAACAGATCCTGCCCAAGGGAACAGCAAATCCCTAGGGCAGGAGAGCAGGAGAGTTGTGCAAAGCCACATTCATGGCCCAGAACAAAAGATCCTACCCATGGGACTTGCTGCTCCCGTGGGCAGAAGAATTGCACAAGACCACAGTCGTGGACAAGAACAGAAGATCCTGCCTGTGGAAGCAGCAAGTCCCACAGGTAGAAGAGTTGCCGGGCAGATCATGCCTGCTGCAAGGCCCAAGGTAGGAGTGTAAAGGCAAATGGAGAGCAGGGGGGTGAGTGTGCACAAGGGAAGTGAAAGAGGCACAAGAGTATGGGAAGGTGAACAAACCATTGGGGAACCGCAAGAGAGGGGTGGGAGAGTGGGAGGAAGATAATGGACATGGGGATGGAAGGCTAAGGAGATGGGGATACTGGACACAGAGGGGGCATAGAGAGTTAGAGAGGAAATGAAGGTGAAGTGAAAATGCTGCACTCAGCAGTATCACAGGAAAACAGAGGGCAGATGCTGGACAAGGTGGCTCAGAGGAAAACGGAAGATTCTGGACATGGGGGGGGGGGGCATTGGGAGATGCTGCATGTGGAGCGGCACAGGGAGACAGAGGGGAGATGCTAGATGCAGGGTAGAATAGGGAGACAGAGGGGAGATGCTAGATGCAGGGTAGAATAGGGAGGCAGAGGGGAGATGCTAGATGCAGGGTAGAATAGGGAGACAGAGGGGAGATGCTAGATGCAGGGTAGAATAGGGAGGCAGAGGGGAGATGCTAGATGCAGGGTAGAATAGGGAGACAGAGGGGAGATGCTAGATGCGGGGTAGAATAGGGAGACAGAGGGGAGATGCTAGATGCGGGGTAGAATAGGGAGGCAGAGGGGAGATGCTAGATGCAGGGTAGAATAGGGAGACAGAGGGGAGATGCTAGATGCAGGGTAGAATAGGGAGACAGAGGGGAGATGCTAGATGCAGGGTAGAATAGGGAGGCAGAGGGGAGATGCTAGATGCAGGGTAGAATAGGGAGACAGAGGGGAGATGCTAGATGCATGGTAGAATAGGGAGACAGAGGGGAGATGCTAGATGCAGGGTAGAATAGGGAGACAGAGGGGAGATGCTAGATGCAGGGTAGAATAGGGAGACAGAGGGGAGATGCTAGATGCAGGGTAGAATAGGGAGACAGAGGGGAGATGCTAGATGCAGGGTAGAATAGGGAGACAGAGGGGAGATGCTAGATGCAGGGTAGAATAGGGAGACAGAGGGGAGATGCTAGATGCAGGGTAGAATAGGGAGACAGAGGGGAGATGCTAGATGCAGGGTAGAATAGGGAGACAGAGGGGAGATGCTAGATGCAGGGTAGAATAGGGAGACAGAGGGGAGATGCTAGATGCAGGGTAGAATAGGGAGGCAGAGGGGAGATGCTAGATGCAGGGTAGAATAGGGAGACAGAGGGGAGATGCTAGATGCAGGGTAGAATAGGGAGACAGAGGGGAGATGCTAGATGCAGGGTAGAATAGGGAGGCAGAGGGGAGATGCTAGATGCAGGGTAGAATAGGGAGGCAGAGGGGAGATGCTAGATGCAGGGTAGAATAGGGAGGCAGAGGGGAGATGCTAGATGCAGGGTAGAATAGGGAGACAGAGGGGAGATGCTAGATGCAGGGTAGAATAGGGAGACAGAGGGGAGATGCTAGATGCAGGGTAGAATAGGGAGACAGAGGGGAGATGCTAGATGCATGGTAGAATAGGGAGACAGAGGGGAGATGCTAGATGCAGGGTAGAATAGGGAGGCAGAGGGGAGATGATAGATGCAGGGTAGAATAGGGAAACAGAGGGAGATGCTTGATGCATGGTAGAATTGGGAGACAGAGGGGAGATGCTAGATGCAGGGTAGAATAGGGAGACAGAGGGGAGATGCTAGATGCAGGGTAGATTAGGGAGGCAGAGGGGAGATGCTAGATGCAGGGTAGAATAGGAAAACAGAGGGGAGATGCTAGATGCAGGGTAGAATAGGGAGGCAGAGGGGAGATGATAGATGCAGGGTAGAATAGGAAAACAGAGGGGAGATGCTAGATGCAGGGTAGAATAGGGAGGCAGAGGGGAGATGCTAGATGCAGGGTAGAATAGGGAGACAGAGGGGAGATGCTAGATGCAGGGTAGAATAGGGAGGCAGAGGGGAGATGCTAGATGCAGGGTAGAATAGGGAGGCAGAGGGAAGATGCTAGATGCAGGGTAGAATAGGGAGGCAGAGGGGAGATGCTAGATGCAGGGTAGAATAGGGAGACAGAGGGGAGATGCTAGATGCAGGGTAGAATAGGGAGACAGAGGGGAGATGCTAGATGCAGGGTAGAATAGGGAGACAGAGGGGAGATGCTAGATGCAGGGTAGAATAGGGAGGCAGAGGGGAGATGCTAGATGCAGGGTAGAATAGGGAGAAAGAGGGGAGATGCTAGATGCAGGGTAGATAGAATAGGGAGCCAGAGGGGAGATGCTAGATGCAGGGTAGAATAGGGAGACAGAGGGGAGATGCTAGATGCAGGGTAGAATAGGGACACAGGGGAGATGCTAGATGCAGGGTAGAATAGGGAGACAGAGGGGAGATGCTAGATGCAGGGTAGAATAGGGAGGCAGAGGGGAGATGCTAGATGCAGGGTAGAATAGGGAGACAGAGGGGAGATGCTAGATGCAGGGTAGAATAGGGAGGCAGAGGGGAGATGCTAGATGCAGGGTAGAATAGGGAGGCAGAGGGGAGATGCTAGATGCAGGGTAGAATAGGGAGGCAGAGGGGAGATGCTAGATGCAGGGTAGAATAGGGAAACAGAGGGGAGATGCTAGATGCAGGGTAGAATAGGGAGGCAGAGGGGAGATGCTAGATGCAGGGTACAATAGGAAAACAGAGGGGAGATGCTAGATGCAGGGTAGAATAGGGAGGCAGAGGGGAGATGCTAGATGCAGGGTAGAATAGGGAAACAGAGGGGAGATGCTAGATGCAGGGTAGAATAGGGAGACAGAGGGGAGATGCTAGATGCAGGGTAGAATAGGGAAACAGAGGGGAGATGCTAGATGCAGGGTAGAATAGGGAGGCAGAGGGGAGATGCTAGATGCATGGTAGAATAGGGAGACAGATGGGAGATGCTAGATGCAGGGTAGAATAGGGAGACAGAGGGGAGATGCTAGATGCAGGGTAGAATAGGGAAACAGAGGGGACATGCTAGATGCAGGGTAGAATAGGGAGGCAGAGGGGAGATGCTAGATGCAGGGTAGAATAGGGAGACAGAGGGGAGATGCTAGATGCAGGGTAGAATAGGGAGGCAGAGGGGAGATGCTAGATGCAGGGTAGAATAGGGAGACAGAGGGGAGATGCTAGATGCAGGGTGGAATAGGGAGGCAGAGGGGAGATGCTAGATGCAGGGTAGAATAGGGAAACAGAGGGGAGATGCTAGATGCAGGGTAGAATAGGGAGGCAGAGGGGAGATGCTAGATGCAGGGTAGAATAGGGAGGCAGAGGGGAGATGCTAGATGCAGGGTAGAATAGGGAGGCAGAGGGGAGATGCTAGATGCAGGGTAGAATAGGGAGGCAGAGGGGAGATGCTAGATGCAGGGTAGAATAGGTAGGCAGAGGGGAGATGCTAGATGCAGGGTAGAATGGGGAGACAGAGGGGAGATGCTAGATGCAGGGAGACAGAGGGGAGATGCTAGATGCAGGGTAGAATAGGGAAACAGAGGGGAGATGCTAGATGCAGGGTAGAATATGGAGGCAGAGGGGAGATGCTAGATGCAGGGTAGAATAGGGAGACAGAGGGGAGATGCTAGATGCAGGGTAGAATAGGGAGACAGAGGGGAGATGCTAGATGCAGGGTAGAATAGGGAGACAGAGGGGAGATGCTAGATGCAGGGTAGAATAGGGAAACAGAGGGGAGATGCTAGATGCAGGGTAGAATAGGGAAACAGAGGGGAGATGCTAGATGCAGGGTAGAATAGGGAGGCAGAGGGGAGATGATATATGCAGTCTAGAATAGGGGACAGAGGGGAGATGCTAGATGCAGGGTAGAATGGGGAGGCAGAGGGGAGATGCTAGATGCAGGGTATAGAATAGGGAGGCAGAGGGGAGATGCTAGATGCAGGGTAGAATAGGGAGGCAGAGGGGAGATGCTAGATGCAGGGTAGAATAGGGAGGCAGAGGGGAGATGCTAGATGCAGGGTAGAATAGGGAGACAGAGGGGAGATGCTAGATGCAGGGTAGAATAGGGAGACAGAGGGGAGATGCTAGATGCAGGGTAGAATAGGGAGACAGAGGGGAGATGCTAGATGCAGGGTAGAATAGGGAAACAGAGGGGAGATGCTAGATGCAGGGTAGAATAGGGAAACAGAGGGGAGATGCTAGATGCAGGGTAGAATAGGGAGGCAGAGGGGAGATGCTAGATGCAGGGTAGAATAGGGAGACAGAGGGGAGATGCTAGATGCAGGGTAGAATAGGGAGACAGAGGGGAGATGCTAGATGCAGGGAAGAATAGGGAAAAAGTGGGGAGATGCTATATGCAGGGTTGTATAGGGAGTAAGTGGGTAGATGCTAGATGCAGGGTAGAATAGGGAGACAGAGGGGAGATGATAGATGCAGGGAGACAGAGGGGAGATGCTAGATGCAGGGTAGAATAGGGAAACAGAGGGGAGATGCTAGATGCAGGGTAGAATAGGGAAACAGAGGGGAGATGCTAGATGCAGGGTAGAATAGGGAGACCGAGGGGAGATGCTAGCTGCAGGGTAGAATTGGGAGACAGAGGGGAGATGCTAGATGCAGGGTAGAATGGGGAGGCAGAGGGGAGATGCTAGATGCAGGGTAGAATAGGGAGGCAGAGGGGAGATGCTAGATGCAGGTAGAATAGGGAGGCAGAGGGGAGATGCTAGATGCAGGGTAGAATAGGGAGGCAGAGGGGAGATGCTAGATGCAGGGTAGAATAGGGAAACAGAGGGGAGATGCTAGATGCAGGGTAGAATAGGGAGACAGAGGGGAGATGCTAGATGCAGGGTAGAATAGGGAGACAGAGGGGAGATGCTAGATGCAGGGTAGAATAGGGAGACAGAGGGGAGATGCTAGATGCAGGGTAGAATAGGGAAACAGAGGGGAGATGCTAGATGCAGGGTAGAATAGGGAAACAGGAGGGGAGATGCTAGCTGGAGGGTAGATTAGTGTGGCAGAGGGGAGATGCTAGATGCAGGGTAGAATAGGGAGACAGAGGGGAGATGTAGATGCAGGGTAGAATAGGGAGACAGAGGGAGATGCTAGATGCAGGGTAGAATAGGAGGCAGAGAGGAGATGCTAGATGCAGGGTAGAATAGGGAGAACAGAGGGGAGATGCTAGATGCAGGTAGAATAGGGAGGCAGAGGGGAGATGCTAGATGCAGGGTAGAATAGGGAGGCAGAGGGGAGAGATGCTAGATGCAGGGTAGAATAGAAAACAGAGGGGAGATGCTAGATGCAGGGTAGAATAGGGAGACAGAGGGGAGATGCTAGATGCAGGGTAGAATAGGGAAAAGATGCAGGGTAGAATAGGGAAACAGAGGGGAGATGCTAGATGCAGGGTAGAATAGGGAAACAGAGGGGAGATGCAATATGCAGTGTAGAATAGAGGGGAGATGCTAAATGCAGGGTAGAATAGGGAGGCAGAGGGGAGATGCTAGATGCAGGGTAGAATAGGGAGGCAGAGGGGAGATGCTAGATGCAGGGTAGAATAGGGAGACAGAGGGGAGATGCTAGATGCAGGGTAGAATAGGGAAACAGAGGGGAGATGCTAGATGCAGGGTAGAATAGGGAAACAGAGGGGAGATGCTAGATGCAGGGTAGAATAGGGAGGCAGAGGGGAGATGCTAGATGCAGGGTAGAATAGGGAACAGAGGGGAGATGCTAGATGCAGGGTAGAATAGGGAGACAGAGGGGAGATGCTAGATGCAGGGTAGAATAGGGAAACAGAGGGGAGATGCTAGATGCAGGGTAGAATAGGGAGACAGAGGGGAGATGCTAGATGCAGGGTAGAATAGGGAGACAGAGGGGAGATGCTAGATGCAGGGTAGAATAGGGAGACAGAGGGGAGATGCTAGATGCAGGGTAGAATAGGGAAACAGAGGGGAGATGCTAGATGCAGGGTAGAATAGGGAGCCAGAGGGGAGATGCTAGATGCACGGTAGAATAGGGAGGCAGTGGGGAGATGCTAGATGCAGGTTAGAATACGGAGCAGAGGGGAGATGCTAGATGCAGGGTAGAATAGGGGAACAGAGGGGAGATGCTAGATGCAGGGTAGAATAGGGAACAGAGGGGAGATGCTAGATGCAGGTAGAATAGGGAGGCAGAGGGGAGATGCTAGATGCAGGTAGAATAGGGAGACAGAGGGGAGATGCTAGATGCAGGGTAGAATAGGGAGACAGAGGGGAGATGCTAGATGCAGGGTAGAATAGGGAGGCAGAGGGGAGATGCTAGATGCAGGGTAGAATAGGGATTCAGAGGGGAGATGCTAGATGCAGGGTAGAATAGGGAGGCAGAGGGGAGATGCTAGATGCAGGGTAGAATAGGGAAACAGAGGGGAGATGCTAGATGCAGGGTAGAATAGGGAGGCAGAGGGGAGATGCTAGATGCAGGGTAGAATAGGGAGACAGAGGGGAGATGCTAGATGCAGGGTAGAATAGGGAGGCAGAGGGGAGATGCTAGATGCAGGGTAGAATAGGGAGACAGAGGGGAGATGCTAGATGCAGGGTAGAATAGGGAGGCAGAGGGGAGATGCTAGATGCAGGGTAGAATAGGGAAACAGAGGGGAGATGCTAGATGCAGGGTAGAATAGGGAGGCAGAGGGGAGATGCTAGATGCAGGGTAGAATAGGGAGACAGAGGGGAGATGCTAGATGCAGGGTAGAATAGGGACACAGAGGGGAGATGCTAGATGCAGGGTAGAATAGGGAGGCAGAGGGGAGATGCTAGATGCAGGTAGAATAGGGAGGCAGAGGGGAGATGCTAGATGCAGGGTAGAATAGGGAGACAGAGGGGAGATGCTAGATGCAGGGTAGAATAGGGAGGCAGAGTGGAGATGCTAGATGCAGGGTAGAATAGGGAAACAGAGGGGAGATGCTAGATGCAGGGTAGAATAGGGAGGCAGAGGGGAGATGCTAGATGCAGGGTACAATAGGAACACAGAGGGGAGATGCTAGATGCAGGGTAGAATAGGGAGACAGAGGGGAGATGCTAGATGCAGGGTAGAATAGGGAGACATTGGGTTGATGCTAGATGCAGGGTAGAATAGGGAGACAGAGGGGAGATGCTAGATGCAGGGTAGAATAGGGAGGCAGAGGGGAGATGCTAGATGCAGGGTAGAATAGGGAGACAGAGGGGAGATGCTAGATGCAGGGTAGAATAGGGAGACAGAGGGGAGATGCTAGATGCAGGGTAGAATAGGGAGCCAGAGGGGAGATGCTAGATGCAGGGTAGAATAGGGATACAGAGGGGAGATGCTAGATGCAGGGTAGAATAGGGAGGCAGAGGGGAGATGCTAGATGCAGGGTAGAATAGGGAGACAGAGGGGAGATGCTAGATGCAGGGTAGAATAGGGAGACAGAGGGGAGATGCTAGATGCAGGGTAGAATAGGGAGGCAGAGGGGAGATGCTAGATGCAGGGTAGAATAGGGAGGCAGAGGGGAGATGCTAGATGCAGGGTAGAATAGGTAGACAGAGGGGAGATGCTAGATGCAGGGTAGAATAGGGAGACAGAGGGGAGATGCTAGATGCAGGGTAGAATAGGGAAACAGAGGGGAGATGCTAGATACAGGGTAGAATAGGGAAACAGAGGGGAGATGCTAGATGCAGGGTAGAATAGGAAACAGAGGGGAGATGCTAGATGCAGGGTAGAATAGGGAGACAGAGGGGAGATGCTAGATGCAGGTCAGAATCGGGAGGCAGAGGGGAGATGCTAGATGCAGGGTAGAATAGGGAGACAGAGGGGAGATGCTAGATGCAGGGTAGAATAGGGAGACAGAGGGGAGATGCTAGATGCAGGGTAGAATAGGGAGGCAGAGGGGAGATGCTAGATGCAGGGTAGAATAGGGAGGCAGAGGGGAGATGCTAGATGCAGGGTAGAATAGGGAGACAGAGGGGAGATGCTAGATGCAGGGTAGAATAGGGAGGCAGAGGGGAGATGCTAGATGCAGGGTAGAATAGGGAAACAGAGGGGAGATGCTAGATGCAGGGTAGAATAGGGAGGCAGAGGGGAGATGCTAGATGCAGGGTAGAATAGGTAAACAGAGGGGAGATGCTAGATGCAGGGTAGAATAGGGAGACAGAGGGGAGATGCTAGATGCAGGGTAGAATAGGGAGGCAGAGGGGAGATGCTAGATGCAGGGTAGAATAGGAAAACAGAGGGAGATGCTAGATGCAGGGTAGAATAGGAAACAGAGGGGAGATGCTAGATGCAGGGTAGAATAGGGAGGCAGAGGGGAGATGCTAGATGCAGGGTAGAATAGGGAAACAGAGGGGAGATGCTAGATGCAGGGTAGAATAGGGAGGCAGAGGGGAGATGCTAGATGCAGGGTAGAATAGGGAGGCAGAGGGGAGATGCTAGATGCAGGGTAGAATAGGGAGGCAGAGGGGAGATGCTAGATGCAGGTAGAATAGGGAGACAGAGGGGAGATGCTAGATGCAGGTAGAATAGGGAGGCAGAGGGGAGATGCTAGATGCAGGGTAGAATAGGGAAACAGAGGGAGATGCTAGATGCAGGGTAGAATAGGGAGGCAGAGGGGAGATGCTAGATGCAGGGTAGAATAGGAGACAGAGGGGAGATGCTAGATGCAGGGTAGAATAGGGAGACAGAGGGGAGATGCTAGATGCAGGGTAGAATAGGTAAACAGAGGGGAGATGCTAGATGCAGGGTAGAATAGGGAAACAGAGGGGAGATGCTAGATGCAGGGTAGAATAGGGAGACAGAGGGGAGATGCTAGATGCAGGTAGAATAGGAGACAGAGGGGTGATGCTAGATGCAGGGTAGAATAGGGAGGCAGAGGGGAGATGCTAGATGCAGGGTAGAATAGGAAAACAGAGGGGAGATGCTAGATGCAGGGTAGAATAGGGAGACAGAGGGGAGATGCTAGATGCAGGGTAGAATAGGAAAACAGAGGGGAGATGCTAGATGCAGGGTAGAATAGGAAAACAGAGGGGAGATGCTAGATGCAGGGTAGAATAGGGAGGCAGAGGGGAGATGCTAGATGCAGGGTAGAATAGGGAGACAGAGGGGAGATGCTAGATGCAGGGTAGAATAGGGAGAGAGAGGTTAGATTCTAGTTGCAGGTAAGAATAGGGAACAGAGGGGAGATGCTAGATGCAGGGTAGAATAGGGAAACAGAGGGGAGATGCTAGATGCAGGGTAGAATAGGGAGGCAGAGGGGAGATGCTAGATGCAGGGTAGAATAGGGAGACAGAGGGGAGATGCTAGATGCAGGGTATAATAGGGAGGCAGATGGGAGATGCTAGATGCAGGGTAGAATAGGGAGACAGAGGGGAGATGCTAGATGCAGGGTAGAATAGGGAGACAGAGGGGAGATGCTAGATGCAGGGTAGAATAGGGAGGCAGAGGGGAGATGCTAGATGCAGGGTAGAATAGGGAGACAGAGGGGAGATGCTAGATGCAGGGTAGAATAGGGAGGCAGAGGGGAGATGCTAGATGCAGGGTAGAATAGGGAGACAGAGGGGAGATGCTAGATGCAGGGTAGAATAGGGAGGCAGAGGGGAGATGCTTGATGCATGGTAGAATAGGGAAACAGAGGGGAGATGCTAGATGCAGGGTAGAATAGGGAGGCAGAGGGGAGATGCTAGATGCAGGGTAGAATAGGGAGGCAGAGGGGAGATGCTAGATGCAGGGTAGAATAGGAAAACAGAGGGGAGATGCTAGATGCAGGTAGAATAGGGAGGCAGAGGGGAGATGCTAGATGCAGGGTAGAATAGGAAAACAGAGGGGAGATGCTAGATGCAGGGTAGAATAGGGAGGCAGAGGGGAGATGCTAGATGCAGGGTAGAATAGGGAAACAGAGGGGAGATGCTAGATGCAGGGTAGAATAGGGAGACAGAGGGGAGATGCTAGATGCAGGGTATAATAGAATAGGGAAACAGAGGGGAGATGCTAGATGCAGGGTAGAATAGGGAGGCAGAGGGGAGATGCTAGATGCATGGTAGAATAGGGAGACAGAGGGGAGATGCTAGATGCAGGGTAGAATAGGGAGACAGAGGGGAGATGCTAGATGCAGGGTAGAATAGGGAAACAGAGGGGAGATGCTAGATGCAGGGTAGAATAGGGAGGCAGAGGGGAGATGCTAGATGCAGGGTAGAATAGGGAGACAGAGGGGAGATGCTAGATGCAGGGTAGAATAGGGAGGCAGAGGGGAGATGCTAGATGCAGGGTAGAATAGGGAGACAGAGGGGAGATGCTAGATGCAGGGTGGAATAGGGAGGCAGAGGGGAGATGCTAGATGCAGGGTAGAATAGGGAAACAGAGGGGAGATGCTAGATGCAGGTAGAATAGGAGGCAGAGGGGAGATGCTAGATGCAGGGTAGAATAGGGAGGCAGAGGGAGATGCTAGATGCAGGGTAGAATAGGGAGGCAGAGGGGAGATGCTAGATGCAGGGTAGAATAGGAAACAGAGGGAGATGCTAGATGCAGGGTAGAATAGGGAGGCAGAGGGGAGATGCTAGATGCAGGGTAGAATAGGGAAACAGAGGGGAGATGCTCGATGCAGGGTAGAATAGGGAGACAGAGGGAGATGCTAGATACAGGGTAGAATAGGGAAACAGAGGGGAGATGCTAGATGCAGGGTAGAATAGGGAGGCAGAGGGGAGATGCTAGATGCAGGGTAGAATAGGGAGACAGAGGGGAGATGCTAGATGCAGGGTAGAATAGGGAGACAGAGGGGAGATGCTAGATGCAGGGTAGAATAGGGAACCAGAGGGGAGATGCTAGATGCAGGGTAGAATAGGGAGGCAGAGGGGAGATGCTAGATGCAGGGTAGAATAGGGAGACAGAGGGGAGATGCTAGATGCAGGGTAGAATAGGGAGGCAGAGGGGAGATGCTAGATGCAGGGTAGAATAGGGAGACAGAGGGGAGATGCTAGATGCAGGGTGGAATAGGGAGGCAGAGGGGAGATGCTAGATGCAGGGTAGAATAGGGAAACAGAGGGGAGATGCTAGATGCAGGGTAGAATAGGGAGGCAGAGGGGAGATGCTAGATGCAGGGTAGAATAGGGAAACAGAGGGGAGATGCTAGATGCAGGGTAGAATAGGGAGACAGAGGGGAGATGCTAGATGCAGGGTAGAATAGGGAAACAGAGGGGAGATGCTAGATGCAGGGTAGAATAGGGAAACAGAGGGGAGATGCTAGATGCAGGGTAGAATAGGGAGGCAGAGGGGAGATGCTAGATGCAGGGTAGAATAGGGAGACAGAGGGGAGATGCTAGATGCAGGGTAGAATAGGGAGACAGAGGGGAGATGCTAGATGCAGGGTAGAATAGGGAGGCAGAGAGGAGATGCTAGATGCAGGGTAGAATAGGGAGACAGAGGGGAGATGCTAGATGCAGGGTAGAGTAGGGAGGCAGAGGGGAGATGCTAGATGCAGGGTAGAATAGGGAGGCAGAGGGGAGATGCTAGATGCAGGGTAGAATAGGGAGGCAGAGGGGAGATGCTAGATGCAGGGTAGAATAGGGAGACAGAGGGGAGATGCTAGATGCAGGGTAGAATAGGGAAACAGAGGGGAGATGCTAGATGCAGGGTAGAATATGGAGGCAGAGGGGAGATGCTAGATGCAGGGTAGAATAGGGAGGCAGAGGGGAGAGGCTAGATGCAGGGTAGAATAGGAAAACAGAGGGGAGATGCTAGATGCAGGGTAGAATAGGGAGGCAGAGGGGAGATGCTAGATGCAGGGTAGAATAGGGAAACAGAGGGGAGATGCTAGATGCGGGGTAGAATAGGGAGACAGAGGGGAGATGCTAGATGCAGGGTAGAATAGGGAGGCAGAGGGGAGATGCTAGATGCAGGGTAGAATAGGGAGACAGAGGGGAGATGCTAGATGCAGGGTAGAAAAGGGAGGCAGAGGGGAGATGCTAGATGCAGGGTAGAATAGGGAGACAGAGGGGAGATGCTAGATGCATGGTAGAATAGGGAGACAGAGGGGAGATGCTAGATGCAGGGTAGAATAGGGAGGCAGAGGGGAGATGCTAGATGCAGGGTAGAATAGGGAGGCAGAGGGGAGATGCTAGATGCAGGGTAGAATAGGGAGACAGAGGGGAGATGCTAGATGCAGGGTAGAATAGGGAGACAGAGGGGAGATGCTAGATGCAGGGTAGAATAGGGAGGCAGAGGGGAGATGCTAGATGCAGGGTAGACTAGGGAGGCAGAGGGGAGATGCTAGATGCAGGGTGGAATAGGGAGGCAGAGGGGAGATGCTAGATGCAGGGTAGAATAGGGAAACAGAGGGGAGATGCTAGATGCAGGGTAGAATAGGGAGACAGAGGGGAGATGCTAGATGCAGGGTAGAATAGGGAGACAGAGGGGAGATGCTAGATGAAGGGTAGAATATGGATAAAGAGGGGAGATGCTAGCTGCAGGGTAGAATAGGGACGCAGAGGGGAGATGCTAGATGCAGGGTAGAATAGGGAGACAGAGGGAGATGCTAGATGCAGGGTAGAATAGGGAGACAGAGGGAGATGCTAGATGCATGGTAGAATAGGGAGACAGAGGGGAGATGCTAGATGCAGGGTAGAATAGGGAGACAGAGGGGAGATGCTAGATGCAGGGTAGAATAGGGAAACAGAGGGGAGATGCTAGATGCAGGGTAGAATAGGGAGGCAGAGGGGAGATGCTAGATGCAGGGTAGAATAGGGAGACAGAGGGGAGATGCTAGATGCAGGGTAGAATAGGGAGACAGAGGGGAGATGCTAGATGCAGGGTAGAATAGGACAGAGGGGAGATGCTAGATGCAGGGTGGAATAGGGAGGCAGAGGGGAGATGCTAGATGCAGTGTAGAATAGTGAAACAGAGTGTAGATTCTAGATGCAGGGTAGAATAGGGAGGCAGAGAGGAGATGCTAGATGCAGGGTAGAATAGGGAGACAGAGGGGAGATGCTAGATGCAGGGTAGAATAGGGAGGCAGAGGGGAGATGCTAGATGCAGGGTAGAATAGGGAGGCAGAGGGAGATGCTAGATGCAGGGTAGAATAGGGAGGCAGAGGGGAGATGCTAGATGCAGGGTAGAATAGGGAGACAGAGGGGAGATGCTAGATGCAGGGCAGAATAGGGAGACAGAGGGGAGATGCTAGATGCAGGGTAGAATAGGGAGACAGAGGGGAGATGCTAGATGCAGGGTAGAATAGGGAGACAGAGGGGAGATGCTAGATGCAGGGTAGAATAGAATAGGGAGTCAGAGGGGAGATGCTAGATGCAGGGTAGAATAGGGAAACAGAGGGGAGATGCTAGATGCAGGGTAGAATAGGGAGACAGAGGGGAGATGCTAGATGCAGGGTAGAATAGGAAATCAGAGGGGAGATGCTAGATGCAGGGTAGAATAGGGAGGCAGAGGGGAGATGCTAGATGCAGGGTAGAATAGGGAGGCAGAGGGGAGATGCTAGATGCAGGGTAGAATAGGGAGACAGAGGGGAGATGCTAGATGCAGGGTAGAATAGGGAGGCAGAGGGGAGATGCTAGATGCAGGGTAGAATAGTGAGGCAGAGGGGAGATGCTAGATGCAGGGTAGAATAGGGAGGCAGAGGGGAGATGCTAGATGCAGGGTAGAATAGGGAGGCAGAGGGGAGATGCTAGATGCAGGGTAGAATGGAGGCAGAGGGGAGATGCAAGATGCAGGCTAGAATAGGGAGGCAGAGGGGAGATGCTAGATGCAGGGTAGAATAGAGAGGCAGAGGGGAGATGCTAGATGCAGGGTAGAATAGGGAGGCAGAGGGGAGATGCTAGATGCAGGGTAGAATAGGGAAACAGGGGAGATGCTAGATGCAGGGTAGAATAGGGAGACAGAGGGGAGATGCTAGATGCAGGGTAGAATAGGGAGACAGAGGGGAGATGCTAGATGCAGGGTAGAATAGGGAGGCAGAGGGGAGATGCTAGATGCAGGGTAGAATAGAGAGGCAGAGGGGAGATGCTAGATGCAGGGTAGAATAGGGAGGCGGAGGGGAGATGCTAGATGCAGGGTAGAATAGGGAGTCAGAGGGGAGATGCTAGATGCAGGGTAGAATAGGGAGGCAGAGGGGAGATGCTAGATGCAGGGTGGAATAGGGAGGCAGAGGGGAGATGCTAGATGCAGGGTAGAATAGGGAAACAGAGGGGAGATGCTAGAAGCAGGGGATAATAGGGAAACAGTGGAGATGCTAGATGCAGGGTAGAATAGGGAGGCAGAGGGAGATGCTAGATGCAGGGTAGAATAGTGAGGCAGAGGGGAGATGCTAGATGCAGGGTAGAATAGAGAGGCAGAGGGGAGATGCTAGATGCAGGGTAGAATAGGGAGGCGGAGGGGAGATGCTAGATGCAGGGTAGAATAGGGAGGCGGAGGGGAGATGCTAGATGCAGGGTAGAATAGGGAGGCGGAGGGGAGATGCTAGATGCAGGGTGGAATAGGGAGGCAGAGGGGAGATGCTAGATGCAGGGTAGAATAGGGAAACAGAGGGGAGATGCTAGATGCAGGGTAGAATAGGGAAACAGAGGGGAGATGCTAGATGCAGGGTAGAATAGGGAGGCAGAGGGGAGATGCTAGATGCAGGGTAGAATAGGGAGGCAGAGGGGAGATGCTAGATGCAGGGTAGAATAGGGAAACAGGGGAGATGCTAGATGCAGGGTAGAATAGGGAGACAGAGGGGAGATGCTAGATGCAGGGTAGAATAGGGAGGCAGAGGGGAAATGCTAGACATGGGGGCTAGGGAGATCAAGGGGAAATACTGGACATGGGAAGTAGGTATAGGGCACAGGGAGAAGCAAGGAGAGGAGATATTTGACAAGGAGTGGGGATGCTGGGCAAAGGGATATAGGGAGATTATGGGAAGATGCTGGACATGGGGTGGGGGTGGAACAGAGGGAAACAGGGGAGATGCAGGGTAGTGGGGTAATAGGAAGAGAGAGAGAGAAGATTGACACGTGGATAAGTAGAGTGAGAAAGAAATGGAGAGATGCTGGACATGGGAGTAATAGGGGAGGGAATAGCATGGAGAGGAGAAATGCTGGACAAAGGGGGAGGGGAACACAAAAGACAGTAGAAAAAGACCACACGGCCTATCTAGTCTGCCTTTCCATATAAACTACCATAGTCCCCTTTTGACTTGATAGATCTTCTGTGTTGGTCCCATGCTTTTTTGAAGTCAGATACTGTCTTTATCTCTATCACCTCCACTGGGAGACTATTATACGCATCTACCACTCTTTCCATAAAGAAATATGTCCGCATATTACTCCTGAGTCTATCCCTTTTCACCTTCCCCGTATGTCCCCTTGTAGCGAAGGGTGCTTTCAATCGAAAGAGGCTCTCCTCTTGGGCATTTATGCTATGGAGATATTTAAATGTCTCTATCATATCTCCTCTATACCGCCTTTCCTCTAACGTAAACATACTAAGATGTTTAAGTCTGTCCTCATATGCTTCATAGCGAAGTCCACTAATGATTTTAGTAGCCACACTCTGCACAGACTCCATCCTTTTTATATATTTTCAAGGTGCGCTCTCCAGAATTGCACACAATACTCCAAAAGAGGTCGCACCAGAGAACTATACAAAGGCACTGTCACCTCCTTTTTTTCTGCTGTCCAATCCTCTCCCTATGCACCCAAGCATCCTTCTAGCTTTCGTTGTTGTCTTTTCTACCTGTTTAGCCACCTTGAGATCATCAGAAACAATCACACCTCAGTCCCGCTTTTCTTTCGTGCACAGAAGTACTTTGCCCCTACACTGTACCACTCTTGAATTTTTGCAGCACGAGTGAATGACCCTGCATTTTTTAGCATTAAATATCAGCTGCCAAATTCTTGACCATTCCTCAGGCTTAGCTAGATCCTTTCTCATGTTATCTACTCCTTCCTGGGTTTCCGCTCTATTGCAGATTTTGGTATCCTCAAACAAGCAAACCTTACCTGACGGCCCTTCCACAATATCACTAACAAAGATGTTAAAAAGAATCTGTCCTTACAATTCCCCATCTCCCCTGCAGAAGGGATTTGAGAGCTTTCCTGCCATTTCATGGCGCAGTGCTGAATGATGCTACCTACTGGTACTTCACACTATACATATACTAATGTACTAGAATCCTGTTTAAGGCGGTGACCAATCTAGGTCAAAGGTACATGGCAAGATCCCAAAATATAGGAAGATTTCATTATTACTTATCTCCAAGTCTATCTACTAATAATGGTTTGAGGACTTTTCCTCCAGGAACTTTTCCAGTCCTTTTTTAAACAAAGCAACACTAACTGCTTTTAACACATCCTCCAGCAATGAATTCTAGGGCTTGATTATATGTTGAGTGAAAAAATACTTTCTCCTATTTGTTTTAAATGTACTGCTTACTAACTTCATGGTATGTCTCCTTTTCTTTGTACTTTTTGAAAGAGTAAACAATTGATTAAAGTTTACTTATTCTATTCCATTCAGGATTTTATAGACTTTGTAAGATACCAGAGGATAAATGGAGCCTGATGAGCATGTCAGAGCTCAAGATAGAAGGGGGGAGGGGAGGAGGGATTTTTATTTGAAGTACTCATGGGCAAGAAGATAGGACAGGAGGGAATACTGGGAGAATGATTGGAAAAAAATATTCTGAAAAAAAACATGTTAGCATTTACCCTGAGGAGAGAAAGTGGTCAATGAGTTAGAAACTAAAAGAAATATATAATCACCAATTGTACTTACGTAGGCATAGCACCTTTTGGAAGTCCTAGTGCATTGAGGGAGGTTGGAGATTGCTGGGATGGTAACATGGAACTGAGGAAAGCTGCTGGTGACTGGCTGGAATTAGAAAATCTACTGGTTGGGGAAGGAGAAGGACTGTAGGTTGGTGAAGAAGCTGCAACAGGAAGGGGTGGGGGAGGAGGGGGTAGTGAGAAGGAATCAGAGATTGCATAAGTAGCAGTTGGACTAATGACTGGTGGAGGAGGAGGAGGGGGCGAAGGTGAGGATGGAGACCATAATTGATCGCCTTCATATGCAAATGGTTGGGAGAATGGGGGAACTGGCACTCTACCAAACTGTTTTTGAGTGCTGGGTGGAGACATAGGAGATGGAAGGCTGGAAGTGGAGGAACCAGAAGAAGGAGTCACATAACCTGAGGCTGGACTCATGCTCTGAGCAGCAATAAACTGTTTTGGCCGGGCGTAGTTGAAGGAGCTTGCTGGCTGCATTCCTGGAGAGTTATGGGAACTGAGAACATTCATTTGCATAGGGGAAGTGATGAATTGGCTAGATTCAAGTTCCTGAAGGGAGGGAGGAGGAGGAAAAGACGGAGAAGAAGGTGGGTTCTGTTGAGGACTTGCTTGCTGCTGGAGGTTCCACCAATCAGTTTCTTGTTCTAGTCGAATTTGGTTCTGCAGCTGTTGTATTTGCAGTGGGTCCCTGAATAACAAGATAAAAGAACAGAAAAAGAAATTGTTAAGGAAAATAAAAGGAACCAGAGCATGACTGTGTTGCTAGTAACAACTGTAAATATCAAAGCTTAGTAAAGAAGCTATGTCATTGTTAGATGTTGTGCTAAAATCTAATTTATAGCACATCATTACTTGTTATTCCACTGCTTTTAGTCTTAATATAACTTTAGAAACAAAATATTAGACACATGGGGGTAATTTGCTAACAAGTCAATGTAGGCACCAATTTTAGGCCTATTTTATTAAGACACATAGGCATTTATGTATCTAAAAAATTGCTCCCAAACAACAGCAGAAGTCACAGTTAAAATGAAGTCACATACGTTTGCATTTGTTGGGGAGCAGGTATAAATATGTAAACCGGGGGTTTCACAGGAGCACTACCCTACTTCACCTGTATGTTATAAATGTCACAAGTGGCTGAATTATCTCAAGTAAGCCACCAATGGAAACTCCCAGCATACACAGAAAATAATTTTTTTTATTTCTTCTCAATGCACTTTACAACTTCTTGAACCTTACATTCAAATCAGAACTGACCAAAGGGGTGAGAACCAAGGGGTGAGAACTCTCTCATATGGAACCACTTGAACAGGTTTAACTTTTGTAAAAATTTCTAATTTTAGGGTTTTTTTTAAAATAGTGTCAATTTCAGTTTTTATAAATAAACAATAACTATATAAATGTAGTCATGTATTTTTCTGTGAACAATTCTTACAATGCTTCTATTCAACAGTGTCTCTTTCAACAACAGTTAAGTATTAGTTAACCAGCTTAAAGCTTGAGACTTCTTTACTCTAGCAGAAGAAAAGTTCAGTTCTTATACTGTCTTTTATCTGTAACTTTGCAAGTGAAAGAGTATTACCATTCAGGTAAAGACACCGTTGTTTAAAAAAATTCAACTATTAGTGCACCAGTGTTTGGCCAACAGGACCAGCTCAGTCATTGTGTGGGAATGTTGCCTGCACATGGCCCCGCACCTTGGGGGGTCGCGCGCATGCCTGGCTGGCTTCAGAGGGAGCTGGGGAGGCCTGAAGCTCAGTGTCGCAGCTCACCTCTGTACAGCCAAGGGAGTAAACAGCGGCATTTTGCTTTACTCCTGCGGCTGTAAGTCACAGATACTGGCACCACAAAGTTCAGGAAAGAACAAAGGCTCTTTCTGTCTTGCACAGGACAGGAAGTGCCCCCCATTTAACTGATGCTGGGGGATGGAAGGACTGGAAGAGAGCTGATGTTGAGAAGCACTGAAACTGGAGGAGGAGTGATTCAGTGGGGGGGGGGGGGGGAGGGATAGGACTGGAAATGGGCTGATACTTGGGGATGGGAGAATGGGATTGGAAAGGAGCAGATGCTGAGAGGGGCTGGAATTGAAGGGAGCTGATGCTGGGGAGAACTAGAAGAGGGTGGGTATGCGGATGGCAGGAGCAAAAAAAGAAGTTGGGGAGTTATGATGGAGAGGGGACTAGATAATTTGTGTGGGAGGGAAGAAAAATCTACAATTGGCTGGGTATTGGGAGAGTAAGTGGGAATTGAGGATGGAGGGGTGAAATTTGAGCGGATGAAAAAGGAATAAAGAAAGAAATGAAGGAAAGAGCAAAGGGGGAAGTATCAGTATGTTAGAGGCAGATGTAGAGAGAGAATGTAAAATACTAAACGAGAGAAGAAAGGACAAATGGACAGCAGACAATGGAGAGTTAGCAGAAGATACGAAGAAAGCAGAAGAAAGTGAATGGAGCAATTGCAACTTGAAAATAAAATACCCAAATAACAAAAGGTAGAAAAATACTTTTTTATTTTGAATTTATTAACTGGAATATGTCAACTCTGGGAAATGTGCATTGCTAGCATCTTTGTGTTTTGTTTAGTACAAGAGGAAATTAATTTATAGTTTTATTTCTCCAGTGTTGTTGTACATTCCAAGTTTGGCTTTTGGGATTCCCAGTTTAATTATTGTCTTCATATTTATAAATTATGAGCCCTTGTTCTATGTTTGGTGATGGCATATATTTTGCCAGTGTAACCAAGCTGTAGTATTCTGTTCATGTAGTTTCTATGTGACAGTCCCAGTTGTTCTTTTTCTCCAGTATGAGATGTATTGGCATTCTCTGGGATTTATTTGGTTTAATATTTGCAATGTTGCCTTTTGATAGGTAGGGTTTGTTGCTTTGTGAGTCCTGCTAGTGCTGTTATGA
Source organism: Ichthyophis bannanicus (assembly GCA_033557465.1). Classification (NCBI taxonomy): domain Eukaryota; kingdom Metazoa; phylum Chordata; class Amphibia; order Gymnophiona; family Ichthyophiidae; genus Ichthyophis; species Ichthyophis bannanicus. The sequence continues at coordinate 1,666,060,318 of CM066032.1, read as the reverse complement.
TACAGTGGGTTTGCTATGGATTCTAAATGAACAGGGTGTATAGTACTTCCTAATGTGCCTGACAGTTGACACTGGAGTATAGTAATATGGAAATCTGGTAGTCCCTTTATCCTCATTGCCCATGCAAATAATATTGAGACACTCATTAAGAGGCATGTCTACTAAAAGTTAATGAACATTCAGGAATGTTAATGTGTGCGAAGTGCAGCAACACCTATTTATTTTTAGTGGCACATTGGCACTTAATGCACATTAATATTTAGTTAACGTGCCCCTAAGTATTGCCAGGACAAAAAGGAGACTTGTGAAGGACTCCTTTGAAAGCTGCCTAAAATTTTAGATGGGCAATATATAAATTTTAAAATTAAAAAAAATATATATATATGCAAATAAGGTCCTGTGGATATGCAAATAAGGCCCCACAATGAGTCTCTGCACATGGTCCTGCATCACAGTTGGGCCGCCCCTGTTGGCCAAATCGATAGTCACTGTGGTGTGTCAGTCACTTATCTCAAATCGTCATGCCAGGTCTTTCTGCTTTCTTGACGGTGGGCACCTTAGAATCCTTTCTGCTCCAGCAATGTCCAGTTGCAGGTAGGATACCTACAACCTGCCTTAAGAAAATCAATAAAGAAACTATCTCCCTAGATATGCATGCAGTAACTAGAAAGTGTTCCTATCTTTTTTTCTTCTTTTTCTATTTCTGTTACTTGTGAGACTTGCTTTTTCCAGAAACAAAAGACATTCAGATTCCCTGTCTTTCTCTCCCACAGAACATTCTGTGCAAAAATCAGTTTTTCTTTAGGTATGTGCTAGAGTCAATCCTCACAACTGCCAATCTTCAAAAACACATTCAATCCTTTGCTTTTTCAAAGATTTATTTATTTATTTATTTAATTTCTCTTCTATACCGCGCTATTCAGTATCAGTGCGGTGTACATTTAACTGAAGCTTATACAATGCAGTCGTGACTGCATCGCATTTACAATAAAACAGGAATTATAACTTGGCTAGAAACTGGGGTAAACTGTCTATAACTTATTTACATTATATACATTAGTGACTGTCCTGTGCGAAGTACCTGCTTACTTGAGGTTGCAGCATTGGGGCTGGCTGCTCTCTGGTGTGTTAGGCGTGCTGGTGTGGGGGTCTTGGTGCTCGGTGGACATGTTTGCTAGCTAACCTATGGGGCTGTTGCCTGGGTAATGCCGTATGAATAGGTGGTGCTTGAGTGCCTTCCTGAATTGGGTCAGATCGGTGATTGTTCGGATGGTCGTACAGAGGGCATTCCAGCATCTAGGTGCGTAGAACATGAAAGCTCTATTAGATGTCATGTGGGTGCATTTCGTTGTTGTTTCCTTAGGGATAATCAACGTGTTGATAGCTGTGGATCTTCTGGACCTGTTAGGGGGTGTGAGATGGATTAACTCAGTGATGGAGGTGGAGGGTTGATTGTTTATGGCCTTGAAGGCTTTTACTAATATCTTAAAACATAGTCTGCCTTGGACTGGTAGCCAGTGGAGTTTCTTTAGGATTGGTGTGATGTGGTTCGTTCTTGAGACTCCGTATAAAATCCTGGCAGCCACATTCATCGCCAGCTGAAGGGGGTTCAGTGATGCTTGCGGGAGGCCATATAGTATTGCATTGGCATAATCAAAATGTGGGATTACTAGTGCTTGATAGATTGTTCAGAAGTCTTCGGGATCCAGCAGGGGCCGTAAGTGTCGTAATGTCCGTACTTTGTGGTATATTTTCTTTACTGTGTTTTTTATGTGGGTTTTCATGTCCAGCCGTTGGTCTAGAGTGACACCTAGATATCGGATTGTGGGTTTTGCTATCAGCTCGGCATTCTTCACCTTTAAGGAGGCAAGGAGGATGAAGCTTTGGTTCCTCGTGATGAAGAGGACGTCTGTCTTGTGGTTTATTCGGAGATTTTGAGAATGGAGCCATTCAGCTATTGCATCGAAACAGCCAGTCAGTGGGGAAAAGTCTGGTTGATCTGTTTCAAACAGCATGTAAAGTAGAACATCATCTGCGTAAACCAGGCAGTCGACGTTGAATGAGTGAATCAAGGAGCATATGGGCTGCATATATATGTTGAACATCAATGCTGATAACGAGGACTCTTGTGGTACACCCTGTTTTTGTGGGAACGGTTCCGAGGTCATGGTGCCGGCTCTTACATGCTGCCATCTGTTGGTTAGGTAGGATTTGCACCAACCTAGCGCCGAAGCTTGTATTCCCTTTCCCTCGAGTCGTTCCAGGAGTATTTCGTGACTTATGGAGTCAAAAGCCGCTGCAATATCCAAGAAGATCAGGGCGAACCCTTGTCGGATGTTGTCGATTCCAGAAATTATAGTATTGAATAGGGTGGTGAGGAGGGTTTCCACGCCATGAGCCTCCCTGAAACCATGCTGACTTGAGTCCAAGGGGGCATGAGTCTCTATGTGTTGTATTTGGCATTAGACTACCTTTTCTATTATCTTGGTGAGAAGTGGGATGCTCGATATGGGTCTGAAGGATTCGAATTTTAGGGGGTCCAGTTTGTTGTTTTTCAGCAGGGGTCTGATGGATGTATGCTTCAGCCTTTGTGGGAATGAACCGGTTGAAAAGGATTGATCCATGAGTTTGTTAAGGAATTGGCTGAGATCGCAACGTAGTTCTTTAACCCAAAACATGGGGAAGGGGTCGTTTGGTGCGGTGGTGGTGTTGATGGAAGCGATGGTGTCCTCAATTTCTCTCTTTGACAGGGTGGTGAATTTGGTCAATGGTGTTGGGTGGGGTATTTTGTGTAGGGGTAGTTTGTTTTTGGGGCTTCTGGTCTTGTCGGTCTGTTGAATCTTTGATTGGAGGTATTCGGCATAGTCCTGTAGTTGTGGCATGAGTGACTGCTCTGGGGTTGGTTCCCTTGTTAATGACTTCACTATATTGAAGAGGTCGTGTGGTTTGCTCAGCGAGCGCTTTAGGAGGTCTGTGTGGAATTGCTTCCTTCGTTCTATAATTGCTTCATGATGCTTTCCTAGGTGTAGGTTATATGCGCTCTGTGCTTCAGCGGATCTAGAACGGCGCCATCGTCTCTCTAGCTTGCGGAGATGGAGGAATGATGAACACAGTTCAGTGGAGTACCATGGTGCTGGCTCACGTCTCCTTGGGGGTTTGTTCATGGTTGGGAACTCAGCACTGGTGCTGAGGCTATTGTCCCAGCTAGCAATCATTTCCTCGAGGTTAGGGGCCGTTGCGTTGAGAAGTGGCATTACTTCCTCCAGTATTTCTTCTTTGACAAAAGGTCGGAATCTTCTGGTAGCTGGATTTGGAGGGCAGGTATCTCTGCTGGTGTTGTTATGGTCTTGGCAGTGGGTGGACATTTGGAATCTAATCAGGCTGTGGTTGGACCATGGCACTGGGGTTATAGACATTGCCAGGTCAGGAGGGAGGAGTGGCTCAGTGGTTGGGACAGGTTACCTCAGGCCGGAGGGCCAGGGGTTCAATTCCCACATGGGGACAAGTAACCTCAGGCCGGAGGGACTGAGGTCTCTAGTCCCATGGCTGCTCCTTGTGGCCTTGGGCAAGCCACTTAACCCTCCATTGCCTCAGGTACACTTAGATTGTGAGCCCTTCGGGGACAAGGGAATAAAAAAGTACCTGTTAGTATATACGTGTAAACCGCTCTGATGCGTAAGTAAAGGGCGGTATATCAAATGCCTAAACCATAAACCATAACCATGGGTCAGTCCGACAGCTGCTTGTGGTGCGAAGATCAGGTCCAATTTGTTTCCTCTCACGTGGGTAGGTGCGTTGACTAATTGTTTGTATCCTAACCCATCGAGGGCTTCGAGGAAGGCTGTGGCTTGGGTATCTTGAAGAGTAGGCAAGTTGAAATCACCTAGTATCCAATTTGGGGATCGTGACCTACTGGTGTTGCAGGCAAGGTCGTCTGGAGAGGCGACCGGTGCTCGGTAGAGTAGGTTGATTGTGCAATGATTGTTGGCTATGTTGACTGTGTCTAGGTGGGTTGAACTGGAGGTGTTAATCAGTTGGAATTATAACTCTGTTTTGGAGAGGATGAGTGTTCCACCACCTCTCAGATTTGCTCTGTGGCAGGAGTGTAGCAAGAAGTTGTGGGGTAGCATCAGGTTGAGGAGAGCAGTGTCGCATTTGGACAGCCATGTCTCTGTGATCATTAGGATGTCCAGATTGTGGAGTGTTATCAATTCTGTGACGACTGGCCATTTTTTGCGTATTGAGCGAGTATTGATAAGGGCACATTTCAGCATGTGGGGGTGCAGATGTTTTTCAATGCGGGGCTTTTTGGCGTGTTGTAGAGCGATGTGCAGAGTGTGGTGGTGGAGCTTGTGGTTGGTTTCCGATGAAGAGTGGTGAGGGTTCCCTGCCCATCTCTTCCCATTGCTCCTTAGGATTGGTATGGTGTTGTGGGCTGGTTTAAGGGCAGTGAATCTGACGGGTAGCCCAGCAAGGAGGTAGAAACTGGTTATTGCTATGGTGGGGTGCATCTTTGTCTGTTCCCCGGATGGGAGGTGGACAGGTGGGCTGTCTAATCTACTGCAAATAGATGAGTTAGAGAGGCTATTTGATATGGTACAGGCAGACAGATAGATCGGCCCGCTAACTAGGCAAATAAGTCATACTACTATTATGCAAGCAGATAAATCTGGCACACTATCTATAAGTTAGAGAGGCTGTCTGATGTGATACAGGCATGCAGATAGATCGGCACGCTATCTAGGCTAATAGGGCATACAGCTGTTATTCTGGCAGATACATCAGGCACTCTATCTAGTCAGGTAGATATTATGATAAATCAGGCACTCTATCTAGTCAGACAGCTATTATGCAGGCATCAGGCACGCTATCTAAGCAATAGATCAAGCATTCTGTATAGAAAATATTTCAGGTATATCTGATATAGGCAGATAAGACGTATACGTTGTCTGGGCGGTGATACAGGCAGCTAAATCATGCACGCTGCCTATGTATGTGAAACATGTATACTATCCTCTGTTTGTTTGTTCTGGGGGTTAGTGTTCAAATGGTGTTTCGAGTTTTAAATCCTTTGGTCAGAACGGTAAGTGGGTCTTGCATCTGTCTCTGGCTTCGTACTGGTTGTTTTGGTTTCTTCAGTGGCAGTGTGTGGCCTCAGGGTTTTGGGCTCTGCCTAAGGGCCATGCCAAAGGGCCCTCTGGCGAGGCCCTCAGGTGTGGGCCTGCCGGGTGGGGGTGTGCCCGATGGCGCTTCTTTTAAGTTGTCTGCGGGCTGTTGCGGGCTGTCCCGATTGGGCAGGGCAATGCTGGCTTGGACCAGTTCCCTGCAGCTCTATCCGGCTCGGAGAGCTCAGGCAGGGCCGGCGATGGAAAGCACGTTGGGGGCCTCTGATTCTGTGCACCCGATGGCGCTTCTTTTAATACTCTTTTCCTCACTGAAACAGTTCAATATGTTTCAGGGTTCAATAAATCATGTGAGCAGTATGCTGTTTTAAAACAGTTCACTTTTAAGGTTTTTCTTTTCACTGCACTGGGAGTTTTATACTTTCAGCCTTACTTTCCTTCACTGCTTGAAGGACTCCAATGCTATAGAAAGCAAGTCACACATTGTTAAGCATTTCACCAAAACAGTGCTCAAAATTAAACTCACTCTAATAAATCAATTCAGCAATATCCAGCTGCTGTCTGATTAGCTTCAGCAGCGAAAGTTAGAATAGCTTTTTCTGTGCCTAATTTGCACTGAGGGATAATCAGTCAGTGGCTGAATATCACTACTGACTGGTTACCCCCTGGTGCCACCCCTGGAATGCCCCGGTTAGCATTGGGGTGTGCAAGGGTGATACCCATGGATATTCAGAGGCACTAACTATTGGGCCCCCACATAAATTGAGTCTCTGCCCACACTCAATCCAAAATTTACTCCGAGTCGCATAAAAGTCTGTGTATTCTTGTTATTTTGTGTATTTTTACTCAGGGGATTATTTTTTAAGTGACATTTTACATTTATATACTTGCATATATGCACAAAATGTCTTTATAAATTTACTCTTAAAGAGTCACTGCAAACTCTTTGAGCTAAATTCTGACTACTTTTATCTCAAAAACAGTATTGATGCCAAAAACAGAGACTAATCCAGTGTTTCACTAGAATGGTGGTTCTTAACCCAGTCCACAGGGCACACCTAGCCAGTCAGGTTTTCAGGATTTCCATAATGGATATGCATGAGGGAGACTGACATAAAATGGGGGCAGTGCATGCAAATCTCTCTCATGCATATTCATTGTGGTTATCCTGAAAAACCTGGCTGGCTAGGCGTATGCCAAGATAATGGGTTGAGAACCATTGCACTAGAAGCTTAGGCAATTTCATCTTGTTGCATACTCACCAATTGCCAGGAATGGAAGTTAGAAAAGGGAAAACATTCAGTACCTGAATCAAGGCTACAGTAGGATGCCTGAACCTAAACTGCCTCCTCAACTCAGTGCTGCCAACTTACTGCAACCCAATACTGTACCTAGCCCTGTGCGAGTGGTGCAGCCACACAGAGAGCAAAGGATTAGGGGCGCATTTTGGGCTGCCGACCTCGGCTCCCCCCCCCCCCCCATGCTGCCTGCTGTTGTCACCACTTTTTGTTTTCTCAGTGGCGGCAGAATTGGTAGTAGCAGAGCACACCTGACTTCAAATTTAAATAACAAAACACGTGGGTGTTTCCAATCACGCTTGTATGCAGATCTAGTCCCTCCCTCCCTTCTCTGATGTAGGTCGCATCAGAGGAGGGAGGGGACAGGCCAGCTACTCAAGCACAGAGTTGCAAAGACCCACATTTGAATAGCTGGCCTGGTCCCTCCCTTCTCTTAAGTGAACCTATGTCAGAGAAGGGAGGGATCAGATCTGCGTACAAGTGTGGAGTCTAAGGAGCCACGTGTTTTTTTTTGTTTTTTTTTTAAATTGGAAGTCAGGTCTGCTTCGCTGCTGCCAGCGCCAGCACTGCCTCTGAGAAAACAAAAAGCAGTGGCAGCAGGGCAAGGGCAGGCAGCCAGCTGGACATGGAGGTATGGGGGAGATGGAGGGGTGTACTGGACATGCAAGTCTCATAGGACGCAATTATGGCTTGGTATGGCCCTGCTGCAACCTCGTATCACTGACTAGTAAATTTTGGTCCAGTCCTCACTTTCTTTCTTTCTGTTGTTACAGAGTCAAGAATCAATGGAAAACAAGAATCATCATAACGCTGAGCTCAGTTAACAGCACTGAGCAAAGAACCAATCCTATTACTAGTACGAATCCTGAATTCTATAGTGCTGCTAAATGCACATGGTACATGCTGTCTGCTGGACAATGATGATCAGTGCAGCACAGTTTTGCAAAAATCTTTGAGCCCAAGAAGCAAAGATGAAGGAAAGATCATAAATTGAGCAGAAGGTATAGAAGAAAATATGGAAAACAGAATGGATAAAATGATTACATTTTAGAGGCATTCACAAAAGACATTTATAATGCACCACTATACTTGACATAATGCTGAGAATGTTAAAACTACAAGCTCCATATAGAAAGCAAGAAAGTGAATTGCACACCCTAGATAACAGAAAAATTGATAATGTTCGTAATTAGTCCGTGTCATTTGTTTTAAAGGGTTTCAGATATGATGCAAAACTTTACAGTATCATTATGGAAGGCCACATGGAGTGCCGTGGTGGTAGTTATTGCTACTATAATGGGGAGGAGGCAAGAGAATGAATTCCTCATGCTAAGTACCCCCTTTACTTTGGATTGCTTAGCATAAGGGTATTGATAGGTCTGCATGCACACACAAAATTTAACACCTGGTCTGAGGAAGGCGTTACATTTTACTGTAGGTTCAAATGAGTTCACAGTAAACGGGTTGAAGAGACGAGTATACCACAGTGTTTCCTGTTTGCTTGTTAAAACCTCATTTACATGCTACCTAATTTACATAAAGGAGTATGCTAATTTTAGCAATCCCACCTAGCATCACTCTGGATTTAGCAGAAAAGCCAAGAATTATGATATTGTTTCATACTATGTAAAGCAGGGGTCTCAAACATGCGGCCCGCGAGAGAACGTTGTGCGGCCCGCGACAGCTTCTGCTGCTGCTGCCGTTGCCGCCGTGGCAACGGCAGAATCGACGGTCAATTTAAAAAAAAAAAACTGGCTTCTGCTGCTCAAGCAGCAAAATCAGCTGTCCTGCGGCCCCTTCCTCTCTGCCCGGAGATCCCCGAGAGTGCTCCATCAGCGGGTGCTTTTCAAGCCGCGAAGAGTATTTCCCTCTCGCAAGGCTTGAAAAGTGACTAGGTTTAAGCCGCGTGAGAGGGAAATACTCTCTTCGCGGCTTAAAAAGCACGCCGCAGATGAAGCACACTCAGGGCTCTCCGCGCAGAGGGGAAGGGGCCGCGGGACAGCTGATTTTCTGCTGCAGCAGCAGAAGCCAGTTTTTTTTTAAATTTACCTGGGGGGGGGGTGTAGGACTGGAAATGGGCTATTGGCAGGGGGGGGTATGACTGGAAATGGGCTATTGGCAGGGGGGGGTTATGACTGGAGATGGGCTATTGGCAGGGGGGGGTTATGACTGGAGATGGGCTATTGGCAGGGGGGGTTATGACTGGAGATGGGCTATTGGCAGGGGGGGGGTTATTAATGGAGATGGGCTATTGGCAGGGGGGTTATGACTGGAAATGGGCTATTGGCAGGGGGGTATGACTGGAAATGGGCTATTGGCAGGGGGGGGGTTATGACTGGAGATGGGCTATTGGCAGGGGGGTTATGACTGGTAATGGGCTATGGTGGGGGCTAGGACTGGAAATGGGCAGGTGGGGGTTAGGAAGGACTGGAGGTGGGCTGATGGGGGGAGTTAGGACTGGTAATGAGCTATGGAGGGGCTGACTGAAATGGGGTAATGGGGGTTAGGGCTTGAAGTGGGCTATTGGCAGGGGGGGTTATGACTGGTAATGGGCTATGGGGGGTAAAACTGGAAGTGCGCTATGGGGAGGTTAGGACTGGTAATGGGCTATGGGGGGTCTAGGACTGGTAATGGGCTGGGGGGGGGTTGCTAGGACTGGAAATGGGCTGAGTGGAAGGGGTGCTTGAACTGCAAATGGCTGATGGGGAGGGGGGCTTGGAATGGAAATGGGCTGTGAGGGGAGGGAGCTAGGATTGGAAATGGGCTGATGGGGGGCTAGGATTGGAAATGGGCTGATGGTGAGGCTAGGATAGGACTGGAAATGGACTAATGGGGGGACTAGAAGGGAGCGGATGCTGGGTGGGGCTGGAACTAGAAGGGAGCTGATGTTGGGGGAGGATTAGAATGGGATGGAGCTGGGAAAGTGAAATGGAGAGGGGAAAAATATTTTGTCTGGGAGAGAAGACAAATCTACAATTGGCCAGGTATTGGGAGAGTAAGTGGGGATTGAGGATGGAGGGGTAAAATTTGAGTGGATGAAATAGGAATGAGGAAAGAGAAAAAGGAGAAAGATTAGTATGTTAAAGCAGATGTAGAGAGAGAATGGAAAAAAAACTAGGAGAGAAGAAAGGGCAAATGGACAGCAGACGATGGAGAGTTAGCAGAAGACATGAAGAAAACCAGAAGAAAGTGGCTGGAACAATTGCAACTGAAAAAAATGCACAAAAGGTAGAAAAATATCTCTTTATTTTGAATTTATTAACTGGAATATGTCAGCTCTGGGAAATGTGTATCATTAATGTTTGCGCTTTGTTTAGTACAAGAGGAAATTAATTTATAGTTTTATTTCTACAGTGTTGTTGTACATTCCAAGTTTGGCTTTTGGGGTTCCCAGTTTAATTATTGTCTTCTTGTTTCTAAATCTTTTAGTCTTTCTTTATCCATACTCATTAAAGAGGCATGTTTACTAAAAGTTAGTGTATGGTAACATTATGCAAATATTTATGCAAATGAGGCCCCTTATGCAAATGAGGCCCCGCGTCTTATGCGGCCCCCGGGTTACTTTACAAGTCCTCATTTGGCCCTCAAAGCAATTTGAGTTTGAGACCCCTGATGTAAAGGGTACTTTTGGCATTCCTTTTGCCAGTAAAGATGGGAGACTCTACGAAATAATAAGAGGTCATCCCCCAAATACTGGAAGAATGTTGGGGGCACGTCACCCACTACCTGAAACTGCAGGTGGTGGGGGGGAGGAGTTTCTGATGCTGTGAGGGAGTCATTGACGATGCCATGGGTTAGAGACTGGATAAGGGGCGTTTCTGGTATGTGTGTGTATGTGCCTGCATGTGCATTGATGTTATCCAGTACTGATGAAGAACACTTGTACAGTATGTTAATGAAATCCCCTATGCTAAGCCTTCCTTTTATTTGGGCTGATTTTCTGTTATAGAGACCTCCAATTTCTTCATAGCAACATGGGAGACAAGGCCAGATCTGATCCAACACTATAGGCTGCTCAAAGAGGGCTTCGGGTTGTGGTTCATGACTATCATGGTATGCACTGGCAGCCACCACTGAATATGTCCCCCTATGCTTATACCCCCATATTTTATAAAATTTGCCTGCTTGTAAACCACCATCATGGAAATGTTATTATTGAATGGTGGAATATCAAATACGCACAAATAAATAAATACATAAATAAATGTATATTGCATCTCCACCCCTGCTCCTTCCAAAACTCCACCCCCAGAAATGTCTATGCTATATGTACTTAAATGCACTCACAGGGTCGCACAATTTTGTAAAATATCATTTCCGTCTGTAAAACAGGTTTTACACACAGAAAAATTTTATAAAATTACCTCTCTAGAGGGAGATGGTCAGATGATGCACTTCTGAGTCAGTGTGGTTAGATTCCTCCCTCGTTCAGTCCATTTAAGTTCCATTTTCTTCCCAACCATGCACTCTCACTGCCCTTTTAGGATCTTACTGACACAGACGAAATATATGGATAGAAACACATACTCACTTCTAGTTTGCCTTCTCCTGGGGCTCTCTTCTTGCCTTTAATCTCTTCTTCTGGAACCCTATAGCTCTCCCATATTTCCCCACATCCCTGACAAGCAACCCTATGTACTGAGCTTACTTTGATCCAGTTTTGAAACATGGAGCTGGAATCATAAGAAATAAGCACTGTACATGTTCTGTTCGGCATGTGCACAAATTGTCCTCATTCTACTTAGCAATTGTGCAACAAAAGCACTGAAATGCATTGGGTTGTCTGCATGCTCTTACTACACACTATGCACTACAGCCACACCACTCTGATTACACTCAGTCTTGTCTGAACTTGTAAGCTAAGCAAAGTCAGGCCCAGTTAGTATTTGGATAGGAAACTTAGAGTAGTTACTCACCTGTAACAGGTGTTCTCCAGGAGCAGCAGGAATCAGTCCTCACATATGGGTGTCATCGGCGCCGATGAAGCCCCAGCGGAGCATTTCCCCAGCTTTCTATGAAAGTCTTTGGGAATGCAGGCACGCATGCGCGGTTCCCTTCCCGCCTAAAGGTGCCATCTTACCTCAGTCAAATGACATAGCTAAGAACAGCACACAAAAATGAAAAATAAACTATGTACAACTGCAACTCCAAGGGGAGGACGGAGGGTTGTGAGGACTGATTCCTGCTGCTCCTGGAGAACACCTGTTACAGGTGAGTAACTACTCTTTCTCCAGGACCAAGCAGGAAGTCAGTCCTCACATATGGGTGACTCCCCAGCTCTGGGCTACCGAGGAACCCAGGCTGAACAAGAGAACTCCCTCTAGTCTCAGCAGCAAAGAAAGGCTTTTCAAGGACACAACCTCCACCGGTAGCCCAACAGAGAGCAGGAGTTGCCTAAACCTCAAAGAGATTCCGGAGTACTGCTTGGCCAAAAGCACTGTCCCTACAGGACTCCCTCTCCAGGCAGTAATGGGCCGCAAAAGTCTGGCTTGAAGACCAAGTTGCAGCCCTGCAGATGTCTACCAAGGGCACAGAGCGGAGATGAGCCACTGAGGCAGCCATTGCCCTGACTCAGTGGGCCGTAACCCGACCCTGCAAAGGAAGGTCAGCCGCCTTATAAGCCCAGGTGATACAGTCAGCTACCCAGATGGACAAGGTACGCTTGGACACAGGCAACCCCAACTTATTGGGGTCAAAAGAGACGAAGAGCTGGGTAGCCCTTCTATGCCCCTGCGTACGGTCAAGGTAGAAGGATAAGGCCTTCCTACAGTCCAGGGTATGCAGGACTGCTTCAGCCTGGCTTGCATGAGGTCTAGGGAAGAATGTTGGAAGAACCACCTCCTGGTTGAGGTGGAAAGAGGAGACAACCTTAGGGAGGAACTTTGGATGAGTCCTAAGGACTACCCTGTTCCTATAAATCCTGGTGTAAGGCCTATCACAGACCAGGGCCTGAAGCTCACTTACTCGCCTAGCCGAGGTAAGGGCTATCAGGAAGAGTGTCTTCCAGGAGAGGAAGCGTAGTGGACAAGTAGCCATCGGCTCAAAAGGTGGGCGAGTCAGTTGCTGCAAGGCCACATTCAGCTCCCATTCAGGGGCAGGAGGACGGATAGGAGGCTTGAGCAAAAGCAAGCCCCTAAGAAAGCGAGACACCAAGGGGTGACCAGACAGAGAATGTCCCTCCACCAGAGAGTGGCGAGCTGCTAGAGCTGAGAGGTGGACCCGAACAGAATTGGATTTAAGACCTTGATTTGACAAGTGCAGTAAGTACTGAAGGACTACTGGCACAGTACAGGAGAAAGGATCTTCTGTACGCAGCTGACACCACACAGAAAACCTCTTCCATTTGAGAGCATAGGTTTTCCTAGTGGACTGTTTCCTAGAGGCTAGGACAACCTCCTCAACCTCCTGAGGCAGGCTCCAGGGAGCCAAGACTACCCTTGCAGTCTCCAGGCCATTAAATTGAGAGCTTTGAGATTGGGGTGCAGAAGGGAACCCTGCTCCTGTGAGAGAAGGTCGGGTTGCAACCCCAAAGGTAGTGGAGGATCCACCGCCAGTTGAAGCAGAAGAGGAAACCAAGGCTGTCTCGGCCACCTGGGAGCCACCAGTAGGACCAAGGCCTTGTCCTGAAGAATCTTGAAGAGAGTTCGGGCCACCAAGGGCGTGGGAGGAAACGCATAGAGGAGGCCCTGAGACCAGGATATCAGAAAAGCATCCGCTGCTATCCGCAGAGGATGCGGTCACCTGGAGCAGAACTTTGGCAGTTGCTTGTTCGTTGGGCTGGCAAAGAGATCTATCAAAGGGAGACCCCATTTCAGGAAGATCTTCTGAACTACTGAAGGATGCAGCTGCCAGTTGTGGGACTGCAGAATTCTGCTTAATCTGTCTGCCAGGTAGTTGTCCTGGCCTGGAAGGTACACAGCCTTGAGGAGCATGTTGTGATTGAGGGCAAAAGACCAAAGGTCCTGAGCCTCCCGACAAAGGATCCTGGACCCAGTTCCACCCTGTTTGTTCACATAGAACATGGCAACTTGGTTGTCTGTCTGAATCAGGACAGACTGGTGAGCCAGGGTAGGAGTGAAAGCTTTGAACGCTAATCGAATAGCTCTGAGTTCGAGGAGATTGATCTGCTGTGCAGCTTCCCAGGGAGACCAGAGGCCCTGGGTGCACTTGCCCAGACAATGGGCTCCCCAGCCTTGCAGGGAGGCATCTGTTGTCATCACTACTGTGTACCATGGAATCTGAAAAGGCACCCCTTTCAGGAGATTGGGTGGGTGCAGCCACCAGTTGAGGGAGTGCAGAAATGGTCTGGATACCCTTATCCTGTCTCTGAGGCTGCCTGTGGCCTGTGACCACTGAGCCCGAAGGCACCACTGTGCAGGCCTCATATGGAGCCTGGCATTGGGGGTCACATGCAATGTTCCCTCTAATTTTCTGTAGGCTGTGTGCGCATAAAATATCAGCTGTGCAGCTTTTGAAGGAAGGTTAAATTTTTGTGCGCCACATAACGACACTCGGAGTTATATACTTTAAAATTTCACTACACATCAGAATACAGTATGTACACCACATTGATTTTAATCAAATTAAATGAAAATAGATGATTACTAAATGAAGCGGAAAAATTCTAGTAATTACAATCACAACTTTTAAATTTTAAGACATCTGTGTTGTTTTCTATCAGAATCAGAACCATAATTTTTGTGCGCTCTGTTGTAAAGTATGTGCGCTCACTCGGTGAGGTGTGTGTGCGCGCGCACACGCGCACAGCTTAGAGGGAACAGTGGTCACATGTACTGTCGAAGCCATGTGGCCTAGAAGCCTGAGGCAGAGTCTGGCGGAGACCAGGGACCTGCTGAGAAACTGATTTGCCAAGGCCATCAACCTTTGGGCCCTGTCTGCTGGCAAGAAAGCCTTTGCCAGCAGAGAGTCCAGCCTTGCTCCTATGAACTCTAAGTTCTGGGAGGGGAGCAAAGTGGGCTTTGCGAAGTTTATGACAAACCCCAGGCTTTGTAGAAGAGCAATAGTCCTGAAGGTGGCTAGATTGGCCTCTTGGTACGTCTGACCCCTGATGAGCCAGTCGTCTAGATAGGGGAAGACAAAGATTCCCTGATTTCTCAGGTAGGCCACCACCACTGCTAGGCACTTTGTAAAGACTCTGGGGGCGGAGGTGAGGCCGAAAGGCAGCACTCTGTACTGATAATGGTTTCCTCCCACAATGAACCTGAGGTACTTTCCGTGGTCTGGATGAATGAGGATGTGAGTGTACGCATCCTTTAGATCTAAGGAGCATAGCCAATCTCCCTGCTGGAGGTAGGGCAGAAGAGTCCCAAGAGTAAGCATCTTGAACTTTTCCTTCACTAGGAACTTGTTGAGGTTCCTGAGGTCCAGAATGGGTCAAAGGCCACCGGTTCTCTTGGGCACCAGGAAATACCTGGAGTAGAACCCTGGACCTTATAAGTGGGGAGGCACAGGCTCCACCGCCCTGTCCACCAACAGACCATGAAGCTCTTGTAGAAGAAGGTCTGTGTGCAGGGGAGGCCTTGGAGGCTCCCCTGGAAAATATGGTGGAGGCAGTTGGTGAAAATGGAGGGCATAGCCCTTGTGGACTATCTCCAGCACCCAAATGTCCCCGGTGACAAGGGGCCACTGGTGGGCAAAGAGGGCGAGGCAACCTTCTGTGCAGGGTTGGGAGAGCAGTGGAGGAGAGGCTACGCTCAAGGAGTCAAAAACCCCCACCCTGCTGAGTGGTAGCAGGGGCCTGAGGCTTGGGGGTCCTCTGCCTACGGGGCCCATTACCCTGGCCCTTGGCTTGATGACCCTGGGGGGCAGCTTGGGCAGCCTGGTATTGCGGGTACTGTTTGTAGGCAGTGCCCTTCCTCGGGTAAAAGGGCTTTTTACCCGAGCCCTTCTTTTTGTGAGAAGGGGCAGAGTTCTTCCTCGACAGCCTTGTCCGTGTGAGGTGCTCAGTTTCGAGCTGAGCAGCCTTCTCGGTCATGGGCTTGCCAAAAAGGTTCTCACCTCGGCAAGGGACATCGACTAACTTGTCCTGAACCCACGGCTCGAGGTCCAAAGACTGCAGCCATGCCTGGCGTCGAGCCGCGATGCCGGCTGCCGCAACTCGGGCTGAAGCCTCGAAGCCATTGTAGGCGGCGCGGGACATGAACTTCGAGCAGTCCCGAATCCCCGAGGACAAGGACTTAAATCTCTGCAAGGGTTCCCCGGAGAGACCAGCAGAGAACCCAGCCAATTCCTTGGCCAGATCCCGCAAGTACATGCCCATGTACAGCTGGTAGGACTGAACACGGCAAGCAAGCATCGAGCCCTGGAAGCACTTTCTACCGACGTCATCGAGGTTCTGGGCCTCCCTGACAGGGGGCACCGCGGAGTGCATCTTCTGGCTCTTCAGACGCTGCATGGCCGATTCCACAACCATAGAATGGTGTGGTAGCTGTGCCTTTTGAAAGCCAGGGCTCTTCCGGAGTTGATAGATCAAATCGACTCGCTTGCTGAGAACCGGCGCCGAGGCTGGTGCCTCCCACATACGGAAGAGGAGCCGTTCCAGCATCGGAGGAACCCGAACAGTAAAGGCCTCCTTCGGAGGAGAGTCATACTGTAGGGCCTCGAGCTCTTCAGCTCGAGGCTCCTCCTCGGGGTCCGTCGGGATAGCCAAGGCAGCGGCCATATCTCGGACGAACTCCGAGGACCGAGTATCCTCCGGGGGGACGACCTACTCCAGGGCTCAGACTGCAGTGAGTCCGAAGGGACGCACCGAGTCTTGAAGGTATCAGGAGACTCCTCATCCTCCGTTTCCCAAGCTGACTCGTCCAAGGAGGAGTCAGGGTCCGACCCCGCAGGGCCCTGGAGCACCCGCCCCAATGCCAGAGGCACCGGCGTCGATGCCCTCGGTCCCAAACGGGAGGTTGAGGGAGACTGCGACCGAGGACGACTCTGAGCCACGATGGACTCGAGTATCGGCTCGGTCTCCGGGGTCGACTTCGAAGTCGATGTCCCGGTGGTCGGGGCAGATGCACCAGACAGGCTGGCCATCAGTGCCTGCTGCTGCTCCATGAAGGCAGACAATCTGCTCTCCAAGGCTGTCATCCTGAGACTCAGCTCGGGAGATGCAGCAGCCACCGACTCGGGCCCCGGCGGCGGCTCCCTGGGAGGAGAGTCCTCGAGGACTACGGGGCTTACGTGTCCAGCAGACTCCGGCTGCACGCGAGGAACTTTTGTAGGCTTCTCGAGTTCCACGGGCCCACGGCGATGGTTGTGGGTCTTAGATCTGGCCCTCGAGGAGCCAGGAACCTCCTCCGACGATGCCCTCGCGAGCCGCTTCTTCCTCTTGCGTTCCTGGTCGGGGGACCCCCTGTCTGAGGAGTTTCGACGGCGCTCGGGATCAGAATCCCGAGATGTCGAGGCCTCAGACGAGGTCTGGGCCCGGCCGGAGGCTGAGTCCGAGAAAAGCCTTTCTTTTTGCTGCTGGCGACTTTGGAGTGCCTTGGAAGACATCTTCCCACATGGCCCGCATGACTAAGGGTCTTGGTCGGGGCCGAGGCACCGAAGGCAGCAGTCGTGTGTGTCTGTGAGAGACATCAGTTTCTTACACCGATCACACTTTTTAAAACCGCTGGAAGCCATCAGGGAAAAAAGAGTCCCCGCGAGGTCAAAGGACCGGCCTTCCAGGGAAAAATGGAAAAAAGGGCACGAACGCCAGCCACGATGGGCAAAAACCGAAAAAGAAGAATCGGGCTTGATACCGGTGTACCGAACCCGGCGGGAGGGGAACCGGTGTCGAACCGGGAGAAAAAATAGTGAAAATCGCCGAAAAAATCTAATTTTAACCAGGAGAACAGGACACACGTCCGGTGGGCTTCACGGAAAAAAAGAGACTGAGGTAAGATGGCACCTTTTAGGCGGGAAGGGAACCGCACATGCGTGCCTGCATTCCCAAAGGCTTTCATAGAAAACTGGGGAAATGCTCCGCTGGGGCTTCATCAGCGCCGATGACACCCATATGTGAGGACTGACTTCCTGCTTGGTCCTGGAGAACCTTGGACTACCAAGTGCTGTAAATTTACTGTGTGGAAGAAAGGCTTGGCAATCTACTTCTGGTCAGATGTTGCCAAATAAACCCAGGAGATAGTCACAACATAGACAACTGTCACCTTGCTGGTTTGAAAGGAGGTATTTCAAGTGATGCAATAAACATAAACATAATAATTAACACTGACTTGATGGCACTTGACAACAACTACACACTTACTAATGAGGCTATCATTTTCATACAAAAGGTCATTGTATGGCCCATTAATCTATATTTTATTATACAAGCTACATTTTTAACAAGGTACATGCTAACATTTTTTTTACCACAAATTGTACTGCACGGCCCACAGATAAGATATAGAGAAATATATGGCCCAATTTTCAAAGGCCTTTACACAGGTAACTTCCTTAGTTACCCGTGTAAAAGCCTTATCCAGGATTTTCAAAGTGCACCTACATGGGTAGTGCCCTTTGAAAATCCTGGCTAAGTCCCTAACCAGCCCAGATGCTATCCGCATAGCATCAGGGAGTGTTAGGGGCATTGTGGGGGTGGAGGAAGGGGCTACATGGGTAGCAGCGACTTTCAATGCTGCCTATGTAGCCCTCTGTGCCTTAAAGATAGGCAAAGCTTTTCCTTGCCTATCTTTAAGGTGCAGAGGCTATGCAGGTAGCATCGAAAAGCGCTGCTACCCATGTAGCCTCTGCAGCTGCTGGGGAGTTCAGGCTAACCCAGATTTTCACTTCCGCATCCGGGTTAAAGGGGTCGGCAGAAAGGCTATGCACCACCATGGACCATAGCCTGCCCAACTCAAAATCTTGCCCATAAACATTAGGGCATCTTGTAGCTCAACCAATGCTGTAGAAAGCCTTTCTTTCCTCTCATTTCAATCTCTGAGCCTTCTCAGTTCTGGAAGAGCACATCAGATCATCCAAAACAGCTTTTTATGGATGCTGTTCACAAAATATGAACGTCTGTAATTTTACGACATTGAAATGCATGCACACAATGACTACTGAAAGAGGAGATAAAGGCAATGGAAATTATGAACTCATAATGGTAATGTGGTACAACGCATTTTGATAAAAAAGCTTACACAGCCTTCTGGCTTTAGTAATATAAACAATTTCCTACTGAAACATCAAACTGTTCCATGCGGAGTGCTAACAGCTCTGAATGCAGCCTTCCAAGAAATAATCAAGTCCCGTCTTCTTTCTTACTGAAACCCTCATGAGCATGATGTGACAGTAATCAAAATAGCCATGTTATGAACAAAGAATAATAAGCAATAAACCGCAGGACTCCAGGCACATGTGAGATAGGCACAGAAGTGTATTCTAAATTAATCTTCTGCTTACTCAACACAGGCTTCCGAGGAGCTTCTCTTAACAGCTCAATGCGAGGAAGATGAATAACTTGAGATCAAAACCAGGCAGTAGCAATAATTGAACCTATTTGCAAGCTGTTAGTGTCCCAGAATACATCTAATCACATTTTTAATTTAAAGATCTTTTGTTTTCTTTGGTGGACATTTCAGCAACCCATGGCATTACAGCATATACTTACCAAGCTGTGTCATGCGATAATGTGCGGTAACTGCTGTAATCAAGGCATGTTAACATGTGCACTAAACCATGCTCTTAGCATGGACTTTGCAGTGCGCGAAGCCCACACTAGCTGTTTGTGTGGGTCCCCATGGTAAAATCCCCACGCTATCCCGTTAGTGCGCGATTGGGTGGGGCTGGGTAGATTAGGGGCATAATGTGAGCACATCATGGTTCACACGGGCATTATGGGTAGGAGCTAACCGTGAATGCTGCTATTAGTACTCTTAACACCAACTCAAGGGATGGCAATAAGTGCACACATGTGCCGTTAGTGCCGTGCAGCATGTTATCAAGGTGTTGACAGCAGGGGCCAGACGCACATGCCCCAAAACGTAGCACAAGTCTCCACACTAGTTTTGTGGCTCAAACACGTGCTAACAGCACACCCTTTAGAAAACATACCCCAGTTTGGTGTAATAAATGTACCCCATGTTATTAATGAAGATGCCAATATTCAAATGGTTAATCCGATATATTGTTTTATTTTCTTACATTTTGGGCTGACAAATGCATAACTTTTGACAGGACATCATTTCACCTCTTTTACTGTACCATTCCACAAGTTTCACTAGATCCCTCCTCATTTTAACACACTAGCCAAGTGTGTATTTTTAAAAGATCCACAAATACTGAGGATTTCCATATGATCCAAGAAAAGGCACTTCAGGCCATCAGGGAACAGCTGCCAGACCCGCATTCCCCACAACGAACTTAAAAGAGCAAAGCCACATGGCAAACATGTTAAAGTAAGTTTACAGTGCTGCTACTGCTATGTGGTCCCCCTTTCTGCCCGAGCCCCCTACATTGCAGAGGCTGCCTGGGCGGAACTTACACCAGTGGCCCTTACACAATGTCACTCATAAAAATCTTGAACTGATCCCTGTGTCACAGCACTGGTAATGCTCCTTTATTCAGAATGAACTCCATTTATCACTATCCTTTATTGCTTCCAACTCAACCAATTTCTAATCCAGTCAGCCACTTTTGAGCTCATTCCAAGACGGCTCAGTTTATTAGCTGTTTATATGGAAACACATCAAAGGCCATGTATACCACATTTAACACTCACCCCTTATCCAGCTCTGGGGTCACCCAGTGAAAAAAAATTGATCAGATTCATCCGCCAAGATCTATCTTTGGTAAAACTATGCTGATTTGGATCCTGTAATCCTCTAGATTCCAGAAAGTGCAATGTCCTCTGTTTAAGCAGCAGCTCGATAAATTTACTCACCACAAAGGTCAGATTAACCTGCCTCCTCCTTACTTATGCTTTTGTGAAGAGGAACCACAGCTGTTGAGTAATCTAAAATTATTCCTGACTAAAGAATCATTGAAAAGGTCAGACAGTTGAGCCACCCAAACCTTTAGTACATAGTTCCTTATACGATCAAGGACATACAGGTGCAGACTATCAGCAGGGTAGGGGGATCAGAAGAGGCAGGCCATGTGTACTGAAGGGCAAGAAAGCGGCGGCAAAAAGCAGCCACCTTTGGAAATACTGCTGCTGCCACTGCCCGCCTCGCCCTCCTGAGACGGAATCGCCAACAGCTGGGGGAGGGGGTGGCGCGGTTGGTCATGTGTGCCACTGCCACCACCCACCTGGGCCAGCTGCCCTAGATGGCCGCCTAGCTCTTCTAGTGGACAGGCCAGGACTGTCTGGAACTCCCTTCTGTACTCAGCCATGCGTGCCTTGCACAGGCTGAGGAGGGATGGTGTATGCCGTTTGTACCACAGGTGCTGAAAGTGATGGGCCTATGTGGAACCATGGGTTATGCCAGGTGAACAAGATACAAACTTTGTGCACAGAAGCAAACTTATCAAGAACAGAGGACAAAGAACTGGCAGACACTTGATAATCCAAATAAATGTCAGAGGGATATAAAGCGGAGTCAGAAATATGCTGTGCTAACAGGTTAGGATTAAGAGAGGAAAGATTTCTAGAGTCTGGTGGAGGCAACAGGAAAAATGAGAGTGGAGTGTGGGGGGGGGGGGGGAATCAAGTGAGAATGTGATGAGGGAAGGTTGGACCAGGAGAGCGGGAGAAAAGAGAAGTCGTGGAGAGACAGAGGTCCAATTGAAAGAGCACAGGCTAGATCTATAATGTAATTCAAAGGGTGAATGGGAAAGGAATTCTGAGAAATACCCAGATTAGAAGGAGAAAAGGAGAAAGTCAAGAGCAGAACTGGAAACTGCAGAGTTTAAATGAATATTAAAGTCACCCAGAATCACAAGGGGTGAATAGGAGACAAAGAGATTAGCAACGAGCATGGATAATTCCTCTATGGAGGGGGTAGAAGGAGGGGAAGGTGGTAAGCAATCAGTAGAAAGAAAAAAAAAGAATCCAGAATTTGGAGAACATAAGTGTCACTGTCAGAGAGGAAGTGAAGAGAATTTCCACTCCCTTCCTCACTTATGTTCTCTGCCACAGTGAAGATAAGTAAAACAGGGAGGACATGCTTCCAAAAGGTGAGGTTGATGACTACTACTACTACTGATCATTTGTACAGCACTACAAGGCATATACAGCACAGTACAGACACATGTAAAAGACAGTCCCTGCTCCTCAGAGCTTACAATCTAGTCAAGACAGACAAAACAGCAACTGTGGACAAGGATACAACTAGGAGGAATGATAAGGAAATACAAAGGAGATTAAGTGGATCAGCATCCAAAAGCAGCCACGAAGAGGTGAGTTTTCAGCCTGGATTTGAAAAGGGCCAGAGAAGAAGCCTGATATACAGACTCAGGTAGTTTGTTCCAGGCTTAAGGAGCAGCAAGGTGAAAGGAGTGAAGTCTGGAGTTGGCAGTAGAAGAGAAGGGCACAGATAGAAATGATCTGCCGGAAGAGCGAAGTTCCCGAAGAGGGGTGTAGGAAGAGATAAGATAGGAAAGACAGTGAGAAGCAACAGAAATAAGTGCACTTATAGGTCAGTAGGAAAAGTTTGAACTGGATTTGGAAATAGATAGGGAGCCAATGAAGGGACTCGACGAGGGGTTATATGCGCATATTGAGGCTGGCACAAGATTAGCCATGCAGCTGAGTTTTGAACTGATTGAAGGAGAGAAAGATGATTCAGAGAGAGACTAGCAAGGATGAGACTGCAATAGTCTAGACAGGAGGTAACTAAAGAGTGGATAAGTGTCTTAGTAGTGTGTTTAGAAAGGAATGGGTGAATTTTGTTGATGCTATAGAGAAGGAAATGACAGGTTTTAGCTGTCAGTTGGATGTGTGTGGAGAAGGAGATGAAGGCTTCAAAGACAAACCCAAGGTTGCGAGCAGTGGAAACAGGGAGGAGAAGAGCGTTATCCACAGAGATGGAGGAAGGGGGAAGATGGGTTTAGGGTGAAAAATAAAAATAGCCGTTTTGGCCATGTTCAATTTCAAATGGCGGTGAGACATCCAAGCAGCAATGTCAGATAGGCAAGCAGAGATCCTAGCCTGGATTGCTGTAGAGATATCAGCTGTAGAGAGGTAGATCTGAGAGTCATCAGAGTAAAGATGGTATTGACAGCCATGGGAAGAAATGAGCATACCAAGGGACTGGGAATAGAGATAGAAAAGGAGAGGAGTATACCAACTGAGAGCGGGATAGTAGTAGAGGAAGATCTACCAGAAGAAATACTGGAAGTATGATTGGAGAGATAAGAGAACTAGGATAGTACAGAGCCCTTAAAACCAAGCGAGGATAAGATATCAAGGAGAAAGTGGTGGTCAACAGTGTTAAAAGCAGCAGAAAGGTCAAGAAGGATGAGGATCAAGTAAAGGCCCTTGGATTTTGCCAGGAACAGGACACTGGAGACTTTGACAAGAGCTGTTCCAGTAGAATGTAAAGGACGAAAGCCATATTGCAAAGGATCCAGAAGGGCTTGAGAGGAGAGAAAGTCAAGGCAGCGGCCATGAACTGCACATTCAAGTACTTTAGACATGAAGGGGAGGAGGGAGATGGGTTGATAATTAGAAGGACTGGTAGGGTCTAAGTGAGGGACTCTTGAGGAGAAGTGTGACCACAGCATGCTTGAAGGCTGCAAGAACAGTTGCAGTGGACAGCAATAGGTTGAGAATATGAGAGATAGAAGGGATTACAGTTGAGGAGATGGAGCTTAGGGGACGGGTGGGAAAAGGATCAGAGGAGCAGGTGGTGAGTTTGGAGGAAGAAAGAAGATGTGTAGTTTCCTTCTCAGAAATCATAGAAAAGGAAGAAAGAGTAGCAGAGGTTGAGGGGAAGAGTTGGGAGTAAAGAGGGGGAGGAGGGGATGGAGATGACCTCATGGGGAATTGGAGTGTGATTTCGTGGAATTTGTCATGGAAATAGTTGGTAAAGGAGTAGGTCAGGTGGACATAATAGTTTTGGCAAGTGCTATGGCTGACTGGAAGGAAGTAAGCATGAATCTGTAGAAAGTCTGCAAGGGTGTGAGATTTGAGCCAAATGCGGTCAGCTGAATAGGCACAGGAACATGACTAGCAGGTAATGGAAGACAGCCAGGGCTGAAATACAGGATGTGGTATGGGCAGAGCAAGAGCATCCATCAAAAGCATCCAGAGCAGAAGAGAGTGCAGTGTTATAGGAAACTACTGCCTCATCAACAGACTCAAATGACAGTAGAGGAAAGAGGTGATGAGACAGTAGTGGAGAGAGCCAATGGGTCGATAGCATGAAGATTTCTAAAGAGGTTGGAGGAGACTGGGTGAGACCGAGGCAGGGAGTGATGAAAAGTGAAGCTTAGAGGTGATGGTCAGATAAGGGAAGAACTGAGGTACAGAGGTTTGAGGGTAAGTAATTAGAGAAGAAGACAAGGTTGAGGCAGTGGCCGTGCTGGTGAATGGGGACAGTAGAGCAAAGCTGGAGGTTGAATGAGGAGGTAAGGGAAAGGAGCTTTAAAGCA
Source organism: Ichthyophis bannanicus (assembly GCA_033557465.1). Taxonomy (NCBI): domain Eukaryota; kingdom Metazoa; phylum Chordata; class Amphibia; order Gymnophiona; family Ichthyophiidae; genus Ichthyophis; species Ichthyophis bannanicus. Next base: position 1,666,036,362 of record CM066032.1, on the reverse strand, counting down.
TAAGAGTCATAGGGGTTATCATCATGAATGTTAAAATCCCCGTGAATAAGGGAGGAGGATGATAATTCCAGAAAGAAGGAAAACCACAAGTAGAAGTCAGTGAGAAAGGTACAGGTGGACTTGTCAGGGGGTCAATAAATAACAGGTATCTGGAGAGGTGGCGCAGTAAAAAGGCGGATGGAATAGACTTCAAAGGAGGGAAAGAAGTGAGACTGAGGCAGAAGGAGGGGTTGAAATTGGCAGGAATGAGAGAGTAGAAACCCAATATCACCTCCACGGCCAGTGGGACGAGGCATGCGGGAGAACTGATAGCCGTCTTGACAGAGGGAAGCAACTGAAGCTGAGTCTTCTGGGAGGAACCAGGTCTCAGTTAGAGTAAGAAGATGGAGAGCATTAGAGATAAAGAGATCATAAATAAAGGCAAGCTTTATTTGAAATGGAGTGTGCATTCCATAAGGCACATAAGAAGGGAGAGAGGAGGGGTAAGGAGAGGGATATGAATAAGATTTGAGCAGTTGCATGGGGATCGGACCTGGGAGTGTGACAAAAGTCTAGTGGGACCAGGGTTGGGATTGATATCTCCAGAAGACAGAAGAGAAGTAGAAGAGTGTGGGGCAGAGAGGAGACAGTATGGCCATAATGAGGGTGAGGTTCTTTCAGAGAGAGAGAGGGGGGGGGGGAGGGGAGGAGACGGCTGAAAGAGAGGAAGAAAATGGTGAAGCTCAAGACTGGATAATAGGGTAGATGACAAGATGATGGGAGAAGTGAGGATAGTAAATGGGGGATAGTAAGGAGGAGGAGCTGAAGTTATTGGTATGAGCAGAGAAGATTAGGCAGTGTTAACAATAGGAAGAGAAAGTGATGTGGAGTCGTAAGAGAGAGAGAGATGGAGAGGAGAGCAGAAGTCAGAATAAATATATGAAGGATAGGCAGGAGAGAGATCTCAGGGGATTAGGGTGCATCTGTGAGTAATAGTGGTAATAAGCACAGGATAGCTATAAGAGAATGTTAGCCAGGGGGTGGGTGGGAGGGATAATAAGGCAGAGGAGGAGTAAGAGACAGCTGAAAATAGGATGAGGCTGAATAATATTACAAAAATACAGATAAGGTAAAGAGCACACTCACAATGGTAACATAAATATATATATATAGATAGATAGATAGAACTCACAAGCAAGCAGGTAAAGTGGTCTGCTGGGTTGGGTTGGGTTGGATTGGGTAAGGAGTAGGTAGAAGGTACATTAGAAGTATACTGGGTATTTTACTGTTTGACATAAATTTGAGTGACGTTTTAATCATTTTATTCTCTCAGCAAATATTACAAATACCATGCAATACAAAATCAGCATGCCAACATAATACTTAACATTTCCAACAAAAAGATTTATTTGAATTATTACCCTGCTTTGCATAATCCACCTTCAGGATTATTTTATTTCAGGACAACTAGACAGAAAGCTCCGTAATGTGTCCATATGGTATGCACCATGCTCCTTAGCTTTCAGCCTCCCAGCAGCACAGGAGGAAATGCAGTGCTCTTTACATGCCCTACCTCTAAACCAATGCTGAAGGACCTTGCCTTCATGTTCCTTTAACTCTTTTCATTAATCACATCCACAAGCTCTGTGGACAGCATCTGGTGTTTCTGACATACACACAACCCCAAATGAACACTACCAAAGTAGCATTAAATATTTTTACCCCACAAACTCCATTCTCTAACACCACTTTTCCCTTATGATCTTAGCAGTATATGCCAAACTATCCCATGCTATCCTTTGCTCTCCCTCCCTTCTCCCCCCATCAACCCCCGGAGATCACAGATTGTCCAATATTTCATTTGTAGATCAGTATAAAAAGGATTGGATATTACTCTACCACACTTTCAAAAGAGTTGCTAATACCTCCTCTTGTTCTCTGTGCAAGCCACTTGCTCAGTTTGCATAAGGTCATAGAGCAAGTTCCTCCTCAGCTAACAAGCAAAATATTGCACCTCTCTTCAATTTAGCAGGCTTACCCTCCCGTGATCAAAAAAGTTTCTTGAGAAATTAAACTTTATATTTTCCCTTAGACCTCCCTTTTCAATGACCCCACCAAATAGCATTTTATTCTTACTCAAAATCTTTGAACACCTGGGTATGCCCAAAAGGAATGCCTCAGAGTTCCCCAGAGTTCTCACATTCTCATCCACCCCCACTCCCCAATGTACATAAGCCATCTGCTGTGAGACAAATGCTCTCCTCATTATCTTACAGTGCATCTTATAATCTCATACTAAATGTTAGGCTTTTGATGTTTGTGAAGCCTGTCGCCAGTCATTCTGGGATTCAGTGCAAGCAACTTCCCTTTTCCATTTGTTGAAGAATTCTGGCCAAGGTTCCTTCTTATCCAAATCACTGAAAGCCATATGTAAAGAAGAAATTGATGTATCCATCTGAACTCTCCACTGGAAAATCTCTCCCAAATCTTCCACGAATATCTCTCCTGCAAACTGCATAAACCATGGTTAGCGCCACTGAATACCTCCACAGATCTCCTTGAAAATGTCCCGTGTGTATGGGTGGAGCTGGGGCAGTCCCGGCAGCTATATGGCTAGCGGCAATATTCAGCAGCTAACTGGATAGCTAAACCGCATAAAGTTAGGACATATTGACGGCTATCCTGACTTTATGTGGTTCTTGCTATCTGGTTAGTGGCTGAATATTACTGCTTACCAGATAGCAACACTGATCACTGGTGAAACCTGATATTCAGCGCCCCGCCCCCTTCAAATGGACATCAGATTAAGTCCTCTCTAGTTGATTAGTGGCATCTGCATGTTTAGAATTGCAAAATGGCCAGATACACATGTGAGTGGTGCCACATGCATGTGTCTGTGGTGAAATGGCTGCGCTTACATGTGTAAGTTCCTGGGTTTCCACTGTCTGTATTTCCCATGTGTACATTTGTGAAATGCTGTCTCCCGCTGAACATGGATATCAATCCCCATTCACTCCCGCACTTCTATCTGCAACCCATTTTTAACAATCAAATCCATTTTGAGGGGTATAGGTATGTCGATTTTACATTGTCCTCACACATGCACACCCTCACTTCTGATTTACAGATGTTTTCACTTCTATGCTTCTCCCACCACAAACTGCCTTTCTAAACAGTGCCTTCAAATGTATAGCTGTGCCGAATATACATGTTTTTTAAACACTGCTGCAGGTGTTCAAGAAACCCAGTTGCCATCATGGCTGAGTGCTAACCTGGTAAATTCCAAATTACCCCTGCCTACCGAAAAATACAGCCTCTAAAATGCTTATATGCAAATGTTAGAAGTCTAAAAAATATGATGGGTGAGTTAGAATATATAGCACTAAATGAGAGGTTAGATATGATTGGTATCTCAGAGACATGGTGAAAGGAGGACAACCAGTGGGACATTGTGATACCTGGGTACAAACTATATCGCAATGATAGAACCGATTAAACTGGTGGAGGGGTTGCGCTCTATGTTAGAGAGGGCATTGAGTCACAAAGGATTAAAGTTTTGCAGGAAACAAAATTTGCTGTAGAATCTCTATGGATTGAAATTCCAAGTAAAAAGGGGAAGGCGATGGCAGTGGGGGTGTACTATCGAGCGCCTGGCCAGAATGAACAAATGGATGATAAAATGCTCAAAGAAATCAGGGAAGCTAACAAAAGTTACAACACAGTAATAATAATGGATGATTTCAGTTACCCCAGTATCGACTGGGTCAGCGTCATGGCAGGACATGCTAGGGAGATAAAGTTTCTAGATGAAATAAATGACTCCTTCTTGGAGCAGCTGGATCATGAACTGACCAGAGGGGAAGTCATTTTGGACCTAGTCCTTAGTGGAACACCAGATCTGGCGCAAGAGATAAAGTTGTTGGGGCCACTTGGCAATAGTGATCATAGCATGATCGCATTTGATTTAATAAATGAAGGAAGGAAGGATGGTAAGGAAATCTACAGTACTACCTTTTAACTTTCAAAAGGGAGACTATGATAAAATGAGGAAACTAGTTAAGAAAAAACTAAAAAGAGCAGTTGCAAAGGTTAAAGATTTACATCAAGCTTAGGTGTTTAAAAATGCTATCTTGGAAGCCCAGAACAGCTGTATTCCACAGTTTAAAAAAAGTGGAAGGAAGTCCAAAAAACTGCCAACATGGTTTAAAGGTGAGGTCAGAGAGGCTGTTGTTGGCAAAAAAGCATCTTTCAGGAAATGGAAAAAGGAGCCAAATGACGAGGACCTGAAACACAAGCACTGGCAAGTTAGATACAAGGCATTGATAAGGCAGGCAAAGAGAGAATTTGAGAAGACGCTTACTGTGGAAGCAGAAACGCATAATAAAGACTTTTTCAAGTATACTCATAGCAAAAAAACTGTGAGTGTGTCAGTTGGAGCATTAGATGATAGGGGGTAAAAGGGGCATTAAGAGGAAAGGCCATAGCGGAGAGACTGAATGAATTCTTTGCTTTGGCCTTTACTGAGGAAGATATAGGGATGTTACCCATGACTGAAGTGCTATTTAAAGGTGATACTGCAGAAGAATTGAAGGAAATATCAATATACTGGGAAGATGTATTACAACTATTGCATAAACTGAATAGTAGCAAATCACTTGGACAGGGTGGTATACATCCAAGGGTGTTGAAAGAACTGAAATATGAGATTGCAGACCTACTATTAGTAATCTGCGAACTATCATTAAAATCATCTGCATTACCTGACGATTGGAGGATCGCCAATGTAACACCAATTTTTAAAAAGGGTTCAAGGGGTGATCCTGGAAACTACAGACTGGTGAACCTGATATCAGTACTGGGAAAAAAAGTGGAAACCATCATAAAGAACAAAATTACTGGACATGTAGATAGTCATGGCTTAATGGGAGACAGCCAACATGGTTTTAACCAAGGAAGGTCTTGTTTTACTAATCTGTTATGTTTTTTTGAAGGTGTGAGTAAACAGGTAGACAAAGGTGAGTCGGTTGATATAGTGTATCTGGACTTTCAGGAAGCCTTTGACAAGGTCCCTCACGAGAGACGTTTGGCAAAATTAAAAAGTCATGGGATAGGAGGCAGTGTACTATTGTGGATCAGGAACTGGTTAAAAGATAGAAAACAGAGGGTAGGGCTAAATGCCAATTTTCCCAATTGAGAAAGGTGAAAGTGGAGTACCCCAGGGATTTGTGCTCGGTCCGCTGCTTTTTAACATATTCATAAAAGACCTGAAAATGGGAATAACGAGTGAGGTTATCAAATTTACAGATGACAGGGGCGGAGCTAGCCACTGAACAGAATGGACGCCTGAATTTTTGCTCCCGTTGCTGCCCAAGAATCCTGAACATATCCCGGTATTCCATTGAAGTTTGTACCCCCTACCTACATCAATAACACCGCAATACAGCTGGATGGCATCCCTGAAGCCTGCCCGGCTGGAATTTCCACAGGGATCCGGCTCAGCAGCGAAACGATCCAAACCCGAAGTGGGTTCCCCGCAGAAAATGGCCGCGGGAGAGAAGGAGGGAGTGACTGCCGGTGGCCTACGTGAAGTGCTACAGGAATTGAAATGCGTTAAAGAAATGATTGCAGCCAATTCTAGTTCACTGAACATGATTCAAGAAGACTTGCTGGAGGTAAAAGAGAAACTCCTCACCATCACCACTCGATTTAATGCAGTTGAATTACAAACCCAGAAGCATGGCGTTGCATTAGAACAGCTGGGCCCTTTGGCCAAACGAGTCCGGCACATAGAAAATCTGATTGAAGATCAAAATAACCATTCCCGTAGAAATAATATCCGCCTTGTTGGAGTCCCTGAAGGCGCTGAAGGTACCGATCCGATTGGATTTCTGGAAAAAACCATACCGGAGATGCTGCAGCTTGTCTTTGCAAGGCCTTTTGAACTAGAACGGGCCCATCGAATCCCAACACACAAAGCTGAAAACACACGCTACCCGCGCCCACTCATAATGAAGGTACTGAGATACCCACAGGTCCTACAGATCTTTCAAGCTGCACGGAAGGCCGGATCACTGCAAATCCAGGGACACAAAGTAGCACTTTATCCGGATTTGAGCAAGCAAACGGTAGATCGGAGAAAAGCGTTGCTGGCCTGTAGACCCATGCTACAAAGTGCACAGGCAAGATACGGGCTATACTACCCAGGAACCATGCGGGTCACGCTGCATAATGAAACGAGGAATTTTGTTGATGCTGAAAAACTGAAAACTTTCCTACAAGAAAAATGCGGTATGGAAACCTGAGGTCAATCTTCTGATCTCTCACGCAGTGTAGAGAACTCAGCATATACTCAGGGGGTGCGGCCGTGCGTTCTCACAAATTTTAGAACGCCTTAAGCCTTGTTAAACACCTCATTGATTGTATTTCTGTTGTTCTAAATAGTTTTAATTAAACAGATATTTCTGCTTGAAATGTAGGGGTGGCAACGGGAGGTCGGGGTTGGTTACTGTTTCAGTGGATTGTGTTCACCTTAGCGATACAATGTTTGCCAGTTATGCAGTTGTTTGTGTCAGTCCAGTCCAGTACAAAACCCTCCACATACACGCAAATGCAAGTACGCGGCAGGCCTATCCATAGGATAGCTTTCACCTATAAGACAGCTTACTCCAACGTTGATGTCTAGTGATCTTTTAATGCTTTCGTTAAATGTAAAAGGTATTACTGGCCCTGTCAAGCGAAAGAAGATTTTAGCGTACTGCCAGCAAAAAAAAGCAGATATTGCCCTCTTACAAGAGACACATTTAACAGATACTGAATCGCAGAAAGTAACCTCTAAATACTTCCTGGTGGCGGCCTCGGCCTCTGCCACTCAACGCAAAGGGGGGGTAATAATATTAGTGCGCAAATTCCTGCAATCCGCCATTACCGACACACGGATTGATCCGCTAGGTCGATGGGCCAGAGTGACGATGAAAATAAATCAACAGCTTTACACATTCTTCAATATTTACGCGCCCAACCTCGATGACCCTAACTTTTTCAAACTGATAGCTAAAGAAGTTACAGCCGCGGCTCACACCAATATCATATTAGGGGGCGATTTTAATGTCATCTTGGATCCACTGTTAGATCGCACGCCCTATCGGGCTGTAGACAAAGTCAAATCGCAGGCGATTCTTAAAGGCATCATAACAGAGCTACACTTGGTAGACCCCTGGCGCCTACTTCATCCCCAAGAAAGAGACTACACATTTTATTCCATCCCACATAATACCCAAACAAGGATCGATTTCTTCCTACTGTCCACAGAGCTGATGCCCCAAGTGTTGTCCGCAGAGATATATGCTACAACGGTATCGGATCACGCCGCTGTCTCCCTAGTGTTGAATACCAACGTTACACAGCATGTTCCGCCAAGATGGACATTTGATAAATCCCTACTAGCAGATGACTCCTTTGTACAGCTACTGTCAGGGGAAATTGAGACCTATTTTAAATATAATACACCCACTGATACCTCCATCTGGAGCTGGTGGGAAGGTTTTAAAGCGACCATACGAGCTCATATTACCACCTACACCATTAGACGGCGTAAAGCCAGGAAAAAAGAAAAAGATGAATTGGAACTCCAAATAAAAGCTGGGGAAAGGTTACTAGCCAAAAGAGCTGACTCAATGATATTGATTAGACTCCAAAAATTGCGATACCAATATAATGCTCTCCTCAACAAAGAAGCACTGAGTAGTATCCAGCTACAACGTAGTATATACTACTATGACAGCAACCGCTCAGGATCCCTCTTAGCTCGGCAGCTCAGACCAAAAACCAGCAAGACCGCTATAGCGGCGTTGCAGGACAATTCCGGGGGCCTTCTCCTGAGATCTGACAAAATACTAGACCGCTGCAAAGAATTCTATGAGGAACTATATCGCTCAGATACCCAATGTAGTGACAGAGCCTTTGAAGATTTTGTCTCCAAGATAGTAGGACCCACATTAACCAGTCATCAAAGTCGAACGCTGGAACAAGAGATCTCAGTAACTGAAATACAAGATGCGATCAAACAGATGGCTCGTGGCAAAGCCGCCGGTCCAGATGGTATCCCGCTGGAATTCTATAATAAATATTGCATTCAATTGGCTCCCATGCTACAGATCTACTACAGTGGCCTGCAAGATGAATCTCCAGAGATTGGAGCCCTGGCAGAGGCTGTGGTGGTAATTCACCCGAAACCGGGCAGGGATACACAAAAGATAGAGAATTACAGACCCATCTCTCTCCTAAACTCTGATTATAAAATCTATGCTAAAGTGCTTGCTAACCGATTAGGACGGATCTTAAAAGATTTGATACATGAGGATCAATGTGGATTTATACAAAACAGATCCACTACAGATAATGGAAGATTATTGGCACATGTACTGGCATCTGCCAAGACCAAGGCCGAGCCCCTGATAGGGCTAGCATTGGATGCCGAAAAAGCCTTCGATCGACTGGAATGGTCCTTTCTATTTCGATCCCTACGGTGGTTTGGGATAGGAGAAAAGTTCCTAAAACGCGTTGAATTGTTATATACCAAACCCACAGCTCGAATAGCGGTCAACTCACACCTCTCAGCCCCTTTTCAGTTGCAAAGAGGGACCAGACAGGGTTGCCCCCTGTCGCCGATGCTTTTTAATTTAGCCCTGGAACCCTTATTAATAGCGCTCCGACAGAAGGAAAACATAAAAGGAATTGAGTTAGCTGATGGTCCCTGTAAATTGTCAGCATATGCCGATGACCTGCTCATTTTTCTACAACCATCAGACCTTCCTGAAACACTGCAACTCATAGATGCATACTCAGCGATATCCGGATATAAAGTAAATTTGAATAAAACAACAATTATTCCTCTGAATGAACAGGTCAGCGAAGAAATGATGCGTGGATACCCCTTTCAATATGAGAAGTCATCCTTTAGATACCTGGGCGTGACCTATGGCACCACCTTGGAAGAGACTGTCGCAATCAACATTAAGATGTGTCAAGAAATTGTACATGATAACATCTGCAAGTGGACCCCCCTTCATTTGAGCTGGTGGGGCAGGCTAGAAACGATAAAAATGATGTTGGTACCAAAACTCAGCTATATATTAAGTATGATACCCTTACGTTTCCCGCCAGCCTTCTATAAGAAAATGAATAGTCAACTGATAGCCTTTCTATGGAACAACCGAGTACCCCGAATAGCTGCCTGGAAACTGAAGTTACCTAATACACAAGGAGGTGTCCATTTCCCAGATCTCGGCTGGCTACACACTGCCTCTCTTTTAAAGCAGGGTGCTCAATGGGTCGACTCTGACGACACGGATAAAGGACCTAGATGGCTGAGTGTGGAGCGGGCCCTACATTCCCCCCTGCCCACATGGCTACTGGTAGGCACAGTAGTAGACCAGACTGCACCACATAATGCTATTATCCGAGAAACACAGCATGCCTGTCGATTGTTGGCATCATGTATCGATGGAGGGGATGACTTTGCCGCAGATATGCCCATATGGCTGAACCCACGCCTTATCATCGGAGGGAAGCCTGTCTTATGGAAAAAATGGGTGGAACATGATCTTATCACCATTGGACAACTGATCAATGGAAGTGCATTTAAAACCTTTGACAGATTAAGAACGGAATTCCGATTGCCTAATACATGCTATTTCCAATGGTGTCAGCTCCGATCCTGCATGAGCAAAGCGGGTGTGTCACCTGTCTTGATACGTACAGGATGGCCACTGCGACAGAAACTTCAAGAATTACAAACAGATGCTAAAGCTGTTTCAAGATGTGTTGCGATTCTCCGATCCAAAAGTGACAAGACATGTTCTAAGATACAGTCGGTGTGGGCTACTGAAACTGGTCAAGATCTACCTCTGGAAAATTGGGACACTTTTTGGGGAACTCAAATACGTGCCACGAGAGCAGCGTCTCTCACACAATCTATGTACTTTATAGCACATCGAGCGCATATTACACCGGCTAAGAAAATGAAATGGACACTACAGGAGGGAAATCGATGTTGGTCCTGTAACATGGAAATTGGGACACTGGCACATATGTTGTTCCATTGTAAATCCCTGGAAATATATTGGAACAGAGTTTGGGAACGCATATCACAGATCCTCAACTTACAAACTCCTATCACTTATCGGATAGTGATATATAAATCCATAGCTCTGGAACCTACTCTGATGAAATGGGATGGTAAACTGCTGGACTTAATGCTCGGGATAGCGCTTAAAATAGTTCTAATACACTGGAAGAATCTCGACAAAGCTTGTTTCGAGCATTGGTGGAGTCTCTTAATCCTACATAAGACCTACGAAGAGATCTATATAGCCAAGAACCCATGGTCTGGTAAACTAAGTAAGAAATGGTCAGCTTTACAAAATTATGTTTGATGGAAATGATTGCTGGAGGCTGCCTTGTGGAATGGTCTCTGCTGTAACCACATTGAACGGAGAGAGGGAGGGTGGCGTGCTGGCATGGACTGATACTAGTTCTTGTTAACGTTATTGTACTGTCTTGTTCAAGTTATTATATTCTTTTGCTATTTTGATCAATAACATCTGCTTGTATCCTGCTATATCACGATCGTTTATATTGTTATTTTATATGTTAAAACTGAATAAAAACTACTATTAAAAAAAAAAAAAAAAAAAATTTACAGATGACACAAAATTATTTAAAGTTGTTAAAACCCAAGAGGATTGTGGAAAATTGCAAGAGGATCTTGATAAATTGGAAAACTAGGCATCCAAATGGCAGATTAAATTTAATGTGGACAAGTGCAAAGTTATGCACCTAGGAAAGAAAAATCCAAACTATGTTTATATGTTGCAAGATTCCACATTAGGAACCATCACCCAGGAAAAAGATTTAGGAGTCATCGTGGATGACATGTTAAAACCCTCTGCCCAGAGTGCAGCGATGGCCAAGAGAGCAAATAGAATGCTAGGAATCATAACGAAAGGAATAGAGAATATAACAAAGGATAGTATAATGCCTCTGTATCATTCCACGGTGCGACCGTCTCTTGTATATTATGTGCAATTCTGGTCACCGTATCTTAAAAGGGATATAGTGTTATTAGAAAAGGTACAGAGAAGAGCCACCAAAATGGTAAAGGGGATGGAAGAATACACCTATGAAGAGACTAGGAAACAAGAGATGGCTGAGGGGAGATATGATAGAGGTCTATAAATTAATGAATGGAGTGGAATGGGTAAACGTAGATTGATTGTTTATGCCTTCAAAATATAGAAAGACTAGGGAGCATGCAATGAAGCTACAGGGTAACCTATTTAAGACCAATAGGAGAAAATATTTTTTTGTTCAATGTGTAATCAAACTCTGGAATTTGCTACCGGAGGATGTAGTAAAAGCTATTCGTGTAGCCAGGTTTAAAAAAAGTTTGCACAAGTTCCTTGAGGAAAGGTCCATACACCATTATTAAAGTGGACCCAGAATATCCAGTGCTTGCCCCAATACAAGCATTGTGGAACCTGTGTCTTTTGGCGAAACTGCTAGGTACTTATGACCTAGATTGGAAACAGGATACTGGGCTTGATGGACCTCGGTCTGACTCAGTATAGTACATCTTACAGTATGTTCTTAAATTACAAATCTGTAAAATGATCAAAGTTACTATCAAAATAGTTCTAATGAGATTCTGTTCCTTACAAGCCACTAATTCAACTCAAATATCAAACATATTATACATTTACATCCATGATGTGACACTGCATTGTACTACTACTGAACATTTCTATAGTGCTACAAGACATACGCAGCGCTGCACAGACATATAGATATGCTTCTCTGTACATGAGATAACTAAATTACAAGTGGATGAACAAAAATAAAGTTGTTTCCTTGGCTGACTTGAGACATCAATAACATCTAAGATACAAAGAAATTTAATTGAATTGAGAACTTGCTTAAAGGAAATCTAGTTCGAAATTTGGCCTACTCTAGTTTTATTACCAAAGGAAATGGCAACTGTACTGATGCTGATTTTTCATTTTGTTTCTTTTAGTTATCCAAAGTAAGTTGAGTTAAAGCCAGTAGACATATGTCTGGTACTTGCTGGGAATAGATGATACCTGAGTATATTTATTTCAAAGACAGGAACCATTCCTGCCACCAGTCTAATGCTATCTGAACATTTAGTGGCAAGATAACTATTTTAGCTTAGCTACCCAAAGAGAGGAAGCTGTACTCCACGGTGTAGACACCATTCAACTTGACTCCAAAACACTATATATAGAGTTTCTTCATCTTCTTGTGTGTGGCTAATCTATCAGTTCAGCTGTGGCTATGATTTTACACTCAGATGTCAAAGCCGCATCATTGGTTCAAGCTGCATGTATCTCTTTAGTATCACTTTCATACTTACAAATCAATCATTCATTTCTCCCATGGTCTGTTCCTGATAACCATAATCACCCTTAGTTTCTGTTTATGAAGTACCCACAGAAAAAGGGGAAGGAGGAAACTTCCACAGACATAGTAAAGAAACCAAACAAGTGGAAGGCACCCAGGCATAAGAACATAAGATATTCCATACTGGGACAGACCAAGGTCCATCATGTCCAGTATCCTGTTTACAACAGTGGCCAATCTAGATCACAAGTACCTAGCAGTTTCCCCAAAAGACACAGATTCCATAATATTTGTATTGGGGCAAGCAGTGGATTTCCCGGGTCCTCTTTAATAATGGTTTATGGACCTTTCCTCAAGGAAATTGTCAAAACCTTTTTTAAACCCAACTACAATAACAGCTTTTACTATATCCTCCGGTAACGAATTCCAGAGTTTAATTACACATTGAGTGATAAAGCGTAGTTACTCACCTGTAACAGGTGATCTCCGGGAACAGCAGGAATTTAGTCTTCACATATGGGTATCGTCGGTACCAACGGAGCCTGCGCAGGAACGCTCCCCAGCGTCCAATAGGAATGCTTTTGGGAGCATCCCTCAGCCCATGCACGCTGCCTTCCTGCCTTTCCAACTGTCCCTCTTCAGTTAAGTTTGTAGCTGAGTGAAAGGATAGAGGGAGAGAGAAAAGAGACAAAGAGATAGAGAGACAACTCCTAGGGGAAGTGGGTGGGTTGTGAAGACTAAATTCCTGCTGTTCTCGGAGATCACCTGTTACAGGTGAGTAACTACGCTATCTCCAGGAACAAGCAGGAATGTAGTCTTCACATATGGGTACTCCCTAGCTGAAGATGCCAGGGAGATAGCCCCAGGAAGGTGCCCCAGGAAGGTGACCGGCAAGCCCTGTTGCGTTATCGAGAACAACGCTGGATTTTCATGCTCCAGACAGTGGCTCCCCAGGGATTAAATGCGGAGATTGAATGGTGGTCTTTAAATTGATCCTCAGTTTGTGTTATCGGATGCTATCATTAGATTCAGTACAAATGACATCATCTTTGTTCAACCGGAACAGGAAGTCGGGTATGATGCTTGATAAAGGGCCATTCTCGTATTGGGCTTGAAACACAAAGTTTTGTGTCGTAGGACTACCCGATGCTTGGTTGGAATGTCTTCTAAGGAAAACGGTAGCAGCGAGCCAGCTTACGGACCCCATTGAGATGAGTTGGAAATTTGAATCGAATGGGGGAGATAAGTTTAAGCAAGTTTAAGCCGTATCAATTTATCATCTGACAAAGTTTTCGATGAGCAATGTGAATTTCCTTACCGTGACATTTGGTGATTACAGGAAACTGTTCACAGCAAGGGACTGATAATAACTGAAAAGTTACGCGTTTGCAGAGGCTGGTCTTATGGGCCGTTTATAGCCTCCGGCAAATTTGGTCGGTGAGACCTTTTAAAATTGAATAAAATGGAGGGTCTGTTATAAGAGTATGTTTCACATCCTCATTCACAGACGATCCGACAAAAATATAAAAAATGTGCACTATACTGTTTCTTAAAACATGTCAATGATGGTGTAATGGTTATTATATTAGCAGGCCTTTTTCATTGGATTCTATTGTGGCTTTGCTTAATGGGTTTCTTTTGTAAGTGAAAACCCTAGAAAGGTAGGCATCCTTCGTCCCATGGATCTCTGGCATTCCACCAGGGTTGGTGGGCAGGAGTTGAATTAGGTCTGAAAGAGATTTTGAAGAACAGCTTGGCCAAAGAAGGCATCCCGATGGGAGGCTTTATCTAGGCAGTAGTGGGCTGTGAAGGTGCGTACTGAAGCCCAGGTGGCTGCTCGATAAATGTCATCAATAGACACAGAATGGAGATTAGCCATGGAAGCTGCCATGGCTCTCATGTTATGAGCTGTGACATGGCCCTGAAGAGGAAGACTCTTACTCTCATAAGCAAAGGATGTGCATTGGGCAATCCATTTGAATAAAGTTCTTTTGGAGACAGGAAGTCCCAAATGACTAGAGTCAAAAGCTATAAAAAGTTGCGAGGGCTTTCTATGTTGCTGTGTTCTCTGTAGGTAAAAGGCTAAGGCTCTTTTACAATCCAAAGTATGAAGGTTTCTTTCTGCATTAGAGGCGTGAGAAAATACAGGAAGATAAATTGATTGATTCAAATGAAAAGGCGAAACCACCTTTGGCATAAAGTGTGGATGAGTTCTAAGAACAACCTTATCATGATGAAACCTAGTATAAGGAGGATCAGCCACTAAAGCTCACTAATGCGACATGCAGAGGTGATTGCAATTAGGAAGATGACCTTCCAGGTCAAAAACTTAAGGGTTGTAGTGGCTAAAGGCTCAAAAGGTGGCTTCATGAGCTGCCCGAGAACTAGATTTAGATCCCATGCCACCGGAGGTGGTTTAATGGGAGGTTTGGTTAACAGAAGACCTCTCATAAATCTGGATATGAGTGGATGAGAGGAAATTGGTTGTCCATTCATAGGCTTATAAGAAGCTGCAATTGCACTAAGATGGACTCTTACCGAATTGGTCTTTAGACCAGAATTCGATAAGTGAAGGAGATACTCCAGTATCGATTCTAAAGGTATGACAAGGGGGTTTAATCCCTTCTTGGAGCACCATATAGTAAAATGTTTCCACTTGAAAGCATAAGATCTTCTTGTAGAAAGTTTTCTAGAAGCCTGAAGGATATCCTTTACCTGTTGGGACAGGTTGAAATCCTGGAAGTCTAAGCCTTCAGCAACCAGGCCGTGAAATGCAGGGACTGGGGACTCGAGTGCCATAGCATCCCGTCCTCTTGGGAAAGGAGATCTGGAGCATGCCCTAACTCCAGAGGTGCAGCATGAGAGAGATGTAGAAGCAGGGGATACCACGCTTGGCGTGGCCATCGTGGCGCTATGAGAATCATGCGACGCCTGTCTCTCTGAAGCTTGAAGAGTGTTTTGGGGATGAGGGGAATGGATGGGAAGGCATAAAGGAAGTCCTGACCCCAGTGAAGGAGGAAGGCATCCCTTGCCTGACAGTTGTGAGCTGGAATCCTGGAACAGAACTGGGGAAGTTTGGCATTCAATGGACTTGCAAAGAGGTCTATGTCTGGAGTGCCCCAGAGATTAAATAGCTTTGCCACCTGGTCTAGGTGGAGAGACCACTCGTGAGGCAGCAGTACTCGACTGAGTTTGTCTACCCAAAGGTTTTGAATACCTGGAAGATATACCACTAGAAGGTGAATTTCATACTCTCTGGCGAGGGCCCACAGTCGTAAAGCTTTGTTGCATAACGACAGAGAGCCTGTCCCACCCTGCTTGTTCACATAGAACATGGCTACTTGATTGTCCGTCTGAACTAGGACTGTCTTGTAGCTGAGCTGGGCGTGGAATACTCGAAGAGCTAAATAGATTGCTCTTAATTCCAGAAGGTTTATGTGTAGATCAGCCTCCTGTGGAGTCCAGGTGCTCTGGGTAGAAAGATGATCCAGGTGTGCTCCCCAACCCACCTGTGATGCATCTGTTGTTAGGGTGGCTGAAAAAGGGGTTGATGGAAAGGAGACCCCACTGTCAGATTTTCTAGTGATAGCCACCATTGGAGGGACAAAATTAGTCATTGAGAGTTTACTATTTTGTCTGATAAATGTCCTGTGGCCTGTGTCCACTGAGCTGCTCGCATGTGGAGGTGAGTATATGGGACTACATGAACTGTGAATGCCATATGTCCCAACAACTGTAGTAGCTCTCGAGCAGTTAGAGAGGATTTTCCTGCTGCTTGAGAAGCTAGTTGCATTATGCGAAGACACTGGGCCTGAGGAAGGAAAGCCTTTGCCTGTCTGGTATCTAGCCAGGCCCCTAAGAATTCCAGGCATTGGGAAGGAAGAAGTCGGGATTTTGAGAAGTTTATTACCAACCCCAAGTATTGGAGGATTCGCATTGTGCGAGACAGTGCAGTGCTGGCCTCTGCAACTGTAGGGGCTCGAATGAGCTAGTTGTCTAAGTAAGGGAAGACGAATATCCCTATGTTCATAGACATGCAGCTACTACTGCCATGCATTTCGTGAATACCCTTGGAGCTGAAGCCAGACCAAAGGGAAGAACCCTGTACTGGAAATGTTTTCCCTTGAAAAGGAATTGTAAGAATTTGCTGTGATTTGGATGGATCAGAATGTGAGTGTATGCATCCTTTAAGTCTAGAGAGCAAAGCCAATCCTGGTTTTGAAGGTATGGCAGAAGAGTTCCAAGAGAAATCATTTTGAACTTCTCTCGGAACAGGTATTTGTTTAATTCTCTGAGGTCAATGATGGGTCTGTGTCCTCCTGTTTTCTTTGGAATAAGAAAATAGGGGAGTAGAACCCTGCACCCTGTTGAAGAATGGGTACCTCTTCTATTGCCCCTTGGGCAAGAAGTGTTGAGACCTCGTGATCTAGCAGATTGTCTGCGGAGGTTTGAGAATTGAATTGCCTTAGAATTGTAGGAGGGGGAATGCTGTGAAAATGGAGCTTGTACCCCTCTCCTACAATGGACAGAGTCCAATCTTCTGCTGTTATCTGATGCCATCTGTTGGCAAAGTGGCATAACCTGCCTGGGATATTGGGGGGTTGGGGACCCCTTAGAGGCAGGAAGGCTAAGCTCTCTAGGAAGGAGTCAAAGCCCTTGAGGGGGCTGAACCTGCGGAACTGGTTGGGCTCTCGGGCCTTTTGGCTTCTTTTGCTGTCTAGTTTGTCCCTTTTGGGCAACCTGACCCTGAGTTTGACTCTGCAGGGTATAGGAAGGATAAAATTTCCTCTTTTTGCTGAAAGAGGGTTTTTTATAAGGCTTCTTTCTGGCTGGAGTGGCTGTAGATTTTGACAATCTATCTAGAGTGGTATTGTCAGCAACTAACTTGATAGCCTTTTCCTGCCAGTTCTTGCCAAAGAGATTCTCTCCTGTGCAAGGAATGTTGCCTAACTTGTCCTGTACCCAAGTCTCCAAGTCTGAAGCCAGGCAATCCGTCGTGCCCCAATGGCAATAGCAGAGGTTCTGCTGATGCATTCAAAGCAGTCAAAGGCTGCACAATTCACAAACTTGGAGACATCTTGAGCATGCTTAACTAGAGCAAGAAAGTCTTGTCTCTTGTCATCTGGGAGAAGTGGGCTCATAAGCTCCAAGTCTCCTGTAACTTCTTTGACGAACATGCCCATATATAGTATATATGAACTGATCCTAGCTGAAAGCATGGAAGCCTGAAAAGTTTGGTGCCAAAAAGCATCCAGAGTCCTGCATTTACGACCTGGGGGATTGGATGCATGCCTCTTTGCACTTTTCATCCTACACATGGCTGACTCCGCCACCACTGAATGGTGTGGCAGCTGAGTCTTTTGAAATCCAGGACATGGCGGAACTTGATACATAGTATAGTATCAAGCCTCCTAGAATGAGGAGATGTAGTCAGAGGTGTCTCCCACATTCTGAGCATCAAGTTATGCAGAATTTCATGGATGGGCAGAGTGGCTGCCTCCTTTGGAGCTTTAGGATATTGGAGAATTTCCAATTCATTTCCTCTGGGTTCCTGTTCAGGAGCTACCGTGATTGAAAGGCCCTTGGCCACATCATGAATGAATAAAACCCTGAAAAGACATGTCCTCTGGAGGTGACATTCTGCATTGGGGAGAAGAGGGATCTTCCAGGAGAAACCCTGTGGTACCAGCAGAATTGTCAGAGTCTTTGGAATCGGAGGATTCGAAGTATTCCTGACCACGATGCTCATGCAAAGCACGGTCCCGGTATCGATCAAAGTCGGTACCGAGTTGATCCAGTATCGATCTGCCGATTCCAGCCAAAGATGGCGTGGGAAGAATTCCCGTCGGTGCCGGTACCAGTGTCTGTATTGGTGCAGGTACCGGCATCGGTATCGATGTCGATACCGGTGCCTGTTGAACCATAGGAGTCAACGGTACCGCAGCTGTGAGAAGAGCTGCAATGCTGCGTTCGATAGCGAGGAACCTCTGGTCTATCGACGCTGCCGATGCCTGGGTGTCGGTACTGGTGAAAATGGCCGGGACCCCTGAGCATGGCACCAGTAGTTTTTGCGAGGTCGAGGGCTCGAGAATATCCTGGAGCCCCATTGATGCTTTGGAAGCCGAAGCCTCCCGCCGGGGCTGTTTTGCTGGTGTGGTTCCCTCAAGGGCAATGCCAATGGCCTCTCGATGCTTAGCAGGAGAGCTACCCTTTGAGGACCGGCTTTTTTGTTTAGTTACCTGAGATCCATGGGAGGAAGAGGAGGCTCTTGAAGATGTTGATGCAATGGATCTGGCATCTGAAGTAAAGAGAGTACCGAGCTTTGCAGCCCGGTTCTGTCTTCCTCTCTTAGTCATCCCCATACAGGAGAGACATTCAGATGGAGAATGTTCAGGCCCTAAACATTTAAGACACCAATCATGGGTGTCAGTGACGGAAATGATACCGCCACACTTAGTACATTTTTTAAAACCACTAGTTGTTTTTTCCATGTTTCAGGAATATGAGGCCTAATACCCAAAATGGCGCCTAGCACCGAAAAAGAAAAGTTTCTGAAGAGAAACAGTTCAAAGTATAAATTATTATTTTTTTTTTGAAAAAAGAAAAGAAAAGAACCGGCGGTACCGGTAGGTGTTGTGCGGAGGCAAACGCGACCACAAGAAAACAATTTTAAAGACGGAATTTTCTGCGGTGACAGGGTATGGGTCCTGTCGGCTCCACGGAAATGAAGAACTTAACAGGGACAGTTGGAAAGGCTGGAAGGCAGCGCGCATGTGCTGAGGGATGCTCCCAAAAGCATTCCTATTGGACGCTGGGGAGCGTTCCCGCGCAGGCTCCGTCGGTACCGACGATACCCATATGTGAAGACTACTTTCCTGCTTGTTCCTGGAGATAATATTTTCTCTTATTAATCTTAAATAGGTTACCCTGTAGCTTTATTGCATGTCCCCTAATCTTTCTATATTTTGATGGCATAAACAATCGATCTATGTTTATCCATTCCATTCCATTCATTAATTTATTGACCTCTACCATATCTCCCCTCAGCCGTCTCTTTTCCAGGTTGAAGAGCCCTAATCTTTTTAGCCTCTCTTCATAGGTGTATTCTTCCATCCCCTTTACCATTTTGGTAGCTCTTCTCTGTACCTTTTCTAATAACGCTATATCCTTTTTAAGATACGGTGACCAGAATTGCACACAATATACAAGAGATGGTCGCACCATGGAATGATACAGAGGCATTATACTATCCTTTGTTTTATTCTCCATCCCTTTCTTTATGAGTCCTAGCATTCTATTTGCTTTCTTGGCCACCACTGCACACTGGACAGAGATTTTTAATATGTTATTTCTGATGATGCCTAAATCTTTTTCCTGGGTTACTAATGTGGAATCTTGCATCGTGTAACCATAGTTTAGGTTGTTCTTTCCTAGGTGCATAACTTTACACTTGCCCACATTAAATTTCATCTTCCATTTGGATGCCCAGCTTTTCAAGGTTCTCTTGCAATTTTTCACAATTCTCTTGGGTTTTAACAACTTTGAATAATATTGTGTCATCTGCAAATTTGCTTACTTCACTCGTTATTCCTATTTCCAGGTCATTTATGAATATGTTAAAAAGCAGCAGACCCAGCACAGACTCCTGGGGTACTCCACTATTTACCTTTCTCTATTGGGAAAATTGTACATTTAGCCCTACCTTCTGCTTTCTATCTTTTAACCAGTTCCTGATCCACAGTAGTACACTGCCTCCTATCCCATGACTTTTTAGTTTCACCAAGAGTCTCTCATGAGGGACCTTGTCAAAGGCTTTCTGAAAATCCAGATACACTATATCAGCTGACTTACCTTTGTCTATCTGTTTATTCACACCTTCTAAGAAACATAACAGATTAGTAAGACAAGACCTTCCTTGGCTAAAGCCATGTTGGCACTCTGCCATTAAGCCATGACTATCTACTTGTTCAGTAATTTTGTTCTTTATAATGGGTTCTACCATTTTTCCTGGTAATGACATCAGGCTCTCTGGTGTTTAGTTTCCTGAATCACCCCTGGAACCCTTTTTAAAAATTGGCGTTACGCTGTCCATCCTCCAATCTTCAGGTATTATAGATGATTTTAATGAGAGTTCACAGATTACTAATAGCAGGTCTGCAATCTCATATTTCAGTTCTTTCAACACCCTTGGGTGTATACATCTGGACCAGCTGATTTGCAACTCTTCAGTTTATCAAAGTAATACATCTTCCCGGTGTATCGATATTTCTTTCAATTCTTCTGCGGTATCACCTTCAAATATAATATTAGTCATGGGTAACATCCCTACATCTTCCTCAGTAAAGAATGAAGCAAAGAATTCATTCTATCGCTCCGCTATGGCCTTATCCTCTCTTAGTGCTTCTTTTACCCCTTTATCATCTAATGGTCCAACTGACTCTCTCACAGGTTTTTTGCTATAAATATACTTGAAAAGTCTTTATTATGTGTTTTTGCTTCCACAGCAAGCTTCTTCTCAAATTCTCTCTTTGTCTGTCTTATCAATGCCAAACGGGCATAAACAGGAAACTTTATTCAGTGGCCCGACCTGACCAAGTTTTGGCTAATCAGCATTCGTCAGGGGCCTATAGAAATATATGTGTACATAAAAACCTTATGTAATATTATTATATCATCAAACAGAGTAATAATTATTACAGATCAGAATAAAACAAATAATTTAACATGTGCATCAAAAAAAGAGAAAAGGGAGGGGAGGGAAGGAGAAAAGAAATGGTTACGAATTTCTAATGTGGAATCTAAGCAATTGTAGTATTACACTATCAATCTGATTTATAGACGAAAACCATAAAAAACGAGGCTGCACATCGAAAGCGTACAGAAGTTACAATTATTAAGAAAGACAACAAAGGCCTTAATAAAACATTACTAAACCGGAAAAAATCTTTACTTATCATATACAGACACTTATTACTTCTAAAAGGCATACTTAAAAGCGTGCTTCCAAAATATGCTGCTGTCGGAGAAAAAGAAGAAACTTTGGCCTTAGCGTTGTTTAAAAATACTTTTACTGTCAATCGTCAACAGGTTACGCTGCTGTCAACAGAGAAAGGGGAAACTTTCTGTTTCAACATTATTTAAAACGGATTTTACCATCGACCGACAACAAGGCAAGTGGCAAATTAAAAATATCAAACTAATCTTATAACGTCAAAAATCAGTATTAACATCATAACTAGCTCAACTTAAAGTAGACAAAGCGATGGGACCGGATGGGATACACCCTAGAATACTGAGGGAACTTGGGGACGTTCTAGCAACTCCACTGACTAACCTTTTCAATGCCTCATTGAGTCGGGAGTGGTGCCAAAGGACTGGAGAGAGGCTCATGTGGTGCCTTTACACAAAAGCGGAAGTAAGGATGTGGTTAAAAACTACAGGCCGGTTAGTTTAACTTCGGTGGTGAGTAAATTATTGGAAACGCTGCTGAAAGAGAAAATAGTGAGGTTTCTGGAGTCTAGCGGATTACAGGATCCGAGGCAGCATGGATTCACCAGAGGCAGGTCTTCTCAGACAAATCTGATTGATTTCTTTGACTGGGTGACCAGGGAGTTGGACCGAGGGAGAGCTCTAGATGTGGTGTATTTAGATTTCCGTAAAGCCTTTGACACTGTTCCTCACAGGCGACTTATAAACAAACTGAGCACCCTAGGGATGGACCCTAAAGTTACTGCTTGGGTTAGAAATTGGTTGGGTGGGAGGCGACAAAGAGTACAAGTAAATGGAGCTCACTCTGAGGAGAAGGATGTTACCAGTGGTGTGCCCCAGGGATCTGTCCTTGGTCCGATTCTTTTTAACATCTTTGTTAGTGATATAGCGGAAGGGCTGTCGGGTAAGGTTTGCCTCTTTGCGGATGATACCAAAATCTGCAATAGAGTAGACACCCAGGAAGGGGTAGATAACATGAGGAGGGATCTAGCTAAGCTTGAAGAATGGTCTAGAATTTAGCAGCTGGGATTTAATGTTAAAAAATGTAAGGTCATGCATTTGGGCTGCAGCAATCCAAGGGAGCAATACAGTATAGGAGGTGAAGTACTTTTGTCCACTAAAGAAGAGCGGGACCTAGGCGTGGTTGTGTCTGATGATCTTAAAGTAGCTAAACAGGTAGAAAAGGCGACAGCAAAAGCTAGAAGGATGCTTGGGTGCATACGGAGAGGAATGGCTAGCAGAAAAAAGGAGGTGATAATGCCTCTGTATAAGTCTTTGGTGCGACCTCATTTGGAGTATGGTGTGCAATTCTGGAGACCGCACCTTCAAAAGGATGTGAACAGGATGGAGTCGGTGCAGAGGGTTGCTACTAAAATGATTAATGGGCTTCATTATAAAGCATATGAGGACAGACTTAAGGATCTTAATATGTACACCTTAGAGGAAAGGCGGGATAGAGGTGATATGATTGAGATGTTTAAATACCTCCGTGGCAT
The DNA here is from genome assembly GCA_033557465.1 of Ichthyophis bannanicus. NCBI lineage: Eukaryota > Metazoa > Chordata > Amphibia > Gymnophiona > Ichthyophiidae > Ichthyophis > Ichthyophis bannanicus. Next base: position 1,666,013,482 of record CM066032.1, on the reverse strand, counting down.
AAATGTTCAGGGAGAGAGCCTCTTTCAATTGAAAGCAAGTTCTGCTACAAGGGGACATGGGATGAGGGTGAAGGGAGATAGATTCAGGAGTGATATGCGGAAATATTTCTTTATGGAAAGAGTAGTGGATCCATGGAATAGTCTCCCAGTGGAGGTGGTAGAGATGAGGACAGTAACTGAATTCAAAAAAGCATGGGACCAACACAGAGGATCTCTAAAGGTAAAAAGTGGACTGTTGTTGTTATGGAAGGACAGACTAGATAGGCCATGTGGTCTTTTTCTGTCATCATGTTTCTATGTTTCTATAACATTCAACAGACAACTATCAAGATATAATGTTGCTATATGCTTTACTTTATCATATCTAGTGCTTGAATTAAAATGCATCATCTATAAAAGAAACTGCTACCAGCAGTAAGAAAAATCATTCTATGCCTTCGTGCTATTTAAAAGCACTTTTTGACGACCAGTAGTAAACACCACTGTGAACTGTCAGATTACACTAAGTTAATGCTGTCAAGTCACAATCTTAAAGACAAGAATAAATAGCCCACATTAAAGAAACTTAACATCCACTTTCATATTAGTGTAGCTTTTAAATCACCCCTTCTTATACAGCATCCATACTTTAAAAAAAAAGATTTCATAAAAACAAAAATACCTAAAGTGTTGCAGCCACTTTTATTTTGAATTTATTAACTGGACTATGTCAGGTCTGGAATATGTGTATTGCTAACATGTTTGGGTTTTTGCTTAGTGCAAGAGAAAATTAATTTGTAGTTTTATTTCTCCAGTCTTGTTGTACATTTCATGTTTAGCTTTTGGGGTTCCCAATTTAATTATTATCTTCCTATTTCTAAACTGTGATTCCTTGTTCTTTGTGCAGTGACGGTCTATATTCTGCATGTGTAACCAAGCTGAGGTATTCTGTTCATGTAGTTTCTATTTGACAGTTCCACTTGTTCTCTTTCCCCCAGTGAGATGTATTGGTATTCTTTGAGATGTATTGGTTTAATATGTCCAGTGTTGCCTTTTTGATAGGTAGGGTTTGGTGCTTTGTGAGTCCTGGTAGTGCTGTTATGATACAGTGGGTTTGCTGTGGGTTCTAAATGGTCAGTGTTTATAATACTTCCTAATGGGCCTGCCGGTTGTCACTGGAATATAGTAATTTAGAAATCTGGTAGTCTTTCTTTATCCAGATACTCATTAAGAGGCATGTTTACTAAAAGTGCATTATGCAAATATTTATGCAAATATGGTTCTTTATGCAAACGAGGTTCCTTATGCAAATGAGGCCTGCAATGAATCTCTGCACATGGCCCTGCACTCCCTTGGGCCACCCCCAATCACAAATACAAAAGTCCACATTGAGAGTGTTACATATACCAAACAGAAACTCTCAGACCAAAACAATCAAAATAATCCCTAACTCACCTAACTTCAATAACTCAAAAGATTCACAACAGCTAAACCACCTAAAAGGAGAAAATTATGTCAAACCACCATGGCAGCAACAATTTAGGGGAGAAAATGCCTCAGAACCGTATCACTTCCCACTATGTGGCAACAAAGTCATAGGGGAGATCAAGAGCTCTACATCATAGGCATTAAAAAAACTTCCTCTTTTATTATAATACTTATCTAATGGTGCAAGAGGTGCCAAGAAAGTACACTCTCTATACTCACCACCCACATAAAGCAATCAATCAATCTACCAAAGCGCCTAAACCGGTATTACAGAGCTACCAAACAACTTTAACCAACACTGAAGTCCTTTACTAAAAAACAACCTTCACATACACTCACACTGACATCTCACAACTTATATCATACATTTAAAATTCAAAACTCAAAACACCAATAGAAGGGGATGGAGCAGAGGAAGCACTTATATGGCACCTCAGTATACATTATGCATAGCAATGGCAATTGTGAATAGCCGATTACACAGCAGTGCTGGCCTACAGTATTAACTCAATTATAATGGTAAAAGCACCTCAGAACTGGTGTGCTTTGATTTATGCTGGTTAATTCCTTCAATGGCGTAGATATATTGATGACATTTTTGTCCTGTGGAGAGGGACCTAAGATCAATTCAATGATTTTTTTTCATTATTTGAATACCCGTAACACTGTTATTAAGTTTGAAATGTGTTGCTACCAATCTACTATACATTTTTTAGATGTGATTGTGTTGAAGTGAGACAACCAGTTTGAGACTACCCTTTTCACTAAACCAACTGATAGGAATACTTTCTCCAATACCATAGTTTCCATCCTTATCCTTTGAAGAACAGCCTGCCATTTTCTCAACTTTTGAGATGTTGGCACATCTGTTCGACTGAATTTCAACATCAAGCAGGCATTTTGATTACCAAGTTTAACCCTGGGAGTACCGATGGGGTCAAAAGTGACCCCAATGCAAGTTTCACAGTGCATATCTCGGAAACTAGTTGTTCAAGAATGCAATCTTTTTATGACTTTTCACATGTCAATATTCTCTTTATATTGCGCCATGAGAGAAATAATTTTCATCCGCTAGGTGACGCTAGTGATGAATTGCAGCACAGAGTACCAGTGGGGTCGTTTGGATCGTGATACAATTTGCAGTTTTGTGAATTTTTTGATCTGACAAAGGTATTTATCATTAATTATGTATCATTTATTTTTTGTACTCTTATTTTATGAAAATTACACATTTTATGTAATTGATATCATACGTTCTCTCATTATTTCCGATGAAATCTAAAGGCTTTCAGCTCGTTCATCACAATTATTGTACACCTATAGTAAAACTGCTTTGCATTTTATTCAACTTTATCTTTGTTTATTTATTTTAGGTTATTGTTTATGATGTCAAAACGAAAGTATTAAGCTGCCCAAGTAAGAGAAATATTGCAACGGGATGCTGACAGTGACGGCTCTGAGTCGTCTGATGATGCAGCATATTCAGCAAGCGAAGAAGCATATCAGCGAAGTTCAGGTGATAAATCTGATGATGACAGTCATGATTCAGATGGCGACAGCAATTGGTCGCCAAGTGAATGTGAGACTGATGTTGAGCCGGTAACATCGCCTGCAGCAAACAGTCAAGTTACAGGTCGAGGCTGTGCTGGACGGGGAAGAAGGCAGGAGTCCTCGGTGTCAGTATCATCTGTGAGGAATCTTAGTTGTGGTCGTAGAGGAGCTAAGAGGTCATCAACTATAAGCACAAATGTTGCCATTGAAGCCTATGTATCTAAGGATGCCACATCATGGAACAGGAAACCTATAAAGCAAGCTGCTGGAAGAGCTAACGTCATGCCCGTACAATAAGGTCCTACAAGGTATGCTGTACAAAATGTTGATGGCCCTCTCTCAGCATTCCACTTGTTCATGAGGAAGAACTTATTGAATGAAATCATGATGTGGACGAGCAAACAAGGAAGACACATTTATGACGACACCTGGAAAGATTTGACAGACAGAGAATTTCAACGTTTTCTTGGACTTCTGATCCTCGCAGGCTTGTACAAGTCACGAAATGAATCCATAGTTCAGTTCTGGAACCTTAAAGATGGTGGTTCTGTTTTCGGCAAAAATATGGCCCATAACCGTTTTCAGCAAATTTCTTGTGCTCTCAGATTTGATGATGCAACCAATAGACGTGAACAACGAGGTGTGGATAAGCTTGCTCCAATCAGACACATTTTTGATACCTGGGATGCAACTCTAAGTGACGCCTTTGTTCCTAGTGAAAATGTTACCGTGGATGAGCAACTGCTTACATTTCGTGGCCGTGTTCCGTTCAGACAATATATTCCCAGCAAACCTGGGAAATATGGCATAAAGCTATGGATGTTGTGTGACAGTGCAACGTCACATGTTCTGCTTCTTCAAGTATATACAGGAAGGGAACTTGGACAAAACAGGGAACAGAATCAGGGTGAAAGGGTTGTGCTGCAACTCACTGAAGGATTAACGTGATCTGGCAGAAATGTTACTGTTGACAATTTCTTCTGCAGTTTATCCCTGTCACAGAAATTGCTAGAAAAACAAATGACACTTTTGGGGACAATTCGAAAGAACAGAAAAGAATTATCTCCAGAATTTGTAACAGCACAGGGCCGAGAGGTATTCACTTCACTGTTTGCCTTTCACGATGACGCCACTCTGGTTTCCTATTGCCCAAAGAAAGGAAAAGTGGTTGTTCTTCTGAGCAGTTTGCATGATCAAGAAGAAGTAGATAACACACGTCCAGACAAAAAAACCATGCATGATCTTGGACTATAATTCTAGTAAAGGTAGAGTAGATACGGCAGATCAAATGTTGCGCACGTATACCACCATGTTTAAATTTTTCATGGTTAACAATTAAAATTCATCGTGGGGTCATTTATGACCCCAACGGTATTCAGTGTGTGCAAAAGATCTCGGTAATTCCAGGGTTAAGGATCATGGATATCCAGCAGCAGTTTTGAAGAAGGCCTATAGACGTGCATGGTTTAACCATCAGGAATGGCATTTGATGCCATCAATGTCCTCTGCAGCTGTTGTCTCCGAGATTGTTACTTGTGTGTTGCAACGTTCTGCAGTATCTGCAGCTATGGCATCTTCAGTTAAACGTCACTGGACAGTCCTTTCAGCGCTTCCTTGTCTTGTTTCCACACGCTCACGGATAGCTTATAGTAGAGGGTAGAATCTGTGAGATAAACTGTGCCCTGCTGTCCCTCGTAGCCCTTTCAAAGTCTGCCCTACAGGTCATTATAAGTGTGGACTGTGCATTTTTTCTGCTATCATGGATGAAGGATCTAGCGTGAGCATTAACGGTTACATAATCCATCTCCAGTGGGCTACATCCTATATTTCCACTTATGTAGTTTATGTACTTCACTGCCCCTGTAATAAATATTATGTGGGTAAGACTATACAGATTTGCCTTTCTCAGCATAAGAATAATCTTGTGAATGCACGAGAAGAAGCGCCCATAGTTCAGCATTGCCTACAGAAGGGCCATGGGTTTCAGGATTTACGATGTATGGCTATAGATTGCATGCCTGTTAACCCTAGGGGAGGGATTGTGGCAAACCTCTACTTCAGCGACAGCAGCGGTGGATTTTTTTGCCTGAACTCTTTGGAACCCCATGGTCTTAATGGGAAAATAGACTGGGGAATTTTTCTGTAGTTACTTTTGAATTGCTCCTTTGATTCTGTGTGGCTTTTCACCGTGACCCTCTCTTAAGAGTTTTAAGGTTCCTAGTTGTTCCAGTGGGGGCAGAGTTCGCCCCTGATTAGACAGGATTCCTTTAAAACCAGTATTTTCAGATGCTGGTTTATGTTTAGGGTCTCCCTGCTCCATTCCCTTGCACCTGATGAAGTCTCTGTGGGTGAAACAAAGATCTTTGGGCAGAAGGGTAAAAAGAGGTCTTGTCTCCATTAGGCAGCAAATTCTGTGTGGCTGCTTTAGCAGTGAAGTCTGTTTAGGGTGGGTTCCAGCAGTGCAGCCTGTTCAGTCAGCGTTCCCTGAGAGCTGTTCCAAAGTTCCTCAGTGACAGCTTTAAGATAAGTAGACTAGCTATGCTTTTGTGAAGGTTTTCTGAACTTTATTAGTTTATTTCTTGTTTGCAGGGTTTGCCCCAGTTCTGAGATGGGGAGGGAAGAGAAGGGAAGGGAAGGGGATAAGCATAGTGCCATCTGTATCCTCATTGCCTGGAGACGGATCAGCATACTGGGTACATTTGAGTTGTGATAACCTGAGATTTTTGCTGATTTTATCAGCTTTCTCTCTTACACCTCACTTGTTGCCTCCATGCTCTTTAACTAACATACACACATTCTCTTTCTCTCTCCTCCTTATCCCCCTTCAGGGATGATCCCAGAACTCTTCCCCTTCTTTCTTCTCTGATCCCATCACTCTTCCCCTCCCCCCTCTTACTACATAAATTACAGGACACTGGTTTGTGTTCTGGGATGTCTCTTTCCTCCTCCTCCACTCTGCCCTCAGCTGGTTCCTGGGATCACAGAAGTCTCTGGTTTCTCCACACAAGCTGCCTCTTGACACAGAGGGGAGTGGGTGAAACTGCAATAGACAATGAGCAGAAAACAATTTCTCTGCTCCATTTTCAGCCCCTACTCTCATTTCCCCTCACATGTTACCTCCAATGTCTGCTCAAACCTCATGTACCCCCATCCTGTGTCCCACTATTTTCTCTCCTCCTTCTATAGGCTTCCAGCTCAGTTGGAATTGGCCTCTTTTCGGTTATGATGTGATAAGCTCAGGGTCTTTCTCCTATTTTATATTCCCACTCAAAACTCAGCCCACTTGGTACAGCAAAATCCTTGACTAAGGGTCATATTTCAAGGATTCTTCCAGAACCCTGCAATTGTGTATTCTAAATATGGCCACTAAATTTTGTCATTGCATGAGGAATGGTGCCCTCCAGGAAAATGCAGTTATACTTGAAATTACTTTAGGAAAGATGCTGTCCTTTGATGAACCTATTTCTCAAGTGGTGAAATCTTGCTTCTATGCTCTTACACACCTTCATGCCACGAGGCCCTATTTGTATGTTAATCATCTTCAAAATCCATTTCATGCACTAGTACTGCCCAGATTGGATTACTGGAATTCACTGCACCCTGGAATGAAACTTGTTCATATGATGCTAAATATTTGCTGCTCAGTAGTTATTTTTATTCTGGCTATGCATTTGCCCCTTCACAGCAATTTTCTTTCAACATTGGACTTGAAGAAGAAATACTAGCATCATGTGAAGAGTTCACAAAGAGTCTTCAGATTATACAAAATACAGCTGTACAGCTATATTATGCATGAAAATATGACCATGCAATCCCATTGCTAATTGATCAGCATGGGCTCCTTATATCATACCACATTAAGGAGATCTTTTACTAAAGGGCATTAGCTGACAAGGCATGTTCTAGCATATGCTGAATCCACATTGGGACATGTGTTGCCAGCTAGCACAGTGCCGTGACAGCACAGAATAATTCTTGCACTAACTGTGCAACCCACCTTAGGGTCCCAAATGAGCGGGATGGTGGTAGAGAGTGAGCATGGTGTGTTCTGTACAGTTAGCGCTAGGTTCAAACCCCGTGCTAACTGCATTAGTGCAGGATCACCAAATACCACCTCAGTAGGTGGAGTTAAGTGCACCCTCACTAAAGTGCCATGTACTAAGGGGCAGGGTTCCATGTTAACTGCTAGGGAAATGCTTTCCATACCTCCAACAGTTAACTTAATGGTGCTGTACCTAATGCACCATAGTTTTGTCGTTTTTGGTACATTAGGTGCAACACCCTAGCGCCCATTCGCAAAAGGGACCCTAAGCTTAAAATGCTGATTTTGACTCATAAGACACTTCATCAAGGAATTCCGGAATATCTCACTGATTCTTAATTCCTTACTTGCCACTATGTAACATTTGCTCACAATCTGATGATATATTGCCTCTTTCATTGTCAGCCTTGGCTGAACTCAAATCTATGTGCCATTCTGCTTTTTTTTTTTTTTTTCTACTTAGCTCCTATACTCTGGAACAGTCTTTCTTGCTATTTAAGGCTTGAACCAACCTATGTAGAATTGCAGAATTCAAAGTGGGTCTAAAGACCTATTTTTTGAGACACTGTTCAATGATTTTTTGTAATCCCTGATCAACTATCCAGAGGGTCACCGTGAATTGACATCAACTCGATGGCACTTGACAATAACAATGATTACTGAGCCTTCAATGGCTCTCCTGGGTGCTGAGGTATGAGGTTGCTCTGAACCTCTTGATTTCCATTCTTCTCTATGCATTTTTATCACATTTTCTTTTTTTGTTTTTATACTGTAAACCACTTTGTTGATCAATTCAAAGAGCAAAATACTAAGGCTATTATTAAACCAAACTATAGCACCTCTGCAGTATCCCTAGTCCCTGGAATCAAGCCCAGGTCCACTGTAGAACAATGTGTAGCCCCTTTTGTATAGGGCCAATGCAAGGATTAGAGGCATCTGGTGCCCCCCTGCAACCTATAGATTGGCACCCCCCTTCCCTCATTTTCCTTCTAGTCCTGTGTTCAAAGAAAATTACTGTGAAGGGGCAAATGCAAAGCCAGAATAAAAATAACTATTGAGCAGTAAATACTTATGAACAAGCTGTGATAGTCCAAGAGCATGCTAAATTTTAGCTATGGATCAAAAGAAAAACTGTACAGACAACTCAAAATTATTTTACTCACTGAAAAAATATGCATGAGAGATTTTGTACAGACTGTAGGAATCAAAAACATGATAACCTTACAGTCAATGTACATCTAGAAAAATATAAGCAAAATTAGTATAATGTTTATGCAAAGAATAGGCGCAATATAGGAAGACAGTGGCAACATTAATATATATTTCTGATTTAAACCACGTGTTAAGCAGGTTTGATTGACAAACCAATAAATCTATGCTTATCCCTTGCAGAATCACAGGATGTGTTTTCATTTCTTGATCAAGTATGTGTTATTCTATCTTTCTCTTGCTTTAACTGCACTTCCTACTGGCAGTCATGCAGACAATGTACTCGCAGTAGGAAGTGAAACTGGAGTGACAGAAAAGCAAAAATAATATGGCCACTTTCCGGTAGGACAAGGGAACAAGTCCCATGCTTTTTCCATTACTCTTAGGTTTTCAGGATTTCTTTCTCAAATTTATACTTTACTCCAGAGTGAGGTGAGAGAAATAACTCTCACACACAGGCATCTGCATTGTTGGCAGAAACTAACATAATGGCTCAGCGCAAGTAGCATGGGTGCAACTAATGTCATCTCAGTGGGTGGCCTTAGTTGCTCCTGCAGACATTTTGCCACACTAAAATGTGGTAACTTCAGGGGATATAACTATCTCCCTAAAGTTAGCCTATTGCCACTGGCGGCCCACACATGTGTTAGCAGTACAGAGCTTAGGAAACATTCTGCTAAATGTGCCAAACAACAAGAGGGACTCAACAGCACCAAACAAAAAGAATGGCAACCCCAACACAGCATTTCCCACCTTCACAAAAACAAGAAAGTCTCAGTGGCCCATACAAGGCACTTCCCATCAACAGAAAAAAAAGAGGGGCTTTGTGATCCCAACACAACACTTCCCACTCGAACATAAACACCAAGAGGGGCTTGGCATCTCCAACATAACTCGAAACTGCGCACTGGATCAGCATGGTGTTAATGTAAATATGTATTCCACAAAACAACAAAGGAAATGCACACCAAGAAACTAAAAGAAAAAGCGAGAAACACAGCACAGTTTACAACACCAAATTATAAAATTAAAACTCATTTTATTTTGTTATTAACTGCATTATGGCTTTTGCTTTTTCTTCTTGAACATATATTCTGCATCCACAGAACCCCCTCCCTTGAAAATGTTCCCTGTAAACTAGTTATCTCCAAGTTATAATGCCCTGTTCAATGTAATTTCAGTTTGTTCATTGTAAACCGCACTGATGCAGAATAGCGCGGTATATAAGAGAATGTAAATAAATAAATAAATAAATAAAATGGGTGCAGAGCAGAACTAGGACATTCACCCACAGAACTCAATATCTAAAAAAAAAATAAAAATCTGATTCTGGTTATCTCACTAACAACATAAACATTCTCCAGTACCAGGCATATTGTGAACTAATACAAAACCCTACCAAAGTCACTAAGGATCTTTAGAGCAAATTTACCGTACCATACCAACACCAACTTCCAAAACTTACATAAGGAGCCTACCCACAAAGAGCAGCACTGTAAATACTGCAGCAGGCCCTGGAATATCTAAATACCTATTTGAAAAGCTGAACAAATCAGAGTACTTACAGTACAGATCCCTACGTACAAACTCCATGTTAACATGTTAACTCCATTGTCTAATGTTTTTATTGATCTTATTGTAAACTGCCCTGTTTGTCCCCACTAGGGGTGGTATATCAAATTTTAATAAATTAAATGAACAGAACACCGGCCTTGGTTGCACACTCAGAACACAGACCCTCACCAAATACAGAATAAGTGATCACAGCCTAAAAATAAAAATATGTAGAAAAAAATTAAACTGCCACCCTAAGAAGTCAGATTCTGCATACAATGAAACACCAGAGAAATATAACGAGATGCATTTCCCTGTACTGTATAAAATATAAAGATTGAAAATAAAACTATTTTTTCTACCTTTGTTGTCTGACCATTTTATTTTCTGATCATGCTGGTCCCAATCTGAGGTTTCTGTTTTCCTCTGTCTTCTCTTAGCTGTCTTTCTATGGTCTCTAGTCCATCTGCCATTTATTGTCTCCTTTCTTATTTTCTTCACTTCATTCCATCTTGGATATTGATCTTTTCCCTTCGCTTTCTTCCATTTATTTTTCTCTCTTTCTGTCCATTCAGACTTCACTATCCTTTTTACTATCCAGTCCTCAATTCCCCTCTTTTTTAATCCATCTACCTACCACTTTTCAACCCTCACCTCAGCCCTCCCATTTCCACCTCTCTTTTCCTGGTCCATTATTCTCCATTCTCACTCACTCTTCCCCCTCCCCATCCAGCATATCCCATCTTTTTTTTCTCCCTCTCTCTGTCCTCCCCCCTGGGAAAAAATATCGTGTGACACCATCCTTGGCATCTTCTTTTTTTTTCTGAGTCAATGGCAGAAAGATCTCGTAGCACCATCCCCAGCTTCATCTTTATTTCTCCGAGGAAGCATGCAGCAGCCAGTGCTGCCTATAGCATTCACTTCCGGTGAATGGCCCCGCACACTGGAAATGAATGCTATGGACAGCATTGGCTGATGTTGCTGACTCAGAGAAAGAAAAATGAATCTGGGGATGGTGCTGCATGATTCTGGAGCTGCATGCACAATGAGTGCATGCACAAAGTTAGTGCTCTTCAACCTGGAAAAGAGACGGCTGAGGGGAGATATGATAGAGGTCTATAAATTAATGAATGGAATGGATAAACATAGATCGATTGTTTACACCATCAAAAAGTAGAAAGACTAGGGGGCACGCAATGAAGCTACAGTATAATCTGTTTAAGACTAATAAGAGAAAATAGTTTTTCACTCAACATGTAATCAAACTCTGGAATTCGGTACTGGAGGATGTACTAAAAGCTGTTAGTTTAGCTGGGTTTAAAAAAGGTTTGGACAAATTCCTGGAGGAAAGGTCCATAAACCATTATTGAAAAGGACCCTAGAAATCCACTGCTTGTCCCAATAAAAGCATTGTGGAACCTGTGTGTCTTTTTTGGGGAAACTGCCAGGTATTTGTGACCTAGTTTGGCCACTGTTGGAAACAGGATACTGGGCTTGATAGACCTTGGTCTGACCCTGTATGGCATTTCTTATCTTCTCATGTTCTTATGCCAGATCCTGGGTCCACCATCTGAGTCCTCACTTATTCTCCCCATACGCAGCCAATCTTAGATTCTGTCTTCTTTTGCCCCACCCAATTTTAAGTCTCCACCTAAGTCCCAGTCCCTGTTCTCCCTCATCTCCATTTCCCCAGTGCCACCTACTGCAACCCTTCTGCACACCCGCCCAGCTACTTCTTTCTCTGATATTCATTAACCCTACCTTTCCTCCTTCTTACCCCAGCATTCATTCTTATGCTCTTCGCGCTCAACTGTTCCTTCTGTATGTTCTTTTTTCTTCACTCTCACACAAACTATCTGTCCTCCTCTCCATCCTTACTCCCCAAGCTTCTTTTTTTTCTACTCCCAGACCCAGTTTCAGCATTACCCCCTTCTAGTCCTTCTCAAGCATTAGTTCCTTTCTAGTTCCAGACCCTCCCAGAATCATCTCCCTTCCAGTCCCAGTCCCTCCATCCCCCAACATCAGCTCATTTCCAGTCCTAGCCCCTACCGTACCAGTCTCCCTCCAGTACCAGTCCCTCCCAGCATCATCTCCCTTTCATTTTCAGGCTCCCCATTCCCCAGCATCAGCCCATTTCCAGTCCTAGCTCCCCAGTATCAGTCTTCCTCCAGTTCCAGTCTGTCCCACCATCAGCTCCCTTTGTGTCCCTCCATCCCCTAGCATCAGCCCTTTTCCTGTCCTGGCCACCCAATAGCAGTCCCCCTCCAGTCCTAGTCCCTCCCAGCATTATCTCCCTTTCAATAGCAGCCTCCCCATCCCCCAACATTAGCCCATTTCCCATTCTAACCCCAGTCCTCTTACATTGCCAACAGCTCCCCCCCCCCACCACACACATGGCCCCACACCCTGAGGAGCCTCGCATGCGCCTGACTGACTTCAGAAGGAGCCAGTGAGTCTCAAAACCTGGCTCCACTGCTTACCTCTGCACAGCTGCAGTAGGAGATTTTTCCTTTACTCCCATGGCTATGCTAAGTTGCAGTCATCAGTGCCACTGAGTTCCTGGAGGTTAAACAGGGGCACTTACTGTCTCTTGCGCAAGAAAGGAAGCATCCCTGTTTAACCTCCATGAACTCAGCAGTGGCGGCGGGGGCTGTGCTTAGCACAACTGCGGAAGTAAAGGAAAATGCTCCTTCTGTGGCTATGCAGAGGTAAGCAGGGATGCTGGGCTGCAGGCCTCAACAGCTCCCTCTGAAGCTGGTCAGGCATGTAAGGGGCTGGCCCTGCTTGGGGGTGGGGCTTCTAGAAATTGCACCCCCCTAGAGGGCAGTGCCCCCATGCCATGCTTACCTGGTAGTGCTGGCCCTGGTGCCTTATTTATTTAGCAATGCTTATGTACTGCTTTTCACTGGGTCAGTGTGGTGTACGTTCAGGTATGGTATATATTTCCCTTGTCCTTGAAGGGCTCACAATCTATTTTTGTACCTGAAGCACTGTCCTTCAGTGGGATTCAAGCCCTCAGCCCTCTGGCCTGAGGCTACTTGTCCTAATTCCTCCCTCCTCATCCGTCTCTTCATTCTGGTGAGGTGGATAATAGTATATCCCCACTGCATTCCCTTCTCCTTTTCTTTCCATAGAAATTCTACAGTGTCTTTTGTGTCCTGAAAATCATATATCCTGTTTGACTCTATGCCCCAACGTCACTCCCGAAGAAACAGTGCATTACACTGCGTTTAAATAGTATAGAGTCACCTAAGTCTTAGGCTGTTTGTATATACCCATCAGCCATAAAAGGGGTGACATGCTTGTACACCCCCCCCTAGAAAACACTCACCTCCCTGCTGGACTTTAAGGGGTCTAGTTACTAAGGTATGCTAACGTTAATGTGCATTAATTCACAATTAACGCACTTTATTAGTAACTGCACTAAAATAACATGCTTTAATGGTGAGTTAACACTTGTTAATATTATCACAACTTAGTAACTAGAAACAGCGCCACAGAAACTTTACTCTGGCCCTCTGCATCCATTGCAGAACTTCGAAGACAGAAGGCTTGCTACCTCCATCTCCAGCTCTTTTCCCATTTTGATAAAATTGGAGGCAAGACAAGGGGCTGACACGTCCCCTTCCAACAACTTCTCATGACTGCTTAGAATATCTTCAGGATTTCTATGACTAATCTGGTCATTGTGACCGCTCCACTGCCATAAGAAATGGTTTGGTCAACTCACTACACTAGTGGATTTGCTAATAGTCTTTAACGGGTCTGATTTTCAGGATCTCCCCAATGAAATGAATGAGATTCCCATACACGCTACCTCGATTTCATGCAAATATATCTCATATCTGTTCATTAGGAATATTCTGAAAACCCAAAGGGCCCGATTCCGATCCTGACGTACACCTCCTTTGTATGTCCGGGCTGACCCGGACGTACAAAGGAGATCGCAATTCTGATCCTGCGAGACACATCTAGCCCCGCAGGATCAGAATCGTGAACAAGCCTGCACATGTAGGCTGGGACTGAGATTCAGTCCCGGCCTGCATGTTCAGGCACTGCCCGGCTAATTCTGCCAGGGCTTTTAAATGGAGCCACGGTGCTATGGTGTCAGGTTGTCATGGCACCATGGCTCCATTTAAAAGCCACAATGCTGGCCACCTGCCCAAAATGTTAATTCCCCACAGCCTGACTCCTGATCTGGCCTCCTAAGGCTAGGGTCAGACTGCGGGGAATTAACACTGCCCCCAGCCCCTTCCACGCCCCAGAGCGGAAAAATTGAAATGCCCAGGGAAGTTATTCCATTCTGGGGGTGGAATAACTTCCCCGGCCATTTTACCGGCACTGGACATACAGGGCCGACATTAGAATCGGCCCTGTATGTCCAGAGTTGGCGACCGTCCACTGCCCGCCCATTCTCCACCCCCATGCCATCCCTTCCGTGCCCCTGTATAACTTCCCCACACAACCAGCGGGGAAGTTATACAGGGGCAGGAGCAGGCACGAATAATGGGGATGGACGTCCCCGCTATTCGTGCCTCAGAATGACCCCTACACTGTCTATGGCTCTCGAGAATCAGAAGTGACTACAGTATTTCTGTACAATACCGGCAACAATATGTCCTGCATAGAGAGGACTATAGATCTTAGGAAAAGGGTGCATAAGCCCCCTTTACAGTAGGACTGGAGAAAGGCACAATAGAGAGACCTTGAGAAGTCAGGAACTCAGCATCAGTCCAAGAGGAATCTACATTTTATTAGGGGAGCAAGAGGATTTCAAGAAGGTGTGCAGAAAAGGATCAGAAACCCCTTTTTTTGTTGTACAGTATCATGGTCTATTATGGATGCCACATGGAGAAAATATAACGTGTCAAATTGGTTGAGTTGAAAACATTCTTCAGTAAAGACCTTTATGTTGGAACACTAAAATCCTGTGTCTTTCTGCTAACATAACCTTTACTACCTTGAGCTTGAAAGCAAAATCCTTCTTTGCACCAAAGAACCCTTACTGTGAGGATTCAGTCTGCCTGGAGATGAAACTTAAGGAGGCTTGCATAAATAATCCTCAAAATTTCACAATCTCAGAATCGGAAAATATACAAATACAAATGGCTGTTTGGCTCTAAAAAAATGTAAAAACTCTCCAAGCATAAAGTTTTGCCTCTAAATTTAACATAATTTTCTGTATAAAATAACACCAAAGGTAAATACACAAAAGAAACTTGCCCTTAGAGATGAGTATTCACAATTATTTAATTTTCCTTAGATATCTGCCATGCATAGCTTATTTACTTTGGCAATCATAATTGCTGTTAAAGCTTTTTTCTGAACAGTGACTGTGAATAAATTACATTTCTGTTTACTTTCAAGCTTTCATTATTGTTTTATTGAAGAAAAAACTTCTCAACTCAAAGCAACAACATGGTACAAGTTCTAAAATGATATTTTTGTAGTAGACATATTCACAGCCTGAAGCTTTCAAAAACATTTTTTATGCATTTGACCTTTTTAAGTGCTGGACTGGCTGACCTTTCGGTGTAAAAAAATACATTCCTTAGAGACCATATAATGCAATGCAACAATGAATGACTTTTCACCTGGGGGATGTGAACTGAATTCTGTTTAGTTATACACAAAATAAATCTAACTGTTGGCAACCTATGTATGTAGTTAAGAAAAAAAATAATCAAACTGCGAAACTCTAAAAGCAGTACAGCAGTGTTTCATATCATTATGTTATTCTTTGAGACCTAGACAGTTATAAATGAAATAATGCATCTAAATTCTTCATGTCATTAAGATCGGATAACAAATGTATTCATTTCTGTGAAATACAGGCATGTTTACAAAACCGCGTTAATGGTTTGCAGGTATTGGGCATTGAGAGTAGAAATCAATGCATGGTACATTGCTGCCTGTAGGGGGCATGTACACCATGTCCTCAGCAGATACTGTACTGGTTGAACCCTAATGTTTACCAGTTGCATTTGCACTTAAAGTGAATGCACTTAACTCCACTTATTAAGGAGCCATTTAGGGTATCCACGCCAAATGCAACATTACCGATGAATGTGCATTAGTAACACCTTCGTTAATCGTAGTCTGCACTAACACTTTGTCCCTACAATGCCCATTTCCCAACGCCATTGCATGGTAGGCAGATAGCATGCACTGTTTTGTGTTCATGCTGTCAGTGTGACCCCACACATGCTTAGTAAACATGCTACATAGTCTTGTTTCACCTCTTCAGACTTTTATAAAGCAATGGGGCCAATCCATTCTTAATTTGTGCTTCTCTGCCAATTTCTCTTTGCCAAACTTCCCAAAACAAATAAGAACATAAGATATGCCATACTGGGTCAGGCCAAGGTCCATCAAGCCCAGTATCTTGTTTCCAACAGTGGCTAATCTAGGTCATACGTACTGT
Source organism: Ichthyophis bannanicus (assembly GCA_033557465.1). Taxonomy (NCBI): domain Eukaryota; kingdom Metazoa; phylum Chordata; class Amphibia; order Gymnophiona; family Ichthyophiidae; genus Ichthyophis; species Ichthyophis bannanicus. The sequence continues at coordinate 1,665,997,235 of CM066032.1, read as the reverse complement.
GATAAGGAAGCTTATCATAGCTCAGGAAGGAGCTATAGTAAAGGTGAAGTGACTCTGAACAAGCAACCTGTCAGTCCTGGTAGAAATAAGAAAACAGAATTTTTCTATAAAAGACTACCAGTCCCAGAATGCACCAGGTTTCCAACAGCCATTAGAGGAGCTGAAGTGGGGAAACATGTGTTCAATCAGGAGGGCTATGAGGTAATCCCCAAGCACTCATCTCAAAGGGCAGGGCCTGATTCAGCACAGCTGCGCTGTGCTAGGGTGGAGCACTCATCTAACCAGAATAAAGGTAGAGTTTATTCTACAGAGAATTATCCTCAGTTTCATCTGGGAGATCCTCATCCTCAGATTCAGCTTGGAGATCCTCAGCTTGGACATCTTCATCATCTGGAGGATCATCAGAAGCAGAAGCCAGTGCGGACGGACAGAGAGGGCAAGAAACCCTTTGGAAGAAAGAAGAGGAAAGCATTTTGGAGGCCTAAAGGAGTCCAGAGCAGTATGTATACTGGGAGACATTCAAAAGGCCAGCATACACCATTGGACTGGGGAAAGCCAGAGGAATGGTGCTGCAGAGCTAGGAATCTCCAGACGGTACCTGTGAGGGAGACAGCTGCACGTGGAAGGGACCCTAGGACCCGTGCCAGAAGGTATGTGAAGAGAGATCCAGTGTCCAGGGATCTGGATTGGAAGGCTGGACATAAGAACTGGACTACATACTGGCCAGGCTATTTAGAGAGGAACTCTAACAGCAATGGAAGCTCAGGTATGAACACTGATCTATGCCCTAGCTATAACCTTGAAAGACAGCAGGGAAACAAGTATTCTCCTGAGAGTGCTACATTGAGAAATTCCTCTGTGCCAATCCATGATATTGAACCCATGATTGTTGAAGAAGGGGGAGTGGTCTTAGATACAGGCTGTGAATATATGGATTGCTCTCTGTCTAAACTCCTTTGGTAATTTACTGTTACAAAGTACAAGAACCATCACAAAGAAATACAAACTTGTTCTTTAATCTACTCAGAAAAGCTCCTGAGTAGGATTTTTAGCCACGCAGTAGAAAGCAAGCCAGCTAAGGGGTTTCAGCTGGGTAACTGCTATCAATTGAGCCTTACCTAATTGCTTGTGAGCTCTGAGGGAATCACTTCTGAGTCTATGTGTGAAGATATAAGAAGTTAACCCGAAAAGAACAGTTTTTCCCTTCTTTGTGGGTTTTGCTTGTTGTTTAGAGCACTGCTAAGAAAATATTAGCTAAAGCCTACAGAAAAGACCAGTTTGTTACCAACCAGGTCTTTATTCTTTTGCTTTGATTGCCTGACAAGTTCAGCTGTTGTTTTCCTGATTTTGTTTTTCCAAGTTTAACACTGAAAGCAAGTATCCTGTTTTATGTGCTACCAAGCATATCTGTGTTGGGAGAAATAACCCCATAAATAAATATCTTATTGGCTTTACACTCAAGCACAACTAATTATTGTGAGCAGCTGTGTCTGGTGTGAATGGACTGCATTTCCCACAATCCCTTGCAAATCATATTGATATATGCACTTGCCAAGACTGTGAACATTCTCACCCAGGCAGCCGTCTGACAGTACCTAACAGTTTCCCCAAAAGACACAGGTTCCACAATGCTTGTACTGGGTCAAGCATTGATATCCTGGGTCCCTTCTTAATAATGGTTTATGGACCTTTCCTCCAGGAACTTGTCCAAACCTTTTTTAAACCAAGCATCTATTATACTTCTGGCTGCAACTTTATTAAATATTACAAACACCATCAGTACATCTAGTTTTAGAAGTAGGCCCCAGTTAATAGTCACAAAAAAATTAATAAGTAGAGGTCATTTACTAATAGCATGAGGGAACATTGTTAGCATGATATCTGCCTCAGGGTCCATAGGAATAAAAGAGACCCTGTGGCAGACAGCGCATGCTGTTAGTAAATGACCTTAGAAGACAATTACATGTGGGAGTGTTACTAGTTACTAGCCATGCTGTTATCTTAGAGACATCCAACTAGTCACTGTTTGGTTTTAGTTTCTTTTTATGTGGTATCTGTTTCTTGATTCTAGATTTCTAGGTTGATTTAGTCATTGAAGTTTTTTATAGATGTGTTGTTTTTCTATGCTTTGGAGGTAGATTTACAAAGATTTTTATCATGCATAAAGCCAGTTTTATCTGCAGAAAAGGTCTTTTATAAGATTGTATAGCCATTTCTGCATCTATATGTACATGTGCCTAAAAGCCTGCTTGCAATTATATGTGCACAGCACATAGGTTTACTGGGGGCAAAAAATGTTGAAAGAGCTGTACGAGTGTGATAGGATCAAGAGGCTGATGTGCACAGACCAGGAGAGAGATCTAGAAGTGTCTGAGGATCGCAAAGTTGTGAAACAATGTGAAAAGATGTGGGCCAAAACCAGAAGGATGCAAGGCTGTATAGAGAAAAGCATAACCAGCCGAAATGGGACGGTGATAATGCCCCTATACAGGTCATTGGTGAGGCCTCACTTGAAGTACTGTTTTCAACTTTGGAGGCTGTTTTTCATCAAGGATATAAAAAGACTTGAAAAGTACAGAGGAAGGCAACCAGAATGGTTTGGAGTTTGTGGCAGAAGCCATATGAGAAGAAACTCGAAGGCCTGAATATGTATACCTTACAGGAAAGAAGGGACAGGAGAGATATGATACAGACCTTTAAATACTTGAAGCGTATTAATGAACAAACCTTTTCCAGAGACATGGAGGCTACAAAACTAGAGGACATGAAATGAACCTACAAAATGGTAAACTTAAAAACAACATCAAGAAGTCCTTTTTCACAGAAAGGGTGGTGAATACCTGGATTGCCTTCCAAGTAGATGATGAGGGGTCAAAAACAGTGACTCAATTCAAGAAGACATGGGAGAAACAGAGAGGATCCCTATATAGCAAGAGGAGCATTCCCGCTCAAAGCAAAACTTAAATGACTTTAACACTTTAAAAAAAGGCAAAGAGCTGATGCTACAGCATAGTTACTCACCTGTAACAGGTGATCTCTGGGAACAGCAGGAATTTAGTCTTCACAAATGGGTATCATCTGTACCGATGGAGCCTGCGCGGGAACGCTCCCCAGCGTCCAATAGGAAAGCTTTTGGGAGCATCCCACAGTGCCTGCATGCTGCCTTCCTGACTTTCCCAAATGTCCCTCTCCAGTTGAGTTTAAAGCTGAGACAAAGAAAGAGGGAAAGAGAGAGAGATAGAGAGATACAACCCCTAGGGGAGGTGGGTGGGTTGTGAAGACTAAATTCCTGCTGTTCCCGGAGATTACCTGTTACAGGTGAGTAACTATGCTATCTCCAGGAACAAGCAGGAATATAGTCTTCACATATGGGAACTCCCTAGCTGCAGATGCCAGGGAGAAGGCCCCAGAAGTTGTGTGCCCCTGTGAAAGGGCTCCACTTCCCCCCATGGATCTCTGGCATCCTACCAGGGATGGTGGGTAGGAGTTGATTAAGTATGGAACAGGTGTTGAAGAACAGCCTGACCAAACAAGGCATCCCGGCGGGAGTCCTTGTCTAAGCAGTAATGGTTTGTGAAGGTATGAACCGAAGCCCAAGTAACTGCTCGACAGATGTTGTCGATAGACGCAGAGTGAAGATGAGCCATAGAGGTTGCCATGGCACTCACATTGTGAGCTGTGACATGGCCTGAAGATGAAGGTTCTTACTCTCATAGACAAAAGATATACACTGTGCAATCCAACTGGACAGTGTTCTTTTGGAGACTGGAAGTCCCAAATGACTAGGATCAAAAGCAACAAAGAGTTGAGAGGACTTTCTATGTTGCTGTGTCCTTTGCAATTAAAAGGCTAAAGCCCTTTTACAGTCCAAAGTATGAAGATTCCTTTCTGCATGTGAGGCGTGAGGCCTTGGGAAGAATACAGGAAGGTAAACCACTTGGTTTAAATGAAAAGGTGACACCAACTTTGGCATAAAGTGTGGATGAGTCCTAAGGACTACCTTATCATGATGAAACCTTGTATAAGGAGGATCAGCCACCAAAGCTTGCAATTCACTGATGCGACGTGCTAATGTGATTGCAATAAGAAAGATGACCTTCCAGGAAAGGAATTTCAAAGAGGTAGTGGCTAATGGTTCAAAAGGTGGTTTCATGAGCTGCCCAAGAACCAGATTTAAGTCCCATGCCACCGGCGGTGGCTTAATGGGAGGCTTAGTTAAAAGAAGGCCTCTCATAAATCTTGGTATGAGAGGATGAGAGGAAATAGGTTGTCCATTTAGAGGCTTGAAAGAAGCTGCAATAGCACTCAAATGAACTCTCACTGAATTGGTCTTAAGCCCTGCATTTGATAAATGAAGGAGATACTCCAGTAATGATTCCAGAGGTATCGCAAGAGGGTTAAGACCCTTCTGCGAGCACCATATGGTAAACCTTTTCCACTTAAATGCATAAGAGCGTCTTGTGGAAGGATTCCTGGTAGCATAAAGGATATCCTTTACCTGCTGGGAAAGGTTAAGACCGTGAAGTTCTAGGCTTTCAGCAACCAGGCCCTGAGATGCAGAGACTGGGGATTGGGATGCCACAGCATCCCATCCTCTTGAGAAAGGAGATTTGGAGCAGATCCTAACTCCAGATGCGGAGCTTGAGAGAGATGTAGGAGCAGAGGGTACCACATTTGCCATGGCCAATGTGGAGCTATGAAAATCATATGACCTCTGTCTCTGAAGCTTGAACAGGGTTTTGGGAATTAGGGGAATGGGTGGAAAGGCATACAGGAAGTCCTGGCCCCAATGGAGGAGGAAAGCATCCCTGGTCTGATAACCCTGAGCTGGAATTCTGGAACAGATCCGGTGAAGTTTGGCATTCAGCGGACTTGCAAAGAGGTCTTTGTCTGGGGTACCCCAAATTTGAAAACTTTTGGCCACCTGGTCTGCATGGAGAGACCATTCGTGTGGAAGCAGAACTCGACTGAGTCTGTCTGCCCAAGAGTTTTGAATGCCTGGAAGATACACCGCAAGGAGATGAATCTGATGCTCTCTGGCGAGGGCCCATAGTCGCAAAGCTTCATTGCATAGCGACAGCGAGCCTGTTCCACCCTGTTTGTTAACATAGAACATGGCTACTTGACTGTCTGTTTGAACTAGGACTGTCTTGTAGCTGAGCTGGGTGTGGAATACTCGAAGAGCAAGGAAGATTGGTCTGAGTTCCAGGAGATTGATGTGTAGATAGGCCTCCTGTGGAGTCCAGGTACCCTGGATAGAGAGGCCTTGCAGGTGGGCTCCCCAACCCACCTGTGAGGCATCTGTTGTTAGAGTGGCTTGGGGTGGGGGTTGCTGAAAAGGAGACCCCACCAAAAGGTTTTGGGGTGACTGCCACCATTGGAGGGACAAAATAAGGCGATCTGAGTTTGCTATTTTGTCTGACAGGCAACTTGATGCCTGAGTCCACTGAGTGGATAAAGTCCACTGGGCTGCCCTCATATGGAGGCGAGCATAAGGAGCCACATGCACGGTGGATACCATGTGGCTAGGGTCAGCCCATCCATTGAGTGAGAATGTTTTTTGCACAGGGCCCTGCGTTTCAGGGGGCCCCGTGCAAAGAACATTCCGCTTTAAAAGTAAATTTTTAAAAAAAAGCTGGCTGCTGCCGCCGCCACAGCAGCGGCAGAATCGAGTGTCCTGAGGGGCCCCCTGCCCGCAGAGCACTTCCTCCCTCCCTGCCTGCCTGCTTGCCTCAGTCCCTCTCCGCTTCAGCTTTCAGAGCTACAAAGGTAGAGCTTCTCCCTCACGACTCTGTTAAGCCCGCCGGGGCAAATGGGAAATTTCCCATAAGCCCTAGCAGGCTTAACAGAGCCATGAGGCTGATGGGGTTAGGACTGGTAATGTGCTGTGGACTGATGGGGGGTTAGGACTGGGAATGGGTTGGGGGTGTTGCTAGGATTGGAAATGGGCTGAGTGGAAGGGGAGGCTTGAACTGCAAATAACTGATGGGGAGGGGGGCTTGGAATGAAAATGGGCAGAGTGGAAGGGGGGCTTGAACTGCAAATAGCAGATGGGGAGTGGGGCTTGGAATGGAAATGGGCTGTGAGGGGAGGTAGCTAGGACTGCAAATGGGCAGAGTGGGGGGAGCTAGGACAGGAAATGGGCTGATGGAGGGGCTAGGATAGGACTGAAAATGGGCTGTTGGGGGAGCTAAGATTGGAAATGGGCTGTAGTGGGGGCTTGGATTGAAATGGACTCATGGAGGGGCTAGAACTGGAAGTAGACTTATAGGGGGCTAGGAGTGAAATGTGCTGAGTGGAGGGGAGCTAGGACAGGAAATGGGCTGATGGAGGGGCTAGGATAGGACTGAAAATGGGCTGTTGGGGGAGCTAAGATTGGAAATGGGCTGTGTTGGGGGCTTGGATTGAAATGGACTCATGGAGGGGCTAGAACTGGAAGTAGGCTCATAGGGGGCTTGAATTGAAATGGGCTGAGTGGAGGGGAGCTAGGATTTGACATGGGCTGATGATGGGGCTAGAAAAGGACTAGAAATGGACTGATGGGGAGCTAGGACTGGAAATGGGCTGATGCGGGGACTAGAAGGGAGCGGATTCTGTGTGGGGCTGGAAATAGAAGGGAGCTGATTTTGGGAGAGGATTAGAATGGGATGGGGCTGGGAGAGTGAAATGGAGAGGGGAAAAATATTTTGTGTGGGAGGGAAGAAAAATCTACAATTGGCCGGGTATTGGAAGAGTATGTGGGGATTGAGGATGGAGGGGTAAAATTTGAGTGGATGAAATAGGAATGAGGAAACGGCAAAAGGAGAAAGATTAGTATGTTAAAGCAGATGTAGAGAGAGAATGGAAAAAAAAAACTAGAAGAGAGAAGAAAGGACAAATGGACAGCAGATGATGGAGAGTTAGCAGAAGATACGAAGAAATCAGAAGAAAGTGGCTGGAGCAATTGCAACTGAAAAAAAAATGCACAAAAGTTAGAAAAATATCTCTTTATTTTGAATTTATTAACTGGAATATGTCAGCTCTGGGAAATGTGCATCATTAACGTCTGCGCTTTGTTTAGTAGAAGAGGAAATTAATTTATAGTTTTATTTCTACAGTGTTGTTGTACATTCTAAGTTTGGCTTTTGGGGTTCCCAGTTTAATTATTGTCTTCCTGTTTCTAAATTGTGATTCCTTGTTTGGTGATGGTCTATGTTCTGCATGTGTAACTGAGCTGAGGTATTCTTTTTATGTAGTTGCTATTTGACATTGCCCTTGTTCTCTTTCCCCAGTAGGTCATGTATTGTTATTCTCTAAAATGTATTGGTTTAATATTTGCAGTGTTGCCTTTTGATAGGTAGGGTCTGGTGCTTTGTGAGTCCTGGTAGTGCTGTTACAATACGGCGGGTTTGCTATGGGTTCTAAATGGGCAGTGTTTGTAGTAGTTCCTAATGTGCCTGGCGGTTGGCACTGGATTATAGTAATGTAGAAATCTTTTATTTATTTATTTATTTTATTTAGTATACATTTGTATACCGCTACTTCCAGCGATCAGCAGCGGTTTGATTACAGATTGGAAATTGTCAAATCATGACAGGAAATTTTTGAGGTATAAACACATTGATTAGACAGGAAAGCACAGCACACAGAGAACTATTTTACAGGGAACATGGGCTATGGAGGGTTAAGTGGCTTGCCCAAGACCACAAGGAGCACCTGTGGGACTAGAAACCCCAGTCCTTCCGGCCCAAGGTTGCTGTCCTCTAGTGGGATTTGAACCCCCGACCTTCCAGCCTGAAGTACCTTGCCCCAATCACTAGGCCACTCCTCCACTCTTAGTCTTTCTTTATCCATACACTCATTAAGAGGCATGTCTACTAAAAGTTAGTTTATGGTAACATTTTGCAAATGTTTATGCAAATGAGGCCCCTTATGCAAATGAGGCTCCGCACCGAGTCTCCGCACATGGCCCCACACCCCCCTTGGGCCGCCCCTGCATGTGGCCTAGCAACTGTAACATTTCTCGAGCAGTGAGGTGAGGTTTTAGCACTGCTTAGGGAGCTAACTGCACAATGTGAACTCAGCGGGGCTGTGGAAGGTAGGCCCTTGTTTGTTTGGTATCCAGCAGAGCTCCTATAAACTCTAGGGACTAAGTGGGAGCAAGGTATGATTTTGGGAAGTTTATGACAATACCCAAATACTGAAAGATGCGCATTGTGTGAGAGAGAGCAACCCTGGCCTCTGGCTCTGAAGGGGCTCAAATGAGCCAGTCATCTAAGTAAGGGAAGACGAATATTCCCAGGGTGCGGAGAAATGCTGCCACCACAGCCATGCATTTTGTGAACACCCTTGGTGCAGAGGTCAGGCCAAAGGAAGAACCCTGTATTGGTAGTGCTTCCCTTGCAACAGAAAGTGAAGGAACTTTTGGTGAGTTGGATGAATGAGAACATGAGTGTACGCATCCTTGAGATCTAGAGAACAAAGCCAATCCTGACTCTGACGGTATGGCAGCAGAGTTCCTAGAGAAATCATTTTGAATTTCTCTTTGAACAGGAATTTGTTCAATTCTCTGAGGTCTAAAATGGGTCTGTATCCTCCTGTTTTCTTTGGAATAAGGAAATAGGGGGATTAAAACCCTGTACCCCGTTGGGGAATGGGTACCTCTTCTATTGCCCCTTGGGCAAGAAGCACAGTGACCTCTTCACCTAACTGGTCGTTGAGAGAGATCTTACCATTGTAGGAGGGGGCATACTGAGGAAATGAAGCTTGTACCCCTCTCTTACAATAGACAGAGTCCAATTTTCTGCTGTTATCTGACCCCATCTGGGGGCAAAATGACATAACCTTCCTGGGATGGTTGAGGGTTCTGGGCCGTTCAGGGCCAGGAAGGCAAAGTTCTATAGATAGGAGTCAAAGCCCCTGTGGAGGCTGAGTCTGCTTAGCCGGTTGAGGCTTAGCTGCTTTTTGTCTTTCTTTGCCTAGGTTGTTGCTGCTGTCCCTTTTGGGCAGACTGACCTAAATGATGCCCCTGTTGGGTATAGGAGAGATAAAACATCTTCTTCTTACTGAAGAATGGTTTCTTAGAGGATCTTTTCCTCGCAGGATCAGCTGTAGATTTAGACAATCTATCCGAAGTGATATTGTCAGCATTTATCTCATTAGCTTTTTCCTGCCAATTCTTGCCCAAGAGATTCTCTCCTGTGCAAGGAATATTCCCTAGTTTATCCTGTACCCAAATTTCCAAGTCAGATGCCTGGAGCCAGGCAATCCTACATTCACCTATGGCAATGGCAGAGGTTCTGCTTATGCACTCAAAGCAATCAAAGGCTGCACGATTCACAAACTTGGAAACATCCTGAGCATGTTTGACAAGGGCGAGGTAATCTTGCCTCTTATCATCAGGAAGGAGAGGGCTCATAAGCTCTAAATCTCCTGTGACCTCCTTAAGGAACATTCCCATATATAAGATATAGGAACTGATCCTAGCAGAAAGCATGGAAGCCTGGAAAGTTTGATGTCCAAAGGCATCAAGAGTCCTACACTCACATCCTGGAGGATTAGATGCATGCCATTTTGCCCTCTTTATCCTTCTCATAGCTGATTCCACCACCATGGAATGGTGTGGTAATTGAGTCTTCTGAAACCCAGGACAAGGAGGAACTCGATACATGGTGTCGAGTCTTCGAGAGTGAGGAGATGTGGTTAGAGGTGTTTCCCACATCCTTAACATGAGATCATGCAAGATCTCATGAATAGATAAGGTAGCTGCCTCCTTGGGAGCTTTAGGGTATTGTAGGATTTCTAATTCCTTTGCCCTAGGCTCTTTTTCAGGAGCCACTGTGATGGAAAGACCTCGAGCCACATCTCGGATAAAATCCTGAAAGGACATATTCTCTGGTGGAGACATCCTATGCTGAGGAGAAGAAGAATCCTCACGAAGAAGTACTCTGGTATCGGCAGAGCTTTCAGAGTCTTCAGACTCATCTGAGGATTCGAAGTATCTCCGATCCGGGTGATCGTGCAAGGCACGGTACCAGTACCGATCGAAGTCAGCATCGGAGTGGTCCAGTACCGACTTGTCGATACTGGATGGATACGCATGACTCGGTCCCGGTAGAATACCTGCCGATGTCGATGCAGTTGGTGCAGGCACTCGAGTCGGTGCCGGTACCGGTTGAATTGTCTGAAGCGGTTTCAGGGGCATCGAGGCCGTGAGAAGAGCCGCCAGACTGCATTCAATAGCCAAGAATCTCTGGTCTATCGACGCTGCCGATGCTTGGGTATCGGTACCGGATGAAGCGGCCGGTACCCCAGAGCATGGCACCAGTAGTTCTGCCGAGATTGAAGCCTCGAGAACATCCTGGAGCCCCGTTAGTGCTTTGGAAGCCGAAGCCTCCCGCTGGGGCAATTTTGTCAGTGAAAAAAATTTGAGGACCGGCTAGATTTATGTTTAGTTACCTGAGATCCATGGGAGGAAGATGAAGACGTCGATGCCACGGACGCTGCATCAGAGGGAAAAAGGATGCTAAGTTTAGCAGCTCGGTTCTGCCGGCCCCTTTTCAACATCATCCCACAGGCAAGACACTCTCGATTAGAGTGGTCAGGACCTTAACATTTGAGGCACCACTCATGGGTGTCGGTGACGGAGATGGTACCGCCACACTTAGAACACTTTTTAAAACCCGAAGCGGGGTTTTCCATTCTGAAGGAAAAGTTGGGCCTAGTGCCCAAAATGGCGCGTGGCACCTGAAGAGAAAATTACTGGAAAGACTCCAGAAGAAAGTTGTTTTTTTTTAGAAGAAAAGAAAGAAGAAGAACCGGCGGTACCGGTGTAGCGTCGAGGGAAGACAGACGCGACCACAAAAAAGAAGAATAGAAGGGATTTTTTTCTGCGGTGACAGGATGTGCGACCTATCGGCTCTGCGAAAAATGAAGAAGTGGAGAGGGACAGTTGGGAAAGGCAGGAAGGCAGCACGCAGGCGCTGTGGGATGCTCCCAAAAGCTTTCCTTTTAGACGCTGGGGAGCGTTCCCGCGCAGGCTCCGTCGGTACCGACGATACCCGTATGTGAAGACTACATTCCTGCTTGTTCCTGGAGATTACTATTTATCATTTGTATAGCACAATAGGGCATACACAGCACTGTATGTATACGAGTAAGAGACAGTTCCTGCTCATCAGAACTTACAATCCAGTTAGGACAGACCATACAACAACTGGGGACCATAGTAAATCTAGGGGAATGGTAGAGATATAGATATGTAAGAGCACGAGAATAAAGGGATTCAAAAAGCAGCCTTGAAGGGGTGAATTTTTAGCCTGGATCTGAATAGGGTCAGAGATGGAGTCTGATGTACTAACTTGGGTACATACATATGGAGCAGCAAGGTGGAATGAACGGTCTGGAGTTGTCAGTGGCAGAGAAGGGCACAGATAAAAGAGATTTACCAGAAGAGTGGCATTCCCAAGGAGGGGTCTAAGGAGAGAAAAGAGTGGAGCCACAGAATGAATGCACTGGTAGGTCAGCAGGAGAAGTTTGAAGTAATATAGAAACAGATAGGGAGCCAGTGAATTGAACTGAGGAGAGGGGTGATGTGAGACTAGAGCAACTGGCGGAAAATTAGCCGAGATTTTCTGAGTTTTGAACAGATTGAAGGGGAGAGAGATGGAGACCAGAAAACAGCAGTCTAAACGGGAGGTGATTAGAGAGTGGATAATATGCTTGGAGTAGAACAAAGCAGGTCTCACAGTACACCATGGTTGTATAAAACATAAATTATAGTGTTCCAGGAATTCTACTCTACGTGTGTTTCAGCATATCACCACCTTCAGGGATGAGAAACCTCGAAAGAATAACAGTAAAAAATAATAATAAAACATGGAGTAATAAAATTACAGCAGACATCAAAGTAAACATAAAGAAGACACAAGAACGGTAAATCACCATAAAGGACTAATATATGTAAAATGATATATAAAAAAAATGTATAAAACATATAGGGCCTCGTATTGGGTTGGGCAGGCTATGCAACCCTCCGGCGCACAGCCCTACCTGCCGAACCTTAACCCCGGATATTCAATGCCACAGTAGCTAACTGGAAGCCACAGTAGCTAATCAGGCAGCAAGGATAGTGCATGCTGCCCAGTTAGCTCCTGCACCTTAAAGATAGGTGAGGGTTTTCTTCGCCTATCTTTAAGGTGCAGATCACTAACCGGGTAGCATGCAATATCGCTGCTGTCCGGTAAGGGCTTGTCACTGTCTCTGTTCCACTCTGGAATGCCCCCAACATGCCCCAATGCTAACTGGATAGCATCAGGGTGCGTAGGGAAGTTAGGAGGGGATATTCAATGGCACTAACCATGTAAGTGCCGTTAAATATCCCCATTTAAGGCATTTACACAGTTTACTGGACTGTGATCCATGTAAATACCTTTCAAATATTGGCCCTCAGACTAAACAATACACAAATTCACTAATGCAAATCCATTGCAACTAAATGGGTCTAAAATACAATTGTCAAAGATAAAAAAGAAATTATACAAAAAACATGTTCCAGCACACTAATACAATAAGAAAATAATAAATAGATCAATGGCATAAGAACAACCATGATAAAATCTTAAAACCAACTCTAAACTATAAAACATAACTAGAACGAAAATGAAAGTATATAAAAACAGTCCAAGAAACAATACTGAGGTATCTGATCCAAGACGTATCAAAAGGCAAAACACTTGATATCAGACTTGGTAAGTAGTTGAGCTTGACCGCCCAGTACTACTGGCTAAAGGAAACCAGGGAACATGGTAGACACAAAGGGGCATGTTTACTAAAATCCGCAAAATAGCGCGCCGCAAAATAGCGCACGGCAACGCGGCACTGAAACGCGCAGAAACGCGTTTAAACGCCCCGCACACGTGCGTGTCACCCCCGCACAGGTATGCGGCTCACTAACGGGCCCCGTACAAGTGCGGGCCCGCAAATGTCCGATAGAGGCGTGGAACGGCGAAAGGAGGGCGGAGGAAGGCTCCGGAGGGGCGGAGGGACGGGGTCAATGGGTGGAGAGTGGGAGGGGAGAGGCTCCCCGCACAGTAGCGGGCCCGAATTTGCATGTAAAAACTACCGCGAGTGAAACACTCGCGGTAGAAAGCATTTAAAGGGAAGAGAAACCATTTCCGTCAGCAATGTACAGGAAAACCGGGGAAACCAGCAAAACGTGAGCAGTGTGATACATGTGCACAGCACAAAAGTGAAAATAAAAATAGAAAATGACCACAACAGAACTATTAAAAATAGTAATTCAGCTGGGGAACAGTTATAGTGATGGGCAAATACAGAAATCACACCCAGCAAAGCTCCAGAAAAAAGAAATGAAGTTTGGAAGGGTCTACTGAGAGGAGACTCTTCCAAAAAACATTTCCACGTTTTGGAGCTTTCCTGGGAGTGTTTGCTATGGTTGCCCATTAATATCACTGTTGCCCAGCGTGGTGATATTTTGTCCCACATTTCCCGTGGTCATTTCCGGGGTTTATGTGCACGTTTGTCACCAGACAGGGTGCATATGCCCACAGTAGAATTGCGTAGAGCAGGGTTTGTGACTCCATCCTGCCAGGCTTACTGCCTCCAGGGGCTGCACTGTCTCTGTGGCCAAAGTGTGGTACAGCGGACAGAGTTATTACCTCTAGGACCAGAGGGCAGAGGTTCAAAACCCAGCTGGGGCACCTGCCAGCCCAGTCCCTATATTTTACCCACCACTAAATAAAGATAGCGCAGACACCCCTGTATGCATGGGGAAAACACCCATATTTTACCCAACACCGCACACACCCCACAACAATGGGCATTACCTACAGCCAAGTCCCCCAAATGCAGTCCAATACTGCCACATTGCAATCAGGTCAACTGCTTTTTCTGAGAGAAGTTCATGCCAGCATGTTGGCGGACAAGTACATGTGGTGCAGGGGGCAGTGGCTGCTAACCACAGAAGACAGAGGCCTAGCCATGTGCAGGCTGGCACAGTCCACTGCAACAGACAGGTCCTGCCGGATCCACAGTCATGGACAGTCCAGCGAATCCAACCAATCTGTGGCTACACAGTGGTGCAGTGCACACAGACAGTGCATACAAGAACAGAAGGTCACAGGTTCAAAGCCCAGCTGGGGCTACTGCCAATCCTGCCCACATATTTTTCCCACAACTAAACAGTGATAGTAAGGACACACCTTTCATGGCGGGGACATATGCAATGGTAAGACATCTATCTTTTACCCCACTGAGCACAGACACCATGAACAGGGGCAGTACCTAGAGCAGAATCACCCAAATGCAGTCCTGGTGGGCCACACACCAGTCAGGTTCCATGCTGACACTCATACAAATGCCTGTGCTGTATATCTATGCACCACCCCCATGGCATGTAGATGTAGCCCATGCATATTCATGAGGGATAGCAGGAAAACCCGAACAGTGTGATGCAAACCTGGACTGGAGTTGGGAATCTGTGCCGTAAAGCAGCAGCCATCAAGGGCAGACACACCCACACCCACAGGCCCCATTGGCCAATGTCTCCTGGAAAGGCAGAACATTGGACCATGCATGCAGCACCCACAACGAGCACTTGCATAACTTACCAATGTCACCCTACACCTGAGGTATACGGTACACAGCTCGGAGACGTTTGCTAGGAGCACAGGCAGGCAGTTATCCATACGTTACGTACATACTGCTAGTTGACCCCATCCAAACAATCTGTTAGGTGTTTGCGGGGCATGCTCCAGGCCTGGCCTCTGACGGTGCTTACCACCCTGGGGAGTGACCACCAGCTGTAATGCGTACCATATCCATGCCTTGCCGTGCTCAGGACCGGTTTGGTGGGCAAGGCTACTTACCCCCTCAATCGTAGCACCATGATGGCAGAGGTGTGGAAGTGTGTGTCTGTCTATACAGTGGGTGTTGGCTGCAAGCCCCTTCAACAGCCCGCACTGCCAGCACTGTTGCCAGTATTGGCCAGTCAATGTGCATAATGAGGTGCAAGGTACCATGGGTATAGCCAGGGCAGGGTGACGTGGCCAGGATGCATCTGCACTGGGCATAGGGCCCTGGCAGGGACATTGGCTGGGATATTGTAGTGTCCGGCCACCACCTACACAGACAGGGTGGCCAAAGCATGTCCTTCTGGGGGATCACGCTCACCCTGACTGTGCAGTGACCACAGCATGGCTAGGCCCCCCCATAGTGCTGTATAGTAGTTCTCTCATGTGATAGATATGGGTTTCTCTTTGGGGCCCAGTCACTGATCTATCTGCTTGCTGTGTATGCAGACAGCCCAGTTCTGGGTGCATGCATCTCCATTGGGAACATGCACTATGGACTAACCAGCAGACTGTTTGTAGCTGGTAAATGTCTTGCTATAATGGCTTGCAGGGTGCAGTGGCTGTTGGCTTGCTGCAGGGGAATATCTGGTGGTGGAGTGCAGCTTACCATACCCTGGGCTTATGTCTGTCTGCTATTGTGTTATGGCTGTGTATGGAGCTGCCTGCCTGGGGGGGGTGGTGGTCCTCCTCAGCAGGACTGGGGTTGATGTTGCCCTCTACTGCCACCTTTGCAGGGAGGTAGAGTGTGGATCCCTTGATGGAGACCATGTTTGCCACTGGGGGGGGGGGGGTGCGCCTGATGGCGGCAGACAGGGATATCCATGGTGTTTGTGCAGAAACTAGCTATCTTACACATTAACACTGCTTTGGAACGCCCGCTTGGCCTCCATCAGCCATGGCAGGTGTTGTTGACCTGGTCCTGGCCACCTCATTGCACACTCAGGGTGAGCACAGTACCCGCACAATGTAACGGTGTGTGGCTACTCTGTGCCAGTAAAACACCCGGTCAGTGCCCCCTACTAGGCCAAGGTGCTGTGTGGGTGCACCCGGTCACTTCCCCCAACAGGGCCGAGGTGCTGTGGGGGTGCATTCCCCATCTTGTGTCCATCTGCGGACAGCTAATTTGCATGTGCAGTGCATCATGGGTACGGGTGGCCTAACCCTATCCTGTTGACACCAGCAGACTGTCTGTGCGGTGACGTGTAGGCTATCTGCAGCCAGCCAGGGGCCTGCTTACAGCTATGGAGCTGTAGCGCAATGGTTACATCACTGCCTGTGCAGCCAGAGGTCATGGGTTCAAACCCACAGTGGGGCCCTTTGGTAGGGCTGTCCACAGCTTTATTTTTATTTACTGTACATATGTCTATGCCGGCAAGACCACCCTCAGCTTACTATACCCATTAGGTGCCTCTGAGGGTGCTTCATAGGGCGCCCTGTAGGCCACCTTATGGTTGCCATCCCTATAGGGTGCACTATACATTATCCTGTGTCGCAACATACATGCTGCCCTATAGGGGTCATTCAAGGGTGCCTTGGCGAACAGTGCACTGTAACATGTGCCTTATGGGCCGCCGTATGTTAACATGCTGGGAGAGTGCGTTTGCTAGTAGTGATAACAAAATATAATTATACAGCCTCCTACAGCACTCCTCAACATAATACATACTGCCTCAGCAGGCATTTTTCACTGGGCATTGTGAGGAGTTGAACCCCTGATCCCTGCACCATTGGTCAGTGTTTTAACCATTGTGCTGTGGCTCTGTTTCTGTGCTTGTGCATCAGCGCGCCGCCTTGTGCCTATCAGCGCGCCGCCTTCTGCCGCCCAAGGGGACCAGTGCGCCGCCTTCTGCTGCCCAAAAATAACTGTGCGCCGCCTTATGCCGCCCAAAAAGCACTGTGCGCCGCCTTCTGCCGCCCAAAAATAACTGTGCACCGCCTTATGCCGTTCCAAATTAATTTGCCTCCTAAAACAATGTTAATCATTACAGTTACTGCCTCAGCTGACCTTTGTCGTTGCGCACACTGGGGGATTGAACCCATGGCCCCTGCACCATTGGTCAGTGTCTTCACCGTTGTACCACGGCTCTGTTGTTTTGTATACTCAGCAGCGCGCCACTTTGCCTTTCCACGCGCTAATGTCGACCCCCGCACATTAGCGCGACGCACACACGTCCGGTTGCTTACTACCGTTTTTTTTCTATTTTCTGCCTGAACCGCCCACTCCTTATATGGCACAGGCACACTAGCACGGCCCCGCACGTTAGGAATGTTTAGTAAACATGCCCCAAAGTGTTGAGGAAAATAAACGGGAGTCACAATTAGACCAGAACTATGACTACCATAAGCCATTAAGTAAACACAATATACATGGAAGAGAGGAGAAAAATAAATCTATATTCAAAGGGGATGCCCTAAACCATAAAAGGGAAGCCTATATTCTGGCTATATCCAAAAGTGATTAAATAAATGGTATGATGAGGACTATGAATGCCTATTAAAAGCTTTAGTATATATTAAAAATAAATGAAAAGCACACTTACAAATATACATAATTGGTGTTAATACAGGGTTGTATTGCCAAATCTTGCCCATAAAAGATAATCACATTAAAACCATACATCAAGTGTACACAGACGCTGAGAGACAGTGGAGTACCAGGTATAAAAAGACCATTAGAGACAAATATGCCCAGAAGACAAAGGGGGGCCATAAAAACTATAAAAGGTAGGGATGAACAAGACATCATTAAGACAAAAAGATTCTAACTTAGCTTAGCTGCTTCTAAAGAATGCAATAGTTTGGAAAGTATGTAGAAAGCTAGAGCCCTAAACAATGGCCCTTTTAAAAGTCCAGCATTTCCCGCAGTCCCATCAAAAAATAGTACTAGACAAAGGGAGGGCTGAAGGTAAAATAAGCAGTAATCTTCCAAAGAGAGGCTTATTAAAGAAATATATATGAAATGTCATGAAAGTTACTGCTTATTAGATAAAATATGTAGACACAAGGTTTGTGATCCGGCGTGCAGTTAAAATGAATGAGCCACCTGTAAAAATCAATAGGGCACATACAAAGTCTACCATAAATAAGACACTAAAACATGGAACCTGAGTAGTAAAATTCAAAAAGTTAAAAGTATAAAAGATATCTAAAATTAACCTCATGCAAAAGACCAAGGAAATAAATCTTAAAATTTGCATTGTAAAAGAAAAACATGTAATACCTACAGTATGGAAACAGGGTGTATAACCTCTACACTGGTCAATATGTCCAGCAGCTATGGGTGTTAATAAAACAAAGTGAAAAGGCTCCTTAAAACCTGGGATAGATAAAAACAAAAAGTAAAAAGTAAAAATTATAAAATAAAAAGATATTGTTCCTTAAATAAATGTCTATGCACAGGGTCCACAATCCGGCATACGGCTCAAATAAATAAGCCAACTGCCAAACCCCATAAGGGCACACATCAAGTGCACTATAGGTAAAACCCTAAGGACATGGGACCTGAATAATAAAGAGTATTAAAAGCATCTAAAAAATAATAAATAAATACATTTCCTCATGCATAAAATCATAGGAAGCCTAAAGTCTGTGCTATGGAAGAAAGCTATGCAGTGCACACCATATAAAGACGAGGTGTATGGTCCCTATGTTGGTACATGTGTCAAGCAGCTATGGGTGCCAATGAAATAGATAAGGTAAGGCTTCTCAATATGGAGGATAGATAAAAACAAAAAATAAAAATAAAAGTCAAATGAGGGATGATAGTCCTCCTAAATCTAAATGAAGGGGATGGGATATTTATCTTTATTCATCGCTTGATATACCGCCCAAGCATATGCATCAGGGCGGTGTACAATAAAAGCAAATCAATTAAGAAGTAGAAAAAAGGAAAAAAGAAAGGAACGCCATTGTTTAAATGGGAGAGGGACAGGGAAAGACAAAGGGATAGCTAGACAGAATAGGTGAGAGTGGAGAAAAGCCTGAGGGGGAAACTGGTGGGGCGGGTAACTTCAGGGATTAGGGATGTCGAAAGCTTGTTGAAAAAGGTGAGCTTTGAGTGAGTTTTTGAAGTGTTGGAAAGACAATTCAATACGAAGGGCAAGGGGGAGGGAGTTCCGGAGTGCAGGAGCTAGGAAGAAGGAGGCAGAATGATGTGTAGATTCCAAATGAGCTGAGGAGGGGGAAGGAAGGAAAAGGTGATTACTGTGCGCTGAGCGGAGGAGACGAGGAGACGAGGAGAAGGTTGCAGGTGGATGGAGCCAGCTAAATATTGGGGAGAACCAGTGTGTAGTGCTTTATGGGTGAGAATGAGAATTTTATAAATGAAACGAAAGTTGAGTGGAAGCCAGTGCAAATGGAAGAGGAGAGGAGTGATGTGATCTCGGACGGAGGAGTGGGTAAGCAGGCGTGCAGCTGTGTTTTGGACCAGTTGGAGACGCCGGAGTTGATATTGTGGGAGACCTGCTAAGATGGTGTTGCAATAGTCCAGCCTTGAGAGAACAAGTGAAATGACTAGTGAGGTAAGGGAAGAAGAGGAGAGGAAGAGATGAACAGCACAAATCTGGCGTAAAAAGAAGAAGGAACGACGGGTAAGCAAAGAGATATGGTGGTGAAAGGAGAGAGAGGAATCAAAGGTAACCCCAAGGTAGCGAAGGGAAGAGACCAGAGGAATAGGGGTAGAAAGGAAGAGAGGGGAGCAAGTAGGGGGAGGTGAGTTAAAGGAAAGCCAAAGTGCAGCTGATTTAGAGGGGTTTATGTGAAGGAAATTACTGTTGATCCAGGAAGCAACACGCGATAATAAAAAACCATGCGGCCAGGGCATAAAAAACTCTATTTACTAGAATCAAAAAGTGATAAAACCAGAATAATAAATAAAAAAATATCAAAAAGAGGTTGATAGCCAAGACCAAAAATAATAAATAGTGAGGCCCCATGTTAAAACCACAAAAATCTCTCAATGTCCTAAATAAAGAGGATAAATTTAAAAAATATTAATAAAAGGAGGGAGAAAAGGGGGAGGGGAGGGGGAGAAGAAAGGGGAAGGGGATACGGAGGAAGGGAGAGGGGGAGAGTCAAGAGTGGCAGAAGTAAGGGGGAGGGGAGAAAGGGAGGAGGGAGGGAGAGGGGGAGAGGAGGGGAAGAAAGAGAGGAGAGGGGAAGGGGAAGGGGAAAGAAGTGGGAAGAGGGGAGGGGAGAGAGAGGGAGTGAGGGGAGGAGGGAGGGGAGGAGGAAAAAGAGGGGGAAGGGAGAAGTGGAGGGTGTGTGTGTTAATGGAAGCCTAGAAATATAAAAAAAGAGAAAAAATTAAAAAAAAAAGAGTAAAACAGGCCAACTGTAAAAATAATAAATAAGGAATAATAAGATAAAACAAACACCGGGAGATGTAGACCAAGTATGGAACTACAAAAAAACTGAATGAACAATGTTCTGATTCAAGCCCAGGGGATGCAGTCACTTCATTTGAAAAATACATCTCTGTTCCAGTCGTAATAGAGTCTTGTCTACATCCCTGACTCTCCATTGTTGATGTACTTCTTTTAACACCAGGAACTTCAAATCTGAAAGAGTATGCGATTTCTCTAGCTAGTAGGAAGCTAGGGGTTTCTGTTTCAGACAACATTTCAAACAGCTCCAGTATTCCACAATCCAAACACAGATGCTGCAATTGGTTTTGTCAATGAAGACTAGTGGGCATGGACAGATGATAGCATAAATGTCATGCACCAACTAATCAGAGGGAACGTCACCTGAGATTTTGGATGAAGAAAATAATCTTTGGTGATCAGTGCATGTGTGGAGACTGAACAATGGCCACATCAGAAATGGCCCACAATTCTAGGCTTAAGACGGGGCACAGGGAGGGCAGAGGGAAACAATATATTAGACAGGTTTGGAGTCTTTTAATGTGCAATTGTGATACTTTGGGCAGAAAAAATGAGGATGGTTTGCAAAATTCGGCATTCCTCTTTGAGAATCTTGGAAATATCCTTGGAAAGGTAAGAGAAGAGGAGCAGGCAAGTGATCTCATTAACCCGTTTATCTGTCTTGCTAAGAAGGGTGGCATGATCAGTACTCAAAGCTCTTTTGTATGCCTTGGGATACTTCCTGCTTGGAGTGACAATTACAACCCAAAGTAAAAGTACAGAGCCTGCATGGAACAGCAGTAACAACCCAAAGTAAAAGCACTTATTGGGTAGAGTGCTGTGCTGGTCATTATCTATTGTCATTTTTACTATGTTTAGCAGATTTTACATCTTGAGATGCAAATGCTCAGTCTGTGCTGAGAGGCACTTTATCACTGTGTCTGTGTTCTCTTCATGTTGCCCTTCCTGTTGAACCAATATTAAAGTGGCGACAGACTCAGTCATCTGGTAGCTAGTACCAGACATATCTTCTATGAGACATGGGGACTTTTTATTTTCATTTTGTCTTACAAGTAGTTATTATTATTATTTTTTGCATTTGAACTCCATAAATTCTCAAGCAAAGGAAAATAAGAATTGATTAACAAACCTCATAATTAGAGGAAATGTTCCTGACCCATAGTTGACCTACAGTTCATATTTTTGTTATTAAGGTGCAGTGATTAACTTCCCTGACAAATCATTCAGAGCTGCTCTGACCCAGTAGGAAAAGATCTTTAGTAATTCTTGCAAATTGTGCTTTGCTATGCTTGTGACTGTAGAACTGAAGTGGAGAAAAACAGAATCACAGGAGGCTGTGATACCTTTCAACAAATATTTTAATACATGAGTTTTTCAGAGCACATAAGGAGCATTACAAGGATGTCATGAAAGAGAATTATAATAACCTGAGCTCACTGGACAACGGAACACGGCCACTTCATATGCTGGCTGGATGCATGCATGCATATCCTAGGGCATTGTCCACTAAATTTAACCCTTATGGTGCTATACGTGTGCCACCCAGATCGTCATGGGTTTTGCCCCATTCTAATGGACTACTGTAGGGCACAGGTGCTAATTTGCCTTTGAAAGCATTTATATGCTCTAGCCTTTGTAGGTATTTTATATAAATGTACCTATAAGGCAGCATTTTTAAAATTATATTTTTCTGTTATTGAAATGCCTTGGATCAATTCAGACAATCTATTCATATATTGTTCCTCTTTTCTAAATTAAACAACAAAAAGGAATCAGATGCAAGCACACCTAATCATCTGCACCACAATTATCATCCAAAGTCTGTAGGTCTTCTAATCTACTTCTCCACTGATGAGATCCAACTCATCTGCAAGTGTTTCTTTCCAATTTTTAGATATCAGATAATCACTCACACATCCATCCCACTCACCTCACCTCCTCCTTCTCCCTCCTCTTCCAGAGACCAAATCATAGTTTCTTATAACTCATTCAGTTCAAAGCAATTTTTTTGTTTTGTACTCTAAGGAACCCTTTTACTTAAAATGCACAACTCACCCAAAATACTGTTGCTCGATCTATCTATCTATCTATCGATAACTCCTGAATGTACTTATACTGCTATTATACTGCCTGCTTAGTTTGTACTGCATATTATTAATACTCTATCTAATCCTTTGTTGGTAATTATACTCCCCTTTTGTTTTTTAATGCTACCTCCTGTTACTGTTGGCTATAACACGTTACCTCTCTCTGTCATTGAGATATAGTCACAAAGAGTCAATTCACCACTCTACTAAGGAAACATAGTACACAACTAGAGATACTCTGTTTATTTGATTTACACAGTTTCCTCCCTTGATTATTCCAGGGAACTCATTACCACTCTGTCTATAGCCATGTCCCCCTTCATGTACCAGACTCCTTACTTAGTCCCCTTCCTGCTCATCTCAGCTATCCCATTCCTAACTTTGGCCCTTGACCCTTGCATTAAGCAGATCCCCATACTTTATAGCACCGGAAGGTGTTCAACGAAAGACCCCTGCTTCTCTACCACGAGAACCAGAGTACCTTATTCACATCTACTACATATCCCACTGCTGTCCAATGACGAAGCACATACTGAAAAACATAAATCCAATCGACTACTCAAGTGTGCCTTAATAAATGCCAGATCTATTCGTTCTAAATGGCCTGCAGCTATAGATCTTATAACAGCACATAACCTTGACATTCTGATGATAACGGAGACATGGTTAACCGACAATGACAACGTTCTCATCAACCTGATGATTCCACCAGAATTTTCCATCCATACCTGCCACAGATCTAACCAGAGAGGTGGTGGCACTCTCATTCTCGCCAAATCGGACCTCCATTTTAAACTGAACAGTACCTTCAGCACTTCACACCTGGATGCTCTTTCAATATCCAATAAGAGTTGTATGATCCACCTGCTCTATCGAGCTCCGTCACCCTCCCCAGACGACCTTCCATCAATAATCAACATTGCATGCAACTCTACTAACCCACAATCCCCCAACTGGTTATTGGGTGACTTTAACCTACCATCGCTACAAAACTCACACGCATCAGCATTCCTTGAAGCCATGTCCCAGCTTGGTTATGAACAGCTTATTGATGCTCCTACCCATAGCAAAGGTGGCACACTGGATTTAATCTTCGCTCCTCAAGCAGTACTCAATACAACTCAGAAACCCCCGATCTCCATAACCCCTGTACCCTGGTCCGATCACAATCTACTCATCTTTAATATCCCCACTGAACACATATCCAACGACAACAACAAATCAGATCACCCACCAAGCACCCTGGAAACTCGATTCCGTCCTTTCAATAAAATTGAAATCTTGGAAAAAATCTTACCTGCTCTCCACAAGAATTTACCCTCCCAAGATGACTTAGTAACCAACTGGGATAACACATTAAAAGCCGCTGCCTGCATCCCCTCTACTGACAGGACCAAGAACAAGGGCAAACATAAACCATGGTTCTCCTCTGAATTACAAGAATCTCTCCTTCACCTACGCAGACTTGAAAGACGCTGGCGCTCCTCCCGGTCTTCTGATGCACTAACCGCATACAACTCGTACTTACAATCTTACCAGAAGATGATATTAGAGAAAAGAAAGAAATACCACTCTGATACATTAATGAGGTCCTTAAACAAGCCACACGACCTCTTTAATATTGTTAAATCCTTATCAGGTGATCCAACCATATCACAACCTCCTATGCCACATCCTCAAGATTATGCCGAATATCTACAATCAAAAATGATACAGACTAGTTCGACCCTTACAGCATTCCCAACTCCTACCACAAAGAACATCTTCAATCTAACACCACTTGATAATTTCTCTCTAGTATCCAATAAAGAGATTGAAGAAATAATAGCAGCTATTAACCTAACTACTGCACCAAACGACCCCTGCCCAGCTAGGTGGATCAAAGAATTACGACATGAACTTAGCCCATTTATAAGCAAGATTGTCAACCACTCCTTCTCAACTGGATCCTTCCCTCAGAGCCTGAAACATTCATCCATCCGCCCTCTCCTAAAAAACAGCAAGCTTGATCCAGCAAAAGTCGAATCATTCAGACCTATATCTAGCATCCCTCTATTAGCTAAAATCATGGAAAAAGTAGTCCAGAGACAAATTCAACAACATGTTGACTCGGAAGCACCCCTGGATCCCGCACAACATGGTTTTAGAGAAGAACATGGTGTTGACACCATCCTCACAACCCTATTCAATAACCTAATCATAAGCATCGACAATATCCATCAAGGGTTCATTCTCATCTTCCTTGATATAGCTGCTGCATTCGATTCAGTAAATCATAACACTCTCCTTCAGCGCCTTAAAGATAAGGGTATTCAAGGTCTAGCACTAAACTGGTGCAAATCTTACTTATCAGATAGACAGCAGCAAGTCAGAACAGGAGAAACAACATCTGATGCATTCCCACTTAAACAAGGTGTCCCTCAAGGATCTTCCTTGTCCGCACTAATGTTTAATATTTATATGCAACCAATCTGTGATTTGATACGCACTTTCAACATTCAATGTCTGGCATATGCTGATGACATCCTGCTATATGCTCCTTTCAATGTAAAACAACCGGATTTTACATCAATAGTTCTTTGCTTCGAAGAGGTATCAAACTGGCTTCTCAAACAGAACCTACGTATAAACCATAACAAAACAGACATACTATTTGTTACACGGAATCCAACTTTCATTCCTCCAACCTCATTACAAGTAAACAATATCGAACTGAAAGCACAACCCACGATTCGATACTTAGGGATTACTTTAGATCAGCGGCTTGACATGTCAGCGCACATCAAGAAAGTAACAAACTCAATTTACCAAAAGATTCGATCCCTACGCAATCTCAGACCTCTCCTTGACTACTCCGACTTCCGTACTATCTTCCAAGCCCTGGTTCTACCTCACTTAGATTTTGCTAATATAATATTACACGGTCTCCCACAATCTACACTAAATCCCCTCCGGTTAGCTATGAATTCTGCTGCTAGAATTCTCGTAGGCGCTCCTCGATCAGAACACATAACTCCAATTCTGATGAGTTTACACTGGCTACCCCTCCAGGCCAGAACCCTATATAAAACCCTGGTCATGACTTTTAAAGCTGTCAAGAGCCCTTCCTTATCACCCATCAGCTATATGATTCAAGTCACTCCAATAAATAGATCCAGGAGAACGGCTGCATTGAACTCCATCAACCTTCCAAAAATCCTTACCAAATGCTCCAAAACAACAGCTTCCAGAGCCTTCTCACTGTTTGCACCTAGGGCCTGGAATGCCCTCCCACCTGAAATCAGATCCATCACTAGTCTCACTACATTCAGAAAGTCCTTAAAACATCATCTGTTCCTACTATATTACCCTGAAGCAACCCCAAATGATCATTGCATTCATACTGATCTTTCACATTTAACCCCGGTAGAAAATGGATAATCCTGCAGATCCTTACTTGCCCTCTATATCCATACTATATTTATATCTTTTACCTCTTTGTAATCTTATCTGTGACCTATACCATATAGTTATCCAAAAATTGACATGTACATAGTTTACCCTATTCACATCCACGTTCTTTGTATATAGTTAACCCTGTTTTACCGCCTAGTTTTTATACCCTGTTCTATGTAAAAAACCAATGCTGATTGTACCATTGTGTTTATTTTGTTCATTTGTAAACCGCGCTGACTGAGAGTGCGGTATATAAGAAATAAAAATAAATAAATAAATAAAAATCTTCCAAGCCTCAAGGCAAATCCACATCACTCCTGTCCTCAGACACCTCCACTAGCTTCCCATCAGCTCCAGAATACATCTAACCCTCATTCACAAAACCCTGGACAAACAATCCTCAGAGCTCCTCCAAGCACTAATTCACACCCTGAACTCACAGACCAAGAAGAAAGACCACCCAAAACCTCCTCAGTCTCTAACTACAGACTCTCAAATGCAAGCAAACCACAAGAATAAGAGCTTTCTATCTGAAAGCCCCCACCCTCTGGAATTCACTACCCCCCACCTCAATTCGAAGTATCAAATCAACTGCAGATTTTCACAAACAACTCAAGAACCACCTCTTCCCGGAACATTTTTGCAACAGACACCCAACAACCACAGATCAGGACAATCTCATACAAACAATTACCTCATCCCCCACCCCACCCCCATAAAAACCCTTTAACCTCTCACACCCCTCTACCCTTCTCCCCACTGTACATAGTTCTTTAAATTTGTATTGGTACGAACATATTGATATATACAAAAGGTTCATTGTTCTGTATTCACATTTAAAATAATTTTCATGTTGATTGCAAATGGTTATTGATGTTCTTTGTAACTCGTTCATTGTATCAACTCAGTTCCATGTAACCGTTTTGACTTGTAGAAAAACGGTATATCAAAAATTTGTTAAATAAATTAAATAAATAAATAAATCTATGGCGCATTAGGGTAATAGCATAGCATTAACTGCTGGGAGCATGGAAAGCATGTTCCTGGCAGTTATTGAGGTGCATGTGGCCCTGCTACAGCATGGAAAGAGTGGGGATGCCCTCAATGCCACCTATGGAGGTGGTGGTGAGTGCACGCGTGCTACTTGCCTGCCATGCAGGTAGTGCGGGTGCACTCAGAGTGCATGGTACTCTTGCTGCCCACTCTCTACCCTTAACTCTCCACTTGCAACCCTAATGTGGTATTAATAGTTAGCACCAAAATCTGGCAGTGCCGTCGTGGTCCCATGTTGTCAATGTGTATCCAATTCGTGCCTTTAGCATGAGCCACAGCTACACTGACAGCTAACACCCTTTAGTAAAAGACCACCTAAGTTCCTGGAGACAATTTTAGACATCAACTCCTTCCAATGCTGAAACGGGAATGCTATCGAAAAATTTCAAGATTAATGGTTCTTCAAACCAGTCCATGGGGACCACTGGTCAGTTGGATTTTCAGGATAATCACAATGAATATGCATGAAATAGATTTGCATACACTGGAGGCAGTGCATGTAAATCTATATCATGCATATTCATTGGGGATATTGTAAAAACCCAAATGGCCAGGCAGTCTCTGATGACTGGGTTGAGAATCACTGCCTTTGTGAAGATTGGTGGAAGACTCACCAACAAACTTCGCTATGCTGATGATACCACATTCCTGGCTGAAAGTGAAGCCGATCTGAAACATTTTCTTCTCAAGATCAAGGAACATAGTCTTAAAATGGGGCCTGCACTTTAACATTAAGAAGACAAAGATCCTGATAAGTGGCAAAATCAATAAGTTCATCATTGATGGATAAGAAATTGAAATAGTTGACAACTTTAACCTACTTGGATCAACAAACAATAAAGAAAGGAAAAGCAGTCAAGAAATCCGATGACGCATTGCTCTTGGCAGAATGGCTATGAAGGACCTGGACAAGATTCTCAAGAGCAGAGATGTCTCTCTCCATACAAAGATTCCACTTGTCCAAGCCGCATTGAAAATGGTGTTTTCAATATCATATGGATGCGAAAGTTAGACAGTGAAAAAGATAAATAGTACAAAAATTGATGCCTTTGAATTATGGTGCTGGTGACAAATACTGTGTATATCATGGACTACCCAAAGAACAAACCAGTCAGTACTAGAGGAGATCAAACCTAAGTTTTCCTTAGAAGCACAGATGACAAGACTTTGACTTTCATACTTTGGACACATCATGTGAAAAGAGAGATTGTAAGAGAAAGACATCATGCTTGGCAAGGTAGAAGGTCAATGCAAAAGAGGAAAGCCAGCAATGAGCTGGATCGACACAATAACAGCAGCTATGGGTGCCAGTCTGTCAACAATGAGCCGCCTGACTAAAGACCGAACACAGTTTAGGTCAACTATCCAGAGGGTCGCCATGAGTCGACACCGACTCGATGGCACTTAACAACAATGTAATATGAAATATTTTATGCATATGTAATATATTCAATTTTATGTTTTTAATTACTCTGAGCTTTAAGAATAAAAGTGGTTGTTAAGTTTAAATACATAAACAGACAGATAAAGCGTAGTTACTCATCTGTAACAGATGATCTCCGGGAACAGCAGGAATTTAGTCTTCACATATGGGTATCGTCGGTACCGATGGAGCCTGCGCGGGAATGCTCCCCAGCGTCCAATAGGAACGCTTTTGGGAGCATCCCTCAGCACATGCGCGCTGCCTTCCTGCCTTTCCAACTGTCCCTCTTCAGTTAAGTTTGTAGCTGAGTGAAAGGATAGAGGGAGAGAGGAAAGAGACAGAGAGATAGAGAGGCAACTCCTAGGGGAGGTGGGTGGGTTGTGAAGACTAAATTCCTGCTGTTCCCGGAGATCACCTATTACAGGTGAGTAACTACGCTATCTCCAGGAACAAGCAGGAATGTAGTCTTCACATATGTGAACTCCCTAGCTGAAGATGCCAGGGAGATAGCCCCAGGAAGCTGACACCTATAGTAAGGTGGGCAATGATTCCTCCCATGGATCTCTGGCATCCCACCAGGGTTGGTGGGTAGGAGTTGAATTAGGTCTGAAAGAGATTTTGAAGAACAGCTTGGCCAAAGAAGGCATCCCAATGGGAGGCTTTATCTAGGCAGTAGTGGGCTGTAAAGGTGTATACCGAAGCCCAGGTGGCTGCTCGACAAATGTCATCAATAGACATAGAGTGAAGGTTAGCCATAGAGGCTGCCATGGCTCTCACATTGTGAGCTGCGACATGGCCTTGAAGAGGAAGACTCTTACTCTCATAAGCAAAGGATATGCATTGTGCAATCCATTTGGATAGAGTTCTCTTGAAGACCGGAAGTCCCAAATGACTAGAATCAAAAGCAATAAAAGTTGAGAAGACTTTCTATGTTGCTGTGTTCTTTGTAGGTAAAAAGCCAAGGCTCTTTTACAATCTAAAGTATGAAGGTTCCTTTCTGCATTAGAGGCATGAGGCCTCAGAAAGAATACAGGAAGATAAATTGATTGATTCAAATGAAAAGGCGAAACCACCTTTGGCATAAAGTGTGGATGAGTTCTGAGAACAACCTTATCATGGTGAAACCTAGTATAAGGAGGATCAGCCACTAAAGCTTGCAATTCACTAATGCGATGTGCAAAGGTGATTGTAATCAGGAAGATGACCTTCCAGGACAAAAGCTTTAGGGCTGTAGTGGCTAAAGGTTCAAAAGGCGGTTTCATGAGCTGCCCGAGAACTAGGTTTAAATCCCATGCCACCAGTGGTGGCCTGATGGGAGGCTTTGTTAATAGAAGACCTCTCATAAATCTTGATATGAGTGGATGAGAGCAAATTGGTTGTCCATTTAGAGGCTTATAGGAAGCTGCAATTTCACTAGGATGGACTCTTACTGAATTGGTCTTTAGACCAGAATTTGATAAATGAAGTAGATACTCTAGTATGTTTTCTATGAACACCATATAGTAAAACGTTTCCACTTAAAGGCATAAGAGCGTCTTGTGGAAGGTTTTCTAGAAGCCTGGAGGATATCCTTTACCTGTTGGGAAAGGTTGAGGTCCTGAATATCTAAGCTTTCAGCAACCAGGCCCTGAGATGCAGGGACTGGGGATTCGGGTGCCATAGCATCTCGTTCTCTTGGGAAAAGAGATCTGGAGCACAGCCTAACTCCAGAGGTGCAGCTTGAGAGAGATGTAGAAGCTGGGGATACCACATTTGGCGTGGCCACCGTGGCGCTATGAGGATCATGCGACCTCTGTCTCTCTGAAGCTTGAAGATTGTTTTGGGGATGAGGGGAATGGGTGGGAAAGCATAGAGGAAGTCATGACCCCAGTGAAGAAGGAAGGTGTCCCTTGCCTGGAAATTTTGAGCCGGAATCCTGGAACAGAACTGGGGAAGTTTGGCATTCAGTGGACTTGCAAATAGGTCTATGTCTGGGGTTCCCCAGATCTGAAATATCTTGGCCACCTGGTCTAGGTGGAGAGACCATTTGTGAGACAGCAGTACTCGGCTGAGTTTGTCTGCCCAAAGGTTTTGAATGCCTGGAAGATATACCACGAGAAGGTGAATATGATGCTCTCTGGCGAGGGCCCATAGTCCTAAAGCTTCAGTGCATAATGACAGAGAGCCTGTTCCCCCCTGCTTGTTCATGTAGAACATAGCTACTTGATTGTCCATTTGGACTAGGACTGTCTTGTAGCTGAGCTGGGCATGGAATACTCGAAGAGCTAGATAGATTGCTCTGAGTTCCAGGAGGTTTATGTGAAGACAAGCCTCCTGTGGAGTCCAGGTACCTTGGGTAGAGAGATGATGCAGTTGTGCTCCCCATCCCACCTGTGATGCATCTGTTGTTAGGGTGGCCTGGAATAGGGGTTGCTGGAAAGGAGACCCCACTAGAAGATTTTCCAGTGATTGCCACCATTGTAGGGACAAGATCAGTCGTCGTGAGTTTGATATCTTGTCTGACAAACGTCCTGTGGCCTGTGTCCACTGTGTGGATAGGGTCCACTGGGCTGCTTGCATATGAAGGCGAACGTAGGGAACCACATGAACCGTGGATGCCATATGTCCCAATAGTTGTAGTAGTTCTCGAGTAGTTCTCGAGCAGTTAGGGAGGACTTCACCACTGCTTGAGAAGCTAGCTGCATTATACGAAGACAGCGGGGTTGTGGGAGAAAAGCCCTTGACTGTCTGGTATCTAGACGAGCTCCTATGAACTCTAGGGACGGAGATGGAGAAAGTTGGGATTTTGGGAGGTTTATGACCAATCCCAAGTATTGAAGGATTTGCATTGTGCGAGACAGTGCAGAGCTGGCTTCAGGAACCATGGAGGCTCGAATGAGCCAGTCGTCCAAGTAAGGGAAGACAAATATCCCCAGGTTCGCAGAAATGCAGCTACTACTGCAAAGCATTTTGTGGATACTCTTGGTGCTGAAGCCAGACCAAAGGGAAGAACCCTGTATTGGAAATGTTTTCCCTTGAAAAGGAATCATAAGAATTTCCTGTGATCTGGATGGATCAGAACGTGAGTATATGCATCCTTTAGATCTAGAGAACAAAGCCAATCCTGACTTTGAAGGTATGGCAGAAGAGTTCCCAGAGAAATAATTTTGAACTTTTCTCAGAACAGATATTTGTTCAATTCTCTGAGGTCTAGAATGGGTCTCTGTCCTCCTGTTTTCTTTGGAATAAGAAAATAGAGGGAGTAGAACCCTGCACCCTGTTGAAGAATGGGCACCTCCTCTATTGCTCCTTGAGCAAGGAGTGTTCAGACCTCTTGATCCAGTAGATTGCCTGTAGAGGTTTGGGAATTGAACTGTCTTACGATTGTAGGAGGGGGCATACTGTGAAAATGAAGCTTGTACCCCTCTTCCACAATGGACAGAGTCCAGTTTTCTGTTGTTATTTGGTGCCATCTGTTGGCAAAATGACACAACCTGCCTGGAATGTTTAGGGGTTCTGGACCTTTCAGAGGCAGGAAGGCTAAGTTCTCTATGAAGAAGTCAAAGCCCTTGAGGGGGCTGGGCCTGTGGAGCTGGTTGAGCTCTAAGGCCTTTTGGATTCTTTTGTCTGGACTGTTGTTGACCCTTCTGGGCAACTTGACCCTGAGCTTGCCCTTGCTGTGTATAGGAGGGATAAAACGTCCTCTTTTTGCTGAAAAAGGGTTTTTATAGGGTTTCTTTTTGGCTGGAGTGGCTGTAGATTTTGACAATCTATCTAAAGTGATATTGTCAGCATCTATCTCATTAGCCTTCTCCTGCCAATTCTTGCCAAAGAGGTTTTCTCCTGTGCAAGGGATGTTTCTCAATTTATTCTGTACCCAAATCTCCAAGTCTGATGCCTGAAGCCAGGCAATCCGACGTGCACCAATGGCAATAGCAGAGGTTCTGCTGATGCATTCAAAGCAGTCAAAGGCTGCACGGTTTACAAACTTGGAGACATCTTGAGCATGCTTGACAAGAGTAAGAAAGTCCTGTCATTTGTCCTCAGGGAGAAGGGGGCTCATAAGCTCCAAATCTCCTGTGACCTGTTTGAGGAACATTCCCATATATAAAATATATGAGGTGATCCTAGCTGAAAGCATGGAAGCCTGAAAAGTTTGACGCCCAAAAGCATCAAGAGTCCTGCATTTACAACCTGGAGGATTGTATGCATGTCTCTTTGCACTTTTCATCCTACGCATGGCTGACTCCACCACCATTGAATGGTGTGGCAGCTGAGTCTTTTGAAAATCAGGACATGGTGGAACTCGATACATGATATTGAGTCTCCTAGAATGAGCAGATGTGGTCAAGGGTGTCTCCCACATTCTGAGCATCAAATCATGAAGAATTTCATGAATGGGCAGAGTGGCTGCCTCCTTGGGAGCCTTAGGGTATTGGAGAATTTCCAATTCCTTTGCTCTAGGTTCTTTATCAGGATCTACAGTGATTGAAAGGCCTCGGGCCACATCACAAATAAAATCCCAAAAAGACATGTCTTCTGGAGGAGACATTCTGCATTGGGGAGAAGAGGAGTCTTCTGGGAGAAACACTCTGGAGAATTATCAGAGTCATCGGAATCGGAGGATTTGAAGTATCTCTGATCCCGATGTTCATGCAAAGCATGGTCTCGGTATCGATCGAAGTCGGTACTGATCTGTCGATGCCAGAAAAAGTCAGCATGGGAAGGATTCCCACTGGGGCCGGTTCCATCGGTGCTGGTACCAGTATCTGTACCGGCGCTGGTACCGGCATCGATACCAGTGTCGGTACCGGTGCCCGTTGAACCACCGGTGTCAACGGTACCGCAGCTGTAAGGAGAGATGCAAGACTGCGTTCGATAGTGAGGAATCTCTGGTCTATCGACGCTGCCAATGCCTGGGTATCAGTACCGGTAAAAGCGTCCGGAACCCCTGAGCATGGCACCGGTAGTTCTGCCGAGGTCGAAGCCTCGAGAACATCCTGGAACCCCGTTGATGCTTTGGAGGCCAAAGCCTCCGGCCGGGGCTGTTTTGCAGTGTAGTTTCCTCAAGGGCAATGCCAATGGCCTCTCGATGCTTTGAAGGAGAGCTACCCGTTGAGGACGGCTCTTATGTTTAGTTACCTGAGATCCATGGGAGGAAGACGAGGCTCTTGAAGACGTCAATGCAATGGACCTGGCATCCAAAGAAAAGAGGTTACCAAGCTTTGCAGCTCAGTTCTGTCTTCCTCTTTTAGTCATCCCCATACAAGAGGAACACTCAGATGGAGAATGGTCAGGGCCTAAACATTTTAGACACCAGTCATGGGTGTCGATGACAGAGATGGTACCGTCACACTTAGTACATTTTTTAAAACCACTAGCTGGTTTTTCCATCTTTTGGGAAAAATGGGGCCTAATGCCCAAAATGGCGCCTAGCACCAAAAGAAAAAGTTTCTGAAGAGAAACAGTTAGGAAAAAAAAAAAAAAATATATATTTTTTTTTAGAAAAGAAGAAAGAAAGAACCGGCGGTATCGGTAGGTGTCATGCAGAGGCAGGCGCGACCACAAGAAAACAAGTTTAAAGAAGAAATTTTCTGCGGTGACAGGGTATGTGTCCTGTCGGCTCCGGGGAAAATGAAGAACTGAAGAGGGACAATTGGAAAGGCGGGAAGGCAATGCGCATGTGCTGAGGGATGCTCCCAAAAGCGTTCCTATTGGACGCTGGGGAGCATTCCCACGCAGGCTCCGTTGGTACCGATGATACCCATATGTGAAGACTACATTCCTGCTTGTTCCTGGAGATACTGTCCAACCAGAAAGCATGAACCCACGTGCTAATAACAGAAACCAGTCAAAAACCGTGGGTAGCAAGGAAGGAACTTTTTTAGGTGGATCAGAAGTTGGATTGCAGAAGTATTGTGTATATCTGAAATAAGTTACCTTTCCTGCTTTGAAGAGTACATACAGAGTGGCAAGGTACCAGATATAGAACACACAGCCAAAAGCCCCTGATGAAGGCATAAGCGAAACATGATCTGTGTCGGGCCTGGCTAATTAAGTAAGAGTGTTCTAATAAAAAGTTCCTTCCTTGCTACCCACGTTTTTTGACTGGTTTCTGTTCCTGGAGATATACATATATAAATAGATTTCATCTGCTGAATACCCTGTAGATCCTCTGGCTGAAAAAGACATATTTTATTTGCAATGTATTGTTATGATGTATTATATTTTATAGAAGCAATCTATATTTTGTGAACTGCTTTGATATGGGCTATGTTGATATACAGTACAATTACATAACATGAAACATACAGTATGTTCCTTTTCCAGCTGCAGAACTATATGGTGTCAGAATCTCATGTACATCTTTTTATGTTGGTCTAATAAAAGGTATCTCAATTTACTATGATTCTGGCATTTCCTAGAAGAGTTGATGGTTAATTGACTTGTGTATCATTCAGGTAAGCTCTTAACATCCTCTACTAGTCAATCAATTATCCTGGTTTCTCAATAACCATCTATACATGATTGCCTCTGTGGTGCCATAAATCATGGAATGTTCTTGCTGGGATGATTAAGATAGTGAAGAGGAAAAAGACTTGAAAAGAGGAGACATTATATTAAAGCATTGGGGCATTAAGGGCAATTTTCAAAGGGATTTCTTAAGTAAGTGAGGTTTACCCATGGGACAAAAAAACCCACCTCTTTAAATATTGCTCTCCCTATTTTTTGGGGGGGAAAAACACTTCCTTTGCACTTGCACAGTATATAGGGTAAGAAATCCTTGCAGCAGCAGCAGTCAGCAGATTTTTAAAGGAAAAAGCCCATGGGCCCACAACCTCCCCACTTACTCTAAAAATTGCCATCCCCAAGTTTTGATTGGAGAGACTTAATTGGAGGGTTACATGCTATCTAATACTGAGCACAATGTACTAAAGTATTAAAAAATTCACCAAATGGCTGGAAATGCACAATAATAGCAGAATTTCAGCATTTTGAATGAGTTTATTTGCATGTTGTGCCTTTTTACAAAAAGGATTTGCAAAATGTGGCTACTAAAAGGGTAATTCTATAAAATGGTGTGTAGTTAATATATGTTTTCACACGTGTTAATCCACCTATTCTAAAACATCAGATCTGGGTGGTTTTGACTGTATAGAACACTAGTGTAAATGGACGCTAGCATGTGCAATTTTAAGCCACATTCACTTGCACCAACTTTTTTGTTGTATGCATTCATCTGCATTCTATAAATTATGCACATAAGTGTATATTACACCCATGTGCTTGACCACAATAAAAGTACATGCAATTGGCTCTGTGCGTGTACATACAGAATTGCGACTGCTTACTTTCCACACATAAGTGCTCACTTACACGCATAAACCACTAAAATATCATGACTTACATGCGTCATTTACAAGTAGGTTGTGAGAGGTTTCAGGGGGAGCTGGTAAGAATGGAGCAGAAGAAATTTAATGGGGAGACAAATGCAAAGTGGTAGACAGAGGGAAAAATAATTCCATCTCTAGGTGGAGAATTAGAATTAGCTCATGGCTTTCTCAGAAGTTCAAGACAAATTACATTCAGGTACAGTATTTTCCTGTCATTGGAGGGCTTACAGTCTAAGGGACATGCTTTCTAAAGTGCCCTACCCAGTAGCATGGGGTTTAGCACATGATTTAGGTGCCATGCTAAAGAATAGTGTGGGGCTGTGTGCTACAAACACCATGCCACCTTGGCAGCGCCATTCTGGGTGGTGACTAGATAGGATGAGAGCATTCCCATGGCAGTGCAACTAGCAGGGGCATATCTAACTTGCGCTACCCATACTCAGGGCAAGTAGGTGAGCGTAACTAATGCCACTTCAATGAGTGGCATTAGTTGCACCTGTGGCCATTTTGCTATGGTGGTGTGGTAACTGCAGGGAGACAAATATACACCCCCCCCCCCGCAGCTAGCTCACAGCCCCACACGGGTAATGTGGCCCACACTCGCATTAACAGCACAAGGCTTTGTAAATATGCCCTTAAGTTTGTACCTAAGGAATAGAGGGTTAACTGACTTGCCCAAGGTCACAAGGAGCAGCAATCTAATTCAAACCTGGTTTTTATTTTTCTCCATTCCCTGCTCTAATGATTAGGCAAACCTCCACTCCAGGGTTCATATTAGGAGAGAAAAAATCCTGGTTCATTGTGGACAATACCTTGAAATCCTCAGCTCAGTGTACAGTGGTGCTCAAAAAAGGAAACTAAATGTTAGGAATTTTTTTTTAGAAAGAAATGTAAAAAAAAAAGAAAAATAAAGAGATTATAATGCCTCTGTATTGATGTATGATGGAGCCATACCTTGAGTACTGTGTGTAGTTCTGATTGCCCCAGGGTTGATGAAAGGATTGGAGGCACGCTAGGTGGGTTCCTCCATCTTGCCACTCCCCCATACCATGCCCCCTGCCCCTGCTACCACCCTTCTCCAAGGTCAGCAGAAGTAGCAATCGCAAGGGAACCACAAGGCAGCACTTACCAAAGGATCCGGTGCTGAGTCGCAGTTTCTATTTGCTAACA
Source organism: Ichthyophis bannanicus (assembly GCA_033557465.1). Lineage (NCBI taxonomy): Eukaryota > Metazoa > Chordata > Amphibia > Gymnophiona > Ichthyophiidae > Ichthyophis > Ichthyophis bannanicus. The sequence continues at coordinate 1,665,960,458 of CM066032.1, read as the reverse complement.
TCTGCTTCTTCTGCCCCCCTCCGATGTAGACTTTCAGTTTATGCCAAACCAGAAGTCTGCGTCGGAGAGGAGCAGAAGCAGCCGATGATAGCAAGCAGGAACCACGATGCAGTGCTGGAGCCTTTGGTAAGCACTGTATCATGGTTTCAGGAGAGAGACAGCAGCAGTGGCAATGGGTACCCCCAAAGGACTGGCACTTTAGGCAACCACCTAGTTCACCTGTTGGTAGCACCAGCCCTGCAGATTAGGTCTCTTTGGCTTGGAGAAGAGATGGCTGAGAGGAATATGATAGAGGTCTATAAAATCATGAGCGAGATGGGGAAACTAATGGATAGCGCGTTTAAAACAAATCAGAGAAAGTATTTTTTCACATGACATACAACAGAGCTGTGAAATTTGTTTGAAGATGTGGTCAAGGCAGTTAGTTTAGCTAGGTTTAGAAATGGGTTTGACAATTTCCTATAGGAAACGTCTATAAACCATGTGATCTTGGAAAAAACTCTGCTTATCTCTGTGCGTGAATAGCGAATTTGCTCATTGGCATCCTGCCAGGTAATTGGGACCTGATATAGACCATACTGAAGACATGATGCTGGGCTCAATTCATCTTTGGTCTGACCTATTAGTAAGGCATATCCTATATTCTTATTTTCAAAATACATTTCTCAGCAGAGTGACACAACAGTCACAGTAGGTTATCTGCAATAATAATGCAAACTCAAGTTGTGAAGATTTCTGTCAAAAGTTTATAACAGTTAACACACATCTCATCTAAACTAAATTTTCAAAATATCAATTTGTGGCTATCTCCACTGCATAAAGTAAAACCTTCTGTCTCTGCTAAGCCAGATCTACTAAATATAGCCAGCATTCAGGTTGTGTGGGGCATTTTCTCTGGTATGCAGTTTATGTAAATAATGTGAGCTGAAGAAACTGACAAAGTTCCATTGGCATTACATCATTTTTCCATATTAGGGTACCATTTTTTTAAAAACTTGACATCTTGTTTTAAACAATCAAAGGAGGCCATTAGTTCTCACTGAGAAACATTGCTGAGGACTTTGTTTCAGTACAAAAAGGGTTCTGCTCAGTGGCTAATTGACCTTCTCATTCCTACACGTTAAATTCTGTTCTCTGATTAAAGAACACATTCGTACAATAAGACACTGTTAATCACATGTGGACATTTCAAATCAACTATAGAATATGCAGATTATGGTACTGCATAAGCTCCCCCTATAACACACTCTGGGGCCCTTTTACTAAAGAGCAATAGCTGTCAGCGTGGGTCTGGTGCATGCTAAAGGCATGCGTTGGACATGCGTTGACAGCTAGCACATGGCTATGGGGGCTAACTGTCCATGGCATGTTAGGGTTGCAGTGGGAGGGTTAGGAGCAGAGAGTGGGTGGGTGAACACCCCACAGGCAGTGCACCCATGCTACCAGCACGGCAGGCAAATAGTGCGGGTGCACTCACCATCACCTCCATTGCGGCCCTGAATGCACCCATGCTATTGTGCTATAGCAGGGCCGTATGCACCACGGTAACTGCCGGAAACATGCTTTCCATGCTGCCAGCAGTTAGCGCCATGGTGTTGCCCTAAGGCGCTATGGATTTGTGTGTTATTGGCGCATTTGGTGCAACACCACAGTGCCCTTTAGTAAAAGGGCCCATGGATTGTGTCTAGGGCTGGTGAACTCTGAATCTACACACTGGAATAACCGGCTTCTGAAAAGTTTCATGTCTTTTCATCCAAACACACAGAACAGAAATGATTCCAGCCAGACTTAATCAGCACAAGACAGTGTGGAGAAAGATTACAAGAAAAATAAATGAAAAATTGTTGTAACTTGAAATTTCACAATTTCTTGCATTAAAAATGTTTCATCATTTTAAACGTTGTACAGCATATAGCACATGCAATTTCTCATGAGGCTTGACTATAATCTCCCCTCATCCCCAAAAGCTTCCTTTTCTCTACTGGATGCAAGATATCTTTCAGCAATTAAACCCCTTACTTATTTTCAGTATTAAGCAAAGGGGTAGCAACATATATTTGTTTTATGACAAATGTGATGAGCCATATCAGGCACCAAAGAAAAAGAAGGCATAAGGTTTATATGTGGTGTGCACAGATCAGGAGAAAGACCTTGGTGTGATTATTTCTGAAGATCTCAAGGTGACAAAACAGTGTGACAGGGCAGTGGCAAAAGCCAGGAGGATGTTGGGCTGCATACAAAGAGGAATTACCAGCAGAAAGGAAGAAGTACTTATGCCACTGTGCAAGTCACTGGTGAGGCCTCACTTGGAATAATGTGTTCAGTTTTGGAGACCATATCTCGCAAAGGATGTAAAAAGACTGGAATCTGTTCAGAGGAAGGCGACCAAGATGATTTGGAGCCTGCGTCAGAAGCCTTATGAGAAGAGACTTGAAGATCTAAACATGTACACTTTGGAGGAGAGGAGGGATAGGGGAGATATGATTCAGACCTTTAAATACTTAAAGGGAAATAATGAACAAGCAAACAAACCTCTTCCAAAGACGGGGAAGCTGTAAAACTAGAGGGCATAACAGGAAGCTGCAAGGTGGTAAATTGAAAGGCAATGTCAGGAAATACTTTTTTACTGAAAGGGTGGTGGATGCTTGGAACGCCCTTCCGATGGAAGTGGTGGGGGCAAACACGGTGACGGAATTCAAAATGGCTTGGGACAGACACAGTGGATCCCTTTACAGAAACAGGATAAAATCAAACTAAACTGAATCATCTAAATTCTCAACAAATAGGGGTGTCCTACAGGTAGTGGTGGGTTCACCCCTAAACAAAGACATGGGGAGGGGTGGCCTGCATGGAGCGGCAGGTGCAACTACTCTTGCCATCATACTAGGCAGACTGGATGGACCATACTGGTCTTTATCTGCCGTCATTTACTATGTTACTATGTGTTGCTTAATACTTATATTTAAACTGTCCACATGCAGCCGTTTCACCATAAATGCTGCTTTTACTTGCAGGGGACAAGCTTTGTACAGTCTGAGTGATTTTCCTAGATTATTAGTGAAGTTCGAATACAGGCAGTCCTTATATCAGAGCAGCTGCTAAAGAGTGGATTGTAACAGTGTTACTGTGTCTCAGCATTCCTGGAACATTTTTTTTCCTTCAAATTATATCTTTAGACAATTATACATTAATTATCAAGAAAATTAACAAAAACAATCTTGTATAGAAAAGAGCAGAACACAATAAAAATAAAAAACTGAACTGAAAAAACCTTGAAGCAATACTATATAATAGTCAAAAAGTCTGCTCACTCCAGTCCACAACAAAAGGAGAGAGAAACCAAATTCCATAACCCAAATAAGAAAGAAATACAGTGAAACTTAATATCCAGTGTTAACTACTACTACAACTATTAATCATTTATATAGCACTATAAGGCGTATACAGCACTGTACAAACATATAAAGAAGACAGTCCCTGTTCATAGAGCTTACAATCTAATCAAGACAGAGAGAGCAATACAAGAGAAACAAGGGGGGTTCAAATAGGAAAGGAGACAAGGAGAACAAGGGATTAGGATCCAAATGTGGCCTCAAAGAGGTAAGCCTTTAGCTAGGGCCGGCCCATCCACTGAGCGAGAATGTTGTTCGCACAGGACCCCGTGCTTCAGGGGGCCCAGTGCGAACCACATTCTCGCTCAATGGATGGCTGCAGAGGGAGCTGGGGAAGCTTGAGCAAGGCCCCGGCTCCCTCTGCACAGCCTGCCAGCGTGAAGAGCCTTTTCCTTCATGCCGGCGGCTGTTTCAATGAAGCCGTGAATGCCGGGAGAGGTTAAAGGGCATTGCCTTTAACCTTTCCCGGCAGTCATGGCTTCATTGAAACAGCCGCCGGCGTGAAGGTAAAAGCTCTTCATGCTGGCGGGCTGTGCAGAGGGAGCCGGGGCCTCCTGGAGGGTGGCTAGGACTGGATGGGCTGTGATGGGGGGGGGGGAACCGACTGGAAATGGGCTGTGATGGGGGGGGGGAACAGACTGGAAATGAGCTGTGATATGCGGGGGGAACAGACTGCAAGTGGGCTGTGATGGGGGGAGGACTGCAAGTGGGCTGTGATGGTGGGGGGGGGGAAAAGGACTGAGATGGGGGGATGGACTGGAAATGGGCTGTGATGGTGGGGGGGGGGAATGGACTGGAAATGGGCTGTGATGTGTGGGGGGAAATGGACTGCAATTGGGCTGTGAGGGGGTGACAGACGGACTGCAATGGGACTGTGATGGGGGAACGGACTGCAATTGGGCTGTGATGGTGATGGTGGGGGGAAACGGACTGGAAATGGTGATGGTGGGGGAGGGGAACAGACTGAAAATGGGCTGTGATGGGGGAACAGACTGGAAATGGGCTGTGATGTGTGTGTGTGTGGGGGGGTAATGGACTGCAATTGGGCTGTGATGGGGGAGGAGGACTGCAATTGGGCTGTGATGGCAGGGGGGGAACAGACTGGAAATGGGCTGTGATGGGGGGAATGGACTGCAATTGGGCTGTGATGGGGAGGACTGCAAGTGGGCTGTGATGGTGGGGGCGGGGGAAACAGACTGCAAATGGGCTGTGATGGGGGGAAAGGATTGCAATTGGGCTGTGATGGGGGGGAACAGACTGCAAATGGGCTGTGATGTTGGGGGGGATAGGACTGCAAATGGGCTGTGATGGTGGTGGGGGGAACAGATGAAATGGGCTGTGATGGTGGGGGGGGGACTTGGATTGGAAATGGGCTGATGAGCTGGATTAGGACTGGAAATGGGCTGATGGGGGCTGGAATAGGACAGAGTGGGCTGACGAGGGGGCTAGAATTGAAAATTGGCTGATAGGGGAGCTTGGAGTGGAAATGAGCTAATGGGGGACTGGAATGGAATTGGAAAAGAGCATATGGGGGGCTAGGACTGGAAATGAGCTGATGAGGAGCTGGAATAGGAATATAAATGGGCTGATGGGTGGAATGTGGACTGCAAATGGGTGATGGGCTGGAATATGACTGGAAATGGGCTGATGGGGGCTGGAATAGGACTGGAAGTGGGCTGATGGGAGTTGGAATAGGGCTGGAAATGGGCTGATGGGGGAGCTTGGAGTGGAAATGGGCTGATGGGGGGCTGGAAAGGAACTTGAAAACAGCATATGGGGGGCTAGGACTGGAAATGGGCTGATGTGGAAGCTTGGGAGACTGGGACTAGAAGGGGGCAGATGCTGGGTGGGTCTAGAACTATAAGAGAGCTGATTTTGGGGGAGGACTAGAAAGGGATGGGGAATGAGAATGGAGAGGGGAAAAGATATTTTGTGTGAGAGGGAAGAAAAGTCTGCGATGGTTCGGGTATTGGAAGAGTAAGTGGAGATTGAGAATGGAAGGGTGAAATTTGAGTGGATGATAAAGGAATAAGGAAAGAAATGGAGGAAAGAGCAAAAGGGGAAAGATCAGTATGTTAAAGCAGATATAGAGAAAAAATTTGGAAAAAAATCTAAAAGAAAAGAAAGGACAAATGGATAGCTCGCAGAAGACACAAAGAAACCAGAAGAAAGTGACTGGAGCAATTGCAACTGAAAAAGGAAATGCATAAGCAACAAAAGGTAGAAAAATACTTTTTTATTTAGAATTTATTAACTAGTATATATCAGCTCTGGGAAATGTGCATCATTAACATCTTTTGTGTTTTGTTTAGTACAAGAGGAAATTAATTTATAGTTTTATTTCTCCAGTGTTGTACATCCCAAGTTTGGCTTTTGGGGTTCCCAGTTTAAGTATTGTCTTCCTATTTCTAAATTGTGATCCCTTGTTCTTTGGTGACGTTCTATGTTCTGCATTTTAACCAAGCTGAGGTATTCTGTTCATGTAGTTTCTATTTGACCATGTCACTTGTTCTCTTTCCCCAGTAGGAAATGCATTGGTATTCTCTGAGATGTATTGGTTTAATATTTGCAGTGTTGCCTTTTGATAGGTAGGGTTTGGTGCTTTGTGAGTCCTGGCAGAGCTGTTATGATATGGTGGATATGCTATGAGTTCTAAATGGCCAGTGTTTATAGTACTTCCTAATGGGCCTGGCGGTTGGCACTGGAATATAGTAATGTAGAAATCTGTTAGTCTTTCTTTATCCAGACACTCATTAAGAAGCATATTTACTAAAAATGCATGTTAACATTACGCAAATATTTATGCAAATGAGGATCCCTATGCAAATGAGGCCCCGCAATTAATCTCCGCACATGGCTCCGCACCCCCCTGGGCCGCCCCTGCCTTTAGCATGGATTTGAAGAGCGGGAGAGAAGAGACTTGATGTAAAGATAGAGGAAGTTTGTTTCATGCTGAATGAGCAGCAAGGCGAACAGATCAAAGTCTGGAGTTTGCAGAAGAAGAAAAGGGCATAGAGAGAAAAAAGCCAGAGGAGGGTGGAGTTTATGAGGAGACGTGTAGGGAGAGAGAAGAGAGGAAAGGTAATGAGAGGCAGTAGAGTGAATGCATTTATATGTTAAAAGGAGAAGTTTGAATTGGATGCGGAAGCAGAAGGGGGAGCCAGTGAAGTGATTTTAGAAGAGGGATTATATGAGTGTATCAGGGCTGGTGGAAGATTAGCCGCGCAGCAGAGTTCTGGATAGACTGAAGAGGAGAGAGATGACACTGAGGGAGACCAGCAAGGAGGAGGTTGCAATAGTCAAGATGGGAGGTGACCAAAGAGTGGACAAGAGCCTTAGCAGTGTGTTCATAGAGGAAGGGATGAAATTTGTTAATGTTGTAGACACGTGTTAGCAGGGCCAGCCCTAGAGTTGGTTCAAAGTGTTGGGGCTCTTGGCAAACCTTAAGCCTTATGCCCCCTAGCTGTTGGAATATATTGTATAGCTTTTAATGCCGTGGTTTTTGCCATCTCACAGAAGTTGCTGGACTAGGCGACTGCCTAGTTTGCCTATTGGTTGGACCGGCCTTGTGTATTATAAAAAGCAGCAGTTTGAGAGGTGAGACCCAAAGACTACCAACAAGGAGTGGAGGAGTAGCCTAATGGTTAAGAACAGTGGCTTGGGAATCCAGAGACCAGCGTTCATTTCCCACTAGCACTCCTTGTGGCCTTGGGCAAGTCACTTAACCCTCCATTGCCTCAGAAAAATACAAGTTATCAATGTCCCTGTTAAATTGGAGGGAGGAGTAGCCTAGTGGTTGGGGCAAGGTACTTCAGGCCAGAAGGTCGGGGGTTCAAATCCCACTAGAGGACAGCAACCTTGGGCCGGAAGGACTGGGGTTTCTAGTCCCACAGATGCTCCTTGTGGTCTTGGGCCACTTAACCCTCCACTGCCCATGTTCCCTGTAAGTATTAGTGTATGTGTCTCATATCCCCACGTGTTAAACATATCCCCCAATTGTGTTGTGACCACTTTGATTGAAGGATAAGGCAGTATACAAAAACTGTCTAAATAAAATAAATAAATGTATATTACCAAGTTTAAGTTTCAATATAAACCACTTTGATTGAAATGATAAAGCAGTATATAAACCTGTTAAATAAAATAAATAAATATGCATCTTCTATAGCTTTGGGTAGGCTTGGGGCTTCCTGTGACTGGGTGCTCAGGACAATTACCCTGCTTGACATTTATGCAAGGACTTTATTCCACTGCATGGTGATATTGTTTTTCTCACTTATTCTACAGGTATAATACCACTCAGATACTGCAGGTGGCAGTACAAGATGTCTGACTATTGAACGTGTATATCACAATGTTGTGCAGTTAAGTGTTATAAGGAAATGTTTAATGTTTGCTAGAATAAAGTAGTGATAGTGAAAGAAAATACATAAAAATGTCATAAAAATTTACAAAATGTTAAAAATATTACAAAAAAAGCATAAAATTATAAAATAATTGCTATAAAAGCTGAAAAATACAAAAAAGATTCTGAATCCATTTTTGGTTATTGTGCTTGTGCTTATGTATCAGCTTAGCAGAGTGAAGAAGTAGCCTAGTGGTTAGATCACCTACTTGCTTAACCAAACAACCAGGGTTCAGTTCCCACTAACACTCCTTGTGGCCTTAGGCAAGTCACTTAACCCTACATTGCCTTGGAAGAAAGGCCTGGCAATCTACTGCCAAGAAAACCCAGGAGCTTATGGGTCACCAGGAGTCAGCACTGACTCAAAGGCACACATTGCATTGCATCAGCCTAGTGGTTAGAGCAACAGCCTAGCACCCAAGAGATCTGGGCCTATTTCCCACTTGCACTCCTTGTGACCTTGGTAAGTCACTTTACCCTCCATTGCCTCAGAAGAAAAGGACTGGCAAACTACTTCTGATCATACCTTGCAAAGAAAGCCCACAGGTTTCTGGGTTGTCAGGAGTGAGCATTGACTTGATAGCACTCAAAATAAAAATTTGCTCATGTATTGCTATTATTTGCTGCTAGGGGGATATTGTATTTCATTTATCTGCTATATCTCCTAATCTGATGTCACCTCTTCCTTTCCAGATTAATTCTGAAAGGATTTTGGATTTTAAAGTGGGTTATCACCTTTACAGGTGTCCCACAAGAAAGATAACATGGTATAATAGTGGGCTACTATCTCAACAGGTGTTCCACTGAGGTAAATACATTTCTGTATGGGTTACCATCCCAAAGGGTGTCTCATGAGATGATGATATAGTGGAGTAAATAAAAAAAGTAATTTAATGGAAAATGTATTACTAATATGTTTTGCTAAGTTGTGAGTCAGCTATTGTCCCATTCTAACAAGAATGGAAGTGTCAACGAGCTCATTAAATAGTATGTTGTTGTTGAGATACTCTGTGTAACTAGTTCATTATACAATAATAACCACACCAGTTACTTAGTAGTAAGCTGTACCCACTCCACCACTGGGGGGAGCTGTTGGTAAAGACGCTTAGAAAGAGAAAAGATGTTTATATAATAATGGGTTACATTATTATTAACAAATGTAAAAAAATGGTTTTACTATAGTTCCAATAACTATCATCACAAAGGCTATACCAAGTAGTAATTCAATAATGCAGCCAGCCCCTAAATATCACAAATACCACAAGAAATTGTGTCGAAGGGGGGACAGGAGCAGCAGACCATGAGTGTGCCAGCCCAGGCACTTTAAGGCCCGATGCAGCGGAGGGATCACCGTGCCACCCATCAGGCAAGAAGATGGATGCCAGCATGCTGGGCTGGGTGGTGCCGCAGTTTGAGGTGGGGGAGGGGGGGGCAGCACAGAGACTCTGCCCAGGATAGCAGAAACCCTCAGATTGGCCCTGGTTGTAGCTAACCTTTCTGAAACCTATCTATTCTAGAATAGGAGGGAATTTTCTAACCTCATCAAACTAATCTCAGTGAGGTAATGATGGGAGGGTCTTTAGTATGTATATGTGAGCAGGGATGAGGAGAGTAGTTGTGGAGGGAAACTGCAATAGGTATACAACCCCAGTGCTGATTCAGATCTGAGTCTTTGGCTCCACTGTCACTGCATCACAGAGGTGAAATAGGCAGGGCCAGCATAAGAGTTTCCACCACCCTACGCAGGCTCTCCATGCTGCTCCCACCTGACTGCGGCACTGTCCAGCCCACCATGCTCTCCCCCCCCCCCCGCATCCATCTTCTTACCTGGGGAGGGGTGTGGCATGGTGATCCCTCCTTGCACTGAAGCGACAGCTGAACTGCCACGTCAGCGCCTCGTTGGGCCTTAAAGTGCCTGCACGCATGTGCGCTCATGGTCTGCCACTCCTGTACCCCTCCAATGTAATTTCCTGTTGGAGGGGGTGGGAGAGGCAAGTTATAACTACGCACACATGTGTGGGCTTTTTAAAGCCTGCCGCGATGCTGTTGCTTCATGGATGGAGCTGCCACCCACCAGGGTCTGCCACCCTAGGTGACCACCTAGTCAGCTTAGTGGACGGTCCAACCCTGGGAGCAGGAGTCTGCCTTGAGGGGGCAGGGGTCTTTGGCTCCATAGATACTGTACCAAATCAGCCATTATACCTAGGAGGAGTGGTGCAACCCTGTGCCCAATTAAAGAAAGAATTGGAGGAGAAGTCAGGAGCAGCACAAGGGAGCCGCTCTATATCTGGCAAAGGACTTCTGAGGAGGGCTGCTTAAGCCATGGTATCACCAGGACCTCACCAGGAGCTGCCTGACAGAACAGTCAGGGGCTGCATCTACAGAGGAGTGTTACAGGGAGACACAGAGACTTTGGGTCTCTGAGCCACTGAGAGGCTGCACACTGATGGGGACCAGTGTTTGCAGTTCTCTGTATACCAGGACCCTATGTGCTAAATCCATGGACAAGAAGAAGGATCAAGTGAGGAGCCTGGGCTTCTAATTGGTGCGAGCTCAAGAACTTGGACTAGAATAAGGAATCAACAGGCTGTAATTGAATTGCTGAATTTTCTGTTTGCTACATGTAACTGAGGAGTTCTGTGAGTGACTGAATCCGTTAAGTAAAATTCACCAGGTTCAGAACCAACTTCTGGACTTACCTGGGTTCTTTTGCACTGGAGAGAGTGGAAAAGTGTGAGTGCAATGGACCTCTCAGAAATATCCTGATCATGCCCCAAGAACCCTATCAAACTGCATGAGTCAGATTAACAAGGGAAGTCTGGCTCCCGGAAGATTATGCCCCAGGACTGTCTTGCAGCACTGCACATTGCTGAAAGGGACATACAGCCTTGCAGGCGTTACAATACAGTTACAAGAATAGAAACTGACTTTTCCAGAGAGGACAATACAGTCCAAAGTAGAAGCTAATGCAACCTAGGGAGAAAGTTCTAAAAGGTGTGGGGGGGGGGAGGGGTGTCCTTTGGTGAATAAAATTCAGTGTGTCCACAGTAACAGATGAAAAAGGGGAACTTAGTCCACAATCAAGTAGAATATATGTCCCCGCTGCATCCAAGAAAATGTCCTCAATACCAACAGCCAAGCTCCTCACTCCCTGGGCCAAGTTGTCAATCAGTGACACTACACCCAAACTGGCAACTTTTTCTGGTAGCACTTCCTCCTTTGCTGCCGAACTCCCAGGTTCCTCGATGCAGCAGATGTGCTAGAGGTGCTGTGGATTTCAGGCTTCTGCAGCTTGATCTACGTGTCAGGGCTGATAGAAATATCAAACTCAGGCTGAGGGAACTCCCCTCATTTCCTTCAGACCAGGTACTACTGAGATGCTCTGTAATGGTAGTTTGACAGGTTGACTCCAAAGAGGGGTCAGAAGGAACCTCAGAGTTTCCCTTCCTCTTCAGCATACCACCAATGGATATAATCCAAGAAAAGAAGCCCCAGGTAAACTACTTCTCCTCACAACCACAGAGCACCACCTGCTCACTCTTCTCATGCCATCATCTCGGCCCTAGGCAAGTGCAATTATTTAATTTAATTTGAAATAAAAGTTGCAGACTTTGGGGCCCTTCTACTAAAGCGCTTTGTGGTTTTGCATGTAACGTGCCAATAGCACATAAAATCCAGGCGCGTTAACTGCAGAGCCACTACATTAGCTGCTGGGGCATGGATAGCATTTTCCCAGAGTTAACATGTGGTGCCGTATGGTAATGCAGTGCAGTGGTATCATGGGTACTTTTAACTTCACCTATTGAGGTAGAGGCAATCACATCCATGCTAATAGCAAGACCTGCAGTTAGTGCGTGGTATTTACACAACACTCATCATGCCCGTAAACCCATCCATTTACCACTTCGCCACCTGATTTACAGTGTGGAAATCAGCCCATGCTAACTGTGATGGCCCCAGGCTACAGCGTGTGATTACAATGCACCATAACCCATGCTTACTGCATAGTGCACTTTAGTAAAAGGATCCCAAAATGCAGAACGTCCTGATGCTTTTCCTGGCTTTATTTATTTATTTACATTCTCTTATATACCGCGCTATTCTGCATCAGTGCGGTTTACATTGAACAAACTGAAATTACATTGAACAGGGCATTATAACTTGGAGATAACTATTTTACAGGGAACATGGGCTATGGAGGGTTAAGTGGCTTGTCCAAGACCACAAGGAGCACCTGTGGGACTAGAAACCCCAGTCCTTCCGGCCCAAGGTTGCTGTCCTCTAGTGGGATTTGAATCCCTGACCTTCTGGCCTGAAGTACCTTGCCCCAACCACTAGGCCACTCCTCCACTCCAAACATAAGGAATCTGTCAATCAAGCAGCAAATATTATTCTTCAGAAGTTGAAATACAGTATGCAGCCAGAGAAATAAATGGCGGGCTTGTTACATGCTTGCTTACAGTTCAAAGAGTTTTCAAGGAGGCTTTAATGTGTATTTGGTGTAGAAATATAGAACGTCTGGTTTAGTGTAATCTAGAGCTCTTTGTGCTTGCTTCAAAATAATGTTTGGTAGGTAAATGAACCTTGGCAATCAGCTAAATGCTGCTTTTTAAAAAATCAACCTGATAACTTCCTTCTGCTTCCGTGTACCTTCAGCCCAATTGAAGCCAGGGCTGGGATCCAGTTCTATGAGCCTCCCTTCACACCTGGGGATTTTCTCTCCAGTTTATATTCCCCAATGTACCTAGTCTGATTACTGCAGTGCTGATTGTGGGCCAAGGGCCATGCACCAGGGTTTCACCTGGAGCTACACAATAATGGCCTTGAATCAGGCCACCAATGATTTTTAAATGGCAAAAGCTATGATTCACAGTTGAAAAACAATGTTTGCATGAGGGCTAGCCCAACCACTAGGCAAACTAAGTGGTTGCCTAGGCTGGCAACTTCCAGGGGTGCGGGGTGGCAAACAGCAGAGCATTCAAAGCTAAACAGTAGATTTTGACAGTCGAGAGGGGGAGGTGGTGGAGGTGGGGGATTGTAAGGCTTAAGGTTTGCCTTTGGTGCCAAGACCTTGAATCAACCCCAGGACTGGTCCTGTTTGCATGGGGCATTTTAATCCATCCTTAATAAAAAAGAGTTTTAGAGCAGCTATGTTAGATGATAGAAAAGGGTTTGTTTATACTAGATTTCTTGTTTTTGCATGAGTATAATCAAATTTTAAACATGTCACATTTTCCTCAACAAAAAGAGATGAGAACCGAGCATTTGTTGCGATGCTCCAACTAGCCTTAAATCACAGGAGGTAGCTTACATCAATCTCATTTACTGTAAGCATGCCATGGAAAAACTGATACAGAAAACATCTTTACTATTCCAAAAAATAAAGAAGTTATTTCATTCTCATCTTACCACATGACATAGTCTATTTATGGTATCTTTTTTATTTTTAACTGCTGGCAAATAGGCGAACTTAATGTTTTGCTAAGCAACATGAAATCCATACTTGCAATGTGAGACCATGTTGTGAAATATAAGGGTTTGAAACTGATTTCATACTTGCAAGCTATTCTTTCCTATTCCATAGTGTCTGCTGTCTTAACACCACTAGATACCCTGCACTAAATTAAATTTTACTGGAGCTTGACCACAAGCCAAACACCAGGCCTGTGAAGCTGCATAGGGCTCTCTTTCCATGCTGCTGCCAGTAGGAAGATCACAGCACCTCCCACGTCTGACAGCAGCATGGGCAGAGGACGCCCATGTAGCTTGGTGGGAAAGTTGAAGCTAAGAGAAAACTGAAGTCGTGTTTATTCTATGTATGCGTATCGGTTTAATAGCAGCACACCTTTCCACTACAGTGTCTAAGGCGTTTTACAACAATATAAACATGACTTTAAGAATTCAATAAAACACAAACAATAAAAGAATAATAATGCAAAATGTACATCATTTCCATATTAGCTTGTAGGAATCCATTTTATATGCACATCTTTTGGAAACGATGGATAATATAGGAAAAGAATGCTAATACTGCAACTGTATTTAGGAAACATTATAAACAGCAATAAACTTAGTTACCTAGGGAGAGGATCATGGCATGATGTAACTTTTGCTATGTTTGTTATATGTTGAGGGTGAATAAACACGCAGTGGGGGATAAACCAGGCCAGAAGATCCAAAATTATGATAAATGAACTTTATTGGTGACCCAACATGACCATGTTTCGGCTAATTGCCTGCGTCAGGGGTCATAAATACATTCAAAGAGATTACATGACGTCCTATTGTAGCCTCTTAACACAAAAAATAATCAGTACGTAAATACAACAGAGATAGCAGCATCTCATCCGTGTGTACAAAACATCCTGCAAAAAACTGATGTCGTCGCCCCTGGATTAGCAGAGTAGTTCCTTTATGCTTGAATGTTCAGGGTGACCACTATCTCATGACAGACTGTCAATATGGAAAATGCTCGAGGCCGCGGGCCGGGTCCCGCGGCCGTCAGTAACCTGGGCCCGGGCCCGGCCTCGGCCTCCAGCACGCGGTTTAAAGGTGGGGGGGGGGGGGGGGGCGAGCGAGAAAGAAGTGCGCGGCGTGTGTAAACGCTCCGTCACACCGTCGGAGCGATTTCATTGGCCGCCGGCAGGTGGGGGGCGGTGCTGTGTCCGCGAGGAGCCGCGTGGCCATCTCCTTCTGCCCGCGGCTCCTCGGGAAGCGGTCACGTTCCCGCCCGCCCGCCCCCTTTTGGAGGAAAATTTGGGGGTTGTTGCAGCTGGTTGGGTGGGGGGTACAGAGCCAGCGCTCGCAGGAGCGGCGCAGGCTTGACCTGGCTTACGAGCAGTGGGGGCGAAGCGCTCCTCGGGGTGGGGCGAGACAGCCCGGTTGGGGGTCTCGGCCCGGTAGCGGGGGGGGGGGGGAGCCAGCCTTTGCTACGAGGATGGCGAGGCCGGCGGCAGGGTTTGGGGGGAGGAGGATGCTCCGCCTTGCTACTAAGATGGCGGGTGGGGGGGCATCCTCCGGTCAAGGAGTGCGGGGCTGGGTTATGTTCAATTGTTATTAGGCCCTTGTTGGGTCGGTTTACAGGTTGTAAATAAAGCTGCGACCAAAATGTTTGTACCAAAAATACAGTTGTTTGCGAATTTGTTGGGGGGGGGGGACTTGTTTGGGGGGGAGTGCTAATTCTGGGGATGGAGGCGAGGAGGGCTTCCGGGTTACCAGAGTTACTGAAAAAACAGTTCTGCTAAAATTGACTTTAATGAAAAGAAATATGGTGGGTCTCCTCTCTCATCTGTTTTAACGGTGCTATGAGGTAAGCATATGTTCTGTAACTAGCAAATGGAAAAGGAGCTGTTCCTTTACCTAGTATTTTCTCACAGGGCTGTGCAAAAATTCCTGGCAGCTTATGTGGATGAGTATCTGGAGATGTGAAAACCCATTGTGCACAGGGGATTCAAGGTTGAAAATGGGACGTCCAGGTCAGTATGTTCACATTTTCCAAGTATTTTACAAAAGGCTCTGCTAAATAAAGAAGCTTCTGTAAAATACATGAACAAATATGTGTATTTACTGGCACGTACAGTGAGAGCAGCGATTTTGCAAATCTACACATTCGGGAAAAGAACAGCATCACTTGATGTGTTACATATATCGGCATCACGATGCACACATGTGCATGGTAAATTTTACAGACCTGCATGTACATGAGGAGTCAATTAAGGAGCAGCCCAAAATAACTTTGTTCAGTGCTTTTAGAGGTATTAACTCAGATGCTGCTTTCTCTCACAGCATCTGAATGAGATGAGTATCATTATTTGAAGTAAAGTTGTGCATCCCTTGAGGAAGCGTGTAACGAAAAGCTTAGCCGGCCTTGTGTGTGACGGAGGCAGCAAGCAACAGCAATGTATCAAGATAAGTGAATGTGTTTTCAGGGCACTATATGTTTTTTTGAGGGAGTGTATTGGAGGTATCATATGCTCTGAGAGATTGCAGATGTTAATTATGATTGGAATGACTGAAGGAGTTTTTTTTAGAGCCATTGATGTCGGAGAATTGGGTTCACTTGTGCCCCTACCTCACTGGATTCTGATGCTCTTTTCTCCTTCTTTTTGAAGATATACTTACTTGATGTGAATAATGTGCAGATTGGGAGAGTGATGTTTTTTTTTGCAGTGGTCTTTAGATTTTTTAAGACACCACAGAGGAGAGCACAGTTGACCCATGACTTACTGGAGGACACTCCTAAGTCCAAATGCTCTTTTAGTTGCCACTTGCACATGCCTTGGATCAGGTGCAAAGCTGGCACAGAAATTTCTAAAACTATACATGTATTCCCACTGTAAAATGGGAAACACATGCATACTTTCTGGGCCCACACAAACTACACCTAAAACATGTCTCCTTTAAATTTCTGCATTCTGGCCATATACATATGTACATAGCGGCTTTCTAAAATCATCACATACACGTTATGTACATGGGTATATGCTTCTAAAATGACATTCATTGTATCCCTGGCATTTTTTCTCATGCCAAAAACCAACCAAGAATAGACCTTCAAATATCCAGTTATCTTTTAATAGTGCAGAATGATGGAGAGGGTAATGCAAAAGATTCCTGATAGGGATGTGCATTCATTAGCATGCATTTGGTTTGTTAGTGTCCCTTACAATATTTAGCCTATGAATTAATACACGTGGAACCCGATTCAGATAGGGGCATGTCCAGGCCTGTTTGGACCCGATTCTGGAAAAGACAGGCGTGCCCCTGCCGCCTGTGGGGACGGCCTTCCCGCAGGCACCCCCGACTCCCATATCCTCGCCCCCCCCTTTCTCCCGCCGCCCGAACCAAGGCTAACTTGCCATGGCCTGGATCGGGGGCGGGGACTCCCCATACCCAGTCCTGGACCCGGGGGGGCGGATCTCTGGGCCCAATCACTGGGTTTTGCTGCTTATTCCACCTTTGAGCTGGAATAAGCAGCACGTCCCCACGGGCCCAGCAAGACGTACAGGGCTGTGACCTGAATCGGCCCTGTATGTCTTGCTGGGCTGGCCCACCCCCGCTCTGCCCCAATCCTGCCCCCCGCCGGCTCTCCCCATCCTGATGCTCAGGACGTATGGATGGCTTGCGAGGCTGCATTGTCAATTAGTATAGGTTAAAGGTTCTATGCATTAAAAATCATATTAAAACAAATGTACGAAATGAACTGAAAACAACGCCAAAATCTGGAGGAAAACCCAATGATCTGAAAACAAACTGAAAAGGTTTGCCCTGTGTACATTCCTAGTTCCCAGTTCAATCTCTGGTTACGTCTTCTGCTCCGTAGGTTGGCTGGTGATACTATAGAGGCAGTGTTTGGGGGGAGGCATGAAGGGAGGGAATCATGATCATTACTCAAGGGTAACACCTAGAGTCTGGATTCAGGGCCCGTGATTTCAAGGTAACAGAAGGAACTCTGATGCATGACCTCCCGTCCTGGATGATTGCTGCACTGACTAGACTAGATATATTGAGAGGCCAGTCTCTTTCTATCAAGAGTTAGTGCCAATATCATGCTAGGATAGGTGAAGACTCCACCCTGTTCACCAAAGTGCAGGGGTCTTGACCTCCCTGTGAATTTGTCTTCAGTCGATTGGGGGGAAGTGGGTAAGAAGGTGGTCACCTCTTAGTCATAAAAAGTATGGTAACAAGAAATGGTCTTCAAGGCAAACATCAAGCATTGGAAATTGCCTAGGTCACCAAATTCTGATGGCCCCAAATACCTAGGCTAAAGAGGAACTTGCTCCCGAATCTTTGGGATCTCTGCTTCCTTCCCCCCAACTTTCTGGGATCTACCTCCGGTCTTAAATCCATCCCTTGCTCAGAGGATATGATAAAGAACCTTTTGTTTCGAGGCTGCCAGTGGTTGTTAGAGACCGCACACATCACTAACCAAAAGTCATTCAGAGACCTACAGGAGTTTGTGGTCTCAAACTAATTTCCAGTGATCATATTTTACCTGGACAAGCTTGCCAATGCAGTATGCTGTGCATAAAACACGGATCTTGGTTCTTGGTGCCATCAATTATTTTTTAGGATTTATGGGAGTAATTTTATAAAGAAGCATCTATTTCTGGGCGCTAACAACATGCATACATCTCAGCACTTTAGTCATTTCCACATTGGCCCCATCCATGTGTAAATAACTTTTTTATAAAATACGAACCAGCATAAAAGTACGCATGTTCTTTGCATTGCGCTTACCTTTGCTGTGGGCATGCACATGGGTGGAGTTTTGGTGTCTAATGGGCCATCTAAGTATGTGCTGATTATAAAATACAATAATTTACAAACATACTTGCAAAATATGGGCACAGACAAACCTAGGGCTAGTGTAAATGTCTATGCTTTAATTTAAGGCATGATAAAACATAGGCACCTACGCTTCTTTATAAGTTAGCACCCAAGTATGAGTCTACTTTCACACCTAAAATAAGCATCTCCTCATAAAATTCCTCTTTTTGGAACCACAAAAATGTAAATGCCTGGAAATCATATATTTCCAATGACTTACATGCGTGGATGGGCCTTTACATGTGTTCTTTAGCCAGTCGCTATTTGGTAAGGACACCCAGCAGGCTGACAGCACATACTCTCGCCACTGTGCACAAGGGCAGAGTGTTAATTTATGTGAGTAAATCATAAAATACCTCCATTTACACATATTCTTTACAAATCTAGGTGGGGCTGGTATCAATGCTCACGCCTAGATTGAATATGCATTTTATAAAGAAAAGTAGGCACTTGCTTTTCTTAATAAAATAGGCATGTTCTGGGTGCCTAAAATTAGCTGCCTAGTTGTAAAATCACTTTCCATAAGCCTAATTTCTTTCCTAATGATTTTCACAAGAAGGTTTGACTGAAACAACTACAAACTTTCAGTTTCGGCAGCTGTAAAAAAATGTGATTATATTCTCACTCTAGAATCTTCACACCTCTTTTGTTTTATAATCAGTATTGAATACAATTGAAAGTATTTTATACTGCTGTGTGTGCGTATATGGTATGTGCGTGGAGGTGAAGGAGACAGGATGAGAGAGGTGCATTTACTCTACATTCCTTTAATGCTCGCTTTTAAGAGCCCTTTCACTTTTTGGCACATCTCAGCTTTATAATATTGATTAGTGTTCTAGCTTAGCTGCTCAGCTTTGTGTGCAAACTCTGATTTTTACCTTCTGCAACTGACATACTTCAGGCCAAATTTAATGAATCACATTACAGGAGAGCATCAGACAACGAGGCACCAGTAGGAATTAGCTGTTCCTGAAGATTGAGCATTCATGGCTGTTAGCACGCACTAACTTGATAGTGCCCTTTAGTAAATCTAGCTCTTAATTACTTATGCTCTGAGCTTTTGGATTTCTTTACATTGTTTTCCACTGAGAACAAGTATTCCCTCTACATACAAATGTGACCTGTGTCCTTAACTGCTACCTAACTTAAACCCTTTATTTATGTTGAGCAATACCTTATGTTTGTTTAAGCAGTAGAGTGGTAAAAGAGGCTTGCCCCTTAAGACCTAATGTAATCAGTATTGACATCTATTGAGTATAAAAGGGAAGACCTTCAGTGTTTTTTAATTCTTATCTTTTAACTCATGCACACTAGTGCAGGTGCCAGAGGATGTACATTTTTCATGGAAAGAGTGGATGAGAAATTCCAGTCCCAGGCTTTCAGCCATCTTTTTTCTTCTTCTTTAGAAGAGGTACTAGGAAGAATTAGGGGAACAGCAGAGGAAAGATCAGCTTGTTTTATGTAAGTCCCATCATTCATACCAACTTTTGAGTTAACTAAGGGGGTCATTCCAAACAGCAATTAGCAGGGATGGACATCCCATTTGGACATCCATCCCTGCTATTCGCTCCCCTGCCAGCTCTGGCTAAAGCCTCCCCGTATAACCAGCGCGTTTGTATGGGGAGGCCTAGATGGGAGTGGGAGGGGGTGTTCCTGAGGTGGAGCGAGGGCGGGGCATGGGCAGGCCACGACCCCAGACGTACAGGGTCGATTCAGAGGTTGGTCCTGTATGTTCGGGGCCGTGAACATAGATGGGGGACTTATTCCACCGCAGAGGTGGAATAAGTCCCCCCTGGACGTCAGGGGATCCTGCTGCCAAGCCCAAACAAAATGGTAAGGGGGTGAAGTAAGTTCCCCAAAGCCGGACCCTGGCCAGGGAAAGCTGGATCGAGGGTCCAGCTGCGGGGAAAGAAGGAAATTGGTGGCAGCCAGCATTCGCGGCTCCTAAATGACTCCATTCAGGAGCCTGACTGTGGTAGCTGGGCAAGCAGGCTGATCAGAATCAGGGCCGGCCTGCATGTTCAGGCTGTAGACCCAATTCTGATCCCGTGGGCATGCCCCACGGGATCAGAATAGAGTCTACCTCTGGGCATCCCAATTCAGATGGGCTGCACAGGGGGCTGGCCAGTCAGATTAGAATGTGCCTCTAAGTGAATGAACTATATTAGACGTCAGAAATTAATTCTTTGAGCTAAAGATTTTGTCATTTTGCTAAAATCCTTTACATTCCTGTTAAACTTCCTCTTTGGAAGCCTGTGGCTCTTAATATTTTGGAGACATCCCAAGTTTTCCCGTTAAATGAAATTGGCACTATGGAAACATAATATTGTTTTTTTGGACTGAATTCACCAAACCAACACACTGTCTCTCTCAAACCATAAGCACCGTCCATCACCAAACTTCGGCCCAGTGTATCCCTTTCAATCCCATTACACTATCTCTCATGATCCTTCTACACTTTTCATCACTCTATAACCTTCTGTCTATTCCTTTCCATCCCACAAAACTGTCCATCTCTTTCCATCCCTCACTGTTTATCTCTTTTCATCCCTCTTTACTGCCCATCCATCTGCACTCTTCGACCTTGTCCATCCCTCTGAGCTATAAGCATTGTTCATCTCTATCATTCTTTACAGTACATCACTCTCATCCCCTCTGCTCAGTCTATCTTTTGTCATCCTTCTCCATCTTATCACACTGTCCATCTTTCTCCTTCCTTCTGTCCATGCCTCTCCAACCCCCACACCGACCATCTCTGTTCATCATAAGCACTCCCTATCCATCTTCATCCTTCTACACTCCAGCTCTCTTCATCCCATCACTATAATCCCTTGCAACTATTCCTCTCTTTTCATCAAAAGCACCGTCTTCTCCTCCTTTCAAGCAGTATGTACTGTCTATTGATCTATATTCTTCTATGCTGCCCATCCATCTCCATCTCTCTACAGTATCCCATCTATCTCTGCCCCTCTACACCTATCCCCTCTCTTCATCCAAAAGCTCTGTCCATTTATATAATTTTATATAGGAGATCCTTCTGTATCTTTCCACACTCTCCAGCCTTTTCAATCCATGTGCCCTGGACTGTAGCATGTGCCCACAAAATATGTTGTGATTTAAGCTATCAATATGTGATATTTAGTCCTGTCAGCCATAGGAATTATTGAATAATGATCATTCTTATTTATTAACCAATAAGGTGGATTAATGATATAAACATATTCTGAATAACACATACAGTCAAACCTCGGTTTTCATGATTAATCCGTTCGAAAAAGTCTGACTAAAACCGAAACGTATGAAAACTGAAGCAATATTTCCCATAAGAAATAATGTAAATCCAATTAATCCGTTCCAGACACCCAAAAATATTCACAAAAAATACATTTTATAGAGAATAACTATATTTTTACATACAGAAAACAATGAGAAATAAATATAAATGACTAATGAAATGGATAAATGAACATTTAACATCACTGAAAGCAAGCTAAGTACAGTACTGTACAGTACAGTATGTAACATCTGGCCTTAGCCACCCCTGACAATCTGCTGTGCCCAGCTATCTTCGGAATCACATTGAATTCAGTCCATTAAAATAACTTTAAATTATCTGCTCTATGATTCAGAATGGCAGAAAATCTTAATGATATAGCTTCAGACGTACCCTGCAAGAGAAAGAACTGCCTCCCACATTCATGCAACATCTCCTGCTTACGTTGACAGCTTTTCTTCCCTGCTACCGGGACAAAATCTCAGTCAAAAGACGTTGAAAACCGAAGCAATGCATGAAAACCGGGACAAAATCTCAGTCAGAAAAGACGTTGAAAACCGAAGCGTATGAAAACCGGGGCAAATGAAAACCGAGGTTTGACTGTAGTTTATTTCTCCAGGGTAATGTTACATTGTGTTTCAGTTGCAGTAGTTCATGAGAGTGCAGAGACAGGGGGTGGGGAAGCCACCTCAGCTTATCATTTGGGGTAAGCCTCCTCAACTAGTGCAAAAGATATTGACAACTGGATTTCAGCTTAGTTGTATGAATATTTATTTTTATTGATATATGTTGTGTTTTTTCTGAATGTATTATGTTATAATGGTGATGTAGCAGGCCCTCCATAAAGCTTCTTGTATATGTATAATGAGGAATTTTCTAGAGTCTCTGCTCCAACCTGTGTAGTTAAGCTGACATAGCAGAGGATGTAGTGAAAGTTCCCCGTCTGTATTTTGGAGGGAATAATGAAACGCTGTGGAATCTAGGGCTAAAGAAAGAAACTGCCACCATGGTACAAGTTCTGAGGGAATCAAGTAGGGTTCAAAGGCTGCTATGGGAGCAACATGGGAGCTGCTTCTTTGAATGGCCAAATAGGTCTGGAAAAGAGGGAGGTTTCCATGGGCCAGATAGGCCTGAGAGAATCTATAGAAATGGAAAGACCTAAAGAGGGTCTGGAGTGAACTATCAGTGGGTACTGGCTACTGAAACCAGCAGAGGGCAAACAAGTGCACAGATAAAGGGTGCCTGGGAGAGTCAAGCTGCCAGTGTTTCATTTTCTTGGGAGTCGGTCAGTGAGAGCCTTAGGACTGGGGCCTTCTCCACTCACCAGAAGTTTTTATATTGATCTTTACAAATTCTTTGTGTACCCTTTGTGAATCTTTATACTCTGAAAAACACTTTAGGCAAAATGCAGTTCCTGAAGAGCCTAAGATGTCCAGATAGGGGCTCAGAGACAACCTTTGAGAAGATACCAGGAGAGGGACCAGTGCCAGCAAATTGAACATTCAGTGAGAAGTCTGTCACTGCAATCTTGCTGAATTGTACCAGTTTGATTGTCCTGCATTTTGTTTTCTTTTGCTGCTGTTTGTAAATACCTTGTTTTTGGGGCACACCTAATAAAAAATGGTGCTTTTATGGAAATACCTCTTGGATTGGACCAAGATTGTTAGAGTGCTTGGAGTTTTTCCTGTATGTCAGTCAGTGAGGGGCTTGAGACCCCCCCCCCCTCTCTACCCATCAGAATCCCTTATACTGATTTTTATAAATTCTTTTGTATAAACTCTCTGGGGTTGAGAAGCCTAAACACCACACCCAGTTAACTGGGTCCTGAAATTTGACACAAGCAAGCAAATGCCTAGGCAACAGATTTTGAAAGTGCCAAATACCTAGGCTAAAGAGAAGTCTGATGCTATTCAATTTAGTGCCAGGTGCATGTCCCGCTTCAAAGGGGCACCCATGTGGCACTATTGCCTTCCTCTTCACTTCTTCTGACTCCACTCTCTGATACTTACCCAACCTCCAATTCTCTGGGATCTACTCTCTGGTCTTGTCAACATTCTTTAACCTGACCCTGAGAAAAGAGAGATTTCTTATTCAGAGCTGGGTTTACCTGGTGCCTGAGGTGGATATTCACAACCAATGAAGAAAGCCATTCATTTCAAGGGGGGGGGGGGGGAGGTTGATTCCAGCCAAATAGGAGAAGGTATTCCTGTCCACTTGCCAAGCAAAAGAAACTCATTTGAGAATCCTCAGGGCGTGGTTCACTACACCATTTGCTCAACGACATTAAGGAACCCTAACAACATGAGACAGATGAACCCCTCCCCCAGAATTCTTTACATTACTACTACTACTACTAATCATTTGTATAATGCCACAAGGCACACACAGTGCTGTACTTATAGATGTAAGACAGTCCCTGCTCATCAGAGCTTACACTCTAATCAAGACAAAACATGTGGAGGCTGATTCCAAAGGTGCATGCCTGGGCCGTCTGCATGCCGAAAACATGGATGGGGCCAAATTGGACCTGATTATGCAACTGTGGGATCTAGATGCCCCCACGATTGCAGAATCGGTCAGATAGACGGGTAGGCATCCACCATATACCAATGTGGGAGATGTCTTCGACCCTGCCCATTCTCAGCACATAATGCACCAGCTGGAGTGCTGGTGCAGGGGCGTCCTGTTGCCATGGCACCGACATGTCCAGCCAGCATCATGGAATAATATGCGCAACACTGGCCCCAGCAGAATGCTGTCCGGATATCAGCGGGGACCCATGAGGGCATGCTGTGCCGGCAGGCTCTGTCCTGGCCCATTGCCGTGGTGTGCGGGAGGCTGCAGCCTGCACTCATTACACCCTCGGGGTAGAATAGGCTGACTGTCCATGTCAGTGCCGGGGTACATACAGAGACGTTTCCTGAATTGCCTCTGCATGTCCTGGTGCCTGGCTACTCCCCCATTTTGCCCCCTCCTGCTCATGTAGAGTGCTGTGTATGTGCAGGGAGCACTGGTGGCAGAATACGGCTGAGGAGCTGAGCATGGGCTGGACATCCAGCCCGCACATTGAACGCCGTTATTCGTGGCTCGGAATGCCCCCATAGTGAAACTGGGGACTAGAGTATGGCAAGATACACATAAATGGTGGACAAGACAGTGAGGAGCTTCAGGATCCAAAAGCAGCTTCATAGAGGTGGGTTTTTAGCCTGGATTTGAATAGGGCTAGAAGAGGGGCATGATGCACAGATTCAGGTAGTTTGTTCCAGGCATATGGAGCAGCAAGATGGAATGAATGAAGTCCGGAGTTGGCAGTGCAGAGAAGGGCACAGATAAAAGGGATCTGCCAGAGGAGCGGAGTTCCCGAGGAGGGATGTAGAGTGAGATGAGTGAGGAAAGGTAGTGAGGAGTCACAGAATGAATGCATTTGTAGATCAGTAGCAGAAGTTTGAACTCTGCCAGAGGAGCATAGTGTAGGAAGAGATAAGTAAAGAAAGGAGTGAGGAGCAGCAGAATGAGTGCACTTACAGGAGAAGTTTGAACTGGACAGGGAGCCGATGAAGCGACTTGAGAAGAGGGGCAATATGAGCATATTGAGGCTGGCGGAAGATTAGTCGCGCAGCTGAGCTTTGAACAGATTAAAGGGGAGAAAGGTGATTCAGAGGGAGACCAGCAAGGAGGAGGTTGCAATAGTCTAGATGGGAGGTAACTAAAGAGTGAATTATTGTCTTTGTAGTGTATTCAGAAAGGAATGGACAAATTTTGCTGATCTTATAGAGAAAGGGTAGAGAGGGTATTTTCAGCTTTTGAGGCCGGATCTACTAAACCGTTTTCCTTCATAGAGACAGAATAGAGAAAAGCCTTAACAAATCATGTGTTAATATGTGCAAAATAATTTTGCATACTGGGTGCAAATGTCAGGGCTTTTTTTTTTTGGTAATTTTCTTTGGCAATGCACTCTGCTAGATAAGACACAGTTATAATTGGTTGCAGAGCTCTGCATTCCCCTCACTCGCAAGAGAGTGTTTTTGTTAGTTTCTTATTTATATAAAATCTGTAAATGTTATTGTGCTTCAAAGTGAGGGAAGAATGGTGAAGGCTAAAGCCTGGTGTAATGTGGGCAATCCAACTGCCCACCCACATAGCCTTGACACAGCAAAGTCCTTATGTTCTAGCTTTTGCTACTGCTGGTCCAGGAGTCCCATCCTAAACAGAGTCTGCAAGCCATAATGAATTAATAGCAAGTATATGAGATCACTAGGCAAATGTTACATGTGACCTAAAATAGATTTAACTGCAATTATTTATCAGTGACATGTTCCATTAACCCAATGTGCTGCCTATTCAGGGAAAGTTTTCATGTGAGCAGTAATTCGATTCATGGGAAATAGTTAGACATAACCAGATCATGGATAATTTTCTAAGCAACCTGAACAATTTGCCCCAGCATATACATGCATAAAGACAGGGCTGGCTCCAAGAGTTGCTTGAAGGTATTGGTGCCCTAAGAAAATCTTAAGCTTTATACCCCCCTTGGCTATCAAAATCTATTGTTTAGCTTTGAATAACTTGCTCTCTGCCATCATCACCCTGCCCAGAGGTTGCCACCCTAGGTGACTGCCTGGTTTGCTTGGGACTAGGATAACATAGCCTCTATTTCTGTGTGATATGCGTGTAGGCAGTCCCGGGCATGGAGAATGGGCAGAGCAGGGGCAGGATTGGTACTTATACATATAAGCACTGGTTTTTCCTGGCACATTTCCTCCTGCCTCCGAGCAGGTATAACTATGCGTCACATAGGTCCATAGGTTATCATCATTAAATCGATGCAATATATGCTCCTATGCGCTGGGTCCTGTTGCAAAATTCTATGTGTGCAGGAGATGCAGTTTAACTGAAAAGATTTTCTGTAAGTCTCAAGTACAAATTTACCACTCTTAAGAAAGTTTCAATTCCATGTATTGTGATAAGGAAGCTTATCATAGCTCAGGAAGGAGCTATAGAAAAGGTGAAGTGACTCTGAACAAGCAACCTGTCAGTCCTGGTAGAAATAAGAAAACAGAATTTTCCCATAAAAGACTACCAGTCCCAGAATGCACCAGGTTTCCTACAGCATTAGAGGAGCTGAAGTGGGGAAACGTGTGTTCAATCAGGAGGGCTATGAGGTAATCCCAAGCACTCATCTCAAAGGGCAGGGCCTGATTCAGCACAGCTGCGCTGTGCTAGGGTGGAGCACTCATCAAAGCAGAATAAAGGTAGAGTTTATTCTACAGAGAATTATCCTCAATTTCATCTGGGAGATCCTCATCCTCAGTTTCATCTGGGAGATCCTCATCATCTTGGACAGCTTCATCATTGGGAGGATCATCAGAAGCAGAAGCCAGAGCGGACGAACAGAGAGGGCAAGAAACCCTTTGGAAGAAAGAAGAGAAAAGCATTTGGGAGGTCTAAAGGAGTCCAGAGCAGTACGTATACTGGGAGACATTCAAATGGCCAGCATACACCATTGGACTGGGGAAAGCCAGAGGAATGGTGCTGCAGGGCTAGGAATCTCCAGACGGTACCTGTGAGGGAGACGGCTGCACGTGGAAGGGACCCTAAGATCCATGCCAGAAGGTATGTGAAGAGAGATCCAGTGTCCAGGGATCTGGATTGGAAGGCTGGACATAAGAACTGGACTACATACTGGCCAGGCTATTTAGAGAGGAACTCTAACAGCAATGGAAGCTCAGGTATGAACACTGATCTATGCCCTAGCTACTTGAAAGACAGCAGGGAAACAAGTATTCTCCTGAAAGTGCTCCATTGAGAAATTCCTCTGTGCCAATCCCTGATATTGAACCCATGATTGTTGAAGAAGGGGAAGGAGTGTTCTTACATACAGGCTGTGAATATATGGATTGCTCTCTGTCTAAACTCCTTTGGTAATTTACTGTTACAAAGTACAGCAACCATCACTAAGAAATACAAACTTGTTCTTTAATCTACTCAGAAAAGCTCCTGAGTAGGATTTTGGGCCACGCAGTAGAAAGCAAGCCAGCTAAGGGGTTTCAGCTGGATAACTGCTAGCAATTGAGCCTTACCTAATTGCTTGTGAGCTCTGAGGGAATCATGTCTGTGTCTATGGTGAAGATATAAGAATTAACCTGAAAAGAACAGTTTTTCCCTTTTTTGTGGGTTTTGCTTGTTGTTTGAAACACTGCTAAGAAAATATTAGCTAAAGCCTACAGAAAAGACCAGTTTGTTACCAACCAGGTCTTTATTCTTTTGCTTTGATTGCCTGACAAGTTCAAATGTTGTTTTTCCTGATTTTGTTTTTCCAAGTTTAACACTGAAAGCAAGTATCCTGTTTTATGTGCTACCAAGCATATCTGTGTTGGGAGAAATAACCCCATAAATAAATATCTTATTGGCTTTACACTCAAGCACAACTAATTATTGTGAGCAGCTGTGTCTGGTGTGAATGGACTGCATTTCCCACAATCCCTTGCAAATCATATTGATATATGCACTTACCAAGACTGTGAACCTTCTCACCCAGGCAGCCGTCTGACAGTATGAAGGCAAACTTTAGATAGCACGGTGGAAATCGGAATTGAAACCTCGAGGTTGGGATGTGCTCATTTCCACTGGTATTTTAGAAAAGACTCTGCCAGACATGAAGCCTTTTGTAAAATACATATAAGGATGTGCAGGTGTGCACATGCATTTGCTGACACGTGGAGCCTGAAGAGTCATTTCACAAATCTACCCGTGGGAAGAATCCATGGAGGACACTCAGCAGCTTCCACGTGTATCATCACTTACACATGTATGTGGGCCATTTCACAAACCCTTACATATAAATGTCACTAATTAAATATAAGAACTGCAGTCTTCATTTATTTTCAATTGGGGGAGAGGGGTAAACAAAAGGGAATAAAGCATAGTTACTCACCTGTAGCAGGTGATCTCCAGCAACAGCAGGAATTTAGTTTTCACATATGGGTATCGTTGGTACCGATGGAGCCTGCGCGAGAATGCTCCCCAGCGTCCAATAGGAAAGCTGGGGAGCGTTCCCGTGCAGGCTCCGTCGGTACCCATATGTGAAGACTACATTCCTGCTTGTTCCTGGAGATAGAAGCATAACTCCCTTAATCCCTCCGGGAAAGAGCTGGCCCAAACTAGCATTTTTTCAGAATCTATGCATTCCAGAACAGCTATATATCCTGATGTGGAAAGTTTAGGTCACACACATTTATTTTATTTATTTATTTATTTAGTATACATTTGTATACCGCTACTTCCAGCGATCAGCAGCGGTTTGATTACAGATTGGAAATTGTCAAATCATGACAGGAAATTTTTGAGGTATAAACACATTGATTAGACAGGAAAGCACAGCACACAGAGAACTATTTTACAGGGAACATGGGCTATGGAGGGTTAAGTGGCTTGCCCAAGACCACAAGGAGCACCTGTGGGACTAGAAACCCCAGTCCTTCCGGCCCAAGGTTGCTGTCCTCTAGTGGGATTTGAACCCCCGACCTTCCAGCCCGAAGTACCTTGCCCCAACCACTAGGCCACTCCTCCACTCACTTTATGAAATAGGGAATACATGTGTACATTTTTGACTAACCCAGGCCATGCCCTAAACAACAGTCATCTACATGTAAATGGAGCCCTTTTGTAAATAGCCATTTCCACGTGTACATGCAGGAATTTTGCACGTGAAAATTCCAAATAAAGCTTCTAAAATAACCCCATAGGGGGTTATTCCATGCAGCATTTAGCGGGGATGTACATTCGTCCAGACATATATCCAATGCCAAATGCTTGGGGCCAATTCCGAATCCAAAGCTCACGGGAGGGGGTGGGCCGGAGGAGGAGTGTGTGTAGGACAAAGGAGGCTCCGTGAACCCGGACATACAGGGCCAATTCCAGCTGCAGCCTTGTATGTCCAGCATGGAGGACTTAGACGGGGGACTTATTCCTCAGTCCTCAGAGGTGGAATAAGTCTCCCCGAAGAAGAAGATCGTCACTGCTGCCCCCCCCCCCCTGAAATGGCGAGGAGCACCAGGTGGTTTCCCACAGCCCAATCCCAGCCTTAGCAGGTCCTTTAGGAGGGTTGGGTGGCAGGGAACAGCAGGTTTGTTCAGTGGCAGGGAATCGGGGCTCCTGCATGGCATTCCAGTGCCATGGCGATGGGACGCCATGACATCGAGGCTCCATGCTGGAGCATTGCCTGGGTTGGACAGGGCCTTGATTGTACATCCAGCAGAACAGAATCGGGACACGTCTGGCCCATCCAGGCTCTTTGCCCCGATTCTGCTCCCAAGGGAATGTCTAGCTCCCATGGGTGCAGAATCGGGTGCAAATCCGGCCCGTCCAGATTTTGGACATCCGGACGTGCCCCGATCAGAATGGGTCCCATAGTGTCCTAATAGTGGCTGAGTAGTATTTATTTTTATTTTTATGTTTAATTGAAATTGTCTTTACCACCTTTCCATGGTGAAGCAACAGGGGGGTTTACAATGACTAAGTTAAAATCTGGAAACATTAAAGAACTCCAAATCACTTTGAGAAGAGAAAACAAAATAGTTTAAATCAGAAAGTAAGTTAGCAAACACTCATCTGCCACCAGCAGCCACACATCCAACCAGTCACACCTGGCCAGTAATAGGTCTTTACAGTGGTTTTAGCATTTCTATAGGATGACTCATTACCAATATAGTTTGAAAGAGGCAGAAGCGGAGCTAAGAAGTAGAAAGCAGAACAACGTGTCATTTCCAGTCTGGACCAGGAGACTGATGGCACCACCAGCAGATTTGTGTTTTGAGAACAGAGAACTTGGGCTGGGGGGTATAATATAAGTAGAGAAGACAAATACAATGGTGGATCCAGATAGAAAGCTGTGTGCGCAAGCATAAGGATCTTCAATGAAGATCAGTAAGAAGGAAAGAGCTGGAAAGGTGTGAACAAACATTTCACAGAAAGTAAAAAGGCATAAAGACAACACAACGTCAGGAAATTGCATTCCACGGTTTCTTGTGTGTGACTTTACCATTGCATCCATTACCTGCAGTGATTTTGCAAAGTCTGGCCACTTTTTTCCAGGATGAGCAGAAGAGACAGAAAGATTTTAGAAAATGCTCATGCTTGAAGTTCAGAGCCTACAGTTTTTTCCTATCAGATTAAAAAGTTGTTAACACTTATCTAATTCCAAGCAACTGAGACAGTGCCTGCCTCATATTATAACCGATCCAAAATGAAATATCCCACAGTCAGTGACAAAAATATTATAACTGAGCATCTTTTTCCTCTGCTCTGTCTTTTATGGCTGCTTCCACTAATTCCTTACCAAGTAATAAGCTAGAAGGTAGCACACATGAGTCTGAAAACTGAGAAAAAGGAAGACAGGTAGCTGCAGTTCCCAGCTGGCCAGTATATATTCCGATATATATCTAAACAAAAGACAATAAAATGCAAAGGCTACTGTTTTAAAGTATACCCCATATTGATAATTATATGTGGGGGATGAGTGTTGCTGATTTAAATCTAAATCTTCTGATGTGGTGATGTTGAATATTATCTTAGTCTATTAGGAATTTGTTGAAGTGCTATATTTTAGGCATGAGAGGGAATGGTGCAGAGGCCGAGATGCAGTGAGCATGTCTGAATGTTTCATGTTATGCGGCAAAGCTTGTACTTTCAGTGTTTGGGAGTGGGGAAAGGGGGTGACTTGCTTTCAAGAGCTATACTCTCTTCATCAGGCCAGTGCAGAATAAGCAACAGAAGGCACTGCCTTAATGAACAAGTAAACCATACTTCGTGAGAAACTAGCTCAACTTAAAGTAGACCAGATGGGATACACTCTAGAATACTGAGGGAACTTGGGGACGTTCTAGCAGCTCCACTGACTGACCTTTTCAATGCCTCGTTGGAGTCGGGAGTGGTGCCAAAGGACTGGAGAGAGGCTCATGTGGTGCCTTTACACAAAAGCGGAAGTAAGGATGTGATTGAAAACTACAGGCCGGTTAGTTTAACTTCGGTGGTGAGTAAACTATTAGAAACGCTGCTGAAAGAGAAAATAGTGAGGTTTCTGGAGTCCAGCATATTACAGGATCTGAGGCAGCATGGATTCACCAGAGGCAGATCTTGTCAGACAAATCTGATTGATTTCTTTGACTGGGTGACCAGGGAGTTGGACTGAGGGAGAACCCTAGATATGGTGTATTTAGATTTCAGTAAAGCCTTTGACACTGTTCCTCACAGGCAACTTATAAAAAAACTGAGCACCCTAGGGATGGACCCTAATGTTACTGCTTGGGTTAGAAATTGGTTGGGTGGGAGGCAACAAAGAGTACAGGTAAATGGAGCTCACTCTGAGGAGAAGGATGTTACCAGTGGTGTACCCCTGGGATGTGTCCTTGGTCCGATTCTTTTTAACATCTTTGTTAGTGATATAGCAGAAGGGCTGTCGGGTAAGATTTGCCTCTTTGCGGATGATACCAAAATCTGCAATAGAGTAGACACCCAGGCAGGTGTAGATAACATGTATGTAACATGTATGTATGTAGATACATCTACATACAGCCCATTTGCAACATCATCAAGCACAACAAATTACACTACCACATTTATGCTGACGACATCATGGTGTACGCTCCAATCAACTTACTAGCACTAAACACAACAACAATAACAAAATGCCTCGAAGACAAGAATGAATGGCTCATAGCCAACAACTTAACGGTCAACTACGAAAAAACGGAGGCAATGTTCGTCACCAGGAACCCTACCTTTATGCCTCCACAATCTATCAGCATCCTGAACAAACACATAGTAGTCAAAGAAGAAGTTAAGTATCTGGGCATAACACTAGACAGAGCTCTGAACCTAAAATCCCACATCACCAAAACCGCAAACAAGGCATATCATCGATTGAAAATAGTCATACATATCAAAACAATGCTCCATCAAGACCACTTTCGCACAGTGTGCCAAGCACTCATTACACCATTGCTTGATTATGGAATCTCACTATATCAATGCCTTCCTCATCAGACATTACACTCACTACAGATGGTACAAAACACCACAGCACACATCATCACAGACACCCCAAGAACCGAGCACATCACTCCCATCCTACAACAACTCCACTGGCTTCCAATGGTGGCAAGAGCTAAATACAAAACAATCATGATAATCTTCAAAGTCATTCACCATCTCTCAGCAGACGTACTCCAAAACGTTATAACAAGAGACATCAGCAATAGACCAAGAAGAACAAAATAACAACAACATGATCGGCACACCTGCAGGCTACCACAAAACCAAACAAACAACCTCAAAAAGAGCACCATTACTACTTGCATCCTCAATATGGAACTCCCTACCATTGAGCCTGAGAGCTTTAGAAGACCACACAGAATTCTGCAAAGACCTCAAAACATGGTTATTTATAGAAACCTATGAGCATTCAAGCAACATCTCTTACCCAAACAGCAACACTACTTCCTCCGCCAACTAAACACACACCCATCCCATCCACAAACACAAATTCAACACACCTCATTAGTAAATACCTTTATGTTAAATGTTACTTCAATTGTACTGTCTAAATATTGTCTAAATGTCTAAATACTGTTACGTAACTGTGCTGTCTAAATGATTACACGTACCCTAATGTTAAATGTAACCCTCCAATTGTGATGTGACGTGACCACCTTGATTGAAGGTGGCATACAAATTTGTCTAAATAAATAAATAAATGCAGAGGGATCTAGCTAAGCTTGAAGAATGGTCTAGAATTTGGCAGCTTGGATTTATTGTTAAAAAATGTAAGGTCATGCATTTGGGCTGCAGCAATCCAAGGGAGCAATATAGTATAGGGGGTGAAGTACTTTTGTCCACTAAAGAAGAGTGGGACCTAGGTGTGGTTGTGTCTGATGTTCTTAAAGTAGCTAAACAGGTAGAAAAGGCGACAGCAAAAGCTAGAAGGATGCAGGAAAAAGGAGGTGATAATGCCTCTGTATAAGTCTTTGGTGCGACCTCATTTGGCGTATAGTGTGCAATTCTGGAGACTGCACCTTCAAAAGGATGTGAACAGGATGGAGTCGGTGCAGAGGGTGGCTATTAAAATGAATAGTGGTCTTCATTATAAAGCATATGAGGACAGACTTAAGGATCTTAATATGTACACCTTAGAGGAAAGGCGGGACAGAGGTGATATAATTGAGATGTTTAAATACCTCCGTAGCATAAATGTTCAGCGAGAGAGCCTCTTTCAATTGAAAGCAAGTTCTGCTACGAGGGAACATGGGATAAGGGTGAAGGGAGACAGATTCAGGAGTGATATGCGGAAATATTTCTTTACGGAAAGAGTAGTAGATCTGTGGAATAGTCTCCCAGTGGAGGTGGTAGAGATGAGGACAGTAACTGAATTCAAAAAAGCATGGGACAAACACAGAGGATCTCTAAAGGTAAAAAGGGGAATGTTGTAGTTTTTGATATGGAAGGACAGACTAGATAGGCCATGTGGTCTTTTTCTGTCATCATATTTCTATGTGTCTATGTTTCTAAGTGGCCTTGGGCAGGTCATTGAACCCTTCATTACTTCAGAAGAATCCAAGTTATCAATGTCCCTGTTTAATGCACATGACCAAGTTTAAGTTATAATGTAAATCACTTTGACAAAAATGATAAAGTTGTATAATAGAAAAACTTGTTAAATAAATAAATAAGTGTGTTCTGTGGAAACTTAAGAGTAGGCAAAAAAATTGTCATCGTGTTCTGAGCTCCCCCTCTCATTGGCTTTGTTTCCTATAGATTGAGGTGGTGGTGGGTCACAATCCAGAACAGTCTAAAGAGCTCTAAAAAATGTGGGGTATGTTTAACTTCCAAGGGTACTACTCAAGCTTGTGCTGTTGCCTGTGACATGTACCTGTGTCTACAGTATCAACAAAAAAAAATGCCACGTTTGTTTTTGACATGCTGAAAGGTAGTGATGCCCCTATTCTGTTAGTTTTTCCGTAGTATGCTCATGCACAGTAGGTTTATGTTAGTTCTGCATCTTTTATGTAACCCCAGCACAAGGGCCATACCATATCTTTTATCTTTATCTTTATCTTTATTAAAACACTTGATAGACCGCCCAGGCCAAAGCGTCAGGGCGGTGTACAATCATAAAATGTGACAGCTGCTGAGAAAGGAAGAAGAAAAGAACGCCAAAAAATAATAGAACAGCAAAAGAAATAGCAAAGAATAAAGAGAGAGCAAAACAGTAAGACAGTAAAACTGATAAAACAAAATTGTAAAAGCAATAAAAATAATAACTTAAAAATAAAACAGATTAAAGACAGGGGAGGGGAGGAGGAAACACGAGCCAGATATAGGTGGAATAGGGGGCGAGACTGGGGGACAAACACCATCAGTAGGAGAACAGAAGGGAATAGGGGGGGGGGGAAAAGAAATGGGAAACTAGGGGGGAAAACATCATCATTAGGGGGAGGGAGATCGAACGCTTGACAGAAAAGGTGGGTCTTGAGGAGGGCTTTAAAACGAGTGTAGGATAGTTCTAAGCGAAGAGGTAAGGGAAGAGAGTTCCAGAGGGCGGGACATAGAAAAAAGAAAGCAGAGTGTCGGGTGGATTCGAGGCGGGCCTGAGTGGGTGAGGGAAGAAAGAGGCGGTTACCATGGGCAGAGCGGAGAAGGCGGGGAGAGGGCTGAAGATGAATAATGTTAGCTAAATACTGGGTGGAGTCAGAGAAAAGAGCCTTGTGTGCAAGGATGAGTAATTTAAACATGAACCGAAACTTGATAGGGAGCCAATGTAAGGAAAGAAGACAGGGAGAGACATGAGAACGAAGAGGGGATAAAGTAATAAAACGGGCAGCGGCATTTTGAACGAGTTGAAGACGGTGAAGTTGGTGAGAGGGAAGACCGGCATAAACAACATTACAGTAATCAAGTCGCGAAATAACTAGGGATAAGACCAGAGTGATAATAGAAGAGTGTGAAAAATAAGAGCGAACAGCCTTAATGCGGCGTAGATGAAAGAAGGAGGAGCGAACAACAGAAGAGATATGGTCGTGAAAAGAAAGAGATGAATCTAGGTAACACCCAGATAACGGAGGGTGGGGGTGGAAGGGATAGAATGGGGACCCATAACAGGAAACACTGAAGGGGAAGGACGACCGAAAGTGACCCAGAGAGCAGCAGATTTAGTGGGATTAACATGCATGAAATTTGACTCAAACCAGGATGTGATGGAGGAAAGACAGAGGTTAAGTGGAGCAAGATCAGGGGCAGAAGGGGATGTGTGATGAACCAGAAGAATGTCGTCAGCATCTTTCCCTCTTAACTAGTGGTTCTCAACCCAGTCCTCTGGGACCCCCACACCAGTCAGGTTTTCAGGATATCCACAATGAATATGCATGAGATAGATCTGCATGCACTGTATGCAGATCTATCTCATACATATTCATTATGGATACCTTGAAAACCTGACTGGCCTGGGGATCCCAGAGGACTGGGTTGAGAACCACTGCTCTAAACACACCTCCCTCTTCCTCCCTTCTCTATTTCTATGGATGATACTCTACTTCTCCCCGTTTCCTCAGCTCACAATTTTGGGGTCATCTTTGACTCTCTCTGCCACTTCTTTCTCTGTAACATCAGCAAAATGTGTCCCTTTCTTTCTACTCACACTACTAAGACCCATATCCACTCACTAGTCACTTCTGCCTTGGATTCTGTAACCTGCTCCTTGCTGATCTCCCTCTGAATCATCTCTCTCCTCTTCAATCTGTTCAAAACTCAGTTGCACAGCGTATCTTCCACCAGTGAAGCTACGCTCAAGTAACCCCGCTTCTCAAGTCACTTCACTGGCTCCCTATCTGTTTCCATGTCCAGTTCAAACTTCTCCTATAAGTGCACTCATTCTGCTGCTCCTCACTCCTTTCTTTACTTATCTCTCCCTACACTCTGCTCCTCTGGCAGATTTATTTATTTAATTAACCAGTTTTCTATACCGCCTTATCCTTCAATCAAAGCGGTTTACATTCTGTAGGTACTACAAACAGGTACTGGATATATTTCCTTGTCCCCAAAGGGCTCACAATCTATGTGTACCTGAGGCAACGGAGGGTTAAGTGGCTTGCCCAAGGCCACAAGGAGTGCCTATGGGACTAGAAACCCCAGTCTCTCTGGCCTGAGATTGCTGTCCCCAGGTGGGACTTGAACCCCCGATAGCTTCTATCTGTGCCCTTCTCTTCTACTGCCTGCTCCAAACTTTGATCCATCTACCTTGCTGTTCCGTATGCCTGGAAGAAAATATTCAGTCTGTACATCAAGTTTCATCTCTGGCCCTTTTCAAGTCCAGGCTGAAAAGTTGCCTCTTCAAGGCCACTTTTGGATCCTGATCTGCTTAGTCTCCTATGTTTGTCTTTACCATTCTCTTAGATATATCCCTGGAGCCCATGTTCCCTGTAAAATAGTTATTTCCAAGTTATAATGCCCTGTTCAATGTAATTTCAGTTTGTTCAATGTAAACCGCACTGATGCAGAATAGCGCGGTATATAAGAGAATGTAAATAAATAAATATCCTTGTCCCCAGCTGTTGTGTTGTTTATCTTGACTAGATTGTAAGCTCTGATGAGCCGGGACCGTCTTTTACATGTGTCTGTAGTGCGCTGAGTACGCCTTGTAATGCTATAAAAATTATCTGTAGTAGTAGTAGTACTCCCTATATGGAGAAGGAAGTCAAATGTCCATATTAAAACAGCATCCCTGAGATACAATTTGGTTGCAGAGGTTTTATGAATTTCCAGGGAATTGCCTTCACCTCTTTGAGTTCTTTCAGTATAAATACCACATTTTCTATTCTTAGCAGTTGTAGAGGAATTTGGTAGTGAAGCGTGGGGTGTGAAGGGCTTTTCTTTAAAACACAGGCCAGGCAGCAGTTCAGGGAAAACAAAATAAGTTTACTTCTGTCCCAGCTTATTAAACCTCCACAAGCTGGTTCTCCCGGCTCTTCCTCCAGCCCCGGTTAAAGTTCCTACTTCAGAACGTCTTTGTACGGCTTGTCTTGGAAGGACTTCCGTCTCCAAAGACCTCTCTCCAGTCTACAGCCTGCTGGGTTCTTAACCTCTCCATATGAGCCATACCCGCCCAACCCTTTACTCTGGACTGCAGACTCTCTTAAAGGGGACTGTAAATCATGCTGATTTTGAAATAGTGCGGTATAGAAAATCAAATAAATAAATAAATGGTCAGACCACAAGCAGCTGGGATACTTAATGGCATATGAGGAGCCTGATAAAGAGCATTCAGCGAGCTTGGTATATGATTTCCAGTTTAATCCCCACTTCTTCAGAGTAGGTCATAGGGTGCAGCACTTACCCCAAGAGTGTACAAATATAGTTATTTTCTTTCCCCGACTCTTTCCCTGCTGTCACTCAGTACAAACACTCTCTTTCCTAGAGGAAGGGTCTCTGTGGCGGGAAGGGAGTTTCCCTTCAAGGCTCAGGTGTAGACAGATGACCTTGTAAGCGTCAGGAAACAGCTTAAAACACATCTCTTCCTTAAGCACTTCCCAGGCCCAACATAACAGACCAAATATAATAGAAAATGAGAATGAACATTCTCACCTCATATCCACATACCCTACTCCCTCTCCATACCCACCTACCCTATTTCCAATCTCACATACCTAACCCTCTCCCTACCCAACTACCTTATCCCCAACCTCTTAAGTCAGTTAAATCTTTTTGTTATATTGTTACTGTTTAAAAGTTATAATTTACTATGTTTAATATTCAATTTCATAATGTTACATGTAAAGCCATATAGGCCACCTTGTTCCAATGTAAGCCTAGTAGATTAAGCGGTATATAAATAGTTAAATAAGTAAAGAAATAAATATTATGGGGTGCTCCAACTGAAGACTTGTGCAAAACATGTCTTGCTTTATTCTCCTTCCAGAGATGTGTACAGTAGTGACTGCAGGGCCGTACCGAGCCAGAATCATGCCCTGTGCGACTTGCACATTGGGCACGTGCCCCCCCTCCCCATACCTCCATCCAGCCGCCGCCTGCTCCTGCCCTGCTGCTGCCACTCTCTGTTTTCTCCATGGCGGCGCCAGCAGCAGGGCAACAGCAAGCAGTGCTGGATGAAGGTATGGGGGGGAGGCGGGGTCGGCGTGCACCCGATGTGCAAGTCGCAGCAGCAGCAGCAGCCTGATCCCTCCCTGCTCCGACGTCACGTCAGAACAGGATGGAATCAGGCCTTCAGAATGACCCGCAAAAAGGCTTAGGGGGTGCATTTCGGCTACCTGCTGTTGCCCTGCCACCGCTGAGAAAATAAAAAGTAGAAGTGGCGGGGCAACAGTAGGCAGCCGAAATGCACCCCCTAAGCCTTTACGCCCTGTGCGGCTGCACTGCTTGCACAGGGCTAGGTATGGTACTGATTGACTGAAAACTGTTTCAGTATATTCCTACAATATTTTGTCCCTTCATTTGTGTCTGTGATCCCTTTACACTTTTCCTCAAGTCTATTCGTTTGCTGATTTCCTAAGTGCTGGGTAAACCTACTCCCTTTACAAGGCCTTCTTCCCTCCATTATGAGATCTTCTTCCATAAACAGAGATTCTTCTACATGGGATTTTCACATTGTACATTCTCTTGTTTTTGTCAGTCTTGAGTTGGTACCTTCTCTCTCTGCTTTCTTCACTTCTTTCTCCCACTTCATGTCCATCATCTCCCCTCTCCCCCCACCCCATGTCCAGCATCTTTCCTCTCTCTATATCCCCCACCTCAAGTCAGGCATCTGCCCTCTGCCCCATCTAGTGTCCACCATCTGCCCTTCATCCTCTACCTTATGTTCATCTGCCTTCCATCCCTCTATGCCTCCTATCCCATTTCCAGCATCTTCTCTACATATCCCCATCTCATATCCAGCATTTGAACTCCTCCTCTATCATGTGTCTACCATCTGCCCCCCTCCCCACCCCCTCACTCCATGTCCAACACTTAAGTTCCACTACCATTCTGTCTACCATCTGTCCTTCACTTCTGCTCTGTGATCACCATCAGCTCTCCCACCTGAACAGTAGCCTAGTGGTTAGGGCAGCAGCCTGGAAACAGAAAGATCAGGATTCAAATCCCAGTAGTACTCCTTGTGACCTTGGGCAAGTCACTTAACCTTCCACTGCCTCAAGTACAAACTTAGATTATAAATCTGACAGGGAAATGCCTACAGCACCTGAATGTAACTCACCTTGCTATGAAAAGCATGCATTAGAGGAGGTTGCAACTGGCAGGGCCTTCCAAGTGCACAAAGGTCAGAAAGACCCCATGCTTTTGTTTTTTCTAAATGCTGGCAGTCCCTTGCAGCCGCTGTACACCCAGGAGAAGCAGCGACAGGGGAGAAACAGATGAGGCAGATGAGGTGGCCACTGCTGGCTTGTTTTGGGGGCACTTTTACCACTCCCAAAACTTTAATGCCTGAGGTATCCACCTCACCCTGTCTAATGGTAGAGTCGCCCCTACACCTATTGAAGGGTGGAAGAATTTGGGAGGCGGTGGCACAGCTGACAGCAGCATTTGAAAGCTGCTATCAGCATGGTGATGGACCTTTTAGTATTTGCATAGCCATGCTTTATACCTGCCATGTCCCAACCCCTCTGACTGAACGTTGCATTGGAGGAGGCGAGACTTGGCAGGCCTTAAGTATGGCCATGCAGGTACTCAAAGGTTTGTCTCTACACTGATTCATCCTCTGGCAGAGTGGATGATGGAGGTAGGGTGGCAGCAATGGCGGGGGGAGGGAGGGGGGAAAGAAGGAGATGCTGAACAGTGCAGGGGGGAGGGAAGAGAAGTGGACATGCAGGACTATGGAAGGGAATGAAAGGGGGAGAGATGCTGTACTACGGGGGGGGGGGGGATTGTAGGGAAAGAGGGATGCCCAACATCTGGGCAAGTGAGGAGAACGGAAAATATTGGATATGAGCATCTGTAAGTAATTGGAGGCGAGTTGCTGCTCGGAGGGGGGATAGGGAAGGGGAGATGCTGGACTATGGTGGGGGCGGGGGGGGGGGTGCATGGTTGAAGGTTCACCTAAAGCATAAGCCCTGCAAGGAAGTATTTTTTTTTCATGGAAAGGTTGGACAGTACATGGAATATCCTCTCATTAGATGCTGCAAGAGAAAAATAGAAACAGAACTTGATTGGAGCAATAGCCTAATGGGTAGAGCACTGGTTTAGAAACCAAATGATCAGGTTTCAATTCCTACTAGTATTCCTTGTGGCCTTAGGCAAGTCACGTAATCCTCTATTGCCTCAGAAGAATCCAAGTTATCAATGTCCCTGCTTACTGCACATTACCAAGTTTAAGGGGCTTGTTTACAAAGCCGTGGTAGTG
Organism: Ichthyophis bannanicus; assembly: GCA_033557465.1. Taxonomy (NCBI): domain Eukaryota; kingdom Metazoa; phylum Chordata; class Amphibia; order Gymnophiona; family Ichthyophiidae; genus Ichthyophis; species Ichthyophis bannanicus. Next base: position 1,665,919,656 of record CM066032.1, on the reverse strand, counting down.
GTTCGCGATCGCGATCGCAGCCGCGGCCCCATTGAAATCAATGGGGCCGCGGCTCCGATTACGATCGCAAACCGCTACCGCGGCTTTGTAAACAAGCCCCTAAGTTACAATGTAAACTGCTTTGACTAAAATGATATTAAGTGGTATAAAAAAACATAAATAAATAAAAGAAGGCATGAGACAAGCATAGAGGATCCTTAACAGTAAGAAATGATATACAAGAAAGTGGAGCTGGCCAGGGCAGGAGTGACTTGGGGTTGCCTTTGCCTCATCTGGGCTATGGTAACCCCATGGATGTGGTAAATGGAGTGGCAGTTTGGGGGTGGAACACCATAAGGAAAGGCCTGGTAAGTTCTGTTTTTTTCGGGTTTTTTTCTTTCTTTATCATTTTCATGAGGATTTGAAGTCTATTTTATTTCTTAAAATGAAACCAAATAAAATAATTCAGTACTTTGTCAACAGAGAAGGGTTAACATTACGAAAATATGAACCAAAACAAAGATTTTTATTATGTGCACACCTAGCAATATTTACTTTCAACTTCTCTGTTTCTATGATTATTGCCCATGCAAACTTATTTTTCTTATATGGTGAAACCCTTAGACTTGTTACCTGGAAGAATAAATTTTAAGATTCATTTCATTAATGTTTTTCTCCAACTTGGTGTCTATAGGAAAACAACTTGATAAATCAGGCCTGCAGTGTAAAGTGTTTTTCTGCCTGAGAATGTATAGCTCTATATTTAGTACAGCACATCTTTGGGGATCATTAGAAACTCACAGACTATGAGTCAGGGAAGCTGAATGGTCTCTTAAAGCCAATATTTCATAGCATGCTGAAAACCTGTTTGGCATTAGGTCATGGAACATTGAACTAGTGCAGCCCTTCAGATCAGCAGAGCAACATTCCTTTCTTTTAATTAAATAATGGCTCTTAATGTTACTTACTGATAATTGCCTGAAATCTGAGTTCAACATCTTTAGCTGAAGAGCAATTACCTGTCTTGTGTATCATAATCTGTTTATGCTCCACGATGAGTTCTGTTTGCATGATGTGATGATGTAGGTTAACAGTAACTGGCGGTCTGATGAATTCATCTCAGCACATTTTGCAGGGTCCGGTGGTCATAAAATACAATAGCTTCTAGCTGGGTCCCAGAAAGCCCTCTGTTCAGAAAAGTGGATTTGTGGAGCTAGAGGACATGTTTATTTATTTTTATAGGTCCCAAGAGCACAGGGGGATGAGTCTTCTCCAAGGCCTTCACTCTGTGGCTATTCTTCACCTCAGGCCGCCACCTCAGAAGAGGGTGATTTTGAAATAAGTCCACAGCACAGAGTAATGTATTACTGAAATTCCAGCTTTACTTTGGAACTTTAGGGAAAAACAGATTGGTACAGCACCTTCTCAGAAGACACTTCAGAAGGTATTTACGGTCAGATGATCGGCTCCTTTCCTTTTACTCTTGCACATTCTCCAGTCGCATCCTACTTACGATTTTTGGTATGATGCCCCTGGATGCTTGGGTCCCACACATGCTCTACTATTCTCTTCTACTCTTAGTAGTTCTCCTCCCATTCTGGCACTGATGATCAGAATGATCCATGTTCAGAAGCCATGTTTATACTACTACTACTACTAAATATTTGTATAGCACTACAAGGTGTATGCAGCACTGTAATACAGGAGACATCAGAGCTTACAATCTAATCAAGACAAAACATAGCTTTGTAGCACATGTAACAGGCTTCCTCAGCCCTTTTACCTCTGCAGTCAAGAAGGGTACCTCCCCTCACAGGATCTGCAACTCTTTCCTCGATCACAGCTCATTCTACTTCTTGGAAGACAGCAAGTCTGGAACCCTTCAGCTCCTCTCCCTGTTTCCCTGAGGCCTGGATGATGTCCATGACCTTGCCTTAACAAATGGACTTCATGATTGCTGGCAGACAAGTATTAGAATACCCTTTTCCTTCCTAGAGTTCTCTCATTTTCCTTTGTCTTGAGACCTGGGCCCTACCTTAACAAACTTTAGGGTTGCTTGCTACTGGCTGGCAGAAGAGAGAGCATGAAAGACCACTTCCTTCCAAGTCTGGGGTCTAAAATAAGCTAGGGAACCCACCTACCTTCTCCCTTGAATACATCCCACTTGGCTACTGTGATAAGGAAGCTTATCATAGCTCAGGAAGGGGCTATAGAAAAGGTGAAGTGTCTCTGAACAAGCAACCTATCAGTGCTGGTAGAAATGAGAAAACAGAATTTTGCCATAAAAGACTACCAGTCCCAGAATGCACCAGGTTTCCAACAGCCATGAGAGGAGCTGAAGTGAGAAAACGTGTGTTCAATCAAAAGGGCTATGAGGTAATCCCCAAGCACTCATTGCAAAGGGCAGGGCTTGATTCAGCACAGCTGTGCTGTGCTAGGATGGAACACTCATCTCAAAGGGCAAGGCCTGATTCAGCACAGCTGCGCTGTGTTAGGGAGGAACACTCATCTAAGCAGAATAAGAGTAGAGTTCTTTCTACAGATGACGATCTTCATGATCACCTTGGATATCCAGAGAATGATCATCAGTTTCATCTGAAGGATCATCAGAAGCAGAAGCCAAACCGGACGGACAGAGAGGGAAAGAGACCCTTTGGAAGAAGGAAGAGAAAAGCCTTTGAGAGGTCTAGAAGAGTCCAAAGCAGTACGTATACTGGGAGGTATTCCAAGGGCCAGCATACACCATTGGACTGGGGAAAGCCAGAGGAATGGTGCTGCAGAGCTAGGAATCACCAGAGGCTACCTGTGAGGGAGACGGCTGCACGTGGAAGGGACCCTAAGACCTGTGCCAGAAGGTATGTGAAGAGAGATCCAGTGTCCAGGGATCTGGATTGGAAGGCTGGACATAAGAACTGGACTACATACTGGCCAGGCTATATAGAGAGGAACTCTAACAGCAATGGAAGCTCAGGTATGAACACTGATCTATGCCCTAGCTATAACCTTGAAAGAAAGCAGGGAAACAAGTATTCTCCTGAAAATGCTCCATTGAGAGATTCATCTGTGCCAATCCATGATATTGAACCCATGCTTGTTGAACAAGGGGGAATAATAGCAGATTAAGATTCTGTTTACATGGACTGTTCTCCGTCTAAACTCCTTTGGTAACTTTCTGTTATAAAGTACAGCAACCATCACAAAGAAATACAAATTTGTTCTTTAATCTACTCAGAAAAGCTCCTGAAGCAGGATTTGACCCACACAGTAGAAAGCAAGCCAGCTAAGGGGTTTCAGCTGGATAACTGCTAGCAATTAAGCCTTACCTAATTGCTTGTGAGCTAGGAGAGAATCACTTCTGTATCTATGTGGGAAGTAATCAGAAGTTAACCTGAAAAGAACAGTTTGTTTCTTGCTTTGTGGCTTTTCATTTGTTGTTTTCCTGATTTTGACTTTGTTTTTCCAAGTTAACACTGAAAGCAAGTAACCTAATTTATGTGCTACCAAGCATATCTGTGTTGGGAGAAATAACCCCATAAATAAATATCTTATTGGCTTTACCCAAGAGCACAACTAAATTATTGTCAGCAGCTGTGTCTGGTGTGAATGAACCACATTGCCCACAATACCTTGCAAATCATATAGATATATGCACTTGACAAGACTGTGAAGATTCTCACCCAGGCAGCCGTCTGACACTACTTGATTAGAAAAATCCCTGGTATTTCCTTCTATGCAACCCAGAGGGCAGTTCCACCCTGCATGGACATGAAAAGAGGATCAGCACATCAAATGAAAGGGCTGTTTGTGACACCCAGATCACATGTCGATGAGCAATGGTAAGGTGGGGAGTTTACATTCTCTTAAAGCATATGGAAATGGACTTTAAGATCTAAGCATGTATGCCCTGGAGGAAAGGTGAGTAGGGAGATATGACAAAGACATTTCAATACTTTCAAGATATTAATGCACAAGAAGTGGCTCACTTTCAAAGGAAAGAAGGCTCTGGAATGAGAGACCATGGAATGAAGATAAAAAGGGGTAGACTGAGTAACCTTATGAAATATTTCTTTACAGTAAGGGTGGTAGATGCATAGAACAGCCTTTTTAGCAGAGATGACAGAGATGAGAGCAGTGTCTCAATTCATGAATGCATAGGACAAGCATAGTGGATCTCTGTGGGCTCTTGTGTAGAGCTGAGTGGTTGGTGTAGATGAGCAGACCACATAGACAAGTGGGTCTTTATCTACCACCATTTCCCATATTTCTATGTAGAGGAAACGTCAAGAACCGATTGAGTGATGTTTCTTTAAAGTGTGTGTATGTATGTGTTCATAAAGACAGTTATGCATACTCCCCTAAAATTCTAGAATGCTATTCTTGGTTGAACTACTATAACAATGAAAGAATGAAGCAGTTTACAGCAGCTTGTAGAGAGTGTGGCCAAAATGGCAGTGACAGAAGAGAGGGGAAGAAGATAATAATTAAAGCCGTGGCAGCAGATATAATATTGCCAATAAAAGTTCAAACTAATACATAACATCCCAGATGCTCTAGTCATTATAAGAATTCTGAAATCATTTTTCTATTAAGAGTTACGATTTTGTTTTTTCATTTGTTCAATTTTAAAACCTTCAGTGGGAGATTTAAGTTAGTAGTAATGATCTCCAGGTTTCACAGTTAACTGTGACTTGCCAGTCATTACTACATTGTTAAAATGACCAGATGTGAATCCCAATTTCGCATAAGACTTATAGCAATTGGGATCTTCAGGAAGGAATGTTCACAATTCCCTGATGAATGTGGAACCTTTTGTAAAAGACATACAAGGATATTGGGAAACATATGTGTGTTTGCCGGTATTTCCAGCTACAACAGCTATTTTGCAAAAACACACACATTCAAAATAGAGCAGCATCACTCACATTTTTACACATGTAAGTGCCGGCAAACAGATGTGTAAGTGTCAAGCTCACAACATAGACATGTATTTGCCAAAATGTATATATGTGTAAGGGCTGGAATTTAGAAAACTACAGTACAAGAGGAGGCCAAATAAGGAGTCTGCTTAAAGATCCTTTTTTTAAAAAATTTTGAAGGGATGCTAGATACACATAGGTAGGCACAAAGTTCCATCAATCACTTGTGAAGACTCCAGGTTCAAATGAGCAGACAACTGCTAAGACTCCCTTGGAGCAGGTGTAAATTCTGATGGGAACATTTTTAAAAATATATGCATATTCTCACAAACAGGAAGTACACATATATTTTCGGACCACCCAAACCATGACCAGAACATGCCCCCTCCAAATCTATGCATCCCATGGCTTGAACACATGTAAATAGTGGCACTATAAAATCGGCACTTACACACGTAGTATATTTAGATATGTCAACACTTCTATTTACATGTGTAAATGCCACACAAGCCTTCTAAGAAGTACCTCCTTAGGCTTATAGGGCCTGATTATCAGTTGGGCAGGGCTAAGCGCCGTAGCCGCATAGCCCTGCCCGCGACCTCTTAACCCCGGATTTTCAGTTCTGCCGCGACGGAAGTGAACATCCGGATTCACAACACAGTTGGAAAGCCGCCGAGCCTAACCGGGCAGCATCCAAAATCGCTGCTACTTGATTAACGCCATTCCCCGCCTTTGCTCTGCCTCAGAACACCCCCGACACACCCCGGTGCTAATCAGATAGCATCGGGGGTGCATAGGGGACTTAATTGGGGATTTTCAAAGGCACTAGTTGTGTAGGTGCCTTTGAAAATCCCCTATTAAGGCATTTAGACGGTTAACATGGGCTGTTAATCATGTAAATGTCTTTAAAAATTGGGCCCATAAAGAATAACTTTATTCCTGACTGACAACTAAAGGAGGAATCAGATTTTGGACAAAATACTCACTCTTTAATGTATTGTCAATTGTAAAAAAAAAAAAATCAGAAGAAAAAATCTATAAATTACGAAAAAAATAAAAAAGTAAGGAATGTGAAAACAAGTGAGCAAGTAACATGGGTTGCCACAGACAGTAATCAGAACTAGATTGCAAATATATTAGACTAAAGGACTTATACAGGCCAGATTTTCAACAAGGTACCCTTCAGTAAAGGTGTCCAAATCATGAATTATGTGCCACCTTACCCAGGCAGGCCACGAAAATGGCCACACAGGTGCAGATATCTAACCTCTCCTCCCTTTTCCCTGACAGCCGGTTCGAGAGAGGAGCCATCCAGCTCCAGTGCATCATGGGCACAGTTCCCAGGGGGCGATCTGGTGCAGGTGCATCTGTCCCAAACTGCATCCCTGTCTGGCAATGCTGAGGAGGAGGAGACCAGAGTCTCAGCAATGGAGGACAGCTCCACTGAAGGGCAGAGCAGTGAGGGGTCCATGATGCAGCAGCAGGAAGGAGAGTCTGAGGAGGGCGAGGGCTCAGAGGGCAAGGGGTAGGAAGGGGAGTCTGAGGGGGAGGGGGGCTCAGAGGGTGAGGGGCAGAAAGGGGAGTCTGAGGGTGAAGGTGGTTCAGAGGGGGAGGGGGCAGGAAAAGGAGGGGGAGGGGGCAGGAAAAGGAGGGGGAGGGTGGCTCAGAGGGTGATGAGCAGGAAGGAGAGGCTGAGGGTGGGGGGTATGCAGCCACCACCCACCAAGCACTGCAGGTATGGCAGTGTGATGCTACCAGGGACCAGCAGGGAGACCAGGGGAGGAACAGCAGACCCTGGCTGACCCCTGTCCCCTACAGCCATACCTGGACTGCCTATCTCAGGGGGCCATGGGGCATCCTCTGGGCACAGACAGGAGCAAGCATGATGTGCCCCAGACCTATGGGCAGCACTCCATGTCCATGGGCCCCCACATCCCCCAGCCCTCCTGCAAACACCATAGCAGACCCACACCAGGCACCTCTGTGCCACCGCCGAGCAGGCAATATGCAGACTGGACCCTGGTCACTGATGGCAGAGATATGTTTCCTCAGGAAGGACATGCAAATACTGATCCAGGCATTTTCAATCATCCACAAGCAGTAAATGAATTTGTCATAAATCAACATGCCACAGCATCCTTACAAGCTGATTCCTTTTTTAACTGCACATGTTTTATAAGAAAGATTGAAACTTCATAAGAGGTTTATCTACTGTATGTTAAATGCTCCTACATATTAACTTATCGTGAATACAATCTGTCTTCATTAATACAAACAGAACTGCATTGAATAATTAGAATTAAGTTTGCTAGTTGTTTTCCGTAGTTAACAAACTAGAACGTCTTTAGGAAAAAGATACATATTTGATCAGAAAAAGATGTGCTCTTCCACATATTAACAAAGCAAATCCACAGGGTGTGGTGATTATGAAACAACCGCCCTGAGGAATTGGATGACATCTGCTAAACCTGGTTCTTCATAATGCTGCAAGAGTCTTATTTACAAAGGTCACCACACCCTCTGCTGGGATTCACTGCCCTAGTGTGTAACAAAGAGGTAAACAGACAGGTTCTGTATGTATCAATAGCATGCTTATTGTTACATTTCTCTAAATAATTTTAAGGCATGTTTCACTTCAGCATAGCGCCCATTGTCAAGGGTTCAAATGGGCAAAAGCAAGGCCAGCATTACCAGTAGGTGAACAAGGCAGTTGCCTAGGGCGCCCACCCTCTGATGGCGCCCATTGCTGCTGCTGCCACCCCTCTTCGGAGTCTGCAGTGGCGGTAATAGCCCTCAAACCATGATGCAGCGCTTACTAACACTCCACTGCTGCATCGTGGTTTCCTCCTTTTCACAATGTGCCTTTTCCATCCCCCTCCAAAACCAGAAGAAGCATTGTAGGGGGGTGGAAACATCACACTGTGAACAGAAAGAAGCTGTGACACAGTGCCGGAGTGTTAGAAAGTGCTGTGTCACGGGTTGGGGGCTATTGCTGCTGTTGCAGGCGCCAGAGAGGGGCGGCAGCAGCAATAATGGGGGTGAGGGGTGCACAGGGGGTTGCAGGATGGAGGACCCACCAGGGCATCTCCAATCAGCCGTGGGCAGATGTTTTGTCTGTCCATATGCATGCTTGTTTGCCCGAGCAAACATGCCTATACTTCCCCAAACCATGATTGCGGTGAAGATTGCTTTTCTCTGCCTACGGGGACCCCATCTCCCGCAGGCAGAAGAGCAAAGGAGGGATGTGATTGCAATAGTCAGCACTGGGACCAACTATATGCCAGTAAGAAAGGTTAGAATCAGGGAGTGAGGGATGGAGGGAAGGGAGGGGAGATTTAAAGGGGCAGAGAACTTTGGAAGAGAATGGTGGTGAGGGAATGGAGGGTCGGGGTTGAGAATGCAAGAGAAGAGGAAGAAGGAGAAAACTCCGGGAAGGGAAACAGAGTGGGGGATGATAGCCGGAGAGAGCTTGGGAGGGGTAGAGTAGAGTCCAAGGGGTTGGTGGTTGAAGATATGAATGCATGGGGACAAAACAGCACAATGTGTATATGACAAAAGGCGCATCTCCCCTCAGGAACACACACACACAGGCGCCTTACCTCTGCATCACATACACACCACCTCTGCACCACACACACACACCACCTCTGCACCACACACACACCACCTCTGCACCATTCATGCACATGGGCAGCTCACTTTGGGCACCACTCACCATCTGAAGAAATAACTGGTGTTATCTATATATTTCTGTCTAAAGATGGCTCATTCAGCCCCTGCTATCATAACAAGCCACACTTTATCACATCTCTTCAACCTCTTACCCTCCCAGCCATGTATGAGTTTGCAAATGGAGACAGCAGAAACGTGCCATTGTGTCACACTATGAAGCATCAATGCTCAGCCTAGTGACATTGGGGAGAGGGCAGACAGGAAAGGGAGGGAGGAGTGGCCTAGTGGTTGGGGCACTTTGCCTGAGGGAAGAGGGTTCAAATCCTGCTGGAGGACAGCAACCTTGGGCCAACAGGACTGGGGTTTTTAGTCCCACGGGCACTCTTTGGGTAAGCCACTTAACCCTCTATTGCCTCAGGTACAAAATCTAGATTGGGAGCCCTTCAGGGACAAGGGAAATGTATACCTTACTTGAATGTACACTGGTGACAAGCAGTATATAAGCATTGCTAAATAAATACAAGTGTGATTATATGAACATTTGTAAAGCATAGTTACTCACCTGTAACAGGTGATCTCAGGGAATAGCAGGAATTTAGTCTTCACAAATGGGTATCATCGGTACCAATGGAGCCTGTGTGGGAACGCTCCCCAGCGTCCAATTAGAAAGTTTTTGGGAGCATCCCACAGTGCCTGCGTGCTGCCTTCCCGCCTTTCCCAACTGCCTCTCTCCACTTGAGTTTTAAAGCTGAGACAAAGAGAGAGAGAGAGGGAAAGAAAAGAAAAGAGAGATACAACTCCTAGGGGAGGTGGGTGGGTTATGAAGACTAAATCTCAGCCCTATTATTCAATATTTATATGCAGCCCATCTGCAACCTTATCCGGTCCTTTAACATCAACTGCCTAGTATATGCTGATGATGTCCTAATGTTCACCCCAATAGACACAGATCATCCAAACCTTGATCAGCTCTCCTCTTGTTTCAACGCTGTCATAGACTGGCTACACAACCAAATGCTCAGGATAAACCTAAAAAAGACAGAAGTCTTATTCATTGGAAGAGACCAGTCATTCACTCCCCCCTCATCAATCAAGGTGAACAACGCAGAACTCATCACCAAGACAACAATCAAATAATTAGGAGTAACACTTGATCAGCAATTGGACTTGAATGCTCATACAGACAATACCATCAGGACAATCTACCATAAACTACGGACACTAAGCCTCATAAAGAACACTCTTGAACCAAATGAATTCAGAACAGTCTTCCAGGCCATAATCATGCCCCACTTCGATTAAGCCAATTCCATCCTACTTGGCCTCCCAAAGAGCTCAATAAACCCCTTGCATCTGGCGATGAACACCGCAGCTAGAACCCTCTATGGAGCGTCCCGCAGAGACCATATCACCACCATTCTGAAGAGCCTTCACTGGCTCCCCGTCCAATACAGGATCACATTTAAGATCCTAACCATGACCTTCAAAGCAATCAAATGTAACACCGCAACTACCCTGTCAGATCTGATTCAACTTACTCCAAACAACAGATTAAGAAGAACCACGTCCTGCAATACCATCCTCCTTCCAAAAGCCATCACGAAATGCAACGAATCCACTAGAAAGCGTGCCTTTGCCCTGTTTGCCCCTTCATGCTGGAACTCCTCCCAACATAAATCCGGACCATAAACAAACTCCCCCAGTTCAGAAAAGCCCTCAAACAGCACATATTTATACAACACTTTGGTAACTCCGACAGCATCACCTAGACAGTATCACATGACCCTATAGCCTATCAATTCAACGCTGCCTAACCAATCCCCAATGATAACTCTCCACCTCATCCAACTATCCCCTTTAGGGCCTGTATCATAAACTCAGATATGATGCAATCCCCTTTTGTATATAATGTGCAAAGTTCTCCTGTTATCCTTGTTTAAATCTCCCTATTGTATATTATGTATAAAGTTCACCTGTTATCCATGTTTAAATTCCCTGTTCTATGTAAGTTCAATGTACGGCTGTTCCTCATTGTTCAAACCTGTTCCTTGTAAACCGCGCTGATGCCGAATAGTGCGGTATAGAAAAGCGTTAAATAAATAAATAAATAAATTCCTGCTGTTCCCGGAGATCACCTGTTACAGGTGAGTAACTATGCTATCTCCAGGAACAAGCAGGAATGTAGTCTTCACATATGGGGACTCCCTAGCTACAGATGCCAGGGAGAGACCCCAGAAGCTGTGTGCCCCTGTGAAAGGGCTCCACTTCCCCCCATGGATCTCTGGCATCCTACCAGGGAAAGGTCGGTAGGAGTTGATTAAGTATGGAACAGGTGCTGTAGATCAGCCTGACCAAACAAGGCATCCCGGTGGGAGTCCTTGTCTAAGCAGTAATGGGCTGTGAAGGTATGAACCAAGGACCAAGTAGCTGCTCGACAGATGTCGTCAACAGACATAGAGTGTAGATGAGCCATTGAGGCTGCCATGGCTCTCACATTGTGAGCTGTGACATGGCCTTCCAGAGAAAGATTCTTACTCTGATAGGCAAAATAAATACACTGTGCAATCCAGTTGGACAATGTTCTCTTGGAAACTGGAAGTCCCAAATGAGAAGGATCGAAAGCAACAAAGACCTTCTATGTTGCTGTGTCCTCTGTAAGTAAAAGGCAAGTGCTCTTTTACAGTCCAAAGTATGAAGATTCCTTTCTGCATTTGAAGCATGAGGCCTTGGAAAAAATACAGGCAGGTAAACCGCCTGGTTTAAATGAAAAGGTGAGAGCACCTTTGGCATAAAGTGTGGATGAGTCCTAAGGACTACCTTATCATGATGGAACCTCGTGTAAGGAGGATCAGCAACTAATGCTTGCAATTCACTGATGCGACATGCTGATGTGATTGCAATGCGAAAGATAACCTTCCAGGAAAGGAATTTCAAGGAGGTAGTAGCTAAAGTTTCAAAAGGCGGCTTCATGAGCTGCCCAAGAACCAGATTCAGGTCCCATGCCACTGGAGGTGGCCTAATGGGAGGCTTAGTTAGAAGAAGGCCCCTCATAAATCTCGCTATGAGAGGATGAGAGGAAATAGGTTGTCCATTTAAAGGCTTTAAAGAAGCTGAAATAGCACTTAAATGGACTCTTACTGAGTTAGTCTTAAGTCCTGCATTAGATAAATGAAGGAGATACTCCAGTAATGATTCCATAGATATCGCAGAGGGGTGAAGACCCTTTTACGTACACCATATGGAAAACCTTTTCCACTTGAAAGCATAAGAGCGTCTTGTGGAAGGTTTCCTGAAAGCATAAAGGACATCCCTTACTTGTTGAGAAAGGTTAAGACCATGAAGGTCTAGGCTCTCAGCAACCAGGCCCTGAGATGCAGAGAGTGGGGATTGGGATGCCACAACATCCCATCCTTCTGAGACAGAAGATCTGGAGCAGATCCTAACTCCAGAGATGAAGCTTGAGAGAGATGAAGGAGCAGAGGGTACCACACCTGCCATAGCCAATGTGGAGCTATGAGAATCATATGACCCTTGTCTCTCTGAAGCTTGAATAGGGTCTTGGGAATTAGGGGAATGGTTGGAAAGGCATATAGGAAGTCCTGACCCCAATGGAGGAGGAAAGCATCCCTGGCCTGAGAACCCTGAGCAGGAATTCTGGAACAGAACCGGGGAAGTTTGGCATTCAACAGACTTGCAAAGAGGTCTATGTCTGGAGTTCCCCAAATTTGAAAACTTTTTGCTACCTGGTCTGCATGGAGAGACCATTCGTGTGGAAGCAGAACTCGACTGAGTCTCTCTGCCCAAGAGTTTTGAATGCCTGGCAGATACACCGCCAGGAGATGAATTTGATGCTCTCTGGCGAGGGCCCATAGTCGCAAAGCTTCATGGCAAAGCAACAGAGAGCCTGTTCCTCCCTGCTTGTTCAGATAGAACATAGCTACTTGATTGTCCATCTGAATTAGGACTGTCTTGTAGCTGAGCTGGGTTTGGAACACTCGAAGAGCAAGGAAGATTGCTCTGAGTTCTAGGAGAATGATATGTAAGTGGGTCTCCTGTGGAGTCCAGGTGCCTTGGGTTGAGAGATCTTGCAGATGATCTCCCCAACCCACTTGTGAGGCGTCTGTTGTTAGAGTGCCTTGGGGTAGGGCTTGCTGGAAAGGGGACCCCACCAACAGGTTTTGGGTTGACTGCCACCATTGTAGAGACAAAATAAGGTGACTTGTGTTTGCTATTTTGTCTGATAGGTAGCCTAATGCTTGAGTCCACTGAGTGGATAGAGTCCATTGGGCTGCTCTCATATGGAGGCGAGCATAGGGAACCACGTGCACGGTAGATGCCATGTGGCCTAGTAGTTGTAACATTTCCCGAGCAGTGAGATGAGTTCTTAACACTGCCTGAGAGGCTAACTGCACAATGCGAAGGCAGCGGGCCTGTGGAAGATAAACTCTAGAGATTGAGTGGGAGTTAGGCTGGATTTTGGGATGTTTATGACCAGGCCCAAATACTGAAGGATATGCATGCATTGTGCAAGATAGGGAAATTCTGGCCTCTGACTCTGATGGGGCTCGAATGAGCCAGCCGTCTAAGTAGGGGAAGACGAATATTCCTAGAGTGCGAAGAAATGCTGCCACTACAGCCATGCATTTCGTAAACACCCTTGGTGCTGAGGCCTGGCCAAAAGGAAGCACCCTCTATTGGTAGTGCTTTCCTTGGAACAGGAAGCGAAGGAACTTTCGGTGAGTTGGATGGATGAGAACATGAGTGTACGCATCCTTGAGATCTAGAGAACAAAGCCAATCCTGACTCTGAAGGTATGGCAGCAGAGTTCCTAGAGAAATCATCTTGAATTTCTCTTTGAAAAGGAATTTGTTCAGTTCTCTGAGGTCTAAAATGGGTCTGTGTCCCCCTGTTTTCTTTGGAATAAGGAAATAAGGGGAGTAAAACCCTGTACCCTTTTGGGAAATGGGTATGTCTTCTATTGCCCCCTGGGCAAGAAGTAAACTGACCTCTTGACTCAACTGAGTGTTGGGAGAAGCCTGAGAATTGAACTGTCTTACCACTGTAGGAGGGGGCATGTTGAAGAAATGAAGCTTGTACCCCTCTCTTACAATGGAAAGAGTCCATTCTTCTGCTGTTATCTGCCCCCATCTGGGGGCAAAATGACACAACCTTCCTGGGATGGTGGAAGGCTCTGGCCCGTTCAGGGCCAGGAAGGCCAAGTTCTCTAGATTGGAGTCAAAGCCCCTGTGGAGGCTGAGACTGCTGGGCCGGTAGAGGCTTAGCAGTCTTTGATTTCCTTTGCTTTGGGGGCTGCTGTCCCTTTCGTGCGGACTGACCTGCAGAATGCACCTGCTGGGTATAGGAGGGATAAACCCTCTTCTTTTTAGAGAAGAATGGTTTCTTGTAGGATTTTCTCCTTGCAGGATCAGCTATAGCCTTGGATAGTCTATCCAAAGTGGTGTTATCAGCATCCAGCTCATAAGCTTTCTCTTGCCAGTTCTTGCCAAAGAGATTTTCGCCTGTACAAGGGATATTCCCCAGTTTGTCCTGTACCCAGAGTTCTAAGTCAGATGCCTGGAGCCAGGCAATCCTACGAGCACCTATGGCAATGGCAGAGGTTCTGCTTATGCACTCAAAGCAGTCAAAAGCTGCACGATTAACAAACTTGGAAACATCCTGGGCATGTTTGACAAGTGTAAAATAATCCTGTCTCTTATCATCGGGAAGGAGAGGGCTCATAAGCTCGAGATCTCCTGTAACCTCCTTAAGGAACATTCCCATGTATAAGATGCAGGAACTAATCCTGGCAGAAAGCATAGAGGCCTGGAATGTTCGATGCCCAAAGGCATCAAGAGTCTACATTCACGTCCTAGAGGATTAGATGCATGTCTCTTTGCACTCTTGATCCTTCTCATAGCTGACTCCACCACTATGGAGTGGTGTGGCAACTGAGTTTTTTGACATCCAGGACAAGGAGGTACTCGATACATGATATCCAGCCTATGGGAATGGGGAGAGGTGGTAAGAGGTGTTTCCCACATTCTTAACATGAGATCATGCAAGATCTCATGAATAGGCAAAGTAGCCGCTTCCTTGGGAGCTTTAGGATACTGTAAAATCTCCAACTCCTTTGCTCTTGGCTCTGTTTCAGGAGCCTCTGTGATGGAAAGACCCCTAGCCACCTCTCTGATGAAATCCTGAAAGGATATATCCTCTGGAGGAGACATCCTACGCTTAGGAGAAGAAGGCTCCTCAGAGGGAAGTACTCCGGCATTGACAGAGCTGTCAGAGTCCTCAGAGTCATCGGAGGATTCAAAATATCTTCTGTCTGGGTGCTCTTGTAAAGCACGATACCGGTACCGATCGAATTCGGTACCGGAAGGGTCCGGTACTGGTCTGTCGATACTGGAGAAAATAGCATGACTCGGTGTTGGTAGCATACTCGCCGATGTCGATGCTGTTAGTACCGGTACCTATATCGGTGCCGGAGCTGGTGTCGATACCGGTTGAACTGTCTGAAGCGGCCCCAAAGGCACCGATGCCGCAAGGAGAGCCACCAGACTGTGCTCAATAGCCAGGAATCTCTGGTCAATTGACGCTGCCAATGCCTGGGTGTCGGTACCGGACGAAGCGGCCGGTACCCCAGAGCATGGCACCAGTAGTTCTGCCGAGGTTGAGGCCTCGAGACCATCCTGGAGCCCCAATAGTGCTTTGGAAGCCGAAGCCTCCCGCCGGGGCAATTTTGCCGGTACAAGTCCCTCAAAGGCAACGCCAGAGGCATCTCGATGCTTGGAAGGACATCTACCCTTTGAGGACTGGCCAGATTTATGTTTGGTTGCCTGAGATCCATGGGAGGAAGATGAAGCCCTGGAAGACGTTGATGCTACAGATGCTGCATTGGAAGGAAAAAGGGTGCTAAGCTTAGCAGCTCGGTTCTGCCGACCCCTCTTTGACATCATCCCACAGGCAGCACACTCCGAAATGGAGTGGTCAGGACGTAAACATTTGAGGCACTACTCGTGAGTGTCAGTGACGGAGATGGTACCGCCACACTTGGAACACCTTTTAAAACCCAAAGCGGGTTTTTCCATGTTGAGGAAAAATTGGGCCTAGTGCCCAAAATGGCGCGTGGCACCTGAGAGAAAAAAGACTGGAAAATCCAGATAAAAGATTAGAATTTTTTTTTTTTTTTTTTAGAAATAAAGAAAGAACCGGCGGTAGCGGTATAGCGTCGAGGAAGGCAGACGCTACCACAAAAAAGAATGAAAAATATGGGATAATTTCTGCGGTGACAGGAAAAACGACTTGCTGGCTCTGTGGAAAACGAAGAACTGGAGAGAGGCAGTTGGGAAAGGCGGGAAGGCAGCATGCAGGCGCTGTGGGATGCTCCCAAAAGCTTTCTGATTGGAAGCTGGGAAGCGTTCCCGCGCAGGCTCCATCGGTACCGACGATACCCATTTGTGAAGACTACATAACTGTTTGTTCCTGGAGATCAGAGGAGACATGACAGTGTGGTATAAAAGATGTATATAAGATAAAACAATGTAACATAGTTCCAAGAGACAGTTCAGTGTAATATAGTTGCTCACATCTTAACAATGTATTATAGTTTGTACCATCTGTTATAGTAACTTATTCAATGTAATATAACAATATATTAGTCATTCTGTTTCATGCAAAATGTTGAGTTAATTGTAAACCTCTTTCATAACTCTGAAAGGTGGTATAAAAGAATCGTTAAATAAATAAATATATAAGGATGACTTTAAAAATGGAAGAAAGTCAACTATGCTTTGATCCAAAAAATGCAACACTGAATGCCTTTGAGATTCAGAAAACCAAGGGCCAATACCTTTGTGGAGGCAAAGAACTAGCAGTCATCAAACATGGAAGAAACCTATGGGTCAACACCTCTAATATCTCAATGTAGCCAGTGAGTTTGGCAAAGGTGTTTGGAATGCTAATAGTATACTTTGGTGCCTACTGAAAGGTATCAAGAGGTGAGACCTCATCTAGAGAACTGTGTTCAGTTCTGTAGACCACATCTATCAGAGGACACTGACACTTCAAAGAAGGGCAACCAAAATGATGCATAGCCTGGATGGCGGGTGCTTGATCATGCCACCTCGATGGGAAAGCCCCTATGAATATTCACATCATGGGTCTGAGACATACAGTACACTACTTCTTTCTTCCGCTCTCCCCCCACTCTTCTCCTCTTCCACTTTTAACTGTCTTCTGGCATTTCCAATTTCTCTTTCCTATCGATTTATGGTGTTCCTTTCCTCTATTTGTACTTATATTTGTAAACTGCTTTGTCTTTTTACAGAAAAGCAGTATATAAAGTCCTAAATAAACATAAACTACAAGTAATACACAGAAGAGGAACTAAAGATACTATGGGCCCAATTCTGGGATGCAGGTTGCCACAAACCATCCAGGCCGAACTCCCCCTCTGGCTCTCCCCGTACATCTTGAGCAGCAGGACAGGGAGAGCCGGCGGTGGGGCGGGAGGGGGCAGAATCTGGGCAGACCAGTCCAGCAGGATGTACAGGGCCGATTCAGGTCACGGCCCTGTACGTCCTGCCAGGTCAACTGGGACGTGCTGCTTATTCCACTTCAAAGGTAAAATAAGCAGCATCGACCCGGCGATCGGGCCCGGGGATCCTCCCCGGGGTGAGGATCAGGTGCGGGGGAGTCCCTACTGCCCGATCCAGGTCCCAGCAGGTCAGCGCTGGGTCGAGTGGTGGGAATGAGGGAGGCCTAAGCCATGGGAGTTGGGGGTGCCTGCAGGGAGGATTCAGGGACATGCCAGGCCATCCATGGGCCTGAATCTGTGCACCATGGGAACGTCTAATTCCCTGGGTCCAGAAATGAGTCCAAACGGGACCGTCTTCATCGGGGACATCCGGACAGCCCAGACGTACCCTCTATGAGAATCTGTATGTTCTATAATAAAGAAGGGGAAGAGGAGATACAGTCCAAGGCATATGTCTGTTAAGCCGGGCTAATGGTTAACACGAGCTATCGGCAGTTAGGTCTCATGTTATTCAAAGGAACCTAGTTGCAGGTAGCCTGGGTTAATTGTTAGCCTGGCTTAGTAGACATACAGTACCCCCAAATGTTCAAATATCAAGCAAGCTTCAGTAAAGTACCAGAAAGTAGCTTTCTCTACAGAATGAAAAGCACCAGAACAAGAGATGACTTGAAAGGAGATAAGCTCAAAAGTAATGTTGGAAAAACATTTAGACTCTGAGGTTGTGGTGGACATCTGGAACACACTTCCAGCAAAGGTTATAGAGTTATAACAGTGACAGAATTCAAACATATATAGGCTGAGCAAAAAGGGACCCTGGTGGCAGAGGGAGGGAGAATGAAGACCTCATATCGAGCTTTTATAACAGTAGGTAAGGCCAAAATGACAGGCAGGGTAAATTAAAAAAGCCCTTTATCTGTGTTTCTATGTTTCATTTATCAAAAACAACTGATTGCAATATGCATAGCATTATTATTTAATATAAATAGGGCTTCTGATTTTAGGTTTTAAGTGATATACACATAGAAAATATCCATGAGGTAAAAAAAAGATAGGCCTTTATTGATAAACCAGAAAAACACCACATTCCCAGGTACTTTTTCACCTCTTTCCTGGCTTGTCCTGTATCTTCTTCTCAGCCTTTGTGTCTTTTGTGCATTAATGACTCCTAAGCAACACAAATGTGCATATGTGATTCCACCAGAAAGATCCCCAGTAATAGCTATCTGTGGCACAAAAACACCAATAAACACTGATTTTTGTATCCTCAAAAACACCTAATTAGCTGGAAACTAAACACCCAAATTTACAATTTATAAACACCTAGGAATAGAAGTCCACAACATAATATAAAAGCAAAAAAGACCTTCAGAGGTCTAAAGGCCCAGAACGTCAAGAATATGGATTATAATACTATTTAGGAATAACATGAAATATGTAGCAAACTCTGATTTTGTAAAGGCAACTGGATAAGGGCATACTGCATATAGAAATGAGGACATATGCCTCTTTTTCACAACTCCTGTAGATTGCTGAGTAATTAGACAGAATTTGATTCCACACAATATTTCCCATGCAGAAATGTATGCAATAAAATATTCTAGGGGTGGGGCCCCTGTGAATAAAAATATTTGTGTTCAGAGTTTAACAAAGGGTTCTATATACAGTATCTCGGTCCTTTTGTATAATTGGCCTTATGTTTGTTCTTGGCTGTAGAACACAGTTTCTCTCTCTTTTTTTTTCTTTCATTATTGCTTCTAGGATAGACATCTACACCAGCACATCATGTGGACAGGGAACAGGGTAAAGTAATACTAGTGCGTATGTTCCAATTGTCGATGTAACTACACTCATACTTCAAGAAAAATAGAGGATTTTGTAATTAGAAAAAAGCTGAAGACACCAAAGCGGTATTTTTATTAAAGGCTAGCACGCATTAATCTTTAGTAAATATGCCCCTAATACTTTTCAGAAACATGTCTTGACAGGGAGAAAAGCTCTTGGATCCCCCACCTGTTCCATTATTAGCTAATATCTACTCTTGATGTATAAACCTCAGAGGCTAGTGAGACAAGTCAAGCATAGGGGAAACTAGCTCTCTGGTACAAACCTATCAGTAGGTGTGGAAAAGCAACTTACTCATAGAGCTATCTGGAGGAAAAAAATACCTCAGTATTACTGTAAGAAAAGTTTGTTCTTTGAACAGTCCATAGTATATACACTATTTGTGCTGGCGATGAATACTGTGTATACCATGGACTGCTCGAAGAACAAGCCAGTCAGTACTAAAGGAGAGCAAACTTAAGCTTTCTTTAGAAGCTCAGACAACAAGACTTTGACTTTCATACTTTGGACACATCATGCAAAGAGAGAGATCATTAGAGAAAGTTCATGCTTTGCAAGGTTGAAGGTCAACGTAATAGAGGAAGGCCAGCAATGAGATGGATTGATACAATAACAGCAACTATGGGTGTCAGTCTGTCAACAATGAGCTGCCTGACTGAAGACCGAACACAGTTTAGGTCAACTATCCAGAGGGTCGCCATGAGTCAACACCAACTTGACGGCACTTAACAACAACATTAAGAAAAGGCTGATGCAACAGTTTATCAATGACAGTTTAAACTTATATTGGCCAGAATCAGCTCGAAAGGCTGTCTCAATGCAACATCAAAGGCCATAAAAACCTCCAGTTGATTCTATATGGCTATAGAAAAGCATAGTCTGGAAGATAATATTCAAATATTGGACAATACTTAACTTAGGGCACCAGATAGAACCAGCATCACCACTCCAATGCCGGGCATTTCATTATTTCTGCCTCAGGGAGTAGGACTGTGTCATGTCTATTATACAGAAACCACTATGAAATAAAATGGTACCAGTCAGAGAAAGTTATATTCCTACTTGCACATATAGAAAAATAAATAAGACTGCTCTCAAATGACTCTTGACTGCTTCTGACTAGTATGAAAACCCAAATATTGGGCACCCATATACACAGTTTGCATAAAGAAGACAAAATAGTAAACATGATTTTAATAATGCTAATGGTGTCTAACTGATCAATGCTACAAAAGGACAAAATACCTATGGAAATCTAGCTGGAATACTCACTCAGATGACATTTACCAGCTATCTAACCAGTCACTCAGACAAATTCAATTGCAGCTTTCAAACTGTCCAGAAACGCAACACGTGTCTTTTTAAAGAGGAAGTATAAACTTGACAGTCACAATCAGAGGGAATCTCCTACTCATTTAAACTACCACAAGTGGAAAGCTAAAAAAAGCACTAGCTAGCAGTTAAGTATTACCTTCAGCATGTAACCAGTCACGATGAAAAGGAGAAGTCCAGAACCACCACAAAACTACCTTCACATTCTCCGACCTACCTTATTAAAAACAATCACCAACATGCTCTCCAAACTATGTACTCATTAATCCTCTTGGTTTTAAAGTGTCTAACCTGATGATCCACTATTGTTCTCTACAGACCAATCTTTGATTCTGATCACCACCTCTTTTTAAAAGAGGAATATGTTCAAGCGCAAAACAAGTGCAAATCTTCAAACACATGATTAGCTAATGTGCAGTGCTGTACAAGAGGAGCATCATCTACTCTACATTTCAATTAGTCTGATGTTCAATGAGGCGTATCTTAAGTTGGCATGTCGTTTTACCAACATAGGCTAGACCACATGGACAGAGAATTACACATACTACAAACTCTGTACAACATGTGGTAGCCCATCGTAATCTATACTGATGATCATGATATATGAATACTGTTAAAGAGAGCATCATACTGCAGAACAAACATTAACCACACTTTTTATGTCCTAAAGGAGTCACAGTGGTCTCTAATTTAGCTGGTATGACCGTGAGACATAGTATATCTTTTAAATTTTGACCTTGAGAAAAAACAAAGCAGGTTTGATGCTTTCTAAATCTTGAATGATTCGTAGCTTGTCAAAATGGAGATTCACTAAAAGGCCAATTCCATACTGGCTGTCCAGCCCCTGTATGGCCGATCAGAATCGGGCCATTCAGAGGTAGACCTGTTTTTGATCTCATGGGTGCTAGACGTGCTTGTGGGATCAGAATCAGGTCTACGGTCTGGAAGTGCAGGCTGTGCCCCAATTCTGATCGGCTGCACGTCCAGCCCATATACCTGGCTAATAAAGTCAAGCTCCTGAATGGAGCCGCAGTGCCATGGCATCCAGTTGGCATGGCACCATGGCTCCATTCAGGAGCCACGATCCCCAGCTGCAGACAAGACCCTTCTTTCCCTGCAGCCCAACCCACAATCTGGCCTCCCATGGCCAGGGTCAGGTTTCAGGGAACCACTTGCACCTCCTCACCCTCCTTACTGGGCCTGGCCGCGTCATTTGGCTCTGTCCAGGGGGACTAATTCCACCTTTGAGGTGGAATAAGTCCCCCATCTCCGTGGCTGACCCCGGATGTACAGGGCTGACCTCGGAATCAGCCCTGTGCATCCAGGGTCACTGTCCGCCCACTGCCTGCCCTTGTTCTGCCTCTATCCCGCCCCCTCCCTCCCACAAACAGAGCTCCCTGTACAAATTGCCTTTTCATACGGGGAGCTCTGGTGCTCAGGATGACCCCATAAATGTTTAAGTTGGTTACTCCATGGATTATACTGAGTAATTAAATGGATGAATGGGTTTCTGTGTTAGTGGGTTTTTGATCCGCAGTGAATAATAGCCAAGATCTGTCAGTATAGGCCACTCATTTCCAGGCTTTCCGTTGCGGGTACCCCCTTTCTTGAAATGCATAGGTCAATTGCTCAGATTGTAATGAAAGATCAGTAAGGAAACTACAATTGGAAAAATGGGAGGCTGTTCTTTAAAGCCATCGGATGTGCGCTGGTGTAATGCAACAAAGCATTTCTATCTGTGCTTTTAAAAAAAAAAAAAAAGAGGTCATTACACCTTCAGATATTTTTGTCACTTGCACATCTAAAAATGCAATTTATATTCTATCATGATAGATTGAAAATTGAATATGTGATTACATGCTGAAGGTAATACTTGATAGCTAGCTAATGCTTTTTTAGCTTTCAGCTTTTGGTAGTTTAAATGGGTAGAGGATTCCCTCTGTGACTGACATCAGGTTTATCCTTCCTCTTTAAAAAGACTCATGCATGGCGTTTCTGGACAGTTTGAAAGCTGCTATTGAACTTGTCTGACTGACTGGTTAGGAAGCTGGTAAATAACATCTGAATTCTGTAGGTATTTTGTCCTTTTGTAGCACCGATCGGTTAAACACCATTAGCATTATTAACCCGTTTTGGACAGCTCACATATTCTCTCTCTGTTCTGGATGATTTATTAGATTTGTTACACTCAAACAACTATGAAATACCGGCAATAATAAAAAATATTAAAACTTTGCAGAAAATAGAAGTTTCACATAGTGTGTGTTTTTCATACACTGGTCCAATATAGTATATTGTCCATCTTCAGATAAGATAGGATCCAGTTCCAATATTCATTGACATAAAACATACTGTATGATACTACTGAAACTGCAGTTTTCATTTAAAACACTTTATTATGATATAATATAGTTTGTCAACAGTCCATTCTGACGGCGGAATATGATACACGTGAAAACACTTCTGATGCAGTGCGTCGATATTGCACCATTGAAATACCTAGAACAGAATGCTTGACAGCAATTATTTTCGACAACATATTAGCCCAGCGTATGAAAAACATACAAGGCCGATATATGCACCAATAACTCTGACACTAAGTAACTTACAGTTATCTAAACCTATTTTCTAAAGTCTACAAATACTTTTAGTTGCAAAATAGTAGCTATTACAGCATTATAAGTTACAGTCAAACCTCGGTTTTCATTTGCCCCAGTTTTCATACGCTTCGGTTTTCAACGTCTTTTCTGACTGAGATTTTGTCCCGGTTTTCATGCATTGCTTCGGTTTTCAACGTCTTTTGATTGAGATTTTGTCCCGGTAGCAGAGAAGAAAAGCTGTCAACGTAAGCAGGAGATGTTGCATGAATGTGGGAGGCAGTTCTTTCTCTTGCAGGGTACGTCTGAAGCTCTATATCATTAAGATTTTCTGCCATTCTGAAGCATTGAGCAGATAATGTAAAGGTATTTTAATGGACTGAATTCAATGTGATTCCGAAGAGAGCTGGGCACAGCTTGTCAGGTGGCTAAGGCCAGATGTTAACATACTGTACTGTACAGTACTGTACTTAGCTTGCTTTCAGTGATGTTAAATGTTCATTTATCCATTTCATTAGTCATTTATATTTATTTCTCATTGTTTTCTGTATGTAAAATATAGTTATTCTCTATAAAATGTATTTTTTGTGAATATTTTTGGGTGTCTGGAACGGATTAATTGGATTTACATTATTTCTTATGGGAAATATTGCTTCAGTTTTCATACGTTTCGGTTTTAGTCAGACTTTTTCGAACGGATTAATCATGAAAACCGAGGTTTGACTGTACTTACTATTTTTTGTGATCTTTTTATGTTGAGCCGCCAGTACTATCAAAATCAGCAAAATTTGAATACCTATTAAACTAACTACATCTCAGATAAAAAATCTGTATGTAACGCTTTTTGACATAACGATAATAGCTAAACATAGTTCCACTGAATTTATAACCATTAATTAGTAAACAGTTGAGTAGTAAGTAGGGAAACCTTATGTATGTAAAACATACGCTGGTCCAAAACGGGTTAAAATCATGTTTTCTGTTTTGTCTTCTTAATTCAGACTATGTATATGGGTATCCAATATTCAGGTTTTCATACCAGTCAGAAGCAGTCAAGAGCCAGTTGAGAGCAGCCTTATTTATTTTTCTATATGTGCAAGTAGGACTATAACACTCTTTCTCTGACTAGTACCATTTTATTTCATAGAGGTTTCTGCATAATAGGCACAACGCAGTCCTACTCCCAGAGGCAGAAACAGCGAAATGACTGGCATTGGAGTGGCAATGCTGGCTCCATCTGGTGCCCTATGTTGAGTATTGTCCAATATTTGAATATTATATTCCAGTCTGCTTATGTTTTTCTATGGCTATACAGAATCAACTGGAAGATCTTTTGGCCTATGATGTTGTATCGAGGTAGTCTTTTGAGCTGATTTTGGCCCATATAAATTTAAACTGTCATTGGTGAGCCGTTGAGTCAGTCTTTTCTTAATACCGAGTTTTTTTCCTCCAGATAGCTCTATAAGTAAGTTGCTTTCCTATACCTACTGATAGTTTTGTACCAGAGAGTTAGTTTCCTCTATACTTGACTTGGCCATTATTGGGTAACACATTCAAATTGATGTTCAAAGAAAAGTGAGAAGTCATGGCTTCTTGAATTGGCATTTACTTGAAATGAAGTTTATGTTCTTAGAAAATGCTGGATTTTGTAAGATTTTTGTTTCACAGAATTTTTAACTCAATTGCTTGATGTTTTGATTTTATTTCTTAAGGGCATGTTTACTAATGTGTGCTTAGTACTGGACCACTAAAGCAGCCAGCGTAGTAAAAATCACGTTACATACTTAGTGAGGACTGAGCAGATAAGAGTGGATAGGAGAGTGGGTATTTACTGCACACTGCAGGGGTGAATAGTATGCGGTATCACTGTTGCAGTTAGTGCTGATGCGCTTATTGCCACCTCAGTGGGTGACGTTAAGTGCAACCACGTTAAGTACAGTTTTAGTGTGGTGAACTGCTTCTCATTGCGATAGGTACAGGGGGGTTTGCATAAATCCATGTCACCTCCCATGCTAGTTTGCGTCTGAACACATTTTGAGGTGCCTAACCTTAGCATACTTTAGTAAACACGCCTCTAAGTATGTATTCTGCTAGTTATTGTATTTTGATTTATATATCTTCTCGGTTTTCATGACAACTTTTTAAAACAATTTTGTTTTAATATTTTCCTCCTGTGTTGATTGTACGTGTAGCATGTTTGGAGTATTTTTGATGGACAGCATGTAACAAATAAATTGGACAGAATTGGAACGAGATTGTGCTCTTTCACAAAATTCCCTCAATATTATGATCTTCATCTCATGTCCATATCTTACATCTTCTGATCTCAGGAATCAGCTCTCAGATGAGCACTCCTTACCAAGATTACTATTCCCAGCCTAGCACCAGTATTTTAGGATTCTGCAAGCATTGCTAGAAATACAACACTCTATGCCTAGAAAAGACAATGAGGCTTCTAGAGCTACACCAAATGTATTTTGAGAGTGCCCAAGTAACTGTAATAGTCTGTGGCAGCCCTCAGACTCTCAGGATACACAGGACCATGCATCATGGGACATATTATTATTATTACCTCCATCAACACGACAACTTCACCATCTGACCCATGCCCAGCACACTGGATAAGATCTATGCGCACATAACTCAGCCCTTTTATAGCTAACATAGCGAAGCTGTCATTTGAATCTGGTGTCTTCCCAGATGGTCTCAAACATCCATCCATCCGACCACTGCTGAAAAACAACCAGCTTGACCCAAAGAAGGAGGACTCATACCGTCCAATCTCTAGTATCCAATTTCTAGCCAAAATTCTTGAGAAATTAACTCTCAGGCAGATACAACAGCATATAGACTCATTTTCCCCTTTAGATCCATGTCAACATGGATTCAGGGAAGCCCACGGTGTAGAAACTCTCCTAACAACATTAATCAATACACTTAACGGCATTGACAATCTGAAAAATGGCTTTTCTCTAATATTTCTTGATATAGCTGCTGCGTTCGATTCTGTGGATCACATACAACTACTAAAACAACTTCATGAGAAGAGAATCAAGAACCGTGCTTGGGACTGGTGCAAATCCTACCTGGAAGGTAGATTACAACAAGTTTGTATTGGTAATGCTACTTCAAATCCCTTTCAGCAGAAACAAGGTGTACCACAAGGCTCCTCCTTGTCTGCGCTGCTGTTCAACATCTATATGCAGCCAATCTGTGACATCGCATGCTCTTTTGGTATATCCTGCCTTATGTATGCGGATGATGTGCTATTATTCTCACCGATATCTGTATCATACCCAAACTATACAGTGCTAATCAACTGTTTTAATTCAATAACTGATTGGCTTCTCTCTCAAAACCTCCGTATTAACTTTAAAAAAACAGAGGTTCTAATAATCACAAGGAATAAATCTTTCTCCCCTCCATCAATTCTAAAAGTCAGAGATGCTGATCTCCCAGTCAAATCAAATATTCGATATCTAGGAGTAATTCTGGATCAAAGGTTAGACTTCAAGGAACATATAAAACGCACCGTAAAATGATACTGGGGAGGTCCCGCTGCCCACAGTCTGGGATGCCTTTAAAGCGACAGCCCGAGGCCGCTTGATTGCTGAGGCAGCTCGCACTCGGAAGGCCTGGACACGAGAATCCCGTCGCCTTACCGAGGAAAGTCGACATCTTCAATGGAACACGCACGGAAGGGTTCTAAGAGGTTTTGGCGTCAATGGCGAGAGGTGCGGCCAAGCTGGATGCGTTGTGCGCAACGCGACCTGGAACATATGCGTAGGAAAGTTGCGGCAAACTTCGTATGCGCAGGGGAATGGGTTGGGCGCTCTACCTGCTTTGCGACTTCGTCAACAGCATACTTCAAGAGTAGTACGTGAGCTTAGGGATTCTGGGGGCCGTCTGCGGTGGTTTCTCGGGAGATCCGTGAGTTATTTGCTAATTTCTTTGAACAGTTATATAAAGCTGAGCCTTTTGACTTGCCCAGTGCCCAGGCCTACCTTAGTGCCGTTACTTTATCCTGGCTGGCGGCCTCTGTTAGAGATCAATTGGACGCGGAGCTTACCGTGGAGGAGGTGACCATGGCCATTCGACGCTTAAGGCGGGGAAGGCGCCGGGCGCGGACGGGTTCCCGATGGAATATTATAAAAAATATAGTGCTCAACTGGCCCCAACCCTGGTGCTGCTTTTCAATGAGGTCTTGCGGGGGGGGGCTTCTGCCTCCTTCCCAATGCGAGGCCCTTATCGCGGTTATTCCTAAACCGGGTAAGCCCGTGCAGGAGGCGGCTTCGTATCGTCCTATTTCCTTGCTGAATGCCGATGGATAGGCGAATCAACCGTCCTTTACAGACAGACAGACAGGACATTATAAATGTGCTTCATGTTCCCATTGCTCTCGGACGATTGAGGGCGTCCAATGGACAGTTCCTGGTTCTTCTCATATCCATATCTCTCAGTGGTTAACTGATTGTTCTACTACTCATGTGGTGTATGTGCTTATTGCCCATGTCAACTTTTGTACATTGGCCGAAACTATCCGACCTGTTAAGACCCCTTTTTGAATGAACATGCATCTAGAGTAAAGAATGTAGTATTGTCGGCTCCGTTGGTTCAACATTGCTCTGACGACCACCATCACGGTTTTTGAAGATTTGCTCTGGCGGGGGGTTGGATCATGTGCCCCCCCTCATCCCCGAGGGGGTGACCGGGAACCACATTACAATTGCTTGAGCCACAGTGGATTTTTTTCGTTGGGCAACTGTTCAACCTTTGGGATTAAACAAAGAACTTGAATGGGCCAGCCTGCTTTAACAACATTTGACTTTACAAACTTGGGGGTTATACCTTTAAGAAAGGATTTGATTGCTGATTGGATGTTTAAGATGTTAAATCCTGAAACCAGGCTCAGTTTGCTACTGAGCATGCGTTGGCGTTCTTCTGAGTGGTGTGAAGACGAAGACAGAAGTTTGTCGGTACAGAGTTGCTGAGCGTTGAAGCAGGGCGTGTAAATATTGGTTCGACCGAAAAGCAGTACTGTGTCTTGCTATCTTGTGAAATTTGTGCTGGCAACATCACCAGAAGTCTATCTGGATGGACTTTAAAATCTGCTACTACGGATTGCTGCTCATCGTCGGACTTGGTTGGATTCAGATAAGTATTATTTTTTTTCCAAATTCTGGCTGTTTTGAGCTCCAGCATAGAGACTTTTAGTGGTTCCATCTTATCCTGGCAAATTAATCATTTTGCATGAAGATTATTGGTTGCACTTTTGTAGGTTTTTAACCTTATTTATTGTTAGCTCTTTAATGGGCCCAATCATAATTGAGTAAAATGGAAGATTAGCTTCAAGAGGTGAATTTCGCTTCATGGCTATACTTCCGACATTATATTACAATACACTCACACATGCTAGCTCTGAATAGCTATTCTCTCAATTTGTTTTTGGATGTGAAAATATTGGCATCGGCGCTGGCGGCGCGATTAAACCATGCACTTCCGACATTGGTGCACCCAGACCAGGTTGGGTTTGTTCCGGGCCGCCAGGCGGCCGATAACATTAGGCGAATGCTGCAGGTGATTCACGTGGCCGGCAGGATCCTCAACCTGCCCTATTAGTGGGAATTGATGCTGAAAAGGCCTTCGATAGGGTCAGTTGGGGCTTTCTCTGGTGTGTGCTGCAGGAGATGGGGTTTGGGGCCCATTTTGTGCGTTGGGTCGCTGTCTTTATCATAGCCCTGTCGCATCCGTTCGGGTTAATGGGGGTCAATCTGGATGGTTTGCATTGGAAAGGGGAACTCCGGCAGGGGTGCCCGTTGTCCCGCTGCTTTTTGCGCTGGTGATGGAGCCCTGGCACAGAGCTTTCGTGAGCATCCTGATATTCGCGGCGTTCGGTTTGGGTACCTCTGAGTATAGAATAGCACTTTTTAGCGGATGATATCATTCTGTCCCTGGTGGATCGGTTAACACTCTCCAGACCGCAATGCGGATTTTTGATGCTTTTTCGCAGGTCTCTGGGTTTCAAAATCAACTATACGAAATCCGAGATTCTGACTGTCGGGGTTCCCGAGGTGTTTGCCAACAACTGAAGGCTTCTTACCCTTTTCGCTGGGTATCAGGCGCTCTCCGCTATTTGGGTGTCAATTTGACGATTGATAGGAGTGCCCTATTTAAAGCCAATTATGGGCCTTTAATTCAACAAGTGAAGCGTGATTTGGAATCCTGGGCCAAAACTATTGATTTCTTGGTTTGGGCGTATTGCGGTGGTGAAGATGGTGGTTGCCCCCCGGTTTCTGTATCTTTTTCAGGTTCTCCTATACTTTGCCTCGTGGGGTCTTGGCCACCTGGCAGGCCCTGATCATGAAATTTATATGGCATTTTCGGCGCCCCCGCATTGCCCGTCAGGTTCTTTATGCACACACACGTCGCGGAGGTATGGGGGCGCCCAACCTTCAAATGGTAATATGTGCAGCGCAGTGTCGCGCGCGGGGGTGAGTGGATGGACACCGCTAGTACCCAAACGGTGGGTACAAATGGAAATGAAGCTTTCGGGGGGTGTGGGATGGGGGGACGGTTGTGGCTGGGCCCCGGGCTCGGGGAGCTCTGCGTTCAAGTAACCCCTATATCTCTCATACTCTCTGGTGTTGGGACCGCTACTTGGGACCTCGCGGGGTGCTTATGACCCCCCTGGCGCCTATTGTGGGTAATCTTTCTTTCCCCCCCTGGGATGACTGACCCAGCCTTTCGGCTGTGGGGCCATAAGGGCCTTAGTCGTGTCGGTCAACTCTTTGAGGACGGTACGATGCGTTCTCTTTCGCTCACTTCAAGGTGAGTTTTGAACTTCCCGCTGGTCACTTTTATCAGTATATGCAGGTAAGGTAACCCATTGGGTGCAGGACAGCGTGATTCGGGTCGCAGGGGGCCCTGCGAGCTGTCCGATATTGAACGCTTTTGTGAGGCATGTACCACTACAAAGGGCCTTGTTTGCTGCCCTGGTATACACATCTTCAAGCCCAGCAGACCGCGGCCCGGTACCCATCGAGAACAATGGAATCGTGAGCTGCTAGTTAACTTACACTGAGCAACAGTGGGAGCAGCTTGAGGATCGGACTCTGGAAAAGTGCAGTGGCCGTTTATGCCCGAGAAACCAATTACAAAACTACTTTATCGCTGGTACATGACGCCGGTGCGGGTTGCCCGGGCTTATCCCGCTGCGTCTGGGTTTGTGTTGGCGGAACTGGTGGCCGGGACAGTACCATGGCTCATGTCTGGTGGCTTTGTCCGCGTATACGACATATTGGAGGGGGATCCAGTACCGCATACAGAAACTGGTAGGGTTTACAATCCCCTGGTACCCAGTTATTATACTATTTTGCACTAATTTTACTGGTGCGCGGACTCTTCAGTTAGCGTTTATCCGACACGGTCTACACGCGGCCCGCCTGGCCTTGGCAGCTGTTTGGAAACAAACCTTGGCCCCCTGCCCTTGCGAGTTGGCTGGAGCGGATGTGGGAGATTTATAATATGGAGCGGGGGGTGGCAGTTGGAAAATCGCGAGTGCCACACTTTGAGCAAGTGTGGGAGCCTTTTGTTCTGAAGTATGGTTCGCGCACCTAAGTTCATCTGCTTGCTGTTTGGTTCTTGATGATACGGGCCCAACGAATCTTTCCCTTTCTTGCTGCGGAAGTCTTTGGCTCTCTCTCTCTTCTATGCATAGTCTGTTGCTGTGGTGCCTCATCCACTCCCTGTGGGTAACGTGGACACTTTAGGGGTTGTCAGAAGCGGGGGGTGGCGGTAGGGGATGGGGGGGTGGGGGGGGGTTTGAGAGGGGTTTGAGGGGGGAGGAGAGGGGGTTTGGGGGTGGGTGAGGGTGGGGGGAACTGGATAGGAGTTTTTCATTAATTTGGAGTCTTGTGGGTAATAGGAGTGGAAGGGGCGGGGTGTAAGGGGGATACTGAGAGTCAAAGGGGGGGAGAAGATAAAATTATATATTACAAAAAAAAAAAAAAAAAAAAAAAGGCCCTGTTCACTTCATTCTTGGTTTAATGCAGATGTTCTTTTGTATATGTATGCTGTATACAGCCGATTTGGTTGTTACTTGTTGTACTTGTTCGCTGCCTTTTAATAAAAAACAAAACAAAACAAAAAAAAAAAACGCACCGTAAAGGCCGTTTACTTCAAGATAAAAACCCTTCGTCATCTGAGACCTATGATGAAGTCTGATGACTTCCAAGCTCTAGTCACGCCGCACTTTGATTATGCTAACATAATACTCCATGGCTTACCAAATATAACTATTAATCCTCTACAATTATCCATGAACACAGCTGCTCGTGTCCTCTGCGGATCATCAAAGTGTGAGCATATTTCCCCCATTCTAGAGAAGCTTCATTGGTTACCAATAAACTGTAGAATCCAATATAAGGCCATCCTTACCACCTTTAGGGCCTTCAATAATATTTCTCCAGATTCCATCTCTGATCTCATCATACACACAACAAATAACAGGTCCAGGAGATCTCCTGCTGTTGACACACTACTTATACCAAAAGTTTCCTTAAAAGCTAATCAATCATCCATCAATAGGGCTTTTTCGAATTATGCTCCTAGATGTTGGAACAAACTCCCTCCCAATATCAGAGCAATTAAAGACATCAAACAATTCAAAAAAGCCCTTAAACACCACCTTTTCATCGCACACTTCAAACACCTAAACACCCCTTCCCCTCCCCCATCCTTTTAACCTCATACCTACCCTAACTAACTGTATAGATTTTATATATCTCCAACATGTATTTTCTAGAAATATAAATGATTTCCCTGTTTACTTCCATGTTAATTTTCCTGTTACTTGTAATAGGTCTGTTATATCTGACCAATTGTTGTATTGTTTCAATGTAAACCGCACTGATGACAAATAGCGTGGTATATAAGAAAATTAAATAAATAAATAAATAAATAAATATACTCTATTGCCTGCCGGAGCAAAATCACACAAAGACGGCAGAGGAAGCTCGGGAAATCTAACACAGTAATACAGGAACATAAATGCTAACCAGTCTACTAGCCTGCCCAGTTATTCTTGTCCACACTGACAAGTAGAAATCCCAGCTGCCAAATGGAGAGCATGAATGTCTGAAGGATATCACTGCTTATCCAAGATAATTTTGTTAACTTCTGCCAATGTAATCCACCCCTCTGAGTTGCTGATCACACAGAATCTCCTTTTTATATTTAATACCAGTATCTCTTCCCTCCCATGTTCAACCACATGGTCTGTTAATAATCCAAACAATCACCACTACTACCACCAGGATGACATACCTGATGAATATTAGGCTTTCTAGATCTCTCCTTAAATTACCTCACCACTGTCAGAGCTGCCTGCAGGCCAAGGTCTGGGAAAAGCCATGAAACCTATGCTAGGCATAATGTCATGCTGTATGCTGAGCAGCTCTGATAACCGCCACCAACCCACCATACAAATCTGGTCAACATGAGGAATATGTGGGCTGTCAAACATGACTTCTTTCGTGACTGCCTTTGTTTCTGTTAAGACTTCAAAATTTGAATCTACTTGAAACCTGCCAGAGAGATGCAGCTACTAATTAACTCTATCATTTCAGTCTGCCAGGCAAATCCAGCTATTTGGCCGCCTGAATTTCCACTAGGACTTCTAGTTCTTACTGTACTAGCTGTGCTTCTGTTCTCATGAGGTAGAAGCCTTGGTCCAGGAGGTGACTACAAATTTCAGGTGAGAACTACAGAATCACCACCAGTATTTATAGTATATGCAATGCCCTAAAAATGCATCATCCACCCTGCAGACAGAAGGGGCATGCTTATTGCATATTCCATTAGTGAAGCACTGATATTTGGCAAGTATACAGGCTAGAGCATTTTTTGCTGCTGGGCTGGTCCTTTAGAATGAACTAACTTTGCAGCTGTGCAGTTTATCTTCTTATCTACCCTTTCAGCTAAAGCAGCTAAAGGTTTACTTATTTCAGCGTCTGAAGCCTTCATATAGAGTAGTTAGTTGTCTTTGATAACTAGCATTAGCAGTCATTATTGTTAGCAGCTAGATAGGACCTACTTGGTAGGTCCGTCAAGTTCTGATTATTTTATTTTTGTCTTCATTGTTTTATTACTAGCTTTTTAAAAATTTACAAGTATTATTTGTTTTTAGTTTGTTTTTAATTGATATGTAGTTTGTCGCATTTTTATTGTGTATGTTGTGCTGCAATCCACCATTATCTCGGGATTGTGTGGGCCATAAGTTTTAAATCAATCAATCAATCAATAAAATCTTAGAACACTAAATCATGGAACTTTCACTCCAGAGAAATTTTAAGGGATGCATCTCCCAGGCAAAGTAGAGTAGGAGGCAATCCACCTCCATTGATATTGAGAAAGAAGGGAACAACTGCAGCAATTTCTTTCATATTCCTTCCTAACAAAATCACAGCAAGGTTAAAAAATATAGTGGTCAATATTATAAAGCTTTTGATGGTGTAAATCATGAAAAACTTTGGCCTATATTAAGAAGCACGGGTATACCAGAATACCATACCTTTACAATGATCATGAAGCAACAGTTCAAACAGAAAAAGGAGAAACAGAATGGTTTAAAATCAGCAAAGGTGTACAACACGGCTGTAGACTTTCAATCTACCTGTTTAATTTATT
Source organism: Ichthyophis bannanicus (assembly GCA_033557465.1). NCBI lineage: Eukaryota > Metazoa > Chordata > Amphibia > Gymnophiona > Ichthyophiidae > Ichthyophis > Ichthyophis bannanicus. Next base: position 1,665,886,093 of record CM066032.1, on the reverse strand, counting down.
TGCAGAACAAATCATCAGAGAATCAGGACTGTATGAATACAACCTTCTCTATGCTGACAATTGGGGGGGGAGTAGCCTAGAGGTTAGGGCAAGGTACTTCAGGCCGGAGGGCCAGGGGTTCATAGTCCCACCTGGGGACAGCAATCTCAGGCCAGAGGGACTGGGATTTCTAGTCCTATAGGCACTCCTTGTGGTCTTGGGCAAGCCACTTAACCCTCCATTGCCCATGTTCCCTGTAAGTATTAGCATATGTGTGTCATATCCCCTCGTGTTAAATGTATCTCCCAATTGACCACTTTGACCCAGTGAAAAGCGGGATATAAATACAGCTAAATAAAATAAATAAATAAAAATATCACATTACTGTCTGAAAGTGAAAACAATCTGAAACATTTGCTTCTCAGGATCAAGGAACATAGTCTTAAAATGGGCCTGTACCTTAACATGAGGAAGAGAAAGATCCTGGCTACAGGCAAAATCAATCATTTCATCCTTGATGGAGACAAAATAAAAATAGTAGACAGCTTTAACCTGCTTGGATCAATAATCAATCAATAAACGACAAGCAGTCAAGAAATCTGATGTAGGTCCTGTCTGCACTGCACAAGTTGTTAACTGTAAACCGCACTGATTCTAAAGAGCGCGGTATAAAAAAAAAAGAGATAATAAATAAATAAATAAATAAATGATGCATTGTTCTTGGCAGAACAGCTATAGAGGACCTAGATAAAATTCTCAAGTGCAGAGTTGTATGTATGCATACAAAGATGTGACTTCTCCAAGCCATAGTATTTTCAATAACTTTATATGGATGTGAAAGTTGGCCAGTTAAAAATATAGACAGGAAGAAAATTGATGCCTTCAAATTATAGTGCTAGTGAAGAATACTGTTTCTCGGCAAAATACCCTCTCAAACCCCATATACTTATATGTAGTGTCACTCAACACACCATTCTTGCTCCTACTCTCTTTAATTTCTTCTTGGCTCCTTTGGGCACAAACGTATGGGTTTACACAGCTACATCTTTGCGAATGAAATCCAGCTAGTTTACAGATCCCCCTTCCCAAATCTCTCCTCTCTTAATTCCAATTTGCTGTTTCTGTGTGGTTAGAACAATATGACATGAAATTAAATCCTTCAAATTCCAAAGCCACATGGGTGACATGAAATCACCATCTCCCTCAACTACTCCTTCCATCAACAGCCAGCCTGTTTCCCTGTCTGATTTGGTTGTGAAATAGACTTGCACTTGTTTTTCCATAGTTGCATTCCATTAATTCTTAAATCCTCATTTTTCTTTTTCAGGAATATTCACTCCATTAAATCTTACCTTGGCATTTATTTATTTATTTATTTATTTCGAGTGCTTGATATACCGCCAAGAAGGTTAAATTAGACTTACCTGCTAATTGTTGTTCCTTGAGGAACTCTTGTCTAGTCCCAAACCTCTGGGTTAAGCACCTCCTCCAGCAGCTTTGGAGAATGAGAAACGTCATTCCTCTGATGACACTGGTACAAATACTCCTGGGACTGCCTCTTCTGTCCAGTAATCTATTGACAAAGCAGACTCACCAGAGCAACAATCAAGTACCAATATCATAACATACTGTCAAGTAACCTAACTTTAACTAAAGAATGGGAAAGAACTACTCCCGTTATCAAGCCTTCGAAAAAATGAAGGTACTTATATCAACCTGTGCTGAGGAAGTCTGCCCTTCCCCGCTCCCTGAAGGATTATGACCTCCCCTGAATCCCCTTCTTTTCAAAAAAACCCTCATGGCCCACACCCTCACAGTAGATTCTTCTTACTTCTTGACATAATATCGTGCTTCAGGCCAAATCCACAGAATAAACGAGGGAGGGATGCGGGACTAGACTGGAGTTCCTCAAGGAACAACAATTAGCAGGGAATTCTAATTTAACCTTCCTTATCGTCCCTCCAGTCTAGTCCCGAACCTCTGGGGATGTAACAGAGCAGTGAAAAAACGCTCTTAATGGGAGGGACCTGCTAGGCCAGCCTGAAGTACTGCTGAGCCAAACATAGTATCCCTTTCCGCCTGCACATCTAAATGGTAATGCTTTACAAACGTATTCAAAGATGACCAAGTAGCCGCCTCACAGATCTCAATATGCCGGCACTAGATTGTACTGTGCCCATGACACTGCCTGTGCCCTAGTCGAATGAGCTCTAATGCCTTCTGGCACTGACTTTCCTTTCAGAATGTAAGCTGACACTATAGCCTCTTTAAGCCACCTTGCAATAGAGGCGTTACTGGCTGCTTCTCCTTTTCTTGCTCCTCCAAATAGGACAAAAAGCCTATCCGTCTTTCTGAAACTTGCTGTCCTCCGAAGATACTTCTTTAATGCTCAACAAATGTCTAGAGACTGCAAGGATCCCGAGTTTGCTTTTCCACCAGGCTCCTCAAAAACTGGAAGAGAAACCACCTGATTCACATGAAAAGCTGAAACTACTTTTTGGCAAGAAAGATGAAACTGGCCTCAAGACCACCTTCTTATCATAAAAGGACAAAAAGGGCTTCCGACAAGACAGCGCCTGCAGCTCCAAGATTCTACGAGCTGAACATATCGCCACTAGAAATACTACCTTGAGCATCAGATCTTTAACCGACGCCTTCCAAGATATCAAATAAAAATCTGATTGTTTTTTTAAAACCTCAAGCATCTTGATTAAATAACCATGTCTTTGTTTTTTTTTCTAAACACTGAATAAGTCTGCAACCCACTGGGAAATTGTTCCAAAGTATGGGACTTAAATAAGAAAAGGATGTCTAATCTCTGATTTAATGAATGATGGAAATTGAATCTAATGTAATCTCCCTTTATATGACTGAAGTATCCTTGAAGAAGAATAATGCTCTCGTAACTCTCCCAGATATTTAGGATCCAATCGCTTATGATACTTACAAACAATGCATGGAATCTGAGTGGGGACAACTCCCATACTTGAGTATTAATTTATTTGCCACTGCGGAGTGAATTATTTATACTGTAGTTTGTTGTATATCACCTGGAACTTATTGGCAAGATGATTTAAAATCTAATAAATGAAATGTATTTAATTCTGACAGTGACCAGTGACAGTGACCAATCACCTTTCAGGGAATGATCTAGTCACCACTGAATGAAATGACTAAATGAATACTTAAGTGTCAGAAGTTATCAAAGCTACTTAATTTAGTATTCAGTCAAGCAGAAAAGAGGTAAGACTCTTCCCTCCTTCCCAGATGGCATAGAATAGATAAGATGGATGCTGGGGTGCCAGTCCAGATTTCAGTGGAGTGCTCCCGTCCCAGAGGACATGGGAGAGATGAGGTGGTTAGGGCTGACAGATCCCTGACAAATACTTTTTAAACACTAGAATAAAGGGGGAGATCCTGAAGCACTAGCAGCATTAAGCTGCCATATTCAGAAAATGTCTAATTTTAGGCACTTAAAATATTTGGGCATGTATATTCAGCCCAATTTTTAGACATCTTAAAATTGACTGAATCTAGACTCCTAAATTAAGATCCTAATTAATGTGCCTAAAATCAAAGCTCAGTGTTTTCCAGATATTTGGGTTATTTGTGTGGATAATTCCAACCCTATATGCGGATACCAATCGGAGTCATGGGGAGGATTGGGAAGGTGTGCTGGACAGCTACCCTGTTAATCCACAGCAATCGTGGGGTGACCAGAATGAAAAGGTCTCCAAGTATGCTGGTCAACATGCAGGTGATGAAAGATTCAGAGGTATTTGAAGTAATGGAATTTGGTTTTTCATTGCTCGAGAACGCACTGAAAGGAGCAATCACTTTGTTTAACAGAATAGCAGGCTGTGGTTATCATCATAAACCTCATCAAAGGAATATGCCAGTTCATTCATTTCTAAACACCAGAGTCTCACTAGAATACATTTTACCCAAAATTGAAATGTTTTTACTTTACATCAGATGTAGACCTAAAATCCCACTGGGAAGCCATTAGAGAATGTTGGTTGTATAAGGCTGACTTGTTGCACTGTTTTGATCTCCATACTGTATAAAATTAAGCCAAACTGTCGAAACATGGTTACATTTCCAATACTATGAGATAGCATTTTCTGTTTGAGTACATTTCCTCCATCTCTGTAAATCTATCAAGCATCGGCCTAGTGGTTGGTGCTGTAGACTAAGAATCAGGTAAACCAGGGTTTAGATCTCACATTCCCTCACTGACACTTCTCGTGATCTCAAGAAAGTCACTTCCTCTCCAAGTTCCTATGTTACCTACTTGGTAAGCATTTTTAGGACGGTAACCCGAATATCAATGGTACAAAAGTTGTCTTGTGTATATTTAGCAAAGGTGGCAGCCTGGATATATGCATAGGCAAATAGGCAACAGACTAGGGCATCAAATACCTGGGCTAAATGAGAGCTTTATTCTGCTTGCTTCAGGACTCTGCTTTATAAGCTCTGGGTGAGAAACCTCATCTCTCTATTACTCTCCAGTCCTGCCTATGGGTGCCAAAATCTTAAATCCAACCCTGAAAAGTGGGTGAAATTTCACACAAAATAGCAGTTTCTCTAAGGATTTCATGTTACCATTGGGACTGTAGCAAACATGATTCTTACATGCTTTAGCTTACATAAGGCATGGTCCACAAGAAAAAAAACATATAGTGAAAGAAGCTTTGAAGTTTCAAAAGCCTCTTTTATTGGCTTACAGATCTCTTATAGGTGTGCTCTGCAGTCATAAATCAGTGTAGCCTTCTCCAGTTCTCAGGCATTGAAACAAAAAGGTTTATATATCAGAGCCAAAACAAGGCCGGGGAACTGTGCTGGAAGCAACACAGCACTGCTGGATAACTTTCGCTCCCCCTCTCTAACAGGAAGCGCTCCCTTCACTTTGTTTAAAAATTTCTGTGTTGCCTTGGTGACTTTCTATCCTCTTCACCAAAGATGGAATCATCATAATGTTTTGTACATAAATAACAGTGAGAGATGGAGAGATTAAAAAAGAAAAGAAAACCCAAAGGCATTTTCGAGCATGCACGATAAGTTGAGTACTGAGTTACCAAACTTCTCTTCAGCAAAATGTGCAATGCATAAATAAAAGTGCCTAAATAATATAGCATTTCAAAACTGAAGCACAGCATGTATTTACAAACAGCTTTGACTCAAAGTTAATGCTTAGGGTAGGAAGATAGCATTTCATATGATGAATAAAGAGAGAGAGGCAATTTCTTAATTATGCGATTATACGATTACATCTGGTATACTGTCCTCCTGGGTTGTTGGACTGTGATCCATCTCCATTAGTTGAAGGTATTATAGAAGGATTATCTGATGACCTTTAGCAAATAATCCTATGTGATTTTAATTTATAACTTTGAAGGGCTCTCTTGACATCATCATGTGACGCTCTCTTAAACATTTTGACATCTTTAGAGCACACAAACTTATTCAAGGACACACACATTGTGAATATCTGGATCTGAGTTTTGTTATGATTAGTTTGTAAGAATTGCATCATATTTCTGTAACATGCCCTCCAGCGTCTTGGTCAGATCATTATCTGATTGCATGATGATTAAGACTGGATGATACAGTTTGATCTGAAAGCCCCTTAATGGCAACTAAGTCGGTTCGCCCATTGTATAATACTGATGATTTTAAGACTATATGGCTCCCACAGTTGCTGTCACAGCTATGAAGCACGCCTTATCTGGACACTGACATAGCTGTATGCTGCTGGAATGAGACCTTCTCCAGTGTTTAGACTCAGTAACTCCTTTAAAGGAAGTATTGATTAAGGGCAGCACTAGAATGGCTTGGTTCAAACCAACATATAGGGTCCATAAAAGGGTACAATGACATAAAGTGAAAAAATGGCAGGCTGCTCCCTGATTTTTTACTCTTAGCAGGAATATCCTCTGGCACTAGATGAGTATCAGAAGCTTATTGTACAAGCAAAAAAAGATTATTCCCTGCATGCCAACCTTTGTATCCAGTTTTAAGTTGTGTTACAATGTAAACCGCTTTGATTTCAGGATGCAAAAATGCAATGTGTGCCTTTGAGCCAGTCCTGACTCCTGGTGACCCAGAAGCTCCTGGGTTTTCTTGGCAGTGTCACCAGAAGTAGATTGCCAGGCCTTTCTTCCTAGGCAATGGAGGGTTAAGTGGCTTGCCCAAGGCATACTAGTGGGACTTGAACCCTGGTTGCTTGGTTATCAAGCCAGTGTTCTAACCACTAGGCTACTCCTCTACTCTGATTTCAGGATAAGGCAGTATAAAAGTCTGGTTAAATAAAAAAAATAAAGAAAGACATTATTACCATAAGGAAATTCATACTAATTAAATGCACCCGAGATTGGACAAGTAACCAATGCTGTAGATTTTGCTGCCATAGATCCTCAGCAATTTAGCAGTCATTACAATGCAAAACTGATTGTATTAATGCACAGTTTTCCACTGCGCATGTGGTTATACCTATTGAACCACACGAGCTCCCTACCTCCAACATTCAATGGATAGACTTTTCTTCAGTATCTCTAGAGCAAATCAAGACCACAATTGATTCACTGAGAAACACGTGTAATTCAATAGATAAATGCCCTATTCAGCTCTTTAAATCACTGAATGATATCTATTAAATTGGCAAAGTTAGAAACAATTAATTGTTGACAAAGAATCTTCCCAGGAGCTTGGGGACAAGCCATCATTTGTCCTATATTAAAACAACCTTCTCTGGATAAAGCTGATCCTCTTAGCTAATGCCTCATCTCCTCTCTATCTTTCTTGGCCCTTGGTCCATGCACATAAAGCTCTCACCCTCTACTGCATACAATTCCTTTGGATTTCTGCATCCCAAGTGCATGACTTCACTTCTTCGCATTAAATCTTTTAACTGTCAAGCATTAGACCATTCATCCAGTGTTTTCAGATTTTTGCTCATGTTGTCCATTCCCTCAGAAGTGTCTACTCTGTTGCAAATTTTCGTGTCATGTGCAAAAAGGCAGACTTTTCCATTAATCCTTCCGCAATATCACTCAAAAACAGATTGAACAGGATCAGTCCCAGAACCTGGATCCCTGAGACATGCCACTATGCACATTCTTTTCTTCTGAGAGAGTTCTTTTTACCACCACCTTCTGGTAGTCAACAAATTTCTGATCCACTTCACCAACTTGGGAACTATTCCCAGACTGCTCAGTTATTGATAAGCCTTCTATGAGGAACAGTATCAAAGGCTCTGCTGAAATCTAGGAATATCTCATCCATCACATGCCCTTGATCTAGTTCTCTGGTCACCCAGTCAAAGAACTCAATCAAATTTGTTTGGCATAATCTTCCTCTGGTAAAACCATGTTGCCTTGCTCCAGAAAGTCCACTATTCTTTCTTTCAAAAGCACCTCCATTATTTTTCCAACCACAGAGGTAATACTTACCAACCTATAGTTTGTCACCTCTTCGCTATTGCCACTTTTGTGAAGAGGTACCACATCAGCCCTTCCCCAGTCCTGCGGAACCTCTCCTGTCTCCAAGACTATTAAAAACATTCTTTAAAGGCCCTGCCAGAACCTTTCTGAGCTCCTTCAGTATCCTGGGATGTATCCCATCTGGTCTCATGGCCTTATTCACTTTGTGCCCAATTCTGCGCCACAAATAGTGGGGATGGACATCGGCCCTGTATGTCCAGAACCAGCGACTTGTGCGGGGAAGTTATTCTACCTCCAAGGTGGAATAACTTCCCTGCATGTCTCTTTTTCGGTGGCCCGAGGCACGGATTGGGCAGGGGGGGCCCGGGAGCATTCCCCGCAGTCCAACCCTGGCTTTAGGAGGCCAGATCTGGGGTCAGACTGTGGGGAATGGGGCTGGGAAGCCAGTGTCTTTGGAGATCCATCAAGTATTTGTTGCCTTTAGAGGAAGATTCATGAAATCTGCTTGCTGTGCACCTGGCAAATCTGGCAAAGTGCTCATTCTGATTTGCTGATTCTAGGAATCCACATCAGATAGTTTTTTGAGTTTGTTAAAAAGTTCCACAAATAATTCTGAAGCATCTGTGAACGTCTTGCCGATCTATTCAACTAGCTTGCTCATGTAAAGGAAGTGTGGATATTTCTTCTCTGTGCTTGGTTCAGACCAATGGCTGAATTTTATTGCACCATGGAGAAACTAATGTACTTTGCAAAATATTGTCAAAGGAGGGTAGTAATCTGCAAACACAAAGACCTGATCATTCGCAGAAATGTGAAAATATTAATTTCTTATTCATGGCTCACATTACTATAGTAGCCCTGGAAGCTTGCATCTTGAAACATGCATTAGCACTAGTGAGGGATAATTTGATAAAGATTTATCACTTGTAAATATGGTTTAAATGTGGAAAAAGCTGTTTATAAAATTGTGCTGTGGAATATTTACCTATAAATGCACATGACAACAAGACGGCACACCACAGTTAGGCATTCCCGGGGGAGTAGCATGGGCAGAGATGTGATGTACACACATCTTTTATGAAATACACGAGTACACACATGGAGTGCAGCCGGAGCAAGTGTGTAAATGTGTGTATCGGTGCTTAGAAATTGTAGGGGGCTGGATCTGGCACATAGGCACCTAGGTTGCCATTATAAAACAGTCTTAAAATAGACACCTTTTGGAATTTCTTGCATGCTGTTATAAAATCAGGCCTATAATGGCATCCATTCTACTCTACTACACTTTTGGTTTTCTTTCAACAGCTTGTGTTCTTAAACCAGCACCACAGCTCTTCAATGGAACCGTGGTGCCATGGCAACATGACGCCATGGTGCCGCAGCTCCATTGAAGAGCCTTTACTGAGTTAGCTGGGTACAGTCCTGTAGTGCAGGCCGGGTTGAATTGTAGTCTCGGCCTGCACATACAGGACTGTTCATGATTCTGATGCCACAGGGCTAGACGTGCCCTGCGGGATCAGAATCTCGATCCACTCTGTACGTCCAGCTCAGTCTAGACGTAAAGAGGGGATCTACGTCCAGGACTGAATAAGCCTGTTTCAGTTTTGCAAGCTGTTCAAAAACATCATCTTCTGTGTATCATGTGATATCTACTCCATTCCCATTTGTATGTCAATCATACATGGTCCTTCTCCAGGATTTTCTTTTGTGAATACAGAACAGAAATATTTGTTTAGCATTTTCCCTTTTTCAATGTCATTTTCCACAAATCTGTCCTCGGCACTTTTGAGTATTGCAATTCCACCTCTGATCTTCCTCTTCTCCCAAATATACCTGAAAAATGTTTTGGCTCCACGCTTCACATCTTTAGCCATCTTTCCTTCCGTCTTTGCTTTTCCTATCCTTATTTCTCTCTTTGTCTCTTTTAACTTTATCCTGTATTATTTTCTGTGTTCCTCTTTTTGTGATCTTCTGAATTTTGTGAAAGCTGTGTTTTTTGCATTTATTTGTGCAGCTACTTCTTTGGTGAACCATATAAGTTTCCTTTTCCTCTTGTTTTTATTTACTTTCCATACATATATATCCATTGCTCCTTTTATTGTCTTTTTTAGTTTAGCCCACTGCAATTCCACTTCCCTTATCTCCTCCCACCCTGCCATCTTCTCCTTTGGATACTTTCCCATTATATTGAAGTGTGTGTTTTTTTTAAGTCTAGGACTTTGAGTTTGCTGTGATTGGATTCTGCCTTGGTTACTCCTCCTCCTTTTTTGCCTTCTCTATCTCTTCTAAATAAATTATTGCCAGCTATGGCTATATCCCATGTTAAACCATGTTTCTGTAATGGCCATAATGTCCAAGTCCATTTCTACCATCAGGGCTTCCCGTTCAGGAACATTGTTGACTAGACTTTGAGCATTTGTGCTCATTGCCTTCCAGCAATTGTTGGCTGGTTTGCTTGTATTTTGGATGAATTTTATTCCAGACTCCTCTTCCCTCTTGTCATTGATGTGTGGTTATTATGATGACTATTACCAATGTTAATATGTTCTTGCTGAGGAGTGATGTTTTGAATTTGTTTTTTTCCATCCATTGCCGCTTTTCCCTAGTTTAAATGCTTGTCCACATATTGCCTAAATCTTTCACTTAGGATCCTTTATCCTACCACAGAGAGATGCAGTCCATCAACACAGTATAGCTTCTTGTTGTTCCATCTATTACCCCAGTTGCCTTGGTTTGGGACATCTATCCCTGCTATTTGCCCCTCTTCTGTTCCCGGCAGAAGCCTCCCCATACGAACAAGGAGTTTGTATGGGGAGACTTAGTCAGGGGCAGGAGGCGGCGTTCCGGAGGTGGAGTGAGGGTGAGGCATGGATGGTCTGCAAACCTGGACATACAGGGCCGATTCTGAGGTTGGTCCTGTGCGTCCAGGGACGGCATACTGGACGGGGGATTTATTCCACCTCGGCGGTGGAATAAGTCCTCCTGGATGGCAGGGGATGGCAGGCCCGGGCAGTGTCGAAAAGGTGAGGGGATGCAGGGGATTCCCCACAGCCCAACCCTGGCCACAGAAGGGGTTGGGTTGTGGGGAAAGAAGAATGTGGTCGGCGGCCGGGGTTTGCGGCTCCATTTAGTAGCCTGATTGAGTTAGCTGGGCAAGGGGCTGTACGTGCAGGCCGATCGGAATTGGGTCCTATCCTGAACGTACAGGTCCAGTCCCAATTCTGATCCCTCGGGGCATGTCTAGCCCCTGCGGGATCAGAATCGGGTCTGTCTCTGTGCGTCCCATTCTGATTGGATGCACAGGGGCTTGGACACACTCTATGAAATGTGCCTCAATGCATTTAAGTTTCCCTCCCAAAATCTGCAAGTCCCTTTGTATTCTAGAAATACTGTTTCTAGCCAGGTCATTTGTATTCAAGTGGATGAAGGGCTCTGAGCAAACCAAATCATTCATCTTGGTGCTTTTGGACATATCAGTTGCTTTTGACACAGTTAACCATTCCATCTTGTTACAATGGCTGAGCTATATTGGTATCTCTGCCTAGTGTACTGTTGATTTCAATCCCTTTTGTCAGAGTGAAGAGTGCAAGCTAGAGTTGCCAATAAATATTCAGCTTGGTTTAATCTACAACAGGAGTTCCACAGGGATCTGCACGTTTGTCTCTTTCATTTAATATTTATGTAGCCCTCATCTGTAGGCTTTTTCCATATTGCAAGCATTTCACTGGTTACCCATCAAGTGGCGCATTTATATTTAAAGTATTGATATTGGTCTTTAAGGCACTCAATTGTGAAGAACCATTGAGTATCTCATCAGTTTTAAGAGTATATAGTCTCCACATTCCTTACAGTCACAGGACACAATGTTACTTCTTTTATGGTTATCTACTTAAACGTGTTGCATGAGAGAGTGTTTTTGGTCGCTGTTCTGAAACTCTGGAGGTTTCTGGAAAAAATTGAAAGTATACTTATTTGAGCAAACATATCAACAGAGTTCTGGTTTAGACTAAAGATAGAAGTGTATCTGATTTATTAGAGATTTTAAGGCACATTTTACAATGGGATGTCCAAGTGCAATCTGGAAAGTCAAAGCCAGAACGTCTGAAAAAACAACAACCCACAGGCATGTGTAGTTTGGGCACGATTTCAGAAATGTGGACTTGCCCCATATGGAGGTCTATAGAGATGTCTACATAGATGTCCCTGGAATAGTATCTCAGAATGTGGATACCTAACAGCATAATAGTAAAAGTAGTGGGATGGGAGTGTGTTGGCCAGGGTTCAAATCCCATTGTGGGTCTTTGTGATCTTAGACTAGTCACTTAATTCTCCATCTTTTCTACACTCTCTGGATGTTTTAAGGCCAAAACAAGCACTTTCCTGATGCTTATTTGTGCTTACAGTAGTTATAAATGTGGATGTTCCCGCACATTCCCATCATTCTTGAAATCGAATGGAGATGTGTAAGTCCATAGCACCTCTCCAGACATGCCACCACCACCCCCCCCCCTCACCTACTTGGACGTCCCTGCCCTAGAGATGTCTGCAAACGTCATTTGTGGAATGACTGCAGAGACATCTCTGTCATTTTGACATCCACGTGCATGTCTTCATATGTCCTATATCATGACTAAGCCTTTTAAAATGACCTTGTTGATATTGGTATCATGGATGCATTAAATAGATTTGAGCCTCAATGATAGTTTTTAATATCTGATGTCTAATGCCTGCTGATTATGTATTGTCTGTTTTTTAAAGCATTTTTGTCATTATATTCTTCTGTTTATGTTTAGTTTATGTGTTTGTTTTGATAGGTTTTATGGGTGTTTTTATTGCAATTTGCCTAGTTTAATATGGCAGAGTATAAATTCTTTAAATAAATAAATGTATTCCACATATGTGATCATTTCCCCTTCCGAGCCCTTACACAGCTTCCTAACAAGTAGTGTGAGTAATTTCCTGCAGAGATAAACATAGAAACATGATGACAGAAAAAGACCACATGGCCTATCTAGTCTGTCCTTCCATAACAACAACTACAACAGTCCACTTTTTACCTTTAGAGATCCTCTGTGTTGGTCCCATGCTTTTTTGAATTCAGTTACTGTCCTCATCTCTACCACCTCCACTGGGAGACTATTCCATGGATCCACTACTCTTTCTGTAAAGAAATATTTCCGCATATCGCTCCTGAATTTATCTCCCTTCACCCTCATCCCATGTCCCCTCGTAGCAGAACTTGCTTTCAATTGAAAGAGGCTCTCTCCCTGAACATTTATGCCATGGAGGTATTTAAACATCTCAATCATATCACCTCTATCCCGCCTTTCCTCTAAGGTGTACATATTAAGATCCTTAAGTCTGTCCTCATATGCTTTATAATGAAGCCCACTAATCATTTTAGTAGCCACCCTCTGCACCGACTCCATCCTGTTCACATCCTTTTGAAGGTGCGGTCTCCAGAATTGCACACCACACTCCAAATGAGGTCGCACCAAAGACTTATACAGAGGCATTATCACCTCCTTTTTTCTGCTAGCCATTCATCTCCGTATGCACCCAAGCATCCTTCTAGCTTTTGCCATTGCCTTTTCTACCTGTTTAGCTACTTTAAGATCATCAGACACAACCACGCCTAGGTCCCGCTCTTCTTTAGTGGACAAAAGTACTTCACCTTCTATACTGTATTGCTCCCTTGGATATCTGTGGTGTAAGCATAGCTCCCCCAAGCCTTTTCTGGGGCAGTGAAGTAGAGCAAAACACAGCCATGTACCATGTTATGAATGGTAGATGCAGTCCAGACTCACCTAGCATTATATCTCATTATAAAAAAGCCAATGATCTCGCAGTTTGCAATAAGACAAATATTATATGAGATGCCCCTGCACAATAGCTGTATATAGCTGTATAATCAGAGCATCAGTTACAATTGCCAACTGGAGAGGATCCTTGCTGGAGATTTTATACTATATCATGATAACCCAATTCATGATTAATCCTATATTCTTGGAGATTAGTTAATTGCCTGAGAAACCAGTCCATTATTTCTGGATATGAGTCTGAAGCAAAGCAGACTACTGTATGTTACTATAAATGAAAATAATGGTGTATGCCATTTAATGCCGCCTATTCTTAGAACTGTAATATGTTTCTCACAGAAAAGGACTGCATATAGGATGGTCACATTTCAACAATGTAATTTAATTTGGTTTAACATAGTAACATAGTAAAATAGTACATGATGGCAGATAAAGACCAGTATGGTCCATCTAGTCTGCCCAGCAAGGCGGCAAGAGTAGATGCGCCTGCCGCTCCATGCAGGTCACCCCTCCCCATGCCTTTATTTAGGGGTATATCCACCGCTCCATGGAGGTCACCCCTATTTGCTGAGATATAAGATAGTTATGTTTATTTTGATTTTATCCTGTTGCTATAAAGGAATCCACTATGTCTGTCCCATGCCATTTTGAATTCTGTCACTGTATTTGCTCCCACCACTTCCATTGGGAGAACATTCCAAGCATCCACCACCCTTTCAGTTACCCCCTTGTAGCTTCATGTTATGTCCTCTAGTTTTACAGCTTCCCCATTTTGTTTTTAGAGACTCTTTCTATAATGAGGTCTTTCTCTCATAGGCTTGTGTATGTTATGCAATGATAGTTTTGCTTTTCTTTTATATTGCGGCAAAATAGTTTGGCTCATTGATATATTATCTCCTAGGATCACATCCCAGTGTCGTGAGGCACTGAGCATACTATGAGTACCAGCTGCGGCCAATATTCCTGCCAAGCTACACAGGGGTCCTCTGGCTGTGCCGCTGCTGGTAGGAGGAGGTGCTGTAATATTGTGTTTTTAGAGGGATTGCATGCTCCTTGCTATCAAAAGCATGACATCATAGCACCGCCCTCTACCAGCTGCATCACAGCCAGAGGACTCCCACAAAGCTTGGCAGGATCATTGGTTCTAGCTGGATAGCTATGAAGAACTTGGATTTCATCAGGGCCAGCTCAAGAGTTTCCACCGCTCCAGGCAAAAGCACTGGCCATGCCGCCTCCCTATGCTGTGCTGCCCTTCCCCCCCAAGCTGGGCTGCGCTGCTGCTGATTCCAGTGGTGGTGGGGAGGCGGCTCAGATTGGTGTGACGGTGGTGGCAGTGGTCCACAGCAGGCATGTGCTTCGGCACATGTGGTTTGCCATTTCTGACTCCCCTCCGACACAACTTCCTGTTGGAGGGGGGGGGGGGGGTCAGAAGCAGCAGGCCATGTGTGCTGAAGCATATGGCCTGCAGCGGGTGCCATGCCATACCACCCACAGACGTATGCTACCCTACAGTAGGCAGCTGCCTACCCTGCCTAGTGGATGGGCCGGCCCTGGATAACTTAGAACACAGAGGGGCCTTTTTACTAACGGGTGCTAGAATGTTGCACCTAACATGCCAAAAGCACTCTGACACCCATCAAATCTTTCCAACCTAAACTAGTACTTACCACATCTGAAAACCTATTTTATTCTCAACCTCCCCAATTTGCCACATGCTAGTTTACACAACTTGTATATAGACTGTATATAAGTTAAACAGCCAGAATATTTATGGCTATATAACTACTTTACTGCATGCCCTCTATGTTAATTTGTACTCTACTTCATGTTTATTTAAATGTTATTTTACTGTAAACCGCTTGTTTAATGTAAAATGTTGTTTTAATGTAAACCGCTTTGATCTTTGTAAAGGCGGTATAAAAAAAACTTTTAAATAAATAAATAAAATGTTAGTTGCAACACCACAGCGTTAACTATCAGGGATGTGGAAAGCATTTCCCCAGCAGTTAATGCAGAGCACATCCCCCTGACATGGGCAATATTTGCATGGGTGCATTTAACTCCACCTATCGAGGTGGCATTAGGTTAACCCGCACTAATGCAGTGTGAACTCAGCGCCAACTGTGCTGAGCTTACCATGCCCACTCTCTGCCACTAACCCATTCAGTCACAATCCTCATACGGGTTACAACGTTATCAAGAGAATCGTCCCACACTATCATGGCCCTGCGCTAGCTGGCAATGCGTGAGCCAGAATGCCTTCAACATGCACCAGAACCCATGTTGCCAGCTGGCACCTGTTAGTAAAAGACCCCCAAAGTATAATTAGCAATCACTAGTGCTGTCTTTAATGTGTATCCATGTATTGTTGTCCGGATGGCAACTATATTTTATTTAATATTCAAAGCTAAATGTTTTTTGATAATCCTTTTCAATGTCCATTTTTCATTAATGCACACATCTAATTTTTTCACTTTTAGTTTGGCTAAGAAAGTAGTAGATTTGCCAACAACAACATTTCTTTATACAGCATTTCTGTTGGCTGACATACCATGTCTGCAAATGAATATTTTTCTCTTAAAGTTCTTTACTAAAGATTGGCCTCTACTACAGATCTGCACTGCAGATTTGATTATTGACCTTTCCAAACTCAAACTGAGTTATATTTCAGGTACAATAGGTATTTCTCCGTACCAGAGAGTTTATTATCTAAAGGGCCTACTTACTATACTATTAGGCCATGAAACTTAGGGGTATGTTTACTAAACCGTCCTAACGTGCGCTCTGCGACGTTATCGCGCAATAAGGTACCTTATCGTGCGATGATGGCGCTTTTTAAGGCGCACAGGTACCATATCACGCGATAACGCGTGCTGCGGCGCAAACGAGCGCTGAAGGCGGGGAAAAGCTCCCGGAGGGCGGAGGAAGGCTCCCCAGGGGCGGAGAGAAGGGGTCAATGGGTGGAGAGTGGGAGGGGAGAGGCTCCCCGCACACTAACGATGTGAAATCCGAGGCCAAAACTAACGCCAGTGAAAACCTCGCATTAGAGCTGACTTAAAGGGAAAAGAAACCATTTCTGTCAGCAATGTACAGCAAAACCAGGGAAACCTACAAAAAAGTGATGTGTGATACATGTGCACGGAACAAAAGTGCAAATAAACAGTGAAAATGACCCCAACAAAATAAAAAAAAAACATAACCAAGCTGGGCAATACTGATATTAATGGGAAACATCAAAAAGCACTCCCGAGAAAGCTCCAAAAAAAAGATATGAATTTTCAAAGGGTCTACGCTCCGTCCCCATACAAGGTGACTGATCCCACAGTGCAATTGCGCTCATCAGGGTTTCCCTCTCTATTGGACAGGTTACCTATGGCATGCACATGTTCCACAACAGCAGGGCGGGCATGTCAGAATGGGCAACTGGACAGATGCTGGGAAAGGGGATACAGAGGGCTGCAGGCGTCACATGCTGTGGTGCAGCTGGGGCACAGTGCGGACTAGGCAGATGCCTAGGTGGCACTTAGGAATGCTGAAACTGTACAGCAGCCAGACAGCAACTGATGAGGGCCCAACATGGGCACGAGAGTGTTTATCACAGTGTCACAGGGGATAGTACCCAGCAGGTACCTCTAAGGGCACAGAACATTGGCAGGCGGTGTTGGGGGGAAGCGTGGACGCCTATGCAGGTACCCCTACCCCAGAACATGCACCATAGGCAGCCACCTACCTGCACACTGGATGGCTTGAGACTGCACACCACCAGCAGAAGGGCATGTCAGCATGGTGGCAGAGGGGTACTGGTGGTGGAGGGGGGCAGTGGCAGCTGCCCAGAGCAGACCATGGCCTAGCCCTGTGTAGGTGGGTGCCATGCACTGCAACAGACAGGCCCTGCCGGACAAACAGTCATGGTATCACCAGGGAATGCACTGTCTCTGTGGCAACACGGTGGTGCAGTGCACACAACCAGTGTGTTTGGAGGCAAAAGGTCATAGGTTCAAGTCCCAGCTATGGTGCCTGCCAACCCAACCCAGTCCCCATATTTTACTCACTATTACAACGTGCTAATACAGACAGAACCTTTATTGCAGATGACGTAAACATGCCCAAAACACCTACATTTTACCCTACAGAGCACAGACTCCATAAACAGGCACATTACCTAGAGCAGAGTCTCCCAAATGCAGTCCTGGAGGGCCAAACACCATTCAGGTTCCATGCTGCCTCTAATAAAGATGCCTGTGCTGCATATCTATGCACCACCCCCATGGTATGCAGATGTATCTCATGCATATTCATGAGGGACAGCATGAAAACCCGAACAGTGTTTGGCACACCAGTACTGGAGTTGGGAACCTCTGCCGTAAAGCAGCAGCCAACAGGGGCAGACACATCCACACCCACAGGCTCCATTAGCCAATGCCCCCTGGAGAGGCAGGACATTGGGCCCTGCGTGCATCTCCCAATACTAGCACTTGCATATGTTAGCAATGCCACCATACACCTGGGAATACGGTACACAGCTATCAAAAGGTTGCTATGATTACTGGCAGATAGCAATTCCTACGTTAAGCACAGTTTGCTGATTGAGCTCCATCATAGCAACCTTTCTGATGTCTGTGGAGTGTGCTTCAGGTCTGGTCTCTGACAGTGTTTACCACCCTGGAGAGTGAACCCCAACAGTTTTGCGTACCATATCCATGCTTGCACTGTGCCCAGGACTGGTGTGATGGCCAGGGCTGCTAAACACCTCTATAGTAGCACAATGCTGGCATAGGTGTGGGAGTGTGTGTCTGTCTATCCAGTGTGTGGTGGCTGCAAACACCCTCCACAGCCCACGCTGCCAGCACTGTTGCCAGTATTGGCCTGCCAATGTGCATAATGAGGAGCAAGGTACCATGGGTATAGCCCGGACAGGGTGGCCTGGCCAGGATGCATCTGCACAGGGCATAGGGCAATGGCTGGGGCACTGTAGTGCCCGGCCACCACCTGCACAGACAGGGTGGCCACAGTATGTCCTGCTGGGAGTTCACTCTCACCCTGACTGAGCAGTGACCACGGCATGGCTAGGTTCCCCCATAGTGCCCGGTAATATCTTTTTCATGTGATATTTCTGGGTTCCCTTTTATGGCCCAATCACTGACTTATCTGCTTGGTGTGTATGCTGACATCCCAGTTCTGGGTGCATGCATCTTCTCCAAGAACATGCCCGATGGACTAGCTATCAGACTGTCTACAGCTAGTATGTGTCTTGCTGGAACACCTTGCAGGGTGCAGTGGCTGCAGGCTTGCTGTCGGAGAATATCAGATTGTGGTGGGGTGCAGCTGAGTGTTTCTGGGCCTAATGTCTGTCTGCTATTGCTTTATAGATGTGTACAGAGCTTGTGATAAGGAAGCTTATCATAGCTCAGGAAGGAGCTATAGAAAAGGTGAAGTGACTCTGAACAAGCAACCTGTCAGTTCTGGTAGAAATAAGAAAACAGAATTTTCCTATAAAAGACTACCAGTCCCAGAATGCACCAGGTTTCCAACAGCCATTAGAGGAGCTGAAGTGGGGAAACGTGTGTGCAATCAGGAGGGCTATGAGGTAATCCCTAAGCACTCATCTCAAAGGGCAGGGCCTGATTCAGCACAGCTGCGCTGTATTAGGGGGGAGCACTCATCTGGGCAGAATAAAGGTGGAGTTTATTCTACAGAGAATTATCCTCATTATCCTGAGAATCAGCTTGAGCTTGATCATCAGTTTCATCTGAAGGATCATCAGAAGCAGAAGCCAAACCGGACGGACAGAGAAGGAAAGAAACCCTTTGGAAGAAAGAGGAGAAAAGTCTTTGAGAGGTCTAGAAGAGTCCAGAACAGTACGTATACTGGGAGGCATTCCAAGGGCCAGCATACACCATTGGACTGGGGAAAGCCAGAGGAAGGGTGCTGCAGAGCTAGGAATCTCCAGACGATACCTGTGAGAGAGACGGCTGCACGTGGAAGGGACCCTAAGACCCGTGCCAGAAGGTATGTGAAGAGAGATCCAGTGTCCAGGGATCTGGATTGGAAGGCTGGACATAAGAACTGGACTACATACTGGCCAGGCTATATAGAGAGGAACTCTAACAGCAATGGAAGCTCAGGTATGAACACTGATCTATGCCCTAGCTATAACCTTGAAAGACAGCAGGGAAACAAGTATTCTCCTGAAAGTGCTCCATTGAGAGATTCATCTGTGCCAATCCATGATATTGAACCCATGCTTGTTGAAGAAGGGGGAATGATTGCAGATGAAGAATGTGTTTATATGGACTGCTCTCTGTCCAAACTCCTTTGGTGATTTTCTGTTATAAAGTACCGCAACCATCACAAAGAAATACAAACTTGTTCTTTAATCTACTCAGAAAAGCTCCTGAAGCAGAATTTGACCCACACAGTAGAAAGCAAGCCAGCTAAGGGGTTTCAGCTGGATAACTGCTGGCAATTGAGCCTTACCTAATTGCTTGTGAGCTAGGAGAGAATCACTTCTGAATCTATGTGGGAAGTTATCAGAAGTTAACCTGAAAAGAACAGATTTTTTCTTTCTTTGTGGCTTTTCGTTTGTTGTTTGATATATGCTAAGAAAACATTAGCTAATGCCTGACAAGTTTGAATGTTGTTTTCCTGATTTTGATTTTGTTTTTCCAAGTTAAACACTGGAAGCAAGTAACCTGATTTATGTGCTACCAAGCATATCTGTGTTGGGAGAAATAACCCCATAAATAAATATCTTATTGGCTTTAACACTTGAGCACAACTAAATTATTGTCAGCAGCTGTGTCTGGTGTGAATGAACTACATTGCCCACAATCCCTTGCAAATCATTTAGATATATGCACTTGCCAAGACTGTGAAGATTCTCACCCAGGCAGCCGTCTGACAAGCTGCATTGACTGCCCTGTAGGGTGTCTGTTCCCCAGCAGGACTGTGGTTGGTGGTCCCCTCTACTGCTGCCATTGCAGGGACATAAAATGTGGATCTGTCGGTGGGAGACCCTGTTTCCCAACCTCAGCCCCAGAGGGTGGGGTGGGTTGGGTGGTGATACATAATCTGCCTATGGGTCCATAAGGGTCAAACCTGACTGAGAAATACAGATGTATCCAAAGGGTCTGCAGGAACTACCTATCTCACACACTAGGACTGCTGGGGACCTACAGCATGGCCTATTTCTGCCATGGAAGGTGCTGTGGACCTGGTGCTGGATGCCCCACCGCACCCTCAGGGTGAGCACAGTACCCGCACAATGTGATGGTGTGTAGCTACTCTGTGCCAGTAACACACATGGTCAGTTGCTCCTACCAGGCCGAGGTGCTGTGGGGGTGCATACCCCATCTTGTGTTCATCTGTAGACGGCTGATTTGCATGTGCAGTGCATCATGGGTATGGGTGGGCTAACCCTATCCTGGTGACCACAGCAGACTGTTTGTGTGGTGACGTGCAATCCTTCTGCAGTCAGCCAGGGGCTTGCTAGCAGTTATAGAGCTGTAGCCCACTGGTTACTTCACTGCCTGTGGAGCCAGAGGTCATGGGTTCAAACCCACAGTGGGGTTATTTGATAGGGCTGTCCAAAGCATTATCTATTTTTAATGTACATTAGTGCTGCCAGCAAAAACACCCTCAGCGTACTGTACCCATAAGGTGCCTCAGAGGGCGCTTTATAGGAGCGACTTATAGGGTGCCCTATAGGGGACATTATAGGGTGCCGTAGCGGACAGTGCACTTTATAATGTGCCCTATGGAGGGCCTTATAGGGTGCCTTATGCGGCACCTTAGGTTACGGCATGTGAGGGTGTGTTTGCTGGCAGCAATTAATAAAATACAAATAAAGTGCTGCAGGAAACAATACTTACATGTCAAAGCTGATGCCTCAGCCAGCCTTAAGTATTAGGCACACTAGGGATTGAACTCATGACCCCTGTATCATCAGTCAGTGCCTTAACCACTGTGCTACATTGCTGTTCCTCCTTGCATGTCAGCGTACCTACTTAAGATTTCCATGCGTTTAAATGCACAGTGCTGCCATCAAAAACAGTGCTATGACCTTGCCGTGCCTCATAGGGCACCCTATATGGCGCCCTATAGGCCACACTTTAAGCAACATTGTAGGGTGCCTTGGCGGACAGTGCACTTTAAAATGTGCCCTCTGGGGTACCTTATGGGGTGCCTTATGCAGCACCTTATGTTGCAGCGCTTTGAGAGTGCGTTTGCTTGCAGCAGTAATTAAAATAAAATTAAAATGCCTCATAATGCAATATTACACATAAGAGGCAGTGCCTCAGCCAGCCTTATTCATTGTGCACAGTGGGGGATTGAACCCATGACCCCTGCACCATCAGTCAGTGTCTTCACCATTGTACTGCAGCTCTGTTCCTCTGTTTGCACATCAGCGCGCCTGCTTATGCTTCCCGCGCGCGTTTCTCATGCGCTACTGTGCGCGGCGCACATTAGCATGTGATAATCCAGGTTTGCTATGTTAAGACTGAAACGCCCACTCCTTATATGGCATCCTGCACACTAGCGCCGGGCGCACATTATGACGGTTTAGTAAACATACCCCTTAATATTTCCATAAATATTATCCTTCTTCTTTGGAGAACTGGCATGCTAAGATGTGATCTGATGTTCCCAAGGACAGTGTGAAAAGGGCTGGTCCTCTTCCCAGCCTCCCCAAGGTAGGAAAAAGTTCTTTGAGAACAGGACCCCCTTGTGGAGCACCCTCCCCCTCTCCCAACCCAGTCCATACTTACTTCCAAGTCCCTGGTGGCCTGGGTGAGGTAGGGCAAGAATGATCCCCAGTGCCATCCTTCAAAATGGTGCTGTTGACCCCTAGCTATACAAATGAATGTACTGCTAGGGGTCAGGCTTCCAAACAAGTAAACACTCCCTGATTTAACAGCCTGATTCCTAGCAGTGTATCCCAATGTACTGTTTAGGGTCAGGTGACCTAGAGCAATTAGCGTGTGGGCCTGGTCAGGAGCAGGGAGAAAGTGCTTTACCAGGGGCCCTGTTTGCACAGGACTTTTGCCCATCTCGAGGGGGGAAGGACAGCCAGGAAAGAGACCAGCCCCTTTCATATTAGCCCACCAGGGATTACTAGTAACTGGAAGGGGCCTCATTTTGTTAATTGCCAGCCTCCATAAAAGAGTAGGCCCAGGATGGGGCCTGCCATTTCCCATTACTGTGCTCAGGAAAATGTGCTGTGTTAAACATTTTGCTGGCGTTTATTAAACTGTGATACTCAGCTACCGCAGTTTTGTAAATACCGAGGTAATCATTCAGTGGTCAAATAGTGATATTTTACTACATCTACGTAAACTGGGTCCTAGGTTTGAACCTAAGGTAATGGAAGATGAAGTAACTTGACCAACTTCACAAGAAGCACTATCGGGAGGAACTGGAGTAGAAATGTGGCTTCCCTGCTCCTCAACTTATTGAATGAATCACTCAACATTAACATGATAATCATCTTGACCATAACCATATCAGTTAACCAACATATACAAAACTGGGCATAACAATAACATTTTTGCTTTTATAAGTTTTCTCCCTGTCCCCCCCCCAACCCCCCCTCCCCCTTGCTAGACTCCTAAGATCACCTTTATATACAATCAGGACGTTCCTTTTATAGTCAAAAATGTTCTTATTTCTGCTAAATGTTTTCTGGCAATAGATTTTAATGAGACATTAAGGTCTCTTATTGTTTTTCACTGCAAATTGACCTCTAGTCAGCTTCAAAATAGTGAAGTGCATGAAGCAGCAAGGTGGTAGAAGCCAGATCTTTTTCTATAGACCAGCTGAGTTTAAAATGATGAATTCTAGTTCATTTTTCCTAAGTGCAAATGTGATTTCAAAGATTTGAACAGTCATTACTGAGAAGGGAGGAGGTCTGTGTAAAGTCTTATTTATTTATCTTTTTCTCTCTAAATGTATTTCTTGCCTATCTAAAAGTTTAGGCAAGTTACAAAAACATACATAAAAAGTAATAAAACAACATGCAATATAACTAAAAAGATAAAAACAAAAAAATAACTAAAAAAGTAGTAAAACAACATACAAAACTCCCAAAATATCTCAAGAACAAAGCATAACATAAAACATATTAATAATAAACAGGATGCCTCTCAGTCTAGTATTTATAGGAACATTTCATTTGATTACAAAAAGACTGCTTAAAAAGATAGCCTTTTAATGTCGTATGAAAAGTTAAAAACTCTTCTATCATCCTCAACTCGAAGGGCAGTTTATTTCATAGGGACGAGCCAATAATAGAAAAGGCTCTCAACCAGAGCTCATATAAATAAACTTGTTGGAAGGATGGGACATGTAATAGGCTCCTTCCTTTGGATCGGAGTGCCCAGGCAGGTCGATATAGGTTGATACAGTTTGGTGTTTTAAAATGGATCATTTTATCATCTATCTGTTGTTGTTATTTTATCTCCCTTCTTAGTCTTACCATTGATGCCACTGCTGCAGGAAAGGTAGCCTCTTCTTACTGTTATTTTGTGTTGTATGGTGGAAGGAAGAGTTCCATAAAGGTGCATATTGGAGAAGTCACAGAGTAACAATCAGCCAGAAAAGACTCAGTCTGACCAGCTATCCTTGCCTACTGTGCCACTGCAGATCCTACAAAATATCTGGATATCTCCCTTTTTGGGAATTACCAAAGTCTGTTCTATCTGCTTCATGTATGCTTGAATTCTGTGATGCTCACGTCTGCCCACAACAGGATACTTACAGAGCAAGAACTATATTCATTGTTTGTTTCTTCTGAAGAGGGCTCACATTTTGGTGTAGGCAACCAACGCTAACACTATGCAGGGCCGGTGCAAGGAATGAAGGCTTCCTAGGCGCATAAACTGGAAGTCTGCATCAGAGGGGAGCGGAAGAGGCATGTAGGAGGAGATGGAAACTGTGACGCAGTGGAGAAGACTGTATTGCAGTTTTGAGTCATTGCCACAACTATAGGCCCCAGAGAAGGGCAGCAGTGGCAGCAATGGCACCCTCGGTTGCCTGGTCCTCTAGGTGACTGCCTATTTCACTTAATAGTAGCACCGGCCCTGACACTATGCAGAATGTTTACTAAAGTGTTCTAACTACTAGCATGCACTAAAACAGCCAGCGCATTAAAAATCCCATGTTAAGTGCCAAGCGAGTGACAGAGCAAGAATGGGCGGATGAAAGGCGGAAAGTGGGGATTGGCGGCACACTGTGGATTGCATGGGGACTATTAATGCTCGCTAATTATCAATTTTGAAGCTAGTGTGCCTCAATGGGTTGCATTAAGTGCACCCACATTAATTGCAAATGCCACTGCCATGCATTAGGAAACTGTTCAGAGTGGTCACTACTGGGAACATGATAGGCATGCCCCCAACTTTTGGCATGATCCTATTTCATCACACATTAGTTTTAGCTCCAAACATGTTAAGTGCACTTTAATAAAAATGCCCTTCAGATTGTCACATATAGGTCTACGCTGCTACTGAATGGCAGCATTTGGAGTGGAAGTTGAACTTGGTTCTAAGTTTACACCTTTTCCTTAAAGAGGGGGAAAGACTAGTTCTCTTCTTTTTCACTGTTCTTGAAATCAATGTTTAAAGTTGCCTTTAGCAGCATTCATACAAAGTCACAGAACCTCTTCAAACACTTTGGGGCAATGCTTCCTGCAGTGTGCTGTGGGTTGAAGGTGGAAATCAATGTGTGGAGTGTGCAACAGTCACACACTACTTTTTAGGGGCATGTACAGCATGGCTCCAGCAGATAACACACAGATCTGAACTCTAATGCATGCTAACGCCACGCACATAACATGGATGCATTTAATGCCACCCATCAAGGTAACGTTCAGTCTGCCTGCGCTAACTGCAGCACTGACGTAAATGTGCTCTCAATGCCCATACTAAATGCAGTGTTCAGACATGCCCATGCTCTGCTCCAAGACTGTGCATGCAGTGTAGCCACACAGAGCGCAAAGGGTTGGGGTGCATTTCAACTGCCCGCTGTTGCCCTGCCGCCGCCACCACTTTCTCTTCTCTCAGCATTGGCAGGGCAGGGAGGAGTGGTCTAGTGGTTAGGACAAGGTACTTCAGGCCAGCAGGCTGAGGGTTCAAGTCCCACCTGGGGACAGCAATCTCAGGCTGGAGGGACTGGGATTTCTAGTCCTATAGGCACTCCTTGTGCTCTTGGGCAAGCCACTTAACCCTCCATTATCCATGTTCCTTGTAAGTATTAGCATGTGTGTCTCATATCCTCTCATGTTAAATGTATCCCCAATTGACCACTTTAACCTGGTGAAAAGCAGGATATAAATACAGCTAAATAAATAAAAATGCACCCCCTAAGCCTTTTCCTGGCACTTTAAGCTGGTCGGTCCCTCCCTCCTCTGACATGACATCAGAGCAGGGAGGGACAGATCTGCTTAAAGTGCCGGCGACTTGCAGTTCGAGCACGCGCCCTCTCCTCCACTTCCATCCGGGCACTTTCTGCCGGTGCCATCGTGGAGAAAACAGAGGGTGGCAGCAAAAGGGCAAAAGCAGGAAGCAGCTGGACAGAGAGATGGGGAAGGGGGGGGGGGGGCACACGCCTGAAGTGCAAGTTGCACTGGGAGCGATTCTGGCTCTGTACAGCACTGCTCTGCTCTACCCCATCCATTTCCCTCTGCATTGTGTGCTAAGCAGATAGTGCAGAATTAACCCCGCACTGTTTAGTGCGCACGCTGTCAGTGCGGCCAATTAACATGCTCAAGTATGCATTAACAGCTGATGCAGATTAGTTAACCTGTCCCTTTGTGTGCCTCATGATAACAAGAGTTAATGGCAATGCATAAGGGTAGTGCTATTATTAATGGCATTCTTGATTAACATTAATGAAAATGTCACAATAAGGCTATAAGTTATTTGGATAGGAAACTAATAGTCTGGCTTTCTTTGCAATACAGTCCAGTGAACTCAGATGTGACTCATTTTCAAATGCTTGCTCTGGGAGGGGGTGCAACATGTTTATGTCAGCCCATGGTTCATCTCTTTTAAACAAATTAATTCTCTCTCTAAAATCCTTCTAATGAAGAACTGTGCGTTCCTTGTGCTGCATTAATGAGACTTACTTAACTATTAATTTTTTCTTTTTTTGCATCTTAATTGCAGACTTAAATCTCCTTCTGAAAACAAGAATTACAAGAATGGGAGACAGAGGATGCCCAATCAGCATCTTATAGACCGCTTCCATGCTAAAACCAATATGCTGCACAAGTCTGCTAGAAAAAGTTGCCTGAGGGTTTTTGATAGCAGACACATGCATTTTCAACTTAACATAAGAGCTCTTCAGTGCCCTATGCCTATATCTTAATATCCCAGCCTTCCCACAACAGATGCTGATTTCCTTTCAACAGCCGATACATATCTGTGCTTTCCAAGTTTCTGTAAACACATCATTAGGAGGGACATCAGACCCTCCTCCCCCCCCCCCCCCACACACACACTTTGGCATTCCTTGCAAGTGCATTGCTGCGTCTTGAAACTTTGCAGTATTTTTTGTTTCTGGTACAAAAATTTAAACAAATGTCTTGTGCAGTCTAAATGTGAGCTGCCCTAGCCTGTAGCTGTATAGATTCCAGAGTAATTAGATTCCATTAAACAAAGCTTTGCTTGACCCATTTCTGAGCAATTTACCAAAGAAAAGAAACTTTTAATAATAATAATACACAGAAACCACAATGCCCCCACAGCACTGAAAGCCAAGGGCCTCCTTGAAGGGAGGGGGGATGAATTGGGGCAAGGCAACTGCTCTGGACCATGCTGACCACGGTACTCCCCTCCCCCTCACGTCTACAAGTTCATGTCAGTTTAGGGATACTGACACAACCATCAACATGCTGGGACCCCACAATGGGTGACTCACCCTAGGTCATGTACCCCCTTAAGGTCACCCAGCGCAATGTTAGCCGTAGATGATGGAAAAGAGTAGATCACTAGAGCCATAGACAGGTCAGCGTTTTGCCCCACAAGTCATCAACAATTAGGGAACATGGGAAGGGGCAGAGGTGGAGGATGGTTTGTTTGCCTTCCCCCAGCCATAAAGGTGTTTCATTGCCCCTGAAGCTAACTAAAACATCAGGGAGTTTCATCCCACCCCACACCTCCCAACAATCTTTTGTTCTCCTGCCCACTTCAATTTTTTAGTCTATGTTCATAAGTCTATAAAGGGAGCTACAGTTCCCCCCTCTCCCCCCATTATTTTAATACCAAACAGCACAGCAATTCCTCACTTTGCTATCATCAGAGCCAGCCCTGGAAAACAAATTGGGTATATGCAAATGTTAAATAGCTCTGACCAAGAATTTGAAAATTATAGATATTGCTATGTTACAGATGGGTCTGCAGTCAATAAGCAAATAACTTTTTTAAATGAGCTCTTTCCTCAATACCACGGCATGGAAGAAAACTCAGCCACAACCAACATTCTCAAATTCCAAGACTGAATGACAATCGGTAGTTTCCCAGGACGTCTGCTCTCTGCCATTTGTGGTTTCACAGAGGCACCCAGGGTACAGGCAATGTATATAATGCTCTCTCTCCCCTTACCTTCTCTAGGTCTGCTTTGCACTTTGCCTCTGAGGCAGCAGTAGCAGGACAGTGGGACTAAAGCAGGTACTCCGTGGCACACACAGACTGCTAGTCAGGGGGAACACCAGCTTCATGACTCAGTGATTCTTCAGAAAAGTCTTTGCTATCCAGCACCTTCAAAATAAAAGTCCCCTCCTGGAACTTAAACAGAATTCCTGAGTGCGCTGAGGGAAAAAGAAGTACTCCTGGAGCTCTGAAATCTGATGCCAGATTAGATATGTTTTCCTCCCCTATTTCCTTCAGCTCTTACTGTACATTCAGTGTGATCTCTGGTAATGTTTTAATCTTTTGTCTCATCTCCTCCACTGGGAGGCTGGACAAATCATTTTGCCAATGAGAATCTAGGTTGTGTCTCACAAAAAATCTACTGTACAGATTTTTTTTTCACTCCCTCTCTAGCTGTTTCTACCACCCATCGGAAAGAAATCCCTAATTGGGGCATAAAGTGCATATGGGAGGAAGAGATGCAGTTCTGCACACAAACGAATGTCTTTCCGAAACAGCAAGATTGAACAATGTGCTACAGACTTTGATGTTTCTGTGTGCACATACCGAGACTTTATTTACATTTCTGCCTGCCACATAATTTCATCCTATGTGCGGGTACAGCGAAATATACACTTGAAAACCTCAACCAAGAAGCAAAAGCAAACGGTACCCTCTATACACTAGCCAACGTTACAAAATGCAGACAACAAGCAAGCACCAATATTAATCCTCTAGCTGTAAAACAAATTTAATTAAATTTTTATTTTGTTATGCTGGGTTTCCATAAAAAATGGTACGCGATATTTTATTTATTTATTTATTTGCAGTCTCTTTTATACCGCGCTATTCGACATCAGTGCGGTTTACAATGAACATAAGAGTTGCACATCTCAATTTCGTGATTTGTGCTTACAGTGAAACAGGTATAATAACTTGGGTATACATTAAACAGGAAAATTAAACTTGGGTATGCATTAAGCAGGTATAACAGGTAAAATAGGGTATAAATAACCAGTCCCTTAACAAGGAGACACGATGAATAAATACATAAATATGATTTACAACAATTAAAAAAACACCACAATTAGATTCATTAGATTCATTCCACCATTTCTCTGATGGATTGATTCCTCTCCATCATGATTGTATCTGATTATTATTTGTATTTATGATTTGTATGCTTTATTTTTATATAATTTTATATATACATGATTTTATGTAACCTTTTTTTCTGTTTTTATTTGTGTTTTACCTGTCTTTAGGGACTTTTACAACTGTGTTCACATCTTTTTATGATTAAGTTTCTTATGATTGGGATTTTATTGTTTTATTTGACCATACTATTTATTTACTATTGATTTAATTTTAAC
The DNA here is from genome assembly GCA_033557465.1 of Ichthyophis bannanicus. Taxonomy (NCBI): domain Eukaryota; kingdom Metazoa; phylum Chordata; class Amphibia; order Gymnophiona; family Ichthyophiidae; genus Ichthyophis; species Ichthyophis bannanicus. The sequence goes on along the minus strand of CM066032.1, from coordinate 1,665,856,853 downwards.
CCCTGATGTAGGTTGTGGCCAAAACATGTTGGGTTTTTAAGTTACATGTGTTTTTATGGTTTTATTCATTTTCTTGTATGGTCTTATTGCTTTTTATATATAGTCTTATTTTATGTAATAGGACTACCCCAAGGATCTGCCCTTTCAGCACTATTATTCAACCTATACCTCCAGCCAATCACCAACATCTTCAAAAAATTTAACATTGGGTACTACATATATGCCAATGACATTATGTTGTCTCTCCCTATCGATATAAACAACCCACCTTTCACAATCTATCCAACTGCATCAGTGAAACCGAATCCTGGTTGAACTCCAACAATCTTAACATTAATTTCAACAAAACCAAAGTCTTATATATATCAAAGAACCAAAACACCCCCCACCAAGTCATCACTATTAACAGCATTGCCCTTCCAGTTAAGCAAGAGGTTGAATACTTGAGTATAATTCTCGACCAATCTCTCAATATGCTACCACACTTAAAACAAACAGCCAGGACCATCTTTTGCAAGCTAAAGACCATCCAGCACTTAAGACCTATTTTTGACACCCACGACTTCGGATCTGTAGTTCAAGTCATTATTACTCCACACTTTGACTACTGTAATAGTCTATTACAGGGTCTATCAACTAAGAACTTAAATATACTCCAAAGAGCGCAAAATATTACAGCAAGAATCATTCACAAGGCTCGCCTAACTGACCATATTACATCAATTTTATATGACCTTCACTGGCTCTCAATAACGAGACGAATAAAGTACAAGATACTGATCACAACCTTCAAACTGATTAACAATATTGCTCCATCCTTCCTCATGAGCCTCTTTCACACACACCCTGATACTAGATCTCGAAGGGAAAATGCACTCCATTCTCTTGTAATCCCCCACACAATTTGTATGACAAAACAGACCACAAGTTCTAGGGCTTTCACTTTCGCTGCCCCTAGTCTCTGGAATTCTTTGCCTTTATCAATCCACTCGACCAAAGACTTTCAGGTATTCAGAAAAGAACTGAAAACATCTCTCTTCATTGCCTACTATGGAAACAACAATTCTAGCTCATTCTCACAAATCACCTAACCTCACACCACAACAACAATACCCTGACACACAAATACATACAGAATTTAATCCTATTCACCACAACACAAATAACTATTGTCTATAGTTAATATATAAATAGTTCCTATTTTACTGTTATTTTCTGTTCCCTGTAAAAAGTTCACTTATCTGTTATCTGTAATATGTTGGTTATTTGTAAACCGCCCCGATCTCTGGAAGGGGCGGTATAGAAAAGTGTAACAAATAAATACATAAATAAATCGTTTGTCTCCCTTATTTGTTTTTATATCATCACTATTTATTTACACGCGTATCCTAATGTAACATGTAAATGCTGCTATTTAGATGTGGAGGTGCTTCTAAAATAATTCCCCGTATGTGCGGTCTTCCTTTAGTTGTGACTACTCCCATTAGCACAAGGGACTTGTCAAGAATCTCTTTCAAAATGTAGAATAATGTAGAACTGGTGGTCCCTGGCCCTAAGCAAGTGAGGCAGAAAAATTGGAAAGTGAGGTGTTTTGCGATGGCCGCCCCTCTGTGGTAGAATAAACTCCCCCTCCTCCCGGTTTGTGGGAGGAGCAGAATCTTGTAGCATTTAGAAGAGGTTTGAGACGTGCAGGAGGTTTCCTGCAGCTGGACTCTGGCCATGGGTGGCTGGATCATGGGTCTGGCTGCGGGGAAAGGACAATCTTGGTGGTGGGCAGCATTCGCGGCTCCGTAATGGAGTTGCAGTGAAGTTGCAGTACCATGGCAATGAGATGAACATGTCAGCCGAAATACTGCAGGACTTGATTTTTGGCCGCAGAGATAGAACACCATAGGCACCATCCCAATACCCAACTCATTCACGAAGGCCAACAGGTACACCACAAAGAGGGCACTTTCATTAGGGGCACCCGCCATCTGGAACTCCCTTCCGGAGACTGTAAAGACCACGATGGATATAAAAGACTTTAGGAAGAAGCTAAAAACCTTCCTCTTCACAGATCACTTCAGGGAGTACATCTAACACTCCAGATTCCGGATCACCCTATCATAGTCTAACCCCCCCAGATGCTTGGTAATATGCTGAAAGGCAATTGTACATATGTTTCACTGTAGATAAGTTATGCTTCCACGCATTTCCCGCATGCCACCCTTTCCTATATTTCTAACATGAGTTTTCTAATGTTTCTTGAGTTGTAATGTAAATCGCTTTGATTTTAGGATAAGGCAGTATAGAAAACTTGTTAAATAAAATAAAATAAATAAATTACGGAGCCAGGCTGAGTTATCCGGGTATGTGGCTGGGAATGTGGCTGATAAGAATCTGGGCCGGCCTGCACGTCCAGGCCGGTAGACCCGATTCTGATCTCATGGGGGACGCCCCCACGGGAACAGAATTGAGTCTACTGCTCTATGCCCCAATTCTGCCTGGCCACACAAGAGGATGGACGTCCAGTTGTGAACAGGCCTCCATGAGTCTGTATAAAATACTAAGGGCAAACCAGACTGAAGCCAGGGGCATTTACACATAAAGTATGCACATATACCTGTGTACATTTTATAACACATGTGCACAGGGCAGGCACAAGGAGATGAATCACCACAGGCGAACCTCATCCCTTGCGCTCATTGCCGCTGCTGCCACACCTCTCCAGGATCTGCAGGGGCGACAATAGCTGCAAACAGCCCTATGGCACTTATCTTACAACTTCAGTGCTGCGGGACTGTTTGCTTCTACCCCCTCGGATCGCTCAATGCCATCTTCCTGAGAGGAGTGGAAGCAAACTGTCCTGTGGTGCTGAAGTTGTAAGGTAAGTATTGCGGGACGGTTTGCTAAATGTGTTAGTGCCACTGAATATTCTGCTTAGCGGCATTTACATGGTTTCCAGGTCTGCAGATCATGTAAATGATACTGAATATCGATGAATAAAGATGAAAAAGATCCATGGAAAACAAAAATATGCCAGGACAATAATAATACAGGTTTTTTTTTGAGAAATGGAACATTAAATCAAGTCCACACTTATTTGAAATAATGTTGTTGATTACTGAGACTACAACGGAGGATAAGAAGGAAATTAACTGACTGACAAAGAATTAATGAAAACAATTGTCAACTGGGGAATACAAACAGTGTTTAAAGGACATACAGCAGCTGTAGACACAAATTAGGATTCAATTCATAGAATTAAAATTAATAAGCTCAATCGTGACGAAAAAGACTATCATCAATCAGTTATATAGCCTTGGATGTGGAAAGATTACTTTGAAAAAAGTCACTTAGGGTTACATTTGCATTCAGCGCACAGCTTATGCATATTGGACCCACTGTGGTTATAGCAAACTCTGGGTATACATATGTATAAATTGCAAATTGGAAAATATATATTCACTTTAACAATGCATGCTATTCCTCTTATTTAGAATTAGACTCAGGAACTAAAGACAATCAAGTGTGTACATTAAAGTTGCCAATTCAAAGCTAGTCCTGAGGTTTGAATATTATGAGCTGGATAGTACAGACTCTTGGCATGTGCACTCCTTTCTCTGCTCTTCCTTACGTACACTCCTCTGCTCTTCCTCCTAATGCCTGATGTTGTCCAATAGCATTTTCTGGCAGCTCTCACCTACTGGTCCCATAGGCTTTGCTATGGCTTTTTCACATTAGCAGTATTTTTTTTTTTTTTTGGCAAGCATTAGGGCTGTTACATGCAGTTGAAGTGTGTAAGCATCTTCTTGGGACAAAATGCACCAAGAATTACAGGCTTAAATGCTGTACTGTACCTGCCGAACATTACATCTTTACCTGGCTTACTGAGGCTTTCCGCCCACTGAAAAGCTTGAAGCATCAAGCTCTAGGTTGTTCAGTGCTTATGGCAGCCCTGAATGATTAGAAGTCTGCTAACTCCTGGAATTTACAATGAAAATCATGTTTGAAATCATATTTTTTGTATACAATATATAAAAATATGGGGATTAATCCACCTACTTAGTAGCCAGAAAACTGCCAGAGGTGAATAACTATTCAAGCAGTCCTAGGAATAAAAATATTTGCTATTTACCACAGGAGCAGAGGCTATTCAGGAGGCCAGAAAAGGGAGAATAGGTTGAAAATAGGTTTCTAATGAGGCATTTCAGGCCCGCCCTGTTTTGACCCCTGGAATGCACTGGCTGTCACAGCTCCCTATGTATGAATGTCACTTCCTTTTGCTGGGCTTGCAAGGTTGCTTTCTTAGCATTGGTTTAGTACTATTGAAAAAGGCGGGGAAACCACAAACAGGATCTAAAAGTATGAATGCAAAAGCCTCTGCCCGCACTTCAGTTGTCACCTCACTTCATTTCCATACTTTCTGAAAAATTCACTCAAGATCCTAGATGTGTCAGTGGTGAAGACCTCAGCATTCACTCTCTAATTACAGTCAGAAAACAGCAGTGCCTTAGCAATTTGCAAAGTATGAGGAACTGCTGGCATGGAAACCCATGTGGGGAAATGAAAAAAAAGCATCTTTCTTCTGCATCTTCCACCCCATGAAGAAACATTAGTTATAAAAATAGTCACATTCTCTTACATATGTCATATAATCTTCAGTCCCTGCTTTGTTGTCATAGGCTCAAAATCTCAAAAAGCCCTTACACACAAACCAGCAAAAAGCCAGTGATACGTTTCATTAGAGTCTCATCTATCAGACACCAGAGCTCTATCCCTGCATTACTCACTCGGCATCTTCCAACAGTCATGCCATATTAGAGGCAATGCTTCCTTATATAACCCACTTCTCCAAGAACTCTGACGTCTTCTATAACAAAGTCTTCTTATGTATTGACTGGTATGATGCTTTCCAAGCTAGATATTTTGCAAACCCTTTGCTAACATTCATCTCAACAGGAATGCATGCCATTTCTCCTTGAATTAAATCATGTCAAAAAAATGGACACATCTAGGAGTCAACTGTTGCCTCTCATTCTTCCTGCCCCTTCTACAAGTCTGCTGTTCAGAATCACCAAAGACCACGCGATGCCTGTCAGCTGTGTTAAGGCATCAGAAATGGACCAGGCCCTTTATAATGCTAGTAAGGTGCTGCCTTAATGGTGACACTATATAAAAATGCAGGCATCATATGCTCGTGTTTGTTGGAAAGAGAGGATAACCGCCAGGGCCAACACTTTCCCAACAACTCCAAGCCACTGCTATCTGCCTGCATCACTGTAGCTAGCTCTCTATGATCAATATCGGGATGAGGATGACTGCAAGTTCTATAATTAAGTAAAAGTTCTAATGGGAACTCTTGACAGACTGCATAATAGAGGCTCGTTAGTAATGATGGAACAGGTCTGTACACAGGGAACTCTTATAAATTTACACATACATATACATGTAAAACGTCCACCTACTTTTATACTAGCTGTGCGTAGGCATTCCCAGGGGTAAAGTTTGAGTGGAGTTGGGGTTGAATTGTGATTTATGCATGAATTTTATAAAATCCTCATGCACACACACACATTTACACTTTCTTAGGAGCAGGTATAAATTTGAGTGAAAGAACTGGTACGCTATTAGGGTTAATCTGAAAGCCTATTTTACTTCATAAAGCAGGTATGAAAAAGGTGCCTTTCTGGACATTTCACAAAGGTGCTCTGTTATGAAATTAACCCTCACATTATTGATGGGTCAAAGATATGCTACTAGAGAGTAAAAGAGTCTTTTGTCTGCACTGATACATTGCTTTGCACTTGCTGGACTCAGTGCACTAAGTATTTTCTTTTTTGGGTATTTTTCAGGCTAATCTAGACCCTGCAAGTGCTAGAAATGGGCCCAAGGTATTGAGAAGAAGAAGTGGAGGAGGAGATGTGTCCTATGGTAGATAGAGAGCTCTGAGTAGTACAACGGCATAGAGGTTCAGTTGTGGTTTATGGATATGATCTACTTATCATCTAAGGAACTTTTGTTCTCCTAGGACAAGCAGGATGTGTCAGCCACACCTGGTGACGTCATCCGACGGCGCCGTGACGGAAGTGTCTGTCTGGAATTTCTGTCCAAAACAAAATAACAAGGCTTCCATCAAACTGTTTACTACTATCAACTGTGCTTGATCTCAGTGAGCCAAGTCCTCTCACCCTAAATCTGCAAGTAATTGCACATTCTCTAGAGCAAAGGTATGCAAACACAGGGCGAAGAGCCATTCTACCACTCCCACCTAGAAACCTTGTTTTCAGGATCCACATTTGATGTACAAAGTTTAGCTCTTTTGACTGTGAACAGCCACACCCATGCCTCAGGACATTGTAATGGATCTTTTCATAGTAAACAGTTCTTCCACTTTGCAAGGGTATGGATACAGGAGTGTAGGTAATAGTTAAAATGTGAGCCTTGGATAAAAGTGACTTGCTTGATAATGTAGTAGATATTTCAGTTCTGCCATAAAGAAAGGACTATTTTTGAACATGCATATTGTCACTGGGATAGTGTATTCTGAAATTTAAACTACCTCGTTTCACTTGCTCTGTGCTTCTTTCCAAGAAAGACTACAAACACGTCACTATCCCAGTGACAATATGCATGTTCAAAAATACATAATGCAAGCTATCCACAAAAATGAATAATTTTAAGGAGTTTTACTGGAAAACTTGCCACTTTGGAAATGAGATGCAAACAAGTCACATATGTCCTTTTAGAGAAGAATGTGAGAAAAGAAAGAAAGGAGGATTGAAAGAAAGAGAAAGAAAATGGCAAAGAAAGAGACATTAGCAACAGACTGAAAGCATTTCTAAAATATAGAAACTTAGGGACAGCAGCACTGATGCAAGAAGAGAATGGATAGAACAGAGCAAAGGAGACAGAGAGGAAGAAATTGTGCAGAGAGAAAAAAGGAATGCAAATACCACCAAGGAATGAAGGAAAGGTAAAAGAAAAGCAAAACATAAGAATACACTATAGAATGTGTAGAATACAGCAAGGAGATGGAGAACGAAGAATAAATTGTGCAGACAGAAAACAGGGATGCAAACACTACCAGGGAGAGAAGAAAAGCACGAGAAATCAAAGCATAGAATAAACAATGTACTGGGGTAGAGAGGAAGATAAAGAGTTTTAGAAATGACAAGCCACTATTTCTTTCAGGAGATTTCTCATCCTGTTTTACTTTTTATAAAAGCTACAAATTCTTTTTAATATGAAATATAAAGGCAGAACTGGAACAAACTTGCCTGAGGTACTAAGGGGTATGTTTACTAAACTCCGTTGCTGTGCAGGTCCCCGTTAGTGTGCGTGTGCCATATAAGGAGTGGGCGGTTCAGGCAGAAAAAAGAAAAAAACCGGAGCGTACGTGTGTGCGTCGCGCTAATGTGCGGGGCCCACATTAGCGCGTGGCAAGGCTAAGTGGGGCGCTGCTGCACAACCAAACAACAGAGCTGTAGTACAATGGTGAAGACACTGACCTATGGTGCAGGGGCCAGGGGTTCAAACCCCCATTGCACTCTTCAAAAAAGACCAGCTGAGGCATCAGCTTTTATGGGCAAAAGTGGTGTAGGAGGCATATTGATTATGGGCGGCAGAAGGCGGCGCACTCTTTTTTTATATGGCATGAGGCGGCGCGCTTTTCATTGTGGGTGGCAGATGGCGGCACGCTGTTAAGGTTGGGCGGCAGAGGGCGGCGCGCTGATAAAATTGGGCAACAGAAGGCGGCGAGCCGGTGGGCAAAAGGCAGCGTGCTGATGTGTGAGGGGGCAGCCCAATAGTGGGAGGGATAAGTGGCGCGCTGATGTGCAAATACCAGGAATGGAGCCATAGCACAATGGTGAAGACACTGACCACTCGTGCAGGCATCATGGGTTCAATTCCCCACAGTGCCCATTGAAGACACCTGGCTGAGGCATTATTTTAAGGGGCATGCCCATGTTGGGCGGCATAAGGCGGCGCGCTGTTAATGTTACACGGCAGAAGGCGGCGCACTGCTAATTTTGTGCACCACAAGACGGCGCGCCGATGGCTACAAGGCTGCGCGCTGCTGCTCAAACACAGGAACAGAGCCACAGCACAATGGTTGTGACACTGACCAATGGTGCAGGGACCAGGGGTTCAATCCCTCACAATGCCCAGTGAAAAAGACTAGCAGAGGCTGTATGTTTTATGTTGTGGAGTGCTGTAGGAGGCCCTCTAATTTTATTTTGTGATAACAACTAGCAAACGCACGCTCCCAGCATGTTAACATAAGGCAGCCCATAAGGCACATGTTACAGTGCACCGTCCGCAAAGGCACCCTAGAATGTCCCCTATAGGGCAGCATGTATGTTGCGACACAGGATAATGTATAGTGCACCCTATATGGATGGCAACCATAAAGTGCCGTATACGGCGCCCCATAAAGCACCCTCAGAGGCACCTTATGGGTACAGTACGCTCAGGGTGTTATTGCTGGCAGCATCATATGTACAGTAAAGTAAAAAGATGCTGTGGACACCCCTATCACAGAACCCCACTGTGGGTTTGAACCCATGACCACTGGCTGTACAGGCAGTGACATAACCATTGGGCTACAGCTCCATAGCTGTAAACAAGCACCTGGCTGGCTGCAGATAGCCTGCACGTCACCTCACAGACAGTCTGCCGGTGTAAACAGGATAGGGTTAGGCCACACGTACCCATGATGCACTGCACATGCAAATTAGCTGTCCACAGATGGACACAAGATGGGGAATGCACCCCTACAGCACCTCGGCCCTGTTGGGGGAAGTGACCGTGTGCACCCACACAGCACCTCCGCCTGGTAGGGGGCACTGACCGGGTGTTTTACTGGCACAGAGTAGCTACACACCGTTACATCATGCGGGTTCTGTGCTCACCCTGAGTGTGCAATGAGGCGCCCAGGACCAGGTCCACAACACCTTCCATGGCTGATGGAGGCCAAGCAGTAGTTCCAAAGCAGTGTTAATGTGTAAGATAGCTAGTTTCTGCACAAGCACTATGGATATCCCACTCAGGCACAGGGCCCCCCCCCGTGGCAAACATGGTCCCCCATCAAGAGATCCACACTCTACCTCCCTGCAAAGGTGGCAGTAGAGGGCAACAGCAACCCAAGTCCTGCTGCAGAACACCCCCCCCCCCCCAGGCAGCTCCATACACAGCCATAAGACCAGGATAAGGTAAGCTGCACCCCCACCACCAGATACTCCCCTGCAGCAAGCCAACAGCCACTGCACCCTGCAAGCCATTCCAGCAAGACATATACCAGCTACAAACTGTCTGCTGGTTAGTCCATAGTACATGTTCCCAATGGAGACACATGTACCCAGAACTGGGCTGCCAGCATACACAGCAAGCAGATAAATCAGTGACTGGGCCCCAAATAAAAACCCATATCTATCACATAAGGAATACTGTATAGCACTATGGGGGTGCCTAGCCATGCTGTGGTCACTGCACAGTCAGGGTGAGCGTGATCTCCCAGAAGAACATGGTTTGGCCACCCTGTCTGTGTAGGTGGTGGCCGGACACTACAATGTCCCTGCCAGTGCCCTATGGCTGGTGCAGATGCATCCTGGCCAGGCCACCCTGTCCTGGCTATACCCATGGTACCTTGCACCTCATTATGCACATTGGCAGGCCAATACTGGCAACAGTGCTGGCAGTGTGGGCTGTGGAAGGGGCTTGCAGACAGACACATACTTGGTAGACAGACACACACTTCCACACCTATGCCATCATGGTGCTACTATTGAGGAGGTAATTAGCCTTGCCCACCAAACCGGTCCTGGGCACGGCAAGGCATGGATATGGTACGCAGTACAGCTGGGGGTCACTCCCCAGGGTGGTAAACACCGTCAGAGGCCAGGCCTGGAGCACGCACCGCAAACACCTAACAAATTGTTCGGATGGGGTCAACTAGCAGTATGTGTGTAACGTATGGATATCTATCTGCCAGTACTCCTAGCAAACGTCTCAGAACTGTGTACCGTATACCTCAGGTGTAGGGTGACATTGTTAAGTTATGCAAGTGCTAGTTTTGGGAGATGCATGCAGGGTCCAATGGTCTGCCTCTCCAGGAGACATTGGCCAATGAGGCCTGTGGGTGTGGGTGTGGGTGTGTCTGCCCTTGATGGCTGCTGCTTTACGGCACAGATTCCCAACTCCAGTCCAGGTTTGCATCACACTGTTCGGGTTTTCCTGCTGTCCCTCATGGATATGCATGAGCTACATCTACATACCATGGGTGTGGTGCATAGATATACAGCACAGGCATTTGTATGAGTGGCATCATGGAACCTGACTGGTGTGTGCCCCACCAGGACTGCATTTGGGTGATTCTGCTCTGGGTACTGACCCTGTTCATGGTGTCTGTGCTCAGTGGGGTAAACGATAGACGTATTGCCATTGCATATGTCCTCGCCAGGAAAGGTGTACCCTTACTATCACTGTTTAATTGGGGGAAAAATATGTGGGCAAGATTGGCCGTTGCCCCAGTTGGGCTTTGAACCTGTGACTTTTTGCTCTTGCATACAGTGTCTGTGTGCACTGCACCACCGTGTAGTCACAGATTGGGTGGGTTCCCTGGAATGTCCATGACTGTGGATCCGGCAGGGCCTGTCTGTTGCAGTCTGTTGCAGTGGACAGTGGCAGCCTGCACATGGCTAGGCCTCTGTCTTCTGTCGCTAGCAGCCACTGCCCCCTGCACCACATGTACTTGTCCGCCAACATGCTGGCATGAGCTTCTCCCATAAACAGCAGGTGACCTGATTGGAATGTGGCAGTACGGGACTGCATTTGGGGTACTTGGCTGTGGGTAATGCCCATTGTTGTGGTGTGTGTGCGTTGTTGGGTAAAATATGGGTGTTTTCCCCATGCTTATGTCCCCTGCAATACAGGGGTGTCTGTGCTATCTGTGTTTAGTGGTAGGTAAAATATGGGGACTGGGCTGGCAAGTGCCCCAGCTGGGCTTTGAACCTCTGACCTTCTGGTCCTAGAGGTACTGATTCTGTCCACTGCACCACACTATGGCCACAGAGACAGTGCAGCCCCTGGAGGTAGTGAGCCTGGCAGGATGGAGTCACAAACCCTGCTCTACGCAATTTTACTGTGGGCATATGCACCCTGTCTGGTGACAAACGTGCACATAAACCCCGGAAATGACCACGGGAAATGGGGGACAAAATATCACCACGCTGGGCAACAGTGATATTAATGGGCAACCATAGCAAACACTCCCAGGAAAGCACCACAAAAGGAAATGTTTTTTGGAAGAGTCTCCGTTCCGTAAACCCTTCCAAAATTCATTTCTTTTTTCTGGAGCTTTGCTGGGTGTGTTTTCTGTATTTTCCCATTACTATAACTGTTCCCCAGCTGACTTACTATTTTTAATAGTTGTGTTGTGGTCATTTTCTATTTTTATTTGCACTTTTGTGCTGTGCACATGTATCACACTGCTCACGTTTTGCTGGTTTCCCCGGTTTTGCTGTACATTGCTGACGGAAATGGTTTCTCTTCCCTTTAAATGCTTTCTACCGCGAGTGATTCACTCGCGCTATTTTTTTTGTGGAAATTCAGCCCCGATAATGTGCGCCCCGCCTCTCCCCTCCCCTTCCCTGCCCATTAACCTCTTCTCTCCGCCCCTCCGGGGCCTTCCTCCACCCTCCGTTAGCCTTTCCACGCCTCTATCGGACATTTGCGGGCCCGTACTTGTGCGCCACCCGTTACTGTGACGCGCAAGTGTGCGGGGCTTCATCACACGTTTGCGGGGCGTTTAAGCGCTCTTAACTACCGCTTTTAGTGCGCTATTTTGCGGCGCGCAAATTAGCGGTTTTTAGTAAACATGCCCCTAAGAGTCTTGGAAAGAATTTAGTGTAAGAGGTGTTCTTTTTGGAAAAAAAGAAAGTAAGGATGAGACTTTCTGTTAAGATGAGAACGCCAAAAATGTGAAAAAAGGTCTAAGTAACAGGGGCTTCTTCATAGGAATATGAACAGTGCTGCATAAATTGTTAATTCTAAGTGTCTAGAAACCAGTCAGCATTTTCATGAACATTATTTATTGTGGAGAATGGTTAACAAAAATGGAAAATGCAGAAAAAAATATAAAAACCACAGTTACCAATTTCTTGAGAGCAAATTGCAACTAAAACACTAGCTATCACCACAAACCTTTGAATTCTGGTTGGATGGAAACTTGATTTCTGATCCAGTTTTAAAGTGTCTGGCTAAGTATTGTGCACACTCCAAAAGTGAACATTTTAAAATGGCAACACAGCCCTTTAGCAGTATTTAAATGCTGCAATTGCAAACCTTGGCAAGCTTATATACAGTGCTTATTTCCAAGAAATCCCTGTCTGCCCTCCCAAATTAAAGAATAAGGTATATGTATCCAGTCTATAATTTTCCTGCTAGCACTTATGAGTCTTTAACAAACTTTTCCATCTGTCAGAGAAAAAATCTTTATGGCCAAGAAATAAGATTAAAAGCTTGATTTTCCCCAGGGCATCTAGGTAGAATTGGGATGTGCTGAATATGAAGTTTTTTTTGCAAAACAAGGATACCAGGAAATCCCTGGCGCTTGTGGCACATCCAGCAGCAACAGCTGTCTTAGAAAAAAAAACATGTTGAAAAAAAGCAGTGTTATGTAGGGGTTTTACAAATAAGTGCTGTTTAAACACCAGTCTCGCAACACACACGTGTATTTGCTGCTATATATACATTTTGAGGGGGATTTTAGAAGGGACATCTAAGCCAGAATATCTGGAAAAAAAAACCCAGGCATGACCAGGTGCAGACATGATTTCACAAATGTGGATGTGACCGATATAGACTTCTGAGGAGAGAGGGGGGGCATCTAAATAGATATCCCCAAAATAGTATATCATGATCTGGACATCTAGGATTAGCCTAATGGTTAGAGAAGTAGGTTAGGAACAGGGAAGCCAAGGTTCAAACCCTACTGCTGCTATTGTTGTGATTGTGCTGAGTACTGGGGATGACGGGATGCTATCTTTGAGATGTTTTGGAGCCAAAATGAGAACTTTTCAGGTGCTGAAGCAGGTCTAAACTTTGATGTGATGCTGGATGTTTCTGAGATCAGGTCCCCATTCAGAAGTCTCTATGACCATTTTTGGATGTCCAAAGCATGATTAGGGCTTCCAAAATAACCCCCAAAACTACTTCTACAAGTGGAGCCAAGGGACTAAGTGCAATAACTTATTTTATTTTTTATTTCTTGAAGTAGTGTTAAACACCACAGAGGTTGGCAGAATTGCCCCCTCACTTGCTGGTGGAGACCCCGGGGCCAAACGAGCAGGTAGCTAACACACGTGCCTCACAGCAGGAGTATCTTTATCTTTATTCAAATGCTTGATTGACCGCCCAGGCAAAAGCATCAGGGCGGTTAACAATAGATAAATGGGCTGCAGTAGATAAGAAATGAACACCAATTTAGTAGACAGGAAAGTGGGGAGGATAGAGCACACAGAAACAGGGAGGAAAAACATGCATATAGAAGCAGTCAAAGAAATCAGGATGGGCATATGTACCTTTAGTCAATAGGGAGATTTATAAAATTGTAGAACACACATATACTATTTGGTCCACCCAAACCATGCCAAGAACACTGCCCCTTCTAATCTATGCATCCCACCACTTCTACATATTTGCATAGTGGTACTGCAAAATCAATACACATATAGAAGTCACATATCCTCCTAAATTTTTGAGGAAAGTGAGATAATAATGCTAAAATCAAGGAAAGTCTTGTTTTACTAATCTGTCATATTTTTTTGAAGGTAGACGAAGGTGAGCAGGTTGATATAGTGTATCTGGATTTTCAGGAAGCCTTTGACAAGGTCCCTCATGAGAGACTCTTGGCAGAATTAAAAAATAATGGGATAGGAGGCATTCTACTATTGTGAATCAGGAACTTCCATCCTCTTCATTCCACTGAAATGGCCCTTGTCAAGGTCTCCAGTGACTTACTCATGGCGAGATCTAAAGACCTATACTCAATTCTTATTCTTCTCAACCTTTCTGCTGCCTTTGATACTGTTGACCACTCTCTTCTCCTTGCAATATTATCCCTTCTTGGTTTTAGAGACTCTGTCCTGTCTTGGTTCTCTTCCTATCTCTCTAATCGCTCCTTTAGTGTTTGTTCTCAAGGTACTTCTTCCTCTGCTATCCCTTTCTCAGTTGGTGTTCCCCAGGGATCTGTTCTTGGCCCTCTCCTCTTCACACTTTATATACAATCATTTGGTTCCCTTATCTCATACCTTGGCTTTCAATACCACTTTTATGAGGATGATTCTCAAGTTTATATCTCTTCACCTGACCTTTCTCCTTCTCTCCAGGCATGTATCTCTGCCTGTTTATACAACATCGCTACCTGGATGTCTCAGCACCATTTAAAATTGAAAATGGCCAAAACAACTTCTTGTTTTTTCCCCTAATGCATCCTCCATCCTTCCTCCTTTCTCCATCACTGTTGATAATACTCCTATTCTTCCTGTTTCCTCTGCTAGTAACCTTGGGGTCGTTTTCGACTCCTCTCTGTCATTCTCCTATCATATTCAACAAATTGCTAAGTCTTGTCGCTTCTTTCTCTTTAATAAGTAGACTGGCCGTACTTCGTGAATGATTAATGTAATACTAACTCAATGAAACTCATTCAACAATTCACCATAGTATTTCCTTTTCAGTGTTTCTTTGTCTGTCATACGTAAGCCTCAGAAAAACAACCATAAGCACTAGAAAATCTAGGAATATTGTAAAACTCCCTAGACATGTGCAGGTTTTTTACATCAATGGCTTGCGTTAAAGTAAAGAACAAAGTTGGTGTCACTAATTGTCATGCTAAATTTATCAATGCAAAATAATAGAAAGGTACTTAACTGATGTACCGATGTGACACATCTGGATCTTCTTTGTTTTGAAATACTTAGTTCTTTTTTTATTTTTATTCGTTCTTTTTTTATTATTTTTCCTTCATAGTTACTGCTTGCCGTTGATTAGTCCTTATGTAGAAGCCTTGTTTGGAAACATGTCCCAACGCCAATCTTGTGAGGCGCCCGTGCGTTTCTCCACAATGGGTTTCTCAAGGGACGGAATCTTTAGATTTTTCTGTAAAAATGACATCACCAATAACTGAACAATACTAATAACTAGAGAATCCACCTCGTAGTATGTTGCAAGTAATTTTCAACAGTAATTATAAGATAAAACAAGTTTTAACCTGATGTGAACGCAGCCTACTGCCTTGAACCAACGACCTCCCTTTTCATTCTCCGGGAGATCTAAGAACGCCGCGCATGCGCTCTAGGGATGAGACTGCCATTTTTAAATACCAGCGGAAAAGCAGGTGCTGAATAATCAAGCAAGCATTAAATTCAAGCTGACCAATCGATGTTGAAATTGAGCCCCCCTGGTTGAACAGTATCCAAGGTGTAAATCCACCATTGCTCACGGCAGAGCAACGATTGATCACGTGTTTTCCCTTGTTGATTGACTAACACTTGTTCAATAATCCAACATCGGAGCTGGGTGAACGTATGATTTTTAGAAGAACAGTGTTCTACCAACTGAGCTTCTTTCCGATTACAACGGAGTCGGCTTTCATGTTCCTTCATACGTATTCTAAAAGGGCGGATCGTTTCCCCTATATATAGTAAGCCACATGGGCATTCAACTGCATAAACTACGTGTGTAGATACACAAGTAGTGGCTTGCCTTAATTTATATGTGATGCCCTTATGGACAAAACAAGATCTTTCAAGGGTGATGGTACATATTCCACACTGTCCGCACTTTTTGTGGCCCATTATAAAATCATCCTGATGTGTGGATTTTTCTGGTCGTAATTTAGTAGGGCTCAGAAACTCTTTTAGATTACGGCCACGTCTCTATACGCAACGTATTGACTTTCCCTGTATGCCCAGTATTGTGTGCAATATGGGACTGTATTTTTTAAGAATCTTCTGTATGCCAGAACTCAGCGGGGAGTATTGTGTAACAAAATTGATGTCATTGTCGATAGTGCCCGTAGGCTTCGTTGGTGACAATAGCAGATCTCGGTTGTTGTGTAATGCTCGTTGGTAAGCTTGTCGTACAATATGATGGGAATAACCTCTGTCAATGAAGCTAGCCTTCAGCTGTAATGACTGTTGCTTGTACTCCTTCACATCCGAACAATTGCGACGATATCGCAAGAATTGAGATAAAGGTAAGCTGTTCTTTAAATGGGGGGGATGAGCGCTGTCATGATGAAGAAAATTATTCCTATCTATGGATTTGCGATATGTAGAGGTTCCCCATCCACTTTCTTCCCTCGTGATTTGTAAGTCAAGATAAGTGATGTGTTGTTTCTGAACGTCACTGGTAAATTTAATGTTAATGTCTTGAGAATTTAACCATTGAAAGAACAAGCTCAATGAAGATTCCGTGCCACGCCACAACATGAAGATATCATCGATGTAACGGTACCAAGCCTAGATATTAGTGCGATATACAGAATTAGGAAAAAACTTCTCCTCAAAGAATCCCATATAAAGGTTGGCCACTGACGGGGCACAGGTGGCCCCCTTGGCCACTCCTGAAATTTGATGATAGAGAACTCCTTGGAACTCAAAAAAATTCTTAAAGAGAGCCAGTGAGGTAAGATCATGTAGAAATCGTAACTGTGCCAGGGATAAATTCCCTCAAGCATTCAGAGTGTGTTGCACTATTTGACATGCTGCTTCCTGCGGAATGCTGGTATACAAGGACTGGACATCTAACGTTACTAAATAAACCTGGTCATCTCTAGCCCAGAAGGATAGATCTTTTAATATTGACAAAAAATGTGTCGTGTCTCGAAGATAAGATGGAATGTCTGTCAATAACGGACGCAAAAAAGAATCCAGATAGGTGGACAATGGTTCCAACAGTGTTCCTTTTGTGGATACTATGGGATGGCCTGGGGGTCTAGTTGATGTTTGTGTATCTTCAGAACTGTGTAAAATTGGGCCACCCGTGGTTCTACCACATTCAGAAACCTGTATTCCTTTATGGAAATAATCTTATTTTTTAATGCCTCCTGAGTAAGCTACTTGATTTTGACTTGAAGCTCAGCACTGGGATCCGATGTCAACACTACACTGTTGGAACCATTGTCCACCTATCTGGATTCTTTTTTGCGTCCGTTATTGACAGACATTCCATCTTATCTTCGAGACACGACACACTTTTTGTCAATATTAAAAGATCTATCCTGCTGGGCTAGAGATGACCAGGTTTATTTAGTAATGTTAGATGTCCAGTCCTTGTATACCAGCATTCCGCAGGAAGCAGCATGTCAAATAGTGCAACACACTCTGAATGCTCGAGGGGATTTATCCAGGGCACAGTTACGATTTCTACATGATCTTACCTCACTGGCTCTCTTTAAGAATTTTTTTGAGTTCCAAGGAGTTCTATCATCAAATTTCAGGAGTGGCCATGGGGGCCACCTGCGCCCCATCGGTGGCCAACCTTTATATGGGATTCTTTGAGGAGAATTTTTTTCCTAATTCTGTATATCGCACTAATATCTAGGCTTGGTACCGTTACATCGATGATGTCTTCATGTTGTGGCGTGGCACGGAATCTTCATTGAGCTTGTTCTTTCAATGGTTAAATTCTCAAGACATTAACATTAAATTTACCAGCGACGTTCAGAAACAACACATCGCTTATCTTGACTTACAAATCACGAGGGAAGAAAGTAGATGGGGAACCTCTACATATCGCAAATCCATAGATAGGAATACTTTTCTTCATCATGACAGCGCTCATCCCCCCCATTTAAAGAACAGCTTACCTTTATCTCAATTCTTGTGATATCGTCGCAATTGTTCAGATGTGAAGGAGTACAAGCAACAGTCATTACAGCTGAAGGCTAGCTTCATTGACAGAGGTTATTCCCATCATATTGTACGACAAACTTACCAACGAGCATTACACAACAACCGAGATCTGCTATTGTCACCAACGAAGCCTACGGGCATTATCGACAATGACATCAATTTTGTTACACAATACTCCCCGGTGAGTTCTGGCATACAGAAGATTCTTAAAAAATACAGTCTCATATTGCACACAATACCGGGCATACAGGGAAAGTCAATACGTTGCGTATGGAGATGTGGCCGTAATCTAAAAGAGTTTCTGAGCCCTACTAAATTACGACCAGAAAAATCCACACATCAGGATGATTTCATAACGGGCCACAAAAAGTGCGGACAGTGTGGAATATGTACCATCACCCTTGAAAGATCTTGTTTTCTCCATAAGGGCGTCACATATAAATTAAGGCAAGCCACTATTTGTGCATCTACACATGTAGTTTATGCAGTTGAATGTCCATGTGGCTTACTATATATAGGGGAAACGATCCGCCCTCTTAGAATACGTATGAAGGAACATGAAAGCTGACTCCATTGTAATCGGAAAAAAGCTCCGTTGGTAGAACACTGTTCTTCTAAATATCATACGTTCACCCAGCTCCGATGTTGGATTATTGAACAAGTGTTAGTCAATCAACAAGGGAAAACACGTGATCAATCGTTGCTCTGCCGTGAGCAATGGTGGATTTACACCTTGGATATTGTTCAGCCAGGGGGGCTCAATTTCAATATCGATTGGTCAGCTTGCATTTAATGCTTGCTTGATTATTCAGCACCTGCTTTTCCGCTGGTATTTAAAGATGGCAGTTTCATCCCTAGAGCGCATGCGCGGCATTCTTAGATCTCCCGGAGAATGAAAAGGGAGGTCATTGGTTCAAGGCAGTAGGCTGCGTTCACATCAGGTTAAAACTTGTTTTATCTTATAGTTACTGTTGAAAATTACTTGCAACATATTACGAGGTGGATTCTCTAGTTATTAGTATTGTTCAGTTATTGGTGATGTCATTTTTACAGAAAAATCTAAAGATTCCGTCCCTTGAGAAATCCATTGTGGAGAAACGCACGGGCGCCTCACAAGATTGGCGTTGGGACATGTTTCCAAACAAGGCTTCTACATAAGGACTAATCAACGGCAAGCAGTAACTATGAAGGAAAAATAATAAAAAAAGAACGAATAGAAATAAAAAAAGAACTAAATATTTCAAAGCAAAGAAGATCCAGATGTGTCACATCGGTACATAAGTTAAGTACCTTTCTATTATTTTGCATTGATAAATTTAGCATGATAGTTAGTGACACCAACTTTGTTCTTTACTTTAACGCAAGCCATTGATGTAAAAAACCTGCACATGTCTAGGGAATTTTACAATATTCCTAGATTTTCTAGTGCTTATGGTTGTTTTTCTGAGGCTTACGTATGACAGACAAAGAAACACTGAAAAGGAAATACTATGGTGAATTGTTGAATGAGCTTCTTTCTCTTTGACATTAAATCGATTCATCCCTTCCTCTCTGTTTCCACTACTAAGACTCTTATTCACTGCATTATTATCTCCCATCTTAACTACTGCAGCCTCCTTGCTGGTCTCCCTCAGTCTCATCTTTTCCCTCTACAGTCTATTCAAAACTCTGCAGCACAGTTAATTCTACACCAGCCATGTTACACTCACATTATTCTTTTAAAGTCCCTTTATTGGCTCCCTATTCGTTACCACATTTAGTTCAAACTACTTATCTTGACACATAAATGCATTCACTCTGCTGCTCCTCCTTACCTTTCCTTTCTCCTTTCTCCTCTCTCCCTATACCCTGACTCATGATCTCCGTTCCTCTTTTCCTTCCTTCTGTCCATGCCGTTTTCTTCTTCAGCAAACTCCAAGCTTCGTTCCTTTAACCTTGCTGCTGCATTTGCCTGGAACAAACTTCCCCTATCCTATCGTCAAATCTCCTCCTTCACCCTCTTCAAGTCCAAGCTCAAGACTCACCTCTTTGAGGCCACTTTTGATTCATAATTCCCCTCCCTTGTGTTTCAGCCCATTAATCCTATTGTATTATTTTGTCCTGTATGTTTGTCTTTTAGATTGTAAGCTCTTGAGCAGGGACTGTCTACTTACAGTGCTGTGTGCGCTTGGTAGCACTATATAAATACTTAATAATAATAATAATAATAATAGAAAGTAGAGAGTAGGGCTAAATGGCCAATTTTCTCAATAGAGAAAGGTGAATAGTGGAGTACCGCAGGGATCTGTGCTGAGCCCGCTGCTTTTTAAGATATTCATAATTGACTTGGAAATAGTGATCAAATGAGTGATGAAATTTGTTAAAACACAAGAGGATTGTGAAAAATTGCAAGAGGACCTTGATAAATTGGAAGACTGGATGTCCAAATGGCAGATTAAATTTTATGTGGACAAGTACAAAGTTATGCACCTAGGAATGAACAACCCAAACTATGGTAACACGATGCAAGGTTCCAAGCAGGATTGTATGAAGACAACAGAGGCAGGAAAATTGGTGGAAGACTCATCAACAACTTTCGCTATGCTGATGATACCACATTACTGACTGAAAGTGAAGATGATCTAAAACATTTGTTTCTCAAGATCAAGGAACATAGTCTTAAAATGGGCCTGCACCTTAATATAAAGAAGACAAAGATCCTGACAACTGGCAAAATCAATCAGTTCTTCATTGATGGAGAAGAAATTGAAATAGTGAACAACTTTAGCCTACTTGGATCAACTATCAATAAAGAAGCAACAAGCAGCCAAGAAATCTGACAACGCATTGCTCTTGGCAGAATGGCTATAAAGGACCTAGACAAGATTCTCAAGAGCAGAGATGTCTCTCTCCATATGAAGATTCAACTTTGTCAAGCCATGGCATTTTCAGTAATATCATATGGATGTGAAAGTGAAAAAGATAGACAGGAAGAAAATTGATGTCTTTGAATTATGGTGCTGGCGATGAATACTGTGTATTCCATGGACTGCCCAAAAAACAAACCAGTCAGTATTAGAGGAGATCAAACCTAAGCTTTCTTTAGAAGCTCAGATGACAAGATTTCAACTTTCATACTTTGGACACATCATGCGAAGAGAGAGATCATTAGAGAAAGACATCATGCTTGGCAAGATAGAAGATCAACGCAAAAGAGGAAGGCCAGCAATGAGATGGATCGATACAATAACAGCAGCTACTGGTGCCAGTCTGTCAACAATGAGCTGCCTGACTGAAGACGGAACACAATTTAGGACAACTATCCAGAGGGTCGCCATGAGTCGATGGCACTTAACATCAGGAACCACCACCCAGGAAAAAGATTTAGGTGTCAATGTGGATAATACATTGAAACCCTCCACCCAGTGTGCAGCAGCAGCCAAGAAATCAAATAGAATGCTAGGAATCAAGGAAAGGAATCAATAATAAAACCAAGGAAATTATAATGCCTCTGTATCGTTCTATGGTACAACCATACCTTGAATATTGTGTGCAATTCTGATTGCCCTACTGTAAAAAGGATATGGCAGAATTAGAAAGGGTACAGAGAAGAGCCACCAAAATGGTAAAGGGGATGGAAGGATATCCCTATGAGGAAAGGCTTAAAAGGTTAGGACTTTTCAATTGGGAAAGGAGACGGCTGAGGGGAGATATGATAGCCAGTGGAGCGGGTAAACGTAGATCAGTTCTTTATGCCTTCAAAAAGTAGAAAGACTAGGGGACATGCAATGAAGCTACAATGTGACCCATTTAAGAGTAATAAAAAAGTATGTTTTCACTCAAGGCGTAATCAAACTCTGGAATTTGTTACCAGAGGATGTACCTAAGCTGGGGTTAAAAAAGGTTTGGAGAAGTTCCTGAAGGAAAGGGCTATAAACCATTATTAAAGAAGACCCAGGAAATCCACTACTTGCCCCATGACAAGCACTGTGGAACCTGTGTGCAATTTTCGGGAACCTGCCAGGTACTTGTGACCTGGGTTGACCATTGTTGGAAACAGGATACTGGGCTTGATGGACCTTGGTCTGATCCAGTATAGCATTTCTTATGTTCTCATGTTCTGTCCACAAATGCTACACTGAGGAAGAAAGTTAAAAATAAACACAATTTATAGCAACTACTCCAAGTTTCTCTACCAGCAATTCCATCTCTTATAGATATTCCAATGTAAATCTTAAAAGAAGGTGTTTTTTTTTAAAATGTGAAAACCTTTGGGACCTTTCCTCCTAGCTTAACATTAGCCCCAGTGTAATAAAGAACACCTGTCTATTTTAACATGGTTTTTCACTTCAGTTTTAGCATACTTTTTCCATGTTATCGCGTGCTCCCTTATTTAATATTGATTTAGAGCAGAAATGATGTGTGCTGAAAAAAGCCCTTTAAATGTAGTGCACATGATCTGCAAATGTGTGTGCAAAACCTGCAGAAACGTGTACTAAATTTTCACCTCTTAGTACTGATTTTTAACACTAGCTCTGTTGGTGAAGTAAAGTTATTAACTTCCATGTACTTTCACTGAAGTAAAACGATGTCAGAAACAAACATCTTGACACTTGGGGAAACCATCAACAGGGGATCGTCATTAGAGTTCCCAAGTCCCAGAACACTCAAGCCCAGGACTCTTGAGCCAACGATTTCCTAATTCGGACCCTGATCCCGCCTGGCAGCCAGAGAAGCTGTTGAGTGCATCACCTCCTGCTGTCAGAACCAAGTCTCATGCGATTTTACTGCTTTTATCAGGCGAATTGGCCCTATCAGCAGCAGATGTTCTCAGGTGCTTCTACGGCTGCCAAGTTGGACTGGATCATTTAATTGGTACAGCAATATTGTTGAAGGTATGTTTGGAGCTGATTCTTGAAGTGGGACGTTCCCGCTGAAGATGGGGCTGCTAGGACGTGATTCTGGTCCATGGGAACAAGATGTTCCAATAAAAGCCAGAATCGGGCCAGAGGATGGCCCGGCATGCCCCCTCTGCCTGTGTGGATGTCCTCCCCACAGATTCCCCATACAGTTCCGGCCCCCGATATCCCCGCAGCCCAACCCACGGCTGACCTCCCGCGGCCTGGATTGGGTTGTAGGGTCCCCCTCCCCTTACCAGGCCCCAGCCCTGTGGGTGGCTGCTGCGCCCTGATCCCGTGAAAAATATTGTTTATACCACTTCTGAGGTTCTCGTATGGCACAGCAGACCCAGCAGCACATACAGGGCTGTGACCTGAATCGGTCCTGTACATGCTGCCAGGTGGCCCGCCCCCGCTCTGCCCCCTCCCGCCCCCCCCGCCGGCTTTCCCCATCCTGAAGCACAGGATGTATAGGGAGAGCCAGTGTGGGAATAGGGTTTAGGTGGTTTGCGGGGCTGCAATTCCCAACAGGACGTACAGCCCCACAACCTGCAATCATGAATGAAGGCCATAGTGTTTCCTGAGCTCTGCCTCCATTCCTGCAATGTATGTAGGTGTTGCTGGGTCTCACTTAAAACACAAACACACACAATACTCATTCACAGAACAAGTAGAGCTGTATGCCATGTTTAGTTACTCCCCTGGTCAAATTATGTGTTTCACTAAAGCAACCTCTACATGGAGCAATTTTTAGTGCATACTTACTGTAATATATATTTACTGATTTTAATAGACAGCAGATAAAGACCAGCATGGTCCATTTATCTGCCCAGTAAGGTGGTAAGAATAGGTGCACCTGCCGCTCCGTGCAGGTCACCCCTCCCCATGACTTTGTTTAGGGGTGTACTCACCGCTCCATGAAGGTCACACCTATTTATTGAGATATAAGAGATTGTTAAGTTTATTTTGATTTTATCCGGTTGCTCTAAAGGGATCCACTGTATCTGTCCCATGACATTTTGAATCCTGTCACTGTATTTGCCCCCACCAATTCAATCGGGAGGGCATTTCAAGCATTCACCACCCTTTCAGTGAAAAGCATAATTACTCACCTGTAACAGGTGATCTCCGGGAACAGCAGGAATTTAGTCTTCACATATGGGTATCGTTGATACCGACGGAGCCTGCTCGGGAATGCTCCCCAGTGTCCAGTAGGAAAGCTTTTGGGAGCATCACATAACGCCTGCATGCTGCCTTCCCGCCTTTCCCAACTGTCCCTCTCCAGTTGAGTTTAAAGCTGAGACAAAAGAGAGAGGGAAAGAGAAAAAGAGAGAGAGATAGAGAGATAAAACTCCTCGGGGAGGTGGGGAGGTTGTGAAGACTAAATTCCTACTGTTCCCGGAGATCACCTTTTACAGGTGAGTAACTATGCTATCTCCAGGAACAAGCAGGAATGTAGTCTTCACATATGGGGACTCCCTAGCTGCAGATGCCAGGGAGATGGCCCCAGAAAGTTGTGTGCCCTTGTGAAAGGCCTCCACTTCCCCAAATGGATCTCTGGCATCCTACCAGGGATGGTGGGTAGGAGTTGATTAAGTGTGGAACAGGTGTTGAAGAACAGCCTGACCAAACAAGGCATCCCGGCGGGAGTCCTTGTCTAAGCAGTAATGGTCTGTGAAGGTATGAACCGAAGCCCAAGTAGCTGCTCGACAGATGTCGTCAATAGACACAGAGTGAAGATGAGCCATTAAGGCTGCCATGGCTCTCACGTTGTGAGCTGTGACATGGCCTTCAAGAGGAAGGTTCTTACTCTCATAGGCAAAAGATATACACTGTGCAATCCAGCTGGACAGTGTTCTTTTGGAGACTGGAAGTCCCAAATGACTAGGATGAAAAGCAACAAAGAGTTGAGAAGACTTTCTATGTTGCTGTGTCCTTTGCAAGTAAAAGGCCAAAGCTCTTTTACAATCCAAAGTATGAAGATTCCTTTCTGCATTTGAGGCGTGAGGCCTTGGAAAGAATACAGGAAGGTAAACCTCCTGGTTTAGATAAAAAGGTGACACCACCTTTGGCATAAAGTGTGGATGAGTCCTAAGGACTACCTTGTCATGATGGAACCTTGTATAAGGAGGATCAGCCACCAAGGCTTGCAATTCACTGATGCAGTGTGCTGATGTGATTGCAATGAGAAAGATAACTTTCCAGGAAAGGAATTTTAAAGAGGTAGTGGCTAATGGCTCAAAGGGCGGTTTCATGAGCTGCCCAAGAACCAGATTTAAATCCCATGCCACCGGTGGTGGCTTAATGGGAGGCTTAGTCAAAAGAAGGCCTCTCATAAATCTAGCTATGAGAGGATGAGAGGAAATAGGTTGTCCATTTAGAGGCTTGAAAGAAGCTGCAATAGCACTCAAATGGACTCTCAGTGAATTGGTCTTAAGCCCTGCATTTGACAAATGAAGGAGATACTCCAGTAATGATTCCAGAGGTATCGCAAGAGGGTTAAGAACCTTCTGCGAGCACATTATGGTAAACCTTTTCCACTTAAATACGTAAGAGCGTCTTGTGGAAGACTTCCTGGAAGCATAAAGGATATCCTTTACCTGCTGGGAAAGGTTAAGACTGTGAAGTTCTGGGCTTTCAGCAACCAGGCCACAGCATCCCGTCCTCTTGAGAAAGGAGATCTGGAGCAGATCCTAACTCCAGAGGCGGAGCTTGAGAGAGATGTAGGAGCAGAGGGTACCACATTTGCCTTGGCCAACGTGGAGCTATGAGGATCATATGACCTCTGTCTCTCTGAAGCTTGAACAGGGTTTTGGGAATTAGGGGAATGGGTGGAAAGGCATACAGGAAGCCCTGACCCCAATGGAGGAGGAAAGCATCCCTGGCCTGACAACCCTGAGCTGGAATTCTGGAACAGAACCGGGGAAGTTTGGCATTCAGTGGACTTGCAAAGAGGTCTATGTCCAGGGTTCCCCAAATTTGAAAACTTTGGCCACCTGGTCTGCATGGAGAGACCATTTGTGTGGAAGCAGAACTCGACTGAGTCTGTCTGCCCAAGAGTTTTGAATGCCTGGAAGATACACCGCAAGGAGATGAATCTGATGCTCTCTGGCGAGGGCCCATAGTCGCAAAGCTTCGTTGCAGAGTGACATAGAGCCTGTTCCGCCCTACTTCTTCACATAGAACATGGCTACTTGATTGTCCGTTTGAACTAGGACTGTCTTGTAGCTGAGCCGGGTGTGGAAAACTCGAAGAGCAAGGAAGATTGGTCTGAGTTCCAAGAGATTGATGTGGAGATAGGCCTCTTGTGGAGTCCAGGTACCCTGGGTGGAGAGGCCTTGCAGGTGGGCTCCCCAACCCACCTGTGAGGCATCTGTTGTTAGAGTGGCTTGTGGTGGGGGTTACTGAAAAGGAGACCCCACCAAAAGGTTTTGGGGTGACTGCCACCATTGGAGGGACAAAATAAGGCGATCTGAGTTTGCTATTTTGTCTGACAGGCAACCTGACGCTTGAGTCCACTGAGTGGATAAAGTCCACTGGGCTGCCCTCATATGGAGGCGAGCATAAGGAACCACATGCACGGTGGATGCCATGTGGCCTAGCAATTGTAACATCTCCCGAGCAGTGAGGTGAGGTTTTAGCACTGCTTGGGAAGCTAACTGCACAATGCGAAGGCAGCGGGGCTGTGGAAGGTAGGCCCTTGTCTGTCTGATATCCAGCAGAGCTCCTATAAACTCTAGGGACTGAGTGGGAGCAAGGTTGGATTTCGGGAAGTTTATGACAAGTTCCAACTACTGAAGGATGCGCATTGTGTGAGAGAGAGCAACGCTGGCCTCTGGCTCTGAAGGGGCTCGAATGAGCCAGTCGTCTAAGTAAGGGAAGACGAATATTCCTAGGGTGCAGAAAATGCTGCCATCACAGCCATGCATTTTGTGAACACCCTTGGCGCAGAGGCCAGGCCAAAAGGAAGAACCCTGTATTGGTAGTGCTTCCCTTGAAACAGAAAGTGAAGGAACTTTCGGTGAGTTGGATGGATGAGAACATGAGTGTACACATCCTTGAGATCTAGAGAACAAAGCCAATCCTGACTCTGGTATGGGAGCAGAGTTCCTAGAGAAATCATTTTGAACTTCTCTTTGAACAGGAATTTGTTCAATTCTCTGAGGTCTAAAATGGATCTGTGTCCTCCTGTTTTCTTTGGAATAAGGAAATAGGGGGAGTAAAACCCTGTACCCCATTGGGAAATGGGTACCTCTTGACCTAACTGGTCGTGAAGAAGGGTCTGAGAATTGAACTGTCTTACCATTGTAGGAGGGGGCATGCTAAGGAAATGAAGCTTGTACCCCTCTCTTACAATAAACAGAGTCCACTTTTCTGCTGTTATCTGACCCCCATCTGGGGGCAAAATGACATAACCTTCCTGGGATGGTGGAGGGTTCTGGGCCGTTCCGGGCCAGGAAGACAAAGTTCTCTAGATAGGAGTCAAAGCCCCTGTGGAGGCTGAATCTGCTGAGTCGGTTGAGGCTTAGCTGCTTTTATCTTTCTTTGCCTAGGTTATTGCTGCTGCCCCTTTTGGGCAGACTGACCTAAGCAGTGCCCCTGTTGGGTATAGGAGGGATAAAACTTCTTCTTACTGAAGGATGGTTTCTTAGAGGATTTTTTCCTCGCAGGATCAGCTGTAGATTTAGACAATCTATCCAAAGTGATATTGTCAGCATCTACCTCATTAGCTTTTTCCTGTCAATTCCTGCCAAAGAGATTATCTCCTGTGCAAGGAATATTCCCTAGTTTATCCTAAGAACATAAGAACATAAGAACATAAGATATGCCATACTGGGTCAGACCAAGGTCCATCAAGCCCAGTATTCTGTTTCCAACAGTGGCCAATCTAGGTCATACGTACCTAGCAGTTTCCCCAAGGGACACAGGTTCCACAATGCTTATATTGGTTCAAGCATTGATATCCTGGGTCCCTTCTTAATAATGGTTTATGGACCTTTCCTCCAGGAACTTGTCCAAACCTTTTTTAAAACCCAGCTACACTAACAGCCTTTACTACATCCTCTGGTAACAAATTCCAGAGTTTGATTACACGTTGAGTAAAAAATATTTTCTTTTATTAGTCTTAAATAGTTTACCCTGTAGCTTCATTGCATGTCCCCTAGTCTTTCTATATTCTGATAAGGTAAACAATCGATCTACGTTTACCCGTTCCACTCCGTTCATTAATTTATAGACTTCTATCATATCTCCCCTCAGCCATCTCTTTTCCAGGTTAAAGGGCCCCAACCTTTTTAGCCTTTCTTCACAGGAGTATCCTTCCATCCCCTTTACCATTTTGGTGGCTCTTCTCTGAACCTTTTCTAAAATCACTATATCCTTTTTAAGATACGGCGACCAGAATTGCACACAATATTCAAGGTGCGGTCTCACCATGGAACGATATAGAGGCATTATAATATCTTTTGTTTTATTTTCCATTCCTTTCCTTATCATACCTAGCATTCTATTTGCTCTCTTGGCCGCTGCTGCACACTGGGCCGAGGGTTTTAACATGGTATCCACAATGACGCCTAAATCTTTTTCCTGGGTGGTGGTTCCTAATGTGGAACCTTGCATCGTGTAACCATAGTTTGGGTTGTTCTTCCCTAGGTGCATAACCTTGCACTTGTCCACATTAAATTTCATCTGCCATTTTGATGCCCAGTCTTCCAATTTATCAAGATCCTCTTGCAATTTTCCACAATCCTCTTGGGTTTTAACAACTTTAAATAGTTTTGTGTCATCTGCAAATTTGATAACCTCACTCGTTATTCCACTTTCCAGGTCATTTATGAATATGTCAAAAAGCAGCGGACCCAGCACAGATCCCTGGGGTACACCACTATTCACCTTTACCCAAATTTCCAAGTCAGATGCCTGGAGCCAGGCAATCCTATGTGCACCTATGGCAATAGCAGAGGTTCTGCTTATGCACTCAAAGCAGTCAAAGGCTGTACGATTCACAAACCTGGAAACATCCTGAGCATGTTTGACAAGGGCGAGTTAATCTTGCCTCTTATCATCAGGAAGAAGAGGGCTCATAAGCTCTAAATCTCCTGTGACCTTCCTAAGGAACATTCCCATATATAAGATATAGGAACTGATCCTAGCAGAAAGCCTGGAAGCCTGGAAGGTTCGATGTTCAAAGGCGTCAAAAGTCCTACACTCACGTTCTGGAGGATTAGATGCATGCCTTTTTGCACTCTTTATCCTTCTCATAGATGATTCCACCACCATGGAATGGTGTGGTAACTGAGTCTTCTGAAACCCAGGACAAGGAGGAACTCAATACATGGTGTCGAGTCTTCGAGAGTGAGGAGATGTGGTTAGAGGTGTTTCCCACATCCTTAACATGACATCATGCAAGATCTCATGAACAGGTAAGGCCTCTTTGGGAGCTTTAGGGTATTGTAGGATTTCTAATTCCTTTGCCCTAGGTTCATTTTCAGGAGCCACTGTGATGGAAAGACCTCGGGCCACATCTTGGATAAAATCCTGAAAGGACATATCCTCTGGTGGAGACATCCTACGCTGAGGAGAAGAGGAATCCTCAGGAAGAAGTACTCTGGTATCGGCAGAGCCTTCAGAATCTTCAGACTCATCCGAGGATTCGAAGTACCTACGATTTGGGTGATCGTGCAAGGCACGGTACCAGTACCGATCGAAGTCGGCTTTGGAGTGGTCCGGTACCGACTTGTCGATGCTGGATGGATACACATGACTCGGTCCCGGTAGAATACCTGCCGATGTAGTCGGTGCCGGCACCGGAGTTGGTGCCGGTACCGGTTGAATTGTCTGAAGCGGTTTCAGAGGCATCGAGGCCGTGAGAAGAGCCGCCAGACTGTACTCAATAGCGAAGAATCTCTGGTCTATCGACGCTGCCGATGCTTGGGTATCGGTACCGGATGAAGCGGCCGGTACTCCAGAGCATGGCACCAGTAGTTCTGCCGAGGTTGAAGCCTCGAGAACATCCTGGAGCCCCGTTAGTGCTTTGGAAGCCGAAGCCTCCTGCCGGGGCAATTTTGCCGGTGAAAGTCCCTCAAGGGCAATGCCAGAGGCATCTCGCTGTCTAGAAGGAGATCTACCCTTTGAGGACCGGCTAGATTTATGTTTAGTTACCTGAGATCCGTGGGAGGAAGACGAAGCCCTGGAAGACGTTGATGCCACGGAGGCTGCATCAGAGGGAAAAAGGGTGCTAAGTTTAGCAGCTCGGTTCTTCCGGCCCCTTTTTGAAATCATCCCACAGCCAACACACTCTGAAATAGAGTGGTCAGGACCTAAACATTTGAGGCACCACTCATGGGTGTCGGTGATGGAAATGGTACCGCCACACTTAGAACACTTTTTAAAACCCAGAGTGGGTTTTTCCATTTTGAAGGAAAAAGTGGGCCTAGTGCCCAAAATGGCGCATGGCACCTGAGGAGAAAATTACTGGAAAGACTCCAGAAAGAAAGCTTTTTTTTTAAAAAAAAGAAAAGTACGGGTGTAGCGTCGAGGGAAGGCAGACGAGACCACAAAAGAGAAGAATAAGAGGGAAATTTTTTCTGCGGTGACAGGATGTGCGAACTGTTGGCTCCACGGAAAATGAAGAACTGGAGAGGGACAGTTGGGAAAGGCGGGAAGGCAGCACGCAGGCACTGTGGGATGCTCCCAAAAGCTTTCCTATTGGACGCTGGGTAGCGTTGTCGCGCAGGCTCCGTCGGTACCGATGATACCCATATGTGAAGACTACATTCCAGTTTGTTCCTGGAGATAATTATTTCCTGATATTGCTTTTCAGTTTACCCCCTTGCAGCTTCATGTTATGCCCTCTAGTTTTACAGTTTCCCATCTTTGGAAGAGATTTGTTTGTTCATTAATACTCTTTAAGTATTTAAAGGTCTGACTCATATCTCCCCTGTCCCTCCTCTCCCCTAGTGTATACATATATATAGATCTTCTCATACGTCTTCTGGTGCAGGCTCCAAATTTTCCAGTCTTTTTACATACTTTGTGAGATATGGTCTCCAGAACTGAACACTATATTCCAAGTGATGTCTCACCAGTAACTTGTACAGTGACATTAGTACCTCCTCCTTTCTGCTGGTAATTCCTCTCTGTATGCAATTCAGCATCCTTCTGGCTTTGGCCAACGCCTTGTCGCACTGTTTTGCCGTCTTGAGATCCTCAGAAACAATCACCCCCAGGTCCTTCTTCTGGTCCATGCACACCAACCTCTCACCCCCTATCACATACAATACCCTTGGATTTCTGCATCCCAAGTGCATGACACTGCACTTCTTCACATTAAATCTCAACTGCCAAACATCAGACCATTCTTCCGGCTTTTGGAGATCTTTCCTCATGGTATCCACACCCTTAAGAGAGTCCACTCTCTTGCAAATTGTCATGTCAACTGAAAAAGACAGACTTTTCCATTCAGTCCTTCGACAATATCACTAAAAATAATAAAAAAGTGAATATGGCAAGTGCAGTCTTCCAGTTGATTCATTATTACTTTTTTCTTTTTAAAGTCAATAAAGTCCAAAAGGTTAGGCCATTGGTAGACAAGTGAAGACAATTTCATGGTTGAACAAATGCTCTGACCCTTCTAACTTTGCAGCTTATGATTGATGTATTCTGTCTGAGGGGAGACATGATAGAGGTCTATAAATTATTAATAAATGGAGTGGAACGGGTAAACGTAGACTGATTGTTTACGCCATCAAAAAGTAAAAAGACTAGGGAACATGCAATGAAACTACAGTGTAACCCATTTAAGACTGATAAGAGAAAATATTTTTTCAACGAACATGTAATAAAACTCTGGGAACAGGATACTGGGCTTGATGGATCTTGGTCTGACATAGTGTGGCATTTCTTATGTTCTTATGTTTTCCACAGCCAGGAACTCCTCTGAAGAATGGTCTGAGCATTTGAAAATGAAGATAATTCACTCCTATAAAGTAGGAGGCTATAAAAAATTCTCTAAATGGAATTGTTTCCAACTAGCAATTTCATCTGTCAGAAACATTGTAAAGAAATGGAAGTTACTGTACATGGAATTGCTTAATTCAATGCAAGATCTGGAAGACCAAGAAAAATCTCTGATAGATATGGTCAAAAACTGTCACATCTGCTAAACAGAACCCACAGGTAACTGCAAATTAGCTGCTGAAATGTTTAGCAGACACTAGAGTAGCTGTCCCAGCATTGACCAGCATGGGAGAGCTGTCAGAAGGAAACCCATTCTATGACCTCATCACAAAAGTCATTGACTAAAGCAGTGATGGCTAACCTTTTTGAGCCCGAGTGCCCAAACTGCCGCACAAAACCAAAGAATTTCCTCAAAGTGCCAGCACGTCAATTTGCATAAATATTTGCATAATGCTAACATACACTAACTTTTAGTAAACATGTCTCTTAATGAGTGTATGGATAAAGACAGACTAAAAGATTTCTACATTACTATAATCCAGTGCCAACCGCCAGGCACATTAGGAACTACTACAAACACTGCCCATTTAGAACCAATAGCAAACCCGCCGTATCCTAACAGCACTACCAGGACTCACAAAGCACCACACCATACCTATCAAAAGGCAACACTGCAAATATTAAACCAATACATTTCAGACAATAACAATACATGACCTACTGGGGAAAGAGAACAAGTGGCAATGTCAAAAAGGAATTACATAAACAGAATACTTCAGCTCAGTTACACAGTTGCAATTGCTCCAGCTACTTTCTTCTGGTTTCTTCATGTTTTCTGCTAACTCTCCATCATCTGCTGTCCATTTGTCCTTTCTTCTCTCTTCTAGTTTTTTTTTCCATTCTCTCTCTCTACATCCGCTTTAACATACTAATCTTTCTCCTTTTGCTCTTTCCTCATTCCTATTTCATCCACTCAAATTTTACCCCTCCATCCTCAATCCCCACTTACTCTCCCAATACCCGGCCAATTGTAGATTTTTTATCCCTCCCACACAAAATATTTTTCCCCTCTCCATTTTACTCTCCCAGCCCCATCCCATTCTAATCCTCCCCCAACATCAGCTCCCTTCGAGTTCCAGCCTCACCCAGCATCCATTCCCTTCTAGTCCCTGCATCAGCCCATTTCCAGTCCTAGCCCCCCATCAGCCCATTTCCAGTCCTAGCAACCCCCCAACCCAATACCAGTCCTAGCCCCCCCATCAACCCACTTCCAGTCCTAAACCCCCATCACCCCATTTTCAGTTTAAGCCCCCCCTATAACCCATTACCAGTCCTAACCACCATCACCCCATTTCCAGACAGCCCCCATCAGCCCACAGCCCATTAGCAGTCCTACCCCCCAGCCCATTAGCAGTCCTACCCCCCCCACCCGCCCGCCCGCCGCCCGCCCATTATCAGTCCTAACCCCCCCAGCACTTTAGCTGTCCTTTCCCGCCCGCCCGCCCCCCCTCCTGCCCATTAGCAGTCCTAACCCTCCCCCCTCCCTGCCCATTAGCAGTCCTAACCCCCCCCTCCCTCCCTGCCCATTAGCAGTCCTAAACCTCCCTCCCTCCCTCCCCGCCCATTAGCAGTCCTAACCCCCCCCTCCCTCCCTCCCTGCCCTGCCCATTAGCAGTCCTAACCCCCCTCCCTCCCTGCCCATTAGCAGTCCTAACCCCCCCTCCTCCTCCCTGCCCATTAGCAGTCCTACCCCCCCTCCCTCCCTGCCCATTAGCAGTCCTAACACCTCCCCTCCTCCTCCCTGCCCATTAGCAGTCCTAACCCCCCCTCCTCCTCCCTGCCCATTAGCAGTCCTAACCCCCCTCCCTCCCTCCCTCCCTGCCCATTAGCAGTCCTAACCCCCCCCTCCCTCCCTCCCTGCCCATTAGCAGTCCTAACCCCCCCTCCCTCCCTCCCTGCCCTGCCCTGCCCATTAGCAGTCCTTACCCCCCTCCCTCCCTGCCCATTAGCAGTCCTAACCCCCCCCCTCCCTGCCCATTAGCAGTCCTAACCCCCCTCCTCCTCCCTGCCCATTAGCAGTCCTACCCCCCCCCTCCCTGCCCATTAGCAGTCCTAACCCCTCCTCCTCCCGGCCCATTAGCAGTCCTAACCCCCCCTCCTCCTCCCTGCCCATTTGCAGTCCTAACCCCCCCTCCTCCCTGCCCCTTAGCAGTCCTAACCCCCCCCCTGCCCATTAGCAGTCCTAACCCCCCCTGGCAAATTTTTTTAAAAAAAAAATCAGGCTCTGGCTGCTGCCGCGGCAGATTGCAATGTCCCGCGGGGCCCCCTCCGCCCGCTAATCCCCTCTGCAAGGGCTTTCAGATTCGCGAGGGAGAGCATCTCCCTCGCGTCTCTGTTAAGCACGCAGGGGCTAATGGGAAATTTCCCATCAGTCCCTCGCGTCTAAAGGGGCTGATGGGAAATTTCCCATTAGCCCCTGCGGGCTTAACAGAGACGCGAGGGAGACGCTCTCCCTCGCGAATCTGAAAGCTCTTGCAGAGGGGCTTAGCGGGCGGAGGGGGCCCCGCGGGACGCTGCATTCTGCCCTTGCCGCGTCCGCGGCAGCAGTCAGAGCCAGATTTTTATTTTTCTGCGGACCTTCCCGCGTGCCAGCTGCAAGGCCTTCGCGTGCCACAGCTGGCACGCGTGCCATAGGTTCGCCATCGCTGGACTAAAGTATGCAAAAGAAAACCTTGCTAAGAATGAAACATTTTGCTTTAGACTGATGAAATGAAAATTGAACTGTTAGGCCATAACCACACAAGATACATTTGGAGAGAAAAGGGTAAAAAAATTTGATAAGAACACCTTGCCAACAGTTAAGCAAAGGGATCTATCTATTATACTTTGAGGTTGTGTGGCAACCAATAACACAGGACATATTGAGCCTGATCCCAGATAGGGCACGAACAGGACTGGCCCATCAACACCTGATTCTGTACCGCAGGAGTAAGACATTCCCACGGGTGCAGGACTGAGCCCTGAGAGACGGTCCGGTGTACCCCTGCATCACCGCAGGGATATCCTCCCTGTGGCACATCCAGCCAGCTGCTGTGGAGGCTCCGGTTTCCCCAGCTATCCGATCCTGGCGGGAATAACCAGGGCCTGGACCAGGTGGCAGGGACTCAGCTGCCTGGCCGCCATCGCAGCTGGGAGGCTGGCCGGCTGATCCAGAGGGGCGGCCAGCACTTATTCTACCTCCAAGGTGGAATATGCTGGCCATTCCCCTGGTACTCCCTGGAAGTACAGGGCTGTGGCTTAATTCGGCCCTGTACGTCTGGGTGCGGGTCTCACCCATGCTTCACCCACTCTCTGCCCCATCCCCCACAGCACGCACAGGGGGGCAGGAGGCAGCACACAGTGCAGGCAGCTAGCGGGGCTGGATGTCCCACCGGGATGTACAGCCCAGCTATCTGCCTTACAGAATCGGGTCCATTATGGGGTAGAAAGGAGAATGGATTCAACTAAATTTCAACATATCCTAGTAGCTAATATCCCACTATCAGTGAAGATATTGAAGATGAAAAAAGGGTTGATATTTCAGAAAGACAATGATTGAAAATGGACTCCAAATCAACCATAAAGTACATAGAGGAAAGAAAGAGGAAGATTTTGGAATGACCTTTACAATCCCCAGAGCTCAGTATTATTAAAAACATGTAGAGAAATAAGTAATGCATGCAAGGAGGCCTTAGATTATGTCTGAACTAGAAGAGTTCTGCAAGGAATAATGGAAAATATTTCAAAAGTAATAGAAAGAACTAGCTGGGCTGAAAGACATGTTTGGAAACTGTTATTTCTGCAAAGGAGGTATTAGAAACTATTGACTGACTTAAAGATTGTCCCTAAAGTTACTACTTGGGTTAGAAATTGGTTGAGTGGGAGGCGACAAAGGGTACAGGTAAATGGAGCTCACTCTAAGGAGAAGAAGGTTACCAGTGGTATACCCCAGAGATCTGTCCTTGGTCCGATTCTTTTTAACATCTTTGTTAGTGATACAGTGGAAGGGCTGTTGGGTAAGGTTTGCCTCTTTGCGGATGATAGCAAAATCTGCAATAGAGTAGACACCCAGGAAGGTGTAGATAACATGAGGAGGGATCTAGCTAAGCTTGAAGAATGATCTACAATTTGGCTGCTGAGATTTAATGTTAAAAAATGCAAGGTCATGCATTTGGGCTGCAACAATCCAAGGGAGCAATATAGTATAGGGAGTGAAATACCTTTGTCCACTAAAGAAGAGCAGGACCTAGGCGTGATTGTGTCTGATGATCCTAAAGTAGCTAAACAGGTAGAAAAGGTGACGGCAAAAGCTAGAAGGATGCTTTGGTCCATAGGGAGAGGAGTGACCAGCAGAAGAAAGGAGGTGATAGTGCATCTGTATAAGTCTTTGGTGTGACCTCATTTGGAGTATTTTGTGCAATTCTGGAGACCGCATCTTCAAAAGGATATAAAACAGGCTGGAGTCCGTACAGAGGGTGGCTACTAAAATGGTTAGTGGTCTTCATTGTAAAGCATATGAGGACAGACTTAAGGATCTTAATATGTATACTTTAGAGGAAACACGGGATAGAGGTGATATGATTGAGGTGTTTAAATACCTCTGTGGCATAAATGCACAAGAGCAAAGCCTCTTTCGATTGAAAGCAAGCTCTGCTATGAAGGGACATGAGATGAGGGTGAAAAGGGATAGATTCAGGAGTGATATGCAGAAATATATTTTTATGGAAAAAGTGGTGGATCAGTGGAATAGTCTTCCAGTGGAGGTGGTAGAGATGAGTACAGTATCTGAATTCAAAGAAGCATGGGACAAACACAGAGGATCTCTAAATGAAAAGTACTACAGTGACACATGCAAGGAAATAGAAGCAGAAACTATTAGAGGAAAAACAAGATCGGCTTTCCTAAAGTTACTGGAACCATTGGTGATGAAAGAATTTGAAGCAGCATTGAAAGCCTTATCAAAGAACAAAGCACCAGGCATTGATGGCATTCCCATAGAAGTATTACAGCAATCTGATGCAGCTGTTACCATACTTACAAGGCTCTGCCAAGAAATTTGGAAGACAACATCATGGCCAACTGACTGGAAAAGATCTGTGTTTATACCAATACTAAAGAAAGGTGATCCAACTGACTGTAGAAATTATTGCACAATCGTTCTGATCCCACATGCCAGCAAGATTCTACTGAAGATTATTCAAAAGAGACTACAACCATACCTGGAACAAGAACTACCTGAAGTGCAAGCAGGGTTCAGGAAAGGGTGAGGAACGAAAGACATCATCGCGGATGTGAGATGGGTCCTTGAAAAGACTAAAGAATACTAAAAGGATATCTATCTGTGCTTTATCAACTACAGCAAGGCTTTTGACTGTGTAAACCATGAGGAACTCTGGGCCACATTAAGAAGCATGGGCAGTGCTTTTTTTGGAAAAAGATATTTTCCGGTACGCATTCCTCAGGAGTCAGTTGTAAGAACACTTATTTCGAGCAATAGCCTATTAAATTAAACATGTCTAAGGAAACTCTAAAAACTGATCAATTCATGCATTTTCTCATTTGCAAAAATAAAGCATGCCTTGACTAATTAACCTTTAAAATGTTATAGAAAACGATTCTAACCTGCCACACTGAGGTCGCGGCAAGCCTTCTCCGGACTCGCCTTCCCTCGGGCTCGCGTCGGAACGGCTCTTGTCAGGGCAGATCCGACCTTTGCCCTTTGCTGTTGCTCCTCAATGGTATGGCCGTTCGAATTGCAGGGCTTCTGCCTCTCACTAGGGCCCTCCTCAAGTGACTTGGGCAGAAGAGGCTTCACCCTCTGTCTGCGCCCTATGATATTGCCTCTTCAGCAGGACTCTCCCCTAAGACTAGGGGAGAAGAGGCTATTGCAATCACACCTAGTCCCAGTAGTAGGTTTTCCCTACTAAAGGGAAAAGGGTTTTATTTAGCCTACACATGGACAACGTTCACCTTAAGGTCACACGGATACAAAGTTAATATTTAACCAGGATGCACTATAGCGATCGTCAGATGCAACCATCGAGATCAGCCTATAGTCTGTGGATTAGAGCCACTGTGTCCAGCTCCAATCCATTTAGAATGCAGTCACCCCGTTCCCTGTAGACCGAATATTACAGTTGCTTCCTTAACATTTAACAGGAAGGTCCGATATGATCGACTACAAGCAGTGATAACTAAGCTACTTCGGCTCAGATAAGATCATAGCCGCCTTAGGCCATCCTAGTCTATTTGTGCCAAGTCCGCTACAGTTGCTTAGATGAAATATGATATCTGGCTATGAATGGTTAACAAAAAACTCAGCTATAGTAAAAGCCGACATGTTCCCGTTTGGCCCATCTATAAAATTGTAAAAATAAAATGTATCAAAAATTCAAAATCAAAATGAAAGAGAGACGGCAATGAGATATAGCTACTTAATATTTTTAATTTTTTTGGCTCAAGATTTTCTGGTACACCATACCACCACGTACCGTCACAAAAAAAGCACTGAGCATGGGTACACCAGAACACCTGATCATTCTCTTGCACAATCTGTACATTGATCAAGAAGCAACAGTTCGAATGGAACAAGGAGAAACAGAATGGTTTAAAATAAACAAAGGTGTAAGACAAGGCTGCATACTTTCCCCTACCTGTTTAATTTATATGCAGAACAAATCATCAGAGAAGCAGGATTGTATGAAGATGACAAAGGTGTGAAGATTGGTGGAAGACTCATCAACAATGCTGATGATACCACATTACTGGCTGAAAGTGAAGATGATCTGAAACATTTGCTTCTCACGATCAAAGAACATAGTCTCAAAATGGGCCTGTACCTTAATGTAAAGAAGACAAAGATCATGACAACTGGCAAAATCAACAGGTTCATCATTGAAGGAGAAGAACTTGAAATCATGAACAACTTTAACCTACTTGGATCAACTATCAATAAAGAAGCAACAAGCAGTCAAGAAATCCGATGACACATTGCTCTTGGCAGAATGGCTATGAAAGACCTAGACAAGATTCTCAAGAGCAGAGATGTCTCTCTCCATACAAAGAGTTGACTTGTTCAAGTCATGGTATTTTCAATAACATCATATGGATGTGAAAGCTAGAAGTGAAAAAGTGAAAAAGATAGACACGAAGAAAATTAATGCCTTTGAATTATGGTGCTGGCGGCAAATACTGTGTATACCATGGACTGCCTGAAGAACAAACCAGTCAGTACTAGAGGAGATCAAACCTAAGCTTTCTTTAGAAGCTCAGGTGACAAGATTTCAACTTTCATACTTTGGATACATCATGCGAAGAGAGAGATCATTAGAGAAAGACATCATGCTTGGCAAGATAGAAGGTCAACGCAAAATAGGAAGGCCAGCAGTGAGATGGATCATTACAATAACAGTAGCTAAGGTACCAGTCTGTCAACAATGAGCTGCCTGACTGAAGACCGAACACAATTTAGGACAACTATCCAGAGGGTCGCCATGAGTCCACACCGACTCGACGGCACTTAACAACAACAAGTAATTATGCAGTATAAATCCCAATGCTACATGCTTAGCGTGTGGCAGGGTGTGAACTGGGCGGGATATTGGCAGACAGTGGGAGTGTTGGCTGGAGACAGTTAGCACAGGACAGCTCCACATGTTAGCTGTCACTACTGCCAATAGCACAGCTACATGTAACATCATCTCAGTCACTAGCAGTAAAACCATGAGATTTCCACTAGGAGTGAAGGCTGCTATTTTGGAATCCCAAGCAGCTTAGGTAGGATTGGATGGAGACTGCTTCTGCCCTATTCCTACTAGACACTGGGAATCCCCCGGGTAAGACCTGGGGAGAGTTGGGGGGGGGGGCATTTTCTCTTAGGGAGAACCTGGAAAGGGGGGGGGGGGTCTGCTACAGAAACATAGAAACATGATGACAGAAAAAGACCACATGGCCTATCTAGTCTGTCCTTCCATAACAACAACTACAACAGTCCACTTTTTACCTTTAGAGATCCTCTGTGTTGGTCCCATGCTTTTTTGAATTCAGTTACTGTCCTCTTCTCTACCACCGCCACTGGGAGACTATTCCATGGATCCACTACTCTTTCCGTAAAGAAATATTTCCGCATATCACTCCTGAATCTATTTCCCTTCACTCTCATCCCATGTCCCCTCGTAGCAGAACTTGCTTTCAATTGAAAGAGGCTCTCTCCCTGAACATTTATGCCACGGAGGTATTTAAACATCTCAATCATATCACCTCTATCCCGCCTTTCCTCTAAGGTGTACATATTAAGATCCTTAAGTCTGTCCTCATATGCTTTATAATGAAGCCCATTAATCATTTTAGTAGCAACCCTCTGCACCGACTCCATCCTGTTCACATCCTTTTGAAGGTGCGGTCTCCAGAATTGCACACCACACTCCAAATGAGGTAGCACCAAAGACTTATACAGAGGCATTATCACCTCCTTTTTTCTGCTAGCCATTCCTCTCCGTATGCACCCAAGCATCCTTTTAGCTTTTGCCGTCGCATTTTCTACCTGTTTAGCTACTTTAAGATCATCAGACACAACCACGCCTAGGTCCCGCTCTTTTTTAGTGGACAAAAGTTCTTCACCTCCTATACTGTATTGCTCCCTTGGATTGCTGCAGCCCAAATGCATGACCTTACATTTTTTAACATTAAATCCCAGCTGCCAAATTCTAGACCATTCTTCAAGGTTAGCTAGATCCCTCCTCATGTTATCTACACCTTCCTGGGTGTCTACTCTATTGCAGATTTTGGTATCATCTGCAAAGAGGCAAACCTTAACCGACAGCCCTTCCGCTATATCACTAACAAAGATGTTAAAAAGAATCGGACCAAGGACAGATCCCTGGGGCACACCACTGGTAACATCCTTCTCCTCAGAGTGAGCTCCATTTACATGTACTCTTTGTCGCCTCCCACCCAACCAATTTCTAACCCAAGCAGTAACTTTAGGGTCCATCCCTAGGGTGCTCAGTTTGTTTATAAGTTGCCTGTGAGGAACAGTGTCAAAGGCTTTACTGAAATCTAAATACACCACATCTAGAGCTCTCCCTCGGTCCAACTCCCTGGTCACCCAGTCAAAGAAATCAATCAGATTTGTCTGACAAGACCTGCCTCTGGTGAATCCATGCTGCCTCGGATCCTGTAATCCGCTGGACTCCAGAAACCTCACTATTTTCTCTTTCAGCAGCGTTTCCAATAATTTACTCACCACTGAAGTTAAACTAACCGGCCTGTAGTTTTCAACCACATCCTTACTTCCGCTTTTGTGTAAAGGCACCACATGAGCCTCTCTCCAGTCCTTTGGCACCACTCCCGACTCCACCGAGGCATTGAAAAGGTCAGTCAGTGGAGCTGCTAGAACATCCCCAAGTTCCCTCAGTATTCTAGGGTGTATCCCATCCGGTCCCATTGCTTTGTCTGCTTTAAGTTGAGCTAGTTTCTCACGAACACAGTCTTCTGAAAATTGTTCAAAATATCCCTCGCTTCTGTTCTTATTTGTGGGTGTTTTCTGAGGTCCTGCTCCTGGTTCTTCATCTGTGAACACAGAACAAAAATATTTGTTAAGCAATTCCGCTTTATCGTTATCAGCTTCTACATATTCCCCCCCTGCACCCTTGAGTCTGACAATACCACTTTTGCCCTTCCTCTTCTCACTAATATATCTGAAAAATGTCTTAACCCCCCATTTTATTGCATTGGCTATTTCCTCCTCCTTTTGAATCTTTGCCTTCTTGACTACTTTGCTAGCTTCTCTAGGTTTTTCCAAATACAGATGCCTGTCTTCCTCTCTCTGTGATCTGTTGTATTTCATGAAGGCCTCCCTCTTTTTCTTCACTTTTTCAGCTACTTCCTTCGAAAACCATAGCGGTCTCCTGTTCCTTTTGCCTTTATTTACCATTTTAACAAAAAGGTTGGTTGCCCTTAAAATACCCCCTTTCAGTTTTGCCCACTGTTTTTCTACATCCTCCAGCTGTTCCCATCCCACTAACGACTCCCTGAGGTATTGACCCATCTTCCCAAAGTTAGTCTTCCTAAAGTCTAAGATCCTCACTTTGGAATGGATTCTAACAGCCCTAGTCCTAATACTGAACCACACCATCTGGTGATCACTGGATGCAAAATGATCTCCCACTACAACATCAGAAACACTTTCACCATTGGTAAGCACCAAGTCCAGTATGGCCCCTTCACGTGTGGGGTCTGTTACCAATTGCCTGAATAGTTCTCCCTGTAGAGAATCCAGGATCTCCTTACTTCTAGATGATACTGCAGCAGGAATGTGCCAATCAACATCTGGCATATTGAAATCTCCTATCAGTAGCACTTCCCCTTTCCTAGCAATGCTGCGTATGTCTTCAATTAACTCTCTGTCCACCTCTTCCTCTTGTGAGGGAGGTCTGTATATCACACCAATGCAAATAGATTTCTCTTTCCCTCTTTCTAGTTTAACCCACAATGCCTCCTCTCTCCCTTTTAAGCTCTGTAATTCCAAAGCTTTAATAGTAGTTTTTACATATAGTGCCACTCCTCCTCCCCTTCTTCCTACCCTGTCCTTTCTGAATAAAGTATAGCCAGGTATAGTTACATCCCAGTCATGGTTTTCTGTGAACCATGTTTCTGTAACTGCCACTAAATCCAAGTCAGCCACTCCCACCAAAGCTTCAACTTCAGGGATCTTATTTCCCATGCTACGGGCATTAATACACACTGTTTTCCATATGTTACCCCTGTTACCCATTTCCATAAAGGTATTTAATGTATCACCTACCTGGGGGCTTTCACTTGCCTGGGGGCTTTCTTCACCCATCCCCAACGAATCTAGTTTAAAGCCCTCTTCAGTAGATTAGCCAGTCTACTACCAAAGATGCGTTGACCTTTCTTGGACAGATGGATGCCATCTCTGCTCTGCAACCCTTGGAACAGCATCCCATGGTCTAGGAAACCAAAACGCTCTCGATGACACCATCCACGCAGCCATGCATTCATCTCCAGGATGCGAGCCTCTCTGCCTTGGCCTTTACCCTCAACAGGGAGGATTGAAGAGAACACCACCTGTGCACCTAACTGCTTCACCCTCTGTCCCAGAGCCATGAAGGGGTCTCTTTTAATGCTATATGTGGCTGCTTGGGGAGAGGGTTCTGAAGGGGGGTGGCTGTTAGGGTAACGGATGATTGTGTGTGTGTTTGTGGGTAGGTAGATCAAACCAAGGGGGGTATTTTTTCTTTGTGTTGGGATCAGATCAGGAATGGTTGGGGGGGGGGGGGGAGAAGCAATCAGATGGGGGTGCAGCATCATTGTGGCCATAGCCATGTCATTTGCCAGCACATCTGTGGGCCAGGGTGAGGTTTCTTGCCTCAGCCGGTAGCACAGTTGCTCCTGTTTTCCTTGCTGAGCAAAGAACATGACCCCCCTTGTGTGGTAAGTGTGCCCTGTGCACTAAATGCAGAGCAAATGTAAGGCATGCTCCGTGCATTTTCCACCCAGTCTTTGCACGTATCCACTGAAACCTGGTGCTGGGTTCATCCGCTTCAGATAGTGCTCCCCAACTTGTGCAGTTGGCAGGTGGATGATAGCATCGGTAACAGATGGAGAGTAGAAATCTATGCAGGAACCCCTTGGTATCCTTACAGTTCTGTTTGCCAATGTTCCAACCAGAGCTTGGAAGACATAATTTCCCTGCTCCCCCCCCACAGGTGAGTCAGTAGAAAAATACCAAAATAAACCAGCCGCATGACAGGCTGGGGCCTAGGCATATGCCTAGTTCAGCACAGAAGGCTTCCACCTTTTCCAAAAATTGTTCCCACTACAATATCAAATAGATATAGTCCCATCCTTCCTACACAGTTCAGTTCCTCTCAACAAGGA
Source organism: Ichthyophis bannanicus (assembly GCA_033557465.1). NCBI lineage: Eukaryota > Metazoa > Chordata > Amphibia > Gymnophiona > Ichthyophiidae > Ichthyophis > Ichthyophis bannanicus. The sequence continues at coordinate 1,665,813,178 of CM066032.1, read as the reverse complement.
AAACAAAATAGTCTTTAAATTGCTCCTCCAGGCAAAACGCAAAGCATGATTCCCCTTTCTCAGTGCCAAACCAGGAAAAATGGCTCAAACAGTGGGGTGAGAAAGGGTGAGAAGGTGCCCACACCTCTGTGACTTACTCTCTCGTCACGTCTCCCTCAAAATAAAGTTTGCAGCCTACTGGCACACTCTACCTCCATTTCTTCCTCCGAAATAGGTAGGTCCAGAGGACTTCCTTCCACAGCTTCAACCTCCATGTTATCCACTAACCCCTCAGAGGCTGGCTGGCTGCCCATAGGAGGCTCTTCAATACGTTCGAATACTTCGTCGCTGGCTGTGTTCCTGGAGCCCTTCTACCCCAGAGAAACTCCCTGTCCCTAACAACTCTCCTGGTTTCCAGGGTAACAGTTACCTCCCTTTCATGTTGTGATTGGCTCCTGGAAGCGAGCACATATTGAATGTGCTCTCAGGGAAACTGCAGGTCCTCTGCCCCTCCCCCGGTCTCCTCAGTAACAGGAACTTTCCTGCCCTTAACCCTCTGCTGAGGATTTTTCCTACTTATATGGGGTTGTAGGCTTCGGCATACCGTTAACCAGGGGCCTCTCTGAGTTGTAGGAAGGGGTCTGTCTTTGTCTGGGATTGAGGATCAGGCTAGCCCTGGAGGAACCTTCCCTGCCCCCCCTTTGTTATCTGACTCACCACACCACTTAGGGATTCACTAGAGTAGAGATTATGGGCCTGATTTTCAAAGGCATTTACACAGTTTACAAATCTGTAAACCATGTAAATGCCTCTAAGTGGGCTATTTGCTGCCCGGTTAGAAACCCATAGATAAAGATAGGTGTGGCAAAAGCTGACCTATGTTTATCCACAGGAGCTAACTGGGCAGTGGTTCAATATTGCTGCTGCCCAGTTAGCTTTTGGGTTGTGCAACTGACCTGGATATTTAATGCTGTTGGCTGGATACGGCCCCGGCATTGAATATCCAGGTTTTGTGTTCAGCAGGGATGGCTAGGCGCTGTAAGCATGCTTGGCGCTTCCACTGAATATTGAGCCCTATATTTTCTGATGTGTATATCCCCGCTCTAGAGACCTTTTTCAATATTTTACTTAGGGGCTCTTAATCTGAACTTCTGCCAGTGCCCACAAGTATCTATCAAACTAAAAAGAAAGGGATGTGAAATAGGGTCCTAGATGTCAATTTTTCATAACAAACTCTGATAATGTAATGTATATATTAATCTATCAGAATTAGTCAGCAGAGCTGCCTAGTCTTGTCTAATGGTTGAGCCAGCCCTGCTCATTGACTGTTTCCTTTTGGCATCTGCTTCTTTGAGGGGTCTAGGACAACTCAGCGTGGCCAACTAAGCACGACCAACACAGTATGCCATGCTGAGTTGTCTAGACCATTACTGGTCACATAGTAACATGGTAACATAGTATATGATGGCGGATAAAGACCAGTATGGTCCATCTAGTCTGCCCAGCAAGGTGGCAAGAGTAGGTGCATCTGCTGCTCTGTGCAGGTCACCCCTCCCCATGCCTTTGATTAGGGGTGTACCCACCACTGCATATAGGTCACTCCTATTTGTTGAGCTATAAGAGATAGTTATGTTTATTTTGATTTTATCCTGTTGCTATAAATGGATCCACTGTGTCTGTCCCATGCAATTTTGAATTCTGTCACTGTATTTACCCCTCACCACTTCCATTGGGAGGACATTCCAAGCATCCACCACCCTTTCAGTGAAAAAGTATTTCCTGCATTGTCTTTCAGTTACCCCCTTGCAGCTTCATGTTACGTCCTCTAGTTTTACAGCTTCCCCATCTTTAGAAGAGGTTTGTTTGTTCATTAATACTTTTTAAGCATTTAAAGGTCTGAATCATATCTCCCCTGTCCCTCCTCTCCTTTAGCATATACATATTTAGGTATTCAAGCCTTTTTTCATAGATCTTCTGATGCAGGCTATGAGGTGAAATTTGGAAATGTCAAAAAAGTGCAATAGTAAATGCAATAGTAAAACATCGAAAAACATTTTATTAAGCTATCTGATAATTTTGGATTTATCAAATGAAATCTGGAACATCCATCTTGGATTTAAGGGCAAACTTTAAAAGGCTGCTTCTTCCACCTAGTTTAGAACATGAGGAAGCATTTGGCGTCAATAGGTGCTATTCCAGAATGTGACACGAACATGGAGTTCACCCTTAAAGCCAAAATAGTTGTGACCTTAGCATTTGTGCTTGTCCTGGACTTGGGAGATTATGCTGCTTCTCTGGAAGGACACCTTCCCAAAGAGCTTCATCCTCTGCTCAACTGCTTTGAGGACAGTTACATCGGTTGCCCAAATAGGAGAGGTAATGGTAGACAATCTCCTCTGTTTCCTCAATCTATGTGGAATCTGTTTGATAGTCAAGTTGAGGAAATACCGCAAAGACTGTGTCGGCTTACGGCACTAGATGCCCTATAGAATACTTGCATGCCATAGCTCATAATTATCAGATAGCACAGCAAAATCTTTTTTGATGTTTTCCTATTACACTTTGAACGTTCCAGATTTCATTTGACAAATCTGACATTATCAGATAGCTTAATAAAATGTTTCTGGATATTTTACTATTGCATTTACTATTGCACTGAGTTGGCCGTGCTGAGTTTTCCCATTCCCTTCTTTGAGATATGGTGGTTGAAGCCTGATGATGTGCTGTTTTACCATGTGACTCTATGTTCTGTGGGCCAGCACGTGGCATAAAAACACAATTGAAGCATTAAGAGGTGTATACATGGCATTGTGTGTAGTGTCACTTCAATTTCTGTTTTGCAAATTAAATGAAAATCTAAAATATTTGAAAAACTGCAGCTGCTGGGCTTTTCAGCGAGCTATGGCACACTGAAATCAACTAAGAAATATAGGAGGAGTAGATTGGACAGAATGATGGAATTACAGAATGAAAGATGTTAGCTAAGATGCTTGGGTTTTCAAATAACTTTTTCAAAGCTGGAAAAGTTTTCCAATGACTCACTGAAGTCTGATGACGGTCAATGCAGAAAAAGGGCTAGAAGAACAGAATGGGCGGGATTATTCTACTGAAGCTGAGGCTAAAAAATATAAAATTCAGGAATTATGGGGCCTCTCTTGAACTCTTCCATTTTTAGACAGTATTCTGAGAAACTGGAGGGGAATGAATTAAGTGAAAGGTGTTAGAAAGGGGATAAAACCTAAAATTAATGTGGTTTTGATTTGCCTATGCTATCAGGTCATGTTCCTCAGTGTCTCATCAATTTCATTCTACAGTGGGGATATACGCCTTCAGCAGTGCGACTCTATTCAAAACTCCAAAGTGCCGTGACTGGAACATTAAAACAATAATCCTTTTGCACTTAAGCTAGTTATCATGCTACCTCATCAGTAACGCCTGTTTTTATGACTGCATGAGTAATAATATGTCGGTTATTGCTGTACATATTACAGCTGCTCACTAGAAACTGAAATTCAGCCTAAAATCTTGCTGTTAGGATTCAGCTGCTCAAGGATAGCCTGGAGGCTCAGCGGCAGCACTGTGCATCAGTATTTGGAGGGCCAGGTTCAGTTCCTGGCTCAGGTCTTCCGCTTGCTGAAGGTGGGGGATGTTTTGGAGGTAGAGTTCCCATCTCGTTGGGGAGAGGGAAAAGAGTCATAGTCACTGTGCAATGGTGACACCTAGTGATCAAATTTAGGGCCCAGGGCTGCAGGGTCCTGGAAAGAGAACTGGAGTTGCAAACTGGACTAAAATAAGAGGGAAGTGATTGCAAAATAGGGGAAATTCCCAGTTACTTGTAAATGATAGCTGATGGCACTAGATCCCATTTCTGGGTCCAATTGAACTGGAAGCATATAGAAGAAGCAGGTGGAAACTGCCAGGCCAAACAGAAATGCAGCTGAAGTTGTGGAGAGATTAGTGGCACCGTATTCGTAAATCCTTTTAAAAAAGAAAAATAAATATCTTATACATTCTGAGGTCAATATTCAAAAACACTTACATGGTTGACAGTGAAGCAGACAGCATATGTGCTGGTTTAATATAAATTCTGGGCTATTTGGATGGATAGTTTTGGCTGTAAAAATCTTTACACAGCCAAAATTATCCATCTGAAAAGGGGGCAGGATACGGGGTATTTTGGGGTTGATGATGTTTAGGAGTATGTTTACTAAACAGCGGTAGCGGCTTCCGTGCGATATCGGAGCCATCAGCTATCATTTACAAGTAAGTGGGAATTTCCCCTATTTTGTAATCACTGCAGCCCTGGACCCTTTTAAAGTTTGCCCTTAAATCCAAAATGGATGTTCCAGATTTCATTTGATAAATCCAAAATTATCAGATAGCTTAATAAAATGTTTTTGGATGTTTTACTATTGAATGGGGCCACGGCTCTGATATCGCATGGAAGCCGCTACCGCTGTTTAGTAAACATACCCCTTAGGACTCTTACTATGAAAAAGTATAAATTATAATTGACTGATTTCAGTAAGAAAGATTTTTTTTTGATGACATCAAAAAGTGGTTTTGTGAACTTTGACACGCAAATAAGTGTTTTTGTCATTGTCCTCATTAACATGATATTTTGATTGAGATATAAACATATTTAATTTAGAGATACATGATAATAACCTTCTGAGCATGGAGGTTCTTGTTTTCATTCTTTTTGATGGAATTAGCTTTCCCACTACTCCCAACTCTTTGACATGCAGAGGCTCAAGAGGTCAGCAACCTCCAAGAAAGCCATTTGAAAGGCCATTGCGAGATCTGTGAGCAGCCAGGGATGTAACCAGGAACTTGGTGACATCTATGTACCTGCATCTGAAGTTGTCCATCTCAAACACATTCATATTTGTGAAGTTGTTTTGAATCATGCACGTGTCAAGCCTATTGATATGTACGAATCCACTGGTTTCAATGGTCATGGAGACATGTATCTTTTAGGAAAGGCCAGTTCATTTACTAGGTGGACTGGTTGCCACCTAAAGCAGCAGACCTGGTGGGCGGCATGAAAACCATGACCTGCCACTCCTGCCCCTTTCTGATGCAACTTCCTGTAGGAGAGTGCCACTGCTGCCACCACCATCCTTCCTTGCAAGATGAGAAGATGGATTTGAGGAGGCAGCGGTGGCTGGAGGGCAGGGTGCTGCGGCAGGGGCTTATGCCTGGGCAGCAGAAACCCATGGGCCAGCCCTGCTTTCAGGGTAGTGGCAAGCTGATTTTAGATGGCACGTACATGTGCTCACTTTCACTGCTGCCATGCTCATAGTTTTCAAGACGTTTTCACCTAGACATCCCAGATTACACTTAGATGTCCTTTCTAAAATATGCCTTCACATAATTTCGCTTTGTTGACTTAAACGTTATTATTCCCTGATAAACATTCTCCACGCACTCCCATCCCATTCCATGGCCCCATCACAAGTTAAAGCCAAACTGCTCCTTTAGCAAGCTCTATTACGGCAGCATGGTGTGCTAAAACATGCATTAATTACCTAGCAGACTTTAGTAATTAGGCCCCATAATTCCTTACACATCTTGAAAACCAGACCTGGTTGAGGTTCATAAGGGCTGAGTTTGAGAAACTTGATTGTGCCTCTGACCCCTGTTTCCCTCTAGTGTTCTTCAGAGTGCTTCTCCACTGATAGTGATATGTGCTAGAGATTCGCAAGCTTGGCTGGATTTAATTTAAGCTGCACCTGAACTAAATGCAAAGGATGTGAGTAAAATGTTTAATAAATGAAATGGTCCAGTGCATCTTGCATGATACAGTGACAGTTGCTGCTGTCCCAGTCTGAGTCCCCGTACCAAAACCTGAAAGCACTTTGGCTCACCTCTGATTCTGATTGTTGACCTAGTTTGTGAATCTGAACTAGTGCGATTCATAAGGCATTTAACATGTGGCTTGTATAATTCCTGCAAAAAATTTGTGAGTGAGGTGGGAGAGTTGCCAAGGTCATAAGAAACATTTGTACTACTGGCTGAGCCAAATGCATTTGATCTGCTTCACATCCAGAGTCTGATCTGGCTTCCAGGAGCCCAAGTGCATTAATATAGACAACATACAGAGTCCCAGCTAAAAAGAAACATGAAGAAAACCGTATGCTCACATCAATGTAACAAGCATGTCTATAGAATGAAAAAATGCTTAGAAATGTATTGTTGTTGTTAAGTGCCGTCGAGTCGTAGTCAACTCATGGCGACCCTCTGGATAGCTATCCTATATTGTGTTTGGTCTTCAGTCAGGCTGCTCATTGTTGACAGACTGGTACCCGTAGCTGCTGTTATTGTATCGATCCATCTCATTGCTGGCCTTACTCTTTTCAAATGTATTACTTACTTTGATTTTTTTTTTTTATATTTAGTTCTCAGCTTTCTAGTAGCAGCTCAAAGCAAGTTGCATTCAGATACTTCCCTGTCTGGCTTACAATCCAAATATGTACCTGAGGCAAGGGAGGTAATGTGACTTGCCAAAGGCCACAAGAAGCATCAGTGAGATTGAAATACTGCTTTGCCTGGTTCCCAGCCTGTTCTAACCACTAGGTTCCTCCTCTACTCTGGTATACACAGCACTTTTTTGAGAGAGTAAGCGGTGGTACTGGGACCTTTTTGATTGCCTGCTAACGTTTACCCATGGTCCTCATGTATTAATGAAAGAGCCCTGCCTATGAGTACTGGTGCCTTTTTTTCTAGGAAAAATGCACTGGGTATACATATTCGAAAAGCTGACATTCTGGTTCCAATGTAAACCTTCATCAGAATAAAGTATATACCACAACTGTAGTACCCAAAATTTGGAGAATGGCCAGTGTAATGTCAATTTTATAAAGGATTTGAGGGATGATCCAGGAAACTACAGATTAGTGAGGCTAACATCGATATTTAACAAAATTGTAGAAACCATTATAAAGAATAAAATTACTGAACATGTAGATAGTCATGGTTTAATAGGAGAAAGCCAACATGGATTTTACCAAAGATCTTGTCTTACTAATCTATTTTTTTGAAGGTGTGAATAAAGGTGAGCCAGTTGATATATTGTATCTGGATTTTCAGAAAGCCTTTGACAAGCTCCCTTATCAGAGATTCTTGAGAAAATTAAAAAGTCATGGGATAGGAGGCAGTGTACTATTGCGGATCAGGAAATGGTTAAAAATTTTAAATCAGAGTGTAGAGCTAAATGGCCAAATTTCTCAATGGAGAAAGGTGAATAGTGGAGTACCCCAGTGATCTATGCTGGGACCGCTGCTTTTTAACATATTCATAAATGACTTGGAAATAAGAATAACAAGTGAGGTGAGTAAATTTGTAGATGCCAAAATATTATTCATAGTTGTTAAAACACAAGAGGATTGTGAAAAACTGATTGATAAATTGGAATACTGTACGTCTAAATGTCACATGAAATTTAATGTGGACAAGTGTAACGTTGTGCACCTCGGAAAGAACAACCCAAAATATGGTTACACAATGCAAGGTTCCAGAAAAAGGATTTAGGCATCATCGTGGATAATACATTGAAACCCTCCACCTGATGTGCAGCAGCAGCCAAGAAAGCAACTAGAATGTTAGGAATCATAAGGAAAGGAATGGAGAATAAAACCAAGGGTATTATAATGCTTCTGTATCATTCCATGATGCGACCGCACCTTGAATATTGTGAGCAATTCTGGTTGCCATATCTAAAAAAGGATATAGCAGAATTAGAAAAGGTAGAGAAGAGCCACCAAAATGGTAAAGGGGATGGAAATATGCCCCTATAAGGAAAGGCTTATAAGGTTAGAGCTCTTCAACTTAGAAAAGAGATGGCTGAGGGGAGATATGATAGAGGTCTATAAATTAATGAATGGAGTAGGACAGGTAAACATAGATTGGTTCTTTATGCCATCAAAAAGTAGAAAGACTAGGGGACATGCAATGAAGCTACAATGTAACCCATTTCAGACAAGAGAAAATATTTTCCATTCAATAAGTAATCAAACTTTGAAATTTGTTACCGGAGGATGTAGTAAAATTTGTTAGTGTAGCTGGGTTTAAAAAAGGTTTAGATAAGTTCCTGAAGGAAAGGTTCATAAACCATTATTAAAGAGGACACATAAAATCCATTGCTTACCTTGGGATGAGCATTGTGGAACCTGTGTACCTTTTTGGGAATCTAAAAGGTACTTGTGACCTGGATGGGCCACTGTTGGAAACAGGATACTGGGCTTGATGAACCTTGGTCTGACCCAGTATGGCATTTCTTATCTTCTTATGCTCACGTAGATTGATTGTTTATGCCATCAAAAAGTAGAAAGACTAGGGGACATGCAATAAAAACATAGAAACATAACGGCAGAAAAAGACCACATGACCTATCTAGTTGCCCTTCCATATCAACCACTGCAACAGTCCACTTATTTCTTTTAGAGATCCTCTTTGTTTGTCCCATGCTTTTTTGAATTCAGATACTGTCCTCATCTCTACCACCTCTACTGGAAGACTATTCCACGCATCAACCATTCTTTTCGTAAAGAAATATTTCCGCATATTACTCCTGAGTCTATCCCCTTTCTTTTTTTTTTAATGCTTTATTTACGTTTTATAACATCAAAGGAAAGAAAGACATACAGCTTAAAAGACAAATACATACATAAAATGTGATACATACACCAAAGTAAACCCCTACCACCCCCCTCCCCCCTGCTTCTTCTCTAGAAACTAATCATTCCCGAAAACGGGCGTGTACTGACATTATTATGGTACAAAACCGAACGGTGATCTGAAACATGATGAGTATACATTATGCAGACATGTCTGAGCAATGAGCAGAGTGTACATAATCATTGAGCATCTGCCATTTAGACAGGCGAAAGTGAGTTTGGATATGGGGAATAGCTCTCCGAGATATCTGCTCATATTTACTATATAAGCAGACGAGGTTCCACCATTCATTGGCAGTAATTCGAGAGCTATCCTTCCAATTCCTCGTGATTAAACATATGGCTATACCCAGCATGAAATCAAGGAGAAAGCGACCCCTCTTAGGAAGAGAGGGGACCTCCGCCACTGAGCGGAGTCCCACAATCTTCCAAGAAAGAGGCTCGTGGAGGTGTAAGATAGATTGAATACGACTCCAGACCCGCCCCCAGTAAACCTGCAGTTGAGGACATTCATAAAGAACATGAGCGAGGGTTCCCACAGCAGTATGGCAAGACCAACACTGGTCCCTAGCAGTTGTGTTCCATTTAGCTATTCTTTCTGGAGTATAAAAGCATCTGTGTGCAAAAAAGAAGAGAGTTTGGGTTACAGAGGCAGATCTGGAAACCCGCACCACTTTGCTCCAGAAAACGCTCCATTGCGCAGGGGTTAAAGTGGTTTGCAGTTCGCGTTCCCAGGCTTGTTGAGCTCTACAGGTAGCAGTATCGGTACCCTGACATAATAATTTATAGAAGTTAGAGGCTACCCCATGCGTACTACTAAAAGAGTGAATTAGTTCTAATAGCCCGTCCTCAGTAGAGGCAGAGGGCGGCAGGATTTGAGCACTTTTGAGGCAGTGTTGGAGCTGCATCAATTGAAAGTAATGTTTCGCTGGCAACGCAAATTCCTTTTGTAAATCAGAAAAGGTCTTCCAACGAGCTGCAGAGAAGAGTTGTTGGGGTGTCCAGATCCCCCTAGAGTACCAGGGTTTCCATGCGATCGTTTTATTTAGGACTTGAATTCTGGGGTTATTCCACAGCGGGAGTCTGTCTGGAGGACAAACAGTGGGACCCAGTGACCGAATGAGAGTGTTAAAGGCCGCAAGAGTATCGACAATCATTGGGGGATGGCGTGTGTCTACTTGATGGGACATGCCGGGGAGATGGGTCAACGGAATTGGGCTACTTAGCTCCTCTTCAATGTCAAGCCAAACTGGTCTGTTGTCTGTTGATGCAGCTAGCCATCGGGCACCTTGTTTAAGTAGGAAGGCTTGATGATATCTAAGAAAATCAGGAAAGCGGGTACCCCCTAGTTCCTTCACAGACTGTAGTTTTTGTTTAGCTACTCTTGGTGGTTTTCCCTGCCAGAGATAACGGACGAGAAGGCCCTCTATGTCTTTGTAGGTATGTAGCGGGAGGAAACAGGGCAGCATTTCTAAAATATAGTTCACTTTGGGGACTATCATCATTTTGACGGTTTCTAGGCGGCCCCACCATGTAAGGGATAAGGGAGACCACCGATTTGTGAGCTCACGGACTTTGGAGACTACCTCCTTGGCATTAAAACTAATAGTGTCTTCTAAAGGAGAACAGTAGTGGACGCCAAGATATTTCACCATGCGGGATTGCCAAAGGAAAGGAAAGGCCTGCATATCAGCCTCATGTACCCAGCGGTTCAGTGGGAATGCTACGGATTTGGTCCAGTTTATTTTATAGCCCGATAATTGCGAGTATCCGTCAATCAGGTCCAAGACAGCCGGGACCGAATCAAGGGATACAAAGAGCATAAGGTCATCTGCATATGCAGAGAGTTTAATCTCTCTGTGACTAAAGGGGACACCTCGAATACGTGCGGACTGTCTAATAAGGAGGGCGAGGGGTTCAAGAGCTAGATCAAAGAGCATTGGTGATAGGGGGCAACCTTGACGCGTGCCTCTTTGAAGATTAAAAGGCCGAGACTTAATGGCATTTACACAAATACTGGCAACGGGTTGAGAATACATGACTTGGAGGTATCGGAGGAAGCCCTCCCCAAAGCCATACCATCGGAGAACTGCAAATAAGAAGGGCCATTCCAAACGATCAAAGGCTTTTTCAGCATCTAGAGAAAGACCCACCCATGGGTGGTCTAACTTGGCAGCACTAAATAGCACATGGCACAAGGTCCGAGCATTGTCAGCGGTGGAGCGGCCGGGTATAAAACCACATTGGTCGGGATGGACTAAGGTGGCCATCCTGTCAGATAGCCGGGTGGCCAAGATCGTTGCGAAGATCTTATAATCGGCATTAAGTAGGGAGATTGGACGGTAGTTGGCGGTTAGCAGCGGGTCTCTGCCTTCTTTCTCAAAAACTACCACGTTAGCTGCAGAAAAGGATCCCAAAGAGGATGTATCTACCGCAAGGGCAGTAAAGTAAAGTTTTAAGTAGGGAACTAAATCTGCACTGAACGTTCTGTAGAATTCTGTCGGGAGACCATCAGGCCCAGCGGCTCGACCCGAGGCTGTTCGTTTTAGGGCAGAATGGATCTCTGAAGTAGAGAAGGGTTCATCCAGCGCATCCCTATCAGCTTCAGAAAGGGTCGGCCGCTGAATACCAGAAAACAAGCGCTCGAAGGTCTCGGATGAGAACTCACATTCAGATTGATATAGACGGGTATAGAAATCCCGAAAAAGTTCTACGATATCGGAGTCTGTGGTCAGTATGTCCCCTCCCTGTGGGGCGCGAAGGGCCGCTACGCGTTTGGCTTCTTTTTGACCTTTCAAGGCGTTGGCTAAAAGTCGACCGGCTCGGTTGCTTTCACGGTAGTATGTCCCTTGCTGAAGTGCAATACTCTGAGAAGCTGCAGTTGAGAGGATTGCATTATATTGAAAATGGAGACGCTGTAAGCGAACTAAGACGCATGGGTCATTACGTGAAGTTAGAACTCGTTCGCCTGCTTTGATTTGTTGGTCTAGTATAAGGAGCTGCTGTTTACGCTGTTTCCGCAGGCGAATTTGATAACTAGTGATCGTTGCCCGAATGGCCGCTTTAAAACCCTCCCACCAAGCCCAATTTGCAGTGTCCTGGGGTAGATTAAAGTGAAAGTAGTCCTGTATGGCTGCTCGAATTTCTAACTGGAACTCTGGTTGAGTTAATAGAGCTCTATCAAAGAACCAGGCCCCCGAATTCCCCTGGGGCGCAGTGGTGTGTAATTGAAAAGAAATAGCAGCGTGATCTGAGATATGTTGGGAGTGAATCTTTGCAGTGTCTACCTGTGGAACTAACAATTTTGATATGAGAAAGAAATCTATACGAGACTGGGATTTATGAGGGGAAGAGAAGAAGGTAAAGTCAAGCTCATTGGGGTGTAGTAACCTCCATAGATCGACTAAAGCAAGATCTTTGATCATAGAGGTAAGCGTAGTGTGACTCTTGGGGGGACCACTCGTCCTAGGCGGCTGTTTGTCAATCAGGGGATCAAGAACTAAATTGAAATCCCCCCCGATTATCAATGAAGTATTAGCAGAGGCCTGCGCAACCTGAGCAATGGTAGCAAAAAAGGCAGGGTCATCAACATTAGGAGCATAAAGGCATATACATGTAACTTCCAGGTTACCTATCTTGAGGTGAGCCCTGGACCATCTGCCAGCTGTATCTGAGCTAGTCGCAATGATAGTAGCATGCAGAGATTTCCTAACCAGTATGGCAACCCCACATTTCTTAGAAACGGCTGGGGAATAGGCGGCCACCATGTAAGGTTTAACATTGAGTTTAAGAGTTTCCTTCGAATTTAAATGCGTTTCTTGGAGGAAAATCAGGTCCGCAGCTTCATGACTTAGATAGCTCAGGATTTTCTTCCGTTTTATCGGATTATTGATGCCTTTTACGTTCAATGATAAAATCTTACATGGTGCCATCAATCAGTAAGAGACATTTTAGGTAAGGGCGCTTGAAAACATACAACAGAAGCAGAATCTGTACAGCAATGACATAATCACCAAGTATACTGGCCAATACACCCCATATTGAAAAGCTTGTGTCAAAGTAACTTAGAGAAGAAGCAAAACCCCCAATGAATATGGCGACCATATGTCTGCGGGAGGAGGCCCAAGAGAGGAGGATAAAGACATGAAAAAAAAAAAGAAAGAAACACCAGAGTCCATAATTAACACTGTCTCTGATATTCATCGAAGCTACTCTGGGTGGATGGAGTCGGGTCACAAATATCATCAAAATAAGGCAACAAACCGCCCTCGCCAGACTCTTTGCTGAACCGTGGCAAATCCAAAATGGCGGGTACAGCGGATATGAGAACGCTGGTAGGAACACTCTGGAAATCAGCGCATCAAGTCGGCTTCTTTAGCATCCAAAAACTCCGCTAGTAGATCAGGGTCCTCAAATGTTCTTGTCTGATTGTGTAGCGTGACTCGGAGCTTGGCCGGGTACATCAGGCCATAGCGTGCTTGTAATTGTTGAAGCCTCGGCCGGAATTCCAGAAAGCGCTTTCGGCGATCAACCGTGGGTTTAGCCAAGTCAGGATAGAAGGAAATCTTATGGCTCTCAAACTCCATATGGCCCTTTGCCCGGGAGGCGCTGAGAATTTGCTCCACTTGTTGATATCTCAAAAGTCGAAAGATGATAGGCCGCGGGGTCTTCCTGTTGAGCGTTATGTTGGTGGGTACACGATGAGCGCGATCGATCTCCAATTCTTTGGTAAAGGTGATTTGGAGCAGAGAAGGGAGGATTTTATATAGAAACTCCTTCATGTCTCCCGATTCCGCTCCCTCCGGTATGCCCACTAGTCGTAGGTTGTTGCGGCGCGCTCTATTATTGCCATCTTCCACTTCTTTCTGCAAGGCCCGCACCTGACATTCTACTTTGTCGAGTTTGGACAGCCGGACCGCGTGGGAGTCTAATATGCTCTCCATTTTGTCCTGACGCGAGGAGAGCCCCTCTAGCCTGCCTTGCAATACACCAAGGTCTTCCCGCAGCGCTCGGAGTGCTTCCCCGTTTGACTGCACGAGGTCTTTAACCCCTCTGATCTCTGCGAGGATCTCCTGCTGCATTTCGGGGCCCTCGCATAGAGCCAGCCCCTTCTGCGGGGACGGGGGTTCAGTTTTGGAGCGTTTGCCGTGAGTAGCCGCTGGAGATCCAAATTCCAGACGCGTAGGTTTGGTCCCCGCCATCTCACCAATGTGACCCGGTAAGATCAGAGCAGAAATTCAAAAATATCCGGTGTTAATTCAGGATTCTGAGTAGGCCTCTCGGGAGCCTCAGCGTTATGCGACCATCCCGCTGGACATCAGGCTCCGCCCCCCGAGTCTATCCCCTTTCACCCGCATCCTATGTCCCCTTTTAGCAGAGATTGCTTTCTATCGAAAGAGGCTCTCCTCCTGTGCATGTATGCCATGGAAGTATTTAAACGTCTCAATCATATCACCTCGATCCCACCTTTCCTCTAAAGTATACATATTAAGATCCTTAAGTCTGTCCTCATATGCTTTATAATGAAGACCACTAACCATTTTAGTAACCAGTCTCTGTACCGACTCCAACCTTTTTATATCCTATTGAAAGTGCCGTCTCCAGAATTGCACACAATACTCCAAATGAGGTCACACCAAAGACTTATTCAGAGGCACTATCACCTCCTTTTTTCTGCTGTCCATTCCTCTTCCTATGCACCCAAGCATCCTTCTAGCTTTCACCGTCGCCTTTTCTACCTATTTAGCTACTTTAAGATCATCAGACACAGTGACGCTACAGTATAAACCATTTAAGACTAATAAGAGAAAATAGTTTTTCACTCAATGCTTAATCAAATTCTGAAATTCATTACAAGAGGATGTAGTAAACGCTGTTAGTGTAGCTGGGTTCAAAAAAGCTTTGGATTAGTACCTGGAAGACAGGTCCATAAACCCATATTAAAAAGGACAGTCCATAAACCATTATTAATAGGACCCAGGAAATCCACTGCTTATCCCAATACAAACATTATGAAACCTTTGTGTTTTTTTGGGGACCTGCTAGGTTCTTGTGAACTGGATTGGCCACAGTTGGAAACAGGATACTGGGCTTGATGGACGTTGCTCTGGCTCAGTATGGCATATTTTATGTTCTTATGTTCATCTGTTCTAAATCCATTCTACACTGAATGAGTCCCTGTGTAGACCTGGTGTAACTTTGCATTTTAAGTAACATTAACTGTAGTTTTCAGCAGATTCCTAGTCATGCATTGAAACAGGATTAGGTGATACTAAGTGGTCATATAATACCACAGAAGCCTATACCAAAATGTAGAGAGGAGCTCTCGATATGTGGAATGGATTTGGTACATGTCTCACTCTCATGATACAACCAAAGTATCGACTTCTTTCATTATTCATAATTAACTTGTAAGCATCTGTTCATGGTTGAGGAGTGCTTTTAGACATACTATAAGTCACTTTTACAACTGAGTGTAGCAAGTGGGGTAAAGCAGAGTTGGCATATGAAATCTGGATTCCAGTATGATGTGCTAAATTCTTCCTACAATATATCAAAATTCATTTCTTTTCATTATTTATGGATTTTACAAGAATACTTGCAAGAGCACATACAAAGAAAATGAAAAAGTAAAACATCAAAGGCATATTAATCAAAAATAAAAAAACCCTACAAATCAAATTTAGCCCACATCACAGTGAGAATAGGTGAACATAGAAACTGGGGAAACCCACACACAAAATGGAAATAAGGAAAACAATTTCCAAACGTACTGCTCTAATACATTAATCCCACTATTCATATGCTAATCCCCTGAACCAACCCTGCTCTCCTTACTCAGCAGAAAAGTCTCCAACTGTCCAGAATCCATAAAAACATATCGAATGTCCTGAAACATAATTAAACATTTACAGGGATAATACAGAAAAAAGGAAGCTCCCAGAGCCACAACCCTGGTTTCAGAGCTAGAAAGGCCCTTCTTCTCAGCTGTGTGGCTCTGGAGACATCAAGAAAAAGATGAACTTTAGCACCACAAAACATTTTGTCTTTAATTTTAAAGTAATTTTTTAAAAAGTTAATGTTTTATCCTGATCGCTAACTAGGGTGATCACTAATGTAGCTCTGGTGGAGATATTGTCCTGTGTGTCCTCAAAAAATGTAGTGAATTCAAAATCAGCCTGCCATTGAGTATATCAAAATTCTAATGTTTTTTTAAGCTTTGTTCAGATCAAATGTCAGTGAAATTCTGTTCAGATTATCCATTTTTGGGAATGAGGCAAATGTTATCTGGTTTTCATGATGCTTCCCCAAACTGGTTCTCCATCTCCAAAAACTAGACAGTTTCTGAGCTATATGCCAGTTTGATGCCTCAGTGGTAGTACTCTGTGCTACCATAGAAGAGACCTGGATTCCGTTTTCAAGCCTGGATTCTGCTCTTCGTGCCAGCTGGAGATGAGCTTGCTGTGGAAGAGAGTAGTTACAGCATGGCAGAACTCACTTCATGTTGACTGGCTCCAGAGGTCTAGCCAAATACTTTTGTTGTATTGGTTGCCAGGGCTGGTGCAAGGACGTTAGACCCTCTATGCAAACTTTCAGACTTGCATTCCCTCAGTTAGTTTTCAGGACATCAACCCTCGCACTGAAACGTCAATAATTAAACTCGAAATCATGATCACACCAACACCACTCCTCCCAGAATCATCTTGTAAAAAGAAATAATTGGGCATCATAATTTCAAATTTTAAAGACTTTGTTTCATATACATAATGATAGAAGTATCCAAAATGCATTTAGGCAAGTAAATGAGCTATTTGAAAACTCCCTACCCTCCCTATGGTAAAATACATGTTGATGGGTCTTTGAGTTTCTATGCCAGGACCTTAATTTTGCTTGCTGTTGCTCTTTGACACCCCTTATAGAAGCTCCTGTTCTAGGTGACTACCTAGTCTGCCTATTGCTTAAGCTGGTCCTGTTGGCTATACTGCACAGAAAGGGGAAGAGAATTACAAGAGGGAAAAAAAGCAGGTAGTTTTATACGAAACTCATATCACCAGCAAGGACCAGTTCTGAGTAATATGGAAATCCAGAGAAGCTGAAGAACACTACCAGTCCAAAAAAACAAAGCTCTCAACCAAAGTTACAGTTGTTGCTGTTGTTAAGTGCCGTCGAGTCGGAGTCGACTCATGGCGACCTTCTGGATAGCTATCCTAAATTGTGTTCGGTCTTGAGTCAGGCGGCTCATTGTTGACAGACTGGTACCCGTAGCTGCTGTTATTGTATCGATCCATCTCATTGCTGGCCTTCCTCTTTTGCGCTGACCTTCTATCTTGTCAAGCATGATGTCTTTCTCTAATGATCTCTCTTTTCGCATGATGTGTCCAAAGTATGAAAGTCGAAGTCTTGTCATCTGAGCTTCTAAAGAAAGTTACAGTAAGTCCTCAGAAAACACCCACAAACAGGAACAGAAGCGAGAGACATCTTGAACAATTTTCAGAAGACTGTGTTCGTGAGAAACTAGCTCAACTTAAAGTAGACAAAGCGATGGGACTGGATGGGATACACCCTAGAATACTGAGGGAACTTGGGAACATTCTAGCAGCTCCACTTACTGACCTTTTCAATGCATCGTTGGAGTCAAGAGTGGTGCCAAAGGACTGGAGAGAGGCTCATGTGGTGCCTTTACACAAAAGCGGAAGTAAGGATGTGGTTGAAAACTACAGGCCGGTTAGTTTAACTTGGTGGTGAGTAAATTATTGGAAATGCTGCTGAAAGAGAAAATAGTGAGGCTTCTGGAGTCCAGCGGATTATAGCATGGATTCACCAGAGGCAGGTCTTGTCAGACAAATCTGATTGATTTCTTTGACTGGGTGACCAGGGAGTTGGACCAAGGGAGAGCCCTAGATGTGGTGTATTTAGATTTCAGTAAAGCCTTTGACACTGTTCCTCACAGATGACTTATAAACAAACTGAGCACCCTAGGGATGGACCCTAAAGTTACTGCTTGGGTTAGAAATTGGCTGGGTGAGAGGCGACAAAGAGTACAGGTAAATGGGGATCACTCTGAGGAGAAGGATGTTACCAGTGATGTGCCCAGGGATCTGTCCTTGGTCCGATTCTTTTTAACATCTTTGTTAGTGATATAGCGGAAGGGCTGTCGGGTAAGGTTTGCCTTTTTGCGGATGATACCAAAATCTGCAATAGAGTAGACACCCAGGAAAGTGTAGAAAACATGAGGAGGGATCTAGCTAAGCTTGTAGAATGGTCTAGAATCTGGCAGCTGGGATTTAATGTTAAAAAATTTAAGGTCATGCATTTGGGCTGCAGCAATCCAAGGGAGCAATATAGTATAGGGGTGAAGTACTTTTGTCCACTAAAGAAGAGCGGGACCTAGGTGTGGTTGTGTCTGATGATCTTAAAGTAGCTAAACAGGTAGAAAAGGCGACGGCAAAAGCTAAAAGCGAAAACAGAGTTCTCCCCTGCAGCAGAGCCAGTGTCAGGAAAATCTGTTGCAACCGGAACACCCACAGGCACAAACCTCAAACACTGCCGGGCCGGAAAACGCTGGGATCAGGACTCTGACAGAACCGAGGTAATACGATTTTTACCCTACGACTCAGCCTACAGTACGGTACTCCCTTGCACAGCTCTTTGCCAACAATGCAGACACTGCGTGACAGGATCTGGTTTAACATCTAGCCCAGACATTCCTCTCCCATACTCTCTACAGCAAGTATAGCCTCACTATATAGCCACTATATATCATGACTATTTAAATTTATCTATTTACCATACTGTCGTCAGTACCTCTAATTGTACCAGTCCCCACTGTTCAGTGTATTTACCATACTGTTGCCAGTAACCTTTAATAGCACCACTGTACTGTTACCAGTAATCCTCCATTGCCAATCAACCTTTATACTGTTGTCAGTAGCCCTATCAGTTCCAATCGCCACTGTACTGCTATCAATAATCTACTAATGCTAACAATTTATCCTACTGTGGTCAGTAACCTCACCAGTTCCAGTCATCAGTATACTTTTACTAGTTATCTAACTCTAACCACTGCCTGTGACTGTATTGTCGGCTGCGACCCAGAATACTGCTCTAAGTATCAAGAGTCTGTAATTATCCTCCTGGTAGTCTAACCTGATTGTCCCACTTCCAATTACATAGCGCTCTTCCAAGATGGGTTCCCCCATTACCACCATAATAGGATGCTATATAATCATATCAAGTTGGTTCTCCAACTCTCTCGCCTTAACCCCAACATCCAACCAGATTCCTATTTTACGGAACCATGGGAGAAGGTGGTCCAGTGCATTCCACGACAACATAACTTGGGATACCCGCCCACACCACCCCCATCTGTTACACATTGCACTTCAACACAATATGAAACCCAAAAGCTTTGAAAACCCCTACCCTCATAGCCTAAAATGTGCCCTCATCAACGCCCGTTCGATCCGGAAGAAGTGGCCAGCCGTCACCGACATCATTGCCAGCCACAGCCTTGATATACTCATGGTCACTGAGACGTGGTTATCCGCTGAAGACAATGTCATACTCAACCAGCTCCTCCCCCAGAATTTCACCGCACATTCAAGTCATAGACAAGACAAAAGAGGAGGTGGCGTGCTCATCCTCACAAGGTCAGACCTCCATTTTCGAACGGTGGACTCCACCAGTACAAACCACATGGAGACCGTCACCAACTCCAATAAACACTGCTCAATCAACCTGCTTTACAGAGCACCTTCAGCTTCCCCAGATGACCTCTCGGCTACCATCGATCTTGCAGCTAACACTCAGAACCCAAGCATCCCAAATTGGATCCTTGGTGACTTTAACCTGCCTACATTACAAGATAATCAAGCATCAGCCTTCCTCGATGCCCTCAACAATCTGGGTTTCAAGCAATTAGTTAATGATCCTACGCATATTAAGGGTAATACCCTGGATCTAGTATTCGCCCCGCAAACCACTCTTAACCCAGCCCTGGATCCTATAACCTCCATAACTCCTGTTCCTTGGTCAGATCACAAACTGATCATCATCCAGATTCCTTCGTACAAAGCCTACACAAAAATCAATAAAATACAAAGCAACACCACAATACCGCCCTCTCGATGTTTCAAGCCTTACAACAGAGATCTTATCCTTGCTGAAACACAACAACTCTTCTCTGAAACCACCCAGAACCTTGACGACCTAATTTCTCACTGGAACAATTGCCTCAGCTCAATAGCCCAACGTACACCAACCAACAGGCCCTCAGGTAAAAAGATGAGTGCCCCCTGGTACTCAGCCGATCTTAAAGCATCACTTAACCAATTACGGAAACTTGAGAAATGCTGGCGCCGATCTCATTCTTTAAATGACCAGATAACTTACAACTGTCATCTGGCTGCGCATCGCAACGCAATCACCGACTCGATGAAGCAGTACTACTCTGACACCTTAAAGAGATCGCTTAATAAACCACATGACCTTTTCGACATGGTTAAGACCTTATCAAAGGAACCATCCTCTGGACCTCCATTCGAGATACACCCACAAGATTTCACAACCTATCTCCAATCCAAGATATGCCAGACCAACAAAACCTCTAATACAACCTCCGCAATAGAGCAAGACTGCCAAACAACACTAACCATGTTTTCTACCCCCACCAAGAGAGGTCTTGAAGACACTATTGCGGCCATTAATACCACTACTGCCCAGTCCGATCCATGCCCAGCCTTCTGGATCAAGGAGCTTCGCAGTCACTTCAGCCCAGTACTGTCCAAAATAATTAACCTCTCCTTCTCAACCGGCTCTTTCTCTTCAGCCCTGAAACACACCTCTATTAGACCTCTGCTAAAAAACTGCAAGCTCGATCCCCAACAGGTGGAATCCTACAGACCCATATCCAGCATTCCACTACTTGCGAAGATCATTGAAAAGGAAGCTCAACGTCAACTGCAGGAGCACATTGACTTCACTGCACCTTTAGACCCATGCCATCATGGTTTTAGGGAATGCCATGGCGTGGAAACCCTCCTTACCACTCTATTTTGCAAGATAATCATTGGCATTGACGACATCCGTCAAGGATTTGCTCTCATCTTTCTGGACATCGCTGCAGCTTTTGATTCAGTAAATCACGAGCTTCTATTAGGATGACTGATTGACAAAGGCATTAATGGACGAGCGCTCGAATGGTGCAGATCCTACCTGTCCGAAAGATGGCAACATGTTCGTTCTGGAGGGATAAATTCTGAACCTTTCCACCAAAGTCAAGGAGTCCCACAAGGATCCTCCCTCTCGGCGCTCTTGTTCAATATTTACATGCAGCCAATTTGTAATATTATCCGGTCCTTCAATGTTGACTGCATGTTATACGCAGACGATGTCCTGCTCTACATACCCTTCTCTACTGAGCATCTGGACCTCTCCCCACTGACGAGTTGTTTCAATGCAATATCTGACTGGCTTCTCTCTCAAAACCTCAGAATACAACATAAGAAAACGGAAGTACTCTTCATTACGAGGAACCCCAACTTTACCCCACCGCAATATCTTAAAGTAAAAGAAGCTGAGCTGCAATCTAAATCCTCAATACGATACCTGGGAGTCACCTTAGATCAACGCCTGGATATGTAGGCCCACATAGGAAACATAGTCAGATCAGTCTACTACAAGATCCGCTCACTTAGGCATCTACGTTCCATCCTTGAACCAACTGATTTTTGGACAATTTTCCAGGCATTGGTCATACCTCATTTTGACTATGCCAATGCCATATTACAAGGTCTTCCACAATCTACGTTAAACCCGCTGCAGCTAGCCATGAATGCGGCAGCAAGAGTCCTCCACGGAGCCTCCAGGAGCGACAACGTGACGCCTCTGCTGATACAGCTACATTGGCTACCCATTCATGCAAGAATTGTCTTCAAGACCTTGATAATCACTTTTAAAGCTGTTCACAATCTCTCACCTGCATCTGTAACCGCCCTCATCCATTCCACATCCCCAAATAGAATAAGAAGATCCACGGCTATAAACTCCCTAAAAGTCCCGAAGGCACTTACTGTTTGCACCAAATCGACAGCCAACAGGGCCTTCAGTCTCAGTGCCCCAAGATACTGGAATGCATTACCCCATGATATCCGGGCTATTAAGAACCTACCACAGTTTAGGAAAGCCCTCAAAACCCACCTCTTCAACAAGTACCTTATAGAGCCCATCTGCATCCCCTAGAACCTCAGGACACCCCCGATACCATTCTCAGTCAAATTTACAGTATCACAATCAACTCACCATGTGGATACTCAAACCTATGAAGTGAATTGTGTTTTCTATGCAACTTCCTTGATTATGACTCCATGTAATAAGTTTTGTAAATAGTTTACTCCTGTTATCCAAGTTTCTGTCCCCTGTTATATGTAAACTCATACATGTTACCTGTACTGAGCATTTTGTTCCATGTAAACCGCGCTGATGCTGAATAGTGCGGTATATAAGAGACTGTAAATAAATAAATAAAAGAATGCTTGGGTGCAAACGGAAAGGAATGGCTAGCAGAAAAAAGGAGGTGATAGTGCCTCTGTATAAGTCTTTGGTGTGACCTCATTTGGAGTATAGTGTGCAATTCTGGAGACCACACCTTCAAAAGGATGTGAACAGGATGGAGTCGGTGCAGAGGGTGGCTACTAAAATGGTTAGTGGTCTTCATTATAAAGCATATGAGGACAGACTTAAGGATCTTAATATGTACACCTTAGAGGAAAGGCGGGATAGAGGTGATATGATTGAGATGTTTAAATACCTCCGTGGCATAAATGTTCAGGGGGAGAGCCTCTTTCATTTGAAAGCAAGTTCTGCTATGAGGGGACAAGGGATGAGGGTGAAGGGGGATAGATTCAGGAATGATTTGCGGAAATATTTCTTTACGGAAAGAGTGGTGGATCCATGGAATAGTCTCCCAGTGGAGGTGGTAGAGATGAGGACAGTAACTGAATTCAAAAAAGCATGGGACAAACACAGAGGATCTTTGAAGGAAAAAAGGGGACCGTTGTAGTTGTTGATATGGAAGGACAGACTAGTTAGGCCATGTGGTCTTTTTCTGTCATCATGTTTCTATGTTTCTATGTCTCAGTGAGATCACCTATATTTAAAACGTAACTCCATAATACTGCACAGTACTTTACTGTTTTATGTTATCATAAAAATGTTAAAATTTCACATACGCATAATCTTTGGTTTCTATTATACACAGCATATATAAAACATCATTTTTGCTAAATACTACCAGCATTTCCAAATTACCAATTTCCAGGTAACCCTATCCTGGTATATTAGGTTACCTGCAGCATTTATTTCAATGGGGAGAATTGAGCACTTCAGACACCACACTGCTTTTAGGATATAAGTTCCAAACCAAGACTGCCCCCACATGCTGGAATGCGCTTCCATCTTCCATACGAGCAATCTCTGACATTAACCAATTCAGAAAAGTCCTAAAACATCATCTCTTCCTATTACACTACTCACAACCTAACACCAGCCACATCACATCCAGATAAACAATAAGCCAGGTGGCAACCTATGGTCACAATGTACAGAATTGTAAATGTTGTAAATAGTTACCCTAGTTGAAATTCAAGTTGTACCCCCTGTTCAATGTAAAAGCATATCAGTTTTTATTGAGATGCTCAAATGTTACCTGTGAACCACACTGATTTTAAAGAGCGCGGTATATAAAAAACAATAAATAAAATACATAAATAACACTGGCCAAAAGGTCTCCCATCAACACTGGCTCCCAATTGAGTTTAGGATTAAATATAAAATTCTATTCTTAGCACACAAGGCCTTTTATTCTGAATGTCCTATACCTTTGGCCACAGTTCTCACTTCCGTATTGGCTGTTACATACCTTGCATTCTCAAAATGAGACGTTACGAGGCATACTGCCTTTTATTTTCCTGCTCCCACTCTATGGAATTCACTTCCTTTCCATGTTAGACTTGATTTTAAAAGCCCATTATTATCAGGTGGCATTTGTGGGATTTGGGTGGGCCCTGCAGTTGTGAATGGTGGTGGTAGCCTGTGTGGCTTCCACATCAAAAGCGGTATAACAGATCAGGAACATCAATCAATCAATCAATCAGTCTATGTTGATGTTGAGTATATGGAGGTCATTTTGAAACACGAATAAGCCCTGTGCACATGCAGGATAGATGTGCTTTATTCGAAAATGTCTAGACCCGTATTTTGACAGGAGGTGACTCTGCATGTACACGACACTAAAATGGAGATCTCAGGACATGGGCGGGAGGGGGCAGAATGGGGGCGTGGTCAGGTGAGGAGACGTATGAAGCATATCCAGGAAAGGCCAGTGTTTGTCCCTGGCATATCACCCATATGTCCACGTTATACCTGCTGAAACACGGAATAAGGGCAGGACTTAGAAAAAATCTTGCTCCTAACTCCAATGCGTCCCATAGAGATGAATGGCTATGACAAGTCTGTAGTGACCTGATGTGTCTGTTGTCTGGGAGAGCAAAAGATGAAGTGGAAATAAAGAGAATACACAGGTGAGGAATGTTTGTACGCTAACAACAGTAAAAAAATGTCCCAACAGAAATGTAAAGCAAAGGGGCTATGCAAGCCCTCCCTAACAAATGCTTTGGATAAATGGGAACATAGCTGTAGAGATGGTATCTGTTTGGCTGAGCAATGCAGATCAGATGTGTAGTCCGGAGACGCCATGAAATTATGCAGTAGCAGCAGTTGTGTATAGGTGCAGGGTATGGCCGTAGCGGAGGCATGTTATCTGCGACTGCAAGCAAGAGTGTGTGTGTGTGTGTGTGTGTGTGTGTATCAGATGTACGAGGGCTGCAGGAGAGGCCCTGGAGTGCTGATATCCAACTCAGGTGCCTATGTAAATGGGCAGTAACTGCTCTACAGATCTTCTGCAGGAACATAACAGGGCAGGACCCTGTGAATGTGGGGTAGCCTCGGAGTGGGGGCATGCTGCAGTGCGGACGGCACTAACGCATAGCCAGATGCACCGTTAGAGGTCTTGAATATTATGCACATTTGTCAGGACAGAGTATGGTGCTTTTGGGCAAGTGTTTCTGATTGCTGCACTGCTGCATGTTAGCATCCTGATGGTTTCCTATGAATGCCAGGGATATGTTTTGCCATAAAGCTGTACAGACCCGTTTCAGTTTTCTCTGCCCATTCCTCGCATTGCACATATTGTTTTCAGCGATGACCACTGAACGAATGTCTAAGTGTTCATCACATGCTGTGTCTGTTTTGCTGCAGGGTCTGTCAGGACATATCTCCCTTTCCATTTGCCTTTTCAATAGCTCTGGTGCACATAGATGACCATGTAGTGCTGTGGGCATACAGTAGACTTGTACATATAGCCTGGTTTGCATAACCTACTCTACCTCATCAGTATTACTGTTTTGTTTGCCTGGGCACTACACTGTCAGTGTGAGCATTAGCTTTGGAGATGTTTGTTTTGCCTTTGAAGGCGTGGCCACACAGAGACAGACAGCATCACACATGTCTATCTTCTTGGAATACTGCGGGCACGGGGACGTACGTTCCATTCGCTGCGTTTACCCATATCCCATTATAGCAGCATGAGCCCGTGTTACCCCTGATGTGTTGTTCATGCCATGCCGGAAACGTATATCTCCCTGATTCTGGAACCGTGGGCGCATCTATCTCCGTGATTTTGGAATTGGGTATATTACATGTACGTTTTCACTTTAGCCATTTCTACTGGCCAGATGTGCACATTATAGAATCGGCCTCCACGCCACCTCCTTGCTTTACTGACAGTAACACAAAGCGGTATAACAAATATTAATCAAAAAAACACATAAATAAACATTCGTAAACTGATTAACTTGGCAGTTCGATATGATAGTATTTTGCTAGCCTTTATGTTCATCTTTTTTTAAGCTGCTCTGGATCTCTGCAACTTTAAGTCAATTTAAAAAATATTCAATTATTTAAATATTACAAAAGATAAACAATGCAGACAACTCAAAGTAAAAGCATGGGGTGGGGGTAGGGGTGGGGTGGGGGTGGGCTATAACATGCACAGAGCGGCGGTTACAACCCAAAGTAAAAGAACCTCACTGGGCAGACTGGATGGGCCGTGTTAGTCTTTATCTACTGTCGTTTACTATATTAATTCTTTTTTGTAGGAAATAAAGCAGAATAACAAATATAGAAGCAATATCAAAGAATTCCCCCCCCAATAAAATTAATGCTCATCAATGCAAAGTCCACAGTATAAAACTAATAAAACAAGCTAACTCTGCGTATAAACCACAATTCAAATTTAATAAAGGAATATTAATGTAGGAGTTTCTAGGGAAGCCCTTCTAGAGCAGTGCTTTGTGAATATATTAATTAATCTCAATTGCTCTTTATCTAGTTTTGATGCTCAGTAGAAGAATAGCAGAAGTAAGAGGCTAATCTGCTTCCCTGTCCTCCGCCTGGTATGTAAGATCATTCTTTCTGACAAGATCAGCATTTTCAGAGGTAGAAACAAAATGGACAGAAGAAGTCTATGGGGCCCTTTTGCTAAAGTGCGCTAATTAGTTCACACACGTTTTAATGCAAATGGTAACTGTCAGCACAGGGCTGCAGTAACTATTACCGCACTGGTATGACAGGTACCATGTGCTAATTCACATGGTAAATGCACATCATGTGATGGGGTGGGAAATGGGTGGAGAGTGGGCGTGGAGAGCACGTTGCAGTTAGCGTGGGGGTAATTTTGCATTCTATCAACGCTGCAATGAACACAGGTGCACTTATATTTCTATGGGCTGTAGAGCTTAGTGTTTCATATGGAAGGACAGACTGAATAGGCCATATAGTCTTTATCTGCTGTCGTGTTTCTGTGTTTCTAACAATACCTCAATGGATGGCCTGTAGTGCACCTATGTTAATTGTGAATACTGCACATCTCTGTGTGGTAAGTGCTGGGAACATGCTGGACGTGCTCCCAACAGTTATCACAGAGGCTTTGCATGTACCCCACGTTAGTTTTAGTGCTAAATGTGCAACAAGTGCAAAATCCTAACGCGCCTTAGTAAAAGGGCCCCTATGGCTGTTTTATCGATATTTGTTTTATGCAGGCTGAGGGCAGGTGAGCATATAATCCATTTTTGCATCTGGTATTCTTCTTCTCAGACTAATTAGATTAATTCATGAAAAACGCAAGGTATCTATATCAATGTTTTCACATTTTTATTCACAAAACTACAGCCATTTAGCTGAACAAGGATGGCAATCCAAAATACTGATCAGCTGCTACATGTTGCTGGCAGAGAGGACAAAACTGAGTAAACTCAGCGATTGCTTCATTTCCTCGGTTCTTATTCTTGTTAACGTGCATGTTGTGTTGCTCAAGAACTAAACTCTTTTCCAATCTCTGGAAATCCCTAAAATATTTGGATTCTGAAAAAGCTTCTGCTTTCACTTCCTTATTTGGTTGCTGTTAACAGTTTTTTCCCCCCCTTGATCAAGTGTTCTGGGAAAGCTGTCTTTGTCCCTCCTCTCGTCTTCCTCTGAACAGGCAGCACACCCTCCCCCTCTCCTCCACCACAGGCACACAATGTCTGGCTTCAGCAGATTGCCTCGACTCAACCCCTTTTGTGCTTTCTTAGCCAATCATACTCTAGTTATGCCCATTTAAGGAGCATCTTTCCTTTTGGAAATCATAAGCACACCAGGAGAGATTTTGGCTCTTTGGAAAGTTTGCTCACTCACACATACTGACATGAAGCATCTATTTCATACTTTTTGCTTCACAAGAGCCAGGCAGGCATTATTACAGGAACGCCGTTGCCTGCAGATTCAGGCCATGTTCCATGCACCTTGGTGCCCTGCGTTTTAGTTTAATATGGTTTGAACTAAGTTACTTTTCTATTTTTACTTTCTTAAAAATTAAATCCTACTGCTTGGTGCCTTCTGATACTAAGAACTGCACATCATATAATGAACACTGTTTTAAAAGATGATGGTAATTAAATAAAAAGACAAAGGAAAATAAGGTGATACCTTTTATTGGACTAACTTAATAAAAACTTATTTTCCATTTTGTCTTTTTTATTTAATTGCCATTAAAGTGGGCTAACACAACCATTACGGTACAGTTTTGAAACACAGGATAATAGCTAAATTATGCAAGGAAATGGAGGACAAAATGTAAGGATTGTCAGAATGTAGTGGCCAAAATATAAATCTATTTCTTATAGTTCATGTCCAGGAATAACTGAAGGCTTTTTCAATTCTACCTGACTAATAATGTTTTATGGACTTTTCCTCCAGGAAGTTGTCCAAACTTCTTTTTAACCCCAATACATGCTATATGAAGAAATACTTTCTAAGGTTTGTTTTCAGTTTGCAGGTCATCAGTTTCCTGGACTGCCTTCATGTTTTAGTGTTTGAAAGGTTAAATGACTGCTCCCCATTTAACTGTTCCACTCCATTCAAGATATTATGAACTTCAAGGATGTCCCCTCAGTCTTCTCTTTCCTAATCTGAAGAGTTCTAGCCTGTTTAACCATCTTCATAAGAAGAGTATTCCATCCCAAGGGCAG
Organism: Ichthyophis bannanicus; assembly: GCA_033557465.1. NCBI lineage: Eukaryota > Metazoa > Chordata > Amphibia > Gymnophiona > Ichthyophiidae > Ichthyophis > Ichthyophis bannanicus. Next base: position 1,665,784,899 of record CM066032.1, on the reverse strand, counting down.
TACAACACCTTTTTGATTTACGTGACCAAAACTCTGCCCACATCCTCACCCCTGACTCCCATCCAAGTTTCTCATTTTACAATTCCACTTTGTCATTCTTACATACATTTCTTATACTGTATGAATCATATAGAGTACATTATTCATTCACATGGCACATTTCTAGATCAACCAATTGAACTCTCCTCAAAATGGGTAGAGAGCAGTAGTAGAATGGCTCACGTAACTATTCAACAACAAAAAAATGGAACACAAATTCTGGTGCCACATCAATAATAGCAACACAGGCTCCTTCCACTGCCAGAAATAACACTTGCAAACAGATACTCAGAAGCTTACCATACCATACCATATCAGCACCAAGTCCGAGAACTCACACAGCATCAGCTCTACCTATGAAAAGTCAGCACTGTAAATATTCTAGGACACCCGTATACCACCAGTTGGGAAAAGAGAACAGCTAGACTATTACAGATTCCTACAGAGGAAATGGAAAGTCCAAGAAACCAGATTCCATGAGCAGTGGATTACTGATGAAAGAAACAGAAATGCATTTTCTCCTTCACTGAAGACAATGCAAAGACATACGAGATACACGTTTTCAAAACTGACAATTCATTCTCTAAAATATGGAAAATATTTTTTTTACCTTTGTATTCTGTTATATTTTTCCACTTGGTTGGGTTCTGGTCTCTCTTTACAATTTCCTCTTGCAGATGTTCTCATAATTCCTTTTCTAGGGTCTCATTTCCATTTTCTGTCTCTTCCTTTTCCCTAGCTTCTTTCCTTCCTTCCCATATCTGTCTTTAACAGTGGTCCATCTGTTTTCCCTTCTCTCTTTTTACCTACCTGTAACTAGATTTTATTCGTCTTTCTCTCTCCTCCAGTCCTCAGTCTCCCTCTTTTACCCTTTCACTTACTTACCGGTCTTTCATTTTTAACTCATACTTTAGTCCTCTCATTTCCCACCTGTCTCTCACTTCTTCCCCAGCCTCCTCCTTCTCTGTCACCCAAATTCTGCTCTCTCATTTCCACGATGTACTTATTTCCTGGGACTCCTCTCCAGCTTTATCTAGCTTCCTCTTCTCTTAATCTCTTCATCATCCACAGCTCCTTCCCTATCATTCATCATCTCACCACCTCTAGTCCCATTCTTATGACTTACTCACATTAAGGCTCCCCCTCCATTATCTATCTCCCCCATTTCTATTATCTCTCACTTTGTTCAAAGACCTGTGCACTTTCTTTGTCTCTCATTTTCTTAGCCCTTTGTCTCTCTCTCTCCTTTCCCCAGTATCCATTTTCCATATCACTCTCCCATCTCTATCATCTATGTTCCTGCCTATTCCCCTATATCTCCTTCCCCTATGCTCTTACTTCTCCCTTCTCACAGAATCTGCCCTACTGTTACTTCTCATTCTCCCAGCCCCTTCTCCCACCCCACCCCACCCCAAGCATCTGTGAGCATCAGTCCCCTTCTTCCAACTCCACTATGCCAGCATCAGCCCTTTCTCCCAGCACCAGCATTAGCATCTGCCAGCATCAGACCCCATGCCCCTTTTCCCAGCCCCAACATCAGTGTCTTTCTCTCATCTGCCCCTTACATCATCCCCCTTTTCCTATCCCATCTTCTTTCAGCTTCAGCTCCCGCCTCCCATCTCCTTACCTACTATCTTCCAACATCAGTCCCCAGCCATATTTTGACAAGCCTACCACTTGGAACCTGAAGGGTGCCATTTTGCAATGAGGGATCGCTCCTGTCCCCCACTAGAAACCAGAGATTGCCTAGTAAGTACTGAGAGGGTGAGGTTGCAGGCAGCATCCAAATGTTTTATAAAAGGGATTAGAGGTGGAAGGTTGGGAGAGGCAATGATAATTTTGCAAAGGGATCAGGGGTTTCTTCAAGGGAGGAGAGGTGTTGATAATTTCTCTAAGGGATAGACTCTGACATGCAAGCAGATGATGCCATTTGTTTACACCTAAAATATTCTTGCACTTTAAGAGGCTATTTATAAAGTTACACCTAGTTAATTAATACAAGGGTTGCAAAATGTCTATCTCACCTTTTTCAAAGCTGAGTATTGCGTACTCAAGTTTATAAAATAGAGACTAGTGTAAGTGCCCGCGCCTAGATTTTTAAGGAATGTACATAAGTTGCAGTATTTTATAACTTCGGTACATATATTTGTGCTTCATCTATGGTCCACCCAAGCTCTGCCACTGTGCTTTCCCACTGCGAAAATATGCACCATTGGCTTGATGGGTATATTCATAGAACAGCAACTTGCCACAGTATACATGTAAAAGCCCATCTACGTGCTAAAGTCACTGAAAATATGTCCAGATATTCTGCTGTCCAGATCTTTGAAAGGCTATGCACCCGTCGGTGCATAACCCTCCCTGCCGACCCTTAAACCGGATATTCAGTGCCACGGTGATGTTGCAAAGCTGGAAGCCGCCAAGGCTAACTGTGCAGCAGCGATATTGGATACTGCCCGGTTAGCTTCTGCACCTTAAAGATAGGCAAGGGTTTTCCTTGCCTATCTTTAAGGTGCTGATCGCTAATCAGGCAGTATCCAATATCCCTGCTGCATGGTTAGCACCATTTACTGCCTCCGCTCTTCCCCGGAACACCCCCAACATGCCCCAGTGCTAACCGGATAGCATCAGGGCATGTAGGGGACTTAGATGGGGATATTCAATGGCACTAACCATGTAAGTGCCATAAAATATCCCTCATCTAGGGCATATACATGGTTTACTGGGCTGTAAACCGTGTAAATGCCTTTCGAATATCGGGCCCTATGTGCTTTACGTGCATTGTTGGCGTGTAACTTTACATGTCTCCTTATAAGGTTACCCCCCCCAAATGACTGCCAAGACTTTTCCATTGTACTTACAAATCATTAGGATGAACTGATTAAAAGCACAAGATATAAGACTCTCAAGATGTTATTCATAATAATTAAATGTCGAGTTCAAATTTAGTAAAGGTTCATATAAAGCACCTAGACATTTATATTATTCTAAGCAAGCATAAAAGTACTACGAAACTGCAAGAAAAGCACCGGTATCTTGCATACATGAATGTTCCCGTTGTGAGCTTTTACAAAACAAGGAAACAAAGATTCATTAACTGGAAAATATTTGAGCCATGTAGTTTGGTGTTGGAATGTAGCCCTGGCTTGAAGAATTCCTGTCTCAATTATCTTTGCCAAGTCCAGAGAGTGCTTTTTTCTGGCCTTAGCAAACAAGCTTCACAGGTATCTTAACACCAAAATGTTATACTGCAGGTTTTTTTACACCTCTGCAAAGCCTGCTTAGCCACCGGAGAAACTACTATGAACAGCTTCTAAGATTCACATTTTCATCTGTTTGTACCTAATACAAGCAAGATTCTTCTTCACCCAGCACTCGCAAATTTAATGGGTTTTAAATTTATAGACAGCAGAATCGAAATGTCTTTAGGTTTTCTGCAGTCACACGCAGAATCAAATGCTTCTCACCAGCTGTAGGAAAATGGGTTAGGAACCTCCTCCCCCATGGAACATTAGGAACCAAGACCAAAGAATCAAACCTTTAGATCCACACATATATCCCCACTTCTACATGCGTTCACAAAAGCTATGACAGCAAATGAAACAGATAAGGCAAAATTTACCTTTATTCAGCCAGTAACAGCCAGGATGAAAACAAGAGAAATATTCCCTAAACTTTGAAAAAGTATCAAAAGAGTTTTTCTCTTTATCCTGTTCTGGCTGTTATTGGCTGCAATAAAGTGTAAATTTTTACCTTTATCATATTCATTTGTTGTGAGTACTTGTTTGATCTTTTACACATGGTAGGTATTAGATTGTGAACCCATGAATTTAATCATTCTATGCTTTCACTTAATAGTCCGATTAGGGAGTGTATAGAAAACGTGAATTAACACATTAGAGGGCAAGAGAATCTGTCATAATAATGTGTAGTGGAAAGTTGCCAAAACATGAAAAACTTCCTGGTAGGAGTTTGTTGGTTTAGTGAATTATACTCCTACCAGGAAGTCTTTAATGGATCTATCTCAGCCTTGATGAGACAAGTATTTGCAGAAGAAAAAGGGAGAGGCATTTCAGCTTTTCTAATACAGGGTCTTCAGTATGTGCAGACAATATGCTAAAAATTAGTGCATAGTTTAGCACATGAGTGCTAGGACAAGTGAAATATCAAAAGCATATCAGTTCAAAAGTATATCGGGCCCAGTATTCAAAGGCATTTACCTGCATTGACCTATGGTTAGATGAGGTGGCACAGTACAGGCCACTACTTTGTGACAGTGGATACCAGCCATTTCTCCCCTTTAATGGGAGGCTGTCTGAACAGACATATCCCCCGAGGCCTGCAGGATCGACAGCAGGGAGGCGATCCCATCGCCAATATAACAACAGATAATGCACGTGGAACCCCTGTAAGTTCCGGTATGTATGCTCCAGATGTGGGGTGGGACACCCAATTACTCAATGTAGTTTCAATAAGGACACAAAGTTACATAGGGCTCCACCTGCCTTCCTTGTGAATGATGGCGGTGGCACCATTGTCCATCAACCGAGAATATGCACCCATGGCTGTTGGCTTATCCGAACCAAGAGAAGGCCCGCAGCATTGTGGAAGGGTTCTCGTAGGGTTTTTGCATCCCTTCCGCGAAGGCCAGTGGAGCTCTTCGGCCTCTGATGCGTGATTCCCCATCAGTTCTTCGACACATTATGGTGGTGATGGACAAGTTCGCTAAAGAGATTAGGTTGGGAAGGATAGCCGGTCCCTTCACCAAACTTGGAGCAGCACATTTTGAATATAATTAAAGAGATTTAACTGCTTTAACAGATACCTAAGCTCCACGAACAGAACAATGGCTGAGAAAAATCGTATCGCTAAAGCTGTTGCCCCTGTTACAGCTTCTGCCTCTGTCCAGACAGAGGTCCTAATGCCAGTTGAAGAACCGGTTCCATGTGCAGGGTGCCTGCATGCTGAAACTCTGAGGAAACAAGTGGAGGAACTCAGAGAGGAGGTGGTGAGGCTGAGGAGCATTCAAGACAGTGAGAAGTACATTGATGAGATGCTTCTTGCAGCAACCAAGCTCTCCAGCAGAGGAGAAGATGGGTGCCAACAGAATGTCGATGGTTGGACACAAGTCACCAGGGCCCTCAAAATCACCAATCCAACTTCTCCAGCCCTTGAATTGAATAACCATTATGCAGCCCTGGAAGTGGAGGAGGTGAAAGCATCCCTGGAAAGGGAAGAACCAGAGCTCAAGTACCCCAAAGTTGCAGAATCAGTGACCACAAGGAAGTGAAGGGTAGTGATGGTTGGAGACTCTCTTCTGAGGGGTACTGAGGCGTACATCTGCCGACCAGACTTGATGTCCAGAGAGGTATGCTGTCTGGTGCCAAAATCCAAGATGTTACGGAGAGTTTGCCGAGACTCATCAAGCCCACTGACTATTATCCAATGTTGCTAATCCATGTTGGAACAAATGATACTGCCAGGCATCCCTTGGAACATATCAAAAGTGACTTCATGGCTCTGGGACAGAGGGTTAAGCAGTTAGGTGCACAGGTGGTGTTCTTTTCAATCCTCCCTGTTGAGGGTAAAGGCCAAGGCACAGAGGCTTGCATCCTGGAGATGAATGCATGGTTGCGTGGATGGTGTCATCGAGAGCGTTTTGGTTTCCTAGACTATGGGATGCTGTTCCAAGGGTTGCAGAGCAGAGATGGAATCCATCTGTCCAAGAAAGGTCAACGCGTTTTTGGTAGTAGACTGGCTAATCTACTGAAGAGGGCTTTAAACTAGATTCATTGGGGATGGGTGAAGAAAGCCCCCAGGTAGGTGATACATTAAATACCTTTATGGAAATGGGTAACAGGGGTAACATATGGAAAGCAGTGTGTATAAATGCCCGTAGCATGGGAAATAAGATCCCTGATATTGAAGATTTGGTGGGAGTGGATGACTTGGATTTAGTGGCAGTTACAGAAACACAGTTCACAGAAAACCATGATTGGGATGTAACTATACCTGGCTATACTTTATTCAAAAAGGACAGGGTAGGAAGAAGGGGAGGAGGAGTGACACTATATGTAAAAACTACTATTAAAGCTTTGGAATTACAGAGCTTAAAAGGGAGAGAGGAGGCATTGTGGATTAAAGTAGAAAGAGGGAAAGAGAAATCTATTTGCATTGGTGTGATATACAGACCTCCCTCACAAGAGGAAGAGGTGGACAGAGAGTTAATTGAAGACATACGCAGCATTGCTAGGAAAGGGGAAGTGCTACTGATAGGAGATTTCAATATGCCAGATGTTGATTGGCACATTCCTGCTGCAGTATCATCTAGAAGTAAGGAGATCCTGGATTCTCTACAGGGAGAACTATTCAGGCAATTGGTAACAGACCCCACACGTGAAGGGGCCATACTGGACTTGGTGCTTACCAATGGTGAAAGTGTTTCTGATGTTGTAGTGGGAGATCATTTTGCATCCAGTGATCACCAGATGGTGTGGTTAAGTATTAGGACTAAGGCTGTTAGAATTCATTCAAAGGCAAGAATCTTAGACTTTAGGAAGACTAACTTTGCCAAGATGGGCCAATACCTCAGGGAGTCGTTAGTGGGATGGGAACAGCTGGGGGATATAGAAAAACAGTGGGCAAAACTGAAAGGGGATTTTTAAGGGCAACCAACCTTTTTGATAAAATGGTAAAGAAAGGTAAAAGGAAAAGGAAAAGGAGACCGCTATGGCTTTCGAAAGTAGTAGCTGAAAAAGTGAAGAAAAAGAGGGAGGCCTTCATGAAATACAAGAGATCACAGAGAGAGAGGAAGACTGGCATCTTTATTTGGAAAAACGTAGAGAAGCTAGCAAAGTAGTCAGGAAGGCAAAGATTCAAAAGGAGGAGGAAATAGCCAATGCAATAAAATGAGGGGATAAGACATTTTTCAGATATGTGAGAAGAGGAAGGGCAAAAGTGGTATTGTCCACTTTACCTTTAGGGATCCTCTGTGTTGGTCCCATGCTTTTTTGAATTCAGTTACTGTCCTCATCTCCACCACCTCTACTGGGAGACTATTCCACGGATCCACTACTCTTTCCATAAAGAAATATTTCCGCATATCACTCCTGAATCTATCTCCCTTCAAACTCAAGGGTGCAGGGGCGAAATATGTAGAAGCTGATAAGGTTAAAGCGGAATTGCTTAACAAATATTTCTGTTCTGTGTTCACAGATGAAGAACCAGGAGCAGGACCTCATAAAATACCCACAAACAAGAACAGAAGCGAGGGACATCTTAAACAATTTTCAGAAGACTGTGTTTGTGAGAAACTAGCTCAACTTAAAGTAGACAAAGCGATGGGACCGGATGGGATACACCCTAGAATACTGAGGGAACTTGGGGACATTCTATCAGCAACACTGACTGACCTTTTCAATGCCTCTTTGGAGTCGGGAGTGGTGCCAAAGGACTGGAGAGAGGCACATGTGGTCCCTTTACATAAAAGCGGAAGTAAGGAGTTGGTTGAAAACTACAGGCCGGTTAGTTTAACTTCGGTGGTGAGTAAATTATTGAAAGCGCTGCTGAAAGAGAAAATAGTGAGGTTTCTGGAGTCCAGCGGATTACAGGATCTGAGGCAGCATGGATTCACCAGAGGCAGGTCTTGTCAGACAAATCTGATTGATTTCTTTGATGGGGTGACCAGAGAGTTGGACCGAGGGAGAGCCCTAGATGTGATTTATTTAGATTTTAGTAAAGGCTTTGACACTGTTCCCCACAGGCGACTTATAAACAAACTGAGTATCCTAGGGATGGACCCTAAAATTACTGCTTGGGTTAGAAATTGTTTGAGTGTGAGGCAACAAAGGGTACAGGTAAATGGAGCTCACTCTGAGGAGAAGGAGGTTACCAGTGGTGTGCCCCATCTTTGCGGATGATACCAAAATCTGCAACCCAGGAAGGTATAGATAACATGAGGAGGGATCTAGCTAATCTTGAAGAATGGTCTAGAATTTGGCAGCTGAGATTTAATGTTAAAAAATGCAAGGTCATGCATTTGGGCTGCAGCAATCCAAGGGAGCAATATAGTATAGGTTGTGAAATACTTTTGTCCACTAAAGACGAGCAGAACCTAGGCGTTATTGTGTCTGATGATCTTAAAGTAGCTGAACAGGTAGAAAAGGCGACAGCAAAAGCTAGAAGGATGCTTGGGTGCATAGGGAGGGGAATGGCCAGCAGAAGAAAGGAGGTGATAGTGCCTCTGTATAAGTCTTTGGTGCGACCTCATTTGGAGTATTGTGTGCAATTCTGGAGACCGCACTTTCAATAGGATATAAAAAGGTTGGAGTCGGTACAGAGAGTGGCTGCTAAAGTGGTCTTCATTATACTTGTGACCTGGGTTAGACACTGTTGAAAATAGGATACTGGGTTTGATAGACCTTCGTTCCTACCCAGTATGGCATATCTTATTTTCTTATATTCTTATCCTGGTCCCCTTAGTCTCCAGTTCACCTCTCACGTGTTTCCTTACCATTCCCCTGTATATATATCCTAATCCCTAATTGTTGTGATGTCTGTCCTGTAAACTCTTATGAGCATGTACTCTCTCTTATATCTCTGAATAGTGTGGTGTATGCCTTGTAGTGATATACAAATGATTAATAGTAGGAGTAATAGTACTGTAGGATTGGTTGAAAGAAGGGGGCTATTGAAGGAGACACTTTTTTTTTTACCATTGCTGGTGGGAAGCACAAGGAAATGCCCCCCCCCCCCTTAGTAAGCTGCTGGCAGGTAGTTTATTAATACTCTCTGACAGAAGCTAAATTTTTAGCACCTTGAAAACAATTTAAATTGAACTTTTATTCAAACAATTTTCATACATAGTGCACTAATAACTATTGTGGTTGTTAGCATTTTCATTTGGTAGAGTAGGTGGTTTCTTAGAGTGACAGCTTCAAGGAGATGATAAAGAGCAGCTGCAGTCAAAGCTAAACAAGGTCTGGACAAACTGAAAGAACCATCGGCCTGATCTTTTATTTGTAGGGAGGGTAGGCAATTTTCAAAAAGCCTATTTATCCAAGTAAATAGTCATTTTCAAAGTAGCCCCTATTATGTATCAAAGTATACAAACAGCATTTAATATTTAAAAGGATTATGTGGATTCATGCTTTCTTAAAATAATGTTTTGGGAGGGTTCATCATGATATGAGTTTAATTATCAAAATGTTTGGAAGTCCAAAGGACCTAAAACTTGAAAGATAAATTGAAGGGAATTGCAAAGCTAAAGGTTTGCCTAAGGCTCTTAATAGCCTTGCACCTGCTCTGTTAGCATGTTTTGTACCCGTTTAACATGTAACGATAGGTAAACATCTGAAATGGAATTTTACATATGACGTCCAAGTGCAGTCTGGATGTCCAAGTCAGAATGTCTGAAACCCCCCCCAGACATGTCCAAGCTTAGGCACCATTTCACGAACATGAACATGCCTGATATTGTCATCTGCATGCTGTGGATCTCTAGGAATAGCCTAATGGTTAGACTAGTGGGCTGAAATCAGGGTTCAAATCCCATTACTGCTATCATTGTGATTGTGCAGAGTATTGGGGATGGCAGAGTGCTATCTTCTCTCCACCCTCTGGATGTTTTATGGCCAAAAATGAGCACTTCCCCCAATGCCTATTCGTGCCTGGAACAGGTATAATCTTAGAAGTAATTCTGGAAGTCTAGGACATCTCTGAGATCAGGCAGTGACATCCAGGTTCATAGGAATGCCCCGGCCACACCTCCACTATGCCATGGTTCTGACAAGGACACCCACAGACCCAGCTCTAAAATACCTTTTGGACATCTCTATGCCATTTTCAGACATCCAAAGTACAAATAGGGCTTCTAAAATAACCTCCTTAATGTACTTGCATAATAGCTAAACAGCACAGTCTTTTTAAAGATGGTGGCCCTTGAACAGAGTGGTCCCAGAAGACTAGGGAAGTGTGCATGTGGTCCCTCAACACAAAAGCAGAAGTAAGGAGGAGATTGGGAACAGGCCAGTTAGTCTGAATTCTGTGGTGAGTAAATTAATGGAAATGCTGCTAAAACAGAGGATAGTGAGGTTTCTGGAATCCAGTGAATTACAGGATTGAATGCAGCATAGTTTTACTAGAGACAGGTGAATCTGAATAATTTCTTATACTGGATGACCAGAAAGTTGGACCAAGAGAGAGCGATAGATGTGGTGTACTTAGATTTCAGCAAACCCTTTGAAACAGCTCTGCATTGGTGACTTATAAATAAACTGAGCACTCTAGAAATGGACCCTAAAGTGACTGACTGGTTGAGAAACTGGTTGAGTGGGAAATGACAAGGGGTACTTAGCAATGGAGTTCACTCTGAGGATAAGGACATTGGTTCTTTTTAACATTTTTATAAGTTATATTGCGGAGGGTATACTGGATAAGGTCTGCCTCTTTTTGGATGATACCAAAATCTGCAATAGGGTACACAGCCTGGAAGGTGTGGACAACATGAGGAGGGACCTAGCAAAGTTGAGAAGAATGGTCAAGAATTTAGCAGCTGAGATTTCATTCCATAAATGGAGGGTCATGCATTTTGGCTACAAATATCCAAGGGGGCGGCACAATATGGGGGGGGGGGGGTACTTCTGTTCGTGAAAGAAGAGCAGGGCCTGGAGGTGATTGTTTGGTGATCTTAAGGTTTCTAACAGGTAGAAAATGTGATGGTGAAAGCCAGAAGGTTGCTTGGCTTCATAGGGAGAGGAATGGCCAGCAGGAAGAAGTAGGTGATAGTTCCTCTGTATAAGTCTTTGGTGAGACCTCATTTGGAGGACTGTATGTAATTCTGGATACTGCACCATCAAAAGGATTTAAACAGGATGAAGTTGATTGCTGCAGAGGGTGGCTACTAAAATGGTCAGTGGACTTCATTATAAAGTATATGGGGACAGACTTAAAGATCCTAATATATACACTCTGGAAGAAAGGGGGGAGAGGGGAGATATGATAGAGATGGTTAAATACCTCCATGGCATAAATGCATAGAAGAAGAGCCACTTTCAAATGAAAGAAAGCTCTGGAATGAGGGGACATAGGATTAAGATGAAAGGGATAGGCTCAGGAGTAATCTGAAGAAGTATTTCTTTATGGAAAGAGTGGTGCATTCATGGAATAGCCTCCCAGTGGATGTGGTAGAGACAAGGATTTCTATGGAAAAAAGGGTTTGTAAAGCTTAAGTGTTGGTTTGGATGGGCAGACTGATAGGCTGTATGATCTTTATCTGCATTCATTTTTCAGTTTTTTTTTATAAGAGGCCATTTACATGTGCAAGTGGCCACATACATGTGAAAATTAGCCTTAGAGGGTAATTTTAAAATAGCTCGTCTAGTGTAAGTGGCAAGGATTGCACATTAAAAGCAAGCATGGATTATACCTGCTATAAATGAACACACATGAAGTATATAAATACAGATAGTTTAGAATTAATACGCATATTTGTGAATTCCGCACTAATTCCACCCAGACTGCGCCCCAGCTACATCTATCAGAAAAGTTCACATATTCATGCCAACACATGTTCTTTCATGCTGGTAAGTATTTTATCAGTGGCCAATTATATGCATAATGGGAGTGGAGGGCCAGGCTTGAAATTCCACTGACACTCCTTTTGGCCTTGGGCAAGTCACTTAACCCTCTACTGCCTCAGGTACAAAGTTCTCTAGGGACAGAGATATACCTCCACTACCTGATGGCACTATACTGAAAAGGGGTGAACTAAATACTAATAAATAAAATAACTATTTAAAATTACCCCCTTAGTGCATATGACCCATAGTATGGCACTGCTTACAATGAGATATAAGAAAATTCTCTTTACCACTAACATTTGCTGTGAAAATGGAACTAGAATTTGGATTCCCATTGTATGTAGGCCCTTAGGACAGATTATGTTATGACTAGAAGAATCTCAAAAGACATCATTGAGAAGGAACTATTTGTGTAAATATCTCCAACAGCCTTTACCAAACAACATAATGCATTAAAATGTATGTTGCTATATGAAGATGTAGACAATAACAGGCATTTCAAAGACTTGATGAAAAAAGGATACCAATTGGATACTGTGATACCAGTTTATAAATTATATTGAAATAATAGGGTGGATCAAATTTGTGCTGAGTGAAGCTATATGTGAAGAATGACATAGAGAAGGGAATTTTAGAAGAGAAGTCCAAGTGCAATCTGGGATGTCTAAACCAGAACATCTAAAAAAAGAAGCAGCATGTCCAGGTACAGACTTGATTTCATAAATGTGGATATGCCTGATATCGATGTCTCCAGGGGAGTCTACAAAGACATCCTCAGAACCGTATTTCTGCACCTATCTTTATCTTTATCTAAAAATTTAATATACCGCTTAAACCAAATTGGCATACAGCGGTTTACAATAAAAACAAAACGGAACTACTGGGAAGGAAACAGAAAGGAACGCCATTCAAGTAGAGTAAAGGACAGTGCTGAGATAAAATATAGAAAAAGTAAAGGAGAGATAAAAAACACAAACAAACAGTCATACAGTCGCAGGGGGAGGGGGGAAAGGAAGGTCAAAAGCTGTGCAGAAAAGGTAGGTCTTGAGACAGGCTTTGAAAGCAGAGAAGGAGGATTCCAATCGTAGCGAAAGTGGCAGTGAATTCCAAAGACGGGGACCAAGGAAAAAGAAGGCAGAAGAACGTGTGGATTCGAGATGAGCCTGGGAAGGAGGTGGTAGGAAAAGACGGTTCAGATGGAGAGATCGAAGCACTCTGGGAGGACAGGAAAAATGGACCAGATCAGAGAGATAGAGTGGAATACCTGTGTGCAAAGACCGGTGCACGAAAATCAGGATTTTGTACTGAATGCGAAAAGGGACAGGTAACCAATGTAGACGAAGAAGCAAAGGGGTGACGTGCGCTGATCGAGGAGAGTGAGTCAGGAGACGAGCGGCAGTGTGGTGTACTAATTGAAGACGACGAAGCTGAGTAAGTGGAAGACCGGCTAAAGATGCGTTACAATAGTCCAAACGGGAAACCACCAAAGCAAGAAGAAGTGTAGTCATAGAAGAGGGGGATAGAAAAGGCCGAATTGCTCGAAGTTGGCGTAAAGTGTGAAAAGAACGTTGCACCACGGAAGAGATATGGTCCCTGAAAGTTAATGCAGGATCCAACGTAACCCCAAGATAACGCAGAGAGGTGACCAAGGGGATAGGCCCAGCAGGAAGAGAAGGAGACAAAGAGGGAATGGGGGCACCTGCAGTGAACCAGATCGCCGAAGTCTTAGCCAAGTTAATGTGTAAAAAGTTGTCCGCAAACCAGGCAGAAACTGTAGAAAGACAAGCATCAAGAGGACCAATATCTGGAGAGAGTGAGCAGGTGTGAAAAAGGAGAAGAATATCATCGGCATAAAAGTATGCCGAGATGCCGTGCTGCTGTATGAGCAGAGCAAGAGGGGCCAGAAAAATATTGAACAGCAAGGGAGATAAGACAGAACCTTGGGGGACACCGCAGTGAAGAGGCATGGGGGGAGAAGAGTCGGAACCAATAAGAACGGAAAAAGAACGGTCACAGAGAAAAGAATGAAACCAATGGAGAACTGACACGGAAAGACCAATAGAGCTGAGACGAAGAAGAAGAGTGCGATGGTCAACAACATCGAAAGCAGCAGAAAGATCAAGTGCAACAGCAATGGAAATGGAACCCCTGTCGTGAGCGACGTGCAACTCATTAAGAAAAGATATAAGAATAGATTCAGTGCTATGCCCAGGACGAAAACCGGATTGACGGGGGTGAAGAACCAAAGAATCCTCTAAATGTGCAGAAAGTTGAGAATAGACCAAACGTTCAAGAAGTTTAGAAAGAAAAGGAAGATTAGAGACAGGACGCCAATTAGACAAGGTGGAGGAATCTAGAGAGGGTTTTTTCAGGAGAGGGCGGATCAAAGCATGTTTCCAAGGTGAGGGGAAAGATCCAGAAGACAAACAGGTATTGAAAAGAGAAAGAACTAAAGGAAGCAAAGCCAGAGAAGGTTCAGAAAGCCATTGTGAAGGGATAGGATCAGAGAGACAGGTGGTTTTCCGAGCTGTAGAAAGAGCATGGGACAGCTCAGAGAGGGTAATAGGACGAAAAACAGACCAACAGTGTGAGAGAGGGGGGGTAGGAGATGGAGACAAAGAAACAGACGGAACTGGGGAAAGAGGGGGAGGGGGAGAAAGAGGGGAGGGACACAAAGGAAAAAGCTGACGAATATTGAGAACCTTATCAGAAAAGTAAGTGGCTAAGGCAGATGGAGTGGGGCTAGAAGAGGGTAGAGGAAGAGAAGGTGCCGGGCTAACGGATGAAGATGTGGCAGAGAGAGAATGGAGAACTCGGTAAAGTTGACGGGTAGAATTAGCCGAAGAGGAAACAAGCTCAGAGAAATAATCGCGTTTGGCTGCATGCAACAGAGAACGATAATGGGAATGACAGTAATGGAAGTGTGACAGAGAGGATACGGAAGGATGCTTACGCCAATAGCGGATAGAACGCCGAAGGTAAGAACGATGAAGACGGAGTCCGGGATGAAACCAAGGAGAATTGGAGCGTCTGTGTTGGGCAGATGTAGGGTGAAGAGGAGCAACCTTGTCTAAAGCAGAGGTGAGAGTGGTATTCCAACACTGAACCTGGAGATCAACCGAGAATAGATGGAAATTATCAGGAAAAAGCTGATCAGAAGGAGGAAACTGGTGAAGTGAGTCAGGAGTATAGCGACGGCGCAAATGGGTGGGGGGTATAGCAGAGGGGACAGAAGAAAGGGAGGTAGGGCAGGAGAAAGTAAAGGAAATACAGAGGTGATCAGACCATGGGAGGAGCTGAGAGGCAAAAGAGGAGAGTGTGAAGGGTGAACAGTGGCGCGAGATCACAAGATCCAAAGTGTGACCAGCTGTATGGGTAGGAAAATTGACATGTTGATAGAAGGAAAGATCAGAAAGTAGGGAAAGAAAAGAGAAATCACGCTGAGAAGAGGGAGAATCAACATGAACATTAAAATCACCAAGGAGCAGAAGATGCTGGTATCTGAGAGAAGCTTCAGACAGAGACAAAAGCACAGACTCCCACAAAGAGGAGGACAACGTAGGCGGAACATAGAGGAGAAGGATATGCAGAGGAGAAGGGGACTCTAGCAATAGCAAAAGCGCCTCAGGGTAGGGGAAAGGGGGAGGAAGAACTTCGCGGAGGGGAAGGGAGGAGCGATGGATCACCGCAACCCCCCCACAAGGCCTACCTCGACGAGATGTTGCAAAGAAGGAAAAGCCTGGGGGGAGGCAACGATTCAAAAGAGGCTCCTCCCCATCCCTAGATGTCTTGGATAGCCTAATGGCTGGAGTAGTGGGTTAAGAGCAGATTAGCCATAGTTTAAACCTCACTGCTAATGTTGTTGATATTATGCCGGATATCTCTATACCCTCTGGATGTTTTTCAGCTAAAATGTCAGATGTCTGTTCATGCCTGGAACAGGTTTAAAGTTAGACGTGACGCCATGAAAAGCGTTCCAGAACTCCCTGGCCACACCTCCTCCCTACCCCTGTTCAGACTTGGAAGTCCTCATGCTGGAGATGTCTCTAAGTCCATTTTTGGATATCCAAAGAATGTAGGACTTCTAAAACGACTCCCAGAGTCAAACAGGATAAAAATCCTGCAGGAAGCAAAATGCAAAATGGAATCTTTATGAATAGAAATCAAATGCGTGATCAAGCAGAATATAGCAACCACATGAACAGGATGAAGAAAAAGACAGTGAAATGTTAACTGAATTTATTAGGAAAGCTAACAAATTTGGTAATACGATAATAATAGTAGATTTCACTTACCCTAATATTGATTGCATTTTTATTTATTTCCATTTATACCTCACATTTCCATAAGGCTCGTAGCAGTTTACAACATCAATTCTAAAATCACATATAATCCTCTGTACAATCCAGCATAAATTTAACATCACACTAATTTAGAATACAGAAATAGCATAATATACCCCACCGAATTATTACAATTTACTATACTCCCTTAAATGCTGCCTGAAATAAATAATCTTCAAACCCCACTTACAAGTCCTCAAATGCTGTACAACTTCTAACCAACCTGTACCACAAGATAGGGGGTACAGACAGAAAAGGCATGTTGCCAATGGCACTCTTTGCATAAATCTTTTACACTAGAGACCATGAACAGGTCTATTCCTTGAGATCACAGAGCCCTAGCTGGCACATATGACTGCAATTTACTGGCCAAATATCCCGACTTCTACCCCCATAAAACCTTCAGCACCAAGAATAAGATCTTGAACTGAATCTGGAACTTAACTGGCTACCAATGTAGGCCTATCAGTACAGGGCCATATGATCAAAATTACTGAACCTCTTTTTCAGTTTTTCTGCCGTGTTCTGGACTAACTACAAGCACTGCATATCCTTGTCTGCTGCTCCTACCAGCATTACATTGTAGTAGTCCAGACACTGCAAAATCAGAGTTCAGATTATCACAGTTAAATGATCTGATAAATAAGCCCTCAACAGCTGAATTATGAGCAAGGCCTAAAAAGACATACCCACCAATTTAGTGATATAACCTCACAACTGCACCTTGAGGTCCACCCATATCCCCAGTCTATGGCATAACACCTTCAGCTCCAGCATGTTCCAACCCCACCCTGTGAAATAGGCCTAGGAATATCTTCCTTTGATGCCAATAATAGCTGTATCTTCCTTCAATCTAAAATGGCAGAACCATGATAACACTAATGAAACTTTGAATGAACTGCCTTCCCCACATCACTTGTAATTCTTGCCAGCAGCACCAACACCTGCATATTGTCTGCATACCTATAAAATTTCCATCTCTCACTGGGGCATGCTAAAAAGGTAAGGTTTCTATATGTCATAAATGAAGCAGCTAGTCCTGGAATCAATAAGAATGGGAACTACTTTAGGTCTAGTCCTTACTGGAAAGCAGGGGCCTAGTGCAAAAGGTAACAGTGGTAGAACCACTTGGCAATAGGATATTGGGGTTATATCTGCACAAGAAATATTCTTTGACAGTAATAGTTCAGAATTACTAAATCAAATCAGTGTAAAAGATCACCAGGACAGAGTTCTAAAGTAACTCCAGTAAGGAATCTAGTAATCTGTACAGAGAATCTGAGCACAGGAAGATGGCCAATGTAACACCAATTTTTAGAAAGGGCTCTAGGAAATTATAGACCACTGAGCCTGAAAATGGTAGAACTAGTCTAAAAAATAAATTACTAATCTCATAGATAGGGAATGCGACAGATGGATAAAAATGGTTGGGATGATATATAAATTTCGATTTTCAGAAGACATTTGACAAAGTCTCATGTAAGAGACTCCTCAGAACACGTCATAGGCTAGGATGAAGTGTCATATAGTGGACTGATATCTGGTTTAAAGACCAAAAACAGGGGGTAGGAATAAATGGTCCGTTTTCCAAATGGAAAAAGGCCAATAATGGAGTATCCCAGATCTCTGCTATTCAACATATTTATAAGTGATTTAGAGAAAAAGAAATTAATAACTTGATCAGATTTTCAGATTAAACAAAATTATTCAAGTTGATAAAACAGAAGAGGATTGTGAGGAATTGCAGAAAGGTTTTGTTAGCCTAGGAAGCTGAGCATCAAAGTGGCAGATGACATTTAAAGTAGGCAAGTGCAAAGTGATGCGCATAAGAAAAAATAATCCCAACTTTACAGGTATAAAATGTTGCGTTTTGAGTTAGGAGCCACTACCCAAGAAAAAGGTCTTGGCGTTATTTTGATAATACGTTGACATTTTCAGCCTAGCCTGCCTTGACTGCCAAAAAATGGCAAATAAAGGAGGTTATTTTAGAAGCCTTATTCACAATCTACATGTGTCTAAGTAGGCATATACATGTGTAAATAGGCATTTTAGAAAGGGCTCATTTTACATGTGGAAAGCTCAATGCTGGATTTAGCACTCACCAACGGTGATGGCATGTCGAATGTCTGGGTAGGTGCCCCTGTAAGCAGCAGCGATCATCACACGGTGTGGTCTGAGATAAAAGTCAAGGTGCAGTCCAATCATAGCAAGCTCAAAGTCCTAAACTTCAAAAACACTGACTTCAGTAAAATGGCCAAGTACCTGAAGGAGGAGTTATTATGTTTATTATTATGTTTATTATGTTTATTTTAAATTTGATATACCACTCAGGCCAGAAGGCATTAGAGCGGTTTACAATACTATATCATTCGAGGAAATAAGAAAAGAACGCCATTTATATGATAGGACAGAATAGAGGACAGAGACAGTCATACAGAATAGAGAAAGGGAGAACACGGAACAGCAAGTTACCACAATATATCAGCACGACAACCCAGTTGACAGGGTGGGAGGGGATAAGGGAAGAGGAATTGCAATGGGCTAAACTAAAGGTGGAAATAAAAGGGGCAACAGATAAATATGTAAGGAAAGTAAATAAAAACAAGAGGAGAAGGAAACCTATTTGGTTCTCCAAAGAAGTGGCTGCTCAAATAAAGGCAAAAAAACGCAGCTTTCACAAAATTCAAAAGCTTGCAAACAGAGGAACACAGTAAGGAATATAGGATCAAACTAAAAGAGACAAAAAGAGAAATAAGGAAAGCAAAATCAAAGTCAGAGGAAAAGGTGGCTAAAGATGTGAAGTGTGGCGACAAAACTTTCTTCAGGTATATTCGGGAGAGGAGGAAAATCAGAGATGGAATTGCAGGACTCAGAAGTGCTGGGAACGGATTTGTGGAAAGTGACATTGAAAAAGCAAAATTGCTAAACAAATACTTCTGCTCTGTTTTTACTAAAGAAAATCCTGGAGAAGGACCATCTGTGACTCCCAAATATAAAAATGGGAATGAAGTAGATACCACACCATTCACTGAAGATGATGTGTTAGAACAACTTGCAAAACTGAAAGTGAACAAGGCCATGGGGCTGGATGGGAGACATCCCAGGAGACTGAAAGAGCTCAGAGAGGTTCTTGCAGGGCCGTTAAAAGATGCTTTCAACAGATCTTTGGAAACAGAAGTAGTTCCTCAGGACTGGAGAAGGGCGGATGAGGTACCTCTTCACAAAAGTGGTGAAAGGGAAGAAGTGACAAACTACAGGCCCGTGAGCCTTACCTCGGTGGCAGGAAAAGTAATGGAGGCACTTCTGAAAGAGTGAATAGTGGGCTTTCTCAAAACCAACAGGTTGCATGATCTGAGGCAACATGGTTTTACCGAAGGACGATCTAGCCAAATAAATCTAATTGCGTTTTTGACTGGGTGACCAGAGAACTAGATCAGGGGCATGCGATGGATGTCATCTATCTGGATTTCAGCAAAGCCTTTGATACTGTTCCTCATAGGAGGCTTATCAATAAACTCAGTAGTTTGGGGATGGGTCCCAAGGTGGTGAACTGGATCAGAAATTGGTTGACTGGCAGATGACAGAGGGTGACGGTAAATGGAGCTCACTCAGATGAAGGGAAGGTGATTAGTGGGGTGCCCCAGGGGTCGGTCCTGGGCCCGGCACTGTTCAATGTATTTGTGAGTGATATTGCTGAAGGACTGCATGGAAAAGTCTGTCTTTTTGCAGATGACATGAAAATTTGCAACAGAGTGGACTCCCCTGAGGGACTGGATAACACGAGGTAAGATCTACAAAAGCTGGAAGAATGGTCTAATGCTTGGCAATTAAGATTTAATGCAAAGAAGTGCAGTATCATGCACTTGGGAAGCAGAAATCCAGGTGAAATGTACGCGATAGGGGGAGAGAGATTGGTGTGCACGGACTAGGAGAAGGACCTTGGTGTGATTATATCTGGGGATCTCAAGGTGGCAAAACAGTGCGACAAGGCAGTGGCAAAAGCCAGGAGGATGTTGGGTTGCATACAAAGAGGAATTACCAGCAGAAAGGAAGAGGTACTAATGCCACTGTATAAGTCACTGGTTAGGCCTCACTTGGAATACTGTGTTCAGTTTTGGAGACCATATCTTGCAAAGGATATAAAAAGACTGGAAACTGTTCAGAGGAAGGCGACCAAAATGATTTGGAGCCTGCGTCAGAAGCCTTATGAGAAGAGACTTGAAGACCTAAATATGTACACTCTGGAGGAGGGACGGGGGAGATATGATTCAGACCTTTAAATACTCAAAGAGAAATAATGAACAAACAAACCTCTTCCAAAGACGGGGAAGCTGTAAAACTAGAAGGCATAACATGAAGCTGCAAGGGGTAAATTGAAAGGCAATGTCAGGAAATACTTTTTCACTGAAAAGGTGGTGGATGCTTGGAATGCCCTCCCGATGGAAGTGGTGGGGGCAAATACAGTGACAGAATTCAAAATGGCATGGGACTGACACAGTGGATCCCTTTACAGCAACAGGACTAAATCAAAATAAACTTAACTAACTAATTTCTCAACATACAGGGGTGTCCTACATGGAGCTGTGGGTTCACCCCTAAAACAAAGACATGGGGAGGGGTGGCCTGCATGGAGCGGCAGGTGCACCTACTCTTGCCATCTTACTGGGCAGACTAGATGGACCATACTGGTCTTTATGAGCCATCATTTACTATGTTACATACCCTTGCTGGTCTCCCTCTGAATCATCTCTCTTCCCTTCAATCTGCTCAAAACTCAGCTGTGCGGCTTATCTTTCATGAGCCCCAATATGCTCATATAAACCCTCTTCTCAAGTCCCTTTCATTGGCTCCCTATCCGTTTTCATATCCAGATCAAACTTCTCCTACTGACCTGTAAATGCACTCATTCTGCAGCTCCTCATTACCTTTCCTCTCTTATTTCTTCCTACACCCCTCTTCATGAACTCTGCTTTTCTGGCAGATTGCTTCTGTCTGTACCCTTTTCTTCCACTGCCAACTCCAGACTTCGTTCCTTTCACTTTGCTGCTGCTTATGCCTGGAACAAACTATCAAAGTCTGTATGTCAGGCTTCATCTCTGACCCTCGTCAAAACCATGCTGAAGGCTCACCTCTTTGAGGCTGCCTTTGCATCCTGTTCTTAGTCTCCTTTCTACCTCCTTATCATTCCCTGGATATATCCTTCTCCTCAACTGTTGTGTTGTCTGTCTTTTACATGTGCCTGTACAGCGCTATGTATGCCTTGTAGCACTATATAAATAAGTAGTAATAGTAGTAGTGGTAGTAGTAGAGGTCTGGTTTCTTTTGTATAATGTAAGACAGGTGCTGTGGGGCTTGTGATGGACCTCTGTTGGGACCTTGGAGCAACCCGTAAAATGGTATGATGAATTGAATCTGAAACCGTTGGCAAGTATCTCGACATCTTTCCATTTATGGTACATGTTCAACATGGGTCCATGGCCTCTATGTGGATAACAGTGGGGGCTTTCAAGAATGCTGTGTCATGGTTTTGGCTGAGGAGCTGTTTTGGGCTGGAGTTTTTTAGGGCATTGCAGTGTGGAGTGTGGTGTGTTGTAGGGGAAGCATACATGATAGTACTTGCAGTCTCAAAAGGAACACACACCTCTGTTGAATAGCATGCATATGCCATTGCCGGCCATGGTCAAGATCCAAAGTCCTTTGTGTTTCCTTAGCATTCCCCCTAGCTATATCCAATGTCTACAGCTAATGTGTTGTCTGTCTCTATTAGATTGTAAGCTCCAATGAGCAGGGACCATCTTTTACATGTGTCTGTGCAACACTGCGTATGCCTTGTAGCACTATACAAATATTCAGTAGTAGTAGTAGTACTACTAGTAGTAGATCATCACAAAGACACTGGCATCATTCACATCACAGATGGCATAGAAGATGAAGGTCCTTATCGAAGTAAATGCCCTCAAAAAGTATTGAGAAAATCCGCTTTATAGGGTTTCTACTGTAATACCTCCATCTTCAATTCAAAGTTTTTTTTCCTTTTTTATATCCTATTTTTTCCTTTTTTTGTTATTTCTTTAAATTTTTACATAGACATCAATACCTACAAATATAGATAAAGTGCAGGTCTCAGACTAACACTGGCAGTGCTTTTTGCAAGCATCAAAAGCAACATACCTTCACGCATCAATGACCTTTAAGCACTTATCCATTCATTGAAGAGTTACAGTACTTCAGAACTCCCTACTAGACTTTTTCTTCAATCATTAACTTAATTTGCTTATTCATGTTATTAGTGAAAGATTGTGCTTATCTTCTCATATTGTAGGTGATTACTCTCCTCGACGCCACCAAATGGGTACCGCTAAAATGCGTTTCGTTTTCTTCCTCAGGGGGGATTTAAGTTATCACAGCACGATCAGTATACAACTTACAGTTGCAGGCACAAAATTTCTCCAATGAAATCACAACTTCTACCTTGGAGTGGAACACGGTGGCTTACTCTCTACACCTTCAAAGCTTTACCATACTGAAGACTAACGCCGCGCGGCGTTTTTCTGCACGTAAAAAAAAGTTCTCAGTAAAGACCGAAGAAAATAATCCATTCAGTCTCCGCTATCGCCTTGTCGCCTCTTAGTGCCTCTTTAAACCCTCTATCATCTAATGGACCAACTGACTCTCTCACAGGTTTTTTGCTACGAATGTACTTGAAAAAATCTTTATTTCACGTTTTTGCTTCCGTAGCAAGCTTCTTCTCAAATTCTCCCTTTGCCTGCCTTATCAATACCTTGCATTTGACTTGCCAGTGCTTGTGCTGTTCCCAGGTTTTGTCGTTTGGCTCTTTTTTCTATTTCCTGAAAGATGCTTTTTTGGCAACAAGATCCTCTCTGACCTCACCTTTAAACCATGCTGGCAGTTTTTTGGACTTCCTTCCACTTTTCTTAAAGTGTGGAATACAGTTGGTCTGGGCTTCCAAGATAGTATTTTTTCAACAACACCCAAGCTTGATGTAAGTCTTTAACCTTTGCAACCGCTCCTTTTATTTTTTTCTTAGCTATTTTCCTCATTTTATCATAGTCACCCTTTTGAAAGTTAAAAGGTAGTACTGTGGATTTCCTTACTATCCCTCTTCCACTAATTAAATCAAATGCGATCATGCTATGATCACTATTGCCAAGTGGCCCCAACACCCTTATCTCTTGCACTAGATCTGGTGTTCTACTAAGGACTAGGTCCAATATGGCTTCCCCTCTGGTCAGTTCATGAACCAGCTGCTCCAAGAAGCAGTCATTTATTTCATCTAGGAACTTTATCTCCGTAGCATGTCCTGCCGTGACACTGACCCAGTCGATACCGGGTTAATTGAAATCACCCATTATTATTACTGCGCTGTAACTTTTGTTAGCTTCCTTGATTTCTTTGAGCATTTCATCATCCATTTGGTCATTCTGGCCAGGCGCTCGATAGTACACCCCCACTGCCATTGCCTTCCCCCTTTTACAAATCCAAAACCCTCATCTCTGCACCATTGTCTCATCCACGCATTGAGACTCCGGAGCTCTGCCTGCCTTTTGGGTCCTGCGCGTGGAACGGGAAGCATTTTGGAGAACACTACCCTGGAAGTTCTGGATTTCAACTTCCTACCTAAAAGCCTAAGTTTAGCCTCCAGAACCTCCCTACCACATTTTCCTATGTCATTGGTACCGACATGTACCAAGACAGCAGACTCCTCCCCAGCACTCTCTAAGACCTTATCTAGGTGGCATGTGAGGTCCGCTACCTTCGCACCAGGCAGGCATGTTACCAGGCGATCCTCACGTCCACCAGCCACCCAGCTATCTACATGCCTAATGATCAAATCACCAACTATAACGGCTGTCCTAACCCTTCCCTCATGGGCACATGGCCCTGGAGAAACTTCCTCGGTGCGAGAGGGTTTTACATCACCTGGAGGACAGGTCCTAGTTACAGGATCACTTCCTGCCACACCAGGGTGATGCTCTCCTGTCACGTGACCTCTCTCCTCCATGGCAACAGGGATGCTGCCAGACTGGAGGTGGGACTTCAGGACTATATCCCTGTAGGTCTCGTCTATGTACCTCTCTGTCTTTGTTATGTTTTCCAAGTCTGCTACTCTAGCCTCTTGAGAATGGACTCATTCCCTGAGAGCAAAAAGCTCCTTGCACCTAGTGCATACGTAAGACCTCTCAGAAATTGGGAGAAAATCATACATGTGACACTCAATGCAAAAGACTGGAAAGCCCCCATCTCGCTGCTGGACTGCTGTCTGCATCTTAGTTTTAAGCTTGTGTTTGGATCTTTAAATTCTTTACTTACTAAGGTTTGCTGTGGATATTTATACTAATAAAACTGTAACTAATATGTTTAATATACCTTGTTCACCTGAAGCTTAATTAATCTCAGGTCCTTAGTGTATGATGGATTTGGATAATGAGCTTCACCCGAGAGCACCTCCTTTCCTTTAAGATGTGTAAGTACCTATAAAGCTACGATTATCCCAGGGGTGGGTGGGTGTTGGGGAGGGAGGGAGGGAAATAACACCTATTAAAAGAGGGCTGTTACACAGTACGCTGTCCTGTTCTTCTGAGGTAAGCTGTGACCAACTTCCTGGGTGATTAACAGTCCTTGCTTGGATAGGAGGAGTCTTTCAAAATGGCCTTTTGACCTGCCACCTGGTGTTAACACCTATTGAAAATGTTTCACAGGTCTCTTGCCCCCTAGGTAGAAGGCCTCTTGGTAAAGGTCTCTAGAAGACTTTATTTCTTGCTTACAGAGTACTTACCCTGTTTTGCCTTTTATGTTAAGTTATATTCTGATTTTATTTAAATTACAGCTCTTTGCTGCTGCTAGGCTCTGACTTATTATGAAATTTAAACTACAAGCTCTCTGCTGGGTTCTAAATTTAACCAGAAAGCTCGCTTCTGTGTTTTAAATTTAAACTAAAAGTACTTTGCTGATGCTAGGCCCTGAGTGACTATTAAATTTAAACTACAAGCTCTCTGCTGGGTATGAAATGTAACCAGAAAGTTCTCTTCTGTGTTTTAAATTTAAACTAAAAGTACTTTGCTGATGCTAGGCCCTGAGTGACTATTAAATTTAAACTACAAGCTCTCTGCTGGGTATGAAATGTAACCAGAAAGTTCTCTTCTGTGTTTTAAATTTAAACTAAAAGTACTTTGCTGATACTAGGCCCTGAGTGACTATTAAATTTAAACTACAAGCTCTCTGCTGGGTATGGAATGTAACCAGAAAGCTCTCTTCTGTGTTTTAAATTTAAACTTAAACTGCTGCTACTAGGCCCTGACTGATTTAACAAAAAACACTGGGTTCACAGATTAATTAGCTTTAATACAAAGCAGTCCATTCAGAAAATTCCCAGAAGTGTATATACTCACAATTGCAGATCTCTCTCCAGAAGTAGAAGCCTTTTTCTAGTCCTTCATGTTATCCACAATGACGTCTAAATCTTTTTCCTGGGTGGTGGTTCCTAATCTGGAACCTTGCATCGTGTAACCATAGTTTGGGTTGTTCTTTCCTAGGTGCATAACTTTGCCATTTTGATGCCCAGTTTTCCAATTTATCAAGATCCTCTTGCAAGTTTCCACAATCCTCTTGGGTTTTAACAACTTTAAATAGTTTTGTGTCATCTGCAAATTTAATAACCTCACTCGTTATTCCCTTTTCCAGGTCATTTATGAATATGTCAAAAAGCAGCGGACCCAGCACAGATCCCTGGGGTACACCACTATTCACCTTTCTCCATTGGGAAAATTGGCCATTTAGCCCTACCCTCTGCTTTCTATCTTTTAACCAGTTCCTGATCCACAATAGTACACTGCCTCCTATCCCATGACTCTTTAGTTTTGACAAAAGTCTCTGATTAGGGACCTTGTCAAAGGCTTTCTGAAAGTCCAAATACAATTAACGATTCACCTTTGTCCATCATGTTTTTTTGAAGGTGTGAATAAACAAACAGATTAGTAAGACAAGATCTTCCTTGTCTAAAGCCATGTTGGCTGTCTCCCATTAAGCCATGACTATCTACATGTTCAGCAATTTTGTTCTTTATGATGGTTTCTACCATTTTTCCCGGTACTGATGTCAGGCTCACCGGTCTGTAGTTTCCCGGATCACTCCTGGAACCCTTTTTAAAAATTGGTGTTACGTTCGCATCCTCCAATCTTCAGGTTTTACAGATGATTTTAATGATAGTTCACAGATTACTAATAGCAGGTCTGCAATCTCATATTTCAGTTCTTTCAACACCCTTGGATGTGTATCATCCGGCCCAGGTGATTTGCTACTTTTCAGTTTATCTAATAGTTGTAATACATCTTCCCGAAGTATCGATATTTCCTTAAATTCTTCTGCACCTTTAAATACCACTTCAGTCAATGGTAACATCCCTACATCTTCCTCAGTAAAGACCGAAGCAAAGAATTCATTCAGTCTCTCCGCTATCACCTTAACACCTCTTAGTGCCCCTTTAACCCCTCTATCATCTAATGGACCAACTGACTCTCTCTCAGGTTTTTTTGCTATGAATGTACTTGAAAAAGTGTTTATTATGCGTTTTTGCTTCCACAGCAAGCTTCTTCTCAAATTCTCCCTTTGGCTGCCTTATCAATGCCTTGCATTTAACTTGCCAGTGCTTGTGCTGTTTCCAGGTTTCGTCGTTTGGCTCTTTTTTTCCATTTCCTGAAAGATGCTTTTTTGGCAACAACAGCCTCTCTGACCTCACCTCTAAACCATGCTGGCAGTTTTCTGGATTTCCTTCCACTTTTCTTAAAGAGTGGAATACAGCTGGTCTGGGCTTCCAAGATAGTGTTTTTCAACATCACCCAAGCTTGATGTAAGTCTTTAACCTTTGCAACTGCTCCTTTTAGTTTTTTCTTAACTATTTTTCTCATTTTATCATAGTCTCCCTTTCAAAAGTTAAAAATTAGTACTGTGGATTTCCTTACCATCCCTCCTCCATTAATTAGATCAAACACGATCATGCTGTGATCACTATTGCCAAGTAGCCCCATCAACCTTATCTGCTGCACGAGATCTGGTGTCCCACTAAGGACTAGGTCCAATATGGCTTCCCCTCTGGTCGATTCATGAACCAGCTACTCCAAGAAGCAGTCATTTATTTCATCTAGGAACTTTATCTCCCTAGCATGTCCTGCCGTGACTCTGACCACTGACACTGAATTTATAGTTATTATCTACATGTTGATCCAAGTTCATTGTAATTATCATATCTTGTGGTTTTTTTTTTTTTTATTAATTTTAATCATAATACATGATCAATAAACATAAAGGTCAATCAAGAAAATTACAAAAGAAGCTTAATACATAGGAAACAGGTCAAATGATAAAGTCCACGTCAAGGGAGAGCATTATCAAAAACAAAATAAAGGAAACATCCAAGGCAAATCAAACCCTAACCTAATAGGGCTACAATATAAGGTGATCCTAAATAATGGAGCTGCCTCCTACTACAACCTGTCTGTCCTGCAAAAACTTTTCCAGATGTGATATATCAGTAAAAATATAGGTATTTTCCTCAAAGCCTATAACACATTTGCATGGAAATCTTAGAAAAAACGTGGCCCCTAAGGCCAACACACGAGGTTTCAGTATAAGAAATTGTCGCCTACGCAATTGCGTGGCCCGAGCCACATCTGGAAACACCAAGATAACCTGGCCACAAAATTTAGCCGCCTTAGCTTTGAAATATGCCTTCAAAATTCATTGTTTAACAGAGACATTAGAAAAGGAGACTAACAAAGTGGATCTTAGGGTTATTGTATCAGAGGAATCCTCAATAAAAGCTGTCAAATTCGTAATGGAAGGAACTATCTCATCCAGCCCTCCTTCAGCAGAGGTCACCCTTTTAGACGTTGAGGGTATATAATAAATCTGAGAGAATTCTATCGAATCTGATATTGCCAACACTTCCTTAAGATATTTCTCTAATAAGATAGTAGGAGAAAGTAAAGAAGACTGAGGGAAGTTCAGGAATCTTAAATTACAACAACGAGAGGAGTTCTCCAATGCTTCCATCTTAGCATGAAGCGACAAAGAATCTCGAATGGCGGAAACATTAGCAGCTTGCAAGATAGGAACTTGGGACTCCATTTTCGTGACAACAGTATCCATTAAAGTAACTTTA
Organism: Ichthyophis bannanicus; assembly: GCA_033557465.1. Classification (NCBI taxonomy): domain Eukaryota; kingdom Metazoa; phylum Chordata; class Amphibia; order Gymnophiona; family Ichthyophiidae; genus Ichthyophis; species Ichthyophis bannanicus. The sequence goes on along the minus strand of CM066032.1, from coordinate 1,665,756,760 downwards.
TTATCCAGTTGCTGCAACGCTATTGCAGCCTCCTGGGTAAAAGTAGCCAAGGAATTCAATTTAAAGGATACCTTCTGATCAAGAATTTTAACAGCCTGCAAAACATCTTTAAGGGTGACATCTGCATCGGGAGACAGATCCTGCGCCTCAGACGGGGCAGCGAGATCTATACCTGTGACTGGGACAGGTAAAACAATAGGAGATTTAAATTCAGGAAAATCAAAAGGGACCCTTGAAGCTGACAAAACAGCCGAGCTAGGACAGGGAGGAGGAGATCTCCCGGCAGGGCTTAAAGAAACCCCGTTTGGAGAGGATTGTGCTAGGGGCAGAGAGACCACGTGTCTATCTAGGGGACCGACCGGTTTAGCATTCCCGGCACCGGTCTCCTTAGATTTAGGAGGCATCTTAGCCTTGCGTTTACCCATGCTAGTAAACAGGAAATACTGTTAAGGAAACAAAACCAAACCACAAAACACTTATCCTTACTGCACAGGACCATCAATGGCTAGGAAGTTCCGACACACAGTCTCCGCATTCCAGCACACCGAAATGAGATGGGAGTGTCGTCGATGGCGTCGAAGGGGCGTCTAAGGGGCTATCCCTGCCCCTTTAGACACGCCCCTTCAGACCAAGCCCCTTGGTCGCGTTCCACGGTCGCGGAACAATTGTAAAATATATAGCAGGTAGGTCCTCCCAGCAGCAGGGTGTCCCGGGCGTGCCTGCCCGATTCTCACGGGGCTTCTCCCAATCTCACCAGCGTGGTCCCAGCTCCGTCTGAGCCCGAAACGACTCAGCACACCTGCACGCCAACTGATAGCACTCTCCAACAACGGAGAGGAAGGCACAGCTTAAATCACCAGGCAGGTCCTCCCAGCAGCAGGGTGTCCCGGGCGTGCCTGCCCGATTCTCACGGGGCTTCTCCCAATCTCACCAGCGTGGTCCCAGCTCCGTCCGAGCCCGAAACGACTCAGCACACCTGCACGCCAACTGATAGCACTCTCCCATCAATGAAATTTAAAGGGTAACTAATCACGTGACACAGACTGACCAATCAATCTGTGAATTCAGGCCTCCAGGACTCACAGTATTCAGGCGATGGATCACGTGATTAGTTACCCTTTAAATTTCATTGATGAGTGACAGCTCTGTGAGCACTAGTTTACATCATATGCTGCGTCAGACACCGAATAACCAGCTGATTGGCTGTCTCCGGTTTAAAAACCCATGTACCCCTATGATTAATTACGTTAAGCCAGCGTATTCTTTGAAGTTTTGAGGACGGAAGCTATAAGGTAGATTTTGTTAGTTTTTGACAGTAATCTTTTATATGAGACTCTAAGCATACAATGAAGGGCATACTCATTACATGGTTGCAAAAGCATTGCAATTTTCTACTGATATTTGTTCTTCTCTTTTGAGGCTTCTTTTGAATGACATTAAACCATTTGCTATGAAACGCTGAGACCACCGCAGTTCCCCCGAAGAAACCGCGGGAGCGGTGAAACGCGACAGCGCTGAACATCTGCGTTGGGAAATAGTGAAGATTCGCTTTGATATCCCATACAGCTAAGTCTTTAAGTATATATAAATGAGCTGAGTGATAGATATATGCGACACATCATTGGGATTTGTTGAAATATCGGATTTTCACCTTAATGGCTTTTCAAGAGTGAACATTTATTCAAACATATAGAAAAAACTTGGAATGTGGTGTCCTTGATGTAAGGAAGGAGCGAGGACTTTCTCAGGCTTTTCAATCACTGTGGCCTGTAGCTATCCTCCTCCATTCATTCTGAGACTCACATCCAAGTAAAAAGCAAGAACAATAAGATTTATTAGCTTTTTGCTACGTTTGGAGCAATCTTTTTAGGATATTTTGTGCATAGATATACAGCACAGGCATTTGTATGAGTGGCAGCATGGAACCTGACTGGTGTGTGGCCCACCAGGACTGCATTTGGGGGATTCTGCTGTAGGTTCTGCCCCTGTTCATGGTGTCTGTGCTCAGTGGGGAAAAAGATAGACGTATTACCATTGCATATGTCCTCGTCACGAAAGGTGTGTCCTTACTGTCACTGTTTATTTGTGGGGAAAATATGTGGGCAGGATTGCTGGTAGCCCCAGCTGGTCTTTGAACCTGTGACCTTCTGTTCTTGCATGCACTGTCTGTGTGCACTGCACCACTGTGTAGCCACAGCTTGGCTGAATTCCCTGGATAGTCCATGACTGTGGATCCGGCAGGGCCTGTCTGTTGCTGTGGACTGTGCCAGCCTGCACATGGCTAGGCTTCTGTCTTCTGTCGCTAGCAGCCACTGCCCCCTGCACCACATGTACTCGTCCGCCAACAAGCTGGCATGAGCTTCTCCCATAAAAGGCAGGTGACCTGATTGGAATGTGGCAGTACGGGACTGCATTTGGGGTACTTGGCTGTGGGTAATGCCCATTGTTGTGGTGTGTGTGCATTGTTGGGTAAAATATGGGTGTTTTCCCCATGCTTATATCCCCTGCAATACAGGGGTGTCTGCGCTATCTGTGTTTAGTGGTGGGTAAAATATAGGGACTGGGCTGGCAAGTGCCCCAGAGTCAGTACCTCTGACCCTCGAGGTACTGACTCTGTCCGCTGCACCACACTATGGCCACATAGACAGTGCAGCCCCTGGAGGTAGTAAGCCTGGCAGGATGGAGTCACAAACCCTGCTCTACGGAAATTTACTGTGGGCATATGCACCCTGTCTGGTGACAAACGTGCACATAAACCCCAGAAATGACCACGGGAAATGGGGGACAAAATATCACCACGCTGGGCAACAGTGATATTAATGGGCAACCATAGCAAACACTCCCAGGAAAGCTCCACAAAAGGAAATGTTTTTTGGAAGAGTCTCCGCTCCGTAAACCCTTCCAAAATTCATTTCTTTTTTCTGGAGCTTTGCTGGGTGTGTTTTCTGTATTTGCCCATCACTATAACTGTTCCCCAGCTGAATTACTATTTTTAATAGTTCTGTTGTGGTCATTTTCTATTTTTATTTGCACTTTTGTGCTGTGCACATGTATCACACTGCTCACGTTTTGCTGGTTTCCCCGGTTTTCCTGTACATTGCTGACGGAAATGGTTTCTCTTCCCTTTAAATGCAGTTTTAACATGCAAATTCGGGCCCGATACTGTGCGGGGAGCCTCTCCCCTCCCACTCTCCACCCATTGACCCCGTCCCTCCGCCCCTCCGGAGCCTTCCTCCGCCCTCCTTTAGCCGTTCCACGCCTCTATCGGACATTTGCGGGCCCGCACTTGTACGGGGCCCGTTAGTGTGCCGCGCACCTTTGCGGGGGTGACACGCACGTGTGCGGGGAGTTTAAACGTGTTTATTAGCGTTTCAGTGCCGCGTTTCCGTGCGCTATTTTGCAGCGCGCACATTTCCGGTTTTTAGTAAACATCCCCCATTGTCTTTGAGTGAAGCTTAATTGAAAATACAATACAGAAAAAATTACACAGTTTTGAATTATTTTGTGCAGAATTCCAGCATTATTAGAGCAATAGTGTTCACTATTTACAAGACAAAAAACCTGACTTTGTTTCTGTCATTTTGGGTTAAAAATGGCATGGAATAACTTGGACAATCTACACAAAGGAGAGGTTCAGATGCCATAGGGAAATCACAGCACAAAACAGTAGCAGTCCCAAATAAATAATAAATAATTCATTAATTTAATAGCACATATAAAAGTAATAACCTATACAAGAAAAGCACAACTTGTTTCTTGTGTAACCACAATAATAAGAAAGTGCAGTTCTGCAATGAAGATGTGAGCTCAAAAAAAGATCTTCTCGCACTCAACAGAGTAAAAACAGAAGACTTCTTAAAACATCACTGAACGCAGACACAGATTCACCCAAGCAAACTGCTTAACATAAGGGAACAGCTCAAACAAAAATGGCTACAGCAAACCATTCACGATCCAATGATGCATACACATTGCAAAAATCCAGCTTTATGAGCAGGAAGTGGGATAGTCTTTTTAGAAGTCCTATTTGTGATTTGGACATGTGAAAATGGCCAGACATCCCAATCACAGCCACGTAACAAGAGCTATTGCAGAATGCTTCAAAGTTACATGTTGCATGGGGGGATGTCATTTTCAGAGTGGTCTGGGAAATATTCACATGTACACTCGCTTTCAGAACAGGGCCGCATGTTTACAGCTGGCGGCAGAGACATCCATGTATATACCTGTTTCTGGGCATGAACAGAGATTTGAAAAGTGCTTGTTTCTGCCAGCTATCAATAGTGCAAAGAAGAACAAATTGTTCCTTCACTCCCACAATATTTTTTGCTAACTCAAAAAAACCTGGTAGGTACATAGTAAGGCCTTATTATCTGCTGCTGCACCACTTCATATTTTAGGGGCATGCTTACTAAAGGTTAACGCACATTAAGTAAAGATAACATGCACTAAGTGCTGCAAAGACCAACAGAAATGAAAATGCGTTAACTTTACTTAACGTGCATTAGCCTTTAGTAAACATGCCCCTTAGTGTCCAAAATGGCAAGCCATGACATGTATATGATGACATATACACTTGCGCATCCTGAAATATGGGCTTCAGTATGTCTATATGGCTCATACCGCAAATGTCTGTATCTCGCTTGTCCACATTTATGAAATCAGCTGGCTTTCTGCACATGTCTGGCCATTGTTCTGCTTATCCCCATCCTTCTCTATATCACATTTATCTTTTGGGGCAGAGATAGGGCAATTTTAGATGGCATTTACATATACCCACCTTCACTGCTGCCCCTCGTACCGAATTTCAGACATTTTGACATGGGTGTCCCAGATTTCACCTAAACGGCCTTTCTAAAATGTGCTCTATTATCTAGTCCTACCTCCCCCCTTCCAATTTTCCCCAATCCTCTCCTATAGTTTCTTCTCCATATTTTTGTAAGTAGAGAGCCCACCTTTAAACCCTTTTAGTACTTCTTCCTGTTTATTTGTTTGATTTTCATCTATGGTTATTTGTGACTTATACACCTCTTTAGTCCATTCTATGAAAGGCGGTCAATCAAATAAGCTGGAACTAAGAACTAAAACTGAAGTTACTCCTCTACTGGATCTCCACTGGTCAAATGGACTTCCCTCACATTCAAAGTGCCAAGAAATGCAGGAGATTCAGATCCAAGAAAAAGAGCAGTTATATAAAGAAGTTGTAGATCATATAGGGATATCTTGAAAACCAGATGGATTTGAGGCCCTCAAGGACCGGAGCTGGACACTCTGCTGGAAATAAATAAGCAAACCATTGCCATGTATATATTAGCAATGTGAAAATTAATATTCTCCAATGACAGTGGAAATGACTGCAGACTGATGACCTTGATAAAAACATGAAAGAGAGGGCATCAAAGAAAGAATAATAAGTCAAATAAGACTGGAGTCATTTCCATTAGCTGAGTAGAAAAGGAAAATATTTAAACAGTTTTGTCTAGTATTGAAAATTATACACCTTTCACAAGGAGAATAAATTACACAAGTCTCCCAAATTAATCCTCTGGCGAACATCAAGACATACATACAGAGAAGGGTAACTGAAATGCAAAAGGGTAAGTTGGAAAAATGATACTTATGATACTAGGCAAATTTCCAAATACTTTCCTTGAAACAGTATTCCAGATCACGAATGAAGGAGGAAATTGAAATGCTATGGAGTGAAATTGAATATCAAGTTAAATAGGACTGTCAAATAGCTAAACATTTTCTAAACAATTTGAAAGGGAAGACACCAGCCCGTGCTATATAACTTTGGCTATGAGCCCAAAATCCTGCATAACTTGAAAGTCAAATGACAAGACCTAATGGAATGAGCAAGAATGAGTGAAAATCAATAAAGTTCCAGACACAGCCCAGACATGGTTTACCCAAACATGGTCACAAAGAACAAAGAAGAAATTTGCTGGAAAAACTAGTTTGGAATAAAAGCAACTAACAAAAACCACAAGCTCCATTAACTTAACATGGCCTCATAACAAATCATTGTGCAACGGTACATTGTGAAAAAAGGTGAATAAGAGCCTTCTCATATCGCATGGGACTGGTGATGTCTCTTGGCAAGGAAATAGTTACATGCAGCCATTGAAGTATAAAGTAGCCACGGTGTCAGAAGAAGAGGACATCATGGGTGACTCCATGAATGGTATTTCAGTTCCATAAAGAGGTGCTGGTGACATAAACTGAAGAGTTCTGATGCCACTTGAATCTCAATGTGGAATTGCAATCTAGTGTCATATTTGGGTTTGTCATATTTAATTGTTAGTTACATATGTAATTTATCTATAGGCAGTACACAAAAGCATTGACTGGCTCTCTCCTATGTACTCTCTTTTCTATCCACTTGGTACTTGAATTTCCATCTTCACCTCCTTTGGTGCTAGTGTCTCTTAGGGGCTTGTTTACAAAGCCGCGGTAGCGGTTTGCGATCGTAATCGGAGCCGCAGCCCCATTGATTTCAATGGGGCCGCGGCTGCGATCGCAATTGCGATCGCGAACCACTACCGCGGCTTTGTAAACAAGCCCCTTAGTTTAATCTTTTCTAACTTGGGGCTCAAAGTTATACTTTTCAGAAAAAATGTGTGTTTCTCCTTTGGAACACATGTGCTAAAAAATGTGCTCTAAAATTTACAACACATTTTTTAAATCATGTACATTAAAAACTATATTACTACTCATGTATGCTCAGGTAACGCCTCTCCTCAAGTTACTTCATTGGCTCCCTATCCGTTTCCGCATCCAGTTCAAATTTCTCCTTCTGACCTACAAGTGCATTCACTCTGCTGTTCCTCATTATCTCTCTTCTCTAATATCTCCCTACACCCCTCCTTGGGAACTTCCCTCATCATGCAAATCCCTTCTATCTGTGCCCTTCTCTTCCACAGCTGACTCTAGACTGCATTCTTTCCACCTTCCTGCACTGCATGCCTAGTACAGACGGCATGAGCCGGTGCTTCAGAGCTCCATCGCTGGTCCTATTCGAATCCATGCTAAAATCCCAGCTCTTCAAGGCTGCTTTTGGATCCTGACTCTTTAAGCTCCATCACCCCATGTGTCAAGACCATCTCTAGTCCCTTCTCGGTTGCTTGTCGGTCTTCCTTAGATTGTGAGCTTTATTGAGCAGGGATTGTCTCCCATGTGTATATATGTACAGCGCTATGTATGCCTTGTAGCATTATAAGTCGTAATTGTAGTAATGCCAGTATGTGACAATGATATTCAGAGTGCAGAGGTACTATTGTATTTATCTAAAATCATTTATAAACCACCTTCCCAGTCTCAAGAAGGGATCACCAAAAGAGGTGTACATCATAAAAAACATGCATTTAAAGAGCAATTTCATAAACAGTTTTTGCACATAAAATAGCATTTAACTTGCAAAAATGAGCTGTTATAAACTTAGATCATGCCTAGACATTTGCATGTTTACATGCTGTCCTGCTTCTTCTGTTTTTTTTATCAGAGGGGGGAGGACTCGCAGGGCCTTTGAAGCACACAGATGTCTCAAAAACCCCACATTTACTGCTGATTTTATTGTTGCTGCAGCAGTAAAGCTTGGGGAAGTGGTGACTGTGGCAACCAGGAGAGGTTGGGTGGCATTGTTATGTACTTTAAGGGATTAAGCAGGGTGAGGTGGTCATTGTGGGGGCACTTTTTGCCTCCCCAAGAATTTGCCACCTGAGTTGGCTGCCTCACCTTGCCTAATGATAGACCTGCCCTTGCTATAGAGAGTGGGTAAAATGCTGACCAGTGAGAGGATATGCTTGACAATGAGGAAAGGTCATATGGAGGGCTCAAAGGTGTTGGAGGAATTTGGATGAATGAAGCTCTGGGTGAACACAGAGTGTTTGTTCAGAAATTATGGCACAAGTGTAAACTCCCCACTATGAAGTATGCACAGGGCATTAAAAATAAACTTCCCGTGCATACTGTGTGAAGCACTACCTTGGTGTGGCCCCTCTCTTCCTTGTGGGTAAAAGTATGCATACTGTACACAGGGCCCTTGAAATTTTCCCTGCACTGCGAGGGGGCAATTTTTTAGAAGGTGTGTTTTGTGGATTAATGCCCGTTTAGCCACAGAATTTCTCAGGGCCAGCTCAGTCTGCCACCTAGTCAGCAGCTTTGAGGGGTGCCAAAGAGCAGCAGAAGCATTGGCATATTGGTTTATTTGCAGGAAAAGTAGACAAAAACATACAGATAAAGCAGAGTTTAATATTTAAAAGAGAGTCATTTTAAAAGGTTTAGTCATGATTTGGATGTCAAAATCATCAACACATCTCTGTAGCCACTCCACAAATGACATGCTTAGATGTCTCTGGTGCAGGGACGTCCAAGTAGGCACAGGGGTGATGTGGAGGTGCCATCCCAGATTGCACTTGGATGTGCCTCATGTTTATGGGTTTTACAGGAAGAGATGATGTTTCAATGATCATGACTGTTAAGTTTATTATCAAAATCTCAAGGGGGTGGGCATGAGGCTGAAGATTTGTCCAGGGCTCCCAAAATCCTTATACTGGCTCTGCTTAAAGTTCTTGCTTTTTGGAAGAGGAACATAAAGATTATAGATGGCAAGTTTGTAATTTTTTTTCTTGGCTGAACTTGTGCACACATGACAGATGGCGTCAAGGGAGGTCCATGCTTAGACTTCCTGCTCTCACTTTAGTCTTCTGAGTCACCAAGGAAACCTGCCTTGTCATGTCAACATTTGCAGGCTTAGAGGGTCCTTGCAAAACAGGTCTATAGGATTGCAGCAAAGCCCTTAAGATTTTGTTAGGATTCTGGACAGTACTCTGGGGATGTTTCTTCAAGAAGCAAAGTATGTTCCCTGTAAAATAGTTATCTCCAAGTTAAAATGCCCTGTTCAATGTAATTTCAGTTTGTTCAATGTAAACCGCACTGATGCAGAATAGCGCGGTATATAAGAGAATGTAAATAAATAAATAAATAAATAAATTTTGGATTTAGCTTGTCTTTTTCAGTTGTAGCTGAAGGTGCAGTAGGTATTTTGCTATCCTTAGAGGGCTTACAATCATTTACAGTCTTTCAATATATTTTAGTGGACAGCTACCTTTACTCTGAGCAGTCATACAAGCACACATTTTTAGATTGGCAATTAAGCAAAACCATTAGCCTTCCATTTTTTTTACATTCTGATGTTTTAGTTTATGCCTAGAGACATGCTAGTGTTTCAAATCTTTGGAATCTCCTAGTTTGTCTCATTATTACACATTAAGAGAATCAAAGGTCTGATGTACTTCTCCCCACATTCAGACTTCACAACAGTACAGAGAAAAGAAAGTATAGCGGACCCTCCCCCCCAAAAGTCGGAATGAGTGTGTGATCTTTCCTGTTAATAATGTTCTTACTACATTGAAATTCATGTAATGAATATGGTCATAATTATGTTATAAATCCCAAAATGTTTATACTTTTTTATAGTGTGAGGGGTTCCATATGTTAATAACCCATGTCACTATAGAGGGAAATAGATCCAGTACTGCACAGAAAGCATGACACTAACTTAGGGAAAGAAAAATCGCAGGGCTTCACAGATACTTCCTGAATACAATTCTTTGCAGTAGTGTTTACAAGCCTTTTGGAGAATTTACTGGATTTTGCTATATGAAAATAAAACCGTAAACTCGTCTGATGTAAAGGCCAGGATGAACTGGGATATTGCTTCCAAGAAGACAAAAAACATACAGAAGGAATTAACTATTTCCCCAAATAAAGTCACAAAAATGAATGAATCTGTGTACATGAGATATTGCAATCAAAAGCAAAGAAACTTAGTGCTTATTATCAAATGTTTTAAAATGTAAACGTTATGGGGCCAATTCAGTTGTAGATGTCCTGCCCCTGTACGGCCGATCAAAATTGGGGTATACAATGGTGGCACCCGATTCTGATCCAATGGGGGCTAGACGTGCCTGCAGGATCAGAATAGGGTCTACCAGCCTGGACATGCAGGCTGGACCCGATTTTGATCAGCTGCATGTCCTGCACATACCCGGCTAACTCAGTCAAGCTCCTGAATAGAGCCACAGTGCCATAGCACTGCGGCTCCATTCAGGAGTCATGATTGCCGGCTGCCGTTAAAAACCTCCTTTCCCTGCAGCTCAACCCATGATTTGGCCTCTCATGACCAGGGTCTGGCTACGGGGATGCTCCTGCACACCTCTGTTGTCCGTTGCCGCCTGTCACCCACATCCAGAGGAACTTATTCCACCTCTGAAGTGGAATAAGTTCCCCATCTAACAGTCCGAGCCCGATGTACAGGGTAGACCTCAGAATTGGCCTTGTATGTCTGGGGTCATGGCCTGCCCTCGCTCTGCCTTCAGACCACCCCCGTCACAGACTCCCCGTACAACACCACTGTACAAACGGGGAGCCTTTGCACTGGGATCGGCAAGGGGATGAATAGCGGGGATGTATGTCCAGACAGGATGTACATCCCTGCTATTCGTGGCACAAAATGACCACCTATGTATTTTAAAGTAAACAGTGTCATATAGCCTAGTGGTTGGGGCAAAGTACTTCAGGTCGGGGGTTCAAATCCCACTAGAGGACAGCAACCTTGGGCCGGAAGGACTGCGGTTTCTAGTCCCACAGGTGCTCCTTGTGGTCTTGGGCAAGCCACTTAACCCTCCATAGCCCATGTTCCCTGTAAAATAGTTATCTCCAAGTTATAATGCCCTGTTCAATGTAATTTCAGTTTGTTCAATGTAAACTGCACTGATGCAGAATAGCGTGGTATATAAGAGAATATAAATAAATAAATAAATAAATAAATTCAAAATAGATAGTAATGAAGTAATTGGCTATGCCGCTCCAATGCAGAGAAGTGTGCAGAAGAGCAGAATGCTGAGCTCAACGCCAAAACTTTAATGATAGGTTGGAGGAGATGTAAGGGGTCTGTGGTTAGTGCGAAGGAGAAATTATGCCTGTTTCCTGAGCAGACTGCTACTGCTACTACTACTTACCATTTGTAAAGGGCTACCAGGCTGCACAGAGGCATGTAAGAGACAGTCCCTGCTCACAAGAGCTTACAGTCTGGTCAAGAAAGACAATACAACTGGGGAGTAGAATATATCTAGGGGAATGATAAGGAAACACTTAGGAGGTGGATAAGAGACTAAGGGGATCAGGATCCAAACACAAGCTCAAAGAGCTGAGATTTTAGCTTGGATTTGAACAGGGCCACAGATAAAGCTTGACATATTGATTCAGGTAGTTTGTTCCAGGCATAAGGAGCAGCAAGGCTGAAAGCTCAACATCTGGAGCTGGCAGTGCAAGAGAAGGGCACAGATAGAAGGGCACAGATACATAGAACAGCGGAGTTCCCGAGGAGGGGTATAGGGAGAGATAAGAGAGGGAAGGTAGTGAGGAGCTGCAGAGTAAATGCATTTATAGATCAGTAGGAGAATTTTAAACTGGATGCGGAAACAGCTAGGCAGTCAATGAAATGACTTGAGAAGAGGGGTGACATGAGCAAAGAAACACTGGGGGAAGACTAGCCATACAGCTGAGTTTTGAACAGATTGAAGTGGGGAGACCAGCAAAGAAGAGGTTACAGTAGTCTAGATGGGAGATGACTAGAGAATGGATAAGGGTCTTGATAGTGTGTTCAGAAAGGAAGGGGCTAATTTTGCCACTATTAGAGAAAGACAAATGGCCACTATCTTGCAATGTTGCTGCCTAGTGTGAGGTTAGAGGTCAGCACCACATGATAGTGGCCATTTTGTTTTGGCCATGTGATGGGGCAGCAGACAGAAGAGAGCTTCTGCCTTGTTCTACAACTAGACCACCAGGCTAAACACAGATAAGTGCTTGGGGGACAGGGGATCAGGGGGGCCACAGTCCCGCCTTTGCTGCCTGGCTAGCCAGGACATTTTTTAATATTGGGGAGGTGGGAGGGGGCCTGAAAGCGCCCCCACCCTTTCATTCATTGATTGGGGGGGGTGGAGGGAGGGTGGCTTAGTCTGACTAGCTATATGGGATACTATTTAACACTAGAAGTCCCAAAGTGCGTCAATTGATGCAAATGCATCTTTGAAGTTGTATACCAGCGCCACAGCTAGAACCATGTCAGTCTTGTTCCATGGCTTTGTTAGCAAGATCAAGATGTTCAAATATGTACATCGAAAATTAATGACAGATGCACCACCTAGCAGGAAAATGAATTTATACCTAGAAGCCCTAAAGTACGTCAATTGACGCACTCAATTGTCTTGGATGCGGCAATTGACGTACTTTGGGGCTTCTAGGTATAAATTCATGTTCCGACTAAGTGGTGCATCTCAATCACTGTTTACAGTTTTACTCTGACATTACAAACAATAAACAAACGATGACGTCATGTAATGACGTCACATACTGTACGTATTTAACAAATAAGTAACCACATTAATTCACATCTGCATTTCATGCTAAATGCAGTCGTCATGATAATGCATCAATTGACGCACTTTGAGGTTTCTAGGTAAAATTCCTTTTGGGGCTTCTAGTGTTAATTCAGGGGGGACTAATGCTGCAGGGGGCCAGCACTATTTTAGTGCAGATTGTCTGTGCCATGGATCGCAGCACCATAGCACCGACAATATTGTAGAGAAGGCGCGATCACGGCTGTTGGAGGCCCAATCACCTCCAGGGTAGATCCCATGTTATTGGGCCTCCATTCAGATAATGCCACCTCTTCAGGTGGTGCTATCTGCTGCCATGATAAGGCCCAATTTTGGCAGCCACAACGCTAAAATCTTTTTGCATGGTGACTGTCAACCATGGCCAACTCCACTCCCCGACCCAATTCCTCCCATAGGGACCTACACCGCATGAAAATAAGATATTGCAGAATATTGCCTGTGATATCTAATTTTTTTCACAGGTTAGCTGCTACTGTGAGATGTTAATCCTGCGATAGCTCTGTGGTAGCAGCTAACACCCTTTAGTAGACATACCCCTAAATGTCAACATCTTATCAATTACAAATCCTAAATACAAGAGTTCATCCCAAACAGCAATGCTCTGTTTAGATAGAAGTAACTTCTGAGGGGTTACATATGAATTGTCTACTACTAAAGCTAAAGGTCACTACTAAAGCTTTAGTTTTATGAAAATTTATAATGAATCCATTCTTAGTAAACCAATCCATAATGACATCGAAACTGGTAAGAAATTTAAGTATTTGAATGTTCTCTTTTGTTGTAAACAGACAGTATAACAAAATATTGTCAGCATACATTTTAAAGGTAATCCCAAGCTCATGCAGTTTTTCACAAAGAAATATACAGATAGGGGGTTATTCTATGCTACGAATAGCGGGGATGGATGGCCTGACGGGATGTCCATCCCCGCTGTTTGTGCTGGTTCCTGCCCCCGACTAATTTCCCTGCCGGTTGTGTGAGGAAGTAAGACGGGGACAGGGAATGGGTGGCCTGGGGGCAGAGTCTGGGTGGGCAATGTGTGGACGCCGGCCCCATAGGTCCAGGGCCAGCAAAATGTCAGGGGACGTTATTCCACCTCCAAAGTGGAATAACTTCCCTGGGTGTGATTTTTTGCACAGCCCGGGGCGCAGATAGGGCAGGGGGTGCCAGGGTTTATTCCCCGCAGCCTAACCCTGGCCTTAGGAGGCCAGATCAGGGGTCAGGCTGCGGGGAATAAACCCCTTTTTTCAGGTGGCCGGCATCACATTTTTAGCTGCGGTGCCATGGCAACATGATGCCATGGCACCGCGGCTCCATTGAGGGCAGTCCTTCATGTTTCATGATTTTGATCCTGAGGGACTAGACGTGTCCCCCAGGATCAGAATCATGATCCCCTCTGTGTGTCTGGTTTAGACTGGATGCACAGAGGGGATCTATGTGCGGGATGGAATCGGGCCCATATTCAAATAAGGTGGTTGAAAGAAACCAATCAAACATGTGAAGCCAATTCTGACCTCTGCAAGTCTGGGCCATCCAGACATGCAGAAAATGTACGGGCTTGAAAAATACCTAATTCTGCAACCACGGGAGGTAAACGTTCCCACGGTTGCAGAATCAAGGCACTTGGATGGGCTGGCTTGCACTGCATTCCGCATCGGCCTATCTCTCTTGCTCAGTGTGCCTTCCTGTGTGCCAGTGCTGTGGCGTCCTGTTGCCATGGCACCGGGACACACAGCAGGAGCTTGCATGGCCTGCCAGTGAACAAAGGCAATTTTTCCCACTACCTGACCCTCGGCGGGGTTGGCTGGGACCGGAATTGGCCCACCTGCCACTGTCCCATAGATCTGGGGGAGCTGGGGGGCTGCCTGGCTGGATCGCTCACCGAGATGGGAGTTGTTCCACCTCTGAGGTAGAATAAGCCCTACGTACATCTCCCCACCTCCAGATGTACAGGGCCACGAACAGAATAAGCACTGTACGTCCGGATGAGTTGGCCCGCCACCCACTCTACCCACTCTCTGCTTCTGGCCCTCCCCCTCCCACCCCTGTCCAGTGCTCCCCGCACAAGCGGTTTGTGCATGCAGGGAGCCAGGGAGATGGAATATGCTACCTGTGAATAGCGGGGGTTGTATGTCCAACCGGGACATACATCCTAGCTATTCTCAGGGCAGAATTTACCCCATTGGCTTTAACCCTAGCCTCATTAGATTTGTCCTTCAAATATGAAGAAAATTATTTCAGTACAGTTCCCCTTATGTTATTCTCAACAAGTTGCTGAAGCAAAATCATAGGATGGACAGTGTTGAAGGCTGCTGCCAAGTTAACAAATCAACAGGTAAGCAGAACCACTATTCTCCGATCCACCTAGGATTGTATCAAGAAACAATAATAATAAAGTGTCAGAGCTGCAAGATTTGTGGAAGCCATGTTGATTATTATCCAAAATGGCATTAATCTCAACAAACTTATCCAACTGCTGATGAGCCATATATTAAATTAATTTACTAAAGAAAAGCAAATTCGAAATAGGGTGGTAATTATCCAAGAGCTACAGCTAGAGTGCAGCAAGCTAAGAAAAAAAAGCAGAATATAATGTAATCAAATGCAACAGAAGTTGGAAAATTGTTCTTTCTTGTTTTAGTGTGAATTTGATCTATCGGTTGCTTTTGGCTGCTTCGGACTCCATGAACTTTCATTTTAAACTACCTGGGGCATTTCCCTTTGTGTTTTAAAATGTTCTTATCCCAGCCACTGCAAGAGGTGCAGGCTATGATTCCCTCTGGAATCCAGTAGGCTCATGAATGAGTAATGGTTGAGGTTCCCTTTCCTCAGGGTCTGAGCATTGCCAGTCCCAGCTAAACCGGGGAGTAAAACTGGGCCTTCTGTGTAAAAACACACAGCAATTGCCACGGAGCCACAGTTCCATTTTATTTTCTGAGGAGGTGTTATGTTTAATTCTAACACATAGGATACAGAATCTAAATTGCCGCAGGATTAGTTGTTAAAT
The DNA here is from genome assembly GCA_033557465.1 of Ichthyophis bannanicus. Taxonomy (NCBI): domain Eukaryota; kingdom Metazoa; phylum Chordata; class Amphibia; order Gymnophiona; family Ichthyophiidae; genus Ichthyophis; species Ichthyophis bannanicus. The sequence continues at coordinate 1,665,741,289 of CM066032.1, read as the reverse complement.
GCATGAGGAGAAAGTAAGCAGAGCATAACTAATGGAATTCTTTCCAATTCCTGTGTCTGTGTCTGTGTGGCTGTATGGGCGCGTGCACCCATCTATGTGTTTTTGCATAGCCTCTGTATGTCAATGCATGTATGCTTGTATGTGTGTCTGTGCATGCTTGCATGCGTTTGTGTATGAATGCTTGCATTACAGTATGTATCTTTTCATGTGTAAATTGTGTAAATGCCTTTCAGAAATTGCGCCCAATGTGTCTTTTTACCAGTTTTTTTCACATGCCATGTTTCATCCCATTCTGTTAATTTTTCAGAGTTAATTTGTCCCTAGACAGACAAATGGACAGATAGACAGACAGACGGACAGATGGAGAAGCATTCTTGACCCCTTTTGCATAATTCCTTCCAACTCCCCTTGGGTTGGAAAGAATAAGCACTGCATTGTAAAAGACAATTGAATTCAAATGATTTCTTGCAAACATTTTTATCAAGGAGAATTTAGTAAAATATTTTTTCCCTGTTGTTATAGCTCTAGTAGCATTTCAAGGTATGGCAAACTCCCTTTATCACATAGAAAAATGATGACAGATAAACACCATGCAACCTATCTATTCTATCCACACCATTAACTAAGCTCTTTATTTATTATTTATTAACATTTCTTATATACCGCCTTTCAGTGGTATCAAGGCGGTTTACATCCAACAAAAACAAGAGTTACATGGAGCATGGTACAACTAACTGGGTAAGTTAACTTGAATCACAATGCGATTAACTATTTTGATTTTAACTGATAGGCCATAAAGTATTTACTGTCTAATCAGTGGGCTGACAACTATTCACATTTGAATGGTATAGAGGCCACACTTTTGTATTTCGGTCCTTTAGGTTTGTTTCAGGGTTTTGGATGTGAGAGGGCTTAGCAGTCTGCCCCATAACATTTCTGGAATATGTGTGTTTTTAGCATCTTCCTGAAGTCCTTTAGGTCAGTAGATCCTCTGTGCTTGACTCATGCTTTTTAGAAATCAGATGCTACACTTGTCTCCACCACCTCCACTGTGAGGCTATTCCATGCATTCATCACCCTTGCCATAAAGAAATATTTCCCTAGACTACTCCTGAGTCAACTTCCTTTCACCCTTATTCTATGACCCCTTATTCCATGGCTCCTTTTAATTGAAAGAGATCCGTCTCCAATACATTTATATCTTGGAGATATTTAAATATCTCTATCATGTCTCCCTATCCTGCCTGTCTTCTGAAGTATACATATTAAAGTCTTTATTTCTGTCTCCGTATGCTTTGTGATGATGACCACAGACCATTTTAGTACCCACCCTCTTCACTGACTTTATCCTATTTGCAATTCTGGATATTGCACCTTTAAAAATATATAATTTAAGAAACTCCTCAAAACTCTTATCAGCAAACCTTTGGCTTGGAGACTTAGAAGGCTAGTTACTTTGGTCACTAAGGTTAATGCATGTTATTCTAGCGCAGGTCCTATGTTATGCAATGGGACCTAGTTACTAATAACATGATTTAGTAGTGATTCTTCAGACGAAATTCACTCTTATCTGTGCCTTTCTCTTCTACTGCCTACCCCATTCATTCCATCTTGCTGTGCCATATTCCTGGAATAGATTTCCCGAGTCTGTATATCAGCTTCCATCCCTGGTCCTATTCAAATCTCGGCTAAAAGCCACCTCTTCAATGTATCTTTTGGAACCTGATCCCCTTATTCTGCTGTTTGACACCCTTGCATGATTTTAGCCATTTCCCTTGAACTATCCTATCCCTCTGTTTGTTCTGCTTGTCTGTCTTGAATAGACTGTAACCTCTGTAGAACAGGGGCAGTCTTACATTTATGTATATAGGGCTGTGTAGGCCTTGTAGTGCTATACTCAAATTGGCTCTCTGTATATTTTCGTATATTGTAAACCGCTCTGATCTTTTTGAAGAAGCGGTATATCAAATAAATAAACATAAACATAATGATTAGTAGTAGTAGTAGTAAATTAACATGCATTAACATTAGTGCATTTTAGTAACTAGCCCCCTCAGGCTTCAGTGAGTGGAGGAGTAGCCTAATGGTTAGCGCACTGGTTTGGGAACCAAGAGACCAGGGTTTAATTTCCACTAGCACTCCTTCTGGCCTTTGGCCAGTTGCTTAACCCTCCATTGCCTCTGAAAAATCCAAGTTATCAACATCCCTGTTTAATGTACACTACCAAGTTTAAGTTGCAATGTAAACCACTTTGATTAAAATGATAAAGTAATATTAAAAAAACCTGTTAAATGTCTGCAGATGTCTTTCTTTTGCTATTTATGATTCTATGCATCTCTTTCTCTCATTCTATTTATGGTATGCATTTATATTGTTTTTTTTATTTTACTGTAAACCGTCATGCTGGACCTCTGTTAGAATGGTGTTCTAGCAAGTTTAAAAATAGATAGGCTAACATGACAATTGCACTACTTTATCCAAGGTGTTACATTTTAACAAAGTCTCTGAAATGCACAGATTTTACGAATAGCGGGCGACATCTTCTGTATAATTGTCACTTTTTCACTAATGAATGGATCAGCTCGTTAAGGCTGCATACAAAACAGGAGGTTATATGCAAACTCTTCGATCCTGAGTGTGCATGGGATGCAAGTCCACATCTCTGAAACAGTATGAAAGAGACCGGACTGAGCATGCTCAGAACTGCTGGGAGTCAGAAGAACTGAAGCATAACTACGAGAAGTCATGTCTGCTACATTTCTATTTATCCATTTGACACATTGTTATTTACAGTACTTGTCCTTGACTAGATTGTAAGCTCTTACGAGCAAGGACTGTATTTTACATGTCTCTAGAGAGCGCTGCATACACCTTGTAGCACTATATAAATGATAAGTAAGCAGTTGTCCTAGCACCACTCTTAGACATCATGGTGCTGCCAATCTCAAAGTTTAGCAAAGTTTTAATTGAGAAGGGAAAAAAGAACATATTATTTCAAGTGCACCACATCTTAAAGAAATTAGATAATTGGTTGTTAAGAAAACATCTGTTTCACTGGTTTATGTTACTGGACGTTTTTGAGCAATCACAGCAAGAATGTTATGATTTCCAGAAGAAATCACAAAAACAATAGTAAAAAAAAAAAAAAGAAAGAAAGCTAGTTAAAATTATTTCAAAAGTAATTGGTGAATTTGGACATTATTACGTTATAAGTAAGACCAGGTGAGGAGAAATAAATCTCAAAGGAAATGCTGCTATACTGTATTGCTGTTAAAGCATTTCATTATTTTTTTTAACCATGTTCATCCTTAGGTTAGTCTAGTAACACAAAGCTTGAGGTGTTGCATGATGCTTTTTAACAGTCTGCAATTAAAACTTACTCATTCATATTCATCTTTTCTCACTCTCGCTAGGCTGTAGCTTGTCCTAATTTTATGGCTGTGCGCGAGAACCTAGGGCTTTGCAAAGATGATTAATAGAGGGCCTCTGCCAACACCCTGCTGTAATAGCCTCATTTCAGAGGATTCTCTGCTTAGGTCATCCCAGGTATGAATGTTCATTTTAATGTGGCTGAATTTGTGAGCTGTCAAATGGTGTGAATCCCATTTGTACAAGCAAAAGGTGTTGCTGTCGGTGTGTCCTACTGATTATTATTATTACAGGTTTGAGCGTAAGGACTCAGAGTCAAGTGATAAGACACATCGGCAACAATGCCAATTGATATATTATAAAATAGATACAAATCTTACGGGTGCTTTATAATGCTCATTAAACATTGCTTTGTTTCCCTGCAGCATGTAGCAGAATGATCTAGCTGCAGGGCTCCAGGGGTGATCCGGGAAACTACAGACCGGTGAGCTTGACGTCAGTACCGGGAAAAATGTTAGAAACCATCATAAAGAATAAAATTACTCAGCATGTAGATAGTCATGGCCTAATGGGAGACAGCCAACATGGCTTTAGACAAGGAAGATCTTGTCTTACTAATCTGTTATTTTTTTTGAAGGTGTGAATATACAGGTGGACAAAATTGAGTCGGTTCATATAGTGTATCTGGACTTTCAGAAAGCCTTTGACAAGGTCCCTCATCAGAGACTTTTGGCAAAACTAAAGAGTCATGGGATAGGAGGCAGTGTACTACTGTGGATCAGGAACTGGTTAAAAGATAGAAAGCAGAGGGTAGGGCTAAATGGCCAATATTCCCAATGGAGAAAAGTGAATAGTGGTGTACCCCAGGGATCTGTGCTGGGTCCACTGCTTTTTGATATATTCATAAATGACCTGGACAGTGGAATAATGACTGAGGTTATCAAATTTGCAGATGACACAAAACTATTTAAAGTTGTTAAAACCCAAGAGGATTGTGGAAAATTGCAAGAGGATCTTGATAAATTGGAGGACTGGGCATCAAAATGGCAGATGAAATTTAATGTGGACAAGTGCAAAGTTATGCACCTAGGGAAGAACAACCCAAACTATGGTTACACGATGCAAGGTTCCACATTAGGAACCACCACCCAGGAAAAAGATTTAGGCATCATTGTGGATAACATGTTAAAACCCTCAGCCCAGTGTGCAGCGGCGGCCAAGAGAGCAAATAGAATGCTAGGTATCATAAGGAAAGGAATGGAAAATAAAACAAAAGATATTATAATGCCTCTATATCGTTCCATGGTGAGACCGCACCTTGAATATTGTGTGCAATTCTGGTCGCCGTATCTTAAAAAGGATATAGCGATATTAGAAAAGGTTCAGAGAAGAGCCACCAAAATGGTAAAGGGGATGGAAGGATACTCCTATGAAGAAAGGCTAAAAAGGTTAGGGCTCTTTAACCTGGAAAAGAGATGGCTGAGGGGAGATATGATAGAAGTCTATAAATTAACGAACGGAGTGGAACGGGTAAACGTAGATCAATTGTTTACGTTATCAGAATATAGAAAGACTAGGGGACATGCAATGAAGCTACAGGGTAAACTATTTAAGACTAATAAAAGAAGATATTTTTTCACTCAACGTGTAATCAAACTCTGGAATTTGTTACCGGAGGATGTAGTAAAGGCTGTTAGTGTAGCTGGGTTTAAAAAAGGTTTGGACAAGTTCCTGGAGGAAAGGTCCATAAACCATTATTAAAAAGGGACCCAGGATATCAATGCTTGACCCAATACAAGCATTGCGGAACCTTTGTCTTTTGGGGATACTGCTAGGTGTTTATGACCTAGATTGGCCACTGTTGGAAGCAGGATACTGGGCTTGATGGACCTTGGTCTGACCCATTATGGCATATCTTATGTTCTTATGTTCTTATTAGAAATATGACAGGGGGAGGGTGAAATATGCAGCCAGTTGAGTAATCTGATAATGCCCATTGCCTCATGATCTAATGCTATAGAAACATAGAATAAGAAAAACAAATTACTTTTAACTTCAATGGGTTAAACTGCAAAATCAGAAACAAGATTTGGCGGGATTCTGTTGTCAGCTTATGCCCCTTGAGTTTGGTTGCTAATGAGTCAGGGCTAACATTCTTTGTTTCAACCACTAGATACTTGACTTTTCATTGTGTATGACTAGAAATGGATTTCAGAAAACCGTGCAGGGCGTAAGAGGGGAAAGGATGGAGCATTCCATCCCTGATTCATTTTGAAGATTTCCACTGAAGTTAACAACCCTGCCAACCACAACCTTGCCTCCTCTCGTGTTAGAAAAACCTTCAAATATTTCAGTTGCAATCATGTTACCTACTGTACAATGCGAGGGTAATTTTATTTTACATTCTCTTATATATACCGCGCTATTCTGCATCAGTGCGGTTTACATTGAACAAACTGAAATTACATTGAACAGGGCATTATAACTTATAATTTTATAATAGGTCATCTAGGTTTGGAAGTCAAGAAGGTGTCTATTTTGTAAAGACATTGGAGGTAAATCACCATGAATTGTGGCTACATCGTAGCTATAGTGTTAGCATGCAAAATATGTGTATACACACATTTTATAGAGTAAGTGTGTAAATTGTGATCCTGCCAATGCTTTGCCCAAATTGCATTCCAGAATACATCTACACAAGTTGCGTAAAAGTACATGTCTTGTTGGCACCATGCAGACGTTTACACAAGTAGCCCTTGAGGTAATTTTATAAAAGCCCATTTACGCATGCAAACCAAGGTTTTACCATAAAAAGGTGTTATTAAAATACGTCTGAGGATGCCATTCAAGGTTTATAGATTTCTTTGAACCTTATAGCACAATCTTTGTGGTATGTTTACTAAACGGCGGTAAGGGAGCATGTGTTACCGAGCGTTAATGGCAGAGAAAAGGAGTTTTCCATATGAAAAAGGCTCTGGGCGTGTAGGAGGCATTCCGGCATTAAGGGCTCTATGGGCTATTTAAGATGTGGTAACGGGACATCGGGCATTAAGATAGGAAGCAGGCACCTTAACGTCCGAAAATGGCTGTAACCCTAATGCTTGATAAAGGACCAGCAAGGGAAGAGAATCTGAAGTTTATGGATGGAAGGACAAGTAGGAGATGATGGATCTGCCAGACCCATGGGCACTCTATGTGGCAGCCAGTAAAGTGGATGATCATGTGGGAAGCTGGTGTACTGATGCACAGGGGGTGCCAATGTAATATGGCACAATGTCAGTGTGTGGCATAGGATGTAGAACATGTGTCCCCCAATGGAGTCAGAAGTGGCAGGATGTGTGCAGTGACAGGAGGACAAAGTAAGAGTGGCAACATGCAGATCAGGCACAGGAGAGGTGTGTGTGTGGAGCCAAATTGTGGAAAAGAGTACCAGTGTAGGCCATGGCGTAGCAGCCTGCATGAGAAGACATGACTGCACCCAGCTGACAGAGGTGGATGGATGGGCAAAGGACAGATGGTGGAGGAAGAGGTGCCATAGGTGCCATCCCCAACGTATCTATACTGTGTGTGAAAATGTATGGCAGTGCCACTTGGAAGGCCTGATACCAGACATATGGGATTCACACCTGTCCTATCCTCTCAGCCACCATACAACACCTCAGACAAATGTGCTGATAACAAATGCACAGGTGTCATCCAAATTGGGCAAATGGGGTACGTATGGACATGAGACCTGCAGGTGGTTATTCAAGGGGTAGGATGTGTCCACATGTATTGCAGAGATGGAAGAGAGCCAAAGCTGTACAATTACAGACATGATGTCACATGCTCTATCCCCTACAAATGGCTATGAACACTGCAGCACAAACCCTATATGGAGCTGCCAGATATGAGCATGTGACACCTATCCTAAAGCAACTTCATTGGCTCCCTATATCTAGCCGCCTCAAATACAAAGCTCTCCTAATAATGTTTAAAATCCTGCATCACCTCTCTGCTGTCTCCCTGGAAGAACTTGTACACTGGACACCAGATAATAGAGTTAGGAGGACAAGCATGGCAAACACACCCACCATCCCTGCTTCAGCAAGAAAAAGCTCCCAAACTGCCAGAAACCAAGCCTTCACCCTATACATGTCATTGCTCTGGCACTCTCTCCCTGCTCCGATCTGTGCCATCTCTGACCTGTCTACCTTCAGAAAAGCAATGAAGATTAATCTCTTCCAACTATACTATGAACATGCAGCATAGCCACACTTGGCCCACCTTCTTGCCATAATCCAGACCCTCCTACACATCATAGTATTCACCGTGTTATAAAAGACTTCTGTTCACTGTAATTCCTGTTAAGCTCTGTTTACTTGTTCTATGAAAACCTGTTCTATGTAATGAGTTGTTCACTGTAAACCACACTGATTTAAAATAGTGTGGTATATAAAACCAAATAAATAAATAAATGACTCATGTTTCCCAAATAGGTTACAGATATATGCATGTAACTGCCTCTTAGTAAACCGCTGAAGCAGTGCAGTCATGTTGGGGTACATCTTACCATCAATTAGTTATGTCTGATGAAAACCAGGGACTGTACAGACCTGCAGTCAGCTGAACCATTTGTGGGTTAAGTCACCTGCACAAGATCACAAGGAGGTGTTGTCAGTCCATGAAAGTTGTGGCTAACATAAAATGTGCAGTAACTCATTCCTAAATGTCACATAAGGAGTATTAGTAGGCCTCAAACTGTGGTATCTTGGCCCCACTGCCATTGCCATCATGCCATGCCTCCAAGTAGGGTCCTGACATATGCAGGGTGAACATGTCAGACAACCTGAAATGGGCTGTATCAGAGGCAATAAAGCATTCCTCGCTATCTGCCCTATTGTTCAACATATATATGCAGCCTATATGTGCAATCATCCGCTCCTTCAATATCTCCTGCTTGATTTATGCAGATGACGTACTACTCTTCACCCCATTCACTATCGACCAACCAGACTTCTCTTCACTAGTAAAATGCTTTGACGCCGTCACTGACTGGCTCCACTCACAGAGTCTCAAGAAAAACTTCAGCAAGACAGAAGTGCTGTTCATCACGAGAAATCAAACCTTCTCCCCACCGGCAACATTAAAGATGGGAGACGCCGAGCTCCCGGGTCGACCCACCATCCACTACTTAGGAGTCACGCTGGACCAGCACCTTGACCTAAAAGCCCACATAGGCAACACTGTCAAGAAAGTCTACCATAACATGAGGACAATTCGACATCTTCGACCCATGCTGCAACCAGAGGACTTCCAAACAGTTTTCCAGGCACTAGTAACCCCCCACTGCTAGGGAAATCAGAATCCTATATATGTGCCCTTTGTAATAATAATGCTTAGTTTAAGTGCATATACAGGAGGCCTACACAAGAGAAATCAGAATCCTATAGATGTGCCCTTTGTACATTCTGGTGGGTATGGAAAAAGGAATGTGCTGTGTTAAGCTAAACTGATTGTTCTACTCAAGGATGACTTGTATTTGCACAGTTACTGATAAGCTATAGTGGGCCCCCAGAAGATGGGTGGATGACGTATGAATATGTTTCTGATAATGTATAAAATACGGACAATCCCTCCACCCTTTGGAATAAACTTGCATACCTTCCCTTCTGTGTGGTCTGTGAGTTTTATTCCCCTGGATTCCAGCCAGCCGGAGCAGCACACCGCAGATGAGGGTTCGGGACTTCCCTGGCCTGGAGTGACTAACAAGAAACAGACCCTTTACATTTGGTGTCAGAAGTGGTGATACTCCCATTGGCCAGGGATCCCTGTGCTTTGGTAGCATGGTTTAAATTAGAACTGGTATTCTCCCTTTGGTTGGGAGTGTCCCTATTGCTTTGGTAGCATGGTTAAATGGTAATTAAGACTTTCCTGTTCCCTGGGTGGGAATCGGTGGGAAAGCTAAATTTCTTTTCTTTCTCATCTGCGGCTGCTGTGAAGGCTGTGTGCTTGTGTGCCTGAGTGAGTTTGGCAAAATGCCCCTGCTGTACTCCGAAGCGATATAGCGCTAGTGACGGGTACTGTGCAGACAGCAAGTGGCCAGACGTGCGTTTGTTGTGAATTAATTAGAGGATGGGGGGGGGGGTACCAAGGTGAGGGGGCCGCTCTAGAATCCGCGGGAGTGCATGTTCTGCTATATGTTGTGATAAGTTTTAAAACTGCAGCTAAAAAACAGCCATTCTACATAAATTGTCAGTGTAAGTTACAGGAGTCTGTTAGCATGTTTATCTCTGTGCCTATACGACCCCCCCCCCCTCTCTAGAATTGATGACTCTGGAATGCAAGTGACAAGTGGTGTTTGTTTATTCTTCCACTGCTTTGCTCTTCCCTCTCCCTCCCTTCCTGTTCTTTGTGTTCAAAGGTTACGGACAGGCAGACAGAACAGAAACTTAAAGTTAAACAGCATACTAAAACGTAAATTATTATTTGTTTGCAGAGTGTCTATTTATTGCCATATTGTAAGAAGACAAGCTAAATAGAAAGAAATTTACTTTTGTACTTAACAACGGTATAACTGACACTGAAATATGTAAAAGGGTGTGTCTGTATTTAGACACCCATTGCTATAGCAATGTACTGCATAATGAAATACTAAAAGAGCTCTTAATCTGCTTCACAATATCCCTCTCTGAGTCTCATTGGCCCGGTTGGCTAAAGGTGAATTGGCCACAGGTAAAGGTGTAAATAACAGCTGGGGCTCGCTGGGATTTTCCCACAGTTGAGTGACTCCTGCTGAGTGGAGGTGCGAAGACGCGTCCTGTTGATTTCAACAGTCTCACCTCCTTCTCTGCGGAGAGGTCTCTTTACTAGCTGGTAATGATCCTAGGTGACTAGAGGTATTGTGAATCGGAATGTGACAGACAGTGAATTAAGAAAGCAGGCACTGCAGCAACCAAGTGGGTTCTGTGCACAGACCGAGGTAAGGAAAAGTGGGACTTTGGTATCTACCTTGGTGGTTTGTACATTCTATTGGGAACTGAGACTGATTGTGTGTGAGTGAGATGTATAATGTAAATAATGGAGGTATCCAGGGAGTGGGGTGGGCTCCAAATACCCCGAGGGTCTAGTTCATTATGCAGGGCAAAATTTCTTAAGAAAGCACTTGTAAGCTTTGATTTGTCTCTTGTTTAAATAAGAACTGAAACAGAAGTTTCCCAAATAAGTAACTCCTTTGTGTCCTTCCCAACAAGCTGAAAAAAAAAATGTTTTGTTTACAGTTAATATTGTTTTTCTTTTATTTGCTGGTTGGTGCAGGATTTAAGGAATCTGAATAAGATTGTCCAGACCTAGCAACGGATACTTTCCTTTGAAAACCTTATTTCAAAAGAAACCCCTTGATTTGTATATTTATGCTTTTGGTTAAAAATATTGAGCTAAATTTTGCATGAACACAAATGGTTCAGTATTGTAGATTTGAGGTATATGTTTGAGCCTGCTCCCTAGGCACTATGTAGATGATCTTTAAAGTTTAGGGCAGGAGAAACCAGTTGTGATAGAAGCCATTAACAATCTGCTGCATTTCTTGGAAAAGAAAAGATTCAGGGTGTCTTGGAGAACACAAAAAAAATTTAGGTTGGGGCTATCCCTTCCCCCTACAACATCAGAAACGAAATCAGAAACTTAACAAAGAGAACAAAGAAGAGAGGGAAAGGGGGCAGCCCCTCCCGTGGGCTACAGAAGGCACAAATGGTTTTGGATTGTTTTTCTTTAACCTTCAAAGTAGGGGTTGGGAACCCTGTCAGGACAATGGGGCATCCTGAGCCAGTAATTAAAAGACTGCAACTTGAAAAAATGATTTGAATCCTGAGTGAATAAGAAGGTTATGTTATGTGTCTGGTCTTTGTTTGTGTATGCTATTGAGTAAACTTAAAGAGTTTAAAAAACAATGATTTTTATATTTTGTGGCAAGCACCTCAGAGGTCATAATTATTGTTCATATATTATAGAAACACACAGAGTTGTAACTATAGGAATTTAATAGCAATCACAATTAGTGACAATTCTCAAGCAACTTTTTCTTTTTAAACTTTTAGTATTTAGGACTTTTCTCTCTTTTGTTCAGCTATCTGCATTTGCCTGAAGGAATTTGGACTCAAGACAGACCTGCTGTTTACTTTGCTATTTGTGTTTGAGATAACATCAAGGTTGAACTGTTACTCTAAGTAGATTGCTTTAACATAATTTCATTGTTTCAGATCAGTTTGATACCAGTCTCAAGTATTATGTATAAGGTTTTAATTTAAATGTCACAAAGCATGATTCTGAATTCACCTCTTTGCAGTTTCATGTTATTTGAATGTCTGTTTCCTGAACTGTAAGATTTTAAGTTAACTACTTGGCATTGTTTAGCTCGGTGCTGATGACTATGACCAGGACAGTAACATCTCAGTTTTATTTGTTACAATATTGGATTTTAGGATAAATTCACCTGTTTTTCTGTATTTGAATTTTACGTGTTAAGTGTCCATAGAAAAAGTGTACCTTGTTCTAAAAGTTTCTATTTCAGTTTCAGTACAGTTCCTGAGAAAATAGATATACGTTGCAGAGAAAACAGATATAGGTTGCAGCAGCACTGTGAGATATTAATTTTCTTTAGTTTACACACTTGCACTTTATGTTACCAAAAATACTTGTAGCAGTACATTATGTAGAGGTTCAGTATACACAGAAATTATAGAATTGTGGAAAGAGGCTGATCTGAAATTGCTTTGTTCCCAAGCATATAGATCTTATTTAGTGGAAAGATGAAGCTTAGTTCCCAGGAAATATGAGAATATTTGTAAATAATAACATTAACGTGAGTTCATTGAAAAAAAGAAAAAGCAGAGAGTGAGAGAGAGAGACAGAAGGTGAGGCTACAGCCTTGGGAAAGGCAATAAACGTGCTGCTCCGAGTGTGATGATCTGGGCCACCGGAATTCTAACTGCTCTAAGACTCCTCGAGGACCCACAAGGCCTGAAGTACATGAACCTTGCATATTTATGCCTCTGAAGAGACATGAATAGGCAGGGGGGAATAGGCCGAGAAGAACCCGTGGATCGTCATGAGGTCCAGCCACAAATGCCTTGCAGTCCAAGAAGAACCTGAAGACGTATCGCCATGAGGCCCAACCACTAATGCCTTGTACCTTCTTAGGCCTCTCACCTCAAAAGGATCTCTTAAACACCATGATTAGTGAGTAACTTCCACAGACCCTTGTGGGCACTGCGATTATAAGATCAGTCCTCAAATATTTTTAAGTTTCCACAGCACTCTCACTGGGAACCGGGTATAAGATAGACTTTAGTCACACCTGAGAGATTATGTGGCTGTTCTGTTAGAAGCCATACTCCTTCCTATTGGGATTGATGTTATAAAATGCCGTGAAGCACTAGTCTATATTGTAAGGACTTTATCTATATTTTGTTTAGGCAGTTGCTAATTAGAATGAGCACTGTTTACTCATATTGTTATGCTTATTGAAAAGGATCTACATTTATATGTATATATACCTTTTGTTTACAAAAATACTAAGTTTCTAACAATTGTTTGATGTTCTTAGCAGCCTTGCCAAATAAGGATACACTAGTATGGTATAAAAAAGACAGAAGAACCTATGCATGTAGTTTGATGGAATGATGTAAGTGGAAAAAAAGTGGTGTTGAGAGGAGTGTGATGGAATATTCATGTTAGAAAGGAGAACTCAGATTAACATTATAAAATGGTGAGGGTGAATTGAAATGTGAAATTATGTATCCGATGTATCCACCTAGAAAGAAAACTGACAATGAATACTCTACAATATTTGATTATGCCATCCCCATTAACTCCAATTTTGAAAGTTATCTAGCCCAGAGATATACCCAATAATTGGAAATAGACACTTGGAGATAGGCTGAGTGCACTTTTCATACTAAAGAGCTTTGGGGAGACCCACACTGGCCATGTGGTGCTTTTCAGATGCTTTTATCCCTTTTTGCCTCTATGTGTCCTGGCCCGACACATGAAGCTAAAGGAGGAAAGCTACTTACACAAATTTTTACAAATTGGTATAATTCTAAAAATTGTGGAACAATTGAGGAAGTGTGGGCATCTTGTCAAAATGTATTAGCTAAATTGAGTTGCTTAGGATTGGCTGTTGTATGCAAGCAGCAATCCACGAAGGGGGGAACCTCCGAAACCTTAAAAAACTTTGTAAAGAAATTAAACTGTCTTGCTTTTGACTCTGTTAAAAAAAAAAAAAAATTGCCCTAAGGGAGTAGACTGAACATTTTCTCCCTCTGAACTGTTATATGGAAGACTGCTTATTTTTTATACTCCTGAGCCTCACATTTGATCTCTTGTATTTCCTAGCAGCAGAGGCAACTCTCTTCCCTCCACAGGTATGCTCAGCAGGTCCAGTCCTTTCTACTGGATGACTCAGCTCTTTTCTTTCAATCCGGAGACTGGATTTTGGTAAAGACATACCACCAGCACATGGTACAAGCCCCTTTTCCAGTATGGGACCGTTCCAAGTTCTTCTGATAACACCGATTGCAGTGAAGGTGGCGGCTAAAAGATCCTGAAGCTATTGCCCTCGCTGGAAACATTCTCCATATACAGATCAGGCTTCAGGACCAGGATGAGAAGTAGCTGACGCCGGGGCAGCCAAGGTCCTAGCAACTGGAGAGGAGAGGAGAAGACTCCTGAAGAAAAGCAGCTTTCGGCCTAGAGGTACCGAACCAATATATCCCTTCAAGGTTGGTGACAGGTCAGAGCACCTCACAAGCACGGTACCTTAGACCCGCTCTACGGACCTCCAAACTACAGTGATCGTCATCACATGGACAGCCATCCTGTGTGACTCCTCCCCTTCGTGGATCCATGCATCAAGAATCAAGCGTGTATCATCTCCACTGACATCTTCGGTTCCAGCCTCCTGACCATCACGCACAAGACTATGTTGACTCCTCCTACCACTCATGTGGTGCCTCCTTCAGCCCATTTCGGGAACTGTTAATACGGCAATACTACTTGCCCAGACTGCCTTACTTTTTGTGTGCGCAGATCGCTACAAACTGAAGCTTTTCTCTCAACATGTCTCATTACTGTACCTTCTAATCTGTGTGAAATGCAGAAGTTACTGTACTTGATAATTTAAACTGCACCCAGCCCCATGTTTCTTTTTCTACTTTCTTGTATAACATTGGTGTTACTCGCCCCTCTTTGGGATATGACTAGGTCCCTTGCCCATTGTAAACTGTCTCTAGTTTTAATGCTACGGATTGTTTTATTGTTTCTGCTTTTTGCCTGTTTAATACTGTTCTATACTGTTCTTCAACTACAGGGAAGTTTCTCATGATTACTCTCTGATGTATTTTTCTTTGGGGTGGTCTCAAAGGACTGCTTATTGCCCTATTGAGCGGTTTTATAATTCTTGTTCTTTTTGTTGTATATTCATTTGTTCTTGACTGTTGTTGAAAGGCCTTACAAAGCTCTACCACTTTTATGTATTCCTATACTCCTGCTTTTATGGTGGCTGATGTACCTGAGCTGCCACATACAAATGTTCCATTAATAATGTCTGTTTAGTTATTTTGTAGTAGATTGTTAGGCTGTTCTTATAGTGGGCCTATGCAGGCCCAAAGGGGGGATTGTTAGGGAAATCAGAATCCTATATATGTGCCCTTTGTAATAATAATGCTTAGTTTAAGTGCATATACAGGAGGCCTGCACAAGAGAAATCAGAATCCTATAGATGTGCCCTTTGTACATTCTGGTGGGTATGAAAAAAGGAATGTGCTGTGTTAAGCTAAACTGATTGTTCTACTCAAGGATGACTTGTATTTGCACAGTTACTGATAAGCTATAGTGGGCCCCCAGAAGATGGGTGGATGACGTATGAATATGTTTCTGATAATGTATAAAATACGGACAATCCCTCCACCCTTTGGAATAAACTTGCATACCTTCCCTTCTGTGTGGTCTGTGAGTTTTATTCCCCTGGATTCCAGCCAGCCGGAGCAGCACACCGCAGATGAGGGTTCGGGACTTCCCTGGCCTGGAGTGACTAACAAGAAACAGACCCTTTACACCTACTTTGACTACGCCAATGTGATCCTTCATGGCTCCCTAAAAAGCACACTTAACCCACGACAGTTAGCAATGAACGCTGCTGCCCACTTCCTACATGGGGCTTCTAGAAGAGATCACATCACACCAATCCTAAAGGACCTGCACTGGCTACCAATTTACTGCCGGCTCATCTACAAAGTAGCACTCTTAACATTAACAAAACAACCTCCAGCTCCTTGACAAACCTTATCAACCCCCACACCCGCAACCAGAGGAAGAAGGTCCTTCGCCACCAACACACTAATAACCCCCAGCAAAGTAACAAAATGCACCCAGGCAACAAAGAACAGAGCTTTCATGTTCTACACACCTACCTGCTGGAACGAGCTCCCCAGTGACCATCCAGTGATCACTGACCTTGCCCAATTTAGAAAGGCACTAAAGCACCACCTTTTTCTCCTACACTATGCCCAGGCCAACAACACATCCTCACCTGGCACAGCCCTATGACCTAACTGTAAAAAACAGTCAGACAACCTGCAATGGGCTGTATCAGAGACAATAAAGCCATGCCCGCAGAAGGCCATGATGTGGAATAGCATGTTCGCTGACCCAAAGTGTGGCCAGAACACATAACAAAGTAGAAGGATGAGAATCTACAAGTCACAGTAGATCCAGGACAGTTAAAGGCAGGAAAATGGCCTGAGTAGCACACAGGCCCAAAATGACCAAGTAGGAGTCAAACCCCTGTCCCCTGCATTTAAAAACATTGCACTAACCAGTTTGGTTACACCTCTATACCTTACTGCATAGCAATATCAGGATTCAAAGAGCCTGCAGGTCACTGTCTAGACTGCCTCCTGTGTGTGTTTTGTTTTTGAATTGTAAGATTTGAATGTTTCCTGATGTGCCCAGGACAACTCAGGAGAGGAGGAAGCAATTCCTGCTGCTGCGGCCCCAGATTTTGAATCTAGGGGCCACTTTTCATTTGCGTTATATGTAAATGTTTGGTGGTATATCAAAGTAACAGGTTTATCTTTCTGAACCATCACACTTATCTGCCTTTATTTCTGCAAAACCGGTTGTAGCACCAAATCCCACCCCCTCCCATGTAGCGGGTTTGTACATCCTCTTAGCAATATGGTAAAGTGGGGGGTCTGCCTCTATCCACTTTGTTTTTTCCTTTGTTTAATTGTTAATTTGGTACTTGCTCCAATTCCTACCCGCACTCTCCAATACTTGAGGATCAATATGCCTGTGGATCTTTATTGCATTTTGTAACATTTGTTGTATTTCTTTAAGGCTTTTTTCTGTTAAGCAATTGTCTTGCTGATATTTAGAAAAAAGAAAACAAAATACCCCCAAAAAGGGTAATTTTATGTCAGAACACCAGGATTGAGAAATCAAGGAGGTGCCTATTTGTAGCCTATTTTATAAAGATACAGAGGCGCCTATGGGAGTTATTTTAAAATAACCTTTATGTGTAAGTAGCGGCATTTAAATCTATAGATCGGAATATGCAATTTGAGAAAGGTGCTATTTGCATGTGACTATCCACACCACACAGAGATATCAAGGGGGTATGGTGGAGGCCTGAGTGGTGCAAAAACCTACATGTGTGTTACTCATTTTATATAGGGAATCCAAGTATAAAGGGGCATTTATGTGTGCATTTGGCGGGGTTGATATTCTGAAAGTACACATCAGGTGTACTTTCACTGTGGGTGTGTACATGGGTAGAGTTTGGATGGCGCATGGGCGGAGCACACAGTTATGCATTTAATTTATAAAATATTGTAATTTTTCGGGGAGTGAGCTAGAAGGGATAGATCTCCCTATTGGGATCTGCCAGGTACTTACAAGTGACCCTGGTAGCTGAAACTGAAGAAGAGAGTCTTGAAGTAGGGAGTCGCAGCATAGCGGGAAGAAACTTGATGCAGTGGGAATTGAATGTCACTGGCACAAAAACTGAAAGAAACTCAGCCACCAAAATTCAGCAACTGGTAGGGGCGCAATTTCCGCTGGCAAAAAGAACATAGCGCTAGAAGAAACAGCGTGATAAAAAATCAGTTGTCCAGCGGGACCCCAGTCCCACTGGCTAAAGGAGCAGCTCTGCAAAAACATTAGCAGGCTGGTGGGGACTTGGTCTTTGTTGACTAAAGGAGCAGCACAGCAAAAAAAATAGCAGACTGGTAGGGGGTGGGGGGATGGGGGAGTGTTGCAGCAGGCAGACCTAGATTTGCTGGAGAAGCCATCCAGGACAGGGCAGGTGAGAATCCATTGATGAACGCAGGAGAAGGAAGGATTCCATGTAAGGAGAAAGAGAATAGAGAAGAAGCATAGCTTCAGGGGGAGAGGGATGGTGGTGGGGGACTGACTGGAGGAGGAAGAGTGGTGACTGCAGGCATGAGGGGTGGATGAGTGAGGGGGAAGGGGAGGAGAAAAAGAAATAACTGTATGAGGAAGTGAAGGAGGGCTCTGAGTGGGAGGAAGAGGTGCTAGTAGGACGATACTAGGGAGGAGGAGCCAGAGATTATCCAATGTGCAAATGTAAGAGTCAACTGCCTTCACTCACATATGCTTCACCTACTAAGCCACAGCCATGCAACTCACAGACACACACCACAATCATATGCAAGCCAACTGCAGGCAACCTAGTTTCACTCACTTCACTCCCATGGAACCCAATCATACATATATGCAGCCCACTCACTCACACACCTCTCGCCATCAATTTATTACATAGGGAACCCCACACTCACATATGCATACCCCACCCAGCAAAATGTGCCCATTTGCAGAGATTTTAGCATGCACTTTACAACTTGTTATATGATCATTTGAGTATAGGACCACTTTGTTGTGTTGCCCAGAAGAACAAGTGTAAGTTTAATTGGCTAAATTAATTTTTGATACAAGATGAGCTATTCAAAAGCCAGAGATGGAGGTGCAGGAGGAACAATCTTAATTCCCTGACCTGACCAATTAAGTTTCATTTTTAAGCATGTCTTTAGTATGACTGAGGTCATGGAATGTATCTTTCAGCATCGGAGATTCTAGTACACTTGTGTTTCCAGACTAAAGAGGTTTATCAAGGTGTAGGACCATAATAGTCAGGCATCAATCTTTGCCAATACTTCTCCCTTCTGATTGCTTACTGCTCTCATCAGACAGCCAATTTCTACCATCGTGCAACTATAAAACATCCTCAAAGGAAATCAAAGCATTCACTGTGTTCTTCCAATTCATTCTTTAGTGTACCAACACTCTAAGGAGCCTGTTTGCTAACCATGAGCATGTGCTAAAGGGCATTTGAATGTGCTATCTGCCTTCATGCCCATGTTATACCTATTGATGCAGCAGCAGATAGTGTGGGTTAATCTCTATTATTTTAGCATGCACTAACTTTTAGTAAAGAGGCCCCTAGAATGGTTATGGCACTTGATATACCACCCTTTACTATGTGCATCAGAGTGGTTTACATGTATGTATATACACAGATACCTTTTAGTCCCTTGTCCCCAAAGGGCTCACAATCTAAGTGTACCTGAGGCAATGGAGGGTTAAGTGGCTTGCCCAAGGCCACAAGGAGTGGCCATGGGACTAGAGACCCCAGTCCCTCTGGCCTGAGGTTATTTGTCCCCATGTGGGAATTGAACCCCTGGCCCTCTGGGCTGAGGTAACCTGTCCCAACCACTGAGTCACTCCTCCCTCATGATAGCCACTCCTCCAATAATGATAGCAATTCTTGATATCCAGAACATCCCTTCAATGGCTCAGAAGTGGACAGTAACTATAATCCTGTTTTGAACAGATGTGCAGTTGTCGCATATCCAATTGTCACCTATATTTAACATAATTCTCATGCATATACAAATAAGAATGCAAATGCAATGCATTATTCTTAAATAAAATCCCAGGCCATTAAATTGTTTATTAGCTAAGCTTGAAGAATGGTCTAGAATTTGGCAGCTGGGATTTAATGTTAAAAAATGTAAGGTCATGCATTTGGGCTGCAGCAATCCAAGGGAGCAATACAGTATAGGAGGTGAAGTACTTTAGTCCACTAAAGAAGAGCGGGACCTAGGCGTGGTTGTGTCTGATGATCTTAAAGTAGCTAAACAGGTAGAAAAGGCGACGGCAAAAGCTAGAAGGATGCTTGAGTGCATACGGAGAGGAATGGCTAGCAGAAAAAAGGAGGTGATAATGCCTCTGTATAAGTCTTTGGTGCGACCTCATTTGGAGTATGGTGTGCAATTCTGGAGACCGCACCTTCAAAAGGATGTGAACAGGATGGAGTCGGTGCAGAGGGTTGCTACTAAAATGATTAATGGGCTTCATTATAAAGCATATGAGGACAGACTTAAGGATCTTAATATGTACACCTTAGAGGAAAGGCGGGATAGAGGTGATATGATTGAGATGTTTAAATACCTCCGTGGCATAAATGTTCAGGGAGAGAGCCTCTTTCAATTGAAAGCAAGTTCTGCTACGAGGGGACATGGGATGAGGGTGAAGGGAGATAGATTCAGGAGTGATATGCGGAAATATTTCTTTACGGAAAGAGTAGTGGATCCGTGGAATAGTCTCCCTGTGGAGGTGGTAGAGATGAGGACAGTAACTGAATTCAAAAAAGCATGGGACCAACACAGAGGATCTCTAAAGGTAAAAAGTGGACTGTTGTAGTTGTTGTTATGGAAGGACAGACTAGATAGGCCTTGTGGTCTTTTTCTGTCATCATGTTTCTATGTTTCTATGTTTCTTCCCTAATTGCAACCCAAGATTTAGCCAATAATTTCAATTTTATCTTTATGAGAGCCTATTTAATGACGTATTAAATAGTCACTTCCTGCAAGTTAGTCTCTCAACCAGAATAATTTCTTAAAACAGTAGGATTGAAAGTGCGAAATCTTGGGGAATTCCTTGCTCTTGAGGGAAGGTTGCTGATGATTCATGGTCTATTTTCACATATTGAAAGCAGTTGGAGATATACGATTTAAACCAATTGTGAGTTATTCCTTTTATGCCTATTTGGTTAAGTCTAGTGAGGAGGATATTATGATTTACATTGTCAAAAGCTGAGGAGATGTCAAGAAAACTAAGTATGAATGCTTGTTTAATGTTGTCCATACCTCGGATGAGGGTGTCAAAGAGAGCCAGTAAGAGCGTTTCAACCCTGTGAAAAGGCCAAAATCCATATTGTTGTTCATCTAATGGCGCTGTTGTGCCTATAAAGTCTTGCAGTTGGAGTTAGACAACTTTCTCGATGACTTTTGCTACAAAGGGGATGCTGGCAATGGGTTGGTATGAAAATGGGTCATCTTTGTCAAGGGACTTGTTTTTTAGTAAGAGGCGGATTGCGGTGAGTTTAAGGTCATTTGGCATGATTCCTTGGCATAATGATTGGTTTGCTGTGTTTAATGGGTAGGGAGCTAGTTCTGTTTTTGTTGCTTTAATCCAAGCATCAGGACACGGATCTAAGGGAGATGTGGTTGTATTGATTTTTGAAATTGTGTAGTTGTTTACTGCTAATGAGGTGGAAGGAATTCCACACATTAGGGTTATTTGTTAGCGTTACAGTAGGGGTAGAGACTGGTGGGTTTTTTTAACTTGCTTGCATAGTGGATGGCTAGGGTTTGTGGGTTGTTTGATATTTTATGGAGGTTTTACAGAGGAGATTTGGTTAGAGATTTAATGATTTCAAATAATTCCCTTGGTTGGTTGATAGCCTTGGATGGGATTATCTTATGGTGATTCTTTTTGGCATTTTTTTATGGCTTCCTTGTATGGTTAAGGGTTGAGATATATAGTGCTTTGTATTCTGTGGACTTTTTTGATCTCTGTTTATATTCTAACTTTCTGAGTTCTTTTTTTAACTTGGCTAGATTAGGGGTATACCATCTTTTTGGATATCTTGCGATGGGGTTTTAATAGGGTTGGTAATGGTTTAGCTGCAATATTGATAGTGGAATTCCAAAGTGTTATTAATTCACTAAGTTTGTTTGAGTTTTTATCTAGCTGAGGGATAGTAGAATTAAGGAATGTCTCTTTGTCAAAGGGTCTGAACCTTGGACCTTGGTGGAGAGTGGGATTGTGTGAGGTGGAGATTAGTGGAAGGAGTAAGGACAAACGTATTATGGAATGGTCGGACCAAGGGACCAGAGTTATTTGGGGGGAAGGATTATATTGTGGGTGTTCAGTTATATATTCTGGGAGGAACACAAGGTCTAGGGTGTTGCCTTTAATGTGAGCTGGATATTTTATCGTTTGGTGGAATCCCATTTCTTCCATTGAATTTAAGAATGTAGCTGTTTGAGTGTTAGTGAGGGAAGCTAGGTTAATGTTTCCTAGGATGATGTGGGATTTTCTTATTGGGGAGCTGCAGGTGGATTCAAGGATTGTTGTTATATTTTGGTAGTTGGAGGTGGGGGGTCTGTAGATAAGGCAAATAGCTATGTTTTTATTTTCGATTTTGAGGATGTCTATCCCCTCAAGGTTATTGCAAATGGTGGGCGAGATGTTAAGATCAGATGTTGTTATTGTGAGGATACCATTACCTCTTTTGCGGTTCCTAGGGCAGTTTAATAAGGTGCAATCTTGTACTTTTAGCTGATTCAGAAGGACGGGGTCAGCATCAGAAAGCCTGTTTTTTTCATCTGTGATAAAGTCAATAATGAGTGGGGTTTTGTTTCTTATGAATCTGGCATTGATTAAAATGATTTTTAGGGAGGTGTGGGGATTTATGCTCTTTAGAAATCTATCATTTGAACATAAGAACATAAGATCATAAGATATGCCATACTGGGTCAGACCAAGGTCCATCAAGCCCAGTATTCTGTTTCCAACAGTGGCCAATCTAGGTCATATGTACCTAGCAGTTTCCCCAATGGACACAGGTTCCACAATGTTTGTATTGGTTCAAGCATTGATATCCTGGGTCCCTTCTTAATAATGGTTTATGGACCTTTCCTCCAGGAACTTGTCCAAACCTTTTTAAACCCAGCTACACTAACAGCCTTTACTACATCCTCCGGTAACAAATTCCAGAGTTTGATTACACGTTGAGTGAAAAAATATTTTCTTTTATTAGTCTTAAATAGTTTACCCTGTAGCTTCATTGCATGTCCCCTAGTCCTTCTATATTCTGATAAGGTAAACAATTGATCTACGTTTACCCGTTCCACTCCGTTCATTAATTTATAGACTTCTATCATATCTCCCCTCAGCCGTCTCTTTTCCAGGTTAAAGAGCCCTAACCTTTTTAGCCTTTCTTCATAGGAGTATCCTTCCATCCCCTTTACCATTTTGGTGGCTCTTCTCTGAACCTTTTCTAAAATTGCTATATCCTTTTTAAGATACAGCGACCAGAATTGCACACAATATTCAAGGTGCGGTCTCACCATGGAACGATATAGAGACATTATAATATCTTTTGTTTTATTTTCCATTCCTTTCCTTATCATACCTAGCATTCTATTTGCTCTCTTGGCCACTGCTGCACACTGGGCCGAGGGTTTTAACATGGTATCCACAATGACGCCTAAATCTTTTTCCTGGTTGGTGGTTCCTAATGTGGAATCTTGCATCGTGTAACCATAGTTTGGGTTGTTCTTCCCTAGGTGCATAACCTTGCACTTGTCCACATTAAATTTCATCTGCCATTTTGATGCCCAGTCTTCCAATTTATCAAGATCCTCTTGCAATTTTCCACAATCCTCTTGGGTTTTAACAACTTTAAATAGTTTTGTGTCATCTGCAAATTTGATAACCTCACTTGTTATTCCACTTTCCAGGTCATTTATGAATATGTCAAAAAGCAGCGGACCCAGCACAGATCCCTGTGGTACACCACTATTCACCTTTCTCCATTGGGAAAATTGGCCATTTAGCCCTACCCTCTGCTTTCTATCTTTTAACCAGTTCCTGATCCACAATAGTACATTGCCTCCTATCCCATGACTCTTTAGTTTTGCCAAAAGTCTCTCATGAGGGACTTTGTCAAAGGCTTTCTGAAAGTCCAGATACACAATATCAACCGACTCACCTTTGTCCACCTGATTATTCACTCTTTCAAAAAAACATAACAGATTAGTAAGACAAGATCTTCCTTGTCTAAAGCCATGTTGGCTGTCTCCCATTAGGTCATGACTATCTACATGCTGAGTAATTTTATTCTTTATGATGGTTTCTACCATTTTTTCCGGTACTGATGTCAGGCTCACCGGTCTGTAGTTTCCTGGATCACCCCTGGAACCCTTTTCAAAAATTGGTGTTACATTGGCGATCCTCCAATCTTCAGGTATTAGAGATGATTTTAATGATAGTACACAGATTACTAATAGCAGGTCTGCTATCTCATATTTGAGTTCTTTCAACACCCTTGGATGTATACCATCTGGCCCAGGTGATTTGCTACTCTTCAGTTTATCTAATAGTTGTAATACATCTTCCCGATGTATCGATATTTCCTTCAATTCTTCCACACCTTTAAATACCACTTCAGTTATGGGTAATATCCCTACATCTTCCTCAGTAAAGACTGAAGCAAAGAATTCATTCAGTCTCTCCGCTATCGCCTTGTCGCCTCTTAGTGCTCCTTTAACCCCTTTATCATCTAATGGACCAACTGACTCTCTCACAGGTTTTTTGCTACGAATGTACTTGAAAAGGTCTTTGCTTCGCGTTTTTGCTTCCGCAGCAAGCTTCTTCTCAAATTCTCCCTTTGCCTGCCTTATTAATGCCTTGCATTTGACTTGCCAGTGCTTGTGCTGTTTCCAGGTTTCGTCATTTGGCTCTTTTTTCCATTTCTTGAAAGATGCTTTTTTGGCAACAACAGCCTCTCTGACCTCACCTTTAAACCATGCTGGCAGTTTTTTGGTGTCAGGTTTATAAGAAATAGTCTATGTAAATGTCTTTTCTGGTTTGGGAGTGCGCTACCGGGGTTTGTATATCTGTCAGAATAGCTGCGGAGGTCTAGTCTGGGGTGATAGTGTATGATAGGTATGTGGGAGGGTTCATAGATGCTAGTTGGAGGAGAAAGGGTGTAGAGGAGTGAAGTGGATATGAGTAGGAGGCAGAGTGTGTAGTATAGCATGTTCAAGGAAAACAATCATTTTCATAAATTCCATCATGGTGTTTCTTAATCCTGCTATGAGCGATAGAAGTAGGAGGTAATTAAGCATGTAACATAAAACATTAAAAAAAGATTCAGATTGCAATGTAGGTACATGGAGCAAATTGAAAAAGACGGTGCATATATAACAACATTGTTTTGGTTGCGGGTAATAGCATAGTGCTTAGATTGGATGTATTGGGGGGTGGAGCCACCAGCATCGATAGGGAAGTGCTTAACGGAAGATTCAGAAAATCCCAATGGGGATAGACAGTTTAAATTCTATGAAAGATGACAAGATCTGTGAGTAGTACCACTAAGTAAGGGTTGCGAGTATAAAATAAATAATGAAATTGATACAGTATTGATGAATTGATACAGTATTCTTGCAATGTTGTTTACAAATATACGTAATAAGGCTACATCTTATTCAGCACAGATAGACTATCAATATTATGAAAAACATGGATACGTTTGTGGAGTTAAGTAACAGCGAACATATTATGTAGTGGTAGTTCAATAGAGAGGTCTTTAAGAATGTCCGGTGTGGTGTTAGGATGTACCTAGACCAGCATACTGTATGTATAACTTACTGTTTTATAGCAGTCAAGTCGAGAGTTTTTGGAGAGGTTTTGCTGAAGAGTTTGTTGATTTTGGTGCTCCAGCCTTAGTTCCCCACCTAAGGTGCCCTTAGGTGAGCTCTGGGTGAAGATCGGGCATAGCCATCACTGAGCTAGCATGCAAGATGTTACTGAGAGTTAGCTGTCATGACTTTCAATAGTGGCTGCACATAAAGCCACCTCAAGAAGTGATGTTAAGTACAGCCACGTCACTGGCAGTCAAGTGGCGCAGGCGCTGCTCTTATCTTTTTAAAAAAAATAATTCTGTGGCTGCTATGCAATTAACCCACCCCACTTCAGATCCCTGACTCACCACTCCAATTCAATCCCCAATCCCCTCCATGAGAAAGTTGCCCCACCAGAGAAATCCCTAATCAACAGCCCCCTTCCGATCCCCTCTCCCTGCTCAAATTAATCCTTCACAAAAGAACCTTCTTGATTGAAACCCCCACCCAGAAAAACCCCCAATCCCCCTTTTCCTGATAAAGCCCCCATAGCAGACCACTTAGAAACCTTCCCAACCCATCCCAGAACTTACAGAAGCACTCCTTAGTAATCTAATGTAGAGTTCTAGAACGATCCCCCTCCACTTCTGCCCCTTCCTGCACTATGTTCAAAATGGCAGATCTGACCCCCTAGCAGTAGCCTCACAATATTACTACTAGGGGTCAGTCTATCAAATAAGTGTCTTACCTGTATAATAAATGCAGAGCAGATTCTGACCATTCTCCCTGCATTTATTGAGACAAAGCCAAGCCAGCATCCAGCACATAAAGGAGCGCCATCAGGCACTGACAGCAGCAGCAACTGGGACTCCACCACCACCCGATCGGCATCAGGGGAGGAAGCGAGAAAGCTAATCCCTCCCTCTCCCTCCGCCAATGCCAAGAGGGCCAGAGACAAAGCCAAACCAGAATCCAGCGCACAAAGGAGCGCCATCAGGTGGGCCTGCGCCTGAAGGCCTTGCCAGAGGGCCCTTTGGGGCAGCCCTTAGGTGGGGACCGAATGAGGGGTAAACCATGGGGAACAGACAGCAAACACACAACAGAATGATACAAGGTTGGACATAGCAATAACAAGAACAGAAGCAACAAAAACCTATCACACAACTCTAACCCCCATTCTCAGGATGATCTCTAGCTAACAAGAACCAAGCTATAAATCTACTCGCTGCTCTACCTGCTGTTGATATTCCTGTTACTCACCAAAGCACACAAACCCTGCACAGACCCAGCACACCTTCCTTGTCCATTTTTATTTAATTTATTTATTTAATGCTTTTATATACCATGCTCTTTAAAATCAGTGCAGTTTACAGATAACATTTTCTGCAGAGTGGGAAGAGCCTGCTTTGCACTTACATCGAACAGGTAATACAACTTGGATTGATAACAGGGGAAACTATATACAAACTATATACAGTGTGGGCAGGAAGTCACTGTGCAGTTGTAGCAACATGGTTTGCCCTGAGAGCTATGTACAGGGATGTAAATTATCTATTGGGTTGACTGTTCTTTATGGTTAGGTCATAGGGCTGTGCCAGGTGAGGATGTGTTGTTGGCCTGGGCATAGTGTAGGAGAAAAAGGTGGTGCTTTAGTGCCTTTCTAAATTGGGCAAGGTCAGTGATCGTGCGGATGGTCACTGGGAGCTCGTTCCAGCAGGTAGGTGTGTAGAATATGAAAGCTCTGTTCTTTGTTGCCTGGGTGCATTTTGTTACTTTGCTGGGGGTTATTAGTGTGTTGGTGGCAAAGGACCTTCTTCCTCTGGTTGCGGGTGTGGGGGTTGATAAGGTTTGTCAAGGAGCTGGATGTTGTTTTGTTCATGGCCTTGAAAGTTAAGAGTGCTACTTTGTAGATGA
Source organism: Ichthyophis bannanicus (assembly GCA_033557465.1). Taxonomy (NCBI): domain Eukaryota; kingdom Metazoa; phylum Chordata; class Amphibia; order Gymnophiona; family Ichthyophiidae; genus Ichthyophis; species Ichthyophis bannanicus. Next base: position 1,665,714,254 of record CM066032.1, on the reverse strand, counting down.
GCAGGCAGTAAATTGGTAGCCAATGCAGGTCCCTTAGGATTGGAATGATGTGATCTCTTCTAGAAGCCCCATGTAGGAAGTGGGCAGCAGTGTTCATTGCTAACTGTAGTGGGTTAAGTGTGTTCTTAGGGAGTCCATGAAGGATCACATTGGCGTAGTCAAAGTGGGGTGTTATTAGTGCCTGGAAAACTGTTTGGAAGTCCTCTGGTTGCAGCAAGGGTCGAAGATGTCAAATTGTCCTCATCTTATGGTAGACTTTCTTGACAGTGTTGCCTATGTGTGCTTTCAGGTCAAGGTGCTGGTCCAGCGTGACTCCTAGGTAGTGGATGGTGGGTTGACCCATGAGCTCGGCGTCTCCCGTCTTTAATGTTGCCAGTGGGGAGAAGGTTTGATTTCTCATGATGAACAGCACTTCTGTCTTGCTGAAGTTTATCTTGAGACTCTGTGAGTGGAGCCAGTCAGTGACGGCGTCAAAGCATTTTACTAGTGAAGAGAAGTCTGGTTAGTCAATAGTGAATGGGGTGAAGAGTAGTATGTCATCTGCATAAATCAGGCAGGAGATATTGAAGGAGCGGATGATTGCACATATGGGCTGCATATATATATTGAACAATAGGGCAGATAGCGAGGAACGCTGGGGAACTCCATGTTTTTGGTGAAAAGGCTCAGAGGTTGTAGAACCTGTCCGTACCTGCTGCCATCTATCTGTTAGGTACGATTTGCACCAGCTCCAGGCTGAGCCCTGGATTTCCTTTTCCTGGAGACATATCAGGAGCTGCTCATGGTTGACTGAGTTGAAAGCCGCGGAGATGTCCAAGAAGATCAGGGCATATCCTCATCTGTTGCTGTTAATCCCTGTGATTAATGTGTTGAAAAGCATGGAAAGAAGCGTTTCGATGCCATGTGATTCCCTGAAGCCATGTTGGCATGGATCGAGGTGGGCAGTGGAGTCGATGTGTTCTTGGATTTGCCATTGGACTACCTTCTCAATAATCTTGGCGAGAAGCGGGATGCTTGAGATTGGTCGATAGAATTCAACCTTCTGGGGGTTCAGCTTGTTGTTCTTCAGAAGGGGCCAGATCGACGTCTGTTTGAGGCATGTTGGGAATGTTCCTGTGGAGAAGGACCACTCCATGATCATGGCTAGAGTTGGACTGAGTTCTTTGCGCAAAGATCTTATCCAATATGCTGGACAGGGGTTATTTGCAGTGGTGGTGGCGTTGATTGTTGTAATGATGTCCTTGATGCCTCTGGCTGATGGTGTTGTAAGCGAGTTGAGCGGTAGTAGTTGGTATGGGTTGTGTCCAGGAGTGGGTTTCGTGGCTACTCTGATGTTGCTGGATTTGGCTAGTATGTAGTCTGCGTATTCCTGCGGGTGTAACATTGTAGTCTGAGTGGGCGAAGGTTCTTTCATCAGGGTCTTCACTAAGTTGAAGAGGTCATGAGGTTTGTTTAGTGAGCGGCATAGGAGTTCGGAGTGGTATTCTTTCATTTACACTGATATAGAGTCTCGGTGTGTGTTCAGGTGGGCGGTGTAGGCTGCCTGGTTGGTTGGGGACAGGGATCGCCGCCATCTTCTTTCTAGTTTCCTAAGAAGAAGTAGTGAGGACCGTAGCTCTGCGGAGTACCATCATGCTGGTTTCCTACCTCTTGGTGTCTTGTCTGGGGTAGTTGGCTTGTTTGAGGTAGGTAGGCATGTGAAGGAATTTAGGCTGTTATTCCATGTGGCCATCATTTCATCCAGGTCAGGCGAATCTAGCTTGAGGTTTGGAAGGACTTCGTTGAGGATCGCCTCTTTGTCGAATGGTCTGAACCGTCCTTTGGGTGAAGATGAGCTTTCAGCTGCTTTCCTAGGCAGGTTGCTGTCCTGAAGCATGGGTATATGGAATTTGATTAGGTTGTGGTCAGACCATGGGACTGGGGTGATATCTAGGTCAAAGTTGTAGTTCGGGCTTATGTCAGATCGTGGGATAAATACGAGGTCTAGTGTATTTCCTTTTCAGTGGGTGGGTGTCTCAACTATCTGTTCATAGCCAAGTTCATTGAGTGCTTCAAGGAAGGCTTTGGAGTGGGTATCTTGAAGAGCTGGTAGGTTAAAGTCTCCCAATATCCAGTTTGGCCTGTGAGTCTTCTTGGGGTTACAGGCAAGGTCAATTATGTTTGCAAGGTCCTCAGGGGAGGAGGATGGTGATCTGTAGATTAGGTTGATGGTGCTGTGGCTGTTGGTTATGGTGAGTATATCAAGGTGTGTTGTGCTGCTGGATTTGATCAGTTGATGTTGGAGCTCTGTTTTTGATAGGATGAATGCGCCACCTCCTCTGCGGTTAGGTCTGTGGCAAGAGTGGATTGAGAAGTTGGGGGGATGAGTCGGTTGATAAGGACTGAGTCTGAGTCGGTGAGCCATGATTCGGTGACCAGTAGGATGTCAAGCTCAAGGTGGGTTATAAGGTCGGTGATGGCTGGCCATTTTCTGCGGACCGAATGTGCATTTATGAGGGCACATTTCAGGTTTCACTGGCTTTGGGGCTGTGCTGCTTTGGATTTTGTGGAGTGTTGGATTGGTATGTGGATTAAGTGTGGGTGTGAGTCTTGATATAATTCTGATGGTTTACCACGTGTGCTGCCATGATATCTCTTTCCTCGGCCTTGAAGGGTTGGAATAGGGTTGTAGTTGGAGGCCGAAGTGAGGGAGCTGATGAGTGCGTTGCTAAGGAGATACAAGCTGGTTAGGGTTAGAATGGATATGGCCATGTTGAATTGTGGGGCAACAATGGGTGCTGGTATAGGAAATAGCTAGGTTAACAATAGTGGGGCACAATGAGTGCTTGTATAGGAGATAGATAGGTTAACAATAGTGGCTAGCTTGTACAGCAATAGATACTTTGCACTTCAATAATCTTGTACAGCAATAGATACTTTACACTTCAATGAGGACGTTTCAAGCGACCAAGAATACTTTGTGTAGGACTAGCAATGGATACTTCGCACTTTAATGAGAATTTTAAGCGACTAGCGTACTCTGTATAGAACTGGCTAGCTTAATGATGGTGTCTAACTTGTACAGCAATGGCTACTTGTATAAGAGTAACTAGCTACACATCAGTGACTTTTAGAAATGACAATGTTTTTTTTAGAAACACAGTGGCTACTTGTATAAGAGTAACTAGCTACACATCTGTGACTAACCCGTTCAACAGTGTGCAATGAATACTTTGCTCTTCAATGAGTCCTTAGAAAAGCAACAATGATACTTGTAGAGGAATGGTTACCTTAACAATAGTGGCTGCTGGGTATTTTAGTTCTTACAAGTACGTCCACTATTTAGCATGTACAGTTTCGTGCAATGTTACACTATAATGTTTTTGTCTACATACGTTTTGCTGAAAGCACAGCGTTCCATAAACTGTTGCCTGCTACCATGATTCTGGCGATATTCGCTGTGCCACGTCAAAGGGCCACACTAAAGGGCCTTTTGGCGAGGCCCTCAGGCATGGGTGCGCCCGATGGCGCTCCTTATGAGCTGGCTGGCGAGTATCCTGATTGGGCGGAGCGAGCCGGTGTGCGGCCAGTTCACGCTGACTCCGGCCTGCTCGTTCCCCGGTGGGAGAGCTACTTCGGGCCGGAGACTGAGGCAATGTGCCATGGCCTACCAACACATCACACAATTATACGAACACACCACCAACATGTAACATACATAGAACCCCCATGACATCTGATATACATAACAAATAACATCCCACACTCTACCTGGACCTGGCCTCAACCCCCACACCTACAGTGCTCTAATTAACTCCTGCTCTATCCGTAACAACATACAGACCATCAGAGACCTGATACTATCTCGCAACATAGAAATACTCTGCATAACAGAAACATGGATCACAGACACAGACAATGTGCTTCTGAATAAACTCACAACAACTGGATACACCCTATACCAACACCCAAGAGCCCAACACAGAGGGGGTGGAGTGATGATCCTAGCCAAAGAGCACCTCAACTTCAGGTATCACTCAAGTGATAGCACCAATGAGGCAGACTGTCTCACTATCATAAACAAATCTACCACAATCTGCCTTGTATACAGAACCCAAACCTCCAATCCCAATGACATCTCATCATTCACTAGATTGTAAGCTCCGATGAGCATGACTCTGACGGGCAGGGACTGTCTCTTGCATTCTGGCTAACTCTTGTTGGTTAGCTGTACAGTGCTGCGTGTGTGGCACTCTATAAGTGATGAATAGTAGTAGTAGTAGTAGTCTTGGACATAATAATATCAGCTTCCAAAACAGGACAAGACATCCTGGTGCTAGGAGACGTCAACCTCTCATCCCCAAAACAAAACCATGCACACTTCTTCATACAGGCAATGGAAGCAATGAAACTAGAACAACTCATTGACTTTCCCACACATACAAAAGGAAATTCTCTTGATCTGATATTCTTCAATGACAGCAATGTGCATTCAAATCTTGCACAAGCCATCCAAGCCCAACCAGTCCCATGGTCAGACCATAAACTTATAAAATTCTCCCTACCAGAGAACACCATCAGAGACAACCACGATCAAAGTATATTAACCAGAAGATTCAAATCATTCCACAAAGACACCTTCATTAAAGATACTCTTGCACTCATACCAGAGGACATCACTGACCCTGACACTCTCATGGACTACTGGAATAACAGTACTTGGATGGCAACCATCGCCACCAACGCAACCAAAACTATGAACAGGGAGAAACCTAGAACCAACTAGCTTCCCTCTGAAACTTCAAACGACAGCTGCGCAAACATTAAAGAAAATGGCACAAAATCCAAAAGACACAGTGGACAAATGGATATATCTACAACTGATGAAAGACTACCACTCCACAACAGATGAAGTCAAATGTGAACACCACTCAAATCTACTAAAATCAGTGATCAACCAACTAAGAGAGCTGTTCAATACAGTGAAGCAGCTAACTAAAATACCATCAACAGAACAACAAGAAATCCCAATCACTCCCCAACAATTTGCACCACATTACAAGCAATCTACATCCCAATCACCATGGGAAGCACCCACCATGACCCCTGGACATCCTTCACCAGAGTTAATGAGAGACAAATTGAAGATACGATAACATCACTAAACACAACATCACCCTTGGACCCCTGCCCATCAGCATGGATTAGAGCCACCAAGAAAGAGCTTGGCGCTCTAATAGCCAAAATTGCACAATCAATACTCTAACATGGCATCATGCCCTTAATCCTGAAAACTTCCTCCATTAGACCAATCTTAAAAAAACCTACCCTTGATCCCTCCAATCCTGTTTCAGAAAGACCAATCGCAAGCCTTCCCTTCCTGGCAAAGATCATTGAAAAAACAGTGCAGCCCCAACTGCAAGACTACATCGAAAAGCATAACCTATTCGGCCCTCAGCAACATGGGTTCTGCCCACACCATGGTGTTGAAACTCTACTAACCACACTGATAAATACCCTAACACAAGGGATGCAACGAGCACATCAAGGATTTTTACTTATCTTCCTGGACATATCGTTTGCATTCGACACTGTAAACCACCACTTTCTACAACAATGTCTCTATAACACTGGAATTCAGGGCACTATACTCAAGTGGTTTACATCAGACCTCACAGAGAGGCGACAACAGATTTGTACATATGTCTATAGTTTCCCTGTTGCTCCAAGTTTAAACTCCTGTTACAATGTAAGCACAGTACAGGCTTCTGACTGTGCACCCTTGTTATATGTAAACCGCACTGATAACAAATAGCGCGGTATATAAAAGTTGTTAAATAAATAAATAAAGATAAAAAGCAACACCTCCATCCCATACAAGCAAACGCAAGGAGTCCTCCAAGGTTCCATCCTCTCTGCCATTCTTCAATCTCTACCTACGACCTCTATGCATAGTCATAAGATCTCACAATCTCCAAGTCCACATGTACATGGATGATATTATGATATATGGATCAATCAACACAAATTCACCCATCCCCTCTACCTACCAAGACTGTTTCATGGAAGTTGCTGACTGGCTATCAGAAAACAACCTGCAAATTAACTTCAGCAAGACAGAAACCCTCTACATAATAAGAGACACCGCTTTTGTACCCACACCATTGATAACACTGAATGACATGCTGAATCAAAACAAAGATTGAGGTCAAATACCTAGGAGTCACCCTGGATCAACATCTAACATTCAAAACCCATATATACAAAACCACTAAAAAATGTATCACAAAACAAAGACACTGCAATTACTCCGCCCACTCCTTGAGCCAGAGGACTTCCAGACCGTACTACAAGCAACAGTAATACCCCACCTAGATTACTGCAATGCCATCTACCAAGAACTACCACAATGTACGCTTCTCCTGCTCCAAATGGCTCTCCATTCAGTAGCAAGAACCCTACAAGAAGCATCAAGGCCGGACCATATAACCCCAATGCTCAAACAACTTCACTGGCTCCTGCGGATGAGCCACATAAGCAACAAAATAATAATGCTAACCCATAAAGCCATGTTACACAGACTCCCCCGCCCCCCCCCCCCACTTACCTCAGCTCTCTTCTACAACCCTCCCAACCTCAAAGAACCAGAAGAACATCCATAATAAACACCCTGACCATTTCTCATACCAGGACTAAATCAAACCAGCAAGCATGTAAAAGGGCATTTCAGTTATATGCTCCATCAATATGGAACAGACTACTGTACAACCTCAGACTCATTGACGACCTCAAGGCCTTCAGAAAACACCTAAAAAAACATATATTCATGGAACATTTCAACATAGCAGCATAACCCCCCCACACTCACAAATTTCAAATATGATAAGCAATAACCTGTACATAGGCTTGTTTGCTTAATGTATATAGTTTCATAACAATATTATAATCTGTAGATAGTTAAGATCCCCTAGGGTCTTGTTTGCATGCTGTATATAATTTCACGCCACTTTTACAATGTATCTGCAATTGTTCTATGTAAACCGCTCTGACCCAGAGAAAGGTGGTAAATATAAATAAAGCTAAATACATAAATAAACAAATTTATTGCACAGGTTTTGCACTTATCACACTTAGGTTCTACACGTAAGATGCAGTAAATACAAAATCTTACCGCACTTTAGTAAACATGCCCCTTAATTACCATACATGCATAATATTATAGCAAAAATACACAATGCAAAAAACTATTATACATTTAATACAAAATTAATATGATATATGGCTGTTCATTATGAAGTATTATACTGGGGGATTTTGATGGATTACATGGATAAATGTCTAATATGAGAACTGAGAACTTTATGGATATATAGTTTTTAAATGGTAATAGATATATGGAAAAATTGAAATATTTATCAATATATGTGCAATGGGATTATTAACATTTTTGATACAATAAAGTTAATATTGATATACACTAGCGTGAATATTAATTTTTCTTGTAAAGTGTTCATTACACATGGGGAATGTGTTATCAATTAATGATAAATATCTTAATTTTGTATTAAATTTATAATAGTTTTTTGCATTGTGTATTTTTGCTATTTGTATTGTTTGCAAATAAGTGGTGTGGTTATAATATTGCATAATATTATATAAACATATAATAGCTCAAAAATAATCCATATAACTAGAAAAAAGCTTTTAAGTTTTGATAAATGGAGATTTACCAAAAAATATTAAAGGTGCAATATTCAAAGAGCTCTGATTAATAAAGTACATTATGCAGTTAATGCCTGTTTCAGCACACGTTAACCACTTACAGGGGCCCATGCCAATTATTACCACACAGGCAAGACAATTTCAACATGTCTAATCACGTGTTTACTGTGTATCGTGCAATGGGGTGGGGTCAGGATGTAGTTGGGACGGAGACTGGGAGGTTAGTGCGGGGGTCAGCAGAGTGTGCTAATCATGAATGTTGTAGTTAGCATGGATGTACCTACCACCGCCTCAATAGGTGATACTAGGTGCACCCGTGGTAATTGCCAAGGGCTTGCTGGCATGTTACTCTAACTGGCAGACACATTCTGGCCACACTCCTGAAAATTACCACAGTGCAGTTGCACCTAATGTGCATTCATTTTTTGACTCAAAATACATTTTAGGGACAAAAGAATGCCACACTTTAATAAAAGGACCCCAAAGAGATTTATGGCCACTAAATATACAAGCCCGCCCACATCTATTGGTTTTTAGCGGCAGCGCAATCAAAATGCATAGAAAGTTTAATTTCTTGCATTTTTCTTGAAAGATTATAGTAGTCTGTTTCACTGAAATATGACTAGCAGGGACAGAAGATTATTAAACAAAACCTGAATTAATGGAATCTCAGTTGGCAGAGATGAATCCACAGAGGAATAGCTGCAAAGTGAGTCTGGGACTCACTGTGATTTTCCTGGCTCTTTAATCATTGAATCTTGGTTAAGATCCTCCCTCATTCTCCCACCTGTCATACACAGATTAGGGGTGCAAGTTTTGGACTTCAGTCATGAATTGCTCTTATTTTTCATTGTCTATAGTACAGTATGAGATAAATCAAAGAGTATCCTTGAGCTAACGTGTATGAAAAGAACAATCAAATGCAGATTGTTTTGACTCTGTAGCTGCCTGTGTTTTACTTGTTACAGTTCAATTTGTTAGAAGCCAGCCAGGCTTGTTTATTGGAAGGATGTGCCGTGCATGCTCTCTCTTGCTTTGTACTGGTACAGCAAATTTAATACAGACAGTTTTCCACATCAAAAGCTTGAAGGTTTTATCCTTCCAATTTTTTTGACCATTTTCTCTTCTTGACTTCCTCTCTGCCCTTTGGCAAAGCATATTGACGTCATTTAATGTAATTGCAGCAGGCTCATAACATTACTAAGTACATGAAAATGGAAGGCAGCTTTGCTTAAGTGCTCCACAGGAGAAAAGCTTACATGCCTGTGCTATTCATTGTAAAAACATTTACAACTGAAAAAATAATCCCTGCCCTGCATCGACATGTCACCACACCATGTGCAAATCTGAACGATACTTGAGATGCCTTCTTATGGAGCGATTTGGGCATAAATCTAATTCTAAAGCCTCCTTTTTAAAATAAGAATGGAGCATTGCAATGGATTGCCGAGAATGCACCTAGCCTCAGAAAGCGCACGAGCCCCCAGTGTCCTCTCAAAGGCAATGGATTCTGAAGTAGCTTTCTGCTGGAAGGCAACACACCGAAAGAAAGGCCATTGGCAAAGCTAGGCACAAAAGAATAGGAGATGTGTTAAAAGCAGTTAAAACCCTCCTCCCAAAAATCAATTTCAAATAAAAATAAGAGGACTATGTCTCTGTTCCTTTCAGGGATGTTTTGATGGAGGTCAACTCAGAAATGACACATTGCCCATCGTGCACGTATAGACTGTGGGTCAAGTCACCCATTTAGATGCTGGAAAAAAGGCTAAAGGGAATAGTGTGTATTTGTGGGAGGGGGTTGGTAGGGTTAGAAGATAAGGCAAATATTTGATACATTTCCAGAGTTTGAAATGGGGCTCAGGAGGATCCTTAATAGCTGCAAATAGGCCAATAATCTGCACATAAAGAGGGAGTTAAGACTGGCTCTTTTTTGCAATGTGGGACGCATTATCTGCTTCATTTATATAGACATGAGACTTGTTATTTATTATTCCTTTTTGGACAATCAAAGTTTCTCTGATGATATCAGAAAATTGAGCAGAGGGAAAGCCTGGAGCATGTGGAAGGAATGCTGCCAGCATAAAGTATGGGCGAGAAGTACCTGCACTTCAGTATCCTATGCTCTACTGTCAATCTGTCACACGTATATCCTGGTTTATCAATCCCTAAGGATCAGGCAAAGCTGCTTGCAACAGCTGACAAAATACATTTCGCAAAATACAATATGACAACCGTAACATTAACAGCAGAGAAGAAGAAATGTGGGGAGGGGAACAAGAAACCCCCCCAGAAATGCTAAACAAATACTTTGGTATTCACCCAAAAAAGGATTTAGAGGATTGTCAATTGTTGGAAAGGGTAAGTATAGTAGTGGTTGTCACATTATTTACAGAAGAAAGTTTTTGTGTGGAATTGGAAAAACGTCTGACTTGATCATAACTCTCTCTCATTTACATATACTTTGAAACATGCATGAAATCTGGTTCCAAAGGATATAACTGTGAAAAAGCCTGCAGCAAGATATATATAGAAAATACCTTGTTCAAATAAAAAATTCCTTCATAACAGCTTATCAAGACACAGAGCATGAAAAAAGCACTAGCATATGTAAAACATATGTAAATACAGAGTGGAGGAGTGGCCTAGTGGTTGGGGCAAGGTACTTCAGGCCAGAGGGTCAGGGGTTCAAATCCCACTAGAGGACAGTAACCTTGAGCCGGAAGGACTGGGGTTTCTAGTCCCACAGGTGCTCCTTGTGGTCTTGTAAACCACCTTGATATCATGAAAGGCAGTATATAAGAAATGTTAAATAAATAAAACATCTGACAACATCTTATTCCATTTCTACAGTCCATTTTCTTCTTACCCAATTGAGAGCTGATCTGTCCATTAAAGTATAGCATTGACAATCTAGCTGAGAATGAAGATCATTCAAATGTCAAACTCTACACTGTCTTTTTGGCTTCACAGCTCACAACAGCGCTGATCACACCAACATAGGAAGCAAGGAACAGGGCTGTCTCTTTCTCGCTCTACCTCACCATTAGTGTAAGGATACCAAATATCCCCCATTTTTAGGGATTGTCCCCGATTTTCAGATGGTGTCGCTAACTCCATAGATTATAACCACCTCCTATCCGCAATTTCAGTGGGGACAGAGGCAAAGGACATTTCTTCTCCAGCCAGGGCTGGCCCTTCCACTAGGCGAGCTAGGTGGCTGTGGTAGCAGCACACATGACCGTCCGTGCTGCCCCTCCAGCTGCTGCTGATTCCATCTCGGGAGGGGGAGACGGGCAGCGGCAGTATATCCAAAAGCGGTTGCTTTTTTCTGCCACTTTTAGAAATGCTGCCTCTTTTGCTATCCGCCTCTCCCTCCCAAGTTGGAATTGGTGGTGGCAGCAGCAGCAGCTGGGGGGGGGGGGGGGTGGGGGGGTGGCATGGCCAGGGTTTCTGCCTAAGGCAGCAGAAATCCTTGGGCCGGCCCTGTCTCCAGCATACTCTTCTAATGCAGTCTTCTCAGTTCTGGTAGAAGAAGATGCATGATTAACTTTTCTGAAAAAGGAGGAGGAATTTTAGAAATATATAGAATATTTATATATAAAGTTTAAGCATACACTGTATATATGCACATGCGCTTATAACTCCAGAAGGGCTGCTATTGTCTTTTTCAAATTTTTGAGATTACCAAATGTTATTTAGAAATATCTGGGGAAAGATGTCTAAGGAGGGAGGATCCCTGCCCCTCCCAGCCCAGTTCATCCCTGATCTGTTCTTCAAAAATCTGGTAAGCCTACATTAGCATCTCTCCTCCCCTCACTGACTGATCCTGCAGCGCTGCTACCAGGCCTTGCGGGCTGCTTTCCTGCTTCTGACCTGAATGGTTGCCTCTGATCCCACTCCCACTGCTGCCACTGCCACCCCACTTTCGTGACTGCTTCTGTTTCTGATCCCACCCTCATGGCAGCTACTGTTCCAGCCTATAGAGTTACCCCCAATTCTGCCTTCACAGCTGCTGCTTCTTTTTCCTGCACCTGACGTTATTAATACTTCTACCGCCATCTCCACAGCCACTGCTGATCTCGCCTCTACAGTGGCCTCTGTATTCTGCTTGCATGGATTACAGCAGCATGAAAAGACTTTTCCTTCTCTGTGCTCTTTGGACCTCTGTAATAGTCTCTGAGACCCCCAGGGGTCAGAGGTTGGGAGCTACAGCTTTAGAGTATCCACACATCGGTGGTCATCAGCGGGTTCACCACTCTTCCTATCTTTCACCAAAAGCAACTGCTTTTTTATGCCATGTTTCAGAATATGGTCTAAATTTAGTTTCTTGTCCTTTTTGGTCTTGAGAGAAATAGAGACAAGCAGAAAAGAAAACTCAGGAGGTGAACAAGAGTTATGCAACTAAGTTACAGAAAGAGAAACAGAGAAAGATCCCTGAGTAGCACTTGCTTTGCCATCTCTCCAAGACTCCTTATCTAGTGACAGGTTAGCTTCAGCCTACTGCAATAGCTGCATCAGAAAGGAGGCGATGAGAGTTTTTTCACTTTCAGGACTTTATTTTACTGTGGGTTTCTATCTATTCCATATTTCCAACAACAAATTGGGCTAAAAATAATGGGATCAATATTCAAAAGCACTTGTGGGGCCAGCATTGGGTACTGGCTACGTAGGTATGTTTATTTAAATTTTGACCAGGACTTTGCACAGGGGATTAAGGGAGAAATTTTCTTTAATACCCAATGGTTTATTGCCTCCTCCAAAGTAAGAAACATAATAAAAATTGTGTTTATATTTTTAAATGGCGACACTTATACCTATAGGTTTGCAAAATGGAATGATTAAAAGTGGATGTGCTGGTACTTGCATGTGGAAGTGGCCAAGTTGGTGGTGCTCAGTTTTCCCATGTGTAACATGGCTCCTCCTGCTGTGCATAGAGGCAAATCCATATATGCTCCTGCACATCCATATATGTATTTTAAAACAGGCTCCATGTTTCGCAAAGCCTTTGTAAAATACAGTGGGAATTTTCCATATCCTGAACTGGATATTTGAAATTCTCTCTCCATGATCTACTTGAAATTAGCCTTTAATGTCTTTTTGGAAATAATGGTGATTGACATGACCACAAATGAGAAGCTGTTAAGGATTTTATAATATAAAGGTCATATATTTTGAATCTTATTAGTATTAGGAGATCATTCACAAAGGCGGGTTGCAAGAAAGCAGGGGGGGCGGGAATGGGGCGGAGCAGAAGCAGGCCAGCCTGGCAGCATGTATAGGGCTGATTCAGGTCATGGCCCTGTATGTGTTACCGGGGATGTGCTGCTTATACCACTTCAAAGATGGTATAAGCAGCACTTTTGGTCCGATCGGGCCCAAAGACCCCCCCCCCCCCCGGGGCCAGGGCCAGGGCCGGGTGTTTGTGGGGGGGTCCCTGCCACCCAATTCAGGCCATGGCAGGCCAGCCATGGGTTGGGCAGCAGGGAAATGGGGGGCCATAGTCACGGATGTTGGGGGTGCTTGTGGGGAGGATGTCCCCGCAGGCAGAAAGGGTACTCTGGGCCATCCTCAGGCCCGATTCTGGCTTCTATGGGAACGTTTTGTTCCTGTGGACCACAATATTCAGTCACTGTTTAACTTATCAGTATACATGTGAACATTAAAGTAACAGGCCTAAATTTATAACTTACTTCAGGATCTTCTTCTTCTCGACGTGATTCACAGAAGAATGACTTGGAACCGATACCTCTATTTTCAATGCCATTCTGGTGTTTGTCTCCTTTACCGCTATGTTGTGTTTCCTTGCATCCAGTTTCTTATCTGTCAGAATGGGAATGACCCTGGTGACCATAACCTCTTCATTGTTGTAATTATCTTAGGGTCATGATCCTAGTGCTTTTCAGGCATTGTGATGTTGCAGTGTTTACAGAGTTTCCAATGTATGAGGCGTTCTACTTTGTTGTGCCTTTCTGCAGAGAACGTTTCCTCCATCAGAACTTCACAGCCAGCTATGAGGTGAGTCACTGTTTCTAGCTCTTCTTACAGAATGGACATATGTCTGTTTTGCTGTTTTTTCAGTGCTCGCTGTAAATCATCTCATCTGTAATCCCCTGTAATCCATCTCACTGTAGTCCTAGGCTGCAACTATCAATTTCTCATCTTTTGGTTTCTCCTTAACCATTCATAGGTATCCATTCTTGATCAACAAATGGTTCCTAGAATAACATTTTGTATTTCCCACTGTATTTGTGCATTTGACACTTGTTTTTCCTTGTTTGCTAATCTAATTCTTTAATGTTTTCTCTTGTTTGCAAATTTTGTTGCTTCATGTCCTTTGTATGTGTGCAGATTCTTACTCATTCCTTCTAGTCATCAAAATGCCTGTCGAAGTTTGATGACTGAGACAGATTCTAGACATTTACATTCATATTTCAGCACTTTTTGCATTTTTGGATCTGATGATGTTGTTAGGTAGGCCAGGAGGCATATGATAGTAGCTCTGTATGTGTAATCAATCTCTATAATGCCTAGCCCTCCTTCAACTCTAGGGATATTTATTCTTGGCAGTTTTTAAAGATTTTTAAGAGGCCAGTCTACAATCCCAAAGCTCTGTAGAGTACAGGAATTGCCAGCTGATTGATGACTTGAATCTTATTCTGTGATGTTAAAGCATTTTTCAGTAATGATTTTAATCTTCAATAATATTTATTACTGATCTTTTCTCTCAGTAATTTCTGCTTGAGTGTTGTTCCTTCCTCTACTCTGAAATATTTATATACACCTTCCTGTTCAAGTTCTTTGATGCCACAGCCCTCTTTCAGGGATATGTTTTCCATTTTGCTCAATTTTCTTCTAAAAAAAGTTGCTTTAGCACATTTGTCAAGGCCAAAAGTCATCCTGTTGTCATCAGAAAAGCTTTTCACTACATGGAGTTGCTCTACTAATTGTTGGTCACTGGAAATGTAGAGCTTTATGTCATCTACAAATAGTAAATGGGATTCTATCTCTGGGTTATTAGCAGTTTTAGGATTTAGGATAAATTCATATCCCAAAGAGCTGATGAGAGTACTCATTGGATTAAGTGTCATACAAAAGAAAAGTGGGGACAGAGAATCTCCCTGAAATATTCCTCACTGGATCTTGAAGTGAGGAATGATGTACTGACCATCTTCATACTTCAGAAAGAGTATGGTTTGTCACATTGTCATGGTGAACTTAATGTACTCTATCAAACAAGGATTTATATTATACCTTTCAAGGCAAATTGCCTGTATGAAATTAGGACTGACCTGTATTCAGTAGTCTGACATATGGATAGGCTGACTGAAAACATGCATAAATATATCAGGATAACTTTATATGGATATCTTTATGTGTTAAACTTCCAGCTGACCATTGCTGTCTGTATAAATAAATGCCGTAGAACCCTGTTAAGAATTGCTTTCAGTTTGCACTTGGTAGAAAGCCACTTTTGAATATTGTTGTTATTTGTTGAAAATTAATTTGCAAGCTAGATCATAGTATCAAGGAAAGAGAAATTAATGGTTTTGTGTACATTCCATTGGGCCAAAGAAACATTGGCTCTACGTTAACTAGGAATTCAGATTTCTCTGTGGACTCATTTCTGCTAACATTTGAAATTAACTTAAATAAACTTCAGCAATTAAATTGAAATGCAGTAGCTGTACATGTTCCAAACGTTTTGTTTTCGTGAACTGAAAGACAGGAGTTCAATTCATTGGAAAGCAGACAAGGAGAATCACTAGCTAAACATGACTGTAGATTCTGTCTAATTCTTTTTATGAAGGAGTTACTTTATGACTGGCAGATCAATGACGCAAGCATAGTTCTTAGGCGAATGAAAGAGCAGCCTTTTGAAGATGCTACATATAGCCAAGCAGGTGAAAACAAAATGTGCTAATGATTTCCCATTGAATAGTGAATTTGAAAAGAATGTTGTGATACAGAGGACATGGTTACACCTAATGGAACACTTTATAGTGGTCAGCTACTAAAAAATAATATACATCCATACTTTGTCACCAGATATTTTGCAAATCTGGGATACTTATCTGAACTGTGTGTGTGTGTTGGGGAGGGGCAGAGGGAAGGGACACCTTAGTTCCAGGACTGAGCAACAAGGTGTGGAGGAGGGAAGAGGAGTCATTACCTTGCCTCCCCATCCATCCCATCACAGCAGCAATATCACTTCCAAGCAGACAAACTTGACAGAGAATAGAAAGAGTGATGCATTTCCCCCATACTGTGCAAAATATAAAGATAATGGATATACATTCTAAAAGCTGACATATTCAAATCACTAAATTGAAAATAAAAAAATTTTCTACTCCCTGTGTCCCCATTGCTGGAATCCAGGACAGGAGGTTGTCAAAAAGGTGTGAGTCAGGACATAGCTCTAAATTGGCGACAATCTCAAAAAATCAGGAACATCTAGATACCTTAATACATATATTCACTAAGGGCAAGTGAGGATTGAAAGCTTGAATTGAAGGGAGAGAAAAATCCTTATAAAATGTTTGTTCATCTAGAGGCTGAAGTATTAAACTTTGAAAATTATTGCGGGTTAGCAGCCATTTTGGCTAAAAAATTTTCTAGGAATGCTAATGAGCTCTTAGTTTATTTGAATCTATTGCAAAAGTTTGTGTGGACTCTTCCATGTGTTGCCGCAGCCAGGAACTTCACACATTCCTGACCATGGAGTATACAAATTTAAATAAAATACCCTTCACACTGCAATAGCTTGGTATTAAACATGTCTCTGGTCCCATTTTAGAGACCTCCACCCCCCCCCCCCCCCCAGTGGGCTTCAAATCACTGGTGGGCTCATGGCCTGCTTAACATCCCTCTTCCTTGTTCTGATCTGAGACTCAAATCAAAATTTACAAAAATCTGGACCTCTGCTAAGCCTTGTCTCCTTGTGGAAAGCCATGGCCCCTTCTTAGAAAAGCAAACATTACTCCTCAGATCCTCTTGATGCCAGGGTTATCCCCAAATGGCCAATTCAGCAGGGGGAGGAGAACATAAGAACATAAGAAATGCCATACTGGGTCATAACAAGGTCCATCAAGCCCAGTATCCTGTTTCCAACAGTGGCCAATCCAGGTCACAAGTATCTGGCAGGTTCCCAAAAAGGTATACAGGTTCCACAATACTTATCCCGGGGTAAGCAGTGGATTTCCCTGGTCCTCTTTAATAATTACTACATCCTCCGGTAATGAATTTCAGAGATTGATTACGTGTTGAGTGAAAAAATATTTTCTTATTAGTCTTAAATGGGTTATATTATAGCTTTATTGTGTGTCCCCTAATCTTTCTGCTTTTTGATGGCGTAACAACTGATCTATGTTTACCCATTCCACTCCATTCATTAATTTATCGATCTCTATCACATCTCTCCTCAGCTGTCTTTTTTCCAGAGTTGAAGAGCCCTAATCTTTTAAGCGTTTCCTCATAAGGGTATTCTTCCATCCCCTTTACCATTTTGGTGGCTCTTCTCTGTACCTTTTCTAATTCTGCTATATCCTTTTTAGATATGGAGACCAGAATTTCACACAATATTCAAGGTGTGGTCGCACTATTGTATGATACAGAGGCATCATAATATCTTTGGTTTTATTCTCCATTTTTTCCCATGATTCCTAGCATTCAATTTACTTTTTTGGCCACCACTGCACACTGGGTGGAGGGTTTCAACTTATTATCCATGATGATGCCCAAATCCTTTTCCTGGGTGGTGGTTCTTAATGTGGAACCTTGCATCGTGTAACCGCAGTTTGGGCTGTTCTTCTCTAAAGAGGTCATTCAGTACAGCGAATAGCAGGGATGTCCGGATTGGATGTCCATCCCTGCTATTCGTTCCCCTGCCGCCTAGGCTACTGCCTTCCAGTATGAACAGCTCATTTGTACGGGGAGGCTTAGATGGGGGTGGGAGGGGGCGTTACTGAGATGGAGCAAGGGAGGGGCATGGGCGGGCCACAACCCCAGACATACAGGGCCGATTCTGAGGTCGACCCTGTATGTCCAGGGCTGCGAGCATGGACGGGGACTTATTCCACTGCAGAGGTGGAATAAGTCCCTCTGACCGTCAGAGGATCATGCCGCTGGGCTGGGACAAAAAGATAGGGGTGCAGGAGGATCCCTGCAGCCAGACCCTGGCCATGGGAGGCCAGATTGAGGGTCCAGCTGTGAGGAAAGAATATCCTTAGCAGCCTGCATTTGCGGCTCCTGAATAGAGCCACAGTGCCATGGCGACAGGACGCCATGACACTATGGCTCCATTCAGTAGCCTGACTGAGGTAGCCGGGGATCTGCTGGGCATGCAGACCAACCAGAATTGGGGCCTGACTTGCACGTTCAGGCCATAGACTCAATTCTGATCCCGCAGGTATGTCTAGACCCCGCGGGATCAGAACTGGGTCGACCTTTGGGCATCCCGCTTCTGGTTGGCCGCACAACGGGCTAGATGGCCAGGTCAGAATATGCCTCTAAGTGCATAGGCCTTTGCCATGGGTAAGAGGGGGGCCCTCAGTCTTTGCCCCTTCTATTTTTGTCAGCAGTCGGGCTTTAAGAGGGTTGGGCCTCAAACCAGAGTTGGATTTGCTGAAATTTTGACCTACTGTGAGGAGGGAGGAGGTGATTTTAAGGACCTACTCAGTCACTAGGGCTGCTTTACAAAATGGTCACACTGCAAAATTTATTTTAGTACCCCTTGCACCAAGTACAATTACTTCTCTAAAGGGTGTATTACCTTTTTCATGAAAACAGGGCCAAGAAATCCTTTTCACTTGCTCATTTTCCCACATCCTGCTTTAATTTGCTACTTTGCATGATTGTGCATTAGCAGTTCATTAATGAGGAATTTAAGTAAAATTTCATGTGCCACAGACTACACACAAAGAATTACTTCTGCAAAATCCACTTTTGCTAAGTCATTTTGTCGACTCATTCAGAAAATAGCACAAAAATGGAGAAATGTTGGTGTTTATGTGTATTTGTGGGCAGTTTACACTATTTTGTATAGAAAGCAACTTTTGGAAATGACTTCCCACTTTAGTCATCAGCCTCATAATATGCAAATTTATAATAAATATTTGCTAGATTCAATTGTTAAAGCTTTTGGTGCTATCATCCAAAGAATGTCCCAAAGATGGAGACAGTGTTAACATGAAATGTGGTCGGAGAAGCATAACTATCATTTCACTATATTCCTATTTTATTATGTTCTTAATAAAGATGGAAAAAACCTGTTTATTTTAGCAAGCAGGCATAGGAATCCTGCAGAATAATTGGACTTCATCAGTACTTGATTATAAACCACAGAGACTTCTCTTCACAAGTAAGATAAACAAGAGTATTCTTTTGCATTGTCACTATGCTAGATTGTTGGATTGGGATTTCTTCCATTTTTGGTCCCGAAGAAACATATCAATAGCCACAACGGGACTGGAACAATTCAACATCTGGAGCTTAATTTATCTTTATAAAAAGAATTGTCCATGGGAGTAAAGTACACTTAGCTGACATCAAATCAAACAGAGAATAAACTTAATCAAGGCCATGTTACACTCATTCTTTATGATTTTTCTTTTTTAGTAAAAGGCCACTTCCTTCAAATCGATTTGTGCAATTCTGTAAGATTGATGTTAATTAAATACTATGGCAAGATGTAAAACATATGTCGCTGAAAATGTTGAACAGACTTTAGTGGCATTCAGCCTGTTTTCTTAAGTTCATTTTTGGTCGCCACCATCCTTCTCTGTCTTTCAATTCACAAGTTCTTGGATGATTTACATCAGCTGCACATAGCTGGAAAACTGCTCAGTGATGCACAGAATGGGAGATACAGTTTTATTTCTTTATTTCTTGAAATTGGCCTTTGAGACCTCCAAGCAAATCTTACTTAGTGTTCACTTGGACAATACAAAGACATTTGGGACTATGACCAGCTGTGATGCGGCTTGGAGTCCCACCTGTTTGATTATGTCCCAGTTTGGATTCCAGTGCAAATGACAGGGTTCCAGCTGGCTCATTTTGTATTTCTTGTTTGATCTTTTATAAAACAGGCCATGGCTAATCAGTGTTCTGAAGAAGCTGCTGCCTGTAAGAATCAGACTGACACCCAGAAAAATGCTTGTGTGATATACTTAATGCATTTATCTGCTTTACAGGTATTACAAATGCATTACTGTGGTTGACAGGGAGAACAACTTGGAGAACCCTTCTACTGGCTGAGAAAAAATGTTTGCCCATGTTTGGCCTAAATGTTAATGTGATGATCAGAGCTCAACCTCAACTGACATGAACCTGATTAGGCTGATGCTCAGAAGCCCACATTTACTAGCATTATCTAGATCCAGTCAAAATAAGACATTGAGAATGAGAACAAAGTGAATGCTCAGCTCTAGCTCTACCCACAGACTGCCCCATTGCACTAAATGGATAGTGCTTGGTGGCCTGTGGAGATATTCAACGGCACGATCTGAATAGTGCTCCTGAATATCTCTCTCAGCGTTCTTAGTTGGATAACCTGGTTATCTGGAGAAGTATTTTTAAATATCGGGTCCACGATGACTAATTATATGTTGTTTTTGGAGGTGGTTCCAGGGCAATCATGATTATTGAGTTTATTTATCCAGCTGTCAAGATGGGTGAGGGGGGCCTAGAGATCTGAAAGTTAAAGGCAGAGGGCACAAGGTTTCCCTAGAAATCTGATACCCTTGCAGTGGCCCTGCTTGTTCACCCCTTTGGCCACCTACAGTTAGTTTTATGCCCCCTACTTGCCCTACTTACTCTGTCTTCTACCCCCAGGCTGAGTCACTCGCTCCTCCGCCTCCCGCTCTTTTTACTTCTGCCCATTCGACCTGTTGAGTTGCCTCCCTGTTCTCTCGCAACTCCCACCCTGCTCAGCTGGACCTCGTTCTGTTTCTTCCATCCCTTCCCTGTAGTGTCAGATAAAACTCTGCCTGGGATCCTGGACAGGTCTTCAGTGAAGTCCTTGTTGCTTTGACTGATAGAATGATCCATTCTGGTTTTTATGGTGAAGGCCAAGCACTAGGAAGCAAGCAGGAGGCTTCTCCTTGCAAAATGTTTTTCTACAACCAAGCAAGCAAGAGTAATAAAGTTCTGTGCTTGAAAGCAAAGCATTCTTCTACCTTTATGTGAAGTTTGTGTAATGCTCCTTTGACACAGGGATGCAACACTTTTCACTGGGTTGGGCCACTTCTGCATCTCCCACTGAACTATATTCCTACTTCATTGTCTTCTGCTCCCTCACTCCCTGGTGGTTATACAGTGCTGAAGATAGAAGGGAGAGAACTGTGTGTTACAGTACTGAAGGAAGAGGGAGGGAGGGAACTGTGTGGTTCAAGCTGAAGGTAGTGGAGGTGAGGGAGGAGGGAGGGAACTGAGCCGTGCAGTGCTGAAGGCAGTGTGGTAAGATGTCAATTAGAGTGTTGGAAGGAGGAGAGAGGCAGAGAGAGGGAGATAGAGCAGTGAGATGAGAGAGGATATGGAATGGGGATGAACAAAAGGGGTGAGAGGCATTAGGAATAAAAGACTCAAAGGGATGGATAAGGAAGAGGCAGAGAAACAGGGCTGGTGCTACCCAACAGGCAAAGTAGGTGGTTGCCTAGAGTGCTAATGTTTCCAGGGCAGCCGATTGCTGCTCCTGCCACCTCTCTCTGGGACCTGCAGAGGAAGCTTTTGCACCCTGTGAAGCAGACTTCCTGTTTGCATGGGGCAGAATCTGAAACAGCCTGATGCAAATGGAAAGACTGCGCCAGAGGGAGTGGAAGTGGCTGGTCAATGAGAAACGAACAGCAATGCAGCATTGGCGTCTTCAGGTAAGATAAGGTGGTATATGAAACCAGTTAGTAAAATAAATAAACGTTAGCATTTTGTTAACTTGGCTTTGAATAGTATGGCCAATGTATCTCTTTATTATTGACGATTTTGATATAATCTTTGTGTAGAAACATAGAAAAATGATAACAGAAAAAGACCACATGGCTTATCTAGTCTAGTCTAGCTTCTTTCTTGAAATATTCTGCAGAATGAGCAGCCAAATACTTTGGAACAGAATGTAGAACACTAAGGGGTATGTTTACTAAAGGGCGTTAAGGTAACAGGCATTAACGACAGTGATAAGGGGTGTTACATGTGTAAAAGGCCCTTGATGAGTATCTTTATCTTTATCTTTTTTAAAACTTATTATACCGCCTGAACCTAGAGGCATACAGTGGTGTACAATAAAAAAACAAAGGAGACTACTGTCAGAAATAGAAAGGAACGCCAATTCATTTACAGGAAAGGATAGCAAGGAAGAGAGAAATAAAAGAAAAGTTAAAAGAAAAGAACAAACGGGTTGGGGAGGAACAGTCAGCTGCCAACAGCAGAGGAAAGGGGGAAAGGAAGGTCAAAAGCCGTGCAAAAAAGGTGAGTCTTAAGTGAAGTTTTAAAGGAGCGGAAGGAGGAATCTAGACGTAAGGCTGAAGGAAGGGAGTTCCAGAGACGGGGGCCAAGAAAAAAGAAAGCGGAAGAACGTGTAGATTCAAGGCGAGCCCTAGAAGGGGGTGGGAGAAAAAGACGATTAGCGTGAATTGACCGAAGAACTCTAGAGGAACAGTGGAAATGAACCAGATCCGAAAGATAAAGAGGGACACCGGTGTGCAAAGCCTTGTGAACAAAGATCAGAATCTTATATTGAATACGAAAAGGGATAGGCAACCAGTGTAATTGAATAAGAAGAGGAGTGATATGAGCTGAGCGGGAAGAATTAGTGAGAAGACGAGCGGCGGTGTGATGAACTAATTGAAGACAGTGAAGCTGAGAAAGAGGGAGACCAGCCAAGGAAGCATTGCAATAGTCTAGGCGAGAAACTACGAGGGAAAGAAGGAGCGTGGTCATAGAAGGGAGGGAAAGAAAAGGCCGAATAGCATGAAGTTGCCGAAGTGTGTGGAAAGAGCGCTGAACAATGGAAGAGAAGGTGTTCTGGCATAAAGGGTGCTATGGGCCATTTAACATGTATTAACAGGACATCGGGTGTTAAGGTGTCAAGTATGCACCTTAAACATCCAAAAACAGATGTAACCCTAACACTGGATAAAGGAGAACCAAGGAAAGTCAAAGTAAAGGTGATGGATGGAAGGACAGGTGGGAGGTGATGGATCTGTCAGATCCATGGGTGGGCATACTATGTGGCAGTCAGTAAATTGGACAAGCATGTGTACCAATGCACAGGGGGGTGCCCATGTAAAATGGGAAATGTCAGTGTGTGGCATAGAATGAGGAAGACGTGACCCCAGGCAGAGCCAGCAATGGCAGGATGTGTGCAGTGCCAGGAGAACAAAGTAGGAGTGGTGATGTGCAGATCAGGCATAGGAGAGGCATGCATGAAAAGCTGAAATGTGGAAAAGAGCACTGGTGTAGCAGCCTGCACAAGAAGGCATGACTACACACAGCCGACAGAGGCTGATGGATGGGCTGAAGAAAGGATGGCAGCAGAGGAGAGGGTGGTATGGTGCCATAGGTGCCATCCCCAACGTATTTGTACTGTGTGTGAAAATGTACACCACTGCCAGGTGGAAGGTCTGATACCAGCCATGTGGGTCTCACACCTATCCTAGCCACAAAGCCACCATATAACATCCTAGACAAATGTGCAGATAACAATTGGACAGGTGTCATCCAAACTGGGCAAATAGGGTGCGTACGAACAACTGGTGATACCTGTAAGTGCACACGTAGGTTACAGCTGTATGCATGTAACTGCCTGTTAGTATACGGCTGCATCAGTGCAATCACATTGGGATACCTTGTACTGAAAAAGTTATAATGTCTAAAAAAAAACAAGAACATGCAGTCAGCTGAGGCAATGGAAGGTTAGGTGACCTGCCCAAGGTCAGAAAGAGGTGTGGGCAATCCATGAAGGGTGTTGCATACATTAAACTGCACAGTAAAACCTTCCAAAGTGTCACAAAAGGAGTGCTGGTGGTCCTTGAACCCTGGGTCGCAAGCCTGTGCCCTGACCATTATGCCACACCTCCAAGTGGTTACCAGACATCTGCAGGGTGAACATGTATGACCCCCTGCAATGTGCTGTAGCACAGCCAGTAAATTAATGCTCTCAGAAGGGCATGATGGCGAATAGTCTGATTGCTGGCCCAAATTGTGGGCAGAACACATAACAAACTATAAGGCTGTGTTTCTGCCAGTCACAGCAGAGCCCCGACTGTTACAGGCATGAAAACAATCTGAGTAGCACACAGTCACAAAAAGAACAAATAGGAACCAAGCCCTTGACTGCTGCTTATGGAGACATTACACTAACCAGTAGGCTACACCACCACATTGCTCTCTGTAGCAATGGCTGGATACAAAGAGACTGCAGATCACTGCCTAAAATGTCTGCTGTGTGTGCCAGTATAGGTTAGTCCCTCCAGTACCCATGATGCAGTGCACATGCAGAATAGTAGTCTGCAGCTGATCACCAAATAGAGAATGCACTGATCCATCACCACAGCTCAGTAAGTTGAACTGACAGTGTGTGATACAAGCACAGAGCAGCTACAAACCATGCTATTGAGCAGTTTCTGCAGTCACCCTGAGGGTGAAGATGGGCAACCAGCCCCTGGTCCCTAGATCTTGCACTGCTAGAGATGGTCTCTGCTGACTGTGCTGTAGATCCATATCATTGCTAGTGTGTGGCAGCTATTGTCTGTAGTGTATTATGCTAGTTACCTTGTTTACAGCAGAATTGCAGCATGCTGGAGGTGGCTGTCGCATCTGGGATGTGTGTTCTGCTCCTGTTGAACAGGGACCCTGCTAGAATAGTACAAGTCATTGCTGCAGCAGGTGCCATGTATGCCAACTTCAGTGTGGGTTGACTAGGCCTGCTGCTACCATCCTGCTATGACCGCAGTGAGCAGGATAGGAATGGCTCTTCTAATCATCTGGAGCTAACAATCCACCACAGCAAGCACAGTTAGACTGAACCTACTGCCTCCCACAGGACTGTCTCAGCTATGCACATACCAAATGGGGCCAGTCTGCTGGGCAGCACACACTGCATGTGCACAGGACAAGTATGGACACCCAGCATGTAGGATAGTGATTGGCCACCTAGGACAGGGCATGCACCCACATCACTGGAGTAGCAACCTATCTAAGCACTATGTGGATACATAGCCATGCCATGGTCACAGCTCGGTCAGAGTGAGAATGTCCTCACAGCATGAACTGCTGTGGCCACCCAGGCCATGCATGTGGCAGACAGGCACTATGAAGTTTCAGCCATTGACCCTACCTCTGATGCAGACACATCTTGGGCACATAGCTCTGTTTATGGCCATACCTACAATCCTCTGCTTGTCATCATGCACATTTGCAGACTAGCGCTGGGATCATTCTAGGCAATGCAAGGAACAGTGCAGTGCAGAAGGCGACAGAACTCTGGAGACACACACACAAACACACACACATCACCGCGCTGTGCAAAAGTGGGGATGGTTGGCATTCCTGCCTGCCACTTTGGTCTCCACATCAGCTCAAGCATTGTTAACGTGTGCTCATTGTGCAGGTGCTAGTAGTGCCCTCTGACATTAATACCCACTCAGTGTGATGGTGTTATCAGGCTGACTTTCCATGCAGCTGTGGATAGTGGAGTCTGTCTGTGTGGCTGATGGGTGTCTGTACCCTTGCTGGCTAATTCTTTCGAGGTTGCACATGCTGGTGCTGTACCTGCACTTTAGGCTAAAGTTTATCCACAGGGACATGCAATATATGACCACAGCAGCACCTTGAACCTGTGACCCTCCACTCATATACACAAATGGCTTTGTGTGTTGAGCCACAGAGCTACCATATGGATGGTAACAGCACCAGCCATATTCTCAAAATCGAAGCTGCCTGCATAGACGTTTAAGGTTCGTTTTGAATGGTTGCATGTTGAGGCCAGGAAGAGGCATATAGAAATATAATCCCACAGCACGTATACAACAACTAAAACAGTAGTAATCATCGTGAGATACTGTTGCCAGTAGTAATCATTGTAAGATACTGTTGCCAGTAGTAATCATTGCCAGTAGTAATCATTGTGAGATACTGTTGCCAGTAGTAATCATTGCCAGTAGTAATTATTGTGAGATACTTACTGCCAATGGTAATTACTTTTTCCTGAACTGTCATTGTGAGACACAGTTGCCAGTAGTAAGTACCCTCCCTGCACTGTCAGCCTGAGACACTGTTACCAGCAATAACCTCCCTCCCTCCAACTACTTCCCCTAACACTCTTCCCTTTACCTCATAAAATGAGCACAATGTCTCCTACTAGGATTATAAATCTCCTTCTCACTCTCTTCTTAATAACCCTCCTAACTCAACATATATACACTTACAAAACCAACCAAGGTCCATACAAAAACATTCCAATCATCCACAATCATAACCGGAACCCTTACAATAATTTCCCAATCACCTACAATCTGTACCAGAATCCAACATATAGTTCTACATACACAAACTCTCGCAATCACCATTCGCGCCACACCTCACACAAACGTCATCACCGACTCATCCAAATAAAGCAACAACCTATAAGCGATAAAATCGACCAAAATGACAATACAAACACCAAATTACAACTCATCCTAATAAACATCCGATCAATAAGAAATAAATTACCAATAATTAATGACATAATTAACGATACCTCCCCTGACATTATCTGTATTACTGAAACATGGCTCTCACCTACAGACACTATACTACTAAACCAACTAACCACATATCAATATGACATATTCAATTGCCAACGGAACATAAAAAGAGGAGGGGGTGTATTGATCCTCACCAAAAATGACCTAAAATTCACCCTTACAAACCTAAATAATATAGATGGTATGGACATTGTTAACATAGAAAATAAAACCATGGCTCTCACCCTCATCTACAGAACCCCCTCATCTGATCAAAAAAATCTCACCCCTATCCTAGAACTTGCATGCACAGCGTCACAAAGCAAACCATTTATACTCCTTGGTGACTTGAACCTCCCATCACTGAACCATTCCCAATCAGATAACTTCATAGATGCCATGTCACAAATGGGGTTCACACAGATAATACATGCTCCTACACACAAAAGAGGCAACATACTTGACGTAATTTTCCTCCCAGCCTCACTCTACAGTCACCTACTACATACCACCCCGAGTATAACCGAAGTACCCTGGTCAGACCACCATCTAATCACAATCCAGCTATCAGCACAAGTCCCAAAAAATAATGGGAGCACAACCCCGCATATATCACGCTTCAAACACTTTGACAAAGACACATTCCTCGACAAAGTACTACCCAAACTAGATACAACCACACCAGACATCAACTCAACCATATCTAATTGGAACCTAACCATTCAAAAAGCAGCTGTCCACACAAAAGTCTTACACAAGCAAACAAAAAAGACAGAAAAATGGTTCACGAAAGAGCTGAGAAAACTAAAAAAACAACTGAGGAGACAAGAAAAGAGATGGAGAAAACTAAAATCTGATGAAAACAAATCCCAATACATGGTCCTACTTATAGAATACAAAAACGCAATTAACAAATCAAAAAGAGACTACCACTCTAAAGTAATAAACTCATCCATCAACCGCCCTAGGGAGTTATTCGCGATAGTAAAAACATTAACCAAAGCTAATAACAGCGAACCTAAACAAGCAATTAATATACAAACACTAGCAAATCATTTTGCAGAAAAACTAAAAAACAAGCCCACTACCCCAACTTCTTTATTATCAAACACGAAAACCACGCATGAATGGACAAGTTTCCAGTTGATAGAACAAAAACAACTCCTCAAAATCATAACAATGATAAACACCACCACCTCCCCACTTGACCCATGCCCCGTTTCATGGATTAAGTGTGCGAAAGAGGAACTGGCGGTAAATCTACAACACATAGTTAACCAATCTCTATCACAGGGCATCATGCCTGATGCCCTAAAACTCACAACACTCCGACCAATAATAAAGAATAATAAGCTAGACTCAAAAGATCCAAACTCATACAGACCTATAGCCAGCATTCCGTTCATAGCCAAAATTATAGAGAAAACAATTCAAATTCAGTTACAGGAACACATTGATGAATACAAACCCCTTGACTCACACCAATTTGGTTTCCGCCCATCCCATGGAGTAGAAACCCTCCTAATCACCCTTATGGACTTCCTCATCAAGGGCACAGATGACAAACAACAAGGCTACCTACTCCTATTTATAGATATCTCAGCCGCATTCGATAACATTAATCATCTAACACTGATCAACAGATTAGAAAATCTAGGAATAGGCGGGACCGTCCTTAACTGGTTCAAATCCTACATTTCACACCGATTAATACGCGTCCAAATTGACCAACAAGCATCAGAAACATTCCCCCAAGGACAGGGAATACCCCAAGGATCAGCCCTATCAGCCCTCCTATTTAACCTGTACCTGCAACCGATAACAAACATATTTAAAAAACACAAGATTAACCACTTTATATATGCCGATGACATCATGCTAGCTACCCCCATAACCATTAAAAACCCTACATATGACTCGCTATCCAAATGCATGGCTGAAACCACCTCCTGGATGGAAACTAACCACCTCAGCATAAACTTCAAAAAAACTGAGGCAATGTTTGTGACAAGATCATCTATGACTGAGAACACCTACCCGGAAATAATCACTATGAACAAAACCTCCATACCTGTCAGAAAACAGGTAAAATACTTAGGAGTAATAATAGACCACACTCTCACCATGTTACCACACATAAAACAAACAGTAAAAACCATTTTCTATAAACTCAAAACAATTCAACACCTAAGGCCACTCCTAGAAACACCAGACTTTAGATCCGTAGTAGGTACACTGATCACCCCTCACTTTGACTATTGCAATAGTCTCCTAATAGGCCTCCCGCAAAAAAGCACCTACCTTCTGCAAAGAGCACAAAACATCTGTGCAAAAGTGATTGCTAAAGCTCCCCTAACAGATCACGTAACCCCTATACTGCTAGACCTCCACTGGCTCCCTATAAACAGTCGAATTAAATATAAAATCATCCTAACAACCTATAAACTCATAAACGACATAACCCCCTCACACTTATCCACATTACTGCAATCTCCAACTTCGACAAGGACCCTCAGACAAAACGCGGCCCACTCGCTCATCATACCTAAAACCATCCGCAAAACTAAGAACACCACTAGCTCCAGAGCATTCTCATTCACTGCTCCTACACTCTGGAACGACCTCCCTATTGAACTTCGCACCATAAGAGACCTCTTCCAATTCAGAAAAGAATTAAAGACCTACCTGTTCACTGAACACTTCGAAGTCCCCTACTACCCCAAAGCTAGCTCCACAACAAACCTGGTCACACATGCACAAACTCCCTTAACCCAAACAATATAAACACAAGCCTACCCCCCCCCCCCCACTCACACGCCTCAAAGACGACAAAAAAAAGGAACTAAATTCCAACACCTACACCAATATCTGCCCCACACAACACACACACCACACACTGTAAATATACATTTGTAAAAAGTTTGATGTGTTTGCTTTAATACCTACAAAGTTCTTGCTTTAATACTTAAAAGATGTCTCTGCTTATTGTTTTTCTTTAATATATTTACTGTTCAATGTAAATAGTTGATTTCTATTGTTCTATGTACAATGTTCAATGTAAATAGTTGATTTCTATTGTTCTATGTAAAATGTATACAAACTGTGTACAAGACTGTTAACCTGTTATATGTAAACCGCCCTTGATCTCTGGAAGGGGCGGTATAAAAGAAATAGTTAAATAAATAAAAAAATAAATAAATGTACCAGTCCCTGGGGCTGATATTTTACCCATTAGGCTGACCTGGGTACATGTTGTGATGCGATCGGCACAGAGGACCATGACATGGGTCTTGTCTGCTGCAGGCGGGTACTGCTGCACCTGCCGCTGACATCCCCACACCATGCTGCCATGCCAGCATGCTGTCAGTGGGGGTGGTGCGCAGTACTGACGGTTCCACCATGCAACTTTGGCAGATGCCTAGGGCACCAGCTCCAGATGGTTGGGGCAGAGGCTCATATTGATGGACACATCATACCCCCAAACAACTGCTGCTGCCAGAACCCCATCACTGTCTGCTTCTGATGCATCTTGGGGGGAGGCAGGCAGCCACGGCTGTGGTATTTCCCTCGGCGCCTGCATTTTGCAGCTCTCTGTAGTGCTACAGCTGCTGGCACTATCATTCTCTTCCTATGGAGCTGGCTTCAGTGGCAGTGAGAGGGGGGGGGGAGTGCTGGCCAGGGTCCCTGCCTAGGGTGCTGGAAAACTTTGGCCCGCCCCATGTGGTGCATCACCTTTCCAAAGCAGTAGCATGTCTGCGTGCCGCCAGTGTTGATGTGGGATCATGACGGACATCACAGTCGCATGGTCTACCTTGCGTCCCAGAAACCCCTACTGCAATGTGCCACCTCCTTTGCCCCATTTGTACCATCAACATGGTGCCCTTTCATACCTGGGCACTATGCTGTTGCTGCTAATGAAGCACTACTTTCTCTATCTTGGGCTCCCCTGTCTGTGCATCACATTGCAGATGTTTAAATAGGCTCTCTCCCCTCAAAGTACACCCTTTCCACAAGGTTTTACTTGGCATTAGGGTTCCCAGAGTTAAAGGACTTTAACACATGTCAGTGCAATAAGCGTTAAGGTAACACCCATTGTTAACCCCTACTCTCTGCCCACTCTCTGCCTACTGCAGCCTTAACTCTGCAGGAGCCTTTAACACCCATTAATGCAGCTTTTTCACAGCATTAACAGGCATTAACAGCACACTTGCTCCCTTAATGCCCTTTAGTAAACATACCCCTAAGATTGGCTAATTACTCCGATGATAGCGGTTATGTTGGCACGCACATTGGATGGTGCTGTGATTTTTCTCTATTGCAGCCTGCTCAAAACTCAGCAGCATGACCTATCAGTTTCCAAAATTATTACAATCATATAATCCCTCTTCTTAAATGACTACATTGGCCACCCATCCACATCCTCATAACATTGAAACTGCTTGTATTTACCTAGGTGTATTCTCTTTGTAGGGCTCATTACCTATTATCTCTCATTTCCCCATACAGCCCCATTCCCAAACTTCACTCAGTAGGAAAGCTGCTCTTGTACTGTATATATCTTTTAACTCTGTCACTAAATCTCGGTTCACGCCTTTCAGCTTGCTTCACCAAGTGCCTGGAATAGTTTTCTTGAACACGTATGCCGTGTTCCCTTTATGAACAGGTTCAAATCCAGCCTAAAACCTCAGGGTTGATATTCAACTACTGTGGTCAGCGCTGTTTTTTAAACACCGGCCACCACAGTTAATTATAATCTGGATATTCAGTGCCAGTATCTGGATATTTGCCAGCACTCAATAGGTGGATTTAGTGGCCAGGGCAGCCATTTTCCAGTTAGTGGTGATATTTATCCACTATTCGGAGTACCAATGCATTGCACTTAGTACAGCTTTTTAACATTTTTATAAGTGATACTGCAGAAGGGTTATCGGGTAAGGTTTGCCTCTTTGCAGATGATACTAAAATCTACAATAGAATAGACAACCAAGAAGGTGTAGATAACATGAGGAAGGATCTAGCAAAGCTTAAGGAATGGTGAGGATTTGGCAAATGAGATTTAATGCTACAAAAAGCAGGGTCATGCATTTGGGCTGCAAAAATCCAAGTGCATGGTATTTCTGATGATCCTAATCAGGGCTGTACTGAGCCATAAATGCACCCTGTGAGACTTGCACACCTGGCGGGCCCCCTCCCCCCCCCAATCACCCAAGGGAGGAGTGGCTCAGTGGTTGGGACAGGTTATCTCAGGCCAGAGGGCCAGGGGTTCAATTCCCACATGGGGACAAGCAACCTCAGGCCAGAGGGACTGGGGTATCTAGTCCCATGGCCACTCCTTGTGGCCTTGGGCAATCCACTTAACCCTCCATTGCCTCAGGTACACTTAGGGGGATGTTTACTAAAAACCGGAAATGTGCGCGCCGCAAAATAGCGCACGGAAACGCGGCATTGAAACGTGCATAAACGCGTTTAAATGCCCCGCACACGTGCGTGTCACCCCCGCACAGGTACGCGGCACACTAACGGGCCCCATACAAGTGCGGGCCCGCAAATGTCCGATAGAGGCGTGGAACGGCTAAAGGAGGGCGGAGGAAGGCTCCGGAGGGGCGGAGGGACGGGGTCAATGAGTGGAGAGTGGGAGGGGAGAGGCTCCCCGTACAGTATCGGGCCCGAATTTGCATGTAAAAACTACTGCGAGGGAATCACTCGCGGTAGAAAGCATTTAAAGGGAAGAGAAACCATTTCCGTCAGCAATGTACAGGAAAACCGGGGAAACCAGCAAAACGTGAGCAGTGTGATACATGTGCACAGCACAAAAGTGCAAATAAAAATAGAAAGTGACCACAACAGAACTAGTAAAAATAGTAGTTCAGCTGTGGAACAGTTATAGTGATGGGCAAATACAGAAAACACACCCAGCAAAGCTCCAGAAAAAAGAAATGAATTTTGGAAGGGTTTACGGAGCGGAGACTCTTCCAAAAAACATTTCCTTTTGTGGAGCTTTCCTGGGAGTGTTTGCTATGGTTGCCCATTAATATCACTGTTGCCCAGCGTGGTGATATTTTATCACCCATTTCCCTTGGTCATTTTCGGGGTTTATGTGCACGTTTGTCACCAGACAGGGTGCATATGCCCACAGTAAATTTGCGTAGAGCAGGGTTTGTGACTCCATCCTGCCAGGCTTACTACCTCCAGGGGCTGCACTGTCTATGTGGCCATAGTGTGGTGCAGCAGACAGAGTCAGTACCTCTAGGACCAGAGGTTCAAAGCCCAGCTGGGGCACTTGCCAGCCCAGTCCCTATATTTTACCCACCAGTAAACACAGATAGGGCAGACACCCCTGTATTGCAGGGGACATAAGCATGGGGAAAACACCCATATTTTACCCAACAACGCACACACACCACAACAATGGGCATTACCCACAGCCAAGTACCCCAAATGCAGTCCCGTACTGCCACATTCCAATCAGGTCACCTGCTTTTTATGGGAGAAGCTCATGCCAGCATGTTGGCGGACGAGTACATGTGGTGCAGGGGGCAGTGGCTGCTAGCGACAGAAGACAGAGGCCTAGCCATGTGCAGGCTGGCACAGTCCACAGCAACAGACAGGCCCTGCCGGATCCACAGTCATGGACTATCCAGGGAATTCAGCCAAGCTGTGGCTACACAGTGGTGCAGTGCACACAGACAGTGCATGCAAGAACAGAAGGTCACAGGTTCAAAGACCAGCTGGGGCTACTGGCAATCCTGCCCACATAATTTCCCCACAAATAAACAGTGACAGTAAGGACACACCTTTCGTGACAAGGACATATGCAATGGTAATACACCTATCTTTTACCCCACTGAGCACAGACACCATGAACAGGGGCAGAACCTACAGCAGAATCCCCCAAATGCAGTCCTGGTGGGCCACACACCAGTCAGGTTCCATGCTGCCACTCATACAAATGCCTGTGCTGTATATCTATGCACCACCCCCACGGCATGTAGATGTAGCTCATGCATATTCATGAGGGACAGCAGGAAGACCCGAACAGTGTGATGCAAAACTGGGCTGGAGTGGGGAAGCGCTGCCGTAAAGCAGCAGCCAACAGGGGCAGACACACCCACACCCACACCCACAGGCCCCATTGGCCAATGTCTCCTGTAGAGGCAGAACATTGGACCCTGCGTGCATCTCCCAATACCAGCACCTGCATACCTTAGCAATGTCACCCTACACCTGAGGTACACAGCTCTGAAACATTTGCTAAGAGTACAGGCTGATAGATATCCCTACGTTACGCACATACTGCTAGTTGACCCCATCCGAACAATCTGTTTGGTGTCTGCGGTGCGTGCTCCAGGCCTGGCCTCTGATGGTGTTCACCACCCTAGGGAGTGACCCCCAGCAGTACTGCGTACCATATCCATGCCTGTGCCGTGCCCAGGACCGGTGTGGTGGCCAAGGCTAATCACCCCCTCAATAGTAGCACAATGCTGGCATAGGTGTGGGAGTGTGTGTCTGTCTATACAGTGTGTGTTGGCTGCAAACACCTTCCCCAACCCACACTGCCAGCACTACTGCCAGTATTGGCCTGCCAATGTGCATAATGAGCAGCAAGGTACCATGGGTATAGGTCAGACATGGTGGGCTGGCCAGGATGCATCTGCACAGGGCATAGGGCACTGGCTGTGACATTGTAGTGCCAGGTCACCACCTACACAGACAGGGTGACCTCTGTATGTGCTGCTGGAGGAGCACTCTCACCCTGAGTGTGCAGTGATGACAGCATGGCTAGGCACCCCCATAGTGCTGTATTGTGTTTCTCTCTTGTGATATATATGGGTTTCCTGTTGGGGCCTCCTCAGAGAACTCTCTGCTTGTGTGTGCTGCCACCCCAGTTTTGGGTGCATGCATTTCCATCAGGGCTAACCAGCAGACTGTTCACAGCTGGTATGTGTCTTGATGGAGTGCTGTGCAGTGGCTTGCTGCAGGTGAATATCGGATAGTGCTGGGGTGCATCTTTGGATATCCAGGCCTAAAGTCTGTCTAATATTGTGTTATGGATGTGTGTGGAGCTGCTTGGACTGCCCTGTAGGGTGTCTGTTCCCCAGCAGGACTGGGGTTTGATGGTCCACGCTACTGCCATTGGTGCAGGATGGGGAATCTGTTGGTGGGGGGGCCCTGTTTGCGCACCCTCGGGGAGGGTGGGGGAGGAAAAGGGGAGGAAAAGGGAAGTGTGTGTGTGTGTGTGTGTGTGTGTGTGTGTGTAAAACTTTGACCACCTAGGGGTCCATGGGGGATTCCACTAACTGAGACAGACAGAGATATCCAACATGTTTCTGCAGCACCTTCCTATCTCACAGGTTAGTACTGTTTTGGAGCTCTGTCATGGCCTCATCCAGCCATGGCTGGTGTTGTGGACCTGGTCCTGGCCGCCACATCACACCCTCAGGGTGAGCACAGTACCCGCACAATGTGACGGTGTGTAGCTACTCTTTGCTGGTAGTTCAACCGCTCAGGACCCCCTACCAGGCCGAGGTGCTGTGTGCTGTGTGGGTGCACATGGACAATTCCCCCTACTAGGCCGGGTAGCTGTTGGGGTGCATTCCCCATCTTGTGTGCATCTGTGGACAGCTGATTTGCATGTGCAGTGCATCATGGGTACGGGTGGCCTAACCCTATCCTGTCTACAACAGCAGACTGTCTGTGGGGTGATGTGCAGGCTCTCTGCAGCCAGCCAGGGGCTTGCTGTCAGCTATAGAGCTGTAGCCCAATGGTTACACCACTCCTTGTACAGCCAGAGGTCATGGGTTCAAACCCACAGTGGGGCCCTTTGATAGGGCTGTCCACAGCTTTATTTTTATTTACTGTACATATGTCTATGCCGGCAAAACCACACACAGCTTACTATACCCATTAGGTGCCTCTGAGGGTGCTTTATAGGGCGCCCTATAGGCCACCTTATGGTTGCCATCCATATAGGGTGCACTATACATTATCCTGTGTCGCAACATACATGGTGCCCTATATGGGACATTCTAGGGTGCCTTGGCGGACAGTGCACTGTAACATGTGCCTTACGGGCATCCGTATGTTAACGCACTGTAAGAGCGGGTTTACTAGTGGTGGGAAATAAAATATAAATGGAAGACCTCCTACAGCACTCCTCACCATGATACATACTGCCCCAGCCAGCCTTGTTCACTGGGCACTGTGAGGGGTTGAACCCCTGGCCCCTGCACCATTGGTCAGTGTCTTAACCATTGTGCTGTGGCTCTGTTCCTGTGTTTGTGCATCCCCGCGCAGCCTTGTAGCCATCAGCGCGCCATCTTGTGGCGCACTAAATTAACAGCGCGCCGCCTTATGCCGCACAACATGGAAATGCCCCTAAAATAATGCCTCTGTCAGCTGTCTTCAATGGGCACTGTGGGGAATTGAACCCATGATCCCTGCACGAGTGGTGAGTGTCTTAACCATTGTGCTATGGCTCTGTTCCTGTTATTTGCACATCAGCGCGCCACTTATCCCTCCCACTATTGGACTGCCCCCTCACACATCAGCGCGCCGCCTTCTGCCCACCGGCTCGCCGCCTTCTGTTGCCCACATTTATCAGCGCACCGCCTTCTGCCGCCCAAACTTAACAATGCGCCGCCATCTGCCGCCCACACTAAACAGTGCGCCGTCTCATGCCGTAATAAAAATAACAGTGCGCTGCCTTCTGCCGCCCAAAATTAATATGCCTTCTACCACTTATGCCCATATATGTTGCTGCCTCAGCTGGTCTTTTTTGTTGAGCGCAATGGGGGTTTGAACTCCTGGCCCCTGCACCATTGGTCGGTGTCTTCACCGTTGTACTACAGCTCTGTTGCTTGGTTCTGCAGCAGCGCCCCACTTAGCCTTCCCACGCGCTAATGTGGGCCCCGCACATTAGCGCGACGCACACACGTACGGTCCGTTTTTTTCCTTTTTTCTGCCTGGCCCGCCCACTCCTTATATGGCACCAGCACACTAACGGGAACACGCACAGCAACGGTGTTTAGTAAACATACCCCTTAGATTGTGAGCGCTTCAGGGACAAGGGAATAAAAAACACATGTAAACCACACTGATTCTAAAGAGCACAGTATAAAAAATAAATAAATCATAGATTTGCCATTTGTTCCATGCCCAGCATTTAATGTTATTTAACAAAATCCAGCAAAGAAGCCATATCTTGTTTGCTTCTGTTTCGGCTCATGAGCTCCCTGCTGACCATCTGACCCCTAATATAATGTTTCCTCCTCTCCTGATTGTACACATGAACAGCAGCCTCAGTTGTCATTTTTACACACCTTTCTATGGACTGGGTCTGTGATGTTAGCCTGGAACCACCATGGGCTTGCTCAGAAATGCCTTGATCTCTGCTGTTGTCATGGTACAGGTAAGAGGAGGCTCAGAGACTTCAAAGCTCCAATCAAGTAATTGGTGAGTGTAGTTGCCTCAGTGTTGATGGATGGTGTTTTCTGGGTCTCACACTGCTGTCTGCAAGCTGAGTCTTCTCATCTCTTTCACCTCTGATCTTCAATATCTTCTCCACTGCATTTCCTCTCTCCTGTTCCTCTTCACTGCACAACATAGCTTGCAGAACAGACTCGCAGTAACCATACCAAGCTGACCTTCTCACTGTAGGCATGACTATCTTCCTTACCTCTTCATACTGTTCTTTCAACAGTTGCAGCTGGAAAGGTAAATGCCTGGACCTTGTGTCCAGTTGCTATTTATTTTTATATTGAACCAGTTCACCATGTAAACCCCAATACAGAACTCTACAATCGTTCTTAAGTTTTTCAGATTCTTTCCTTTCAGATTATGCTTGGAAATCCATATTCTCATGAATCTTACAGCTGTTGTAAGCCATCTGCTTTGTGACCCAGGTCCTATTTCCAACACAGTCAGATACTTTGGCAAGACAGCTGTTCTAATGGCAGTTACAATTCTATAGCCATAGCTTTGATCTGTGCTTAAGTCTTTGATCATTTCATCGCTGAGCTGCGGAAGAAGGGCCAACAGAGATCTTAGTAAATTTAGGATTTATTTCCAGTTCAGTGGCAGAATTGAGCATTTTTCCTATGGGACATGCCCATTTGTTGTTCCTAGAAATTATAGGTAGGTAAATACCATTTTACATAAAATTTAAAGCTAGTTGTTGATTTGCCACATTAAATTGTACCATTTTTTCACTAGTGCTTTTTAAAATTATGACATCTCCAGAATTAACACACCCTACTCCCTGCACTGCCTGCCCTTGCCCCGCCGGTGCTTTTTGTTTTTTCTTGGTGGCGGCGGTGGGGTGGCAGCAGCGGAGCGGACATCCAATTCTAAAAAAAATCCCACGTGGATCTTTCTGACTCTGCGCTTGCAGGCATATCTGATCCCTCCCTCCTTTGATGTATGATCGTGTCAGAGGAGGGAGGAACCAGACCAGCCATTCAAACACAGGTCTTTGCAACTCCGCGAAATGCTGGTCTGGTCCCTCCCTCTTCCTACACGGGTATACTTCAGAAGGAGGGAGAGACCCGACCAGCCATTCAAATACGGGTCTTTGCAAATGCCTGTTTGAATGGCTGGTATGGTCCCTCCCTCCTGTAACACTTCAGAGGAGAGAGGGATCGGACCTGCATGCAAGCACGGAAATGGAAAGAACAGTGTGGGGGGTTTTTTTAGAATTGGATGTCTGCTCCGCTACTGCCACCGCCACGATCACTACCAAGGAAATACAGACAGTGGCGGTGGGGCAAGGGCTGGCAGTGTGAGGGGGGGGGATCCAAGGCTGCCCGCCCCAAATGTGCCTCTATTTCTTTGTGCACTGTGCAGCTGCACTGTTCACACAGGGCTAGGTATGGTGCTGATCCTAAGGTGGCTAAACAGGAAGCTAAGGCAACAGAGAAAGCTAGAAGGATGCTTGGATGCATAGGGAGAGGAATGGCCAGCAGGAAGAAGGAGGTGATGATGCCTCTGTTTAAGTCTTTGGTGAGACCTAATTTAGAATATTATGTGCAATTCTGAAGACCAAATCTTCAAAAGGATATAAACAGGATGGAATAGGTATAAAGGGTATCTACCAAAATGGTCAGTAGGCTTTGTCATAAGGCATATGGGGACAGACAAAGATCTCAATATGTATACTTTGGAAGAAATACGGGGGAGGAAAGATATGATAGAGGCGTTTA
Source organism: Ichthyophis bannanicus (assembly GCA_033557465.1). Taxonomy (NCBI): domain Eukaryota; kingdom Metazoa; phylum Chordata; class Amphibia; order Gymnophiona; family Ichthyophiidae; genus Ichthyophis; species Ichthyophis bannanicus. The sequence goes on along the minus strand of CM066032.1, from coordinate 1,665,675,643 downwards.
AATACCTCCGTAGCATACAGTAAATGCACAGGAGGAGAGCCTCATTCAATTGAAGGAAAGCTCTGCAACAAGGGGACATAGGATAAAGGTAAAAGGAGATAGATTCAGGAAAAATCTGTAGAAATATTTCTTTATGTGGTAGATGCATGGAGTAGTCTCCCAGTGGAGGTAGTAGAGACAAAAAACTGTATCTGAATTCATGAAAGCATGGGACAAACACAGAAGATCTCTAAAGCAGGGGACCCCAAACCTGCTTCCCAGCCAGTTGGGTTTTCAGGATATCCACAATAAATATCTATGAGAGAGATTTGCATGCACCGCCTCCATTGTATGCAAATCTCCCTCATGCACATTCATTGTGGATATCTGGAAAACCCGACTGGCTGGGGAGGGCTCAAGACAGGTTTGGGAACCCCTGCTCTAAAGGGAAAAAGAGACTGTAGAGTTTAGTAGTTGATATGGAAGGGCAGACTGGATAAGCCATATGGTCTTTTTCTGCCATCATGTTTCTATTTAACAAGCGGCCAGAATTTGACTCAGCACAATCACTGGCTTAAATTAAGCACTGGCATTTGCACTTTACTTAATTTGTATATTCAATGCTGCTATCCATGAACAAGAAATTCCACAACCTAGGACCAGCTATGGTAAAGGCACAAGAGCACAGCAACGACTTCTACCAGGCTTTCCTTAAAGAACTACAATAAAATCTGGATACACTTTGGCTTATACTTGGAGAACAGGATTTAAGCTGCTTCCTGCTGACATAGGTCCACCTACAGTTATATGTTTGCATCAAGGCTAATTATAAATGACACAATCATATAAAAACATCCATAGGTCCCCCTGCAGTTATATATGAGTGCTGGTATTTACATGCACATAGCCCCAAGGAATGCTGTTCTATGTTTTTGAACATGTTTCATTGTAAAATGGCTATTGATGCTGTAGCTGCCTCCAAATACATATCTCTTCCGCAGACATATAAATATTTTACAAAATGCTCTGCTTTCAGCAATCTTTTCGTCAAATACACTGCAAACTGTGAATGTCCCTACTTGGATGCTCCTTTATCTACCTAAAAAACGTATGCAATATTGGGCTTGAGTCTCACAAATGTCTTTGTAGCAATATATCACCACTTCCTATCTTCTCTTAATGATACCTTTATATACCTTAAAAGTTCCATCAACCTTCCTGCAGAAAGCATACTAAGTACAGATGTGCAAGTAGGAATCTCAGCTGTCCTCACATTTATCTTTGTCTTTATTACTTTCATAGTAGCATAGTAAATGACGGCAGATAAAGACCAGAATGGTCCATCTAGTCTGCCCAGTAAGATGGCAAGAGTAGGTGCACCCCTCCTGCCACTCTGTGCAGGCCCCCCCCCCTCCTCATGTCTTTGTTTAGGGGTGAACCCACCGCTCCATGTAGGACACCCCTATTTGCTGAGAAATTAGATGGTTCAGTTTATTTTGATTTTATTCTGTTGCTGTAAAGGGATCTACTGTGTCTGTCCCATGCCACTTTCCTTTCTGTTCATCCCAAATTATGCTTTTTCTGCTGTGCTTATTTAGTAACTGTTAGCATTAGATGTGGATTTTCACTTTTCAAACTACAGACTGTATGGATCACTTAGGAGGTATGCAGCTGTTTTTTTTTGTTGGGATACTAGAAGTGGATGTTTGACATTTCCTGCTGTGATGCAAGCAGGATGTACAATTAGTTCTCTCCACCTAACCAAGGTCAGAGCATGGGTAATATTCATTGCCATGAGAGGAAATCCAAAGCTAGAAGTATAAACCAAGGGTCAGATGTAGACCTCCATGTCTGCATACCTACATCTTGTGCTAGGGCACCAGGATATCTTTAACAGGGTTAACACTTCCTATGCATCACTCAGGTCTTCAGCAGAACACCCAAAAATGTTTTGATTTGAACTGTTACTTTGGGAAGAATTCAAACTAGTAAATATTTAAGACTTGATTCTCTCAAAACTTCAGTGAACAAAAACTTTCAAATCTTATGACCCAAAGCATAAGAACATAAAAAAATGCCATAATGAGTCAGACCAAAAGTCCATCAAGCCAAGCATCCAGTCTCTGATAATGGCCATTTAGGTTACAGGATCTCAAAGAAAATCCAGTACTTCGTACTAATACCCAGAGATAAACCATAGCTTTCTCAGATCTACAGGGCTAATAATAGCTTATGGACATTTCCTCTAGGGACTTGTCTAAACCCTATTCAGCGCAGCTATGTTAACTGATTTTTTCACAGTCTCTGGCAACACATTGCACACTCTGATAACACAGAGGGGGTCCTTTACTAAAGATTAGTACATACTCATGTCAGTACTGCATGTTATCTGCATTTGGGGCCTATAAACTGGGCCCTGCATTAGATAATGCTAGATAAGCTGCGTGCTAAGCTTTAGTAAATAATCCCCTTGGTGATAAAACATTTTCTGTGATTTCTCTTAGAAGTGTTACCTATTATCTTCTAGTTTGGCTATATCCTCTTTGAAATGAGGTGTTCAGAACTGCACACAATACTGAAGGTACAGCTGCATGCTTTATAGAAGTCTTGTAAAGCCAGGCAAAATTGTATAGACGTTCTTTGTACAAATGTTTACGCTGGATTTCCACTCCACATCATATAATACATAATGGGACAATTGCATCAAAGGGCACCTATGTGGAATTTCCAAAAAGGCACCTAGTTTATAAAGACAACATGGGTGCCTATATGCTTTATAAAAGTGTCTCCTTATAATAACCCTGAGTTGCGCACAAATTTATACACACTCCGTGTTTACTGGCATATTTTATAAAATATATTTGTACTCTGCAGCTCCACCCCTGAACTGTCCAATCTATGTCCCTGGGATTGGCTACACACCTCCTGGGAATGAGACATATATATAAATATTCACTATCTCATTATTATGCGTAATTATAGCAATATATTTGGCTACACAATCTTACAAGAGCAAATTGCCATGTATAAAACATGCATAACATGCAGAATATGCTTTATAAAATTATCCCCCGAGGACAAGGGACTCTTCAAGATGCTCACTATTCCAGTATGCACCTGGCAGTTGGACCATACCACTTTTAAGTCGTGGGGAACTGTAAATCTTTCGGTTACAGCATCCCCTGCTTGCCTTGTTGCAATGGGTCTGTCTGAATCTATATAAACCAGTGACCCCCTAGAAGAGTGTATAGATTTTCTGTGGATTTCTTTTTGTTTCTATGGTCTTTGTTTTTTGGTGTTTGGATTTTCTTTGGGCTCTGCGTTAGTCTGTTAGTTTTGTCTGGTGAAAGAATCTCCTTTAGTATTTGATTATTGTCAGTGTGAAGTGTATGTGTAATGACAGAAGATTTGACCCGCCATCTTGTTTTCCTGTGTACAAGAAGTTAGCAATGCACACCGCAGAAATTCTGCCTTTTCACCCAAGCAGAATAAGCTCTCATCCTGAGCTGAACATAATGAGAGTGGTACAGTTTTGCGGAAAATTACCAGTAGTAAGTTGAGTTCTGAACAGGGTTGGATTTAAGATTATGGTGCAGATAGGCAGGACTGGAGAGCACTGGGGAGAAGAGGTTTCTCCTCCAGAGATCATAGAACATGATCCTAAAAAGGTTTGCTGCTCACCTTCATACTGGTTTGAGACTGTCAGAATATATTTCTCCAGTGCTATATGCACTTCACTAGCTTCCAGTAGAGTGGCACATTTAAGTTTAATGTTATTATGTTATTTTTCAAAGCAGCAAGGCTTGGTATGTTCTTTCCAACATCTTTTGTGGTTAAATGTTATAATCCTTTATGTTCATTGAGATCTCAGCCACTTTAGAGGTTCTAGTCTTGACTAATGTTTGTGGGGTGAAATTCAAAATAGAATCTTGCCTATAGCAAGTCAGGTAGTTGGAATGATTTGTTATTTGATACTATATTATTGACTGATTTACTTGACTTTTGGAAGAAAGTAAACTCATTTTATTTTTTTAATGTTTTTTTAAAGAATATTTTATTGATGCATGTGGTATTATGTTTGTCTATCATATGCAGTGAATTATTATTTCATATGTTTTTTGTTAGCTGTCTAGAAAGTGATTAGTGGGTTAAAAATATTTTTACATAGCTACATAAATAAAGTAGAATCAGGTCCTGTATAGCTCAGGTATTTGGTGCCTTCAAAATTTGATGCCCTAGTCAGGTTTCTGGGGTCCAATGGATTGCAGGATCTGAGGTAGCATGGGTTTACCAGAGGCAGTTCTTGTCAGACCAATTTGATTGATTTCTTTGACTGGGTGACCAGGGAGTTGGACCAATGGAGACCCCTAGATGTGGTGTACTTAGATTTCAGTAAAGCCTTTGACACCGTTCCACACAGGCAACTTATACACAAACTGAACACCCTAGGGATGGGCCCTAAAGTTACTGACCTGATTAGAAATTGGTTGAGTGGGAGGTGGCAAAGGGTACAGGTAAATGAGCTTACTCTGTAGAGAAAGAGGTTACCAGCGGTGTGCTGCAGGGATCTGTCCTTGGTCCGATTCTTTTTAACATCTTTGTTAATGATATTGCGGAAGGCTGTCGGGTAAGGTTTGCCTGTTTGCGGATGTTACCTAAAATCTGCAATAGAGTAGACACCCAGAAAGGAGTAGATAACATGAGGAGGGATCCAAGCTTGAAGAATGGTCGAGAATTTGGCAGCTGAGATTTAATGCTAAAAAATGCAAGGTCATGCATTTGGCCTGCAAAAGTCCAAGGGAGTGGTACAGTGTAGGGGGTGAAGTACTTCTGTCCACAAAAGAAAGCGGGACCTGGGCGTGATTGTGTGTGATGATCTTAAAGTAGCTAAACAGGTAGAAAAGGCGACGGTGAAAGCCAGAAGGATGCTTGGGTGCATTACATACTGGGCACTAACTGTCAATGTTGCAATTGGTGTGGGTGCAATTACCTCCACCTCAGTTTTAACGCAAAACCATAGCTCGCTTTAGTAGAAGAGCTCCTTAGTTGCATAAGGATTTTTCTACTCATAAAAGAGGGATGGCTCAGATGGCAAAACATCACTTCAGCTCTTGAATGACACTTCAGTTCTTTAAGCCTGAAAAATCACACCATGGAGACGCAGCTTCACGCAAAGGTTTCATTTATACAACATCTACCCAGCAGCAATACATCCAGGATATCCCTCCTATGCATATACTTATAGAGAGGAAACTTTCTTAAAATGGACTATGGTAGCACCAGGAAAGTTGATCATTTCTTCTGATGGCTATATTGGGAAAATGAGCTTCAGTATCCTCTCATCTTCTGTTTCTTCTGCTCTGTACAGGACCACTGGATGTAGTAACACATGAAGGAACCATGGAATACAGAAAGAACTGGACACATCTGAAGGCAGAAGAGTGGCTGCTTCCAATGTGTTATGGGCTACATTTCATATGTGTGAACAGAACTAAAGCAAATGTTGTGTCTTTACCCAAGTCTGTGCTTCAGGCTCCTTCTCTAGCCCTATTCAAATCAAGGCTAAAACCCCACCTCTATGAAGCTGCTTTTGGATCCTGATGCTCCTCATACTCTTGTCCACCACTTATGTGTATCTTACCGTACTCTAGTTCCCAGTTTCACTATGTGTTTTGTCTTGATTAGATTGCAAGTTCTGATGAGCAGGGATTGTGTCTTACATCTACATGTATAGCACTGTATATGCCTTGTAGCGCTATACAAATGATTAGAAGTAGTCTTTAAATTGTAATAGTTGTAGTAGTATTCTTTAAATTAAATTTATGTGGCTTTCAGATTCACCTGGGACCTCCAAGAATTTTGCTTTTGATCTGGTGTCCAATTGGAACATATGTCTCTTCGACACCATAAGAGGGAGCTAATAGACTGTAGGATCGCTCAGTGGTGCAGATGAGCCTCAGGATATACCGGAGTCCCGGACATGAGCTGTGGTGGGTGGTCTTTGCCAATTTTATGATTAATTGTCTTTGCATGGCTTTCATTTTCTTGCTTGGAAGATTCTGTGTATAGTTGCAAGCTTGCTTTCATTGCTGTCTGTCTGTCATGTTGCTGTAACAGCTGCTGTTAAGCTATTTTTACGTCTATGCATTACCATTCAGCCTCATATACTGCGCCTACTTTCTTCCTCTTCTGTACTTTGTGCTTGCATGTGTATGTGTGTGCTTTGCCAATCTTTTCATTTTTTTTTTGGGCATGGTTTTATGTTCATGCTCTTTGTAAAGAAACACAAGTGCTGCATGATTGTGTGCAGAGTCAATGTCCTTTCTAAAATAATTACAACATGTATTTTTTTGACATTGCCAAACTTTTCTCTTAGGGGCATTGTCTCCAGATGGGTAGTTTTGCGCATACCATGACAGTAATGCATCGCACTCACTGTGGAGAATGTTCTTAATTTTTCAAAATTTGCTGCTAATGCTCACCATAGTACTTACATTGTGTCAAAGAGAGCTTCCTATTCAGGCTCCTCTTTCATCTGGGTATTTGGGGCCTTCAAAATTTGGCACCCAATGCCTGTTCCTAATTTTGGAAAGTTCTCTTTGTAATCAAATCTAGGGTTTGTAGCATTTTTTTTAAGTGCTGTCAAGTCAGTGCTGATTCCTGGCAACCATTGGATTTTCTTGGTAAGGTATGACCTGAAGTATATTGCCAGACTGTTTTTTCCAAGGCAATGGAAAGTAAAGTGACTTGCTTGAGGTCACAAGAAGCTCCAGGAGGAATTGAACTCTTGATCCCCTGGGTACTAGGCAGCTGCTCTAACCACTAGTCTACTCCTCCACTCATATGCAGAGTTTGTGGCATAATAGTAATATTATATTATCTCCTTTTTATCTTCAGGCATCCACCTAACCATTTTTAGTCCTCTTAACTTTTTCATTAATTTTTGTGATTTACCTCCTGCTGCCATGGGTTCCTGAACTAGTTAATCATGACCTACTGCTACCTCAGGGATATTATCTTCTAAAGATCTTGTACTATCACTACCACTATCTTTAGCCCTAGTGTGTAAGTTACAGGTGGGCAGCTTTTTATCCTGAGTGACATGGCCAATATCTATTCTTTTCCCTTCCTACCATGCTTCTACTTTAGTGTTGCCTTGCTAAGATTTGGTATAGATTTTATGCAATTGAGTCACCACTTGAAGATACTCAGCAAGATTTGGGGAGAAAAAAAAATTCTTTCCCCTTAGAAATATACAGCAAAGCACCAACTTTGCTGCTGAATGTTTAGTTGTGCTCCTGTTGACCTTTCAGCCTTTTCTTCTCTGTGGATCCTACCTTGACGTTTTAGTCCATGTTTATAGGGCTTATTTTAAAAGCCTATTCATGCTTTGGACATCTGAAAATGGGTATAGAGATGTTGAAAGCATGGAGATTTCCCCAGAGTCATTTTAGAAAGTGGTTTTAAAGACATCCCTGGCATAAGGACATCCAAGACAGAACAGGGGCTTAATGTAGGTGTTTCCAGGCATTCCCAAGAACATGGACATCCTCTCCCAATTTCAGAAACAGCCTGCATGTCCCAGACTATGTCAAGGTTTATACCTGCTCCAGGCATGAATAGTCATTGGAAAAATGCTCATTTTGCCAGCCAAATATGCAGGGAGTGTGGAGAAGGAGGTACACTCATATTCTCTGTATTTTCCACGTTGACAATGAACACTGATGGAAAATGAGGGCTCTTATTTTCATTTTGCCATGCCAGTGGATGTTCCTGTATGCAAAATAGATTATAAGCTCTGATGAGCAGAGACCATCTCTCACATGTCTTTCTATAGTGCTGTATATATTTATTTTTATATTTACATTCCTTTATATACTGTGCTATTCTGCATCAGTGTGGTTTACATTGAACAAACTGAAATTACATTGAACAGGGCATTATAACTTGGAGATAACTATTTTACAGGGAACATGGGCTATGGAGGGTTAAGTTTTTTTTATTTTTTTTTATTTTATTTAGCACATATTTGTATACCGCTACTTCCAGCGATCAGCAGCGGTTTGATTAAGTAAACAGAAAATGTCAGATCATTGACAGAAATTACAAGCATTACAATGTGATTAACAAGGTTATGTGATAGGTTTTCAAAACAAATCAAGCGAGTTTCATTAAAGTATACAACAGAATTTCAAGATTACAACAAGTTTCGTTAGAGTGTATAAGATTACAACAGGTTCCATTAAGGTATACAGGATTAGCAACAGGCTTGCCCAAGACCACAAGGAGCACCTGTGGGACTAGAAACCCCAGTCCTTCCGGCCCAAGGTTGCTGTCCTCTAGTGGAATTTGAACCCCTGACCTTCTGGCTTGAAGTACCTTGCCCCAACCACTAGGCCATTCCTCCACTCCAGTATATGCCAGTTAAGAGAGGTAAAAGAACTTCAAATGTTCAGAAGGGAGCTAAAAACATATTTGTTCACCCAACTTTACTGCAATATAAACTGTCATCCGGATCTTACCTCTCACCCCCCTTAGCACAAATAGACTATAACACATCAATTCTACCCACATACATTGCCTATCTGACTAAAAATTTCTTTGAACCTTAAATTGATACTGCAAACTGTATATATGTAAACTGTATATATGTAAATTCATCTTGCAAGTTGTAAATAGTTCTATAGAGACCAATATTGTATCTGTTTATAGTTGTTCATGGTTCTATGTTCTATGTATTGTTCTATAGTTACATTTGGCACTATGTTCTATGTACTTTACCTTTGTTTGATGTAAACCGCCACTGATCTTAGGAACTGGCGGTATATAAAAGTTTTGCAAATAAATAAATAAATAAATATGCCTTGTAGTGATATAGAAATGATCAGTAGTATTAGTAGTAGTAATGGATCCAGAGAGTCAAGGAATGGGGGAGGCATGAGGAAAGGACAGATCCTAGATCCTACCTACCCTTCCAGTTATTGACCTATCTTTTTTCTCCCCTGTGCTTCAAAACTATTTGAATGAGCAGTTCACTGCTGCTGTCCTGACTTTCTTTCCTCTCAAGCTCTTCTGGACCCACTGCAGTCTGGCTTTTGTTCTCAACAGTCCACAGAAACGGCTCTTGCCAAACTCTCCAGTGACTTGTTCCTTACCAAATCCAAATGCCTCTACTCAATTCTCATCCTTCTTAACCTTTCTGCTGCCATTGACAATGTTGATCATCAGCTTCTCCTTGATACCCTGTCCTCACTTGGATTTAGATGGTTCTGTTCTGACCTGGTTTTCTTCTTATCTTTCCCATCACACTTTTAGTGTACAGTATATTCTGGTGGATCCTCATCCACCTTCATCCTGCTTTCAGTGGTGTACCTCAGGGCTCTGTCTTATGACCTCTCCTTTTCTCTCTCTACACTCAGTCCCTTGGTGCACTTATCTCCTCCCATGGTTTTCAGTACCATCTTTATGCTGACTCTCAGATCCACCTTTCTGTGCCTGAAATTTCTCCAGTAATCCAGGCCCATATCTTTGCCTGCTTATCCGATATTGCTGCCTGGATGTCTCACTACCATCTAAAACTGAACATAGCCAAAACTGAGCTCCTTATCTGTCCCCCTAAGCGCACCTCCCCCTTCCTCTCTTCTCTGTTTCTGCAGATAACACTACACTTCTCCCTGTTTCCTCAGCTTGCAACCTTGGAGTTATCTTTAACTCTGCTCTCTCTTTCTCTGCACACATCCAACAGATAGCTAAAACCTGTTGTTTCTTTCTCTATAACATTGGCAAAATTTGTTCCTTTCTCTCTACACACACTACTAAAACTCTTATTCACTCATTAGTTACCTCTTGTTTTGACTATTGTAACATGCTCCTCACTGGTCTTCCTCGGAATCATTTTTCGCCCTAATTCAATGTGTTGAAAACTCAGCTGCACGGCTTACTTTGGCTAGTGCCGCTATGCTCAGTTAACCCCTCTTCTCAAGTCACTTCACTGGCTTCCTATCCATTTCCGCATCCAGTTTAAACTTCTCATACTGACCTACAAGTGTATTCATTCTGCGGTTCCTCACTACCTTTCCTCTCATCTCACTCTACACGCCTCGGAAATTCCGCTCCTCTGGCAGATCCCTTTTATCTGTGCCCTTCTCTGCCACTGCCAACTTCAGACTTAGTCCATTCCACCTTGCTGCTCCATGTGCTTGGAACCAACTAAGTGAGTACATCAGACTCCTGCTCTGGCCCTATTCAAATCCAGGCTAAAAACCCATCTCTTTGAGACTACTTTTGTATCCTGATACCCTTCTGATACCCCTCACTCTCTCATTCCCTACTTATGTGTATCTTACCATACTCTAGTCCCTAGGTTTGCAATGTTTTTCATCTTGATTAGCTTGTAAGCTCTGATGAGCAGGGACTGTGTCTTACATTTTTATGTACAGTGCCGTATACACTTTGTAGTGCTATACAAATGATCAGTAGTAGTAGTAGTGATAAAGGACAGTATGCTAATATATGATGTAACAAAGAATAAAACACTAAAAAAGCAGAAGAAGAGCACAAAAGGAGAGAAGGAAAAGAATGTATGAAAACACCCACATTGACAGAAAGAAACGAAGAAAGAAAAGCAAACTGAAACAGAAAATGCAAAGGAAAGAGGACACCAGAGAAATGGCTGTTATCTGTTCTTCTCATTCATCCCTGTCACTGGTGAAAAATAAGGTATTTTTCCAGAAAGGCTGGGAGAGAGGGAAGGAAGGGGTGCACAATCTGCTGAAAAGCTCTTTCTCAAATATTGTGGGAAGGTAATTGTGGGAAGACATGTGAGAAAATGAATAACTATAGCTGAAGAGGGTTGGGGATTTGAGAGTGAATAATGAGATTAGGGGATAAGAACGAGCAATGGGGGTTGGGGATGAGAGAGTGAACAAATAGGCAAACCCCACCTGTCACATAAATATAAGTGAAACTTGGCTTAATCTCTTTTTTATCATATGTATTCTATAATATGTTTACAGTGGTTTGCAAGAAACATCAATGTCAAATTTTAGTTATTACTTGACATTGAAGTGAATAGGATAAAGCTAGCAATTTCTCTACATCTTCATTTAATAAAAGCTCAAGTTAGAAGCTATTATTATTTGGATCATGGAGATTAAGAAGCATGTGTACTAAAGTACAGTAAGGTTTTGCACTTACCAATCGCAGGAGTAAAAACCAACACACAGTAAGTGCAAAGACCATGTGCTGTCAGAGGTGTGGCCAATATGTCTACTATAGTTACTGCACACTGGTAAAAAGGCAACTACTGAGAATATGCATAAATGTTGGAGCCATTATTAAGAGGGGGAAACTTATCCATCTTCTAAGCATTAAGCTCCTTTTTAATCATTTTTATTAGAAACAAATTTTTTTAATTTGTGTTGTCACCAATTCCTAATTCAAAGTTTCATGAGAATCAATATTAAACTTCATTTGTCACTTATCTCAAAGAGTGCAGCACAGCAAGAACAAGCAGGAGGTCCCCGTATGATGTGGCACATTTCGAGCCCAGAAAAACAGGGCTCTGTTTCAGGCTTTTAAGAAACTCCCCCAACAAAAAGTAGCAATAAAGCAACACTTATGAAAAGACCAGGAAACATTTGCGTCTTTTGTGAAGAAAATGGCATCTGACATCAGAAAAACTATCCACCAATCAGAACAAACAGTGGGAGGAAACCATGAAAAGGAAAACCCCTCTTGTAATAGGCTAGACATTAAAATAAATTGAGCCAATTGATCTCAAGATTCAAGCCCAACGGGGACAAAGGTACTAACTTAAAAATCCAATGTTGTTCCTTCCACTGAAATTTAGCTAAGCGATCACCACCCCGTGGGTCAAGGGGACAAAATCAATAACGCTCCACAGGAATTGATCAAAAGAATGATTCTGTCTTCAACAATAGGAGCTGATAAGGTGCAAGTCCGCAACCGAGAGGCATGTTCACTTAAACATACCTTAATTTGATGTGTCGTGCGTCCATTATAAATGGGACTGCAGGGACAAACAATCAATTACACTACAAAATCTGATAAGCAGGATGTATGGCATCGAGATGTTAGCCAGACATTCTATTTGATATAATGCCACCAATGGCCCTCCAAAGTGTGTGGGCAGTGCTGGCAATTGCCACAGGCCTGATGGCCAGGATTATCATGAGGGTACAATGGACGGTCCACAATGGTAGCAGGGTGAACTAAATGATCATGTAAATTGGTCCCGCGTGAATACACTATCCTCAAAGGTTTCTGAAAAGAAGGATGAAGTTGTAGTATGGGCCAATATTTACAGAGGAGTGCAATGACCCGATGAACACTCGCGTTATAAAGTCTTCTTGATTGCTCCTAGACTGAGGTCATTTCTTATGACAATATTGGACTCATTTGTATGCCTTAGTTATCATCGCTCGGGGATAACCACATGTTAGCAAACAAGAAAACAGCTCATGGACATGTTTCTGAAATTCAGAAACAGTGGAGCACACTCGACAGAGCCTCAAAAATTGGTCAACAGGTAAATCCCGATGAAGGAGAGCAAGATGGTGACAATGGTACCTCAGAAGTATGTTCTGCTGAATGGAGGCTATGATTATTTTTGTGATTGTTTTCTGAGATGCCAATCATATCTAACTTTTCAATTAGTGATATATTCTAGCTCTCTCATCTTATTTTTTAGACTTCCAGTATTTGCATACAGGCATTTTAGAGGTTGCATTTAATTCATATTAATACCATGACTGAAGTGGTATTTAAAGGTGCAGAAGAATTGAAGAAAATATCGATACATCGGGAAGATGTATTACAACTATTAGATAAACTGAAAAGTAGCAAATCACCTGGGCCGGATGGTATACATCCAAGGGTGCTGAAAGAACTGAAATATGAGACTGCAGACCTGCTATTAGTAATCTGTGAATTATCATTAAAATCATTTATTTATTTATTTATTTACATTCTCTTATATACCGCTCTATTCTGCATCAGTGAGGTTTACATTGAACAAACTGAAATTACATTGAACAGGGCATTATAACTTGGAGATAACTATTTTTTACAGGGAACATGATACCTGAAGACTGGAGGATCGCCAATGTAACACCAATTTTTAAAAAGGGTTCAAGGGGTGATCCGGGAAACTACAGACCGGTGAGCCTCACGTCAGTACCGGGAAAACTGGTAGAAACTATCATAAAGAATAAAATTACTCAACATGTAGATAGTCATGGTCTAATGGGAGACTGTCAACATAGCTTTAGACAAGAAAGATCTTGTCTTACTAATCTGTTATGTTTTTTTGAAAGTGTGAATACACAGGTGGACAAAGGTGAGTCGGTTGATATAGTGTATCTGGACCTTCAGAAAACCTTTGACAAGGTCCCTCATCAGAGACTTTTGGCAAAACTAAAGAGTCATGGGATAGGAGGCATTGTACTACTGTGGATCAGGAACTGGTTAAAAGATAGAAAGCAGGGGGTTTGGCTAAATGGCCAATTTTTCCAATGGAGAAAGGTGAATAGTGGTGTACCCCAGGGATCTGTGCTGGATCTGCTGCTTTTTGACATATTCATAAATGACCTGGAAAGTGGAATAACGAGTGAGGTTATCATATTTGCAGATGACACAAAACTATTTAAAGTTGTTAAAACCCAAGAGGATTGTGGAAAATTGCAAGAGGATCTTGATAAATTGGGAGACTGGGCATCAAAATGGCAGATGAAATTTAATGTGGACAAGTGCAAAGTTATGCACCTAGGGAAGAACAACCCAAACTATGGTTACACAATGCAAGCTTCCACATTAGGAACCACCACCCAGGAAAAAGATTTAGGCATCATTGTCGATAACATGTTAAAACCCTCGGCCCAGTGTGCAGAGGCAGCCAAGAGAGCAAATAGAATACTAGGTATCATAAGGAAAGGAATGAAAAATAAAACAAAAGATATTATAATGCCTCTATACCGTTCCATGGTGAGACCGCACCTTGAATATTGTGTGCAATTCTGGTCGCTGTATCTTAAAAAGGATATAGCGTTATTAGAAAAGGTTCAGAGAAGAGTCACCAAAATGGTAAAGGGGATGGAAGGATACTCCTATGAAGAAAGGCTAAAAAGGTTAGGGCTCTTTAACCTGGAAAAGAGATGGCTGAGGGGAGATATGATTGAAGTCTATAAATTAATGAACAGAGTGGAACGGGTAAACGTAGATCGATTGTTTACATTATCAGAATATAGAAAGACTAGGGGACATGCAATGAAGCTACAGGGTAAACTATTTGAGACTAATAAAAGAAAATATTTTTTCACTCAACGTGTAATCAAACTCGGGAATTTGTTACCGGAAGATGTAGGAAAGGCTGTTAGTGTAGCTGGGTTTAAAAAAAGTTTGGACAAGTTCCTGGAGGAAAGGTCCATAAACCATTACTAAGAAGGGACCCAGGATATCAATGCTTGACCCAGTAGAAGCATTGCGGAACCTGTGTCTTTTGGGGAAACTGCTAGGTACGTATGACCTAGATTGGCCACTGTTGGAAACAGGATACTGGGCTTGATGGAACTTGGTCTGACCCAGTATGGCATATGTAATGTTCTTATGTTCTTAATCTGGTTAACAGTTGATAGGGGTAATCTGGAATCTTTCAGCTCTGTACTCAAGGGCATCTGGGTTACTTTTATCTTTATTGGAGTCTTTCTGTTGGGATGTCCTAACTTCTCTATTTTGCTAGTATCCTTCAAAGATACATCCTTCCAAACCATGTGCTTTTTGGGCAACTGTCAGCTTTCCCCTATTATCTAGTTTAAAAGCTGCTCTATCTCCTTTTTAAAGGTTAATCCCAGCAACCTGGTTCAATCCCAGTTAAGGTGGAGCCCATCCCTTCGGAAAAGTCCCTCTCTTCCCCAGAATGTTGCCCAGTTCCTAACGAATCCAAAACCCTCTTCTTTGCACCATTGTCTCATTCATGCTTTGAGACTCTGGAGCTCTCCTGCCTTTTGGGTCCTGCGTATGGAACAGGAAGCATTTCAGATAATGCTACCCTGGAAGTTCTGGATTTCAACTTCCTACCTAAAATCCTAAATTTGGCCTCCAGAACCTCCCTCCCACACTTTCCTATGTCATTGGTGCAACATGTACCAAGACAGCATACTCCTCCCCAGCACTATCTAAAACCTTGTCTAGGTGGTGTGTGAGGTCTGCTACCTTCTCATCAGGCAGGAATATCAGCAGATAACCCTCATGTCCACCAGCCACCCAACTATCTACATGCCTAATGATCGAATCACCAACTATAACAGCCATCCTAACCCTTCCCTCATAGGCACATGGCTCTGGAGAAACCTTCTCAGTTTGAGAGGGTTTTACATCTCTTGAAGGACAAGATCACTTCCTGCCACACCAAGGTGATGCTTTCCTTTCACATGACCTGTCTCCTCCATGGCAAATGAGAGGTTGTCAGACTGGAGATGGGACTTCAGTACTACATCCGCGTAGGTCTTGTCTAGGTACAACTCTGTCTTCCAAGTCTGCTACTCTAGCCTCCAGAGACTGGAATTATTCCCTGAGGGCAAAGAGCTCTTTGCAACTAGTGTACATATAAGACCCTCACCAAGTGGGAGAAAATCATACATGTGACACTCAATGCAAAAGACTGGATAGCCCCGATATCGCTGCTGGACTGCTGTCTACATCTTAGTTTTAAGGTTTTGTTTAGCTATTTACTGAAAATTGTTGGGGACACTTGAACTGATTTAACTATACCAATTAAGTTTATGGGACTTTGTTTACCTCAAGATTAATTAATTTCAGGGACTTAATTAATTTGTTTCAAGTGAGGAGAACCAACTGAACATGAAAGTGAATTTGACCACCTCTCCCCCTTTAATAGGTTTAAGAGCCAATAAAGCTAAGATTATGCTTGGGGGTGGGGTGGGAGAGAATTAACACTTAGTAAAGGGTGGCTTGCTACACAAGTCCCAGACCTGTGCTGCTAAGGCAATCTGTTAACAATTTCCTTAGTGATTCACACAGCCCTTGGTTTGAAAGAGGGAGCCTTTGCAATTGCCTTTTTGATCTGTCACGTGGCTTTGTCAATGTGCTGGAAGGGCAGCAACAACAGCAGCAGCAGTTGATTAAGGCCCTATAGAGACTGCAACTTCAGCCTCCAGCGCAAGCACTTCTTCAAATGATGGCAGAAGATGAATTGTACCACTTTGTGGTGCATTTTGATACTATTTAAGTTTGCTTTGATAACATCCTCTTGCCATGTAATGATTCCCTGTGTCTGTCCCAGGCCTTTTTTTATTTAGTCACTGTTGTTGCCCCCATCACTTCCATCTGAAAGACAACACCCTTTCTGTGAAAAAGTATTTCTTGCTTCATGGCTTCTAAGTTTATATCCTTACAGTTTTATTTCATGAGCTCTAGTTCTAAAGCTTCCCTGTCTTTGAAAAAGATTTGTTTGTTCATTAATACACTTTACTCCCATGCCCCTTTTCTCCTTTTTTGTAAGTGCCATCAAATCAATGCTGACTCCTGGTGACCGAGCAGCCCCTGGGTTTTGTTGGCCAGATATGACTGTTAGTAGATTGCCAGGCCTTTTCTTCCAAGGCAATGTAGGGTAAAGTGACTTGCCCAAGGTCATAAGGAGTGCCAATGAGAATTGAATTCAGTTCCTGGAGGAAAGGTCCATAAACCATTATTAAGAAGGGACCCAGGATATCAATGCTTGACCCAGTACAAGCATTGTGGAACCTGTGTCTTTTGAGGAAACTGCTAGGTACGTATGACCTAGATTGGCCACTGTTGGAAACAGGATACTGGGCTTGATGGACCTTGGTCTGACCCAGTATAGCATATCTTATGTTTTTATCTCTTGGGTGCTAGGCTGTTACTCTAACTACCAGGCTACTCTTCCACTCTCCTTTTCCTTTAGGGTACACATATTAAGGACTTCAAGTCTCTTCTTATAAGTCTTCTGGTGCAGGTCCCATATCATTTTATTCACCTTCCTTTGAACCATTTCAAGCCTTTTATATCCTTTGCAAGGTAATATCTCCAAAACTGAACACAATACTCCAGGTGAGTCATCCTCAATGCACAGGGGCTCCTTCTTCCTTCTGGTTATTCCTCTCTGCATGCAGCATAGCATCCATCAGGTTTTGGCCATCATCTTTTCACATTGGTCCATCACCTTGAAATCATCAGATATTATCACCCCAAGGTCCCTCTTCTGGTCTGTACATATCAGCCTCTCACCCTCTATCATATACTGCTCCTTTAAAATTCTGCATCCCAAGTGCATTACTCTACATTTCTTTGCATTAGACTATTCTTCTAATTTTTGTTGATCTTTTCTCATGTTGTCTACTCCCTCTGAGGTGCCTACTTTATTGAAATCCTTGTCTCATCTGCAAAAAGGCAAACTTTTCATTTTAACCTTTTGGCAATATTACCCACAAGGGCATTGAACAGTGGCAGTCTCAGGACCATTTCCAGATGCATTCCATTACTCACCCTCCTTTTTTCAGAGTGAGTTCCATTCACTACTATGCTCTGTAGTCTGTCAGTCAACCAATTTCTTATCCAGTTTACCATCTTAGGACCCATCCTCAGACTGCTCAGTTTATTCATAAGCCTCCTGTGAAGAACAGTATCAAAGACTTGGCTGAAATCTAAGTAGACCACATGCATTGCATGCCCTTGATCTAGTTCTCTGGTTGCCCAGCCAAATAAATCAGTCTGTAGTCTGTGAATAGGGATCACAGCAGCCCTTCCCCAATCCTGCAGAACCTCCACTGTCTCCAAGGATCTAATTAACACATTTTTTAAAGGTGCTGCCAGAACCTTCCTGAGCTTCCTCAGTATCCTAGGATATATCTGATTCGGTCCCATAGCCTTGTCCACTTTCAGTTTTGCAAGCTATTCATAAACATCTTCTACTGTGAATGGTGGAGCATCTACTCCATTCCTTTTATTACCTTTGTCAATTATGTGTGACCCTTCTCCAGGATTTTCTTTCATGAGCATGAGAAGAAGTATTTGTTTATCAATTCTGTTTTTTCCTTATCACTTTCCACAAATTGATCCTCAGCTCCTTTGAATATTATAATTCCACCTCTGGCCTTCCTCCTCTCCGTAATACACCTGAAAAAGTCTCATTACCTCACTTCACATCTGTAACCATTTTTTCTTCCATGTGTGCTTTTGCCATCCTGTTTCTCTCTTTGCCTCTTTCAGCTTCATCTGGTATTCTTTTTTCTGTTCATTTTTTAAATCATCTTTTGAATTCTGTTAACACTGCCTTTTTTGCGTTTGTTTTTGCAGCCACTTTTTAAAATAAATATATTGGTTTCCTATCCTTTTGTTTTTATATACTTTCCTTACATATAGATCTATTGCATTTGTTACAGCCCCTTTCATTTTGGCCCACTGCCTTTGACTCCTCTCTCTCCTTCTCCACACACATCCAGCTGATAGCTAAAACCTGCCGTTTCTTTCTCTACATCAACAAAATTTGCCCATTCATTTCTGAACACACTACTCAGACATTTATTTACTCCTTAGTTACCTCCTGTCTAATTATTGTAACCTAATCCTTGCTGGTCTCCCTCTGAATCATCTCTCCCCTTCGAGCTGGTCGAAAGCTCTGCTGTGTGGCTAATCTTCCACCAGCCTCGTCATGCTCATATTACTCCTCTTTTCAAGTCACTTCATTGGCTCCCTATCCATTTCCGCATTTAGTTCAAACGTCTCCTGTTGACCTATAAGTGCATTCGCTCTGCAGCTCCTCACTACCTTTCCTCTCTTATCTCTCCCTACACCCCTCCAGTAATGAATTCCAGAGTTTGATTAAGTGTTGAGTGAAAAAATAGTCTTTTATTAGTCTTAAATAGGTTAGATTGCAGCTTCATTGCATGTCCCCTAGTCTCTCTACTTTTTGATGGCATAAACTACCGATCTTTGTTTACCCGTTCCACTCCATTCATTAATTTATAGACCTCTATCATATCCCAACTGTCTCTTTTCCAAGTTGAGAAGCCCTAACCTTTCCTTATAGGGGTATCCTTCCATCCCCTTTACCATTTTGGTGGCTCTTCTCTGTACCTTTTCTAATTCTGCTATATTGTACTCAATATTCAAAGTGCGGTCGCACATTGGAACAATACAGTAATTTTATTCTTTATAATGGTTTCTACCATTTTGCTGGTACTGACATAAGGCTCACCAGTCTAGTTTCCTGGATCACCCCTGGAAACCTTTTTAAAAATTGGTGTTACATTTCTACTTCCATTATCTCCATCCACCTTGCCAGATCCTCCTTCAGGTACTTTCCCATTTTACTGGTCAGCTGTTTGGAAACCTAGGGCTTTGAGTTTGCTATGACTGGACTCTGCCTTTTGGCTTTTACCTCAAACCACGCCATATGGTCGCTGCAGTTCAAGTGATCATCTTCCCAGACATTAGACAAACTGGGGGGCATGCAATTTATCTAGTTAGCAGACTTGCTAAACAGTTAAACTGCAGTCAGCAGGGTATTCAATGGCACTAAACCATTTAGTGCTGCCAAATATCTTATGCTAAAAATGCAAAAGAATTACCCCAAATTGAAGCCAAAAAATAACTAAAACTTCATTATTTCACAAGGGAACGGGTCTCAGACTTTATTGGAACAGGGTAGAACCCAGGAGGTAAACCTCTGCTGTGGTTCGTTAACCCTTTCTTTGCATCAATGACCCTAATGTTCACCTCGTTTTTTTTAACGTTTTTTTAACCAGACTTGCAATACTGATATCAAAATCGGTGTATCTTCCTTAACATGACGATGATAAGTGACAGTACATATAGAGTAGATCTGCTTAGCTCTTAACTACTCCATTGTTCTATACACAGTCCATTCCACTCATCATTCTGTTAGCAAGGTATCAATCCAAACAATCAAGACTTATCTGTAGTCCCTGTGGTCCCGACGCCAACCCGGCGCGCTCATGCGTTTCACTGCTTGAGCAGTTTCATCAGGGGATCTAGCTTGAATGTTGTGCTCAGTTCTGATATCGTCTTACTACAGCCAAAACTGTCATACGCTGTGTTATTCAAAATTTCACTGGTTCTTGTGATCTCATTCTTTTCACAATCTCTTCAAAGGACGCCAGCTAAAGATAGGCAAACTAAAAGCAGGCCTTACTTTAGCTGGTTTAGCTATCCAGCCAATGGCTGAATAATGCTGCTGATCGGATAGCTAAAAGGCTTACTGGTCATACCCGATATTTAATACTGGTGACTAGATATGGCTCTGGCATTGAATATCTGGGTAAAAATTAAAGCGGCGATGGGCAGGTGCTTTAAGTGTGTTGTCCACCACTATTGAATATCAGCCCCACTTTCTCCATTAGCAGTACTAGATTCAGCATCATCCTCTCCCTGCTGGGTTCCTTCTCCAGCTGTCTGAGCAAAGACTCTTCTAGAGCATCTACAATTGTTCTACTTGTTTCCAAATTTGCAGACGGGACTGTCAGATTAAAGTTCCCCAGTATCATCACTTCTTTTTTTCCACCTTTGTAATATCATTAATCAGGTCTTTGTCCATTTCCTCCAGTTGATTTGGAGCTCTGTAGACTATGCCAGTGTGGATAATAGTGTCATCTCCTCTTTCCAAAACACTTCCTCTTTTTCCCCAAGTCCCCTGTTTTAATGCTGTTTTTGACATAGAGAGCTGGCACTCCTCCTTTCCTGCCTTCTCTATACCTCCTAAATAGATATCCAGGTATAGCAATATCCCATTCATGAGATCCATTAAAACATATTTCTGTAATGGTCACAATGTTGAAGTCCATTTCCATCATCAGGGCTCCCAGATTAGGAACTTTGTTGCCTAGACTGTGATCATTTGTGCTTATTGCCTTCCAGAAGATTTTGGTTAGCTTGCTTCTATTTTGCATGTGTTTTATTCCTGATTTCTCTTCCCCTTTCTTACTGATGCATGAGTTAAGATGAAGTCTCTTACTAGTTTCACCAGCACTATAATGCTTTTGCTGGGGGTGACATGCTCAACTTGCTTTTCATCTTTCACTCCTTTCTCTAGTTTAAATGCCTGTCTACATAGGGTCTTTTTTTCCTGCTGCAGAAAGATGTAAACCATCATTGCAGTATATAACCCTTTGTTATTCTATCTATTGCCCCAGTCACCTTTATATCTAAAGTCTTAATGCTTTCAGCAGGTTTAGAACCTTGTATTAAAGCTGTTTGTGTGATGTAGCCTCTCTTCCCCCTTATCATGAATAGGTAACTTGTGAGAATGCTATAGAATTGACAATGGGTGAAGTTTCTCTCCCAAAATTTGGAAGTCTCTGCATGGCAGTGGTAAAGTTTCTAGCCAGATCATTTGTTCCCAGATAGATAACAACATCAACTTTAGAACCTTTCCTTTTTTTTCTGACTTCACTAACAATTTTGTTTGTATTCTTGCTGGCTGAAGGTCCTGGGAGGCATTTGACCACCTTCTGATCTTGGAACAGTGTTCCCAAGTTAATGCCTCTGATAATGTAGTCTAACAGTTTGCTGTTTTGAGATTTCTTGACAATGCCTGGGGCATTTCTGGTACACAGGGTGTTGTCTTTCTTGTCTAGGGCCACTTCTGTTTCTATTAATGGGGGCATCCTCATTTAGAAAGTCATAGAAGGTATTATGCAGGGGTATCTCTAGGTGGAGTGGATGTCTCCGTGTTACAGGTTGTAGCCTGGCAGAACCCACTGTGATCATTTATTCCTGGGTTGTTGGATTCTTTGTGGAAGTGTGAGTGGATGGTTGTATTTTGGAGATTTGGGGTTTTTTGCAGCTAATTCTTCCCTTAGTTGAGTCAATTCTTTTTCCATAGCAGATAGCATAAGACAGATAGGGCAAGCTCTAAGGCTCCAAATAGTTTCCCTGAGGATTAAAGTACCACAACTATTACATTGATAAAAGTCATTTTGATTGGAGGGTTTAATATGTATCAAAAGCAACAAAGGTGTACTTTCCACTAAATTTAGGACAAGTACTGTGTGTCCTAAGAAGAATATGGAAAGCCCAGTCTTGTCATCCTAATGACAATGTGCAATCCATGCCCACTCCCCACCCATACCCAACTCAGTCCCTCCCCCATTGCAAGTTAAGCAGTCAATGCGTGAATTTTATCTTAGTGGTTGCTTTTAGTGAGTGGTAGCTGTTAGCATGGACTCATGCTAACCGGTTACCGAATGCTAAAACACACATTAACCATTAGCGCACTTTAGTAAACACAATCCTAGGTGTTTTTCTACTACTTGATCTGAAAAACAAAGTTTGTAACCCCCTTGCACTTGGCTACATTCTGAGGTAGAATGGGTAGTGCGTGGAGCTGAAGTACCCCAAAGTTGCAGAATCAGTGACCACAAGGAAATGAAAGGTAGTGGTGGTTGGTGACTCTCTTCTGAGAGGTACTTTGGCGTCCATCTGCCGACCAGACTTGATGTCCAGAGAGGTATGCTGTCTGCCTGGTGCCAAAATCCAAGATGTTACAGAGAGTTTGCCGAGACTCATCAAGCCCACTGACTATTACGCAATGTTGCTAATCCATGTCGGAAAAAATGATACTGCCGGGTATCCCTCTGAGAGTATCAAAAGTGACTTCATGGCTCTGGGACAGAAGGTGAAGCAGTTAGGTGCACAGGTGGTGTTTTCTTCAATCCTCCCTGTTGAGGGTAAAGGCCAAGACAGAGAGGCTTGCATCCTGGAGATGAATGTATGGCTGCGTGGATGGTGTCATCAGGAGCGTTTTGGTTTCCTAAACCATGGGATGCTGTTCCAAGGGTTGCAGAGCAGAGATGGTATCCATCTGTCCAAGAAAGATCGACACGTCTTCAGTAGTAGACTGGCTTCAGTAGTAGACTGGCTAATCTACTGAAGAGGGCTTTAAACTAGATTCGTTGGGGATGGGTGAAGAAAGCCCCCAGGTAAGTGAAAGCCCCCAGGTAAGTGATACATTAAATACCTTTATGGAAATGGGTAACAGGGGTAACATACGGAAAGCAATGTGTATAAATGCCCGTAGAATGGAAAATAAGATCCCTGATGTTGAAGCTTTGGTGGGAGTGGCCGACTTGGATTTAGTGGCAGTTACAAAAACATGGTTCACAGAAAACCATGACTGGGATGTAACTATACCTGGCTATACTTTATTCAGAAAGGACAGGATAGGAAGAAAGGGAGGAGGAGTGGCACTATATGTGAAAAATACTAATAAAGCTTTGGAATTACAGAGCTTAAAAGGGAGAGAGAAGACATTGTGGGTTAAACTAGAAAGAGGGAAAGAGAAATCTCTTTGCACTGGCGTGATATACAGACCTCCCTCACAAGAGGAAGAGGTGGACAGAGAGTTAATTGAAGACATACGCAGCATTGCTAGGAAAGGGGAAGTACTACTGATAGGGGATTTCAATATGCCAGATGTTGATTGGCACATTCCTGCTGCAGTATCATCTAGAAGTAAAGAGATCCTGTATTCTCTACAGGGAGAACTATTCAGGCAATTGATAACAGACCCTACACATGAAGGGGCCATACTGCACTTAGTGCTTACCAATGGTGAAAGTGTTTCTGATGTTACAGTGGGAGATAATTTTGCATCCAGTGATCACCAGATGGTGTGGTTCAGTATTAGGACTAGGGCTGTTAGAATCCATTCAAAGGTGAGGGTCTTAGACTTTAGGAAGATTAACTTTGCCAAGATGGGCCAATACCTCAGGGAGTCAGTAGCAGGATGGGAACAGCTGGGGGGATGTAGAAAAACAGTGGGCAAAACTGAAAGGGGATATTTTAAGAGCAACCAACCTTTTTGTTAAATTGGTAAATAAAAGTAAAAGTAAAAGGAGACCTCTATGGCTTTCGAAAGAAGTAGCTGAAAAGGTAAAGAAAAAGAGGGAGGCCTTCATGAAATCACAGAGAGAATAAGACAGGCATCTATATTTGGAAAAACGTAGAGAAGCTAGCAAAGTAGTCAGGAAAGCAAAGATTCAAAAAGAGGAGGAAATAGCCAATGCAATAAAATGGGGTGATAAATCATTTTTCAGAAATGTTAGTGAGAAGAGGAAGAGCAAAAGTGGTATTGTCAGACTCAAGGGTGAAGGGGAGGAATATGTAGAAACTGATAAGAATAAAGAGGAATTGCTTAACAAATATTTCTGTTCTGTGTATACAGATGAAGAACCAGGAGCAGGACCTCAGAAAACACCCACAAACAGGAACAGAAGTGAAGGACATCTTGAACAATTTACAGAAGACTGTGTTCGTGAGAAACTAGCTCAACTTAAACTAGATAAA
This sequence comes from Ichthyophis bannanicus, assembly GCA_033557465.1. NCBI lineage: Eukaryota > Metazoa > Chordata > Amphibia > Gymnophiona > Ichthyophiidae > Ichthyophis > Ichthyophis bannanicus. The sequence goes on along the minus strand of CM066032.1, from coordinate 1,665,651,301 downwards.
GCGATGGGACCGGATGGGATACACCCTAGAATACTGAGGTAACTTGGGGACGTTCTAGCAGCTCCACTGACTGACCTTTTCAATGCCTCGTTGGAGTCCGGAGTGGCGGCAAAGGACTGGAGAGAGGCTTATGTGGTGCCTTTACACAAAAGTGGAAGTAAGGATGTAGTTGAAAACTACAGGCCGGTTAGTTTAACTTCGGTGGTGAGTAAATTATTGGAAACGCTGCTGAAAGAGAAAATAGTGTGGTTTCTGTAGTCCAGCGGATTACAGGATCCGAGACAGCATGGATTCACCAGAGGCAGGTCTTATCAGACAAATCTGATTGATTTCGTTGACTGGGTGAGCAGGGAGTTGGACCGAGGGAAAGCCCTAGATGTGGTGTATTTAGATTTCGGTAAAGCCTTTGACACCATTCCTCACAGGTGACTTATAAACAAACTGAGCATCCTAGGGGTGGACCCTAAAGTTACTGCTTGGGTTAGAAATTGGTTGGGTGGGAGGCGACAAAGAGTGCAGGTAAATGGAGCTCATTCTGAGGAGAAGGATGTTACCAGTGGTGTGCCCCAGGGATCTGTCCTTGGTCCGATTCTTTTTAAAATGTTTGTTAGTTATATAGCAGAAGGGCTGTTGGGTAAGGTTTGCCTCTTTGTGGATGATACCAAAATCTGCAATAGAGTAGACACCCAGGAAGGTGTAGATAACATGAGGAGGGATCCAGCTAAGCTTGAAGAATGGTCTAGAATTTGGCAGCTGGGATTTATTGTTAAAAAATGTAAGGTCATGCATTTGGGCTGCAGCAATCCAAAGGAGCAATATAGTATAGGGGGTGAAATACTTTTGTCCACTAAAGAAGTGCGGGACCTAGGTGTGGTTGTGTCTGATGATCTTAAAGAAGCTAAACAGGTAGAAAAGGTGACAGCATAAGCTAGAAGGATGCTTGGGTGCATACGGAGAGGAATGGCTAACAGAAAAAATGAGGTGATAGTGCCTCTCTAGAGTCCTTGGTGTGACCTCATTTGGAGTATAGTGTGCAATTCTGGAGACCGCACCTTCAAAAGAATATAAACAGGATGGAGTCAGTACAGAGGGTGGCTACTAAAATGGTCAGTGGCCTTCATTATAAAGCATATGAGGACAGACTTAAGGATCTTAATATGTACACCTTAGAGGAAAGGCGGGATAGAGGTGATATGATTGAGATGTTTAAATACCTCCATGGGCATAAATGTACAAGGGGAGAGCCTCTTTCAATTGAAAGCAAGTTCTGCTACGATGGGACATGGGATGAGGGTGAAGGGGGATAAATTCAGGAGTGATATGCGGAAATATTTCTTTACCCAAAGAGTGGTAGATCTGTGGAATAATCTCCCAGTGGAAGTGGTAGAGATGAGGACAGTATCTGAATTCAAAAAAGCATGGGACAAACATAGAGGATCTCTAAAGGTGAAAAGGGGACTGTTGTAGTTGTTGATATGTAAGGACAGACTAGATAGGCCATGTGGCCTTTTTCTGTCATCATATTTCTCTTTCTATGTTTCTATATCCACTGTTGCTTTCCATTGTCAATATAATGTTTTTCATAGTGCTTGAAGTCAGTTTTGGATGACTTTTCATTGCTCATTTTCCCTTTCAATTACACCATGATGAGAAGACTAACTGGAACCGGAGAAGGTAAAGAAATCCTGGCAGAGGACCTAAAAAGAAGAGCTAGGGATACCACAACTACGAAGAATTAAATATAGGTATAAGTTAGAGTAGTTCTGGAGTACAGATGGTAGACAGCTATGATGTATCCTAAGCATGTTTAGAAACATGTTACCATGCTGATTGTGTGGTTTTATATGCATATGGGCCAGTGACCCTTCTGGGTCATATGATGGGTAAAACGTTGGAGATTTGGACTGCAAGGTATACGTGTGCAATTTGCATCCAAGTATAAAGTGTATATGAAAGATGGTATAAGAAATTTAAATATGGTAATACAAGGCAGCTGATAGTAGGAGGCAGATTTTGTACTGTTCTGCAGAATATAGGATTTGGAAAAAGTGGGTGCCATGATCTGCTGTGGTGAAGGTGTCATCGTCTCTTTTCAATATTGGCTTTATTTGTAAGGAAGTGCAGCCTGTATTTTTTTACAGAGATGGAAGTGTTTTCATATTTTCCTCCTATGGCATGAGATAGATTAAAATGGCAATGGTAACTTAAGGTAGGTTTCCTATAGTTGACTTAAAGGGAAAAGAAAATTAAAGTTACATACTTTGTCTCTTACATTACAATGAGTTACAGAGCTGCAGTAAGAAACCTTCTAGACATATTTCAATTCAATGCAAGAACAAATATCTTTGGGCCTAAAAGCTTATGGTTAAGTATCCCTTTGTGGAATGGTCTGTGGGCACAGGATGTTAATAGATTAACTAAAATGTCTCCTCCTTCTGTAGTGCTTCAAATATCTTTTTGGGAACCACATCTATTTTAATGCTAAAACTATTTCCCAAATATCCCCTTGAAAAACAGTTGCTATTTAGCCAGACTCAAATAGCCTGAGATACTTCCCCTCTGGAATTCAAAACGGCAGGGGTGAGCAGAGGCCAATGCTACTGTGAGTGAATTGTATCAGGGGGTTAGTGCATCCAACTTTTAATCTTCGGAAAGCAGAATTTCACACAGCAGCAGATGGCATAGCTGGGCAGAGCTTTCCTAGCAAAATCTTAATACTCTTGTCAAAAGTCTTAGTTAAAGAGGTTATAATAATAATAATACTTTCTTATAATAATTCTCGTAAGAGGCTATGGCTAGAATTTCAAGACTGGCTAAGTATGAGCACCGGGGAAACAAGCACTAGTGTGACCAAACAGGAGCTGCCATGACGGCTAAGCTTTCTAAGACACATCATGAATGCCTTTCACAGACACTTTCTAATAGCAGTAATGACCTGCAAGTCATAGATTTCCTGTTCAGCATGTTAATTGCCTCGTAGGTTAATGACCAGAGGCAAACTCAACCTATCCTCTAGGTCATGGGACTGCCAGAAAACACCCTCCTTCTCGCTCATTATTACATAAGCCAAATATATACATAGCTCAAGACAGACTGTACTAGAGCTAAAGCTGTTTGTTAGCAAGAAGAAAAGGAAATCATCTTTTGGCTCACACTGCCATTTAGTTTTGTTATTTAAAGAAGCAGTAGTGAGGGATATGAGAGTATTCACTATGGACCAGTGCATTAAAATTGGCACCAAGGATCTTTTAGTGTGTGCTCGCTAAAAATTCTAACGTGCATGCCAAACCATCATTTAGCATGCAGTGTTTAACATGGGTTTAATATGCGCTGACAATTAGCACAACATAGTAACTGTTAGTGCATGATAATCAGCATATTAAACTCCTAAAATGGAATTGTCATTAGGGAGCATAAAATGGGTGGGAATGTGCCTTACAGTTAACACAGAGCTTGGTAACATGCATTAACTGTTAGTTCAGCAGATAAAACAGAACACCATCTCAAGAGATGTACCTAAGTGCATTTAATGTTATCTGCTTTTTCTCTGCAAACTTCTCCTGACCTACAAGTGCACTCATTCTGCGGCTCCTCACTACCTTTCCTCTCATCTCACCCTACACCCCTTCTCGGGAACTCCACTTCTCTGGCAGATCTCTTTTATCTGTGCCCTTCTCTGCCACTGCCAACTCCAGACTTTGCTCATTCCAGCTTGCTGCTCCATATTCCTGGAACAAACTACCTTAGTCAGTGTATCTGGCTCCTTCTCTAGCCCTATTCAAATCCAGGCTCTCTGAAGGAGCTTTTGGATCTTGATGTGCTTAATTTTCTTGTTCACTACTTATGTATATCGTACCATACTCTAGTCCCCAGTTTTGTGATATTCTTCGTCTTGATTAGATTGTAAACTCTAATGAGCAGCAGCTGTACATATTGCTGCATACATCTTGTAGCGCTATACAAATGATAAAATGGTAATAGTAGTAGTAGTAGTAGTAGTAGTAGTAGTAGCTGCCTTCCCATGTGCTGGAAGGTTCTCCCAACAGTTAACACAGAGGTTTTGCATCAAATGAAGGTAATTTTATAACAGAGCGCCAAGAGTAGGTGCCTACCATGGTGCCTATGTAGATGCTATTTTATAAAAATAAGTAGACACCTATTTATTTTTATGAAATACACTAGCATAAGTGGCACAATATGTGCCTATGTTGCAGTCATAGACATTTACACTCAGGGGCGGCCCAAGGGGGATTGGGGCCATGTGCGGAGACTCGGTGTGGGGCCTCATTTGCATAAGTGGCCTTATTTGCATAAATATTTGCATAATGTTACCATACACTAACTTTTAGTAAACATGTCTCTTAATGAGTGTATGGATAAAGAAAGACTAAAAGATTTCTACATTACTATAATCCAGTGCCAACTGCCAGGCACATTAGGAACTACTACAAACGCTGCCCATTTAGAACCCATAGCAAACCCGTCGTATCCTGACAGCATTACCAGGACTCACAAAGCACCATACCCTACCTATCAAAAGGCAACACTGCAAATATTAAACCAATACATTTCAGAGAATACTGGGGAAAGAGAACAAGTGGCAATGTCAAATAGGAATTACATAAACAGAATACCTCAGCTCAGTTACACATGCAGAACATAGACCATCACCAAACAAGGAATCACAATTTAGAAACAGGAAGGCAATAATTAAACTGGGAACCCCAAAAGCCAAACTTGGAATGTACAACAACATTGTAGAAATAAAACTATAAATTAATTTCCTCTTGTACCAAACAAAGCGCAGACGTTAATGATGCACATTTCCCAGAGCTTTCATATTCCAGTTAATAAATTCAAAATAAAGAGATATCTTTCTAACTTTTGTGCATTTTTTTTCAGTTGCAATTGCTCCAGCCACTTTCTTCTGGTTTCTTCATGTTTTCTGCTAACTCTCCATCGTCTGCTGTCCATTTGTCCTTTCTTCTCTCTTCTAGTTTTTTTTCCATTCTCTCTCTCTACATCTGTTTTAACATACTAATCTTTCTCCTTTTGCTCTTTCCTCATTCCTATTTCATGCACTCAAATTTTACCCCTCCATCCTCAATCCCCACTTACTCTCCCAATACCAGGCCAATTGTAGATTTTTCATCCCTCCCACACAAAATATTTTTCCTCTCTCCATTTTACTCTCCCAGCCCCATCCCATTCTAATCCTTCCCCAACATCAGCTCCCTTCTAGTTCCAGCCTCATCCAGCATCCATTCCCTTCTAGTCCCTGCATCAGCCCATTTCCAGTCCTAGCTCCCCCATCCATTTCCAGTCCGAGTCCCTTCATCAGTTCATTTCCAATCCTAGCCCCCCATCAACCCATTTCTAGTCATTTCTTAGCCCCATCATCAGCCCATGTCAAATCATAGCTCCCCTCCACTCAGCCCAATTCCAGTCCAAGCCCCCCCATGAGCCTACTTCCAGTTCTAGCCCCTCCATGAGTCCATTTCAATCCAAGCCCCCACCACAACCCATTTCCAATCTTAGCTCCCCCCAACAGCCCATTTCCAGTCTTATCCTAGCTGCTCCATCAGCCCATTTCCAGTCCTAGCTCCCTTCCCTCACAGCCCATTTCCATTCCAAGCCCCCTCCCCATCAGCGATTTGCAGTGCAAGCCCCAGTCCCCTCAGCCCATTTACATTCCAAGGCCCCGTCCCCAACAGCTATTTGCCGTTCAAGCCTCCCCTTCCACTCAGCCCATTTCCAGTCCTAGCAACCCCCCACCCATTACCAGTCCTAGCCCTCCATCAACCCACTTCCAGTCCTAACCCCCATCAGCCCACTTCCAGTCCTAACCCCATCATCCCATTTCCAGTCAGCTCCACATAGCCCACTGACAGTCCTAACCCCCCCCCCCATCAGCCCACAGACCATTACCAGTCCTAACCCCATCAGCCCACCTCAAGTCCTAACCCCTCCCCATCAGCCCATTTCCTGTCCTAACCCCCCCATAGCCCATTACCAATCCTAACCCCCCCATAGCCCATTACCAGTCCTAACCCCCCACCACCCCATTTCCAGACAGCCCCCATCAGCCAACAGCCCATTACCAGTCTTAACCCCCCCCCATAGCCCATTACCACTCCTAACCCCCCAACAGCCCACAGCTCAGTACCAGTCCTAACCCCATCAGCCCACCTGAAGTCCTACCCCCTCCCCATCAGCCCAGTTCCTGTCCTAGCCCCCCCATAGCCCATTATGTCCTAACCCCCCATAGCCCATTACCAATCCTAACCCCCCATAGCCCATTACCAGTCCTAACCCCCCATCAGCCCACAGCCCACTACCAGTCTTAACCCCCCATAACCCATTACCAGTCCTGACCCCCCACCAACAGCCCACCTCAAGTCCTAACCCCTCCCCATCAGCCCATTTCCTGTCCTAGCCCCCCCATAGCCCATTTCCTGTCCTAGCCCCACCCCCTAGCCCATTACCAGTCTTAACCCCCCATAGCCCATTACCAGTCCTAACCCCCCAACAGCCCACCTCAAGTCCTAACCCCTCCCCATCAGCCCATTTCCTGTCCTAACCCCCATCAACCCACAGCCCACCTCAAGTCACGTCCTAACCCCCTCCATAGCCCAGGCCATTCCCAGTCCTAACCCCCCACATCGGCTCAGGGAAATTTAAAAAAAAAAAAAGAAGCTGGCTGCTGCTGCTGCCACCGCGGCAGCGGCAGAATGGAGTGTCCCGCGGGGCCCCCTCTGCCCGCTGAGCCCTCTGCAAGGGCTTTCAGATTCGCGAAAGGAGAGTGTCTCCCTCGCGTCTCTGTTAAGCCCGTAGGGGCAGATGGTAAATTTCCCATTAGCCCCTGTGGGCTTAACAGAGACACGAGGGAGTCACTCTCCCTTCGCGAATCTGAAAGCCCTTGCAGAGGGCTCAGCGGGCAGAGGGGGCCCCGTGGGACACTCCATTCTGCGTCGGCGGCAGCGGCAGCAGCGGCAGCAGCCAGCTTTTTTTTTTTTAATTGAATTTTTAAAAAAGCAGTATGTTCTTTGCACAGGGCCCCCTGAAACAGACACACACACAGGCACCACACACACACTCGTGCATACAGGCACCTCATCTGTATACTCTACCTGAATGTAACTTGCCTTGATCTTCTCCTGGAAAGGTGTGAGCTAAATACTAAATATTAATACCTCCACACCACATAACACACACACGGAGGCTCCCCAACGCTGCAGCATACACACACACATGCACTGCAGTCCTGCAGCCCACCCACAGGCACCCACTGCTACATCCCATGCACAGACAGGCAAACCACTGTTGCACCACACACACACACACACACACACATGCACACATTCATACATGACACTTGCTATCTACTGTATATATTTCTGACTAAGGATACCTCATTCAGCCCCTCTACCATAACATGACACACTTTATCATCTCTCTTCAAGCTCTTCCACCCTCCTCAGACCTGTAGGAATTTGTAAATGGAAGAACATCAGTGGAGATTGGAGGAAATGACAGGGTGGGGTGGGGTGAGGGGAGCTGATGTGTAGGGGTCACAGCCACTGGCTCCTAAGATTTTGGCCTGGCTCCTAAGTTTGAACAAAATTTGTCAAGGTCTGATGTACACTATTAATGCACATGCTCTTCCAAACTGTATAGGGTCTCAGCATTATGTTCATGTGATCATTATACAGAGTGCAGATGCAAACAGATTAGCATAAACCCATTAAACAAAGCATTTGTAGTCCTCTTTTCCTCCTGACTCAGCGCCTATCACTGTTTTGGCCTAATCCTTCCTTCCAACTGTGCTCGCTCTCTCTGTCTTCTCCACCTCTGTTCTTCCCATTTCTGACCATCCATCTGCTGCTAATTTTCAACTTAAACACCCTCTGGAGTAAGCTTGTCCAGTAATTCCTAACATCTATAGGAATATCCAGGCTATTGATCCTTCTCTCTTCTCCTTTATAACCTTGCCAGAATGTGCTGATGAGGTAATTTTTCCTACATCACTTTCCTCTGCTTTGAACACTCTTGTCCTCCTGCCCCCTGCCTCTACCCTATAGGGTGTGCCAAACCTCAACACTGGTAAACCTCTAGGATAGCTTTCTGCATTCCGACATTCATTTTGCAGAGTATCTCTGGCTGACATCTCATTCTCATGCTCATCACCTTCCACTTTGCTATTAGATTCATCAAATAAAATTATTATACCCATAGAGCACCCTTTTCACCAAGCTTTGTTGTCTCTTTGCCATACCCACCTCACCTCCCTCCTCAAATGGTTTCTACCACCTTCACTCGCTGCCTTGACTTGGATGATTTCTTCCATTACAAGATTCACCAGTATTAACTGTGAATTTTTCTCTGCAGTTTATGCACTAAGGGGGTTATTTTAGAAGTTCTAGTTGTGCTTCAGGCATCTGAAAATGGGTATACGGATGTCAAAAGCACAGAGACATCTCTAGAGCCATTTTAAAAAAAGGTTCTAAGGACGTCCCCAGTGCGAGAGCATTCGAGGCTTAACTGAGGCATAGTGTAGTCGTGTCTGAGACGTTCCCAAGTAGCTGGACATCCTTGCCCAATTTCAGAAATGCCCTGCACTTTCCAAGCCGTGTTCAAGTTTTTACCTGCTCCAGGGTGCGAATAGGCATCAGAAAATCTCTTGATCTGCCAACCAGACACCCGGACATTATAGAGCGTACTCTGCACAGGTACACTACCAAAAAACTGCCTCCAGTTTTGCAACTGATTCCTATAGATTTTGGGATGCTGAATCCAGGAAAAATAGCCAAAATGTTCCATCACGTCACGTTTTCTTGCAAAATTAGATTTCTTACCCATATAAGGAATGTTCACATAATTTCTTTTTAGCCGACTGCAGTTTATTTTCTTGGCCCAAAATAGAGGTTGTAATGGTTAACTAACTAGAAACACTCCCTCATGATATTTTAGAGTGTTTTGTTCTTTCCTGTTCGCCTCGCCTCGTTCGCTCGCTCAAACACGGTGGTTGCGACATGAACGTTCCTGTCAAATTTCAGTTTCTTGCAAGTTCATTATTAGTCGTAATCCAGCTCAGTCGTAATCCAGCTTTATTCCGAAGTGGTTCACTACAGTTGTAGTTTGCAGTGCTGTGTATTTGTGATGGCTCACAGAGCCAGAGGTTGCGTCAACTCTCCGGACAGTTTTTGTTTTATTTGTGGGGAATATACCGTGAAAAAGCGGCAGAGGAACATTTCTGCATTTATTAAAAAAGTATATTTCGCCTATTTCGGTTTGAAGTTAGGCGATCAAGACAAACCGTGGGCTCCTCACAAAGTGTGCAAGACATGTGAGGAAGATCTACGCTTATGCATGAAAGGTAAAAAACAAGCATTTCGTTTCGGAATACCTATGATGTGGCGTGAACAAAGAGACCACAGCAGTGACTGCTATTTTTGCTCTTGCATTGTGAAGGGATACAACTTAAAAAATAAGAACGAAATAAGTTACCCCAACCTTCCCTCAGCAATTAGGCCTATGCCTCATAGCAACGAAGTACCTGTGCCTGAACCACCAAAATCTTTGGATCATATTTGTGTGGACGGTTCTGATCATGATGAGACTCATCAGATGGCTTTTCCCGATGAGTCCAGTACTTCCGAGTTTGAAACTGAACCAGATCCGAAACCTGAACTTTTCTCTCAAGCTGAATTGAATGATTTAGTCCGGGATTTAGGACTCCCAAAAGATGCTGCCCAACTGCTAGGTTCTCGGCTTAAACAGAAAAATCTATTGTCACCAGGAACAACTTTTTATTGGTACCGCAACCGCGAGACACAATTTTTGAAGTATTTCAGCAAAGAAGAAGATTTGGTATTTTGCAACGATATATACGGAGTGATGGAAAAGTTTAAACTCAAGTATGATCCTGCTGAATGGCGGCTGTTCATTGATTCGTCAAAAAACAGCATAAAAGGTGTTCTTCTTCATAATGGCAACACATTCGCTTCAGTTCCTATTGCTCACTCTGTTATTCTCCAAGAAAAATACGAGAATTTGGCCCTGATTCTTCAGAAGATTCGTTATGATGAGCATAAGTGGATGATTTGTGGAGACTTTAAAATTCTATCCATGCTATTAGGGCAGCAATCCGGTTTCACCAAATATCCCTGCTTCCTTTGCTTGTGGGATAGCCGGGCCCGCAACCTACACTGGGGGAAAAAAGACTGGCCAATTCGGGAGTATTTGAGACCCGGTGAGAAAAATGTTCTTCATGAGAGCTTGGTACCTCATGATAAAATTCTATTACCACCTCTCCACATTAAGTTGGGTCTCATTAAGCAATTCATCAAGTCCCTTCCAAAAGATGGTGAGTGCTTTCAGTACCTTTGCTCAAAGTTCCCACGACTTTCTGAAGCAAAGCTAAAGGAAGGAGTGTTTGTTGGCCCTGATATAAAGAAACTCATTTCAGATGGAGCATTCGCTGAAACGATGTCTGAGAAGGAAAAAGAAGCCTAGGATTCCTTCAAGGATGCTGTTCTCAAATTCTTGGGGAACAGGCGGGATGAGAACTATAAGGATATTGTTGCCAGGATGCTCAATGCCTTCAAAGAACAAGGCTGTAACATGAGCCTGAAAGTCCATTTCTTGCACTCCCATGTGAACTACTTTCCCGAAAACATGGGGGCGTACAGTGAAGAACAAGGTGAAAGGTTTCACCAGGACATCAAGGACGCAGAGAGAAGGTACCAAGGAAGATGGAACACCACTATGATGGCTGATTTCTGCTGGTTGCTGCTGCGAGAAACCCCAGATGAAAAATACGCCAAGCAGCGCACCAAGAGAAGCATTCGGGGGAAGAAGAAACGGGCCCACCAGGAGATTGATTGACCCAAGAATGACTTTAAAATCTAAACTGTGTTGACAAATATCGTGTTTTTACTAAACTTTGAAATAAAAATTTGCTAGTTATTACCACAGTGTCGGATCTCATTTATTAGAATTTTATTTTCACACCATCGAGTGTTTGTCTTCATGTATTGCAATGGTGCGGTTTGCGTTTTCTATTCTTACATACATACCTGTACAACATTTTTTGCACATTTCTTTGCTTTGCTTTGTGTCTAACCTCGCTCTTATATGCTCAATGTTTGTGCACATGTATGTGGCTATTTTAAGTGCAGACAATTTTGCTACCATCACAGTGTGTTTTGTTGACATTACTCTATTCTTATGTGCTGCCTTGTTACAATTTTCTTTATTCTTATTTGAATAACTACTAAACAATTAGTATAAAGAATTCATCCAAGAAACTTTTATCTCGATCGTACTCAATCTGAAACGTTCACCTCAAACTGCTAACCCAATGTAGCAAAAAATCTGTACGTGATGGAGCAAATTGGTTACCAGATTTGGATTCAGCGCACCAAAAAACGTAAAAATCAATCGAAACATTAGAGGCGGTTTAAAAAAAATTTTTTTAGTGTACCTGTGTATCCTAATAATGAAAACAGCAGGGAAACTAGGGCATTTGATTTCAGTTCAGCACACTAATACATATCCTCACATGCAAAATAGCTTGTTCGGCATAGGATAGACGTCCCTGACCCTAGTTTTTCTAGCAGGTACACCTCTGTGGCCTCTGGTGCAGCCGTCCATTTTGGCGATGTCCATGTTTCCAATATTGGGCAAACACTTAAATGTCCCTGACTTTTTTTTGGACATGTTGCCCTAGATGCCCCACATTTCACCTGTATGTCCTTTCTAAAATGCCACATAATACTTTCAATCCCACCTGAAATATGTTTGCAGAAATGCCTCCCCTAAATGTGGCTAAACGCACACGCTGTGTGCATCACTGCACATTCTCTGAGTTGCTCCTAGAGAGGGCAGTTTTCAGACAGTTTATTTGCATACCGTATTTGTTATTTACTTACTCAAATGGCTTTGAAAATGGTCTTCCCCTTGAAAATTTGGCCCAGAATAATATTTTCTCATGTTGTCAAAAATGCTAGATATAGCAAAATAATTTTTCTGTTTTGTGTCTGCAGCAAACCTTTTGTGAACACAATGCCTTTAGACTCCTCTTCTGTGGCCTCATTATGAATCTATGTGCGACATATAAATCATATAAACATACCAATATTTCATTTGATATAGGAGGATAGGCGGCTATTAAATACTGCATATGGGTCAGGTACACACTTTTCATTGATGTAAGCCCAAGTTTATCAATCCATAATGAGCATTTTTCCAGATTTAAAACAGGCATTATCTACCAATATTACTTGCATCTAAAAGATCTAACTCTAAAGTCTTCCAAAGTCCATGCACATTATAGGTGTGAGTAGTTTTGCTTGCTGCCACCAGTTTGTAATTAGGCATAACACATATGGTATTCAAACAGGACATAAATTGTTGATTGTATCTTTTCTAGGATGATTCATAAAGACGCCAGATGACATCATAGACTGGTGATGCACAAATATAATAGATTAAAGAAAGCTAATTACTGTTTTGTATAGAAAAGATTTTCTTGTATACATGAGCACAGCATCATTATTAGTCATTAGGGCACTTATGGTTACATTTATGAGTTGTTGAAAATAATTAGCACTATGTATTACAAATACCCAGTACAGAAGCAGCAAGAATTATATTCATCTTGCCAACCTATGGTTAGCATTACATATATTTTTATTAATAACATAGGGCCTGATATCGAGTTGCAATGCTGCACCTAACTTTCACCGCTGAGGGATAATGGGTCAGCGGCTGAATATCACCGCTGCACGGTTATCCTCGAGTACCACCCCGGAATGCCCCCGACATGCCCCGATCCTAAATGGTTAGTATCGGGGCATATAGTGGCATTACTCTGGGATGTTCAGTGGCACTAACCATGTTAGCGCCGCTGAATATCCCTATTAGGGAATTTACACGGTTTACTGTTCTGTAAACCTTGTAAATGCCCTGTAATATTGGGCCCGTGGAGGCCAATTCTGATCGGGGCATGTCCGGGCCGTCCGGACATCCAAAATCTGGACAGGCCAGATTTGCACCCAATTCTGCACCCGCGGGAGCTATATGTTCCTGCGGTTGCAGAATCAGGGCACTTGGACGGATCGGACAGGCCCTGATTCAGACTCGCAGAATGTCCACTGACTCCTCCGGCTATCCCTCCCTATGTACCTGAATGGAGCACCAGTGCTGTGGTGTCTCGTCGTCATGGTACCGGGATGCCATGCAAGAATGCTAACGGGCCCGGCAAGTGACACAACCCTCTCCCCTGCTGCCTGAGCCTCGGTGGGAGATACAATGGCAGGGTTCAGGCAACGGGCGCAAACCTGACACCACACCATGGATTGGGGAGGGCCCTAGTCTGATCTCTGCACTTTGTCAGACTTATTCTACCTCCGAAGTTCCTGCCTATGCCATGCAATCCTAAGCACGACTGCTTTGCACCTCCCTCCACCAGCAGGAATGCTGGTGGAGGACTCCAGCACAGCTTCAAGCTGCTTAGAAGGATCATTGCCCATGAGAGCCCCCCTCCCCCAGCTTACCTTTGTCTGCAATGTCAGGCTCGATGGACTCTTTCATTTCGTGACTGGAGCTGCAGCCAGTTTTCTCAGGTAGTTCCACAGTTGTTTTGATGCCAGAGCCTGAAGACTCAGCATCGAACTTGGGGCTTGACATTTCTATTTCACCTGAGCAGCGGATACACCCAAAGCCACTGGCTATAGATAAGCTATGGGAGATACTTGGGCAAGCAACCCCACTGGAGCATGCGATTATGGGGCCCAATGGAGGGAAGTTCTCCATGTCAGCCATGATGTTGATTTAAACGCTGTATTACATCAGATCACCAAGATACGCTTAGAGGGTTCGGGACCTATGGTGGCTATGTCTTTGGTTGTGTTTCAGGGCGGGGGCCCTGCTATTGGTGATAATCACACTCCTTTCCTGGTTGGGAGTCACCCCCCTCCTGGTCTTTCCTTTTCCCTGGAACATCCCTAAACTTACACTGGAGGCTATATGAAATGCCCTCTACAAACTGGGTGAAGCACTAGTACTCCAGTTTCAGGACCTATCATTGCAAGTACAAGGTTACATTTCTTCTATACAAAGAAATGCTGAAGAGATATTGATTACTAAGGTTGCAATAGAGGAACTGAACACTAAGATTCAGGAGATGGATGGTTGTAATGAACTTTTTCTAAAGGATTTTTCTTTGGCTAAATTTAAGATGAGATGATGGAGAATCATACTAGGTCCTCTAATCTTTGCTTAATAAACGTTCCTAGATCTTCTTTAACTTCAGATAGAGATATGTTCAAAAAGTATCTTGGAAAGATATTGAATATATTAGAAGAATCATTCCCAACTCTAAGCAAGGTTTACTATCTGCCTACTGCTAAGAAAGGTTCTGGTGGTCTTCAGTAATTAGGTCAGCAACAAATGGATATATTAAATATATCGGGAATCCTGGAGAACTCGGACTTGGAGCTGGTGGCTCCTTCTACATTACTTGCTACTTTTGCATTATCCTCAAATAGAGAGTGATTTCTCAAAATGTACTTTAAAAACAGAAATGTTACCTGTAAAGATTTGATTATATGGATTTTCCCTGGATTTAGCCAGGAAAATGCACAGGAGGAGGAAGAAGTTCCTCCTGCTCAGGCCTGGGGTTCTACATTTGGGGGTTCTATTTTTCCGTGCAAATGTTGAATTAAGTTTTAAGTGGTTAGCTATTTTTTTTTAACCTTCCCAATTCGTATCATTTATAAATTCACGCAGACCCCTTGTCTCTTCATTTCTGGGTCTCAGAAATCTGTGATTATGATTGTTTACTGGCTCTTAATCTTTTTCCTCTTGTGTTTCATATAGTTAACTCAAACTTTGATCTTCCCCTTGCTCATCTGAAGGCTGGTGTGAAATGAACAGATAATATTTCTTCCTTTCGATAATTGTTCTTATATTTTCTTCTGTTTATTTTTTTTCTGTACAAATGGATTTGCTTGGATATATATTAGAAATTCATCAAAAATAAAATTAAAAAAAAAACAAAACAATACCACCTCCTCCTTTGCACATGTTTCCCACCCAACCTTCTAATACCTGCCTCCTCTCATACCTGCCACAAGCCTACCCTCCAACAAAGGAGTCAACTGTGAAATTATTGTTGCATTTATGTTATGATGTTTGTAGTCAGTGATCCAAACTGGTGCCATGTTCTTACATTACTCTGGACAGAGGTTCTGTAGGAAACCCAGGAAAAGATATTGTTTTGTCTGTACATAAGCGACTATGTAAAGGCTGAGGGTATATCCTATATGCAGGATTATGAGTAGATTACATTTGAGTTTCTTTATCGGTTCTAGTGATGGGTGTCTTTAAATGTTAGCTCTAAGGGCGCAATGGTTGTTTGAGCACCCCAGTATTGATCAAAGCCTTCACTATGTCCAGGGAAGGGTAACTTGTATTGAGTTCAGCACCCCTAATTTTCCTGAAAAGTTAGTTTCAGGTGTTATTTAGCCTTTCATGTACCAAGTGCACTGACATCAGTTCTAAATGATGTCGGACATCTATGCAATGCAGTATGTCAAAGTAACAAGTGGCAGTGTGCCAGCGAACAAAAATGAAGGAAGAAAAAGCATAATAACCAACAGTTGTCATTGGAGGGAACAGTTTGTGCCTCAGGGCACTGCTGGGATGCCAGGACAGCATCAGTTGTGGTGCAGAGTGACGGAGCTCAGAGGACTCACTACATCAGTGGAAGAACAAGATGTCGGCATAGCTTGTGGTGACTTTAATATCGTTTGCCTGTGAAATATATTAAAATGCCCCCTCTTGAGATGTGTAAATAAATTCAATGTGGAAATGAATGAAGTGAAACCTGCTAGCAATTTACAATGAAAAACTGACACCATTGTGGCAAAGCCACTGTGGAGCTGCAGAAATGTAGCAAGGATTATGCTGGATTAACAGATTTGTCCTTGGATTCATGGTGGATGTCGCTACAGTGATATCTTGCTTAAATAAAAAAGGTGATGTTCCCAAATCTGTAGATCTAATTTAGAAATGTATGCACCTGTATTTCCTTCTAATGATATCCTTTGTGAAGCTCAAAATTGATCTGAATTTATCTCTATATTAGGGGTGGCCAGGTTCAATCCTCAAGAACTGCAAACAAGTCAGATTTCATGATAATCCTAATGAATGTATATGAGACAGATCTGCATACGAAGGTGCTAGTAGGTATACAAATCTCTCATGCATAATCATTAGGGATATTCTGCAAACCCTTCCAGTTTGTAGCCCCTCAAGGACTGAATTTGTACACCCCAGTATTTCACTGGGAAGCAGATAAAGTCATTAATACTGGAGCTATCCAAATCACACATAAGACGGATAACAGCTGAGACAAAGCATGACTGATATGAAGAATGAAGTACAGTGCATCTGTGTAAAATAACACATGGCACAGCTTAATGAGATCCCAGCTAGAAAACCTCTTAAGCTGCAGGTCATTAAAGAGCAAAAACTCAGCAGTAACTGAGAATCATCAGTGCTAAAAAAAAAGCACTGATGATGAGGTTAGAATATGCTTTGCATCTGTGCCTGAAATGAAGCTATTGAATGAACAAATTACTGTGCACTTCATGCTGCAAACAGGAGGGCTCTCTTTGTCACCATGAAACAAGGCGTTCAAGTCCCAGTCATATGGAAAGTGTTATGGTCTGAACCCGAATGAAATGAATGGCTCTTAGACACATAAAGCTCTCTCTCTGTTCTTAAACACACTGTCCCATAACTCAAAAGGCAACAGACCATAAACAGTCACAGCAAAGAGCAGCTTAAACAAAGAAAGTATTTCTTTTGAGAATCTATACACCCCAAGAATGCAGAAACAAACGAGCACAGGAATAAGAAAGAAAACCACAGCAGCATAAATCATAACTTGTCATAAGGTGGTAACAAATTAATATATTATAGAAACTTCATCTCCATTTGAAGCTGGAGCACGACACAACTATCCAGTAGATGAATGTACAAGACCTTCTATCGACACTCATTAGAAAGCAAAGTATAAGGTTGAAAACTATGCACATTAAAGCTACTGAAACACTAAAGGCAAAGGGGAAAACAAAATGAACAAAATGAAGTATTAAATACAGACTTGTGGAGGGTAATTTTCTAAGGCGGCGCCTAGTTAAAGTGCCATTTAAGGTGTCTATGGTAAACCTATTTCATAAAGAGAAGTAGGCTCCTACTTGCTTTATAAAATTCTAATGACAGTGGCAGAAAGCTAAGGCACAGACATTTATACCAGCCCTAGAACTAATGTAAATGCCCATACCTAGATTTTTCAAAAATATGAGTAAATTATACTGTTGTATCATTTATGTGCGTACTTGTATACTCTGCCCAAACTCTGCCCATGTGCATGATCACCAGCAATGTCCTCCAGTGTGTTGAATGAGCTGTAATAGTTTCTATTCCTTTCCAGTTGGTGCCCAGGTACTGAAGATCTTTTTAACATAGATCAAGTTTAACTTCTAAATGCATGGCAGTGAAATATGGTAGCACAATAAAATAAATCTTCCAGAGCTAATGACAGGAAGTGTTTAAAGGCTGTTTGGTAGGAAAGTAACCCCAGGCTAATCTATGACAATAAAGAACCAAAAGCTAGAGTTACTAGCAATTGCTACTGCGTTAGGATGTGCTAATACATGAACATGTGTTATCAGTAGCTAAGGGGCCATTTTACGAAACCCTGCTAACTGGTTAATGCATGGTTTAGCGTGCGATAACTAACCCCAGTGATCACTGACATCCGACCATGCCAGCTACCATCCACCAAAACATGTTAACTGGAATTAGGGTGCTACTGTGTAGAGTGGGCAGGTTGGTGCGGTGCATGGGCATGGAGAGTACAGCAGCATGCGAGCACATAGAGCGAGTTGATCTAATGACTCCCCACCAGCTAAAGCTGAGGCTTTGCACTTTACGTGCTTTGACAACACATGGTTGAGTGCAAAACATTAGCAGGGTTTAGTAAAGGGGCCTCTAGGGCCACTTGCATAAATTGGGACCTATGGTAAACATAACACAACATGTGCTAATGGAGTAGCGTCAGGGCCGGATTTACCTATACGCCATGTACGCCATGGCGTAGGGCCCACAGCTTGCAAGGGCCCACAAGAGTCCCCATCCCTCGCTCTCTAGAGAGAGTTTAAAGTCCGGCGGGCGGCGGAGAAGAGTAACTTGTTCCCTGCGAAAACGCCGAGGTCGCAAGCTCGGCCGGAGACGCGCCTTCCCAGGCCTCCGTCTCCCGCCGCAGTGAACATGGGGCTCCCATTTCCATGCTGCCTCCGATGGCGGCGGCCATCTTACCCGGCTCCTCGTCACTTCCGGAGCCTTCTGACGTCACTTCCGGCCAGCGTCAGCCTTCCCCTCCGCTCCAAAGTGACAGCGCCGAACTCCTCAGCCTCCACGATGCCGGCAGCCTGCTCAGCTACACCGGAAGTGGTAGGTGCGATCCTTTTCTTCCTCTTGTCATCTCATTCTCTTCTCATGGTTCTTCGGGTCTTCGGCTTCGAGGGGGAGGGGGGGCATGGGCATGGGCATGGGCATGGGCACGGGCACGAGCACGAGCACATGAAAGCTTTAAGAGAAACGGTTGCAAAAAATCTCTTACTCAAGTGCTGTGTAATACTAAGAAACATTAACGATTTTTTTTAAGTTGGTGACAACTCATTTTTGCTGAATTTGGTATACATCACTATAAAGGCTGGTAGCTTAATTTAAAACTGAAGGACATGGTTTCAAAAATTTTCACTTTACTGTGAAACGTAAATGGTGAGATGAATGATCAGATGGGTCACTTTTAGACGTTGCTCTTGGGGGGTCAATAATGGAAACATTCTAGTTGACAAGTTTTCTATCGGTGGTAAAATTTATACAGGATGGCCTCAGTGAACATGTAGGAATACGTGTGTCGATTCTAAACAAATGCTAATATTTTCAGCTGTTTTACATTTAACCTTAATGGCAAGCTGATATATTCACTTGGCTCCATTGTATGTTAAACAAGATGCGAGACACTCCCCCCCCCTTTAATGTAAGGTGAATCTTTCTTGCTTTCTTGGATATTATTTTTAAGTAAAGTTATTCGTGTTATTCTTTGAGGCTGAATATTATAATTTCTTAGCTTTTTACAGTCAAATTACTGGATGTGTAGCATTATACTTTCTGAAATGCCAGAAAAACCCCCCGTGATGCTGGTTCAAAGTCCTGTCCATAAAAACTGGAGTGTTTCATGTTCCAATGCTGTCAGTTTGGTATGTTTGTATTGTAAGCTGGCATTTTACTTATTTTGATTCACATGACTAATTTTACAGTGTGAGTTTGGAATAGCTTAATTGCTGGAATATGCTTAGCTGCCTTTTTTTCTGTAATTTAGTGTCTGTGAAAACTGCTTATGATTTGTGTTCAGAAGTATAGTATAAATCTGAAATTGCTCCTAATACGAACTTTAATTGTAAAGCACTTTTTCCCGCAGAGCTGGCTTTTGCCATGCAATCTGTTCTCTTTCCCCAGTAGGTCATGTATTGTTCTCTGAAATGTATTGGTTTAATATTTGCAGTGTTGCCTTTTGATAGGTAGGGTATGGTGCTTTGTGAGTCCTGGTAGTGCTGTTAGGATACGGCGGGTTTGCTATGGGTTCTAAATGGGCAGTGTTTGTAGTAGTTCCTAATGTGTCTGGCAGTTGGCACTGGGTTATAGTAATGTAGAAATCTTTTAGTCTTTCTTTATCCATACACTCATTAAGAGGCACGTTTACTAAAAGTATATATATGGTAACATCATGCAAATATTTATGCAAATGAGGCCCCTTATGCAAATGAGGCTCCGCACCCCCCTTGGGCCGCCCCTGCTGGGGGCCCACAATTTTTGTTGGCGTAGGGCCTCACTCAAGGTAAATCCGGCCCTGAGTAGCGTACATTAATAACTAGTTGCAAGGATGCAACTTGTACATTCTCCTCAAGCTAACTACTGAATCCCTCTTCCAGTGTTATCTTCTCAACTATGGTTTCTTCCCATTTTAATACCGCTCTGCTGTTCTGTGCCTGTGAGAAACAATGGATCTGTGTTCAAGTAATGTGAAACGACAGAACAGTGAAAGGCAAGGACCAAGTAAATATAGAGACCAGGTGAAACAGACAGTCCAGGACTCTCTTCTTTCTTTTCTTTCCCCCTAGTAATGTGGAACTTCATTCACGTTTTGAATGTATTCTCTCAAATGCATTTGAAATGTAAATAACGTGCATTCCACACTCATTTAAGGGAAAGTCAAATGAGGACTACACTTATTTAAACAAATACGGTATGCCAAAAGCCAGGATACCACTTCAAGAGAATTTTTTTTTTATTCCTATCATTTGCAGAAGTAGACTAGCTGAAATTTGTACATGACAGCATGCATCAGCAGCATTCCAAGATAAACAGGGTAGGAAGGGAGTAACACTTTGAACAGAAGCTCTCAGCCCCTCATCAGGAAGTTCTGGCAGAGCACAAGGGTGTTAACATGTTAAGTACACGCACCTTGGGCTGCCTGTCAGATTGCAATAGAGCCAATTGACATTGCGGACGCTAGTTAAATAGTGATAAAGTCAGCTTAAAAGTCTTGGCCAATTAGTGACAGGGGATATGAGCTACAAGGAGAGCCACATGAATTTGCAAAATAAATGAGTAGCATTAAAATGGGTCAGAATATCCAACACTTACACCCTCTGAGGTTCTGGGATTATTTTCTATACAAGAAGTTCTTGTAAGAAAGAACACTTTTTTGTTTAGTGTTGAAGTTTTAAAAGAACAGAGATTCTATTTTGATATTGAGTAGTGTTTATAATTACCCTGTCAGAGGTTCAAGGAGGAGTAGCCCAGTGCAAGGGTTCCCAGCCCAGTTCTAGAGGCTCACCTATCTGGTCTGGATTTCAAAGTGTCTAAGAAGTGGCTTTTTAGAAAGGGCGTCCAAGTGCAATCTGGGATATCCATGCCAAAACGTGTGGAAAAACACCAGGGATGTCTATGTTTTAGCCCACATTTAGATTCTTCTGTACTCATAACAGATTGTCACTGCAAATTACATGCGTGCATATCTGACATTTAGGGAGAGCAATTTTAAGTGAGTGCCAGCAACTTGCAACCCTACAGTACTTTACTTTAGCCTTAAAGCCATTTCCAAAGGCCTGCTCCCTGTTAACTTTCTCTTTGACATTTCACCGGCAGACCCATGCCACAGGGAGTATTTAAGCCACATGCAGATTAAATCTGTGAAAAGCAGGTGTGGATAGAACATAAGAACATAAGATATGCCATAATGGGTCAGACCAAGGTCCATCAAGCCCAGTATCCTGTTTCCAACAGTGGCCAATCTAGGTCATACGTACCTAGCAGTTTCCCCAAAAGACACAGGTTCCACAATGCTTGTACTGGGTCAAGCATTGATATCCTGGGTCCCTTCTTCATAATGGTTTATGGACCTTTCCTCCAGGAACTTGTCCAAACCTTTTTTAAAGCCAGCTACACTAACAGCCTTTACTACATCCTCCGGTAACAAATTCCAGAGTTTGGTTACACGTTGAGTGAAAAAATATTTTCTTTTATTAGTTTTAAATAGTTTATCCTGTAGCTTCATTGCATGTCCCCTAGTCTTTCTATATTCTGATAAAGTAAACAATCGATCTACGTTTACCCATTCCACTCCGTTCATTAATTTATAGACTTCTATCATATCTCCCCTCAGCCGTCTCTTTTCCAGGTTAAAGAGCCCTAACCATTTTAGCCTTTCTTCATAGGAGTATCCTTCCATCCCCTTTACCATTTATAATATTTGAAATAATAATAATAATATAATATTTGAAAATAAAATTCCTGTGCTTGCTTTAATGAGCTTGACCAGTCCTGCCCCGGCTCTTTCCCTTTTTCCTGCACTGGGTTTGAGGTAATTTTGGAAGGGACTATTTCTGTGAGTAAACCCAATTTCACCTGCAGAAATCCTATCTAAAATTTCCTTCTTTGGGGTTTTTCCTTTCTCAGTATTTCCCTTCCTCTCTATTCTTTTCTGACGATATCTCATGTCTCTGCTTCTACAGCTCTTGTCTGTATCATTTTTTCATTTCTTTCCAATCTCCCCATCTCCCTGAATTTTTTATCTGGCTTAATCTTCCACCCTCCATTCCAATCCTTCTCTGCTTCCCTTATGTCTTATCTCTGTTGTGACATCTTAGAACCCCATCTCCCTCTCTTATTTCTCCATATATTAATTTTCCCATTACTCAGCTTCCTCAATGTTCATGTTTATTGCTCCCTCTTTGCTTCCTCCTTTTTCACTTCCTACCCATCTTTCACCTTCCAATCCTTTAGCCTGTGTCAATCACCTGTACTAGCCCCCGTATTTACCTATTTTCTGCTCCTTTTCCCTTCTTTCTTCCTAGTCTCACTCTCCACTACCTTTATTCCTCCCATCTCCTTCATAGAAACATAGACAATCACAGCAGCTAAACAACATATGGCCTCGCCAGGCTTTCCATCTATACCAGCTCTAAGCTCTACTAACCCTTCCTCTTCCTCAGAGATCTTCTAGGCTTGTCCCATGTTTCTTGAATTCAGATAAAAGTGTTTTGACTAAAATGATAAAGCAGTATATAAAAAAACCCTGATAAATAAATAAATATCAGTATCATGATTTCTTCACAGCAAATGCATTCAGATATCTCTACTCTGGAGGATGGCTCGTCTTGCTCTGCCTCAAAGGGAGATGACATTGCATTGCCTGAGAAATGATGAGTAACAGTCAGGAGAAATGAGATGCATTTACAGTCGAGGGCGGAGTTTAAGGATGTGCGTGGGAAAAGTTTTCATTTTAAATTTGCATACATAAAATAATGGAATGAAACAGAAAGAAGACACTTTCCTAGCAGAGATACTGCTTCTAGTGCTCTAGATGGAGACCATAATATAAAGAAAAAATAAATAAATGAAGAGAGAGAGAGAGAGAGATCAATAAGGAATGTTGCTGTAATATAGCCAGATGAAGTTATCTGTATAACTTTAAGACAGCCCTCCATTGTGACCACACTTAGGAGTATGTTTACTAAATGGCGGTAGCGGCTTCCTTGCAATATCGGAGCTGCGACCCCATTGAAATCAATGGGGCTGTGGCTCTGATATCGAAAGGAAGCCACTACCGCCATTTAGTAATCATACACCTTAGATGGCTAACCTTACTGTAGCTTGAGAAAGGGTTGGTGTTAGATATGTTTGAGCCCAGGGCAGAAATGTGGGAGGAGGCACCAAAGTTTGCCAGCAGGCTGTGCCTCCTTCAGCTCTAGGCAAGTGTGAAGCCGCATGTGGCATGGGGACCCAGGGCAATTTCCCTGTTTGCATCCCTCTAACACCAGCCCCGGCTGAAGAGCACTGAATATTGGTGCTGTATGGCTAAAATCAGACTGACCCATGGGAACACCTCTAGTGGTACCTCTTTTGCAACTAAATTTTGTCTGCCCAATGACTGGTTGGATTTTCCCAACTTACCCAGAGAAATCTTTTGAATATCAACCTTAGAAATTCTATTTCTAGTTATGATAAAAATGTATGCCCTCGAATTCTTTGTTTTACTGACTTGACAATTAGGTATATTCATGTTTTCTGCTTCTTTTTTCTATATCATATGAAAAATAATCTCTCCTCCACGTTAATAAACAGATTGTAATTAGTAATGACACAGGAAATACTTAATGTCCTGTCTGGGTCATTCCACTTTTGTCCCAGGGAGATTATTGCTGCAGCTTGTATCTCTATTTTTTAAATTTCAAAAAAGGGCAATTGTGATTTAAAATGCATTTGTAAAGAGTTACTTTAAAATGCTGTGATACTGATTTCCTCCCAGTGGTATCTTGGCTTCTGATTGTCCATATGGTTTTTCCTATTTCATCAGCTGTGCATGCATTTAGCCTCTCTTGTTACCTTGGATGACCCTCCCTGCAGTTTTCCTGCTCTGTTTAAGAAACTTTACAGCAGGAAGCCCTGAAAATGTATAGGCAAACCCTGAGCAGTTTATCTTAGAAATAAGTTATGATATCATTGTGAAAACTTGCATCTGAACGACTTATGATCCTTTCAATACCTAACCACAAGACTATTTTGTCTACTTTCCAAAGATGTGTAATGCTGTCAGGAAGATGAAAAAATAAGGCACATTATCAGTTCCGACTCTGGATGAAAACCTGAAAGGTTTTTTGAACTCTGTTAAGACAAGTGTGTCTGTTGCTGCTCATTACCAGTGATTTATACTGGGTCGATCCGATGCCAAACTACAAATCATTATCCGAAGTAAACAGAGGAAGAAAACACTGTGGTTCAGTATCGGGACTTCAAAGATTTATGAAGTACAACCATAAGACAAAACTAAAAAACACGGATGAGCTCAGAAATCACCAGACACCTGCAAATTTACTCATAGCACACCAGGGACAGTCAACAGCTCCAGCAGTCATTTTCCCCCTCACATCATAACTTCCTCTGCTTGATCAGAGTCTTGCAATTAATGGAAGCACTAATACTGATGAATAACCAGCTAGTGGTGAAGGCAATCTATCCATCCACCCATTTTCTTTAATAGTACAGACCCAGGCAGCACAAAAACTGTACAAAGATCTTTGACATTTGTTTTGTTTCTGTCAGCAATGATGATTGCCAAAGGTACTTTAAAATGATGGAATAAAGAGTTGCTGATTTTATGGGCTTGACTGCGGCGGTACTACTGGTAGCTTGCAATGACTCCTCATGCATTTCTTTATTGCTACTGTCTATAAAAAGTATAAAACGTTTTCAGACTGGGTAACTGAAATCAAACGGTGCAGCAAGAGATTTGTCTTATTGTGCGATTTTCAGATCTCAATTTTTGCTAAACAAGCTCTTTTGCAATTAAAGTATTATGCTCCTTGGTAAGCTGGGGGAGGAATCATTTTTCTTCTCAGATTTCATAATATATGTAATAAACATTTTTTTTCTCAGATTTCATAATATATGTAATAAACATTTGTTTTATGTATTTTATTTCCTATATCACCTTGAACAAAACTTTTATTCCAGAAAGGCGCTTGGTAGATTTACTGTATATGTACGAATGAATGAATAAATAAATATACATATATATACCACTATGGTTTTATTCTCAGGGCTATATTTTTTAAAAATTATTCAGATATAATTAGGCAATTTAAATTGCTAAATGGCCAGATTTCATCTGCTTAACAGGTGCCCAGGCTAGGCGAGCAGAAGAGGCAATGCTAGAAATTACCCATTTAGCAGTGATAATCAGCTGCCGTCCGGATAGTGCCAGCACAGTCATTGCTTAATGCATAATCAGTACCATCACTTATATGGATAACAGTGCAGAATATAAAGTATGTATTAAGTACTGGTTCTTAAATTAATACAATTGCCATAATTTTTGTGGCTTAAATATTAAACCAGAAGATACTTCTTTAGAATGTCTTACATGCAGGGCCACTTTTACCTATGGGCTGACCCAGGCTCCTGCACAATGGGGGCCAGATGCCCTGCTGCCTATAGATAAAAGCGGCTTTTTCCTACCTTCTTCTCCTTCAAGCAGCTTGCAAGAGACATGAGTGTCACTTTAGTGAACAGACCAATGACTTCCTGCTTACAGTCTGTTCACTAAAGCACCGCTCACTTCTCTTGCAAGCAGCCCGAGGGAGCAGAAAATAGGAACTGGGCCTCTGACTGTGCTGCTCGGTGGGGGGTGGGGGGGGGAGGGGGGATGAATGGAGGAGTTCCATGAACAGGTAGGCCCATCTTTGAAAGTTTTCCAAGGGCACCATAATGGGTTAAAGTGGTCCTGCTTCCATGGGTATGAAATTTAAAACTATCGTTTGCCTGGTTTTATTTTCAGGGTTTTAAAGGTCAATTATTTTCAGGTGGCACATTTTCTAAAAAAAAAAAAAGTCACTTACAGAGAAATATTTGCAACTCCCGATACCTTCTATGGTTTCATAAAATGATTCCAGAGCAGAAGTATAGCTTTCAACAGCAAGCACATTTTAAACCGATGAATAATACAAAATATGGAAGTACTCACAGTTTAGGTTTGGCCAGGATTGGCGGTGGCTGTTTGGTAGGCGAAAGCAGATCATGTGGAGATGGAACCGCTGTATTATTGTTGCTCACTCCATTTATTCCATGGCTGGGGTGGAGACCATTGGAACTTTTTTCCACAGCATTTGGTCTGAACTCAGTGTTGTTGAACTGAAGGCTTTCAAGAGATTTCTTCTGAGGAAGCTCAAGACAACTAAGCTCTGAGACTGGAGGGGGAGGTGGAAACTGCTGGAAATCCTCATTATTTTCGTCTCTTGCTGACATGTCATTTCTACAGCCATCGTCACTGGCTAACATTAAAAAAAAATATATACAGGAAATTTATTCAAGAAGGTACACTAAAGCTGTCCCATACATTAATTCATGGAAATTGCACAATGGGGCCCATTTACAAAACTGTGCTAAAGTGGCATATCATGTCCCATGAGATTTGCTAAATTGTGATGAGTGAGTACAGCAGTCTAGCAAATCTTTCATTCCTTTAGATGGCAACATATTAGCAGCAGGAATTTTACACACCTGAAAGATTCTGCAATACTCATTGACTGAATATGCTTACCATTCCCCCTAACTGTATTGCATGTCTACAGCTGCTGTGTTGTCTGTCTTGACTAAATTCTAAGCTCTGATGAGCAGGGGCCATCTTTCGCATGTGTCTGTGCAGCACTGCGTACGTCTCGTAGCGCTATACAAATGTTCAGTAGTAGTAATAATATGCTGTCACATCGGGAATCCCCATCCAAACAGTAGTGAGAAATGAAAGTTTGAACTAAAATGTGCATTGCAGCTTTGCATATCTCTTCCATGAAGATGGTATGCAAGTTGGCCACCGACGCAGCCATAGCTCTGACATTATGAACCGTGACGTGACCCTCAAGGCTTAGGCCTGATTGGGCATCAGTGAAAGATAACGTAATCTGCGAGCCAAATTGATAAAGTGTGTTTGGAGATGGCAGCTCTTACTTTGCTAGGATCAAGAAAAAAAAGCTGAGTGGACTTTCTATGGGGTTTCATCCATTCCAAGAAGAAAGCTAAGGCTCTCTTATAGTCCCCTTTGTGAGAATGAGATTTTGGGAAAAATGTTGGAAGGAAATGTTGACTGGTGTTATGATGAATATCTGTAACCACTTTTGGAAGGAACTTGGGATGAATGCGAGGTTCCACTCTGCTGTGAGTTTTGTGTAGGGTGGATGAACTACCAGAGCCTGAGGCTGGTTGACTCTGCGCTGAAGTGACCACTGCCTGGAATAATATCTTCCAGATCAAAAACTTCAAAGGACAGGAATTGAGCAGTTTGAAAGGAGCTTTCATCAGCTGCGTGAGAACACATTGAGAGGAATTTGAAAAGGTAGAAAGTTGAAATTCAGCACTTCCAGGGTAGCATTCTTAGAAATGCTTCCTGCTTGATGCGCAGGACCCAAGAGGCAGACAGTGCTCCGGAGTCTCAATGTGTGGATGAGATGGTGCAAGGAAGAGGGGTTTAGATTTGTTAGGAATTGGGTAACATTCTGTGAAAGGGGTGAGTGGCTTTGATGAAAGGACAGGCTCCACATTAACCGGGGTGGAAAACGACTGCTGGCATTAACCTTTAAAAAGGAGATAGAGTAGCTTTTAAACTAGAAAATAGGGGAAAGCCGACAGTCTCCCAAGAGCACATGGTTGAGAATGATATATCTTTGAAGGATACTAGCAAAACAGGGAAGTTAGAGCATCCCAATAGAGAGGTTCCAATAAAGGTCTAACTAAGCCAGGCATCTTTAAGTAGAAATCAGACCGAGCTGAAAGATTCCAAATTACCCCTGTCATCTAATAGCCAGACTGTTAATATAAACAAAAAACAAATTTTGAAATGCCTGTATGCAAATTCTAGAAGTCTAAAAATTAAGATGGGAGAGTTAGTATATATAGCACGGAATGAAAGGTTAGATATAATCAGCATTTCAGAAACCTGGTGGAAGGAGGATAATGGGACACGTGGATACCAGGCTGCAAACTATATCACAATGATTGGGTACATCACATAGGTGGAGGAATGGTGCTATATATTAAAGAGGGCATTGAGTCCAACAGGATAAAGGTTTTGCAGGAAACAAAATACACTGTAGAATCTCTATGGATAGACATTCCATGTAAAAACATCAAGGGAATGGCAGTGGGGGTGAACTATCACCTGCCTGGCCAGAATGAA
The DNA here is from genome assembly GCA_033557465.1 of Ichthyophis bannanicus. Lineage (NCBI taxonomy): Eukaryota > Metazoa > Chordata > Amphibia > Gymnophiona > Ichthyophiidae > Ichthyophis > Ichthyophis bannanicus. The sequence continues at coordinate 1,665,622,929 of CM066032.1, read as the reverse complement.
CAGACAGATGATGAAATGCTAAAAGAAATTAGGGAAGCTTGCACAGTTTACAGCACAGTAATAATGGGAGATTTTAATTACCCCAGTATTGACTGGGTCAATGTTACATCAGGCCACTCTAGGGAGATAAAGGGGCTTGTTTACAAAGCCGCGGTAGCGGTTTCCGATCATTATCAATGAAATCAATGGGGCCGTGGCTCCGATAACGACTGGAAACCACTACCGCGACTTTGTAAACAAGCCCCAAAGTTTCTAGATAAATTAAATGACTGCTTCATGGAGCAGCTGGTTCAGGAACTGACTCAAGGGAAAGCTATTTTAGACCTAGTTCTTAGTGGAACGCAGGATCTAGTGTGAGAGGTAACAGTGTTGGAGCCACTTGGCAACTGCGATCATAACATGATCACTTTTGATTTAATAAATGGAGAGAGGATAACAAGGAAATCCACTGTGCTAACATTTACCTTCCAAAAAGTAGACTATGATAAAATGAGGAAAATAGTTAAGAAAAAACTAGAAGGAGCAACTACAAAGGATAAGAATTTGCATTAATCCTGAGTGTTATTTAAATATACTGTCTTGGAAGCCCAGACCAGATGTATTTCATGCTTTAAGAAAGATGGAAGGAAGACCAAACGACAGCCAGCATGGCTTAAAGGTGTAAACAAAGACGCTGTTATAACAAAAAGAAAATCCTTCAGAAAATGGAACATATATCCAAATAACCAAAACAGGAAACAACATAAGTACTGGCAAGTTAAATGCAAGGCACTGATAAGGCAGGCAAAAAGAGAATTTGAAAGAAGCTTGCATGGAAGTAAAAATGCATAATACAAATTTTTTCGAACACATTTGTAGCAAAACACCTGTGAGAGAGCCTTTTGGATCATTAGATGAAAGAGAGGTAAAAGGGTCACTAAGAGAGGACAAGGCCATAGCGGAGAGACTGAATGAATTCTTTGCTTCAGTCTTTATTGAAGAAGATATACAAAACCTATCAATGCCAGAAAGGATATTTTAAGGTGATGTATCAGAGGAACTGAAACAAATCTTGATAAACTGAGAAGATGAAAAATGGCTATTTAAGAAACTAAAGAGCAGCAAATCACCTGGACCAGATGGCATACGTCCCAGGGTGCTGAAATAACTTAAATATAAGACTGTAGACCTACTTTTAGTAATATGTGAACTATCCTTAAAATAATCTGTAGTACCTGAGGAGTGGAAAGTGTAGGAGTGTAGTGTAGTACCTGAGGAGTGGAGAATGGCCATTGCAACGCCAATTTTTAAAAAGGGGTTCCAGGGGTGATCTGGGAAACTGCAGACCAGTGAGTTTGATGTTTGTACTGGGCAAAATAGTAGAAACCATTATAAATAATAAAATTACTGAATATGTAGATAGTCATGGCATAATGGCAGAAAACCAACATGGCTTGTCTCACTAATGTGTTATATATTTTTCGAAGGTGTGAATAAACAGGTAGATAAAGGTAAGCTGGTTGATGTGAAGGCACATTTTATAATGGGACATCCAAGTGCAATCTGGGGCATCAAAGCCAGAATGTCTGAAAAAAAGCAGGCATGTGCAAGTTCAGGCATAAATTCAGAAACGCGGACGTGCTCGATATGGACATCTATAGTGACGTCTACATAGAGACGTCTACATAGTGCCTTCTTTCTATTTCATTACATTATTTTATGCGTGCAAGATTGCAATTTATAAAAACACCACACAACATCCCCAGAATAGCATCTTGCAACATGGATAACGGTGAAAATAGTGGGTTGTGAGCAGAATGGCCAGGGTTTGAATCCCACTGTGGGTCTTCGTGAACTTAAACTAGTCACCTAACTCTATAGTCTCTGGATGTTTTAAGGTCAAAACAAGCACTTTCCTGATGTCTACTCATTCCTGCAGCAGGTCTAAATGTGGACATGCCTGCAGACATCCCCAACATCCTTGAAATTGAATGGGACATGTAAGTGCATTGCACCTTCCCAGACATACCTCCCCCTTGCCTACTTAGACATCCCTGCCCCAGAGACGCCTGTAAAGCAGAGATAGCATCTACCTATCCAAGAAGGGTCAAAGTCTCTTCCGCAGCAGACTGGCTAATCCACTGAAGAGGGCTTTAAACTAGATTTTCTTGGGGATGGATGAAGAAAGCCCTCAGGTAAGTATAACATTAAATACCTCTGTAAAAATGGTTAAAAGGGGCAACATCTGGAAAGCAGTGTGCATAAATTCCCAAGTGGCAGTTACAGACAACCATGACTGGGATGTAATTATACCAGGCTATACTTTATTCAGGAAGGGCAAGGTAGGAAAAATGAAAGAAGGAGTGGCACTATATGTAAAAAATAATATTAAAGCTACAGAATTACAGGGCTTAAAATGGAGTGAGGAGGCACTGTGGGTTAAACTAGAAAGAGAGAATGGGAAATCCATGTGCATTGGTGTGATATATAGATCTCCTTCCCAGGGAGAAGTGGACAGAGATTTCATCCTACTTGGTGACCTTAACTTGTCTTCTACTTCCACAACTTAATCAAGCTCCTTCCTTGAAGCCATGGGAACCCTTGGGCACACACAAATTCTTTCTGAACTTACCCACAAGAAAGGAAACATTCTAGACTAATCTTTATGCCTAATGATTTTCTATTGCACCCTGAACATACGCTCCATAAAATATCTCTAGTCCCTTGGGCAGATCATGCAGCAATACGCTTTGCCATCGCTCTTCTACTACTACTACTACTACTACTATTCAGCACTTGTAAAGCGCCACGCACGCAGCGCTGCACAGCTGATCTACAAGAGGTAGCCAACATACAAGAGACAGTCCCTGCCCGTGAGAGCCAAGTTCATTGGAGCTTACAATCTAGTTAGCACAAAACATAGGGTTAGGGTAAGATGAGGAAGGAGTCAGGATCTGAATGCAACAGTGAAGAGGTGGGTCTTCAATCTGGATTTGAAGAGGGCCAAGGAGGATGCCTGGCGCACAGACACAGGTAGGCTGTTCCAGGCGTAAGGTGCAGCCAGGTGAAAGGAGCGCAGTTGGGAGTTCGCAGTGCATGTGAAAGGCATTGATAGAAGTAATTTGTTAGCGGAGCGTAAGTTTCGAGAGGGGAAGTAGGGAGAGATAAGAGATAAGAGGCAGTGAGGGGCCATAGAGTAGATGCACTTATAGGTTAGCAGGAGAAGCTTGAATTGGATGTGGAATTGGACAGGGAGCCAGTGAAGTGAGAAGAGGAGTAATGTGGGCATGGCAAGGTTGGCAGAAGATTAGTCAAGCGTTGTGATTTTGTATAGATTGGAGGGGAAGGAGGTGGCTTGTGGGAAGACTAGTGAGGAGTAGGTTGCAGTAATCAAGGCGAGAGGAGATTAAGGAGTGGATAAGCGTTTTGGTAGTGTGTTCAGAGAGGAAGGGGCGGATTTTGCTGATGTTGTAGAGAAAGAAGCGGCAGGTCTTAGCTACAAGCTGGATATGAGCAGAAAAGGAGCGAGAGGTGTCAAAGATAACCCCCAGATTGCGGGCCGAGGGAACAGGAAGGATAGTAGTTCCATCCACATGGATTGAGAGAGGGGAAAGTGGGGGGGAGGAGTTAGGTGGAAAGACAAGGAGTTCAGTCTTGGCCATGTTCAATTTTAATCGGCGATGAGCCATCCAGGCAGCGATGTCCGAAAGACAGGCAGAGATCTTGGACTGGGTTGCCGGAGAAATATCAGGTGTAGAGAGGTAGATTTGGGAGTCATCAGCATAGAGATGGTATTGAAAGCCATGGGTGGAGATGAGCACGCCAAGGCCTTGGGTATAGAGAGAAGAGGAGGGGGCCCAAGACAGATCCCTGGGGTACTCCTACATGGAGTGGGGTAGGGGAGGAGGAGGAGGAGCCACCAGAGCATACACTGAATGAGCGATGGGAGAGGTAGGAGGAGAACCAGGATAGTACGGAATCCTTGAAGCCAAGCGAGGAGAGGGTGATAAGGATAAGGTCGTGGTTAATGGTGTCAAAGGCAGCAGAAAGGTCAAGAAGGATGAGGATAGAGTAGAGGCCCTTGGATTTAGCCAGGAAGAGGTCGTTTCTGACTTTAGTGAGTGCCGTTTCAGTGGAATGTAGGGGATGGAAGCCAGATTGAAGTGGGTCCAGGAGGGCCTGGGAGGTGAGGAAGTTGAGGCAGTGACAGTGGACTGCTTGTTCTAATAGTTTGGATATGAAGGAAAGGAGGGAAATGGGTCGATAGTTAGAAGGGCATGTGGGATCAAGTGAGGTTTTCTTGAGGAGAGGTGTGACAACAGCATGTTTGAAGTCAGCGGGGACAGTTGCAGTGGAGAGTGAAAGGTTGAGGATATGAGTGATGGAGGGGACAATGGTGAGGGAGATGGAATGTAGGAGATGGGTGGGGATAGGGTCTGAAGAACAGCTGTGGGTTTGGAGGAGAAAAGGAGTGCGGTTTCTTCATCAGAGATCGAAGAGAAGGAGGAGAGGGTGGCAGTGGGAGTATGGATGAGGGAGGAGAAATGGGGAGGAGGGGAGGTAGATGAGGGGTAGGTAATTGGAGGGTAATTTTGAGTATTTTGTCGTGGAAGTAGTTGGCTAGAGTTTGGGCAGAAAGGGAGGGTGGGATGGGGACAGGGGGACCTTGAGGAGAGAATTGAGGGTGTTAAAGAGACAGCGAGGATCAGAGGCAAGGGAATTAGTCAGATGGATGTAGTAGTCTTGTTTGGCAAGTGCTAAGGCTGACTGCCAAGCATGAATTTGAAGTGTAGAAGGTTTTCTGGGGAGCGGGATTTGGACCAGGCTCGTTCAGCAGAACGGGTGCAGATGTGTAAGTAACGAATTGTGGGTGAAAGCCAGGGTTGGGGAGTAGATCGTTTAACAGGACATGGGGTGGAAGGGGCAAGAGTGTCAAGGACTGAGGATAATGTAGTATTGTATGAGGATAATGCTTCGTCGACGGACTCGGATGATAAAATGGAGGGAAGAGATGGAGAAATGGTGGAGGAGAGAGTCAGGGGATCAATATTATAAAGATTTCTAAATAGGTTGGAGGAGACAGGATGAGGTTGGGATGGCAGGAGCTGAAGAGTAAAAGTTAAGAGGTGATGGTCAGATAAGGGAAGGATTGATTTGCGGAAGTTTGAGGGAGATGAATTGGAGAAGAGTATCAGGTCAAGGCAGTGGCCGTGTAGGTGTGTGGGGGCAGTGAGGCAAAGTTGGAGGTCAAACGAGGCGGTAAGAGTGAGGAACTTTGAGGCATGGGGGTCGGAGGGGTTGTAGACGTGAATGTTGAAATCGCCAAGAATAAGAGTGGGGGAGGAGGGATCCATAAAGGCAGAGAGCCAGTAGTCGAAGTCGGTGAGGAAGGTTGATTTGGAGTAGTCGGGTGGGCGATAAATAACCGCTACTCGGAGGGGAAGTGGTGTGAGGACTCGAATGGAGTGGACTTCGAAGGAGAGGGGGGAGTGAGAATGGGATGGCAGGAGGGGTTGGAATTGGCAAGAGGGAGAGAGTAGGAGGCCAACGCCACCACCGTGACCAGTAGATCAAGGTGTATGGGATAACTGGTAGCCCCCATACAGAGAGAGGCAATGGATGCGGTGTCGTCTGGGGGGAGCCAGGTCTCGGTCAGGGCAAGAAGGTGTAGGGTATTAAAGATGAAAAGATCGTGAATAAAAGAGTTTTTTTTAATGACTAAGCATGCTTTCCATAGGGCGCAAGTAAACAGGAAAGCGGAGGGGGGGAGGAGAGGGCTATGGATACGGCTGGATAAGTTACGTGCGGATTTCTTATTAGAATAGCGCGGGGGTCTATTTTTAGGGTAGTAGCGAGCTTTAGATGGAGAAGGGTGAGGATGGGTATGTTTGGGTGTATGTGCTCCCCGAGAGGGATATAAGGGGGGGGGGGGAATGAGGGATAATTTGATGGTGCCGGGTAGGTTATGGGAGGGATTATTTTTGGGGGTAGGGTTGGAGTTGAGATTTATGGTTGAGTGATTGTGGGATGACTGGGAGAGGGTGGAAGGAGGGAGGAGTGGGATGTGGATGAGATTAGATAGGGTACATGAGGAACTATCTTTAGAGTGGGAGAGAACTCGGGGGGGACCAGGGTTAGGGTTGATATTACCTGATGAGAGAAGGAGAATGAGTATTAGAGAGTGAGGTAAAGTGGAGATAGTACAGCGGAAGTGAGGGTGGGGTTGCCTTAAAGAGAGGGGGGCAGGTTGAATGCGGGGGATGGTGTGGAGAAGCTCAAGAGCAGGTGCTATGGTAGGGGCAGAATGGAGGGAGAAGTGAGGAAGGTGGAGAGGGGGCTGGGTAAGTGTGGGGGATAGTGTGGAGAGGCTCGAAAGCAGATGCTAGGCTGGGGGGGAGAGTGGAGGGAGAAGTGAGGAAGGTAGATGCTAGGTTAGGGGAAAGAGTGGAGGGAGAAGTAAGGAGGGTAGGGGGAGAGGAGGGAGGGTGTTGATAGGAGGGGAGGCAGTTGCGGAGGATGAGGGAGAGAAGGACAATGAGATGTGGGGCCATGGAAGTGGGCAGCAAGGTCTGAGCAAACAACGGGTAGCAGTTCTAAGCAACAATAGGTAACAGTCCTAAGCAACACTGGGTTGCAGTTCTAGGCAATAATGGGTAGCAGTTCTAAGCAATAATGGGCAGCAGTTCTAAGCAACAATAGGTAGCAGTCCTAAGCAACACTGGGTAGCAGTTCAAAGCAATAATGGGTAGCAGATATAAGCAATAATGGGTAGCAGTTCTAAGCAACAATAGGTAGCAGCTCTAAGCAACACTAGGTAGCAGTTCAAGGCAATAATGGGTAGCGGTTCTAAGCAACAATAGGTAGCAGCTCTAAGCAACACTGGGTAGCAGTTCAAAGCAGCACTGGGTAGCAGTTCTAAGCAATAATATGTAGCAGTTCAAGGCAATAATGGGTAGCAGTCCTATGCAACAATAGGTAGCAGTTCTGTGCAACACTGGGAGCAGTTCTACGCAACAATAGATAGCAGTTCTAAGCAACACTGGGAAGCAGTTCTACGTAACAATAGGTAGCAGTTCTAAGTGACAATGGGTAGCAGTTCAAACAACACTGGGAAGCAGTTCAACGTAACAATGGGTAGCAGTTCTAAGCAACAATGGGTAGCGGTTTTAAGCAACAATGGGTAGCAGTACTGTGCATCACTAGGAAGCAGTTCTACACAACACTGGGTAGCAGGTCTAGGCAACACTGGGTAGCAGTTCTGTGCAGCAATGGGTAGCAGTTCAGAGTAGTACTGGGTAGCAGTTCTGCTGGGGTGCAGGCAGTGAGCAGCAGTTCTGTGCAAGTACTGGGTAGCAGTTCAGTGCAGGCAGTGGGCAACAGGTCTAGGCAAACAGTGGGTAGCGATTCAGTGCAAACAATGGTTAGCAGCTCTAGGTAGGCAGTAGGTAACAGTACTAAGCAGATAATGGGTAGCAAGTACGAGGTGGATAATAGAAGGAAAGGTCAATGTCAGCAGTGGTCAGCAAGTCAAGGAAAGTTGCTTGAAGGAAGGTGGTGTTGGCGAGATGGTTGTACCTCCCCCCACTGTACCCATGAATCGTAGATTTCAACAGTTCAACAATGAACATTTCCTCAAAACAGTCATCCCATAGTTGGATCTTGTCCAAGTGGATGAAGTAGACCTAGGACACAGGATTAAAAAATAGAACAATATCCTGATCGCTGTTGCACTCATACCTTCAAGGAAGATTTTAACAAAGCATTACAATAGAGCTCCATGGTTCTCTGCCCCATTACAGAGGCAGAAGAGTGATCTTCGCCAGTTCAAGCATAGATGGCGATGCTCTAAGTACCCTCTCATTCATGCAATTTATATGGAGAAGCTTAGATTGTACACTGAAGAAACTCTAAGACCCAAGAAAGAATATTACACTAACATCATCATGAGTGCAATAAATAAACAAACCTAGAGAGCTCTGCTTTATCACAAAATCACTACTGAAGGAACCAAATCAAGGGAATCCACTGTATAGAATAGGCCCACAGAGCATGGCAAATCACCTTCAGTCTAAAACAAATAGGGGCCCCCTCTATAGGTCATCCCCCAACTACTTTAGATTCTCAAGAGATCCCTCTGAAAACATGGTCACAGTTTGAATTACCTTCACTCAAAAACATAGAAGATACAGTCAGGAACTACCTAGTGAGAATTGTGCACACATCACCAGTACAAGGCATAATGCCCAAATCTCTGAAAAAGAGTTCCACTTGACCTCTCCTGAAAACTTTTATCCCACCTCTCCTAAGTCATATAGGCCAATCTCTAGAATGCCTTTTATTTCAAAGATAATAGAGAAAATAATTAAAACTCAACTTCAAGATTATATCTCTGACCATACACCACTGGACCCTTTCCAACATGGGTTCAGACAGAATCATAGCATCGAGACCTTCATTACTTCTTTGCTAAATGCAATCCTAACAGTCAGTCAAACCATCTCTCAAGGTTTCCTCCTCATATTCCTTGATGTCTCACCCGCCTTTGATTCCCTTCCTCATCACCAACTTCTACAAAGGCTTAATGACATTGTGCTCTGAGGCAATACAATTAAATGGTTCCACTCCTATCTAGAAGGCTGAAGACTGCAAGTAAGAATTGGAAAAAAACCCTCACGTTCATTTGCCCAAAATCAAGGAGTACCTCAGGGTTCCAGACAAAGTTAACTTCTCAACATCCAAGCTGTGAGGTCTAGAGACTTGATGTTGGGATGCAACATCACTCTGTTCTGTTAAATCAAAATTTGTGCATGGCCTAGATGAATTGGCTCCTTGAAGGAAAGTTCCAGAAGTAGAGGTAACCATAGTTGTTGGACCAATAAGGAGCGATGAGAATGAGATGTAGCCATAGGACTGTCCGAGCACAATCCAGGGTTGGGGGTAGAAGCGGGAGCTGCAAGCCCCTCCCACTCCCCCCTCCAAGGCAGGATTGTGCCACAGAAGCCATTTAAAAGCAGCACACCTCCAGGACAGAAGCCTCTGCAGCCATAGGACTCTCCGAGCACGATCCAGCATTGGGGGTAGAAGCGGGAGTTGCAAGTCCCTCCTGTTCTCCCCTCCAAGGCAGGATCGCGCCTGGTGGGTCATGCCTGAGGGCCTCGCTAGAGGGCCCTTTGGCATTGCCCTTAGTCAGGGCACTTAGGCAAATACATTCCCTAAATGATACTTCACAGGGAAATGGATCTCCTAACACAGACAAGCCAGGAACTCCTGCCCATTTGGTCGAGACCACAACCATTCATACCAAAATCATTGCCTTTTCTCATGTACTCCTTCAGGCCCTCAAACCTCACTGACCTCTATAACCCAGTAAGATTTGTAAGCTTGCCATCCTCACTGTCTGCTCTACTGATCACTAACAAACTTTTCAATCTATGTTAATTGATTACATTTATCCTCACAATAATGCATAATATCCATATTCTTATGATGCTACTTCATTACTTTTAATGTTATGCATCACTTGCAATATCTTGTTTCAATTATTGTCTTTTACTTTGCCATCACTTTATAAGTGCTCCAGTCAAAGATTCTGTATCATCTCATAAAATTTTGAATCGTACCAGAACGGAAATTATCAAACTGTTTATGCTCTTTCTGAATGTATTATTTTATACACTCTGCCTTCTACTCACATCCAGTCCACTCCTCCACACTCTTACTCCCCCAATCAACATCCTCGAACCCTACCACATTCTTATGAAACACCACCACCATGGTCATTTTAATAGGAGCATTTCTTGGTAGCACATTCTTAAATCAAAGAAGACAGAACCATAGACTAATTCACATAAACCTCACACCAAAAGATAGTCTTCTAAAAAACATAAATCCACACATAGCCCTAAAATTCATTCTGATTAATGCCAAGTCCGTTAGAAATAAAATCCCACTGTTCGTTGACCATTACAGATGAAAAAACAAGAACCTGGTTATCAGATGCTGACTCAGTCCTATTAAATCAGCTAAAAGTACAAGGCTATTCTATTTTCAACTGCCCTAAAAGCCATAATTCTTGAAGGACTACAAAAGAGAGCTTTCTGGTTAAATTTAGAACCCAGCAGAGAGCTTCTAGTTTAAATTTCATGCTAAGTCAGAGCCTAGCAACAGCAAAGAGCTTTAATTTAAATCAAATCAGAATATAACTTAGCATAAAAAGGCAAAACAAGGTCAGTATTCTTTGAGCAATAAATAAAGTATTCTAGAGACCTTTGCAAAGAGGCTTTCTATCTAAGGGGCAAGAGACCTGTGAAACTTTTTAAATAGGTGTTAAAGCCAGGTGGCAGTTCAAAAGGCCATTTTGAAAGACTCCTTCTATCCAAACAAGGACTGCTAATCCCCAGGAAGTTGGTCACAGTTTACCTCAGAAGAACAGGCATAAATAGTTCAACCAGAGTTCTGCGATCCTCAGTCTTGAAGGACTACAAAAGGGGACTGCTACTTCTGGAGAGAGATCTGCAATAGTGAGTATATACTTCAGGGAATTTTTCTAAAGGGAATTATTTGGATTAAAGCTGATTAATCTGTAAACCCAGTGTAATTGTTAAATCAGTCAGGGCCTAGTAGCAGCAGTTTAAGTTTAAATTTAAAACACAGAAGAGAGCTTTCTGGTTAAATTTAGAACCCAGCAAAGAGCTTGTAGCTTAAATTTAATACTCACTCAGGGCCTAGTAGCAGCAAAGTGCTTTTAGTTTAAATCTAAAACACAGAAGAGAGCTTTCTGGTTAAATTTAGCACCCAGCAGAGAACTTCTAGTTTAAATTTCATACTAAGTCAGAGCCTAGCAGCAGCAAAGAGCTTTAATTTAAATCAAATCAGAATATAACATGCAAGGATGAGGGTTTTGGATTTGTTAGGAACTGGGGAACATTTGGGGAAAGGAGGGACTCTTCCGAAGGGATGGGTTTCACCTTAACCAGGATGGAACCAGGCTGCTGGCTTTAACCTTTAAAAAGCCGACAGTCGCCCAAGAGCACATGGTTCAGAAGAATGTATCCTTGAAGGATACTACCAAAAGCAGAGAGGTTCCAGAAAAGAGTAAAGTAGCCCAAATGCCCTTGAGTATGGAGCAGACAGAGCTTAAAGATTCCAAATTACCCATGCCTACCGATAGCCAGCTTAATATGAATAAAATACAGTCTCTAAAATGCTTGTATGCAAATTCTAGAAGTCTAAAAAATAAAATGGGAGAGTTAGAATATATAGCACTAAATGAGAGGTTAGATATGATTGGAATCTCAGAGACAAGGTGGAAGGAGGACAACCAGTGGGACTCTGTGATACTTGGGTACAAACTATATCGTAATGATAGAGCTGATCAAATTGGTGGAGGGGTTGCACTGTATGTTAGAGAGGGCATTGAGTAAGAAAGGATTAAAGTTTTGCAGGAAACAAAATTTGCTGTAGAATCTCAATGGATTGAAATTCCATGTAAAAAGGGGAAGGCGATGGCAGTGGGCGTGTACTATCGACCTCCTGGCCAGGATGAAAAAATGGATGATGAAATGCTCAAAGAAATCAAGGAAACTAACAAAAGTTATAGCACAGTAATAATAATGGGTGATTTCAATTACCCCGCTATTGACTGGGTCAGTGTCACGGCAGGACATGCTAAGGAGATAAAGTTCCTAGATGAAATAAATGACTGCTTCTTGAAGCAGCTGGTTCATGAACCGACCAGAGGGGAAGCCATATTGGACCTAGTCCTTAGTGGAACACCAGATCTGGTGCAAGAGATAAGGGTGTTGGGGCCACTTGGCAATAGTGATCATAGTATGATCACATTTGATTTAATTAGCGGAGCAGGGATGGTAAGAAAATCCACCTTTTAACTTTTGAAAGGGAGACTATTATAAAATGAGGAAAATAGTTAAGAAAAAACTAAAAGGAGCAGTTGCAAAGGTTAAAGACTTACATCAAACTTGGGTGTTGTTGAAAAATACTATCTTGGAAGCCCAGACCAGCTGTATTCCACGCTTTAAGAAAAGTGGAAGGAAGTCCAAAAAACTGCCAGCATGGTTTAAAGGTGAGGTCAGAGAGGCTGTTGTTGCCAAAAAAGCATCTTTCAGGAAATGGAAAAAAAGAGCCAAATGATGAAAACTGGAAGCAGCACAAGCACAGGCAAGTTAAATGTAAGGTATCGATAAGGCAGGCAAAGGGAGAATTTGAGAAGAAGCTTGCTGCAGAAGCAAAAATGCTTAATAAAGACTTTTTCAAGTAAATTCGTAGCAAAAAACCTGTGAGAGAGTCAGTTGGTCCATTAGATGAAAGAGGGGTTAAAGGGGCTATAAGAGGCAACAAGACGATAGCAGAGAGACTGAATGAATTCTTTGCTTCGGTCTTTACTGAGGAAGATGTAGAGATGTTACCCATGACTGAAGTGGTATTTAAAGGTGTGGAAAAATTGAAGGAAATATTGATAGATCAGGAAGATGTATTACAACTATTTGATAAACTGAAGAGTAGCAAATCACTGGGACCGGATGATATACATCCAAGGGTGGTGAAAGAACTTAAATATGAGATTGCAGACCTGCTGTGAGCTATTATTAAGATCATCTGAAATACCTGAAGATTGGAGGATGGCCAACGTAATGCCAACTTTTAAAAAGGGTTCCAGGGCTGATCTGGGAAACTACAGACCGGTGAGCCTGACGTCAGTACCGGGAAAAATGGTAGAAACCATCATAAAGAACAAAATTGCTGAACATGTAGATAGTCGTGGCTTAATGGGAGACAGCCAACATGACTTTAGACAAGGAAGATCTTGTCTTACTAATCTGTTATGTTTTTTTAAAGATGTGAATAAAAAGGTAGACAAAGGTGAGTCGGTTGATATAGTGTATCTGGACTTTCAGAAAGCCTTCGACAAGGTCCCTCATCAGAGACATTTGGCAAAACTAGAGTCATGGGATAGGAGTCGTTGTACTATTGTGAGTCAGGAACTGGTTAAAAGATAGAAAGCAGAGGGTAGGGCTAAATAGCCAATTTTCCCAATGGAGAAAGGTGAATAGTGGTGTACCCCAGGGATCTGTGCTCGGTCCGCTGCTTTTTGACATATTCATAAATGACCTGGAAAAGGGAATAACGAGTGAGGTGATCAAATTTGCAGATGACACAAAACTATTTAAAGTTGTTAAAACCCATGAGGATTGTGGAAAATTGCAAGAGGATCTTGATAAATTGGAAGATTGGGCATCAAAATGGCAGATGAAATTTAATGTGGACAAGTGCAAAGTAATACACCTAGGGAAGAACAACCCAAACTATGGTTACGCGATGCAAGATTCCACATTAGGAACCACCACCCAGGAAAAAGATTTAGGGGTCATTGTGGATAACATCTTAAAACCCTCCGCCCAGTGTACAGCGGCGGCCAGGAGGCAAATAGAATGCTAGGTATCATAAGGAAAGGAAAATAAAACAAAGGATATTTTAATGCCTCTGTATCGTTCCATGGTGCGACCGTACCTTGAATATTGTGTGCAATTCTGGTCACCGTATCTTAAAAAGGATATAGCGTTATTAGAAAAGGTTCAGAGAAGAGCCACCAAAATGGTTAAAGGGATGGAAGGATACTCCTATGAAGAAAGGCTAAAAAGGTTAGGGCTCTTTAACCTGGAAAAGAGACGGCTGAGGGAAGATATGAGAGAAGTCTATAAATTAATGGAGTGGAATGGGTAAACGTAGATCAGTTGTTTAAGTTATCAGAAAATAGACTAGGGGACATGCAATGAAGTTACAGGGTAAACTATTTAAGACAATCATATTTTTTATTCCTTTGCTTATATACAGTTTAAGCCACATCATACAACAGAGGCAAGTTTGGTCAGCGCCTCCGCCGGTTCAAGTTTTTTTATTCCCAATAACTTGTTATAGTGGTAGGTTTTACTAATTTTTCATTTATCGTTTTATTGTTATTATTAGCATCAATTGATCAATTAATATATTTATTATTATTATTTTTTAATGTCACCTTTTAATTTAATTTTATTAATATTTTTTTTTATTTTTTTATTTTTTATTTTTAATAGTTTGATTTTAATAATTTCATTGGCTTATCACTTCATAATATACATACGGTTCTTACTGTTTTATTTGTAAGTTTTATTGTTTTATTCCCATTGTCCATGAATTCATAGTTACTGTTACGTCCCTCAAGTCCTCCTCATCCTCTCCTGTTTCCTTCTGTTACCATGTTTTCAGTTGAGAATTGATTGTTTCAAATATACATGTACATAACTAGCGCAGTAATATTTTTAAATATTTTTAAGTTTTTCTATCGTCAATATTGTCATCATCATTATATTTATTATATTTATTATTGTCATTATTAGTGTTATTAATCTTGTGATTTTTAGCACCTATTATTGTTTTTTGTAAAAGTGATTTATTTATGGTTTTATTAATTGAGTTATCACAATATGAGTGTTTATGTATTTATTTATTTATTGATTATTTATTATTCGTCCTGTGTGAGAAGATACAGTTTGATTACGATTAGGTAATATTTGTAACCAAGGTCTCTTATTTGCTGGTGGTTTTATTTGCATTTCTATTTTTATTTTCATTTTTATTACGATTTTAATGTGTATGTGCATATTTTATAGTGAGCCCATAACCCCTGAGGAAGTGGTATACGAAACACGGCCTGTGTTGGGTTGGCACACCTGATCCGTGGAATAATAAAGGTGACTTTTGAACCTCTTGCCACGTTTCCTGACTGGTTCCTGTTGCCCACGTGGCAGTTTGCTATTTCTTGGTGGACCCTCAAACTGCCACCTTACATACCTTCAAACCACACCAAGGGCCGAGATTCAGATCCTCCAACAAGGAAACATTTCTAGAAACAACTATCCCTAAGTTACATAACAACTCAAACAATCTCAGTGAAATGGTAACAAACTGGAACATCGCTATAAATATTGCAGGTAAACCTTATCCTGCACCATTAAGATCTCATCGTAAGGTATCTGAAAAATGGTATACCGCTGACTTAGCCAACTTAAAAAAAGAACTTAGAAAGTTAGAACTCAAAGGGAGAATGAAAAAGACCCCAGAACTCAAAGATCTATACATCTCATCCCTAAATTCGTACAAGGAAGCCATAAACAATGCTAAGAAACATCACCATATAAAAATTATATCAAAGGCCATCAATCGACCAAGCGAGCTATTTGAAATCGTGAAATCCCTAACCAAATCTCCCCTTGACAGCACCCATAAAATACCAGTCAACTCCCAGACTCTAGTTAACCACTTTGCTAGCAAGCTAAAACAAAGTAACCCACCAGTATCTGATCCCACACTAACAGTAATAAAATACACTAATGAGTGGAAATCTTTCCACCTCATTAATAGCAAACAGCTTCTAGACACAATTGCAAAACTTAATACAACCACATCCCTATTAGATCTGTGTCCTGTAGCGTGGATTAAGGCAACTAAAGCTGAGCTAGCCCCCTACATCCTAAACATAATAAATCAATCTCATGCCAAATGACCTTAAGCTTACCGCAATTTGCCCTTTACTAAAAAACAAATCCCTAAACAATAACGATACAACCTCATATCGGCCCATTGCCAATATCCCTGTTCTGGCAAAAATCATTGAGAATGTTGTTCAACTCCAGCTACAGGACTTTATAGACACAACAGCACCATTAGATGAGCATCAATACGGGTTTCGTCCTTTTCATGGTGTCAAAACCCTCCTCCTGGCTCTTTTTGACACTCTCATACGAGGTATGGACAACATTAAACAAGCCTTCATCCTTGTTTTTCTTGACATCTCCTCTGCTTTTGACAATGCAAACCATAACATTCTCATCACCAGACTTAACCAAATAGGTATAAAAGAAATAGCTCTCAGTTGGTTTAAATCATATATATCTAGCCGTGTTCAATATGTACAAATAGACCAGGACTCATCATCACCCTTCCCTCAAGAACAAGGAATCCCACAGGGCTCTGCACTTTCTGCCCTCCTGTTTAACTTGTATCTTCAGCCCATATGCTCCATTTTCAAGAAACACAATATAAGATATCACATATACGCTGATGATATCATTTTGTACTCACCATTTGACATCGCAAATCCTATTATAACAACCTAGCAGCTTGCCTAACTGAAGCTGAAATCTGGCTCTGTTCAAACAATATGTCCATCAGTTTCAACAAGGCAGAGGTTTTATTCACTTCAAGAAACCCTAATTCAACCCCCCTCCCGTAATCAGTCTGCAAAACATCACCCTACTGGTTAAACAGGAGATAAAATTCTTAGGAGTCATACTTGATAAGACCCTAAACTTGTCTGCCCACATAAAACAGACAGCTAGAACAATCTTCTTTAAATTAAGGACCATTCAACAACTCAGTTCTCTATTTGATATAGATTGCTTCAGAACCATAGTCCAAGCATTAATCATACCCCATTTTGATTTTTGTAATAGCATACTGCAAGGCACAACAAAAAAGAACTTAAACATACTCCAGATGGCTCAAAATGTCACCGCCCGAATAATAGTGAAAGCCAAACTATCAGATCACATTACCCCTATACTGTACACCCTCCACTGGCTCCCTGTTGCCAGTAGGATAAAATATAAATTCATACTGACCACGTTAAAACTAATCAATAATATAGCACCTTCTCATCTTTCAACTTTGATCCAAATGCCCCTTGAAAGCAGAACTAGAAGATGGAAGAACCTTAACACTCTTTTAGTCCCTACATCTATTCAAGAAACTAATCAAACAAGTAACAGTGTGTTTTCATATTTGCACCTGCTCAATGGAATGCCCTCCTGGAAAGTCTGAGAGAAATTAAAGACCTCCAAGTTTTCCGAAAGGAATTAAAGCTTGTCTGCTCATCCAGCATCTCCATAACCCTAATTTCACTTCTGATCAAGTCCCACTTACCAACTTGACCACTGCATCACGTAACTTTGCTACACACCAAAGCAACCATAATCTCACACCTATCCACTGATGTTTCATTTTGCCTTCCATTACTGAAGCCTCTGCACTTACAATAGATATAAAAGATATATGATTGTAAATAGTTCTTATGTTTAACTGTTTATTGTAAATAGTTCACTGGTTATACGATGTTCAATGTATTATATTTTGTTTCACTGTAAACCATCCCTGATTTCTGGAAGGAGCGGTATAGAAAAGTGTCCAAATGAATAAATAAATTGTACCTCTGTTGGTTTTAATTTTCAGGAGGGTTTTGGCAATAAGTGGTATTGGTAGATATACATTCAGAATTTTCTCTCTCCAATAGAGGGGACAGCATCCAAGTCTAGTATGCTGTATGACTCTACTTTGGAGCAGAATTGAGAGACCTAGGCATTCTATGGAGTGGCAAAGAGATTAGTCAAGGAGGAACCCCACTCCCAAAAGATATGGAGAGCTACCTTCCTGTCCAAGATCCATTTGTGAGGTTGAAGGACTAGACTCAGCCTGTCTGCCAGAGAATTCTGTTCACCCCAGGTAGATAAGTGGTCCTCAACTCTATCCCTTGAGAGATGGCAAAATTCTACAAACTGACCATTTTCCCAACATAGAAGGTACAATCCCATTCCTCCCTGCTTGTTGATGTAAAACATGACATCCTGATTGTCAGTATGGATTAGAACAATTTGGTTTGCTAACCTGTCTTTGAAAGCCCTTAGA
Source organism: Ichthyophis bannanicus (assembly GCA_033557465.1). NCBI lineage: Eukaryota > Metazoa > Chordata > Amphibia > Gymnophiona > Ichthyophiidae > Ichthyophis > Ichthyophis bannanicus. The sequence continues at coordinate 1,665,605,214 of CM066032.1, read as the reverse complement.
GCATTTGCTATTGTTCCTAGTTCCAAGAAGCTGATTTGATGGAGACACTGAACAAGGATCAATTCCCCAGAATATGGAATCCAATGAGGCAAGCTCCCCATCCAAGTTTGGGCATATCTGCATGAGAAAGTTTTGATAAAAAGGAATTTGGAAAGGTAAACCTTTGGCCAAATTGCTGTGGAGTGTCCACCAGGTAAGATTTTGAGTGGACAAGTGATAGATATAGCGTTGCTGAGCTGCCTGGTGGCCTGAGCTCACTGACTGCTCAAGGTCCATTGAGCTTGTCTCATGTGGATACGTGCCAAGGGTGTTACATGAAGAGTTGAGGATATGTGGCCCAACAGTCTCAACATACTGACTCATTTGAACCTCCTGCACTGTCACTATCAATCTGGATAGCCTGTCATGTGGAAGGAAGGCCTTCGCTTGAGTCATGTTGAATAGAGCTTTGATAAACCCCAGTTGTTGAGAGAGGTGAAGATGGGATTTTGGGTTATTGATTCTGAATCCTAGCAGCTCCATCACCTAAAAAGTAACTTGTAGAGATTTCAGAGTACTTTATGAGCGGTGTTCTTGAGCAGCCAATCATCCAAGTAGGGAAAAATGTGTATTCCCAGTCTTCATAGAAACACTGCTACTATGGTGAAAACTCAGGTGCTGACATGAGGCCAAAGCAGCAGTGCACGGTACTGGAAGTGCTGCTTCCCACATCAAATCTGAGATATTTCCTGGGAGAGGAATGTATCTGGATGTGGGTATACACATCCTTGAGATCCAGAGAACATAACAATTCTCACCTTTGCGGACAGGGAAGTAATGTGTTAGAAAAATCATTCAGAACTTTTCCTTGACCACATATCTGTTCAGATCTCTTAGATCTAGGATGGAATGATATCCTTTCATCTTTTTTGGGGGTCAATAAGTACCTCACGTAAAATTCCACCCTTTCTGCCCTGTTGGAAGGAGCTTGATCACAGATGTGGCCTGAAGAGCAGAAATTTCCTTAAGAAGTAATTCCCGGTAGTAAGGGCCTAGAGACTGAACCCTCAAAAGGCAAATTGGAGGGAGTTCAGCAGTGCAGGAGGTTTCAAATACATGAAATTTGTAGTCCTTTTAGATAATTTGTGAAACCTAAGAATCAGATGTTACAAAGGGTTACCTCTGAGCAAAGAAAGTGAGTCTCTCGCCAACCAGTGAGTCCTCTGCAAAGGCTATGGGTTGAGAGGCTACACTCTGTAGGAACCAGTAAAAATTCTGCCCTAGTTTTGGCTGGAGTGTGGGCTGGACCTTTTTTGACTTCTCTTGCTTAGGATGGGTATGAGGAGTCTGCTTGGAATGGGTGTAGCATGAGGCAGGGAAATACCTACGCCTTTGAGAATAATAGGTTTTCCTATGACTGCCATCATGAAACCTCCTGTGATAGAAGACCAGCTTGTATTTGCACCTGGAGAGCATATGAAGTATGTTATATTGTTTCTCAAAGAGGTTGGCAGTCTCCTCACTTTATCTCTGAAAATATTGTCTCTGTGGCATAGCATGTTGGTGAGCTTATCCTACACAGATGTTTGTAAGTCTGAAACCAAGAGCCATGAGTGTCTCCATACTGATGACAGAAGCTCTGGATACCAGGGCCGGCCCGTCCATTGAGCGAGAATGTTTTTTGCACAGGGCCCCGCGTTTCAGGGGGCCCTGCGCAAAAAACATTCTGATCCTAAAGTAAAATAAAAAAAAAAAAAAAGCTCTCTTCTCCCGCTGCAGGGGCCGCCGCGGCAGAATCGAGTGTGCCTCGGGGGCCCCCCATGCCCAGCAGAGCCTGCCCTCCCCCGTATCACCTCTCTCTTCGTAGCTGCAGTCACACGCGCCGGTTTCAGACTGCGAGAGGAGTGTTTCTCCCTCGCTGCTCTGTTAAGCCCGCGGAAGTTCCCATCAGCCCCCGCGGGCTTAACAGAGCCGCGAAAGGGAAACTAGTCCCTTCGCGCTCTGAAAGCCGGCGCGTGTGACTGCAGCTACGAAGAGAGAGGTGATACGGGGGAGGGCAGGCTCTGCTGGGCAGGGGGGGGCCCCGCGGCACACTCGATTCTGCCGCAGCGGCCCCGGCAGCGGGAGAAGACAGCTTTTTTTTTTTTACTTTTCTCTGGGCTGGGCTGGGCTGGGCTGCGGGATTAGGAGTGGTGATGGGCTGGGGGGGGGGGTTAGGAGTGGTGATGGGCTATGGGGGGTTAGGAGTGGTGATGGGCTATGGGGGAGCTAAGTCTTTATATGGGCTGATGGGATTAGGACTGGAAGTGGGTTGATGGGGGTTAGGACTGGTAATGGGCTATGGGGGGCTTAAACTAAAAATTGGGTGATGGGGATTAGGACTGGAAATGGGCTGGTGGGATTAGGACTGGGAGGTGGCTGATGGGGAGGTTAGGACTGGTAATGGGGTATGGGGGGGCTTAAACTGAAAATTGGGTGATGGGGATTAGGACTGGGAGTGGGCTATGGGGGGCTAGGACTGGTAATGGGTTGGGGGGGTTGCTAGGACTGGAAATGGGCTGGGGGGATTAAGACTGGAGGTGGGCTGATGGGGTTAGGACTGGTAATGGGCTGTGGGCTGTTAGGGGGGGTTAGGACTGGTAATGGGCTATGGGGGGGGGGGCTAGGACTGGATATAGGCTGATGGGGGGGTTAACACTGGAGGTGGGCTGATGGGGTTAAGACTGGTAATGGGCTATGGGGGGGTTAGGACTGATAATGGGCTATGTGGGGGCTAGGACAGGAAATGGGCTGATGGGGAGGGGTTAGGACTTGAGGTGGGCTGATGGGGTTAGGACTGGTAATGGGCTGTGGGCTGATGGGGGGTTAGGACTGGCAATGGGCTATGGGGGGCTGACTGGAAGTGGGCTGATGGGGGGTTAGGACTGGAAGTGGGTTGATGGGGGGGCTAGGACTGGTATTGGGTTGGGGGGTTGCTAGGACTGGAAATGGGCTGATGGGGGGCTAGGACTGGAAATGGGCTGATGCAGGGACTAGAAGGGAATGGATACTGGGTGAGGCTGGAACTAGAAGGGAGCTGATGTTGGGGGAGGATTAGAATGGGATGGGGCTGGGAGAGTAAAATGGAGAGGGGAAAAATATTTTGTGTGGGAGGGATAAAAAATCTACAATTGGCCGGGTATTGGGAGAGTAAGTGGGGATTGAGGATGGAGGGGTAAAATTTGAGTGGATGAAATAGGCATGAGGAAAGAGCAAAAGGAGAAAGATTAGTATGTTAAAGCAGATGTAGAGAGAGAGAATGGAAAAAAAACTAGAAGAGAGAAGAAAGGACAAATGGACAGCAGATAATGGAGAGTTAGCAGAAAACATGAAGAAACCAGAAGAAAGTGGCTGGAGCAATTGCAACTGAAAAAAAAATGCACAAAAGGTAGAAAGATATCTCTTTATTTTGAATTTATTACCTGGAATATGAAAGCTCTGGGAAATGTGCATCATTAACGTCTGCGCTTTGTTTGGTACAAGAGGAAATTAATTTATAGTTTTATTTCTACAGTGTTGTTCTACATTCCAAGTTTGGCTTTTGGGGTTCCCAGTTTAATTATTGCCTTCCTGTTTCTAAATTGTGATTCCTTGTTTGGTGATGGTCTATGTTCTGCATGTGTAACTGAGCTGAGGTATTCTGTTTATGTAATTCCTATTAGACATTGCCACTTGTTCTCTTTCCCCAGTAGGTCATGTCTTGTTCTCTGAAATGTATTGGTTTAATATTTGCAGTGTTTCCTTTTGATAGGTAGGGTATGGTGCTTTGTGAGTCCTGGTAGTGCTGTTAGGATACAGCGGGTTTGCTATGGGTTCTAAATGGGCGGTGTTTGTCGTAGTTCCTAATGTGCCTGGCGGTTGGCACTGGATTATAGTAATGTAGAAATCTTTTAGTCTGTCTTTATCCATACACTCATTAAGAGACATGTTTACTAAAAGTTAGTGTATGTTAGCATTATGCAAATATTTATGTAAATAAGGCCACTTATGCAAATGAGGCCCCGCACCGAGTCTCTGCACATGGCCCCGCACCCCCCTTGGGCCGCCCCTGCTGGATACCATATCAAAAATATCATAGGCTACTTGCACCATGTATTTCAAGCAGTCCTTGCCATGGCTTATTTGGGAATGATAGTGTTCGAGTTTCTCTGGAGGAAGGAACCTAGACATATCCTCTAGGCTGCTCAGGTTGTCCTATACGAACATGCCCATATACAGCTGGTAAGAAGCCATGTAGTAAGCAACATGGCATTCTGAAAACTTTTCCTCCCAAAAGAATCCAGAGTCCAAGCTTCCCTCACTGGGGGCACTGATGAGTGTGATTTAGAGCTTCTAGACCTCTTGAGAGCTGTGCAGAAGCTGGATTTTTCTTGAATCCAGGAGCATTTTGAACTCTGTACATGGAGCCTATCTTTCTACTTACTGCAAGAACAGAGAGGGTGGTCTCCCACATCCTCATCTGTAATCTCTGAAGCATGTGGTGGATGGGCACTGTCACCATTTCCTTGGGGGTGTGGAGTATTGGAGAAATTCCAATTCTTCTGCCCTGGCTACCTCCTCCGTCTCCAACTAAAATGGTATGATCTTAGCCATATCCCTTACAAAATTGTAGAAAGTCATATCATCAGAATATTTGTGCCTCTCATGAGGTGGAGAGGGATCAGAGGAGAGGTCTAGAGATGTGGAGGCACATTCCGATCCGAATGTCCAACTCCTTGCCTGGGTGCCCAGAATCGGGATGTGCACTGGCTGCACCCAATTCTGATCTCACAGGGGCTAGATGTGCTTGCTGGATCAGAATTGGGAACAGGGCCAGGACATCCAGGCCATGCCCCAATTCTGGACATCCGGCATGGACAATGGACTCCCCAGATAAGAACATAAGAACATAAGACATGCCATACTGGTCCATCAAGCCCAGTATCCTGTTTCCAACAGTGGCCAATCTAGGTCATACGTACCTAGCAATATCCCCAAAAGACACAGGTTCCACAATGCTTGTACTGGGTCAAGCATTGATATCCTGGGTCCCTTTTTAATAGTGGTTATGGACCTTTCCTCCAGGAACTTGTCCAAACCTTTTTTAAACCCAGCTATACTAACAGCCCTTACTACATCCTCCGGTAACAGATTCCAGAGTTTGATTACACGTTGAGTGAAAAAATATTTTCTCTTATTTGTCTTAAATAGCTTACCCTGTAGCTTCATTACATGTCCCCTAGTCTTTCTATACTCTGATAGCGTAAACAATTCATCCACGTTTATCCGTTCCACTCCATTCATTAATTTATAGACCTCTATCATATCTCCCCTCAGGCGTCTCTTCTCCAGGCTAAAGAGCCCTAACCTTCTTAGCCTCTCTTCATAGGAGTAGCCTTCCATCCCCTTCACCAATTTGGTGGCTCTTCTCTGTACTTTTTCTAATAACGCTATGTCCTTTTTAAGATACGGTGACCAGAATTGCACACAATATTCAAGGTGCGGTCGTACCATGGAGCGATACAGAGGCATTATAACATCCTTTGTTTTATTCTCCATCCCTTTCCGTATGATACCTAGCATTCTATTTGCTTTCTTGGCCGCCGCTGCACACTGGGCGGAGGGTTTTAACATGTTATCCACGATGACTCCTAAATCTTTTTCCTGGGTGGTGGTTTCTAATGTGGAGCCTTGCATCGTGTAACTATAGTGTGGGTTGTTCTTTCCTAGGTGCATAACTTTGCACTTGTCCACATTAAATTTCATCTGCCATTTGGATGCCCAGTCTTCCAATTTATCCAGATCCTCCTGCAGTTTTCCACAATCCTCTTGGGTTTTAACAACTTTAAACAGTTTTGTGTCATCTGCAAATTTGATAACCTCACTAGTTATTCCCTTTTCCAGGTCATTTATGAATATGTCAAAAAGCAGCGGACCCAGTACAGATCCCTGGGGTACTCCACTATTCACCTTTTTCCATTGGGAATATTGGCCATTTAGCCCTACCCTCTGCTTTTTATCTTTTAACCAGTTCCCGATCCACAATTGTACACTGCCTCCTATCACATGACTTTTTAGCTTCGCCATAAGTCTCTGATGGGGGACTTTGTCAAAAGCTTTCTGAAAGTCCAGATACACTATATCAACCGACTCACCTTTGTCTACCTGTTTATGCACACCTTCAAAAAAACATATCAGATTAGTAAGACAAGATCTTCCTTGTCTAAGGCCATGTTGGCTGTCTCCCATTAGGCCATGACTATCTACATGCTGTGTAATTCTGTTCTTTATGATGGTTTCTACCATTTTCCCTGGTACTGACGTCAGGCTCACCGGTCTGTAATTTCCTGGGTCACCCCTGGAACCCTTTTTAAAAATTGGTGTTACGTTGGCGACCCTCCAATCTTCAGGTATTACAGATGATTTTAATGAAAGTTCACAGATTACCAATAGCAGGTCTGCAATCTCATATTTCAGTTCTTTCAACACTCTGGGATGTATACCATCCGGTCCAGGTGCAATCTCATATTTCAGTTCTTTCAACACTCTGGGATGTATACCATCCGGTCCAGGTGATTTGCTACTATTCAGTTTATCAAATAGTTGTAATATATCTTCCCGGTGTAGTGATATTTCTCTCAATTCCTCTGCAGTATCACCTTTAAATACCACTTCAGTCTTGGGTAACATCCCTACATCTTCCTCAGTAAAGACCGAAGCAAAGAATTCATTCAGTCTCTCTGCTATAGCCTTGTTTCCTCCTACTGCCCCTTTTACCCCTCTATCATTTAATGGTCCAATTGACTCTCTCACAGGCCTTTTGCTATGAATGTACTTGAAAAAGTCTTTATTTCGTGTTTTTGCTTCCGTAGCAAGTTTCTTCTCAAATTCCCGCTTTGCCTGCCTTATCAATGCTTTGCATTTAACTTGCCAGTGCTTGTGCTGTTTCCAGTTTTCATCATTTGGCTCTTTTTTCCATTTCCTGAAGGTTGCTTTTTTGGCAGCAACAGCCTCTCTGACCTCACCTTTAAACCATGCTGGCAGTTTTTTGGACTTTCTTCCACTTTTCCTAATGCGTGGAATACAGCTGGTCTGGGCTTCGAGGATAGTATTTTTAAATAACACCCAAGCTTGCTGTAAGTCTTTAACCTTTGGAACCGCTCCTTTTAGTTTTTTCCTAACTATATTCCTCATTCTATCATAATCTCCCTTTTGAAAGTTAAAAGGTAGTACTGTGGATACCTTTACTATCTGTCCTCCACTAATTAAATCAAACATGATCATACTATGATCACTATCGCCAAGTGGTCCCAACACCCTTATTTCTTGCACCAGATCTGGCGTTCCACTAAGGACTAGGTCCAGTATGGCTTCCCCTCTGGTCGGTTCATGAACCAGCTGCTCCAAGAAGCAGTCATTTATTCCATCTAGAAACTTTATCTCTTTAGCTTGTCCTGCTGTGACACTGACCCAGTCGATACCGGGGTAATTGAAATCACCCATTATTACTACTCTGTTGTGACTTTTGTTAGCTTCCTTGATTTCTTTGAGCATTTCATCATCCATTTGTTCATTCTGGCCAGGCGGTTGATAGTATACTCCAACTGCCATCACCTTCCCCTTCATAAATGGAATTTCAATCCATAGAGATTCTACAGCAAATTTTGTTCCCTGCAAAACTTTAATCCTTTCTGACTCAATGCCCTCTCTAACATAGAGCGCAACCCCTCCACCAATTTGATCAGCTCTATCATTACGATATAGTGTGTATCCAGGTATCACAGTGTCCCGCTGGTTATCCTCCTTCCACCATGTCTCTGAGAGTGCAATCATATCTAACCTCTCATTTAGTGCTATATATTCTAACTCTCCCATCTTATTGTTTAGACTTCTAGCATTGTCCTACCAGGCTCCTGAATGGAGCCATAGTGCCATGGCATCCTGTCACCATGGTACTGTGGCTCCATTCAGGAGCCGCAATCCCTGGCCTCTGACCAAAGTCCCCTTTCTACACAGCCCGACCCTCAATCTGGCCTTCCATGGCCAGGGTTACGCTGAGAGGAACCCCTTGCTCCTCCTCACCTCCTCTCCTGGTCCCGGCTCAGCTGTCCCCTGATGCCTAGGGGGATTTATTCCATCTTGGAGGTGGAATAAGTCCCTCATACATTTTGCAGACCCTAGATGTACAGGGCTGATCTCAGAATTGGCCCTGTACATCCCGGGTCAGTCGCTGCTCACTGCACGCTCTCGCTCTTCCCCTGGCCCACCCCCTCCCATCCATAAACAGAGCTCCCCGCACAGATCGGGTGAATTTGCGGGGAGCTCTGTTTCTCCTGGCACCAGACAGATGAATAGAGGGTCTGGACATCTGGATCGGATGTCCAGACCCGCTATTCTGGTCTCAGAATAGACCCCATATCCTCCAACAGGAAGTCAGTTTGACTCAGAGAGAAAGTCAAAGTATTCCTGGTCAAGTCAACTTTCCTTTGGAGATTCAGGGCTCCTTTGGGAGCATCGATGCACCAATAGCTAGGTTTCAATGCACCAATGGCTAGGTTTCGAGGGTGCATCTGTCCCTGATATGTTAGAGAGCAATATCGGCTGGTCAGATATCAGTGATAGGTTTGATGCTTCACTGCACCATGCTAGCAGTAATTGATGCTTTGAACTGCCCTCAGAAGGTGATTCTCCAAGCCTGCCATCTCCAAGGGCACAGAGAGCACAGCAGAATCAGTTGATGTTCCCAGAATCTGTTGGCGAGTATTAGCTGGCTGGTTTTGGCCATGAGTAGGTTGTCATTGCCCCTTCAGGGTAGCTTGGAAGGGTGTTCCTGGGAACCGTCAATGTTCTTGGCATCTTGCCTCAGAGAGCTATGAGGCTGATGACCTTGGGCCTCCATCCAATCGTCAATATCCTTGCTCTTCAACTAGTGATGAAGTCATGGTTGAATCTTGGATGATTGATGCTCAGAAAATCTATGGGTGCTTAATTCCGAGCAAGCTCAAGAACTCCAATACTGATGCACTGCCAGCATCTGGTGCAGCCTGGGAAGCCATTGAGAGCAATGCTGCTGATGCCAATGTCAATGTATTGGACTTAGAAGCACCAAAACTCCTTTTGTGCTGATTCTCTTGATCTGTAAGCCGGGTGTTGTCATCTGGATACACATATTACAAGAAGAGGGCTTATAGTCTGATCTCAAACACTGGAGACACCATTTTTGAGTGTCCAAAATGGATAGAGTCCTTGAGCACCTGGTACACTTTTTAAACCTGCTGGCAAGTTTTTGGGATGTCCAGAAAAATAGCCACAGTGAAATCAAACTGTTCTGTTTTGAAAACAGTAACAACAAGAGTACCAAGTGCCTAAGGGGGCTAAAGCACTGTGGAAAATAAAGAAAGTTTAAAGCTGGTCAAAAACTCTTCACTAAGGAGAAAATATGGGATAAACATGGAATAACTGCAACGGCAAGCAAGAAAAAGATTATGAGGTGAAAATGGCACAAAAAAAGTTACTCACACAACACCACAAAACGTGTTTGTAGGGCTTTGCAGAAAGAAAATAATTGAGGGTAAGATGGTGCAGTGGCAGCTAGGCTGGAAGACACACACATGCACAGTCAAGTTTCCAGAACCTTTTAGCTAGGAAAGCTCCTGTGCAGGGCTCCATCAGATGATATCACCCATATGTAAGGATTTCTTTTCCTGCTTGTCCATGGGGAAAGTTAAGGTGTGGTAAGCGCAAAGCCTGTGCAATAAATGCAGGAGGTGTGCTCAGCATCTGTCCTGTTTCAGCGCACAGAGAAAACACTTACTGCACGTGGGAGGCATGTTCCCTGCCTCAAATGCCAGGACCCACATTGACTCTGCACCCCCTATACTGCCAAACACATCCTGTCACATCTGATCCTCCCCCCTTAATAGACAATGAACCCATCCCTGATCAGATTCCTCCTCACTCACAGCTCATACACCATTGATCAGCACCTTCTGCTGCCACACCAGGCATTCCCCCTTCCTGACCCAAACCTTTCCTCTTTCCACAAGATGATAACCCCCCCAATACCAGACTATTGCCAAAGAAGAAACACCCTACTGTCCATCCTACCTCCCCATTTATTTAGGGGATTCCTTGGTGTCCTCCTCTGCTCCTTCCCTAGCTGTTCAGGGTTCCAAAATAGTGGCTTTCACTCCTAGTAGTAATCTTGCGGTACTACTGTTCACTGTGGTGCTATTTTGTGGAATATGGTAAATCAATTAAACATAAACTGAAACTGATGTCACCTAAATGACTCATAATGTATCATGCAGCTATAATTTGGGTTATTCTTCCCTATGTACATCACTTTGAATCTGTCCACATTAAATTTCATCTGTCCAGTCTCCGAATCTTGCAAGGACCTCCTGCAATTTCTCACAGTCCACATGCGATTTAACAAATTTGAATAATTTTGTGTCATCTGCAAATATAATGATCTCTTCCTCCTCCTTTTGCTGCTGCTACTATTTATCATTTATATAGGGCTCCTAGACACACTGTACACAGCACTGTACACATACACATAAGGGAAAGTCCCTGCTCCTTAGAGTTGACAATATGCCCAGACAGACTATTGCATCTTGCTCCTCACTAGTCTCCCATTGAATCATCTACCCCCATTCAATTTGTTCCAAACTTAGCTGCATGGCGAATCTGCTGCCAGTGTCACTATGCTCACATAACTCTTCATTGAAACATAGAAACATAGAAAAATGATGACAGAAAAAGACCACATGGCCTATCTAGTCTGTCCTTCCATATCAACAACTACAACAGTCCCCTTTTTACCTTTAGAGATCCTTTGGCTCCCTATCCATTTCTGCCTGCAGTTCAGACTTCTACTAACCTACAAATGCATTTATTTTGTGGCTCCTCATTACTCTCCTCTCTTATTTCTTTCTATACCCCTCATCGGCAGCTCCGCTCATCAAGCAAGTCACTTTTATTTATATTTTTCTCTTCTACTGCCAACTCCAGATTCCATTCTTTCCACCTTGCTGTACTATATGCCTGAAATAGACTACCTGAGTCTGTATGTAAGGACTCCATCTCTGGTCCTATTAAAATCCAAGCTAAAAACTCACCTCTTCAAGGCTGCTTTGTATCCTGATTCTCTTATGCTCCTGTCTACACCCATGTATGTTTTAGACATTTCCCTTAAATTATTCCCCTAGTCCTCTGTTTGTTCTGTTTGTTTGTCTTGGCAGAATGACCTCCCTCTTTGTTTTTGTTTCTAAATAATTTATAAATATGCTAAAAAGCAACAGTTCCAGTACAGATTCCTGGGGTACTCCATTTACTTTCCACCACTGAGAAAATTGTCTATTTAACCCAACTCTGTTTTCTCTTTGTTTTTAACCAGTTCCTTATCCACAACAGGACATTGCCTTCTATTCCATGACTTTTTAATTTCCTCAAGAGTCTCTCATGAGGGACGTTGTCAAATGCTTTCTGAAAATCCAGATACACCAGATCAACTGGCTCACCTTCATCAACATATTTATTAACACCTTCAAAAAAACGAAGCAGATTTGTGAGACAAGATTTATCTTGGCTAAATCTGTGTTGTCCTATTAAACCATGTCTATCTATCTGTTTAGTGATTTGTTCTACATAATACATCTACTGTTTTGCCCAGCAGTTATGCAGTTTCCTGGATAACCCTTGGATCCCTTTTTAAAAACTGACCTAGTATTGCATTTCTTATGTTCTTATGTAGTTTTCTTAGGCAAACCTAACAGGGCTATACATTTCAAGCAAAGATACCTAAGCTCCACTGATTGAACAATGGCTGGGAAAAATTGTATCACCAAAGCTGTTGCCCCCGTTACAGCTTCTGCATCTGTCCAGACAGAGATCCCTATGCCAGTTGAAGGACCAGTTCCATGTGCAGGATGCCTGCAGGCAGAAGCTCCCAGGAAACAAGTTGAGGAACTCAGAGAGGAGGTGGCGAGGCTGAGGAGCATTCAAGAGAGTGAGAATTACATGGATGAGATGCTTCTTACAACATCCAAGCTCTCAAGCAGAGGAGAAGATGGGAGCCTACAGAATAATCAAGGTTGGACACAAGTCACCAGGGCCTGCAGAATCACCAATCCAACTTCTCCAGTCCTTGAACTGAAGAACCATTATGCAGCCCTGGAAGTGGAGGAAGTGAAAGCATACCTGGAAAGGGAAGAACCAGAGCTTGAGCACCCCAAAGCTGCAGAATCAGTGACCACAAGGAAGCGAAGGGTAGTGGTGGTTGATGACTCTCTTCTGAGGGGTACTGAGGCACTCATCTGCTGACCAGATTTGATGTCCAGAGAGGTATGCTGTCTGCCAGGTGCCAAAATCTGAGATGTTATAGAGAGTTTGTCGAGACTCATCAAGCCCACTGACTATTACCCAAAGTTGCTAATCCATGTCAGCACAAATGATACTGCCAGGTATTCCTCTGAGCATACCAAAGTGAATTCATGGCTCTGGGACAGAGGGTGAAGCAGATAGAGGCGCAGATGGTGTTCTCTTCAATCCTCCCTGTTGAGGGCAAAGGCCAAGGCAGAGAAGCTCATCTCTAATACCTGAAGATTGGCGGATCGCCAATGTAACACCAATTTTTAAAAAGGGTTTGAGGGGTGATCCGGGAAACTACAGACCGGTGAGCCTCACGTCAGTACCGGGAAAAATGGTAGAAACCATCATAAAGAATAAAATTACTCAGCATGTAGATAGTCATGGCCTAATGGGAGACAGCCAACTTGGCTTTAGACAAGGAAGATCTTGTCTTACTAATCTGTTATGTTTTTTTGAAAGTGTGAATAAACAGGTGGACAAAGGTGAGTCAGTTGATATAGTGTATCTGGACTTTCAGAAAGCCTTTGACAAGGTCCCTCATCAGAGACTTTTGGCAAAACTAAAAGAGTCATGGGATAGGAGGCAGTGTACTACTGTGGATCAGGAACTGGTTAAAATATAGAAAGCAGAGGGTTGGGCTAAATGGGCAATTTTCCCAATGGAGAAAGGTGAATAGTGGTGTACCCCAGGGATCTGTGCTCGGTTTAATTGTCTTCCTGTTTCTAAATTGTGATTCCTTGTTTGGTGATGGTCTGTGTTCTGCATGTGTAACTGAGCTGAGGTATTCTGTTTATGTAATTCCTATTTGACATTGCCACTTGTTCCCTTTCCCCAGTAGGTCATGTATTGTTATTCTCTGAAATGTATTGGTTTAATATTTGCAGTGTTGCCTTTTGATAGGTAGGGTATGATGCTTTGTGAGTCCTGGTAGTGCTATTAGGATATGGCGAGTTTGCTATGGGTTTTAAATGGGCGGTGTTTGTAGTAGTTCCTAATGTGCCTGGCGGTTGGCACTGGATTATAGTAATGTAGAAATCTTTTAGTCTTTCTTTATCCATACACTCATTAAGAGGCATGTTTACTAAAAGTTAGTGTATGGTAACATTATGCAAATATTTATGCAAATGAGGCCCCGCACCCAGTCTCCGCACATGGCCCCACACCCCCCTTGGGCCACCCCTGTAAGCAGGAACAGAAGCAAGGGGCATTTTGAACAATTTTCAGAAGACTGTGTTTGTGAGAAAATAGCTAAACTTAAAGTAGACAAAGCGATGGGACCGGATGGGATACACCCTAGAATGCTGAGGGAACTTGGGGACGTTCTAACAGCTCTACTGACTGACCTTTTCAATGCCTTGTTGGAGTCAGGAGTGGTGCTAAAGAACTGGAGAGAGGCACATGTGGTCCCTGTACACAAAAGCGGAAGTAAGGATATGGTTAAAAACTACAGGCCGGTTAGTTTAACTTTGGTGGTGAGTAAATTAGTGAAAGCGTTGCTGAAAGAGAAAATAGTGAGGGTTCTGGAGTCCAGCGGATTACAGGATCCGAGGCAGCATGGATTCACCAGAGGCAGGTCTTGTCAGACAAATCTGATTGATTTCTTTAACTGGGTGACCAGAGAGTTGGACCGAGGAAGAGCCCTAGATGTGGTGTAGTTAGATTTCAGTAAAGCCTTTGACACCGTTCCTCACATGCAACTTATAAACAAACTGAGCACCCTTTGGATGGACCCTAAAATTACTGCTTGGTTTAGAAATTGGTTGAGTGGGAGGTGACAAAGGGTACAGGTAAATGGAGCTCACTCTGAGGAGATGTATGTTATCAGTGGTATGCCCCAGAGATCTGTCCTTGGTCCAATTCTTTCTAATATCTTTGTTAGTGATATAGTGGAAGGACTGTCGGATAAGATTTGCCTCTTTGCGGATGATACCAAAATCTGTAATAGAGTAGACAACCAGGAAGGTATAGATAACATGAGGAGGGATCTAGCTAAGATTGAAGAATGGTCTAGAATTTGGCAGCTGAGATTTAATGTTAAAAAATGCAAGGTCATGCATTTGGACTGCAGCAATCCAAGGGAGCAATATAGTATAGGGGGTGAAGTACTTTTGTCCACTAAAGAAGAGCGGGACCTAGGCGCGATTGTGTCTGATGATCTTAAAGTAGCCAAACAGGTAGAAAAGGCAATGGCAAAAGCTAGAAGGGTGCTTGGGTGCATAGGGAGAGGAATGGCCAGCAGAAGAAAGGATGTGATAGTGCTCTGTATAATTTATTTAGCTGTGCTTATATACAGCTTTTCACCAGGTCAAAGTGGTTTACAGATATATATGCTAACAGGCTCTTTTTATTCCCTTGACCCCAAAGAACTCACAATCTAAGTGTACCTGAGGCAATGGAGGGTTAAGTGGCTTGCCCAAGGCCACAAGGAGTGGCCCTGGAACTAGAGACCCCAGTCCCTCTGGCCTGAGATTACTTGTCCCTATATGGGAATTGAACCCCTGGCCCTCCAGCCTGAGGTAACCTTTCCCAACCACTGAGCCACTCCTCCCTATAAGGTTCTGATGTGACCTCTTTTGTAGCATTGTGTACAATTCTGGAGACCGCACCTTCAGAAGGATTTAAACAGGCTGGAATCCGTACAGAGGGTGGCTATTAAAATGGTTAGTGGTCTTCATTATAAAGCATATGAGGACAGACTTAAGGATTTTAATATGTATACCCTAGAGGAAAGGCGGGATAGAGGTGATATGATTGAGACGTTTAAATACCTCCGTGGCATAAATGCACAGGAGGAGAGCCTTTTTCAATTGATAACAAGCTCTGCTATGAGGGGAGATGGGATGAGGGTGAAAGGGGATATATTTAGGCGTGATATGCAGAAATATTTCTTTACGGAAAGAGTGGTGGATCCGTGGAATAGTCTTCCAGTGGAGGTGGTAGAAATGAGGACAGTATCTGAATACAAAGAAGCATGGGACACCACAGTAAGAATCATTCATGGAGCAAAGAAAAACGACCACATCACCCCAATTCTGAAAGACCTACACATACTTCCCCTCGAAGCAAGGACTAAATACAAAGCCATCCTACTCACCCACAAAGCCATCCACCAAACACAGAACACCCAGCTTCGCACCCTACTAGCTCGTCCAGCTCACAGCAGAACTACCAGACAAGCCTCCAACAACTCCCTCACCGTCTCTCATAAAAGAACCAAATGCTCGCAACGGTCCTGCAATCGAGCCTTTGAACTATATGCCCCATCTTTATGGAATTCTCTACCGAACTGTCTCAGAAACAATGCCGACCTTCCATCTTTCAGAAAACAGCTAAAAACCATCCTCTTCCAGGAATACTTCAACACGACATCCACTAAAAACATAACTAACCCCGGATCCCGACCACCATGAACCACTGATCGAAACTATACTAACCTGTCCGTGTCTAATGTCTGTCCCATGTCCAATGTATGTCCTATGCCTAAATCATCATTGTTGCCTCCCTGATGTTGGCCCCGCCCGTTTACTTAATTCCCCTACCCTCAATGTAACGCCGCTTTGACCCAGTGAAAAGCGGGATATAAATGAAGTTAAATAAATAAATTAAAATAAATAAATGGGACAAACACAGAGGATCTCTAAAGGAAAAAGGGGGGAATGTTGCAGTGGTTGATATGGAAGGATAGACTAGAAAGGCCATGTGGTCTTTTTCTGTTGTCATATTTCTGTTTCTTACATTGTAACATAGTAAATGATGGCAGATAAATACCAGTATGGTCCATCTAGTCTGCCCAGTAAGATGGCAAGAGTAGGTGCACCTGCTGCTCTTTGCAGGTCACCCTTCCCCATGTCTTTGTTTAGGGGTGAACCCACCGCTCCGTGTACGACAGCCCTGCTTGTTGAGAAATTAGATAGTTACGTTTATTTTTATTTTATCCTGATGCTGTAAAGGGATCCACTGTGTCTGTCCTATGCCATTTTGAATTCTGTCACTGTATTTGCCCCCACCACTTCCATCGGGAGGGGGGGGGGCAATCCAAGCATCCTCACCCTTTCAGTGAAAAAGCATTTCCTGACATTGCCTTTCAATTTGCACCCTTGCAGCTTCATGTTATGCCCTCTAGTTTTACAGCTTCCTCGTCTTTGGAAAGGAATTGTATAGCATTACAATAATCAAGATGGAATAGTACCACTCATGCATGACTATTCTTAAATCTGAAAGAAGCAAGAATAGCCAAACCTGCCATAGGTTAAAAATGACTCCTTAACTACTGCATTTACCTGATCTTCTAGACGAGAAGGGGTCTCAAAACTATGGCCCACGGGTCACATTTGGCCCTTTACAAGATTTTATCTGGCCTGCAGCAACTTAAGAAAGTGAAGGAGCGCAGGAAGCAGAGACTGCTACATGAAATAAAGGCTTGTAGTCATCAGTGTTTCTCAGCTAATTTCCTGGCAAACACATCGGATAGCATGGGGTCGAGTGTGAGGGCCAAGCACCAGTCAGACCGCTGTTGAGTTTGGGGGTGATCATCGTTACAAAGAAAAGTGATAGTGGTATGCACCTCCCCCAGCTTTTAGTAAACTGATCGCACCGCTGCCTAATGATCTGTGGAACTGTTGCTTGGAGGGCTTCCTGGCCCAGCTGGTTTACAACATAATGCATAGCTCTGGAGAAGTGGAAGTAGAGGATGGGCTGCCCTCTCTCCTAAGGGCTTCTGTGAGTAGTTTATGTATTGAAGTTGCAGCCTATGTTACTAGGAGCCTTTTCTATCTTTATTGTGCTGGTTGATTGAATTGGGGCTGGCCTCACAGACTGGAGGAGGATCAGCTGGGCTAACTCTAGTCTTCTATGTGGCAATGGCTGAGAAAGTGTCCTACGCTCTGGCATTGGCCGAATTCTCTCACAGTATAGAAGCTCCAAACATTGAATCCTCAGTACCTAGATATTTTGCCAGAGCATTTGCTAATGTTTGACATTTTTATTCATTATATATCATTTCACAGTTTAAGCATGGAATTGTTTCTTTGTAATTGTCACATTTCTTTATCTTTATCTTTATTGCGATACATGATATATTGCCCAAAACCAAGGCATTTGGGCGGTTTACAATACAAAACCCCAAAGCTACAGGAAATATGAAAAAGAAAAGAAATGCCAATTGTAGAGATAGGAAAGGAAGAGACGTGCATAGAGGAGGTGAAAGAGTGTTTAACTGAAGGAGGGGAGAGAGCAACTGGGGGCAGGGGATTAGGAAGAAGATGAAAAAAGGTCAAAAGCAAGGGAGAACAGCTGAATTTTTAGCATTGCCTTAAAGTGGGGAAAGGAAAGTTTGAGGCAAAGATCAGATGGGAGGGAGTTCCATAGGAAGGGGCCCAGAAAAAAGAAGGAAGAAGATTGGGTGGATTCCAGATGTGCAAGTGACGGGGAAGGGAGAGAGAGGCAGTTGGAATGAATCAAACAGAGGGAACAGAAGAAGGTGTGAAGGTGAATGAGGTCAGATAGGCACTGAGGGATATGGGTATGGATGACATGATGTACCAGAGTTAGGACTTTGCATTGGATTCGAAATTTGATGGGTAGCCAGTATAGGCAAATAAGTAGGGGGGTAATGTCATCAAAATGGGAAGTGTGGATGAGTATCTGGGCAGTGATGTTTTGAAGAAGTTAAAGACAGTGAAGTTGACGCAGATGGAGACCAGCCAGAACAACATTACAATAGTCGATACAGAACATGACGCAAGAAAGGAGAAGAGTGGTCAAGGAGGGAGGAGAAAGAAAGAGGTGAACAGAACGGACCTGACGAAGGGAGTAAAATGATCATTTGATCAATAAGGATAGGTGATCATGGAAGGAGAGAGAGGAGTCCAGAGTGACACCTAAGTAATGGAGGAAGGAAACCAGGGGGATGGGGGTCTGTGCAAGAGAGGGGGCTAGTAAAGGCAGAGAGCTAGAAAGGGAAAACCATATGACTGCTGTCTTGGCAAGATTGATGTGTAGAAAGTTAGATATCATCCAGGCAGAAACAGAAGAGAGACAGGTATTCAGAGATGCCAAGTCAAGAGCAGAGGGGCTGGTATGATGGACAAGAAGAATATCATCGGTGTAGTAATAAGCAGAGATCCCGTGTTGTTGAATTATGAGGCAAGTTTAAATAGAATCCCAATGATGGGACTTCCATAGTCCTAATATGATTAGAAACAGACCTCCCACTCTATTCGTGCATTTAACCCCTCGGGAGCCATAGTGTGCAAATTATAAATCCATCGCTGTTCGCTGTAGAGTAAAGCCTTTTCCTGTGATCTTCCATGGCGTGGTGCTAATACTTGCTCAATGCAGAAACAACACAATTCTGTATAAGTGTGATTAAACTTGCCCGCATGCGCGGCGTTTTTCAGCCATTGGTGAAAGCAAGCTTCTGGGGAGCTGTACTGATTATGACATGGGTAAAAGTTCATCTGTCTTCTTCATAATTCCTCTGTTATAACATCAAAAGTTTTTTATTGAACATTGTTAATGAATGTATGCATCTAACAGACATTTTTCTCCGTAGTGCTTATGAATTTCCCCTGATGAAACCGCATAGGTGAAATGCATTGTTTTAGCGCGCTTCATAGCGTCGGGAAAGACATGCCAGAAGTCGGACACCTCTAAGCTAAGCATTACTTTTTAATTAAAAACTTACATTTGGCTCATATTATAAAAAATGAATGGCTAGTGGCTTTATAGAGTGTCATTGATGTGTGAAGGGCTTTATCTCAATTTGACTATGTTTGAACAGTCATTGGTTGCCCGTTTCTTCTGAGACCTCTCTTGCCACTTTAGAAACCATAAGAATGGCAAGTCAGCTAAAGACTGCAGGATACTTTCAGGTTATAATACAGAGTATTGGTGTGTTTTTAGTGCTGTGACTGACAAAAGCCAGATTGACGGGGGGTGAAGGGCAAGGGTGGCTTCAAGGTGAGAAGAAAGCTGAGAGAAGACAATTTTTTCAAGGAGTTTAGGAGTTTCTCTTTTGTTCTAAATCATATCATGCTGATTACAAAAAAGATCCAAGTAAAATGTATTCATTCATTTAAATTTTTTTCATTCATTTATAAAACTGATTTTTTTTTTGGCCCGCGAATATTTGTAAAATATATGATGTGGCCCTCCTTCTGAAAGGTTTGGAGACCCCTGTTCTAGAGCACAATCAAAATTACCCCCAAACTATTTGAGAAAGAAATCATACGTCCCCCTAAATAAACTATTGCTGATAGTCTGAAGGACATTTCCCAATGCAGAGCAACTCAGGCTTATCTGGGTTAATCTTAAGAAAATTATCTACTAATCAATCCTTCATTGTGGTAAATATTCATTTTATATGATTGATGGCCTCTGTAATAGATTGACTTATTTATTTATTTTTTTAATTTATTTAAATGTTTTTATATACCACCCCTTCCAGTGACCAGAGGCGGTTTACAATGAACAGAACTTGTTTACAAAGAACATAGAATATATCAAATTATATTACAAGGCACTATTTACAAATCAGATGTTCAGAATATATATACAGCAGAATATATATCTACAGCAGAATAGTGGATGCTGAGGCAGAGTTATTTACAGTGTAGGGTGGGGAAGGGAAATATAAGGGAGAAATATATTAAATGGAATTTCATAAAGAGAAAGGTTTGGGGGGGGAGAAGAGTAATTACCTAATTAAGCTATATCAAGTGAGAAAGAGGTTCAGGAGGGTATGTATGTATTTATGGTATTTGTATTTCTCCAGTATATAGCGGAGAGAAGTAGGGGGCGATCATGGTGTTCGAGGGGGAGTAATAGAGGTGTTGAGGTTAAAATGTTGAATTGAGGGGAATGTTTTAAGCTCTTTTTTTTAAAAGTCTGTAGATCTTTTATTAGTCTTAGGTTGATTGGGAGAACTTTCCAGAAAGTAGGAACTACAAACAAGAACGCTCTTGAACTTGTAGTTTTGATTATGTTACGAAAATGGGCTGGAATTGAGAGGGTATTCTGGGTGCACGTTCTTCTAGATCTAATGGGGTCACTAGGGGTAATAAGAGAGGAAAGGCATGAGGGGGAGATTTTATTGTATAGTTTGAAAATTATCAGTAGATATTTGTATTAGATACGTGCTTCTATGGGTAGCCAGGGGAGAGTATGGAGTAGTGGCATGATGCGGTCATATCGGTGAGCGTTGTGAATTATACGGGCAGCAAGGTTCTGTGCCATTTGAAGTTGATGTGTGGTTTTTTTGGGGTAGGACATGAAGTATGCTGTTACAATCGAGGTGAAGCATAATGAGGGCCTGTAGGACTGAGCGAAAGTCGCTATTATCCAGAAGGTGTCTTAGTGGTTGAATTCTTTCTAGTTTAAAGTAGATTGTCTTGGTTACAGCTTTTATATATGAGGACATGGATAATGAATGGTCGAGAATGATATCTAAGTATTTGACTTCCTGTTTAATTTCTATGCCAACTTCATTTATGTAAATTTTAGCGGGTGGTGTAAAGCTCTGGTCCCGGGTTATGTATAGAATTTCTGTTTTATTGAAATTGATACATAGGTTGTGTGCAGAGAGCCAATTGGTAATGTCCTTGAGACACTCTTGAATTTGGGGGCAAAGGCGGTTGGAGATATCTATTGGGTGATAGAACATTATATCATCTGCATATAGATGATAATGTACTTTATGTTTCCTGAGGATGTTGCAAATGGGTTGCATATAAGGTTATTAAACTTATTCATCTGAAGCCATATTTGGAGGTCATTTGTATAGATGTAAATAACCAACCACAGAGATTCTCAAATATCTTATTGTCACAAACTTCTCCCTCTAACACTTCGAAGCTGACTATTAAGAGACCATCAGAAACAGTGGCTAAAATAGTGTAAAAACACTTAGGGGCTCGTTTACAAAGCCGCGGTAGTGGCTTCCACCCGATATCGGAGCCGCGGCCCTATTGAATTCAATGGGGCTGCGGCTCTGATATCGGGCGGAAGCTGCTAGTGCGGCTTTGTAAACAAGCCACTTAATTCATAAGCCAAAGCACTATCATCTGGTCTCTGCACCCTGTAATCAATTTTTATTTAACATTTTATTTTATATAATTAGTTCTCCTTTTTCGTTAAAACTTTTTTTACAAATTAATTCTCAAGGACTTAAGAAAAAACTGATACTACTTATCCACTCTCAGTTGTAAACTCTATGCCCCAGCTCCAGGGACTCCAACCTTTAGACTTGGGATGCTTGATGAGAAAGAAAAAGAGCCCTTGTAATTTCTGGTCTCCTTCATTATATCATTCTACTAAACCTTGGACGACTCTTAAATGGACAGTGTCTGAAAAACCTCTACACCTCTTCTATGACACCATGGCTACATGCCTGTTGAGATACATACTTCACTAGTTGGGATCCCGGACTTTTAAGACTCACTTCTAAACAGGGTTGGCCATAACAATGAGCGACTACGTTTTTTGCACATGACCCCACTTTCCTACTCTGCTTTTTAGCTTCTACTGACTTATGCAAATAGGGCTCCACAATGAGTCCCTACACATTTTTTTATTTATTTTATTTATTTACATTCTCTTATATACCACGCTATTCTGCATCAGTGCGGTTTACATTGAACAAACTGAAATTACATTGAACAGGGCATTATAACTTGGAGATAACTATTTTACAGGGAACATGGGCTATGGAGGGTTAAGTGGCTTGCCCAAGACCACAAGGAGCACCTGTGGGACTAGAAACCCCAGTCCTTCCTGCCCAAGGTTGCTGTCCTCTAGTAGTTGCTGTCCTCACATGGCTCCGCATCTCTCTGCATTAACCCACAGGCCTCTTCTGCTTACAAAAGTAGGGAATTTTGTAGCATAAAGATCATCATGACTATAGATCCACAGTCCTCGGGACACACTTAGTCAGTCTGGTATTCAGGATATCCACAATGAATGTGGTTGAGAGAGATTTGCATACACCATCTCCATTGTATGAAAATCTATCTCATGCATGTTCATTGTGGATATCCTAAAATCTGACTGACTGGGTGTGTCCCAAAGACTGAGTTGAGATTCCTACTATAGATGAACTTAAATTCATATACCTATTGCACAATTTACTTTTGGCTGTATCTATGGATGCTGTTCCTTTCAGGAAGTTTAAAAGAGAAAACAGCTGAAAAGAGATGATTACTTTTCCATTTTCACTGATAGAAGGACAAATCTGACTCAGTTACAGCTGCCTGCAAGAAGCCCCTGAAACGTGTTGCGAGGTTCAGATTTTTTACTTTAAATTAGCATCTGGACATCATGAGGAGATTTATGTGCCCATATGGCTTCTTTTCTCTTTACTGTCTTCCGAGGATAATATACTAAGAAAACATTGTGAACTGTGTCATTCTCCCCACACAGAACATTATCTATCATTTTGAGATGCAAGTCGATAGAGCGGTTGTTTAGCAAGCATATGCGGAGCAGCATTCATTAATCAGGCATTCTCTGGGATACAGTATATCAGGTCATTAGTCATATGTTTGTCATTGATCATCAGCTAAACAATATAACCCCAATGGCACATCTTGCCTGCCTTTGGTTTGTTGCATACCTGAGTAGATGGTCAGTAGAGAGCTGCATGTCACTGATCCATACTCATTTCTTGCAGTACAGGTGAAGGTTCCGGCATCTTCTGGAAATGCTTCTGCAATCACTAGGGTGCAGATCTCCTCTACAAATAAGTAAACACAATTCATGAATAGCTACAATTATCCACCAAATGAGCTCTGAAGAGCTTTATATAAGTTGCCAGGTTTCTAAATATTACGTTCCACACGTTTTTACTGCCTGTGCTCAACCTCTGAACTTTCATTAAGTATGTATAGTACTCTGGACAATTAAAGGAATTTGTCATATTTTAAAATAGCAAACATGTTTATTCTTGTCACGTGAAGCATGTATTTTACAGTGTCTTATATATAAAGTAATAACAATGAGGGTAATTTTGTAAAGTCATTTATGCACATATGTGGTCATGAATGCATGGTAATGGCCCATTATAAAATTCCAAATGGTGTAAAAGTAAGTGTTTGGGCATGTTGGTTTCATACTTTGCTGGTAGGTGTAACCAGGAGTGTGATCTTGGTGGAGACCACTATGGTTTTCAAAAGAAGTAGCTGAAAGGATGATGAAAAAGAGGGTGGCCTTCAAAAAATACAAGAGATCACAGAAAGAGGAAGGCAAGCATCAATATTTGGAAAGACAGAGAAGCTAGGAAAGTAGTCAGGAAAGCAAAGATACAAATAGAAGAAAAAATAGCTAATGCAGTAAAATTGGGGGGACAAGACATTTTTCAGATATGTTAATGAGAGGAGGAAGTGCAAGTGTTATTTTTGGATTCAAGCACGAAAGGGCAGAATATGTAAAAAATGATGAGGATAAAGCAGAATTGCTTAACAAATATTTTTGTTCTATGTTTAAAGATGAAGGCATTAACAATCAATTAACTATGAATTCATAGTTTATGCCACATTTTTTTATTTTTTGAACTGGATAGTTTTTGTGGCAGAGTGAATTTTGCATTTTTGTGGTTTTTTACAGATGAAGGGCCAGGAGCAGGACTTCAGAAAACAACCACAAAAATTTAGGAACAGAAGTGAAGGTCATCTTGAATGATTTTCAGAAGACTAGTTAAACTTAAAGTAGACAAAGCAATGGGGCTGGGTGGGATACATCTGGGAGTACTGAAGGAACGTGGGGAAGTTTTAGTGCCTCCTCTGT
Organism: Ichthyophis bannanicus; assembly: GCA_033557465.1. Lineage (NCBI taxonomy): Eukaryota > Metazoa > Chordata > Amphibia > Gymnophiona > Ichthyophiidae > Ichthyophis > Ichthyophis bannanicus. The sequence goes on along the minus strand of CM066032.1, from coordinate 1,665,581,064 downwards.
CTGACCTTTTCAATACTTCTTTAGAGTCAGGAGTGGTCCCAGAGAACTGGAGAAATGTGCATGTGGTCCCTTTTCACAAAAGTAGAAGTAAGGATGAGGATGAGAACTAGAGGCCAGTTAGTTTGACCTCTGTGTTGAGTAAATTAACGGAAGTGCTGCTGAAAGAGAGGATAGTGAGGTTTCTGGAGTCCAATTGCTTGGTTTTACTAGAATCATAAAAAAGAAAAATCCTGATTACCAACAGTGAAAATCTCTTTTTGTTAGAGCTGCCACTCAAAAGCAGATGGAATGGAACTCCTTTAAGAGGCAAGATGGCGTTGGAGCTTCTCCGGTGCTGAGCGGTGCTACGTGGAGCAGACGGCTTGGTGTAGTTTGGACGCCCGGTCTTGAGATGGGGCGTTGAAAAAGGAAGCAGGCTTCCCTACCCTCGGGGTCCCCTGCATCTGAGACTATGGGCCAGAAAACTCTCGAGGCATGTGGCTTTGTTGCGCCAGGGACTGGAGCAGCATCTTCGACGGAGCCGGCAGTGTTGGAACTCTCGGCTCTGAGTGCGTTGGGCATTTGGCTCTCTCCAGAGCAACGGCCCCCACCCCCTCAAGCTGGAAGTGCTGTGCCGGGTGTCAGAGTGCTTCCTGCCAGGGCTGTGAGATGCTCTTCGGCAATAGGGAGTGAAGATGGCTCTGTTCCTGATGGCGTTTTTTCTACTTTTCTCACCTCGTCGCAGGACATGGTAGAAGGGAAGGGAGCAGAGAGGATTTCCCCTACCAGTGGAGTCTTGGCGGTATCATCCGAGGTTTTGGAAGCTGCTCCAGGTTTAAGAGGTTTGACTAAGCCACCGGTTGTGGATATGGAAGCACTATGGGATGCAATTTCTATGATAAATACCTCTCTTATGACTGTTGTTGGGGTTGTTAAAAAAGATTTTCTTTCGTTGTCTAAAGATGTTTCTGAAGATAAGAAAGGTCAAGAGGAGCAAGCTCAGTGTTTGGAGGGAATGGAGAAAGAGCTAGAACATCTCCGTGGAGTGTGCGCCACACAAGTTAAAGATAAGACCTTGTTGTCAAAAAAAGCAGAGTATTTAGAGAACTATACTCATAGGATTAATTTAAGATTGTTACATTTTCCTAGGTCACCGATAGTGTCCTCCATTGAGATGGTTCATAAATACCTTCAGGAAGTGCTTAAACTCCCTGGAGATAACTTACCTCCAATTGTTAGAGTGCAATATCTAAATGTAAGAGGTGGTGGGGCCGGGGCTGCCTCAGGGAGTTCAGTTGCTGGGATTGGGGACCTTACCACATTCCTGGAGGACTCTCTAGAGGTAGTAACTGACCGCACTACCCTCCTGGTTACATTGGCCTTAGAGCATGATAAATCATTAATTCTTCGAGCATATTTCCGGAATTTCAATTGTACTTTTCTTGGCTCTATTTATGTATTCTGATCTCTCTCGCACTACTCAGTTGAGGAGGAAGGAATTCTTGGGTTTCCGCCCTAGAGTCCTTGCCTTGGGGGGTAGTTTTCAGTTAAGATTTCCTTCTCGTTGTATTATTTCCTATGATGGTAAAGTGTTTTTGTTCTTTGAGCCAAGTCAGTTATTGAATTTTCTGGTAGCTAGGGAGGGTAATAGAGTGGAAATTGTGACCATTTCGGCTGACGCTTCAGTCTCTGCTCTTAAATAGAAATTTATTATCCTTTGATCTATTTCCTGGTGCCTCCTTTTATATTGCCTTAATTTTTGTGGACTAAATTTTGGATGATGTATACATGATCTGCTTTGGACTTATCTGTGTTACTTTTGGGTTGTCTCTGTATTGATATCATCCTTTTTTCTTTTTCATTCTTGTTAGGCAAGAATGTTAAAATTCAATAAAACATAAATATTTAAAAAAAAAAAGCAGGTGGAATGAAATCCAGCCCCTCGCTGTGGCCTCTCCTTTTTAATAAGATTTAGATTGAGTGAACAAATTTAAACACTTAGCTTTTTCTTCGAGCTCATAAACCGCCAAGGAATCCATAAACAACAATGTGTCACGTTTCGGGACTCAACATAATGACTCTGCATCAGGCTGAAAAAATTCCTATAGTCGTAAAAGCTTCAATGAATTAGAAGAGAAAAACCATCCAACATTTTAAGGAACCGGCATCTGACGTTAGTGCTGACGTTAGTACTGACGAAACTAGAATTAAAGACTAATCAAAGTGGGTCAGAGTTGTTCATCGACCATTCACAAGAGGGAATACCCTACTGTCAAGGGAACCTCCAGTTTTGATTGGATCAATCTGCCCTGCAGCTAAAAAAACGCGATAGGGCAAAATATTGGCAATCACGTTGATGAACAAATCCCACTAGAGGACAGCAACCTTGAGCCGGAAGGACTGGGATTTCTAGCCCCACAAATGCTCCTTGTGGTCTTGGGCAAGCCACTTAACCCTCCATTGCCCATGTTCCCTGTAAGTATTAGTGTATGTGTCTCATATCCCCGTGTGTTAAATGTATCCCCCAATTGTGTTGTGACCGCTTTGATTGAAGGATAAGGCGGTATACAAAACTGTCTAAATAAATAAATAAATTGAAGCTTTTACAATTTTTTTTATATGTACCTCAGAGGAATTCTTTCACTGATATCCAGCCCTACAAATATCTTTGTTTCACTATGGCTTTTTCAGCGGCTACAATGTAGCTTCTCAAAAAACATTTGTTCAATCTCCAGCCTTAGCATCTGACATTATTGTACCTTCTTTTATTCAAAAATAAACCAATCAAAGACATGGGGGGGAGAAGTTGCAATCTTTCTTTCCTTTCTCTCTTAAAAGAGCTTTTCCCAATTCAGATATCCTTGCACCGACCTCAGAGAAACCCCCCCCCCCCCCACTTGATCATATTTAGTCCATAAGGTTCCAAAGAACTTAATTCAAAAATCCACTTCAGTTCACATTGAAGAAATATCATCCCCCAATCCCTCCATGAACACTAGCTGCAGTGGAGGAATAGCCTACTGGCTTGAGAAGCAAGTGACCATGGTTCAATTTCCACTATTACACCTTGGGCAAGTCACTTAGCTCTCTATTGCTTCAGAAAAATCCAGTTTAGAAAGCTTTTTATACTGCATACTCTACAAATAGCAGCGATTTACAATGAACTGAAAAGGTGTAAAGGGAAATTACAATTAAGTTGATAGGTGAAAGATAATTCAGTAACTCGAAGTAACAACTTTTACAAAATTTGATAGAAGGTGCATTTAAACAAAAGTTTAGAAGATGCTCTTATCATTAGTAGAGTAATAGTCTGACAACATTCTTTCTCTGGGGGATTTTAACTTGGAGGTTCTAGGAGCATACATAGGGTATGATTAATTTAGTCATACTAAATTGTATAATAATCTATTGTTGTAGTGCTGTGGTATATGGTGAGTTCTTAATGTTATAGATTTATGTTCCCACATCTGGGTTGGTGTCATAGTGGTGTAGAAATAGGTGTGTCTTTATTTTCCAGTGGAAGTTAAGGCTATGAGGAATGCTGTGGCTTGAGCTGAGGTTAGGGAATTCAGATTGAAGTCACCTAGGATTATTGGTATTTTACCTTTGTTAGTATGCCTGGTGGCCATCTCAATTACAGTTGAGAGGTCGTCTGGGTTAGGAATGGGAGCTCTATATATTAGACATATTGTTAGGTCTTTGCTTTCCAGGGTTATGGCATTGAGGGTGAAAGTGGAAAGATTGCTGATGAGTTTGAGGTTTAATTGTTTATCTGCCAAGATGAGAGTGCCCCCTACCGTACGTTCTGCTCTAGTACAATGGCGTGTGCCCATGTGAGTCAGAGTGAGTTGGTTTATTAGAATGGTGTCCGCATCTGTAAGCCATGATTCGGTTATACACATAATCTCCACTTCCTGGTCATGTATGTAATCTGATATAGTGTGAATCTTGTTGAGAATAGAGTGGGCGTTTATTAGGGAGCACTTAATTGTTTGAGTTTGTTGCTTAATTGTTGCGTTAGCCTAAGTGCCTTCATTTGCGTGTATGCAGATGAGACAGTGTGGTCTTTTGTGGGGGTTGGAGAAGAAGACTTGAGTCGCTAGCAGTTGTTTGGGCCTATAGAGGATTGGAATTGAGTTGTTCCAGTTGTATGTTGCTCTGGTTGGTCTTAATAGGAGAGCTGCTTTGAAGGAAAGGAGTAGGGCGGCTTGAATCCACTTCATGTCTGCTATTTCAGGCTGCTTTCCAATTATGATGGGGTCAGATTATGATTGGAGGTGTAATTAATGCAGAAGAAGGTCTCCGTTCAGTTATAGGTAGTTGGCTAGCGTATCTTGTGGAGGAGACTGAGTTGCTAGTCCAACTCTGTATTGGATAAGATAAGATTATATGGCTCTGCTCTAGCGACAATGCAAGTTAAAGGTTGTAGTGGTGGAATTCCTTATCACTAGAATCTTAAGCACAATATCACTGCTGTCTAATTGTGGAGTACGGAGACAGGGCAGTATGAAGGGGGTCTGAAGCTATATTTAAAGTAATTATTGGAGGTAGCAGATTTCAGTTTGTACAGGAGCAGGACCTCAGAAAACACCCACAAATAAGAACAGAAGCGAGGGACATCTTGAACAATTTTCAGAAGACTGTGTTCGTGAGAAACTAGCTCAACTTAAAGTAGACAAAGCAATGGGACCGGATGGGATACACCCTAGAATACTAAGGGAACTTGGGGACGTTCTAGCAACTCCACTGACTGACCTTTTCAATGCCTCGTTGGAGTCGGGAGTGGTGCCAAAGGACTGGAGAGAGGCTCATGTGGTGCCTTTACACAAAAGCGGAAGTAAGGATGTGGTTGAAAACTACAGGCCGGTTAGTTTAACTTCAGTGGTGAGTAAATTATTGGAAACGCTGCTGAAAGAGAAAATAGTGAGGTTTCTGGAGTCCGGCGGATTACAGGATCCGAGGCAGCATGGATTCACCAGAAGCAGGTCTTGTCAGACAAATCTGATTGATTTCTTTGACTGGGTGACCAGGGAGTTGGACCAAGGGAGAGCTCTAGATGTGGTGTATTTAGATTTCAGTAAAGCCTTTGACACTGTTCCTCACAGGCGACTTATAAACAAACTGAGCACCCTAGGGATGGACCCTAAAGTTACTGCTTGGGTTAGAAATTGGTTGGGTGGGAGGCGACAAAGAGTACAAGTAAATGGAGCTCACTCTGAGGAGAAGGATGTTACCAGTGGTGTGCCCCAGGGATCTGTCCTTGGTCCGATTCTTTTTAACATCTTTGTTAGTGATATAGCGGAAGGGCTGTCGGGTAAGGTTTGCCTCTTTGTGGATGATACCAAAATCTGCAATAGAGTAGACACCCAGGAAGGTGTAGATAACATGAGGAGGGATCTAGCTAAGCTTGAAGAATGGTCTAGAATTTGGCAGCTGGGATTTAATGTTAAAAAATGTAAGGTCATGCATTTGGGCTGCAGAAATCCAAGGGAGCAATACAGTATAGGAGGTGAAGTACTTTTGTCCACTAAAGAAGAGCGGGACCTAGGCGTGGTTGTGTCTGATGATCTTAAAGTAGCTAAACAGGTAGAAAAGGCGACGGCAAAAGCTAGAAGGATGCTTGGGTGCATACAGAGAAGAATGGCTAGCAGAAAAAAGGAGGTGATAATGCCTCTGTATAAGTCTTTGGTGCGACCTCATTTGGAGTATGGTGTGCAATTCTGGAGACCGCACCTTCAAAAGGATGTGAACAGGATGGAGTCGGTGCAGAGGGTTTCTATTAAATGATTAATGGGCTTCATTATAAAGCATATGAGGACAGACTTAAGGATCTTAATATGTACACCTTAGAGGAAAGGCGGGATAGAGGTGATATGATTGAGATGTTTAAATACCTCCATGGCATAAATGTTCAGGGAGAGAGCCTCTTTCAATTGAAAGCAAGTTCTGCTACGAGGGGACATGGGATGAGGGTGAAGGGAGATAGATTCAGGAGTGATATGCGGAAATATTTCTTTACGGAAAGAGTAGTGGATCCGTGGAATCGTCTCCCAGTGGAGGTGGTAGAGATGAGGACAGTAACTGAATTCAAAAAAGCATGGGACCAACACAGAGGATCTCTAAAGGTAAAAAGTGGACTGTTGTAGTTGTTGTTATGGAAGGACAGACTAGATGGGCCTTGTGGTCTTTTTCTGTCATCATGTTTCTATGTTTCTATGTTTCTATATGTTTTGGTGTCAATGAAGCTCTTCAGCTCTAACATTCACGCTTGTTGGATTGGAACTCTCAGCAGTGCTGTTACAAGAAAACGTGGGGAGTCGCAGATGATCTATTCTGGTGCTGCGTGCTGTAAAGCAAGGCAGAGTATGGTGGATAGGACCCCAGCTAAGGACCACGCCAAAGGGTCCTCTGACGAGGCCCTCAGGTGTGAGCCCGCCAGGTGTGGGCGTGCCAGATGGCACCTGCAATTTAAAGTCCGTCAGCAAGACCCTGATTGGGCTGGAGCTGGAGAGCAGGAGAAGTTCAGCCGCATGCTTTCTAGCTCTACCCCGATCGGGGGAGCGGTGGTGGAAGCTGCACTCCTTGGTTTATTTCAGTCTGAAGAACTGACCAATGATGTTTTATCACAGAGGCAATCAAAGATCATAAGGATGAATATTGCAAAACACAGATGATTGAGTCCTGCTCTGTATCACTCCTTGAAGTCTCATTCGATTGACCCAAGAGTCACTCCCGATGATTAAAATTGGCTTTTTTATATTCTCTTTTCAAAACTTTACCAGGATATCCCTGCTCCTCAAATTTCTTCCACAATGCAAACAAAATTTGGCAGTAGTGAAATATATACGCCTAATGCGCAAGAACTGAGAATATGGTAAATTGTCTTGCAAGTATACTCTAGAGGAGAGGAGGGACAGGGGAGATATGATACAGACTTTTAAAAACGTAAAAGGTATTAATAACAAACAACCCTTTTTAAAAGATGGGGAAGCTGTAAAACTAGAGGGCATAACATAAAGCTGCAAGGGGGTAAACTGAAAGGCAATGTCAGGAAATACTTTTCCACTGATAGGGTGGTGGTTGCTTGGAATGCCCTCCTGATGGAAGTGGTGGGGGCAAATAAAGTGATGGAATTCAAAATGGCATGGGAGAGACACAATTTTTATTTATTTTATTTATTTATTTAATTGGATTTTTATACCGCCTTATCATACAATGACTCCCTTCATAGCAACAGGATAAAATAAAAATAAATGTAACTATCTCTTATATTTCAACAAATAGGGGTGACCTGCACGGAGCGGTGGGTGCACCCCTGGACAGAAGCATGGGGAGGGGTGACCTGCATAGAGTGGCAGGTGCATCTACTCTTTCCACCTTGCTGAGCAGACTAGATGGACCATATTGGTCTTTATCTGCCATCATATACTATGTTACTCTATAAGTGAATAGGATGGAAGCTATGTACCTCAAGAGAGTACTGTGATTGGTGGGTTTAGAGTAAACAGTAGTGCAAAAATGATCAACTTCTTTGGTTACACGTACGACCAAAAATATCACAACTGACTGATTACAATGCATTTCAAATTTAATGGCTTGATTGCAGGAATTAAGATAATAAAAAAACTGTTCTAACTGGGCTTTGGACCCACTACAAAATAAAAAAAAGCATTGTCGATATATTGATGCCATTCCACAATATATTCTGTATAAACAGAACACAATGCAATGCAATATGTGCTTTTGAGTCAATTCGGACTCCTAGTGACCCAGAACAATACACCTATAAAGTCTCAAAAGCCTGCATATATAAATTTGCTAAAGAAGGAGCAAATGGCCAGCAGGAGGAAGGAGGTAATAGTACTTCTGTAGTCATTTGGAGTATTGTGTGCATATCTGGATACCGCATCATCAAAAGGATATAAACAGGATGGAGACAGTGTGGAGGGTGGCTACCAAAATGGTCAGTGGGCTTCTACATAAAGCATATAGGAAAAGACTTAAATATCTCAATATGTAGACTTTAGAGGAAAGGCAGGATAGAGGAGATATGATAAAGACGTTTAAATGCCTCTGTGGCATACATGCACAGGAGGGGAGCCTCTTTCAATTGAAAGCAAGCTCTGCAATGAGGGAGCATAGGATGAAGGTGAAAGGGGATAGACTCAGGGGTAATATGTGGAAATATTTCTTTCTTTCTTTAACATTTCTTATATACCACCTTTCATGATATCAATGCGGTTTATATTGAACAAACTGAAATTACATTGAACAGGGCATTATAACTTGGAGATAACTATTTTATAGGGAACATGTGGAAAGAGAGACCCGGCTGGCTGGATTACCAGCTGCTGGGCACAAGAGGGCAGGGGAGCCAGGCAAGGGTTAACGGGCAGCAGCGGGGGGGGGGGGGGGGGAGCGGCCCATTGCCAGCTTTTTCAAGGGCCACTCGACCTGACAGGATACATCTCATTGCATATACTAAGTTGTGACACCTACCTTTGATGGGCTGGGACAGAGACAGCAAAGAGGTGACACTGGTACAACTTGGGGTATAGTGCACGCTTTAAAGGCAGGCTACCCCGCACAGCATATTATGATTGGGTATGGCCAGCAGGGGTTAAGAAGGGTCTGGCAGAACAAGGGGTGGGCTTTGATAGCACCCCCCCCCCCCCTTTTTTAAAAATTACGGGCTGTGCCTCTAGAGGTCAAGGCAAGAGAGTTCAGGCAATTTTATTGTTGTAAAGGTTACATAATTGTAATGTACAAATTTGGTTGCAAATGTTTACAGTTATGCTGTGGCCAACACTGTCCAATAAAGAAAATTTGTATTTGGTGGAAAAGATGGTGTCCGTGCAATGTTTGTTAACTGTGATTGGCCATACGGAAGCAGTTGGAGAACAGGGCAAAGAGAGGGGCGAGGGGGGATTTGGGAGAAGGAGGAGTCATAATGAACCAAAGCCTGCTTGGCACTTGCCCGGTTGTGGCAGATGTTTGGAATAGTTTCCCAGTAGAGGCAGTAGAGACCAGGACAGTATCTGAATTCAAGAAAGCATGGGTTGAACACAGAAGATCTCTAAAGGAAAACAAAGTGACTATAGTAGTTAGTATGGAAGGGCAGACTGGATTGGCCATAAAGTCTTTTTCCGCCATCATGTTTCTATGTGTCTATGTTTCTATGAGTGTGGGCAGAGTTTGCAAGTATACATGTTGATTATAAAGTACTTTTGTTGAGGCATGTACTTAGGAACTTTAAGCATGAATCTTTATACCCGCTTCCAATCAGATGTTCGTGATTGCATACATAGCATGATTTCGGCCATTAATGCTACTTTTTAATTTTATTTCTTGAAAAAAGAAATAAGGAAACTTGAAAAAAATGGAGAACTTCTAAAACCCTAGAAAATAAACTCCTCTACCTGACCTCCCTTAATACATACAAGGAAGCAATTAACAAATCTACGAAAGATTATAACACAAAGGTCCTCTCTAGAGTCATCAGCCGCCAAGAGAACTCTTTGAAATTGTCAAATCACTAACCAAAGCTCCACAAACTGAACCAAACCAACCTAACATCAAGCTTCAAACACCAGCCGACTACAACATGGACAAACTAAAAAAAAAAAGAAAACCACACTCACCATCCACTCCCCTGAACCAACCCCAAATCCTGACACATGGCACACGCAATAGACCAAAAGCAATTGCTAAACATAATAACAAAAATTAACACCACAACCTCTCCGCTCGACCCCCATCCAGTTGCTTGGATCAAGGCAACAAATTTGGAGCTAGCCCCTTACTTCCTACATATAGTTAACCAATCCCTTCTCCAAGGAATCATGCCAAAGGACCTTAAAATCTCCACCATCAGGCCAATCCTAAAGAACAAATCCTTCAACAAAGATGACCTCAGTTCCCATAAGCAAGTATTCCATTTATATCCAAAGTATTTGAGATGATCATCCAATTACAACTCCAAGACTTTATAGACCTAAACGCCCCACTAAGCATCCACCAGTATGGTTTCCATCCATTCCCTGGCATGGAAATATTGTTACTTGCACTATTTGATACACTAATGGTGGGATGGGCTTCACCTTAACCGGGATGGAACCAGGCTGCTGGCATTAACCTTTAAAAAGGAGATAGAGCAGCTTTTAAACTAGATAATAGGGGAAAGCAGACAGTCACCCAAGAGCACATGGTTTGGAACAATGTATCCTTGAAGGATACTACCAACAACAGAGAGGTTCCAAAAAGAGTAAAGTAGCACAAATGCCCTCAAGTATGGAGAAGACAGAGCTTAAAGATTCCAAATTACCGATGCCTACCAATAGCCAGATTAATATGAATAAATTACAGTCTCTAAAATGCTTGTATACAAATGCTAGAAGTCTAAAAAATAAGATGGGAGAGTTTGAATATAGCACTAAATGAGAGGTTAGATATGATTGGCATCTCAGAGACATGGTGGAAGGAGGACAACCAGTGGGACACTGTGATACCTGGGTACAAACTATAGCATAATGATAGATCTGATCAAATTGGTGGAGGGGTTGCACTCTATGTTAGAGAGGGCATTGAGTCACAAAGGATTAAAGCTTTGCAGGAAGCAAAATTTGCTGTAGAATCTCTATGGATTGAAATTCCATGTAAAAAGGGGGAGGCGATGGCGGTGGGTGTGTACTATTGACCGCCTGGCCAGAATGAACGAATGGATGATGAAATGCTCAAAGAAATCAAGGAAGCTAACAAAAGTTACAGGACAGTAATAATAATGGGTGATTTCAATTACCCTGGTATTGGCTGGGTCAGTGTCACGGCAGGACATGCTAGAGAGATAAAGTTCCTAGATGAAATAAATAACTGCTTCTTGGAGCAGCTGATTCATGAACCGACAAGAGGGGATACTGCAGAAGAATTGAAAGAAATATAGCTACACCGGGAAGATGTATTACAACTATTTGATAAACTGAAGAGTAGCATATCACCTGGAATGGATGGTATACATCCAAGGGTGTTGAAAGAACTGAAATATGAGATTGCAGACCTGCTATTAGTAATCTGTGAACTATCATTAAAATCATCTGTAATAACTGAAGATTGGAGGATCGCCAATGTAATGAAAATTTTTAAAAAGGGTTCCAGGGGTGATCCAGGAAAATACAGACCGGTGAGCATGATGTCAGTACCGGGAAAAATGGTAGAAACCATCTTAAAGAACAAATTACTCAGCATGTAGATAGTCATGGCCTATCTTTTATGTTTTTTTGAAGGTGTGAATAAACAGGTAGACAAATGTGAGTTGGTTGATATAGTGTATTTGGACTTTCAGAAAGCCTTTGACAAAGTCCCTCATCAGAGACTTTTGGTAAAACTAGAGTCATGGGATAGGAGGCAGTGTACTATTGTAGATCAGGAACTGGTTAGAAGATAGAAAGCAGAGGGTAGGGATAAATGGCCAATTTTCCCAATGGAGAAAGGTGAATAGTGCTGTACCCCAGGGATCTGTGCTGGGTCCACTGCTTTTTGACAATTTCATAAATGACCTGGAAAAGGGAATAACGAATTAGGTTATCAAATTGCAGATGACACAAAACTATTTAAAGTTGTTAAAACCCATGAGGATTATAGAAATTTGCAAGAGGATCTTGATAAATTGGAAGACTGTGCATCGAAATGGCAGATGAAATTTAATGTGGACAAGTGCAAAGTTTTGCACCTAGGGAAGAACAACCCAAAGTATGGTTACATGATGCAAGGTTCCACATTAGGAACTACCACACAGGAAATAAATTTAGGCGTCATTGTGGATAACATGTTAAAACCCTCCACCCAGTGTGCAGCGGCGGGTAAGAGAGCAAATAGAATGCTAGGTATCATAAGGAAATGAATGGAAAATAAAACAAAGGATATGATAATGCCTCTATATCATTCCATTGTGCGACCACTCCTTGAATATTGTGTGCAATTCTTGTTGCCGTATCTTAAAAAGGATATAGCGTTATTAGAAAAGGTTCAGAGAAGAGCCACCAAAATGGTAAAGGGGACGGAAGAATATCCCTATGAAGAAAGGCTAAAAAGGTTAGGGCTCTTTAACCTGGAAAAGAGACGGCTGAGGGGAGATATGATAGAAGTCTATAAATTAATGAACGGAGTGGAATGGGTAAATGTAGATTGATTGTTTACGCTATCAGAATATAGGAAGACTAGGAGACATGCAATGAAGCTACAGGGTAAACTATTTAAGACTAATAAGAGAAAATATTTTTTTACTCAACGTGTAATCAAACTCTGGAATTTGTTACCGGAGGATGTAGTAAAAGCTGTTAGTGTAGCTGGGTTTAAAAAAGGTTTGGACAGGTTCCTGGAGGAAAACAGAAGTATTATATATTTTGTGAAATCAGAACTTTACACCCCTCAATCACTTAACATTAATGACATTGTACTGAAACAAGAGGTAAAATACCTGGGAGTAATACTTGATAAATCCCTTAGCATGTCAGCACACATAAAACAAACAACCAAAACTATATTTTTCAAACTAAGGATCATTCAACATCTGAGGCCTCTAATTGAGACCAATGACTTCAGAACTGTAGTACAACCCTTATCACCCCCCCCCCCCCTCCATTTGACTACTGTAACAGCTTGTTACAGCGGATAACCAAAAAGAATCTGAATGTACTCCAAATGTCACAAAACATCACCACCAGAATTATATTTAAAGCCCAGATATTATATATACTCCACTGACTACCAATACCAAGTAGAATAAAATACCAAACTTTAATGACCACCTTTAAGATAATCAACAACATTGCTCCTTCATTCCTTACCACCCTTATACAACTCTCAACAGATGCAAGATCCAGAAGAGGAAACACACAACACACTCTTAGAGTCCCAATATCCATTCGCAAGACAAATCAAATCACAAGTAGCAGGGCTCTTACACAGCCCCTATCCTATGGAACACTCTTCCAGTCACACTTCGATCAATTAAAGACCTTCAAATTTTCAGAAAAGATATTAAAACTTTTCTGTTCATAGAATACAATGGAAACCTTGATGTGAACAACACCCCAACCCAACCTAACTCCATGCACACTGAGCCTATTATCTTTACCTACATCATATCAATTGATTCCTAACCCGCTAAACCCACATTTAAGAAAAATGAAAAACACAAGGCTTGTTATGTAAATCATGTATATAGTTAATTTGTAAATAGTTAATGCATTGTTTAATGCATTGTTGCATTTTTGAAACTGTTTCATGTAAACTGTTTGTTTTATTGTAAATCGCCCCTGATCTTCGGAAGGGGCGGTATAGAAAAACACGACAAATAAACAAATTAATACATTTATTTAGCTAGACTGATACTGTTTTTCACCGGGTCAAAGCGGTTTACAGTGGAACAGAAACTTGTTTACATATAACAAAAACTTGTTTGGCAGAAGAACTCATTTACATTTAACAATATCAGTGAACTGTGTACAAACAGTAAACTATGTACTTGAGTTATTGTTTCACTATTTGCATGAATTATTTTGAATTGTTATAATTAGTGTGGGTTCAGGTCAGGGGAAGCATTGGGCAGTAGGATCATAGCGTTCAGTAAACAGAATAATTTTTTTGTGTTTATGGAAGGTGGAGAGGTCTGTTATCTTCCTTATTGTGTCTGGTAAGGTATTCTAGAGTGATGGTGCAAAGAATGTGAATGCTCAATAGCAGGTTTGTTGGCTGGACTTTATCTTTGATTGTGGTGTGGCAAGTATGTTTGTAGTGGTTGATCTTCTGGGTCTATCTGGGGTGAGCAGTTGTAGTAGGGATTGCTGGTTGGTAGCTGGATGGAAGTGTAGCGATTTGTGAGTTAAGAGTAGAGATTTCTATTGGATTCTGTCAGTGAGGAGCAACCATTGGAGCTGCTCTAGGATAGGGGTGATGTGCTCATGTTAAGAAGCTCCATGGATTGTTCATGCAGCAGTGTGTAGGGCAGTTTGAAGTGGGAGGAAAGTGACTTTTGGTATACCCTGATTATGTTGCAATAATCTATATGGGGGAGAGTGAGTGCTTGGAGGGCCGAATGGAAGTCTGTTGACTCGAGAAGTGGGCCTAGTCATTGTAGGGTTTTTGTTTTGAAGAATATTGTTTTGGTTGTTGCTGTAATCTGTTCCTTGAAAGTTAACTGCTGGTCAATAATGATGCTGAAGTATTTTATTTTTGGACAGACATTTATCTCTATGTTGTCTAGTCTTATTGTGGATGGGGGGAGAATGATGAGCCTTTGGTAATAAATAGTGCTTCTGTCTTCTTAAGGTTGATTGAAAGGTTGTTTGCTCCAAGCCAGTGGGTGACATCTGAGAAGCAGTTTTGCATCTTTGTGTATGAAGGTGGCTTTGTTTGGAATAGACAATAGAAGAGGATGTCATCTGCATATATGTGGAAGATGACATTGTATTCTTTGATGATTGTGCATAGGGGTTTGAAGTATAGGTTGAAGAAGTATGTGGAAAGTTTGGATCCTTGAGGTACTCCTTGCATTTGTTGATATGGTTTAGAGACATTCATTCCCAGTTTGATCTGTTGTTGTCTTTTGGAGAGGTAAGAGTAGAACCATTTTAGGACTGTATCTTGTATGCCATAGGACTGTAGGCATTGTAGGGGAGTGTTGTGGTCACTGTATCGAAGGCTGTGGAGATGTCCAAGAATAACATAATCAGTGATTGTGAGTGGTCCTGGATGCCTTGCAGTAGCGGGTTGATAAGAGAGTTATCAGGGTCTCGATTCAATGTAATGGGTGGAACCATATTGTTGGGGATCCAGAAAGAGGCTTTCATTGATGTGGTCCTGTAGTTGAAGCTGGGCTGGGCTGCTTTCTCGATAATTTTTGCCAGGAATGGAAGGCTGGTGATGGGTCTGTAGAAGGCAGGGTCCTTGGGATTGAGGTTAGGTTTCTTTAGAGTGGGGTGGATGGATGGCAGTTTGAGGGATTTAGGTATAGTTCCTTGCTGTAGAGATCCATGAGTAATTTTGGCAAAGATTGGACTGAGGTCTGCTTTAGCTGTTTTGATCCAGTTTGGTGGACAAGGTCGAAAGGGGAGGTGGAGGTATTGAGTGACATTAGGATCTTCTCAATGTCTTTGCTGTTGATCGAGTGGAAAGTGGACCAACATCTGGGGGGGGGGGGGTGATGGAGGCAAATGGGGTGAGGGTGTAGGTCTGGAGTGGTTGGAACTGCTTCTAATGTGAAGCTAATTGATGGTGGTCTATGATGGGGGCTGGGGTATGGTTTGTGGGTGTTTCTGTAAGGCATTTGACAATGTTGAATAGTTCTCTTGGCCTGTCGATGGAGGCTGAGATGAGCTTTGAATGGTAGTCTCATTTGGCATTGTCAGTAGCTGTGTGGTAGTTCTGAAGTAATGTTAAATTGTTGAGATTGTCGTTCTGAGTGATTTTTCGCCATTTTCATTCTAGTCGCCTTAGCTTGGTTTTTAATTTCCTCAGGGTGGATGTGTACCATGGATTTTTTTCATGTATTATGTTGAACGGGTGGTAGTTCAGCTGATTTTCTGTGTATGCTGTTCCATTTTTCTGCTAGTGTAGTTGGATCCGTTGTATCTATCTGAAAGGTCTGGCATATTGTCATCTAGGAAGGTATCCATATTGTATTGTCTGAATGGTCATGGGAATCATTGTCATGCTGACTGTGGTACTGTGGATTTGAGAGAGAGGGAGAAAGAAATGAGGTTGTAGTCAGTGCAGGGTATTGCATATGTTTGTAGTGTGTGTAAGTGACTGATGTGAGTTGGGAAGATCGGGATGAATATGAGATCCAGAGTGTTTCCCTTGTTGTGCATAGGGGATGTTACCTTTTGGTGGAGGTCCATCGATGCCATGGTAGTGAGGAAGGTATTGGCTAGGTTGGATTGCAGAGGGGAGATTGAAGTCCCTTAAGATGAGAAGGTCCTTGTTAGTTTTGGAGTTCTTTAGTATGGTTTCTATTATGTTAAATATATCCTTAGATGATGGGTTGGGAGGTCTGTAGCAGAGGATGATGGTTAGTTGTTTGTTTGTAATGGTCCATTTCTTTAGTTCTTTAAGATAAGAGAGAACAGAAGTGGAGAAGTTCTTTTGTGAGCATCAATACTCCACCCCCTCTCCAGCTGTTTCTTGTACAGTGGACTAGATCAAAGTCTTCTGGTTTGAGCTGTTTAAGGATGACATTGTTGGTGTCCGTGAGTCATGTTTCTGTAATGCAGAGAATGTCCTGATGATATTCATTTAGCAGTCAGTGATAGTGTGGATCTTATTTCTTATTGATCTTGGTGCACATCTGATTGTTGTTTCTATTTTAATGTTGGTAACGTTGGGTGGGGGATGAAGGGTGAGTTGGTATGCTTATGAGCTGTCTGGCTGTCTGTTTGTGGGTTTGGTTGAAGGGGGTGGTTGATGTGAGTGGGGAGAATAAAGGGGGTAGTGTGGTATTGGGAAGGTATTGTGTGCTTTGGACAGCAGAATAAGTGCTAGCAATGTGTACAAGACCATGTATAAAGCAAACACAGTGGGTTATTAAAACAGGTTTTTAGTAGGACAAAATCGAAGGTTGTACTTATTGTCTGGATGCAGAGTCCTTATGTTGAGGCTGTGTAGCAGAAGCCTTCCTTTCTGTTTCAGTAGTTTTGCCCAATGTCCCCACCTAAGGGGACATATAGACATAAAGACATATAGGCACCTATGTGTCTTTATAAAATAGCGCCTACGTAGACATCCATTTGCCTTCTTAAAATGGGTGCCCACTTACAAAATTACCCACTACATGAGCTAAAATGCTCACAGATGGGACATTTGTTATTTTCTTGATTAACTGTGTATTGTATCACAAGAGAAGATATTTTCTGTCAGTATTCAGCCATGACCCTTACATAGCAGCTTGACCCCTAACAATAGTACAGTAAGACTACTGCTTATGGTCAACTGGTACCATTTTGAACCTGGAGCTGGAAGAGGCAGGAGCAACTGGAATTGCTCCTGCCCTTTTACTCTAAACTATAAGACATTGTTTGAGGTAGGCCCGGATGGAAGATACAGGGAGGTAGGAGTGGGGAGTTTTCTTTGGGGGGAGGGGGGTTCATAGAGAAGTGAGAAGGTCTGTGGGATCTCTTCAGGGATAGTGGGGGTAATGACAGGGCCGGCCCGTCCATTGAGCAAGAATGTTGTTTGCACAGGGCCCCGTGTTTCAGGGGGCCCAGCGCAAACAACATTCTGCATTAAAACTAAAAAACTAAAAAATGAGCAGATTTTTCAGATATGCCAGTGAAAGAAGCATGTGCAGACGTGAGAAGCAGAAAGGAGGAAGACGTGTAGCACAACAAGGAACAAAATTGAAATGCTGAACAAATATTTTTTGAGTGTTTACAAAAGAAGAAATTGGAGCAGAACTATCAGTATTTAAAAAGAATACATGATACATCCTATAGGAGAGGCACTAAGGGTGGCCCATCCTAAATAATGAGATTTACTGCTTCAGTGAATAACACTGAAGATCAAAGAGTGAGATTTTTCAGGTGATGTGTTTAGGGTGTACATCTGGAAAATATGTTCAAGAAACATAAATTGATATTTACCTTTCTTTTTAAAATTGAAATTGTACTTCTTTAATGTAACTTGTGACTGATTTTACTCACCCTACCTCCGGAGATGGTAGCAGCTGATAAGTTGAGTCATGATGGTGGGGAGAGCCATGGGAGACCTGGGATCCACAGCTACGAGGGCTCCTGAGGGCTATGGGAGCAGCACTGAAGTGGAGGTACACTGGGACCACAGCCACAAGCATTGGCAGCATAAAGAGGGTATCATGGAAGTGGAGGAAGTTGTGGCCTAATGCTCCAGAGGGCCATGAGTAGGTGAGCCAAGGTACTGGGAGTAGGCTGAGAAGTGGCACTGAAGGGCCAGCGAGAGTGCCAGAAGATGAACTGTGGAAGTCCCAGTGGAATGTGGCCAACAGAAAATTCATGCTGAGAGAGCCATGCTGACAGCAGAAGAAAGTCACAATCAGTAGCAGGAAGCCGCAGCACAACAGGATCATGATTAACACAATCATACAGGTAACACTGAAGCAGCAACAGGGGTGCTGCTGTGAAAAGAGGAGCCCTGGGCCAAGAATGTTGTTTGGCCCAGAAACATAGGAAGGAAGTCTTTGAGAAGCCCATTGAATAAAGGGAAAAAGTCCCTCGCTTCCTTCTCATCTCTTTCCCCTCCCCCTTGAATGTTTAATTTAATCTATATGCCCAGGATTCTTATACTTCATCTCTTCCATTACCAGTAATATGGGGACACATCTAATTTATGGTATTGCCTATGCTATATGATGTTTTATATGTGGATTTTACTCATTATTATTATTTTTAACATTTTGTTCATATTTTTATTTTTTAGTCTCAGGTTGTGTGCCATTGTTGAAAGGCTTTTTAATATCATTTTTAGCACAACTTCCCTAACTATGAGGGCACATCGACTAATGTATCCGCGTTTCTTTTGTACTGAGTAAAACTGTATCGTACGACCACTACCTGCTGGTTTTTAGTTAATATCACTTCTCAAAGATGTTTTCATTTTAAACCCAATGGTATAGGCTTTCATTCATAGTTCACCATTCCATGTATTTTATTTGTTCAGTTTTAGGTTTTTAATTTGTCCAAATTAACCCCTCCTTTGTTGTACTTCCTGATTTGTCACGTATCCAGTTGCATCAGAATATCCAGTGCTTTATTATCATTGCTCAATGACGTTTCGACTTTATACATGAAGGTATTGGCTTTTATTCATATTCCATATTTCAATCGATCAATTTATCTGTTCAGTTTTAAGCTTTTTAGCTGTTAAAATTAAAACCCCTTCTTAAGGATTCTTCATGCTGGCATTATCTGGCAGCTGACGTCCCACAGGCTTTTAATTGTTTCTTTGGTTGCCTAGGTTCCCTTTTGCAATCTTGTTTTTAAAGCGCATGCTCCAGCAGACAGCTGTTTTTTCGAATCACTTTCTCACTGAAGGTATGCTGGTCTTTGAACTAGCATGCTCCTAACACAATTAACTGCAGCAGAATAAAGGATGTTCTCTTTACTCCGGATGGCTCGTTTTACCGCTGCAGCATGCTCTCCTTTGTTCATTTATCATAGATAAGACAAATTTTGTAGTTCATGTACAGCTGATACAGACGTTTTCCTCTCCAAGCCTCTCTCCTATCCTGATATATTTATTTTATTTAGACAGACTTGTATTAATACCCACACAGTTCCCTTTAAAGACTTGATTGTGAATCTCCTATTAGGAATATCACTTTTTAATTTTAACTTCTGAAAACATGGGATAGTTCCCTTGATAAGTGAAAACAACTTTGCCTCTCTTCTGTACCTGCTCTATACCCTAGAGCTATCATACCATTTTATGTCTTTCATAAAGTGTGTTAATTTTTTACACACTGATGCTCCACATATCAGTGTACTATTCTACATGCAAGTTTTTGGATGTCCATATATTAAGATGTACTGTTGTTATTGTTTAGAAACATGGATATTAATTTATTATTTCTTGAAGTATGACTTCACACTGATTCTATATTCCTGCGATAGGTAATTTTTAACCATACCAATATCCATGCTTTCTCTAATATTATAGCAGTTCTATGTAATATCTTAAGGCCCTTCATTTATCATCTCTAGTACTTTTAAACGTTGGACGTTTTATTTGAAATGATTTATCTCACCTGAATGCTCTTAAGATACTCCATGATGATAAACAATGATTTGTGTCTTATGATTTTATCCATATTTATTTTTTATGATGTTTTTATAATTTTCATGTATGTATTATGATTGATATTTATGTACTTTTTAGGTCTATTAGCCCCTGACGAAGGCTAAGCCGAAACACAGCCATGTTGGCTGAACGACATTTTAGTGATCAATAAATTTATGTGGTTACCTCACCTTGAATTTGGTTTGTTTCTCCCTTGTGAGTACAACGTGCTCTTGTTGGTTGGACTGGTCTGTCCCTCAGCATCCATTCCTCTTGCCTCTCCTCTCTTTTTCTCCAGTATCTACCAACTGCCTTACACATTCCTTTCTACTTCTCTCCGTCGCATCTGTTCCTGCCTCTCTACTCCCTTCCTCTCACCCCATCTGCACCCTGCTTCTCCTCTACTCCCCTCCCACTGCATCTGCCTCCCGCTTCTGCTCCTACACCCATTGCAGCATCGGCCTCATGTCTCTGATTCCCTACCACAGAATTTGCCTCATGTTCCTGCCCTGCCCCTTTCCCCCAGTACCTGCCTCTTGCCTTTGCTTGTCTCTCCCCGTGTCTTTCCTGCTGCATCTGCCTCCTGCTTTTACCCTTGGGCTATCTAAGTGGCAGAAGACTGTTTCATTGCTCCCCACTGCTCTGTGCTCGGTCAGCACGTTGTGAGCATGTTGAAAAATCATGATATGCTGGCAAAGAGGAAGCAGAGTGGTGGGGAGCAGCAGCACAGGCTTCTGCTGCTCCGATCTTGGCTGGTTCCTCCGGATCTCCATCAGCCTGCGGTTCTTTTTTTAAATTACCATAACCTGGAAAATCTTATCAGTTTTGCTGCTGTGAGCCCACTAAAAATGCATGAGAAGAAGGGTTCACTACATGTGTACATGAGATCCTCTCCAGTCATGTGAGTCTCATGCCAAATGCATGAGATTTGGCAAATCTGTGGTAGTGGGGTATGTTCCATACCATTTATGAAAAAGAGGGCTAGTCCGGAACTAGCAGTGGGGTCAGATGGGATATAGTCTGTGATATTAAAGGGACTCAGAGAAGTACTTGTAGCTTCATTGACTGAAGTAAGTCCCTAGAAATGGAGAACGTGAATCCTCTTTCACCCCAGTAGTAATAGGGTCTAATAAAGGAAAAGGCAGTAATATTTTTTAAATGCAGCAAAGTTAAGGGCCTAAACCATCCTGGTTTTATTAAAGGGAGAAAGTGCCAAATAAATACAATCAACTGTTTTGACTGGATGACCAAAAATGTATAAAGGAATGTGCACTGATTATAGAATAGTTGGCATTCTGCTAAGTCTGTGATGCTGTCCAAACTGAAAAATAAGCTGACCAGTTTAGGATGGTTCATTGCATAGTACAGGATAGCAGTGAATGAGTTCACTCTGATAAGATAAGGGTGATCAGGGTATTGCTTCAGGAATCTGCCCTGAGAGCTGTTCTTTTCAAAATGTTCGTAAGTGATATTCCAGAGTGATTAGCAGGGAATATTTGTCTATATCTTGGTGACACTAAGACCTTTAACAGAGTGGAAACCACTGATGGAGTAAATAGAATAAGAAGTGATCTAAGCAAGCGCACATGCAGAGCCAGTGCAAGGATAATAGGCGCCCTAGTTGAACCTTCAATCTTGTGTCCCTCCCCCGATACACACATTATAACATATTTACTAGCAACAATTCGGAAGTAAACAATTTTACCTTCACAGATGACATTCAGTGTACATAATACACAAATTATGGAGTCACCTCAATAACAGTAGCACAGACTCTCCATTACCAGGCACTTTCGAGGTAATACAAAACCCAACAAAAAATATATTCTAAACCCATATAACAAATCTGCCATACCAAAACAGCACTAACTCCCAGAACTCAAACACCCAAAGTCCTGTTACCCCCAGACCCTTGAATACGAATACACATCCTAGGAAAATAGAACAGGTCAGACTGCCAAAGATCCCTACACAGAAATGAAATTTGAGTAAAATACCTCACTTTCGTCATGAACCATTGCTAAATAGGGTTGTCTTCTGACTCTGGACTTTCAGAACAGGGTGATCTAGTCCTGGTTTTACCCTATTTTATGAAGTAACTGGCAGTTCTGATTTCTCTACTGCATTTCCTAAGAAAACCAGGGCTGGATCAGCATATCCTGAAAATTTGTCGCCAGATGGCAACCCATCCTCAAATAAATAAGGAACTGCAAATTAGAAATAGAGATCCAAAGATACCAGCCTTTGTATGTAGTGCAACACTGGAAAAATAGGAATTGAAAAGCAGGACTGTACCCCCACTCTAATATATCCTTCCAGTCTTTAGGAGGAGTTTCAGTCTCCCTATCGTACACCATAAGAACATAAGATATGCCATATTGCATAGGTTTTCAACCCAGTCCTCGGGGAACCCTAGGCCAGTCAGGTTTTCAGGATTCCCACAATGAATATGTATATGACAGATTTGCATACAATGAAGGCAGAACATGTAAATCTTTCTCATGGATATTCATTCTGGGAATCCTGAAAACCTGACTGGCCTAGGGTTCCCCGAGGACTGGGTTGAAAACCTATGCGTGTCAGACCAAGGTCCATCAAGCCCAGTATCCTGTTTCCAACAGTGGCCAATCTAGGTCATACCTACCTAGCAGTTTCCCCAAAAGACACCGGTTCCACAATGCTTGTATTGGGGCAAGCAGTGGATATTCTAGGTCCACTTTAATAATGGTTTATGGACCTTTCCTCCAGGAACGTGTCCAAAACTTTTTTAAATCCAGCTACACTAACAGCTTTTACTACATCCTCCGTTAGCAAATTCCAGTTTGATTACACATTGAATGAAAAAATATTTTCTCTTATTAGTCTTAAATAGGTTACCCTGTAGCTTCATTGCATGCCACCTAGTCTTTCTATATTTTCATGGTGTAAACAATCAATCTACATCTACCCGTTCCACTCCATTCATTAATTTATAGACCTCTATCACATCTCCCCTCAGCCATCTCTTTTCAAGGTTGAAGAGCTCTAACCTTTTTAGCCTCTCTTCATAGGGGTATCCTTCTACCCATTTACTATTGTGGTGGCTCTTCTCTCTATCTTTTCTAATAATGCTATATCCTTTTTAAGATACGGCGATCAGAATTGCACACAATATGCAAGGTGCAGTCGCACCATGGAACGATACAGAGGCATTATAATATCCTTTGTTTTATTCTCCATTCCTTTCCTTATGATTCCTAGCGTTCTATTTGCTCTCTTGGCCACCGCTGCACATTGGGCAGAGGGTTTTAATATGTTATCCACGATGACGCCTAAATCTTTTTCCTGGGTGTTGGTTCCTAATGTGGAACCTTGCATCATGTAACCATAGCTTGAGTTTTTCTTTCCTAGATGCATAATTTTGCACTTGTCCACATTAAATTTCATGTGCCTTGTGGATTCCCAGTCTTCCAATTTATCAAGAGGTTCTTGCAATTTTCCACAATCCTCATGGGTTTTAACAACTTTGAATAATTTTGTGTCATTTGCAAATTTGATAAACTCGCTCGTTATTCCCATTTCCTGGTATGAATATGTTAAAAAGCAGCGGACCCAGCACGGATTCCTGGGGTACTCCACTATTTACCTTTCTCCATTGGGAAAATTGGCCATTTAGCCCTACCATCTGCTTTCTATCTTTTAACCATTTCCTGATCCAAAATAGTACACTGCCTCCTATCCCATGACTTTTTAATTTTGCTAAAAGTGTCTCATGAGGGACCTTGTCAAAGGCTTTTTGAAAGTCCACATACACTATATCAACCAACTCACCTTTGTCTACCTGTTTATTCACTCCTTCAAAAAAACATAATAGATTAGTAAGACAAGATTTTCCTTGTTTAAAGCCATATAGGCTGTCTCCCATTAAGCCAAGACTATCTATATGTTCATTAATTTTGTTCTTTATGATGGTTTCTACCATTCTTCCCGATACTGACTTTAGACTCACCGGTCTGTAGTTTCCTGGATCACCCCGGAACACTTTTTTTTTTTTTGTTATTTAAATTTTTATTAATTTTTGAAAAACATTCATGTACAACAAGAATGCAGGAAACTAGATGATAGTTACATTCACTATCAAACTAGAAGATATAACCACAAAAGAAACTAAAAAAAGCAACATCATCCAAAAATTCATCCACCACCCAAAGGCAATAAAAGAAGGAGGCCGCTGGAAAATTTAATTAAAAAAAAAAGAGAAAAAAGGGAAAAATAAACAAATTATAACAGAGTAGAGACTTAAGCGTCAGCCATGTTGGTTGCAATTGGCACCACACTACCCTCCCTCGCAATCAGAAAATCCAATAGCTGACTAGGCTCAAAAAAAAGAAAAATCTTACCATCATAGGAAATTACACACCAAGAGAGAAATCGTAACATAAAACTACCCCCAAGAGAAAGAACCCTAGAGCGCAAACCCGGGAATTCTTTTCTCCTTAACTGGGTAACTCTAACTAAATCAGGAAACACATACACTTTAGTGCCTAGAATACTAACATTGAAATTTCTGAAATAAGCACGAAGAACAGTATATTTATCCGGCTCTAAAGCAAGGGTTACAAGCAAGGTAGTTCGCTCAGTAACCACCTCTAAAGAATCTTCCAGGAACGCGGTAAGATCCTCAATTCCTTGGACTCGATTCTCAGAGGTAGGGCTTACTGTCAAATACTGCGCGCGAACAATTGGAGGCAAATTATCTCCAGGTAGTTTAAGCACTTCCTGGAAATATTTATGAACCATCTCAATAGCAGACAGAACAGGAGATTTAGGAAAATGTAAAAGTCTCAAATTATTCCTCCTAGTATAATTCTCCAAATGTTCAGCCTTTTTGGACACTGGAACCCTTTTTAAAAACTGGTATTACATTGGCCATCCTCCAATCTTCAGGTATTACAGATGGCTCTAGATCCTCAGGAGCAGGCTGAGCCAATCCTGGAAGTAAAACCAGTACTGGCTCAGCCTGTCCCTGATGATGTGGAAACATATTTTTTTAGTGCCATCAAGTCAGTGTTGACTCATAGTGACCCAGCTACCTCTGGGTTTTCTTGGCAATGTATCACTGAAAGTAGATTGCCAGCCTTTTCTTCTGAGGCAATAGAGGGCAAAGTGACTTGCCTAAAGTCACAAGGAGTGCCAGTGGGAATTGAACCCTTGACCTTCTGAGTATTAGGCAGCTGCTCTTACCACTAGGCTACTCCTCCATGCCAAACATTTGGCAACACTAAATCTCCCCCAATCTACCCCTCATAGATATCCCACTCCTTCTCCCTGTTGCCCCACCACTTCATCCCTTCCAATATCCCCATCCATCTGATGTGAGCCTACATCTCCCTATCCCCCTCACCATCTCAATGTAGGTGTCTTTCTCCTTATCCCTCCCTAGCCCATACAGGTTTCATTGTTTCTGTCTCTAGCCACCCCACCTTATGTAGTTCTCATCAGTGTGCCCCTCCATGTTGGTCTACTCAACATGAACCCCCCACCCCATGCAAGGTTTTATTTTTTACTGTTTCTCTGAACTCCATGTAAGTCTCCTCTCTGTGAACCCCCAGTACTGGAAGGAGAAGGCAGGACACTTAAGAGCATTGTCAGCGCGGAATCAATCTCTCATGGTTTGAGCCTTGAGATCGCACAGTTTGAGATCTCACATAAGAAAGACTCAGTGCCACGGAGAGATCTCAAGGCTCATACAGTGAGAAATGATAAATGGTCCCTGATGGTGGTGTGGAGGAGTGGCCTAGTGGTTGGGGCAAGGTACTTCAGGCTGAAAGGTCAGGGGTTCAAATCCCACTAGAGGACAGCAACCTTGGGCTGGAAGGACTAGGGTTTCTAGTCCCACAGGTGCTCCTTGTGGTCTTGAGTAAGCCACTTAACACTCCATAGCCCATGTTCCCTGTAATATAGTAGCCAGACCTGGCACCCCCTCTCTCCTTACCACCACCCTTTTCTACCCCCAACCCCCTCACCCTCCTTTAGCTTCAAATAACCACAGACAGCAATTCTTGGTGACAACTGGTTGCAGCTTTATTTCAAACAACTCATTAACATTAAACAGAAATACTGAACCAACCAACCCCCGCAGATTGATGCACCGCCAGCCATACAACTAGCAAAGCGGTCACGCCTCCGCTCCAGCTGTGGTCCCCACCAACGGCCAAGTTCTGCCACCCCTATCCAACTTTACCATGTTACTAGCAAAAGTCTTCCAGGGGTTGTCCGGGTCAAGGGCACCCCGCCCCCTCCCCAAGTCGCCTAAGGCTCCGGACCCCGGACCTCCGGGATCCCGCCCTCACGAACCCCCCCCACCCCCTGCTGTGACATCCCGACTAAATTCCCCCCCACCCTGCCAGTTGGGTGGGCGGGAGGGCTGCCAGTTGGGCGCCCGATCGCATGTGCTCCGGGCACGCCACGAGCTCCGGAGCACATGCCTCCCCTCTGCCCCGATTGGCTCCGCTCGTTACGCCTCGAGCGGGGCCAATCATTTTGAAAGATGCGCGCAGCATACTAACGCTGACGTGCGCGCCGTCTTCCTCCTGAACGAGCAGGGTCCCGCACCGGGCCGCGCACCCGGTTACGGGCGGGCTCCAGGACCCTGCCCGTGCCCTATTATTTATCTCCAAGTTATAATGCCCTGTTCAATGTAATTTCAGTTTGTTCAATGTAAACCACACTGATGCAGAATAGCACAGTATATAAGAGAATGTAAATAAATGAATGGTGAAATACTGATCCACACCAAGCAGGAAAGAGACAGTTCTGGCTGGTCTTTTGCATAATGTCAAGGTAGCTACAGAACGTGAAAGATGATCATCAGAATTAAAGGAATGCTATAAACTGTAATCCAGAATGCATTAGAAAGTAAGAGTTTATTCACAGATCTATCCAACATACTCTACACTTTCAATGTGAAAGAATAACTATAGAATTCTTTAAAAATTAATTAAGAAAGAGAAATCAAAAAGTTTCAGTTTCATAAGTATTCAGACTCGTGGAAGATCCTTTTACAGCAATTCATAAGATATGCCATATTGGGCCAGACCAAAGGGCTGTTTTCAACAGTGGCCAATCCAGGCCACAAGTTCCTATTAGCTTCCCAAAAAGCATACAGATTCCATGCTGTTTATCCCAGGGTAAGCAGTGGATTTCCCTGGTCCACTTTAATAATGGTTTCTGGACTTTTCCTACTGGAACTTGTCCAACCTCTCTTAAATCCAGCTACACTAATAGCTTTTACTACATACTCCAGTAATGAATTCCAGAGTTTGATTACATATTTAGTGAAAAAATGTTTTCTACAATTAGTCTTAAATCACAGGGCGTTTGCTTGGTTTCGTTCCTACCTATAGGACCGCACCTTTTGGGTCACTTGGTCTGTCCCCCAGCCCTTTTCGCTATGGCATCCCCTCAGGATTCTGTTCTGGGTCCTATTCTTTTTAACATTTTCCTTATCTCTCTGGCATACCTCATCCAGTCACTGAATATCACTTTCTGCATATACACAAATTATATTCAACTTCTCTTTAGCCTGCCTGCTTGCTCCTGTACTACTGTCTCTTCCATCTCTTCAAAACTGGATAAGATTGTTTTTTTTTTTACATTCTCTTATATACTGTGCTATTTTGCATCATTGTGGTTTACATTGAACAAGGCATTATAACTTGGAGATAATTATTTACAGGGAACATGGGCTATGGAGGGTTAAGTGGCTTGTCCAAGACCACAAGGAGCACCTGTGGGACTAGAAACCCTAGTCCTTCCGGCCCAAGGTTGCTGTCTTCTAGTGGGATTTGAACCCCTGACCTTCTGGCCTGAAGCACCTTGCCCCAACCACTAGGCCACTCCTGTGGATTTAAGCCAAACCCTTCTAAGACTGTAGCCACTGTCTTTTCTACTGCTCTTCCCCTCTCTCTTCCGGCAGCTCCCACCATTCATGGTTCTCAGATTCCCCTTCTGGTTTGCCTTAAGATCTTGGGTGTTTATTTTGATTCTTTTCTCTCCTTTTCTGCTCAGGTCTCTGCTACTGTTCAGTGATGTTTGTTTCTCCTGCGGATGATCTGATCCAACCACTAGTTTCTTGACACTCACTCTACCTGTCTCTTGGTACTTTCTTTGCTGATATCATGCTTGGATTATGCTAACTCTCTCCTTTCTGGCCTTCCCCACTACCAACTCCATCACTTACAGCTAGTGCAATATACAGCCTTCCAGCTTCTCCATGGTGCTCATAGATTTGACAGCATCACTCGCCTTTACCTTTCTGAGCATAGACTCCCTGTCTCTTACCGTGTCTCTTATAAGCTCCTCTCTGTAACTTTTCATGCGGTCTGCTCTGGTAACCCTCCATTTCTTTTCCAGCTCCCTTCCCGTGCTCTCTGCTCTGGCTCACAGAATCTGTTGGTGGTGCTGAGCCTTCGTGTCCTTCGTTCTTTCTCAGCCTGCTCCTCTGCATTCCAGGCTGTGGCCCCAGTCTTGGAAATGCCCTCCCCTCCCATCTTCAAACACAACTCTCCTTCTCCTGTTTTAAGGCCCAACGGAAGGCCCATCTTTTTACCCAGGCCTTTCCCTCTGTCACTCCTTGCTGACTATGGGGTACTGCTCCTTGGCCCTGCTTCTGGCTGTGCATCGGCCAGCACCTATGAGTTGATTACCTCCCCTGCTCAGTCTCAGTCTATTCCTCTAGCCTCTGCCTCTCCCCAACATTGTCTTAGTGCTTGTTGCTGCATTGTTGTAAGCTAGGCCTCCTGACCCTCTTCCTCTCCCTTGTGCTGTGCCATGTCTGTGGTCGTCCTTGCTTGTTAGCTTTCTTTTACTGTACACCATCCAGGTATGCTCATGATAGGCGATCTATCAAGCTTAATAAACTGTAACTTGTAGCTTCATTGTGTGTACCCTAGTCTTTCTACTTTTTGAAGGCGTAAACAACCAATCTACGTTTACCCATTCTATTCCATTCATTATTTTATAGACCTCTATCATATCTCCCCTCAGCCCTCTTTTTTCCAAGTTGAAGAGCCCTAACCTTTTAAGCCTCTCCTCATAGGGGTATCCTTCCATCCCCTTTACCATTTTGGTCACTCTTCTCTGTACCTTTTCTAATTCCAATATATCCTTTTCAAGATATAGTGACCAGAATAGCATGCAATACTCATGAGGTTGCATCATGGAGCAATACAGAGGCAAAATTTCATTTAATAGACTAATTTATAACCCAAATACCAATCTTGTACAAAATGAGGAACATTAGCAATTCATATTAGTAAAACATAACAATAATAAAATAACCCCTATTCTCATTATTAAAAACAACAAAACCCCAACAAATCCAACCCTGAACTATATTACTGTTACCATCTGATCTCTTCCAAGCATAGCCGTTATCATAAGTAGCATTATATTTTTAATTACTTTTTGAATATATAATTGTTCTTTCATATTGAAAAGTACAGTATGTTATTTAGATCAGTGAATCTTTTACATGGCACCATGTACTAAGTAGAGGCATGAGATAGATATCTCATGAAATAACAAACACTGCCAAAAGTGCATTAAACTGGTCGATGAATTAACTGAAAAAGGCACAAACTAAATTCAAAAACAAAACAATGCAATAGAATGACATATCAGTAAGTGCTTCCTGAAGTTGCTGCAGAGAAATATGGGTTGCTTTCTTGATGTCCTTATTTTCCGTTGCCCTCTTTTTCTGTTTCTCTCTATTTTACAGAGCACGACTATCTATTCTATTTTATTGCTGGCTCACATCAAAAACCAAAAATGCCAATTTCTGCTTTACCATCATGCTCTCAAGGAAACAAGTAGGCATTATATAGGAACACAAAAAAAAAATCATCGAAAAAGTTTCAAAAATTGCTTGAAACCACCAATGAAATCTCATCAAAACCTGCAAATTAACCTCAAAATATCAACATTTACATTTCACCTCAAACATGAGAGTCTGTGTCAAAAGTAAAATAAGAGAATATATCCACAGTTATCCAGCATGGGGGTCATTCTATCCCGCGAATAGCAGGGATAGACGTCCCATTCGACGCGCATCCCCGCTATTCGTCCCCCTGCCCGCCCCGGCAATATCCTCCCTGTACAAACGCAGTTTATATGGGGAGGCCTAGACAGGGCAGGAGGGGGTGTTCTGGAGGCAGAGCAAGGGTGGGGCATGGATGGGCCATACTCCTGGATGTACAGGGCTGATTAGAGGTTGGCTGTGTAGTCCGGGGCCTCGAATTTAGATGGGGGACTTATTCCACCTCAAAGGTGGAATAAATCCCCCTAGACACAGGGGGATCATGGTGCGGGACCCAGGGATGCAGGTGAGCCACATACCTGGCTACCTCAGCCAGGATCCTAAATGGAATCGCAGTGCCATGGTATCTCATCACTATGGCTCCATGAATCCATTCAGGAGCCGCGATCTCCGGCCACAGACCAAGCTCTTTTTCCTCACAGTCCAACATCCAGGCCATAGACCCGATTCTGATCCTGCGGGCACGTATAGCTCCCACGGGATCAGAATCGGGTCTACCTCTGTACGCCCTGCTTCTGATCAGCCGCACAGGGGCCTGAATGGAATGGGCCTCCATGGGTCTTGCATGGATATCAGCTAGTCCTTTTTTCCCTTTTGTAGGATTTTTTTTTTTAAGTGAACATGAATATGTCACTGATTGCACTTTCAAACATCAATCAGCTCAAACTTTCAGGCAGAAAATTCTAAGTTTTTGCAATGCTGTCTGTGGTAAGCTCCTCGGGGCTCACAGGCAGTCTGACATGACTAACAGAGGAAGGAAAGTCAGATTACTTAACATCCTCTCAAAATTCATGCTGGATGGCTGTGGATTTATACTTCTATGTGCAATGTATAAGCACCGAGAGAAACTATTAGAATCCCTTTCGACTCAGACTCTGATGTTTGAGTCAAAACATGTACAAGTCAAGATTTAGGTGAGATTTTGAAGGCCCTGATAAAATTTTGTTGGGAGCTTTTTAAGATTATAATTATTTAGATGTATGGGATTTTGTATAGATGTAGGTTTACTGCACTTTAGATTGTTTTGTGAGAATTTTATCACTGAGTAATTTTTCCATATATATTTAGATTTTTAGATTTCATTTAAAAAATGAGATCAGTAACTTCATGTATATTGATTTTCATCTTTGGGAATTTGAGATGTCTAGATCTTTTAAGGATAGTAATTAAAAAATATTAACATCGGGAGTTGTGTTCTAAGGATGAGGGTGCTGGATTTTGATTCAGGAAATGTCCTAGGATATGGGTACAAAACTCTGACACTATGGAGTATGTTTACAACGCCGCGGCTCCGATATCACACGGAGGTCACTACTGCTACTTTGTAAACATACCCCTATTTTTCTGTATGTCCTTGGGTGAGTCACTCTATCTCCTTGCGTCTCTAGGACCTTGGTCTTCACTCCCAGTCCTCGAGGGCCACTAACAGGCCAGGTTTGCATGAGAGAAATTTGAATACACTGGAAATAGAGGGCATGCAAATCTCTCTCATGCATATTTATAGGAGTATCCTGAAAACCTGACCTGTTGGCGGCCCTCGAAGACTAGAAGTAAAGACCAAAGTCTCTAGGGCATAGTTGAAATCAAGACATTTGGCTTAACTTCGTTTTTTATGGTAAACACAGTAAAAGGATTGTTGTAGAAGCATTATTCATGATTTACAAATGTATAATCAGGCATATGCACATGTAACGTGCATCCATGTGCAAATGGTCATTTTAGAAAGGGTCTAATTTACACATGGATTTCCTTAGTACGTGGAGGTTTTGAAGGGGCGTAGCCTGGTGAGATAAAAATCTGCTCATCTATTCTCCATTTCATATAGGGAATGTACCTGTAAGCCAAAATTGTCCACATGAGGAATTACACATACTCCCTGGCACATATGGATTTTTAAGGTGTGTACATTTTGGCCAGTCCTTTACAGGAGAGATTAAGGGGTTATCCTTATTAATTGCCCCCTAGTTTATTTCCCTCCTAATTAAGATGAGTTAAAGATAGCATCGTCTGTAGTTAACTAGCAGCATCTACATGTCTAAGTCTGTGAAATAGCCCATATGCCCGTGTAAGTGATGACATTTACATATGAAAATTGTGAACTATCGGCACTTACACATGCAACCTGCTGTGTTTCCTCAGTTGACTTTTCCCAAGTGTAAATTTGTAAAATGGTTCCTCCTGTTGCACATAGATATAAACCCATATATGTTCTTGCACGTCCTTCTATCTATTTTAGAAACAGCTCCATGTTTAGCAGAGCCACTTCTGAAATATCATAGGAAATGAGCACGTCTGAACTTGAGGTTTCAATTCTGATTTTCATGAATTATCTAAAAAACACCTTCACAAGTGAATCTTGGATATGTATACTTTGGTTTCTGCTGTCACTAACCTGAGACAACATTACAACCTGAGGCAATATTAAGAAAATATGAGTTCATGACATGTTTCTCTTCATTGAGAAATGTAATAGTCTCATATTTTTGCAGTCATATTTTGAACTTTCTGTAGAGGGCAGTTATCTTTTGTAGAAACCCCATCAAAAGGGAGTTGCAGAAACCTATTTTATTGGTGACCAATGCAGGGATAAGAGACGCCAAGTATTCTTGACCCAAGTAAGATATCAACTTACCTATCTGATATAGTTTGAAAAAACCCAGGGTTTTACCATAGATGCAATATGTAGCTTCAGTTCCTAGGATCTTTACCTGTTCCTGAGGCTCCAAAACTTCATAATACCTGGGGTTAATAAATACCTATAATAATACCTATAATACCCATAATACCTATAATAATACCTGGGGTTAATAAATTCAGAAATGGTTTCTTTACCCATAAAATCTCAGCCTTTGAGATATTTGAAGTTAAAATATACTTTCTAAACAAACATACTATACTAGCATATAAAACTTAGCAAGGCTTCCTCTCACTAAGGACCAAGCATCACATACCAATGAACATTATCTGCATGTATCTGGAATTTGAGCCCTCTAGTTTGATGCACAAATTAAACTGAGCTGGTGCAAGAATGTACCCTTGAGGCACTCTACAGACCACCTTCCAGAGTTCAGATAAGAGCCCCTCCAAAAGAGACTTTCTGGTGCCGATCACAAAAAAATAAAAGTGGAAACATTTCAGTATCTTGCCCCCAGTACCGTAGGACCATAAAGGAGAAACAACAGTTCATGGGCTACAGTGTCAAATACTGCAGTCAGGTCAAATAATATTGCCAAAGAATCCTTTCATCATTATAACTCTGCAGCACTGGAAAGTGTTATAATGACTGAAAGGATCAAATCAATCAGAATCATACATTATTAGACTTTCTTCTGCTAACTCAGATTCTGTAATTTTTCAGGACAAGTCATTGAAAATGTATTTCTTTTTTACTGTGACATGCATCGATTTCTGTTTCTTTCCTGTTGTGAAGAGAAAAATAATACATTTCCAGAAATCTGCTACAAAAAGTAGACCAAAATTTCAATTCCCAAGGACTCAAATAGTTCTAATATGGCTGTATGGGAATGCAAAGCAATCTCTTAAGTATGGCAGCAGTTTGTTTGTTTTTCATTGGCACAATAAAAGCTTGTGCTCCATAGGTTAATTCTTTAGTTTTTCTCTTGTGAGATATAATGATAAACAGAGGCCTAGGCCTAGTTTTGGAAATACTCGTAGATGCAAGAAATGCTATTTTGTGGTTCACAGTCTGACTCACAGTAGCAGAACATGGATCCTAGTATTCAAGCTCCAAGGTAAGCAATAAATGTATTCAAATGTTTTGGTTAGATGCATAAAGTATTCCTGCTGTAAATGTTTCAATATGGTATTAAAGCATTTCCCTCCTTACAGAAAAAATGCCAAGCATAACTTTTTGTCTTACGTGTCGCTGAATAGACAATAGATTTTAGGAAACTTAATATACAATGTGGCTACATCCAGACAGCTGAGTAATGGCCAAATTATCAACAGCTGGCAAATGAATCACCTCTTTTTTTGTTCAGCCGGACCTCTTTGAAGGGTTCAATCAGTGTAAAGTTAAAGTGTCCAAAAGAAAACAAAAGAAAACAAAAGAAAGAACAGCATAGGTAATTTGGCAAACTACGATGTTGGCCTTAAATTGATTATTAATTTATAAAACAGATGAGATTTGTGATGCAGACTGATTTCTGTCTAGACTGAGAGAGGAGTGTGAAACACATTAGGCAGGAGGAGGCGAGCAGTGACAAGAAAACTCTGTTTCACAGTTTCTTAGTTCAGCTGAAAGAACATGCAGGGCGCACAAGGCCATACTATATTTATGTCATTTGGCACACAGCTGTTTTGTATGAAGTACCTAGGAAAATGAGGTGCCTTGGCAGGCAGGCCAATGGCTGGGAGGCAGTAATTTTACTTCCCTCTAGCTTCCCCTCACATGGTCACAGCTCATTAATATTATCAGGAGATAAGACAGACAGTGGAATTATTTGCTCTGAAATTGAGTCTGCTTCTTTCTAATAGGATAGCACAACCACTGCTATACTATGGACATAGGAATTTTTTTTTAAAAAAGGGACCCATTCAACATAGTTCTGATATGTAGCTTTCAAGGATGCATTCTCTTCTCTTAGACTCCACCCTAGAGAAAAGACTTCTAAACGTTTGAAAAAAATCTTATTTCTAGCATATGTTGCAACATACTGCTCCTACTCGACCCAGCAAAACTGCATCCAAAGATTCTATTTTTCAAATTTTGCAAATATATGTGTAGGGAAATCTGCTGAGGACACTGTTAATTACCATCTGGAGCTCTAGGTAGAAATGAAGTGCTTTAAAGGTGTGTAGTATGTACTCTCCCATTAGAGAGGCCTGTGTGGTACATTCCCTGATTGCAAGTAGGAGGCATATGGAGTGAAGGAGTGGCCTAGTGGTTGGGGGCAAGATACTTGAGGGTTGGAGGTTCAAATCCCACTAGAGGATAGCAACCTTGGGCCAGAAGGACCAGGGTTTCTAGTCCCACAGGTGCTCCTTGTGGTCTTGAGCAAGCCACTTAACCCTCCATAGCCCATGTTCCCTGTAAAATAGATATCTCCAAGTTATAAATGCCCTGTTCAATGTAATTTTAGTTTCTTCAATGTAAACCGCCTTGATATCATGAAAGGCGGTATATAAGAAATGTTAAATAAAATAAAATAAATATGCAAACAGAGTCAGACAAAGTAGGTACTAAGGCTAAAAAATAGTGGGAGGTGATAGGTACCCTATCTTGAATTCCAAGCAGTTACTCTTCACTCTGTTTATGGAGTGAGAAGGCATCAGAGAGAGAGTTTGGTTGCTAGAGTTGGTGAAGTGTGTGGGGAGAGGAACCTTGGAGCCAAAAGAGGGGTTTGGGGTCCACATCTAAGTTGCAGCTGCCCAAGGAGCTGTCACAATGGTATGAAAGACTCAAGGAGGGCAACACTGGAAAGAACAGCATGGATAAGGAGGTATAGCTCTTGAGAGCATGGGAATCTTGAAGCTAGAGCCAGGAGATGTCTTTGCCTCTACATCAACAAAGAAAAGAGGCATACCTACTTGAATGAAGGGATGTAAGGTATCCAAGGGTCTACAGGTACCAAAGTTGTTTGGGACTATGGTTTGGAGTTCACTAAACATACTTATGAACTTTGTTACAAAAGGAGCGGGATGGATTGTTTTTGTGGATTTGCATCAGTTTCTACAATAAATATTCTTTACTGTTTGGAACATCATTTGTGGGACTATGGCAGTTTTTTTTGTAACTGTGATTATGCCTAGTTTTTGAAAAGGTGGATCTCTTCCCCTGTGTTATGAGAATCCACAGCAGGTTTTTCAAAGGTGAGAAGTGGACTGGAACCTTGAC
Source organism: Ichthyophis bannanicus (assembly GCA_033557465.1). Taxonomy (NCBI): domain Eukaryota; kingdom Metazoa; phylum Chordata; class Amphibia; order Gymnophiona; family Ichthyophiidae; genus Ichthyophis; species Ichthyophis bannanicus. The sequence goes on along the minus strand of CM066032.1, from coordinate 1,665,545,347 downwards.
TAGTGAACCCCTTGTGTATTCTAGTGAGTGTCCTGCAAGGGGGCTGCATGCGATTGTACCACTAATACATGACAATGTTTCTTTACTAGTTTACATGGTTCACCTCATAATCTTCTTTGAGTTCTTGAACTTTACTTAATTTTGGAGCACAGACAGAAAACAGGCATACCAGTAGTAACGGAGTAAATGATTTCTTCATGTTAGTGACCAGTTTAGAAAATCTATAGAGAATCTGATCCAGGAAATTACAGACCAGCGAGTCTGACATTGGAGATAGGTAAAATGGTGAAAATTATAGTTAATAACATAATTATTGGACACATGGATATAGATACAATTTAATGCAGAACATAAGATTTACCACACTGGGTGAGACCAAAGGTTCATCAAGCTTAGTATCTTGTTTCCAACAGTGGCCAATCCTGGTGACAAGTACCTAGCAGGATCCCAAAAGGTAGACAGATTCAATGCTGCTTATATCATGGATAAGCAGTGGATTTCCCCAAGACCATCTTATGGCTTATGGAAAAGGTAGCATGGATATAGCAAAGGAAAGTCATGCCTTACTTATCTGTTGGACTTCTCTGAACATGCAAATATGTATGTGGTTATGGATGAGATGATTGATGCACTCAGGTTAATATTTAACAAAATGTCTGGAGAATAATTTTAAAGTTTAAGCTAGGATATGTTTCAAATTATTCCTATATTCAGTGGCACTAGACATATAAGGCCCGATTTTGTGCCATGAATAGCGGAGATGGATCTCCCAATGGGATGTCCATCTCCACTATTTGTGCCTTCCCCCACCCTGTCTAACTTCCCTACCGGTTGTGCGGGGAAGTTAGATGGGGCGGGGAAGGGGTGGTTCAGGGGCGGAGAGTGGGCGGGCAGTGGGCGGTGACCGGCCCTGGACGAACAGGGCCAATTCTAATGTCAGCCCTGTACGTCCAGGGCCGGCGACATGTGCGGAGAAGTTATTCCACCTCTGAGGTGGGATAACTTCCCTGGATGTGTTTTTTTTTCAATGCTGGGGTGTGGATGGAGCGGGGGTGTGGGGCTGGAGGACCCTGGCTATTTTTTCTGGAAGCCGGCATCACTGCTCTTCAATGGAGCCGTGGTGCCATGGCAACATGACGCCATGGCACCGTGGTTCCATTGAAGAGCCTTGAATGAGTTAGCCGGGAAGATCCTGTACGTGCAGGCCGGGCTGAATCGCAGTCCCTGTCTGCACGTACAGGATCGTTCATGATTCTGATCCCGCGGGGGAGATGTTGACGTGGTGATATTTACAATTCTGGCAGTATTTTTAGAAAGGTCTCTGTTAAATGTGCAGCCATTTCTAAAATACCAAAATGAAAGCGCAGGAGTGCATGTGGATATGCTTCCACGTACAGCAGAAGAAGCCAATCTACAAGCCTACATGTGAGAAGAAACAAGAGCATATACACGTGGCAGTGCTGGCACCTACATGCGCAGGTTGATATTTTGCAACTTACCATATGTAGGTGCTGTGCACTAACACATGTATGTGAGTCATTTTGTAAGCTTAGATGTGTAAATGCTGGCAGTTAGCTAGAGATGCTGCTATAGTTTTCTAATTTCAATATGGAGGGGGAAATAAACTATGGGTATTAAGGAGGATACATTTCTTAATCCCTCTCCTGGAAAGGGATGACCAAAATGTGCACTTTTTAAAAACGTAAAGGTGCCAGAGAGCAGATTTAAATCCTGACATGGAAATTTTGGTCATACCATGTATTCTTCATATGAAATGTGGAATACATGTGTAGATGTTTTACCCACCCAAGGCACTCCTTAACCAAGCTCCCAGCATATCCCCTTGCAACCTACATATAGTAATGACATCCACAAGTAAATTCAGCACTTTCTAAAATTTACATTTGCGCGTGGATGCCATTTACATCGTAAATCATGAATAAGGCTTCTAAAATAACCCCTTATACATAACAGATATATGTATACTTATGGGTAGAAGTGCCAAATATTCAGGTTTCTACATATGGTATGAATAAAAGGCTTCAAATATCAGTGCTATGAGGCTAATTCTATATAGTGCACCTGAGACAGTGCATGTGTATAACTTGTGTAAGTCCCTATTCTAAAGGACTTCTGCAGGTGAATGGGAACATACATGTGCACTTTAGGCTGTCACTATTCTTCTGTAAGCATGTGCACAAATCCTATTGCACGTACTTTCAGTATGGGTGTGCATGGGGCAGAGCTTGGTTGGTCCATGGACAGGGCTGATTTATACATGTAAGTTATAGAATATTTATTTATTTGTGAGATTTTTATACCACAATTTTCGGGTAATCAAAGTGGCTTACATACAGAACAACTGAGATACATTAAACATTTTAACAATATAACAGGTGCAGGTGTACAAATAATCAAATATATTTACAAGATTCTTGCAAGCTTAACTTGTTTAAAACTGTAATGAGGGAAGCCTTAGAATCCGTTTTAGGAAATGTTACTGGTATTTGAGAGTGAAGAGTGGTATCTATAGAGAGAGAGGTGGATTATTTGTAAAGAGATGCTAGGATAGTTATAGATAAGAAAGCTTGGAGTATTCTGCGTCATGGGATATAAGTTATGTTGGATCAACATTTGAGGGAGATTCATTTTGTCCAAAATGTTCAATTGTGATTGTTTGGGGGGGGGGGGAGGGGTGAAATTTTGATTTATTGAAACAAATAGTTTTCAAGTTTAAGTTCTATTTTACTCAGAATAAGAATTCCCCCACCTCTTTTGGAGTCACAATAGCAGTTGAATAGGTCGTATCCGTAGCATTGTAATTGGTTTATTAATATACTGTCAGCTGGTGACAGCCATGTCTTGGTGATGCAAAAGATGTCTGGATTGGCATCTTTAATTAGGTCATTGATTAGTGGTATTTGATTTCGTACTGATCTCACATTGCTGAGTATACACTTTAGTGGGGTGGAGGGTTTAAGGATATCTGGGGTAGTATTTATCTGGGAGGTCTGGATTTGTATTAATCTATTTCTGTGTTGGTAGTTACTCAGGTGTGTTTTATGGTTATGATTATAGAGTCTTGGTTGAGGGTGTTCTGCAGTGTACTTCCTTTTAAAGCTGGTCTGATGGGGTTGTGTATGATTGGGATGGGATTGTAATTGTGTGTTTCTTGTTTGTACAAGAGAGCTTTTGTTAACTGTGAAGAGAGGAGGAGAGTGATTTTGAATACAATTTTAGGTTCCATTGCAATGGGATGGATGGCTTAGCGGCGATTGAGGACTGTGTGTTAATGTAGTGTTTGATGTATTAGATTAGGATGCATGTAGTGGGAGGGTTTAGTTTAAGTTGGTGGGTCGGGGCTCAAGGCAGCTTGATGGGCTGGGATAACAGATGTCTTCACTATTCCTTTAAATAGCCATGAGTTACAGAGTGAATGATATAGCAAAGTTATGCAGAAAATGTGAATGATACAACAAAGGTTATGCTGAAAATGAACGACAAAGTGGTTACCATTGAGCTTTGTTGAGTAGTCCTAATCTGTATCTTCTCTTATGCGCAGACGTTTTGAAGTTTTAGTGTTGAAGAGGGTGCTGTCACGGGTGGCAGAGTTAGGGAGCACATGCTCCTCGGGGAAGTCTTTGGGGGAGAGGAATCCGGAGGATCGTAGGGCTTTTGTTCACCTTGATGTTGAATCAAGCCGCTTTTGGTAGAGAGCAGAAATGGGCTTCCTCTCTCTCGGGGCTTTGCTGGTGTTGGTGCTGCTGCTGCCCCAGTGCCGGGTTGAAAGAGAGATTCTCCCCGTAGCTCGCTGGAATATAAAGGCTGTTACTTTGTCCTGGAGTCATTTGGGGAGGAGCTTAGTGTGCTTGAAAATCACTTGTTTGTAGCTTTGATTGGATCTCCTCTTTCTGTGTATCACGGCTCAGAGAAGGGGGAAGGACCCCACACCGCAGCGGTCTCTGATCAGCTGGTTTAGGAGGATAGGAGGTTCATTTTACCTGGGGAATGCCGATTTAATGAGTGTTTATTTGTTCCTAAGCACCCCACCTAAGGGCCACACCAATGGGCCCTCTGGCAAGGCCCTCAGGCGCGGGCACACCTGGAGGCATGCTTCCTTTAAAGCTGGTCTGTGGGAGGATCCTGCCTTGGAGGGGGGAGCGGGAGGGGCTTGCAGCTCCCGCTTCTACCACCAATGCTGGATCGTGTCCAGTGAAGAGTAGGAGTGTTCAGAGGCTGAAGAGGCTTTTGTTCTGCAGTGTGCTTCCTTTTAAAGCTGGCCTGTGGGAGGATCCTGCCTTGGAGAGGGGAGCAGGAGGGGCTTGCAACGCCCGCTTCCATCCCCAATGCTGGATTGTGTCCTGTGAAGAGCAGAAGTGTTCAGAGGCTGAAGAGGCTTTTGTTCTGCAGTGTGCTTCCTTTTAAAGCTAGTCTGTGAAAGGATCCGGCTTTGGAGGGGGGAGCAGGAGGGGTTTGCAGCTCCTGTTTCTACCCCCAATGCTGGATCATGTCCAGTGAAGAGCAGGAGTGTTCAGAATAGGGGTGAACAGATGCTGCAGTTACAGCTGCTCTAGAGAAGGCCTAACTAGTCATGCTTAGGTTGGCACAGTGACGCATGTAAGCTCCCCCTTGCCCCAATCAGCATGGCCAATCAGCCCGGTGAACTCAGCTGACCAAGTAGACCCTCCACCTTAAATCGGCAGCTGCGCTGAAAACCAGCCTTTCCATCTGGACACCGGACTGATGGGGAAGCTCAACAGGAACTCGGAGGTAAGTTCTCCTTGACCCAATCAGCGTGGACAATCAGCCTGGCAAACTCAGCTGACCAAGCAGACCCTCCCTCAAATCGGCAGCTGCACTTATGCGCAAAGTTGAAGAGTAGTTCTCTAGTAAAGGCGTCTTTATCAAAATGTTTACATTTTGAGTATTGTTTAGTAGTCCGTTTTAAAGCATAATTATGTAACTGTTCAGTCTCGAGAGAAAATTGAATGAGATGGTGGTCTGACAATGGGACTGGAGTTAGCCGCGGGCAGGGCCGGATTTACCTATACGCCATGTACGCCATGGCGTAGGGCCCACAGCCGGCAGGGGCCCACAAAAAAAGAAGAAGTTCATTTTTTGTTAATACAATTTAAAAAAAAACCTGGTGGCTGCCGCCGCGGGGCCCCCTCTGCTGCCGCGGCAGCACGGACTGACCCGCGGGGGCCCCGTCTACAAGCTGAAGCCGTCGGGTCGGGTCGGGTCGGGTCGTCCCTCCCTCCGTGCAGGCTGCAGGCTGTGAGAGACGCGAAAGGAGAGTGTCTCCTCGCGTCTCTGTTAAGCCCGCAGGGGCTGATGGGAAATTTCCCATCAGCCCCTGCGGGCTTAACAGAGACGCGAGGAGATGCTCTCCCTTCGCGTCTCTCACAGCCCACAGCCTGCAGCCTGCACGGAGGGAGGGAGGGAGGGAGGACCGACCCGACCCGACCCGACCCGACCGCTTCAGCTTGTAGACGGGGCCCCCGCGGGTCAGTCCGTGCTGCCGCGGCAGCAGAGGGGGCCCCGCGGCGGCAGCCACCAGGTTTTTTTTTAAAATTAAATTTTACTTTAGGCAGGGGGGGGGGTAGGACTGGTAATGGGCTGGGGGGCTGGGGGGGGTGAGGACTGGTAATGGGCTATGGGGGGGGGCAGGACTGGTAATGGGCTATTGGGGGGGCTGGGGCTGGAAATGGGCTGGGGGGGGTAGGGCTGGTAATGGGCTATTGGGGGGGGTAGGACTGGTAATGGGCTATTGGGGGGGGCTGGGGCTGGAAATGGGCTGGGGGGGGTTAAGGCTAGAGGTGGGCTGATGGGGTTAGGACTGGTAATGGACTGTGGGCTGTTGGGGGGGCTTAGAACTGGCAATGGGCTTTGGGGGGGTTAAGACTGGTAATGGGCTGTGGGCTGATTGGGGCTGTCTGGTCATGGGCTATGGGGGGGCTAGGACTGGAAATGGGCTGGGGGGTTAAGACTGGAGGTGGGATGATGGGGTTAGGACTGGTAATGGGCTGTGGGCTGATTGGGGGGGGTAGGACTGGCAATGGGCTATGGGGGGCTGACTGGAAATGGGTTGATGGGGTTAGGACTGGAAGTGGGCTGATGGGGGTTAGGACTGGTAATGGGTTATAGGGGGGGCTTAAACTGAAAATGGGGTGATGGGGGGTTAAGGACTGTAAGTGGGTTGATGGGGGGCTAGGACTGGTATTGGGTTGGGGGGTTGCTAGGACTGGAAATGGGCTGATGGATGGCTAGGACTGGAAATGGGCTGATGCAGGGACTAGAAGGGAATGGATGCTGGGTGAGGCTGGAACTAGAAGGGAGCTGATGTTGGGGGAGGATTAGAATGGGATGGGGCTGGAAGAGTAAAATGGAGAAGGGAAAAATATTTTGTGTGGGAGGGATAAATAATCTACAATTGGCCGGGTATTGGGAGAGTAAGTGGGGATTGAGGATGGAGGGGTAAAATTTGAGTGGATGAAATAGGAATGAGGAAAGAGCAAAAGGAGAAAGATTAGTATGTTAAAGCAGATGTAGAGAGAGAATGGAAAAAAATCTAGAAGAGAGAAGAAAGGACAAATGGACAGCAGATGATGGAGAGTTAGCAGAAGACACGAAGAAACCAGAAGAAAGTGGCTGGAGCAATTGCAGCTGAAAAAAATGCACAAAAGGTAGAAAAATATCTCTTTATTTTGAATTTATTAATTGGAATATGTCAGCTCTGGTAAATGTGCATCATTAACGTCTGCACTTTGTTTAGTACAAGAGCAAATTAATGTATAGTTTTATTTCTACAGTGTTGTACATTCCAAGTTTGGCTTTTGGGATTCCCAGTTTAATTATTGTCTTCCTGTTTCTAAATTGTGATTCCTTGTTTGGTGATGGTCTATGTTCTGCATGTGTAACTGAGCTGAGGTGTTCTGTTTATATAATTCCTATTTGACATTGCCACTTGTTCTCTTTCCCCAGTAGGTCATGTATTGTTGTTCTCTGAAATGTATTGGTTTAATATTTGCAGTGTTGCCTTTTGATTGGTAGAGTATGGTGCTTTGTGAGTCCTGGTAGTGCTGTTAGGATACGGCGGGTTTACTATGGGTTCTAAATGGGCAGTGTTTGTAGTAGTTCCTAATGTGTCTGGCAGTTGGCACTGGATTATAGTAATGTAGAAATCTTTTAGTCTTTCTTTATCCATACACTCATTAAGAGGCACGTTTACTAAAAGTTAGTATATGGTAACATTATGCAAATATTTATGCAAATGGGGCCCCTTATGCAAATGAGGCCCTGCACCCCCCTTGGGCCGCCCCTGCTGGGGGCCCACAATTTTTGTTGGCGTAGGGCCTCACTCAAGGTAAATCCGGCCCTGGCCGCGGGGGATTGTTAAGTTGTAAATGGATCTCTTGGGGGATAAAGACAAGATCAAGAATATTCCCTTTTTTGTGGGTGGGCTTTTTATAATTGTATATAGTGTAGATGCTCCATAGCACTAAGGAAGGATGAGCACATGAGTTTTGTAATGAAGGAAGGTTGAAATCTCCTAAGAGTACAACTTTTTTCTTCGCTGTTGTGTTACAACACTTCATCAAAGATTTTTGTTAGTCCATCTGAGTCAGAGGTTAGTGGTCTATAGTTTAGACAAAATGCAATAGTTCTGTTTTCAATTAGCAGGAGATCAATATCTGATATTGTACTAGAGTTATGTAATAGTGGTTTTAATGATTCTTTTATAACTCCTCCTCCACGTTTGTTTGTTCTGGGGGTATGAAACGTTTTGTAGTTTAGCTGATTCAGTAGTACATTATTAAGTTCACTGAGCCAAGTCTCACTTATGAATATTATGTCTGGGTTAGCTATTTGCATAAACAATTATTATTAGAATTTTCTTTTTTATAGATCTTGAATTTACATAGGCACATTTGAGTGTTAAGTTTTTATTTCTGATTTTCAGTGCATTCTGAGTGGGAATATCAGTGGTGTTAATGTGATTTAATCTTCTGGTGTTGAAGTGATTTTGGGATGTTTAGTGTATTTTGTGTGAGGAGTGTATTTTAAGTTCGTCATGATACCTGTGAACTATTGGGATAGTTTCAGAGTGAAGGTGGATTGATAATTGTGCATTTAGTTTTAGTGTTAAGAAAGAGAGTATACGTAATTGTTCCTAGTATGATGGGTAAGATTAGATGTGAATACATCTTTGCTATTATAGTATGGAGTTACAACAGTATATATGGTAGTTACGCTGGAGAATAAAACTTTCCCTGAGATTATGGCAATAGGGTGAATACAGCACTACAAGGAGTATATCTGCTGCATTTTACATCAGAATATCACATGTTTCTCTGTGTATTCAAATATGTAGTGTATGGAAATATTTAAATAAGGGCTTCTTAGCTCAAAAACCATTTTCGGGGCTCTCTCAGCCTCTCCCCATGCTGGGGAACACTTTTATTTACTTCTAATTTTATTTTATCTTAAACCCACCCCTCTGCCTCCTTTTTCTTTTTAATTTAAAAAAAAAAACCTGACTGCCTGTAATCGGCTGAGAAGTAGTCTTAAAGGCAAAAATACATGGCAGCACTCAGCTGGTCCCAGAGGGGCATAGGTCACCCCCCACAAGGGACATGATTCAGTGCTTTTCTGGTACAGTGATGTAATATCCGACATCGGGGGAGGAAGCGGAAGCTGCGTGTCGCTCCGGCTCCCCTCACCAAGGCCCAATCGGGGCTCTGCAGCACCAAATAAAAGCCTGCAACCGGCAGGCGTGCCCACACCTGAGGGCCTCGCCAGAGGGCCCTTCAGCGTGGTCCTTAGGCGCGGGCCCCCAACACCAGCAACCAACAAAACCATCCAACCCACGATGCCATGAACTGTACCTGCTGAGGAATGAAGTACTGACCAAGAGCAACCCAACACCACCGCGTTGCACACAGGTCTCCAGCAACTAAGACAAGGTTAGAAATAGACCCCAGACTGTTATGCAAATTGACCTATATATATTTAAAAAACCTCACCCAATAGCAACTTATAGCAATATATACCATTATTGTATCTAACCTTAATGCCTTTACCAGCCTGAGACCTATCCAAGATGAACTTTAATGCTTGCTTATAACGTCCAAGGTATTACGGCTACAAAGTACCAAAATACCATTGTATCTCATAGGTGCTACAAAGTATCAAAAAATACTATAACTCACAGGTGCAGTTGTTATCGTGACAACTCATACTAGTTGCTTAATCTGTGCTATTTGCTATAATTTGTGCTAAATACTGGATACTAGAAATATTTGCTATTTACTAGATCTATTTGGCTTTTATTTGTGCCATTTACTAGAAGAACCCTCTGTGTCCACACACTCTCACAGGTTTCATCACACACAACCCCCCCCCCCTTCAAAACCCACAATGGCCCCCACAAAGCTCCAAGCCCTCCCTATCCTTCTCCTCCTAATAGCTCTCCTAATACACATTTCCACATAAAAATCAGACCAAACCCCTTATAATACTATTCTCATTATCCACAACCCATACAGAAACACATTACACTCTCCACCAAGTATCTACTCCCATAACCAAAGTCCACACCAAAATACCCACAGATCCTATCCTAGACTAATCCAAATAAAACATCAACAACCTAGTAGTATGCATGACTCCTCCAACACACTTACTCTGCAAAATTTCATCCTCATAAACATATGGTCTATAAGAAATAAAATACCAATCATCAATGACATTATCAAAGATGAAAAACCCGACCTACTCTTTATAAACTGCACACACAACAATATGACCTATTCAACTGCCACCAGGATGCCAAAAGAGGGGGGGGGGGGGGCCCTCATCCTTACCAAAAAGACCTCCACTATACCCTAACAAACATTAACAGTATAGATGGTATGGACATCATTAAAATAGAGAATAAAACCCTTGCACTCTGCCTCATCTACAGGCCCCCATCATCTGGCCACAACAACCTCACCCCTATTCTGGAACTCACATGCACAGCCTCACTGAGAAAACCACTTATCATACTGGGTGATTTGAACCTCCCATCCCTCAACTCCTCTCACACAATAAACTTCATGGACACAATGACTGAAATGGAATACAAACAGATCATCCATGCTCCCACACACATAAAGTGAAATACCCTGGATCTTGTCTTCCTCCCTACGCCTTTCAATAACCACCAACTCCACACACCCCCATCCATAATTGAGGTGCCCTGGTCCGACAATCACATAATAACCTTCTATCTCCACACACAAATACCCAATACCGACACACCAAATACTACACCACATAACAAACACTTTATCCACTTCGATAAAGATGCCTTCCTAGACAATGTATTACCCAAACTCGCAACAAACACATCAAACATCAATATAGCCATAAAACAATGGAACACAACCATCCAAAAGGCAGCCGCTCCCACACAAGTCACACCAAAAAACCCCTAAAAAGATCAGAAAAATGGTTTACCCAAGAATTCACCAAACTAAAAAAACAACTGAGAAAACAAGAAAAAAGATGGAGAAGAACAAAATCGCATGAAAACAAATCCCAATACCTAAGCCTACTCAATACATATAAAGACGCGATCAACAAATCAAAACGAGACTACTGCACTAAAGTAATAAACATGGCCATTAATCGACCAAGAGAATTATTTGCAATTGTAAGATCACTAACAAAAACCCAAAAACCAGAACCAGAACACTCCACAATAAGTGTACAAACCCTAGCCACACATTTTGCAGAGAAACTAAAAAATAAGTCCTCCAACACTATCACGGCAACACATATAGACCCAAAACCCCCCAATAAATGGGAAAATTTTCACATGGTCGATCAAAAGCACCTCCTCAAGGTCATAACAATGATTAAAACCACAACCTCCCCCCTTGACCCATGCCCAGTATCATGGATCAAATCCACCAAAGCCGAACTTGCCACAAACATCCAAAACATAATTAATCAATCACTCTCACAAGGCATCATGCCGGATGCCCTTAAACTCACCTCCATCCGTCCCATCCTAAAAAATAATACATTAGATCCAAAAGACCCAACCTCATACAGGCCCATAGCCAGTATACCGTTCATTGCTAAGGTAGAAAAAAATCATCCAACTCCAACTACAAGAATACACTGACCTACACGCACCCCTAGACTCCCACCAATTTGGGTTCCGCCCCTTCCACGGCGTTGAAACCTTGCTAATAACACTGATAGATAACCTCATTAGAGGAACAGACGACAACAAACAAGGTTTCATCCTCCTTTTCATAGATATAGCCTCCATATTTGACAACATCAACCATAACACACTAATTGAAAGGCTAGCAAACCTGGGAATAGGAGGCACTGTCCTTAAATGGTTTAGGTCATATATATCTCACCGATTGCTATGTGTCCAACTAGGCCAGAACACCTCAGAAACGTTCTCCCAAGGACAGGGAATTCCACAAGGTTCGGCCCTCTCGGCCCTCCTTTTTAGTGAAAATATTTTTATTATTTTCTCACCAAAATATAAAGATCAGTTACAATGAAAAGAAAATCAAGAACAGAAAAAGAAAGAAGCATTTGCATCAATCAAGGAAAATATAAACATGATACAGTCCACATTATGGGAGCAAGACTGAATAAACAATACAGAAACAAATTAGGAAATCTAGGCCCATAGGCCCACTCATTAAAGGGATATTTATTAATCAGACTACCTACTACCTAAACCCCAACAACACCCTGTTGGTCCATCAAAGATTTCTCCAGATGCCCCACATCTACAAAAATAAAAGAGGCGCCATCCAAATGAATGACACACTTACAAGGAAATCTCAGAAAGAATGTGGCACCCAATGCAATAACGCGGGGCTTCAAGGATAAAAACTGCCGCCGCCGCATCTGGGTGGCACGGGACACATCCGGAAAAATATTAACTACCTGCCCACAAAATTTAACAGTTTTAACTCTAAAATAAGCTTTAAGGATTCTCTGCTTAATTGCCACTGAAAAAAAGTGACAAGCAGAGTGGACCGTAAGGAAATAATCTCCGCAGTATCTTCAATGAAGGCGGTAAGGTTAGAAATGGAAGGGGTTATCTCATCCAAGTCCCCTTCCGCTGGGTTAACCTTTTTTTGGGAGGTAGGGATATAATAAATCTGAGATACCTCTATAATATCTGGAATGGCTAAGATTTCCTTGAAATATTTATCTAATAAAATTTTTGCGGATAACAATGGTGATTGAGGAAAATTTAAAAACCTAAGATTACACATCCTCATAGAATTTTCCAGGGACTCAATTTTCGAATGCAAAAAAAAAGAATCCTTAATACCAGCTGCAATAGCCGAGTGAAGCGGAGTAACCTGGGATTCTATTTTAGAAGAAGCCAGACCCATAGAAAACACCCTTTCATCTAGCTGCTGCAGAGCTACTGCAGCATCTTGAATAAAGGTGCATAAGGAATTAAATTTTGCAGATACTTTTACATCAATACATTTAAGCGCACCCTACACATCTTTTAAGGTCACCTCAGCACCCGATGATAATTCTAGAAGTTCCAAACAAACCTCCGAAGACAAACATGGGACTAGGATCGGTAAACTCACCCTTCCCTTAACATCCCCATTCGCTCCAGATAGTACAAGGGCAGGGGAACCTGACTCAGGGCATGGAGGAGGAGTCCTCCCGTCGGGGCTCAAAGAAACCCCGTCAGGAGAGGACTGAGCCAGGGGAGGAGTAAGAGCCACAAGATGTTTATCCATGGGACCGACCGGCTTAGAACCTCCGGTATCGGTCCCTGGAGTTTTATTGCCCATCTTGGCCTTCCGCTTACCCATTAGCTTACAAGAAATATAATCAGAAAATACTTATCTGGGAAGGAGCCAACCATACGAGCAGCAAACTAAATACAAAACGCTATAATTGGAACCACGAGGCCTCCTCTCTATATAGCGAAGCGGCGTCGAAGGGGCGTCTAAGGGGCAGGACCTGCCCCTTTAGACACGCCCCTTCAGAGCATGCTCCGCGGACACGCTCCGCGGTCGCGATGGAAAGAGAAATTTAAAGAGAGGGAAAACCCCCCAGCAGGGGAAGACTGTCCCGGGCGTGCCTGCCCGATCTCAAAGGCGGCGTTGCCTCCACCGGAACAGCCTGGTAGTCGCAGATACAGTCTCCTGGATCCAGCACCCCTCTCTCCACTCCAATCACACTCCGAGGAAGAAGATGTTCCAGCGAGCTTTAAAGCTCCCTCCAAGACCCCAGCAGGGGAAGACTGTCCCGGGCGTGCCTGCCCGATCTCAAAGGCGGCGTTGTCTCCACCGGAACAGCCTGGTAGTCGCAGATACAGTCTCCTGGTTCCAGCACCCCTCTCTCCACTCCAATCACACTCCGAGGAAGCGAGCTTTAAAGCTCCCTCCAAGACCCCAGCAGGGGAAGACTGTCCCGGGCGTGCCTGCCCGATCTCAAAGGTGGCGTTGCCTCCACCGGAACAGCCTGGTAGTCGCAGATACAGTCTCCTGGATCCAGCACCCCTCTCTCCACTCCAATCACACTCCTCGGCCCTCCTTTTTAATCTATACCTAAAGCCCATCACGAACATATTCAAAAAATTCAAAATCAACCATTACATTTATGCCGATGATATCATGCTCACTATCCCCATAGACACTAGCAACCCCTCATACCACAATCTATCTGAATGTATCAGAGAGGCTGAATCCTGGCTAGAAACCAACTACCTCAGCATTAACCTAAAAAAATTGAAGCTATGTTCGTATCAAGGAAACATGATACAATCTATCCAAAAACCATCATAATCAACAACACTGCTATCCCAGTTAAACAAGAGGTAAAATACCTAGGGATAATATTAGATCACACACTCAGTATGCTCCCCCACATAAAGCAAACAGTAAAAACTGTATTCCATAAACTAAAGACTGTACAGCACCTAAGACCCCTCCTCAACACCCATGATTTTAGGTCTGTAGTCACCTCATTAATTACCCCCCACTTTGACTACTGTAATAGTCTTTTGAATGGCCTACCACTTAAAAACACAAATATACTCCAAAGAGCCCAGAACATCTCTGCTAGGGTGATAGCAAAAGCACGTCTAGCCGACCACATAACCCCCATTCTACATGAACTACACTGGCTCCCTATAAATAGCCGGATAAAATATAAAATGCTCTTAACAGCATTCAAATTCCTCAATGACATCTCCCCCTCACACCTAACCACTCTCCTACAATCCTCACCAGAATCCAGAACACGCAGACAAAATGTAACCCACTCATTTGTCATACCCAAAACCATCTACAGGACAAAGAAAACTACAAGCTCCAGGGCCTTTTCATTTGCTGACCCTACCCTCTGGAATGAGCTTCCACTTACCCTCCGCATGACAAAAGACCTCCAACTATTCAGAAAAGGACTCAAAACACACCTTTTCACTGAACATTTTGAAAACCCAACTGAAATCCCTCACCTCCTACGAGCTACCTCTCAACAAACACAGAACCAACCTACTAACCTCCAGAACCTACAGCCTATTAACCCCCTCCTCACCCCTCACCTAAACAACCCCAGAGCCTTCCCCCACCCTTTCCAAAGAAAAAGCGGTTAAGAGGCCGACTCTCTGTATATATGTAAATACAAAGTTTGACACACAAGTTTGTTTGTACAATATGTTCCTTGTAAATAGTTAATACCACTGTTCCATGTAAAAGTTGTTTAACTGTTAACTGTAAACCGCCCTTGATCTCTGGAAGGGGCGGTATAGAAGAAATATATAAATATATAAATAAATAAATAAAAATGTCAACTAGACATTAGATACAGAGCTTAAAGCTTACAAGTTAAGAAATGTGGCAAATGAATGAAAGACATTTTAATCTTAAGAAGCACTTAGTCATAAATGTGAAAGTACATGTTAATAGGATCAGGTCTAAGTTTATAAGGTAAAACCATGTGACAAGAGTGATGTTACAAATTAACAGACTAAGGGGCTTGTTTACAAAGCCGCGGTAGCGGTTTGCGATCGTAATCGGAGCCGCGGCCCCATTGATTTCAATGGGGCCGCGGCTGCGATCGCGAACGCGAACCACTACCGCGGCTTTGTAAACAAGCCCCTAAGTGTTACATGTTAACAGAATCAGCTCTAAGTTAGAAGAAACAATAAGCAGATAAGTGAGTGGAATATCAATCATTGGTTAGGTTAGCCTATAAGATGTGTGTGCTAGGTTATAATTACTTATTATATTCATAAGGAGGATTATGGTTGTTGAGCTTACTCCTTATACAGAGCAACAGGAAACAGCCTACAAATACTGTTGGGTTAAAAAACTCTCCTTCTATTATGGCGTGTTTCAAAGGCTTCTAGATATAATGTATCATTTGTTTGAGTTGTGCTTTCTGGTGGCGCCTAATTTCCATGCCAAAGGGCCCTCTGGCAAGGCCCTCAGGCGCAGGCCTGCCAGGCGCGGGCGCGCATAAGCGCAGCTGCCGATTTGAGGTGGAGGGTCTGCTTGGTCAGCTAAGTTCGCCAGCCTGATTGGCCACGCTGATTGGGTCAAGGAGGAGCTTACCTTTGAGTTCCTGTTGAGTTGCCCCATCAGTCCAGCATGCAGATGGAAAGGCCAGTTTTCAGCACAGCTGCCGATTTAAGGTGGAGGGTCTACTTGGTCAGCTGAGTTCATTGGGCTGGTTGGCCATGCTGATTGGGGCAAGGGGGAGCTTACATGTGTCACTGTGCCAACCTAGGCATGACTAGTTAGGCCTTCTCTAGAGCAATGGTAACTGCAGCATCTGTTCACCCCTATTCTATAATGTCAAGTCCACATGTGCTTTACTTTATAGAACAGGCCCTAAATACACACATGGCAATGCCCTTTGCCTGTGCACAAGATCATAGAATTACCCTCCACATGTACAGCTTTTGTGTTTGACTTGGACAGCCCAAGCTATACCTGGTTTTGATACATTTGTGCCAAAACTTACAAACTATAAATGTGGCGCGCAATTCCATAACGTTCATGTTTGGTCCATAGACACATCTAAATCAAAAACAGGGTCCCTTTGAACCTAATTCTGCATCCTCATATTTGGACATGCCCATGGGTATGGAATCGGGGAGACAGACAAGTTCAGCAGGGCACTTGCAAGTGCTATTCAGCTGGCCCATGCCTCGGATGCCTGTGCCCACGGTATTTACATGTTTGGGATCCTGCCTGTCCACGCCATGTACCCATTTATGTCATGCCCCTCAGGAAAAATGTGCATTTCATAAGCTGCTCATCACAGACAGTACTTTGCTGATGCACACTAGACATAAATACCAATGAGAAATGACAGTTGCTGCAACCTAGACCACATACCAGTCCCCCTCATGCCCTGAAAAGTGCTAGGTAAGTCCAGTTCACCCCAATATGGTAAAAGAGAATGCAATTTTGTACTTGTATGTACTCACACTACGCAGTGGGAAGTGTTAGGAGCTTTATTAGGTATCCAATGAGGTCAACCCTACACGTGTTTAGACCTTAGCCTTCCTCAGGGGCTTGCAACCTACAGGGAGGGATGCTCTGAATGCACACTCTTGCCAAGGGAATGCCTAAAGGAAGGCACTGAAATAGTCTGTTGGAACAGCATCTTGCATAAAAAAAAGCAGATGCGGATGAGGCAGGAGGAGCGTGGACGTTCTCTTCAGTCCGACCCTGGCCTTAGGAGGCCAGATCAGGGGTCAGGCTGTGGGAAAATCACTGCTGGAGCCGGCGGCCGGGGATCATGGCTCTTCAATGGAGCTGCGGTGCCATGGCAACCGGATGCCATGGTGGGGCGGCTCCATTGAAGAGCCCTGACTGAGTTAGCCAGGGAAGGCCTGTACATGCAGGCCAGATGGAATTGGGGTCCCGGCCTGCACATACAGGCCTGTTCGCAATTCTGATCCCGCAGGACTAGACGTGCCCCACGGGATGAGAATCATGACTCTGGAGCTCTGTGTGTCCTGTTCCAGACAGATGCACAGAGGGCCTGGATGTGCGGGATGGAATCGGGTCCCATGATCCTTAAGTGTTAAACTATATGTTCCTTGTAATATGCACCTTTTTGTTCTACTGTTAATGTTACTGCACAGAGTTCTCTGGAAACTGTCTTGACTTGTAGAAAGATGGTATAATAAGAGATGTTAAATAAAATAAATAGTATCCCTGCATCAGCAGTCCCATTTTTCAGAACATGGGAAGGGTCCCCTAGATTGGCTCCTTTAGCACAAACAGCACATTAGTGCAAAGCCTGAATAAACACTATTGCTCTTCTTTTTTTTTTTTTTGAAACTTTTATTTTCATTTTGCAACAAACAAAAGAAACAACACACCAAAAGAGACAAAACAAGTATACAATAAGGAAAAGTAAACCCATTACCCCCCACCCCGGTGCTTCTTCTCTACCCGTTTGTATCAGCATGTGAGCGCTTCCAATTAACAGTGATTATACATCAAACGATCAAAAAAGTATCCACAATACAGCATGATCATGAGACAGAGATATATACAAAGTTAGACAGTCAGATGAGAGCATTTAGCAAAATGTACATATTCATTGAACATCTTCCATTGAGACCAATGAGAAGGAGTCTGAACGGAGGAAGCGCACAGACGAGGTATTTGGTCATATTTTACTGTAGAGACAGGCATGATTCCACCATTCATTGAGGCTCAGATGGGAACTAATTTCCCAGTATTACTTAATTAGGGAAACAGCAATGCCAAGCATAAAGTTCAAAAGGAGATAAGCCATTTCTTGGGAGAGAGGGGATCCCCGCAACTGGGCGAAGTCCCACTATCCTCCAAGAAAGGGACTCCTGAGAGTGCAATATAGACTAAAGACGACCCCAGACCCGACGCCAATTATACTGTAGTGCGGGATATTCATGCATAACATGAAATGAAGTAATAAACCAATGGCCACAGGACGTGTCCAGCAACCATTACCCTGAGTAGTGTTCCATTTGTCTAAACTGTGAGGAGTGTAAAAACACCGGTGGGCTAGAAAGAAGAGGGTCTGAGTGAGTGAGGCGGGTCGGGAACCCGTGTCCCTCTGCTCCAGATAAGGCTCCATTGCTCCGAGGTTAAAGTCACATGCAATTCTCTCTCCCATACTTTCTGCGCTATAGAGGTATCTCTAGTGATAGCATTACATAAGGTTTAGTAAAATTGGATGCTACACCCGGTGAACTACCGAGAGATCGGAAGTTTCCAATCAACCTTATGCAGAGAGTGCCGATGCACTATTGCTCTTCTTAATATTTATGTAAGGGTGTTCATTAATGTGTCTAGATTTACAACATTCTCTCACCTCTGCTCTTTGTACCTTAAAACTGCATCTTGTATTTTTCCAGGCAGCAGTAACACCAGTACATAACATACTGTACTTGTCACAACCATTCGTCAATATGGGCCGCATTGCAGAGAAGTCCTGGCCTTATTCGACATTTCAGCAGGAATAATGTAGAGGGGTACACGGGTCTTTCCTGAATACGCTTTCTACATCTCCATGGCTGACAACGCCCCTGATTTGCCCCTTCTGGGTATGTTCTGAGATCCCATGCTAACACCATCGATGTGCATGTCAGCAGTGTTTCAGAATACGGTCAGGAATGTTTTTGGCACATAAACGTTTCCACCGCACATACAAACCCCTTATTCATGTTCTGGAATGATCCACCATAGGGAATTGGCCCTTATGGGGTTCATTTTAGAAGTCCTATTTGTGCTTTAGACATCCAAAAATGGGCTTAAAGATGTCCAAAGCACAGAGACATCTCCAGTACCTTTAGAAGCCAGCTTTGGGGACATCCAAGTCTCAACGAGGCATGGAAGAGACATGGCCTGGCTATTCCTAGGATCCTGGATGTCCCTGCCTGATCTCAGAAATATTATGGATGTACAGTATCGCCTTTAATGTTATACTTGCTCCAGGCACTGGAAAAGTGCTTGTTTTATCAGAAAAATATCCAGAGGGTGTAGAGAAGAAAGCACTCTATCATCCCCAGGACTCAGTACAAATTCAATGACAGTAGAAGTGGGATTTGAATCCTGGCAGCACTGGTCTTAACCAACTATTCTAACAATTAGGCTATCCTGGAGGAAATACGGTTCTGGGGATGATTATGTGGATGCCCCTGCAGATGTCCACACCGGGCACATTGGGCACATCCACGTTTGTGAAATCACGTCTGCACCTGGACATGCCAGCTTTTTTTTCAGACGTTCTGGCTTAGATGACTCAGTTTGCACTTAACATCTCTTCTAGAATTCCCCTCCATATGTATATTTATATGTATTTGTGACTCTGCCTCCAGAATACCCCAACCTCCTCCTCTATTCTACATACAGAGGAATATTCTTATTCTGCTATATATAGAATCCACTGGATTTCTTTTAAAAAAACACTTAGATGTTTGGCACAGGAGTCTGGATTTTCAGAAAGCTGTTGATAAAAACCCTCATGAGAGACTCCTCAGGAAATTAAAAAGTCATAGGATGGGAAGGAAGACCCTACTGTAGACTGGTAGTTGCTTAAAGGAAACAGTGAGTGTGACGAACTGGTCAATTTTTGTAATGGAGAGAGATGAAGAGTGAAGTGCCCCGGGGATCTCTACTGCAAGCAGTGTTTAACTTATTCATTCATGATCTGGAAAAAGGATCAAAGAGTGAGGTTAGTAAATCTGCAGATGACAGAAAGTGACTGAAATTATATAAAAGATGAGCTGGCTTTGGGGATATGCAGAAGGATTTTGTAAGCATGGAGAACTGTGAATCAAATAGGCAGTTGACATTTAATGTGGACAACTGCAAAGTGATGCAGACAGGAGGGAAGAATTCCAGTTACACATGGACAATGCTGGGATCCACATTAGAAGTTACCAGTCAAAAGCAAACGATCTTGGAGTTATTATGATGACACACCGAAATCCATGTCAGCAGTCAATAAATAAAGTAAATAGAATGATACAAATTTTTCGGTTCTCGTTACCCATCTCAAAAAAGATATAGCAAAAGGAGAAAAGACAAAAAGAAGATCAATAAAAATGATAAAAGGTATGAACTGGTTCCCTTATGAAGAAAGACTTGACAGGTTAGTGCTCTTCAGTATGGAGAAGAGATGACAGACATGGGATATGATAGAAGTATGCATTAGTGAAATAAGGAACATACATTTATTTATTTACAGTTTCAAATAGTATTTGGACTACAGGAGACTCCATGTCAGAGAATGTGGTCATGTTTATAGCTAGGTTTAAAAATAGATAGGCTTTGGGGGTCATTCCGAAATGCAAATAGGTCACCTGGACGTGTGGGATAGATGTGTTCCTCATGTACATGGCACTAAAATAGGGATCTGAGAATGTGGGCGGGAGGTGGCAGAACATTCAGGAAAGGCCTGTGTACGTTCCGAGTGTGTCCCATGGATTCCTATGTTATACCAGTGGCAATGTAGAATAAGGCCAGCACTTAGACAATTTTCTGCTCTGATCCTCAATGTTTCCCATAGAGATGAATAGCTGCGATAAGTCTGTATTGAAGTGGTGTGTCTGCTGTCTGGGATAGCACAAGATGCTATTGTAAAGAACAGAATGCACAGGTGAGGGACATTTGTAAGGTGAAGTAACAATAAAAGAACACCCCCACAGAAATATAAAGCACTGCAATAGTCTTTATTCTGGCTATGCTGGCATTTGCTGTTTGTGCTAAAGGGGCTATTCTAGGCTCCCCTAACAATTCCTGTATTTGGAGAAATGGGAATGTAAATGTAGGGATGGTAGGTGAGTTAGTATGGAGAAGCATGTTTGGCTGAGAAGTGTGGTTCTCAGACACCCAGCTATTATATGTATTTTACTAGCAGTTGTTTATAGCTGCAGATTTTGGCAGGGGTATGTTATTTGTGACCGCAGGCAAGAGTGCGTGTGTTGCAACGAAGGCCCTGATGTGCTGATCCGCAACTCTGGAGGGACATATATGCTTGGCCAGTACCTGGACCATAGGGCTGATCACAGCATCACCAGGTGCCAGTGTGACTGGGCAGTAACCTCTGTACAGCTGCTCTGCAGCAACATAGCAGGGCATGTTCCTGTCTATGGTGAGGGACCCTCGGAGTGAGGGCATGCTGCAGTGCGGACAGCACTAATGCATATTCAAATGCACCATCGGAGGTCTCTAACATTGTGCATATTTCTCAGGACAGATGCTACTGCTTTTGGGCATGTGTTTCTGATATTTGCACTGTTGCATGTTCTCATCCTGATGGTTTCCTATGAATGACAGGGACATGTTTGGACATGTAGCTGTACAGAACCATTTCAGTTTTTTCTGGCCCATTCTTAGCATTGCAAATACTGTTTTCAGTGATGACCACTGAAAGAATAACTAAAGTGTTCATCATATGCCATGTATGTTTTGCTGCAGGGTCTGTCAGGACAAACATCTCACTTTCCACTTGCTTGAACAATAGCTTTGGAGCACTTACATAACCTTGTAGTGTTATAGGCATGCAACAGACTAGTATATATAGTCTGGGTTGCATGACCTTATCTGTTTCATCAGTATTAATGTGTTGTTTGCATGAGAACAACACTGTCAGTGTGAGCATCAGCTTAGCATCTATTTTTTCAGAATACGGCGAGCACAGGGACATACAGGCCATTTGCTGCATTTACCTATGTCCCATTACAGCAACGTGGGCCTGTGTTTCCCCATACATGTTGTTCGTGCCGTGCCAGAAATGTATATCTCCCTGATTCCAGAACCACGGGCTCATCTCACTCTGCGGTTTCGGACTCGGGTATATTACGTGCCCATTTTATCTTTAGATGTTTCTCTCAGCCAGATGTGCATGCTATAGAATTGGGCTCCATGTGAACACCACCTCTTGCTGCCAGGAAATTAGAGTGAGCAAAAGGAAATGGATCTCCTCATTAATATCAGTTGGATATTTCTTCCAAAATGTGGCAGAAGTTGAAATGTGGAGCCTCCAAGAAAACGTTTGCTGAGGGACACCCATTGTGTGCGCTTTGTAAGTGCTTATTCGTATGGTAGAAATGTATATTTGGTTTGTGCTTTCAGTTCAGAAAATTATTAGAGCATAAAGAATGCAGAGTCTCAAACCTAATACATATAAAATTAATTTAAATGCGTTAAAACTTTTTTATGTGCTTTAAGAATATGTGACACACACTAATTTCTGAAGCAAATCACAAAAAGCTGAAAAATGTCCAATCAAAAATTAAAAAAATGATCTAAAAATACGCTGAAATGTTTTCATTCACATTCCTATAGCATAACATGATAAAACTAATCTTTCAAAGCACTGTCTAATCAGTGAAATGCAAGGTGTTCCACAAGTCATGGAAGAGATGATGATTTGTCCTGTAATGTTTGACACATAATGTGAGCTTTTTTTTGCTTATTAAAATTTCTGCACAATTCATTTTCAATTAACACTTCCTTCCAAAAGCACAAAAAGAGAGCAGTCATCTAGATGAATGCTGGCACTCATTTAGTTGAAAGTGTAAAAATAATTTGAATTTAGTATAAATGCTACTAATACTGCCTTGAGGAAGATTAGGAAAGAATACTGCATGGAGTATACAGGACCGGCAGGACTACTAGAGTGCCGATGTTCCAGGGGCATCCCATTGTGCCTACTGCCACTTCTCCCCGGGACCAGCAGTGGTGGCAATGGCCTTGAAACCATAATGCGGCACCTACTTGAACTCTCCAATGCTGCATTTCGATTCCTGCCCTCTATGACCTGCTACTTCTACCCCCTCTGATGCAGATCTCTGGTTTATGCAAACTGGAAGCCTGCGTGGGAGGGAGTAGAAGCAGTAGCCATAGAAGGCAGGAACCAAGATGCAGCACTGGAAAGTTCAGGTAAGCAATATGTTGCCATTTCAATGCCATTGCCACTGCTGAAGGCTCTGGAGAGGGGCAACAGCGACAGCAATGGGGGTGAGGGTGGCAGCAGAGGGTGGCAGGATGAAAGATTCTCCTAGGGTGCCTCTAATACTTGCACTGGCCCAGGAAATATAGTAAGTTTACAAAAGCATTCTTTCTTTCCAGCTGTAATCTGCTAGAAATGAAATGCCATACACTTCTGTAGCTGACCGTCCCACAATTTATTTGTTGAGGGTGGTATATGGGTCAGGAATATACGATCAGCACCTTTTCTTTCCTTGTGATTATGTAACTACCTCTCCCTACCAAGGACATTTTTCTCCATCCTCCTCCCGCAGTCATCCCCTTTTGGTCTATCCCCAGGTGCAGTCCTCTCAAACCCCCATGTACTCGCCATGATACAGGGTATGTGTGTGTGTGCGAGAGGTGTGGGGTGTATATGGGGAGGGATGTATGGGGCAATGTGGGTGTGTCAGGGGCCTCTTTAGGCATGTGTATGTGGGAGATTCAAGTGTGTATGTTTTTCTGAGTGGTGGATTTAATGTGTGTGGTGAAATATTTCTAAAGGAATGGTATGTAAGATTGTGCATATGGAGATGAGTGGGTTGGAAGATGAGGTTATGGAAGATTCACTGGAGAAACCTTATAATAGATCTTTGGAAATGGAAATGGAAGAGGTCCTGTGTAACTGGAGAAACTGGTAACAGAGAGGAGTTTGGAAACTACATACTGGTTTGTTTAACCTCAGTGATGGGAAAATTAATGGAGATTCTACTGAAGGAAAAGACAATCAACTGTCTAGATTCAGTGGGTTGCAGAGTCTGAGACAGAATGGATTTATAGAAGGGAGATTGTGTCAAACAAATCAGATCAATTTCTTTGATTGGATTACTAGAGAATTAAATCAAGAACATTGCTGGAATCTTGTGTACTTGGATTTCAGCAAAATGTTTGGTACCATTCTGCATAAGAAGGCCCTAAATAAACTGAACAGCCTGTGGGTCAGCCTCAAGATGGTGTACCAGATTAGAAACCTGTAGAGTGATTGACAAGAGAAGGTAAGGGTAAATAAACAGAATTCAATTTAAAGAAAGAATGGTGATTAGTGATGTGCCCTAGTGATCTGTCCTGCTTCTGTTCAATATCTTTGTGAGTTATATTGTAAAGGGAAATTTTTAGCTTTTTTCAAATAACACTAAGATCCCTTTTTACTAACACTTAGCTCAAGCTATCAGCCACACAGCCCATAGGAATAAAATGGGCCATGCAGCAGATCGCTTGAACTAAGTGTTAGCAAAAGAGGCCCTAAGTTCCAAAACAGAATAGAAACCCTTTGGGGTAAACTAGAGGTGTGCATAACCAAAAAGGTTTGGCTTGTACTTGTGCTAAATAATATTTTCCAGATTTGGGGTCATTTTTTTCTGTTTGTTTCACTTATTTTTACCTTATGCGTACATGATATGTGGGCTGGAACTATTTTAAGCACACAAAGTAATTGTACATGCATTAATTCATAGGTATACACACATACAAACCATATGCATGCACTTTCAATTGAATACATGTTCACAGATGGCACATCCCTAGAATAGGCTGAAAGAGAAAATGTCTAAGAAAACTCAAGACATGCTTGAATGTTTGGCCATTAGATTCAATGCAGGTAAGTACAGAGTGAATGAACATTTGGCATGCAGAAATCCAAAGTTACAATATTCAATCATGAGGCAGCCATTAATGTGCACTAAGAAGGAAAGAGACTTTTGAGTGATCGTGTTTGATGATCTCAAGATAGGGAAACAGCATGATAAGGCAATGGTCTGAGCCAGAGGGTGCACTGGGAGAAAAACATTAACAGTAGAGAAAGGAAGTTATAATGCCCCCATATAGGTCAAGGCTCAGCTAGAATATTGTATCCAATTCTGCAATTCTAAAAGGATGTAAACAAACCAAAGAGGATGCAGAAAAAGCCATTAAAACGGTGCAGAGACTGCACCAAAAGCTATATGAGAGGATACTTAAGGAGCTGTATGTGTACTCACTGATAGTCAACAGCACTTATACCGGTGGCCAAAGGAACAAATGCATAAATGTTTTTTTAAAAATGCCCATCAGTTAAGAATATAACTTTGTTTTGATCATAAAACAGCTAAAGTTATACATTTAGAAAAGGGGCATAGATTTGGGAGGAGCAATGAAGGGATAAAATGTATATGTCCAGCACCAAAATTCGGCCACTAAGGGCCCGATTCTGTCCCGGATGTAGATCCCCTCTGTGCGTCCGGTCTGAACTGGACACACAGAGGGGATTGTGAGTCTGATCCCACAGGGCACGACTAGCCCCGTGGGATCAGAATCACGAATAGTCCTGCACGTGCAGGCCAGGACTGTGATTGAGTCCGGCCTGCACGTGCAGGACTGTCCCCAGCTAACTCAGTCAAGGCTCTTCATTGGGGCCATGGTTTATTCCCCGCAGCCCGACCCATGATCTGGCCTCCTAAGGCCAGGGTCAGGCTGCGGGGAATAAACCCTGGCCCCCCCTGCCCCATCCGCGCCCCGGGCAGTACAAAAATTTACATCCAGGGAAGTTATTCCACCTCAGAGGTGGAATAACTTCCCTGGACATTTCAATGGCCCTGGACATACAGAGCAGACATTAGAATTGGCCCTGAAAACCAGGGCCGGTGACCACCCACTACCCGCCCAGACTCCACTCCAAGATCGCCCCTTCCCTGCCTCCATCTAATTTCCCCACCCAACCAGCAGGGAAGTTAGTTGGGGGTAGGAGCCAGCACGAATAGTGGGGATGGGCGTCCCATTGGGCCGTCCATCCCCTCTATTTGTGGCTCAGAATAACCCCCTAAATGTTAAAGCTATGTATTTAAGTGCTAAGAGGTAAAGATCAGGTATAACTTCAAATAGATATTGGTAAGTATCCTTTTATAGCTATATATGTATGTTCAAAGCAGCATATGTATTTTTCTGTCCCTAAAAACTTGCTCACTCCAATTAGAACACTTACATATATTCCAGAAGTTCAATGTAATGTGTTCTTTATAAACTTTGTAAGTTAAAGTTATCTCTAAACCGCTTTGGCTCTAAGAAAAGGGGTCTATAAAAATAGATAAATATATAAATATTGGCCCAATATTCAGCCACAGTGGTGAGTCCATCTTTTTAAAAGCTGGCCAGTGGTTATCCACTATCATTCCTTCCATCTGCTATATCTTTAACCTATCGCTTTCCACTGCAACTGTTCCTGTGGTCTTCAAGCATGCTATGGTCATACATCTCCTCAAAAAGCCCTCACTAGGCCCTGCCTGTACTTCCAGCTATTGGTCTATCTCTCTCCTCCCCTTGCTTTAAAGCCACTTGAATGAGCAGTTCACTGCCGCTGTCTTGACTTTCTTCCTCTCAAGCCCTTTTGGATCCACTGCAGTCTGACTTTCGTCCTATACTTTCCACAGAAAACGGCTCTTGCCAAAGTCTCCAGAGACTTGTTCCTCACTAAATCCAAGGGCCTTTACTTAGTTTTCATCCTTCTTGACCTTTCTGCTGCCTTTGACACTGCTGACCACCACTTTCTCCTCGATACCCTGTCGTCGCTTGGATTTAGTGGCATGGTTCTGTCCTGGTTTTCTTCTTCTCTCCCATCGCACTTTTAGTGTATGTTCTGGTGGATCCTCCTCTACTGCCATCCCACTTTCAGTCGGTGTACCTCAGGGTTCTGTCTTGGGATCTCTACTTTTCTCTCTCTACACTAAGCCCCTTCGTGGACTTATTTCCTCCCATGGTTTTCAGTATCATCTTTATACTGATGACTCACAGATCTAACTCTCTGCACCTGAAATCTCTCTGGGAATCCAGTCCCGGATCTCTGCCTGCTTATCTGACATTGCTGCCTGGATGTCTCACTGCTGTCTGAAATTGAACATGGCCAAAACTGAGCTCCTTATCTTTCCCCCTAAACCCACCTCCCCCTTCCTCCCTTCTCTATTTCTGTGGATGATACTACACTCCTCCCCATTTCCTCAGTTCACAAAATTGGGGTCATCTTTGGCTCTACTCTCTCTCTCTCTCTCTCTCTCTCTCTCTGGGCACATCCAACAGATAGCTAAAACCTGCCACTTCTTTCTCTATAACATCAGCAAAATTTGTCCCTTCCTTTCTACTCACACTACTAAGATCCTTATCCATTCACTAGTCAACTCCTGCTTTAACTATTGTAACCTGCTCCTCCCTGGTCTCCTTCTGAATCATCTCTCTTCCCTTCAAGCTGTTCAAAACTCAGCTGCACAGCTTATCTTCCGCCCGTGTCACTATGCTCATGTAACCCCTCTTCTCAAGTCACTTCACTGGCTCCCTATCAGTTTCTGCATCTAGTTCAAACTTCTCCTACTGACCTACAAGTGCATTCAATCTGAGGCTCCTCACTGCTTTTCCTCTCTTATCTCACTCTATACCCCTCCTCTGGAACTCTGCTCTTTTGGCAGATCCCTTTTATCTGTGCCCTTCTCTGCCATTGCTAACTCCAGATTTTGTTCATTTCATCTTGCTGTTCCATATGCCTGAAACAAACTATCTTGAGTCTGTGCGTCAGGCCTCTTCTCTAGCCCTATTTAAATCCAGGCTACAAAACCACCTCTTTGAAGCTACTTTTGGATCCTGATGCTCCTCACGCTCTTGTCCACTATTTATGTGTATCTTACCATATTCTAGTCCCCAGTTTCACTATGAGCCCAATCCAATATGGGGCATGT
This sequence comes from Ichthyophis bannanicus, assembly GCA_033557465.1. NCBI lineage: Eukaryota > Metazoa > Chordata > Amphibia > Gymnophiona > Ichthyophiidae > Ichthyophis > Ichthyophis bannanicus. The sequence goes on along the minus strand of CM066032.1, from coordinate 1,665,517,608 downwards.
CCGGGCTATCTGGATGGCCCCAATAAAGACGTGGCCATCAGCGCCTGATTCTGCACCATGGGAGAAAGACTCCCCTGCAGGTGCAGGATCAGGGCCTTGGAGACAGCCTGACCACCACAGCAGTGCCGCGGGGACGTCCACCCTATGGCACAACCCGCCATAAGGCTGTCTGGACCTCGATAGCCCACCGCCCGACCCCGACAGGCCTGTCACATGCTCCTGGGAAGGGGGTGCTGGCAATATCCAGGGGGGGGGGGGGGCTGCTGGGAAGGATCGGGGGAGGGGGTGGCTGGTGCTTATTCCACCCCTGAGGTGGAATAAATAGGCCATCCCCCCGGCGACCCCTGGATCTAAAGGGCTATGAGTGGAATCAGCCCTGCACGTCCGAGAGTCAGTCCTGCCCCCACTGCTCCTACTCTCTGCCTCCTGATGCCCCCGTCCCCTGCTGCATGAGCAGCAGCTCTGTACATGCAGCAGAGGATGGAGGTGGAATACCGGCAAGATGGATAACGGGGTAGCACGTCCCGGCAGGATGTGCTGACCAGCTATCTGCCTTATGGAATCGGGGCCTATGTGTTTTGTCTTGATTAGATTGTAAGCTCTGATGAGTAGGGATTGTGTCTTAAATTTATATGTATGGTGCTGTGTATGCCTTGGAATACTGTGTTCAATTTTGGAGACCATATCTTGCAAAGGATGTAAAAAAGACTGGAAACTGTTCAGAGGAAGGCGATCAAAATGATTTGGAGCCTGCATCAGAAGCCTTGTGAGAAGAGACTTGAAGACCTAAATATGTACACTCTGTAGGAGAGGAGGGATAGGGGAGATATGATTCAGACCTTTAAATAGTTAAAGAGAAATAATGAACAAACAAACCTCTTCCAAAGACGGGGAAGCTGTAAAACTAGAGGGCATAACATGAAGCTGCAAGGGAGTGAATTGAAAAACAATGTCAGGAAATACTTTTTCACTGAAAGGGTGATGGATGCTTGGAATGCCCTCCCAATGCAATTGGTGGGGGCAAATACAGAGACAGAATTCAAAATGGCATGGGACAGACACAGTGGATCCCTTTACAGCAACAGGATAAAATCAAAATAAACTTAACTATCTAATTTCTCAACAAATAGGGGTGTCCTACATGGAGCGGTGGGTTCACCCTTAAACAAAGACATGGGGAGGGGTGGCCTGCACAGAGTGGCAGGTGCACCTACTCTTGCCATCTTACTGGGCAGACTAAATGGACCATACTGGTATTTATCTGCCGTCATTTACTATGTTACCATGTTACTATACAAATGATTAGTAGGAGTAGGAGTAGCCTAGTGCTTAGAGCAGTGGACTCAGAACCAGGGAAGCAAGATTCAAATCCCAGTGCAGCTACTTCTGATATTGGGCAAGTTGTTTAACCCTCCATTGGCTCAGGTACATATTAAGGAGCCCCTTTTATTAAAGTGTACTAAGCAGTTAATGCATATTTTTGCATGTGGTAACTGTGCGCAAGGGCCTGCAGTAACTGTTACTGTGTGCTAAATCCCACGCTAACTGCAAATTGTACACTGTGGCAGGGAATGGAGAGATTATGGTCAGGAAGTGGGTGTGGAGAACACATTGCAGTTAGCGTAGTTGAACATATTGCATGCTGTCAATGTTGCAGTTTGTGTGGGTGTACCTAACTTCACCTCAATAGGTGGAGTTACAGTAAGTGCATGGCAGGAGCCGCGGCTGCATTGTGTGTGGAATGGGCTGGATGTCTGGGCCCTCAGAATCGGGGCATGGCCTGCCCGTCCAGGCCCATTGTACCTGATTCTGATCCTGCAGGGACATCTAGCCCCAATGGGATCAAAATCAGGTGTAGGATCGGCCCATCTAGATTTTGGATGTCCAGACGGGCCAGACATGCCCCAATGGGAATTGGCCTCCACGGGAAGAACAACCCAAACTTAGGTTCCATATTACGAATCACCACCCAGGAAAAGGATGTGGTGTTGTCGTGGACAGTGCATTGAAACCCTCCATCCAGTGTGAAGTGGTGACTGTTTAAACAAATAGAATGCTAGGAATGATAAGGAAAGGAATCAAGGATTACACCAAGGGTATTATAATGCTTCTGTATTGCTCCATGGTGTGATCGTACCTTGAATATTATGTGCAGTTCTGGTTGTCATATCTTAAAAAGGATAAAGCAGAATTAGAAAAGGTATAGAGAAGAGCCACCAAAATGATAAAGGGGATGTAAAGAAAAGCTTAAAACTTATGGCTTTTCAGCTTGGAGGAGAGATGGCTGAGGGTTGATAGGATAGAGGTTCATAAAATAATGAATGGAGTGGAACAAGTAAATGTGAATCGGTTCTTCACTCCTACAAAAAGTACAAAGACCAGGGGACAAGCAAAGTAGTACATTTAAAACTAAACAAATAAAATACTCTTTTACTGACTGCATAGTTAAGCTCTGCAATTTGTTGTTAGAGGATGTATTAAAAGCTATTAGTATAGCTGAGTTTAAAAAAGATTTAGCAAGTTCCAGGAGAAAGTCCATAAACCATTGTTAAAGTACACTGGTGGAAATCCATTGCTGATCACTGGGATAAGCAACCTGGAATCTGCCTACCTTTTGTGATTCTGGAAGGTAACTGTGACCTAGATTGGCCACTGTTGGAAACAGAATACTGGGTTTGCTGGACCTTTGGTCTGAACCAAGTATGGCAATCTTATGTTCTTATGTTCAAACAGAACTAGTATTTCTGATGTTGTAGTGGGTGATCATCTAATGGTGCACTTCAATATTAGGACACAGGTAGAACTGATTCATTCAAAAGTGAGGGTTCTAGGCTTCATACAACTAACTTTTCAAAGATGGGGGAGTACAACAAGGCATTGACAGCTGGATGGGAACATCTAGGAGAAGTAGAAAAAGAGTGGTCAAAACTGATAAGAGATATTTTAAAGGACTACAAATCTTTTTATTAGGAAGGTAAATAAAAGTAAGAGGAAAAGGAGGCTACTATGGTTCTCAAAGGAAGTTGCTGAAAAGGTGAGGAAAGAGAGGTTAGTCTTCATAAATAGTAAGAGATCGTAGAAAGAGGAAGACAAATCACAATATTTGGAGAAGCAAAGGAAAACTGGTAAAGTAATCAGGAAAGCAATGATCTAATGGGAGAAAAAACAGCCAATACAGTAAAACATGGGGCCAAGACTTATTTTAGGTATGTTAGTGACAGGAGGAAGTACAAAGGTGGCATTGTAGAGGGGAGGAATACATAGAGGCTGATGAGGATGAAGTGGAATTGCCTAACAAATATTTTTATTCTGTGCTCACAGATAAAGGGCCAGGAATGGGACCTCAGAAACATATACAAATAGGAATGAAAGTGAGATAGAGCTCACACTAGTTTCAGAAGACTGTTTGTGAAGATGTGGCTGAATGGGATTAATCTGAGAGTATTGAAGGGACTTTGAAAAGTACCGGCAGCTTTGCTGGCTGACCTTTTCAATGCTTCTTTAGAGTCAGGAGTGATCCCAGAGGGTTGGGGATGGGTAAATGTGGTTCCTGTCCACAAAAACGGAAATAACAAAGAGGTTGATAACTATACACTAGTTAGTCTGACCTCTGTGGTGAATAAATTATCGGAACTACTGCTAAAGCAGAGGGTGGTGCTGTTTCTGGAATCCAAGAGATTACAGCATCCAATAAAGGATGGCTTTACTAGAGGTAGGTCTTGTCAGATCAATCTGATTGATTTCTTTGGATTGGGGACAGTGCTAGATGTGGTTTGCTTAGATTTCAGCAAGGCTTTTGATACCATTCCGCATCAGTGACTCATAAATAAACTGAGTGCCCTTGGGATGGACCCTAAAGTGACTGAGTGGGTTAGAAACTGGTTGAATAGGAGGCAATAGAGGGTACTAGTAAATGGAGCTCACTCTGAAGATAGGAGCGATACCAGCAGAATGCTACAGGGACCGGTCTTAGGTCCTGTTCTTTTTAACGTTTTTATGAGAGATGTTTCTTAGTGGATGATACCAAAATCTGCAACATGGTAGACTGGTGTAGATAACATGAGGAGGAATCTAGCAAAGCTTGAAGAATGGTCGAGATTTAATACTAAAAAAATGCAAGGTCATGCATTTGGGCTGCAAAATCCAAGGAAGTGGTACAATATAGGGGACGAAGTACTTCAATGCATGAAAGAAGAGCAAGACTGGGAGTGATCATATCCAATGAACATAAGGTGGTGAAACAGGTAGAAGAGGTGCATAAGGAGAGGAATGGCCAGCAGGAAAAATACGGCGATACAGCCTGTGTATAAATCACTAGTTAGACTTCGTTTGGAATACTGTGTACAATTCTGTAGACTGCACCTTCAAAAGGACAAAAATAGAATGGAGTCCGTCGAGAGTGTGGCTACTAAAATGGCAAGTATTCTTCATCACAAGGCATATAGAGATAGACTTAAGGATCTCAATATTTACACTTTGTAGGAAAGACAGGAGAGGGGACATATAAGAGACGTTTAAATACCTCTGTGGTATAAATGCCCAGGAAGTGGTTCTCTTCCAGTTGTGAGGAAACACTGGAATGAGACATCATAGGATGAAGGTGAAAGGGGATAGACTCAGGAGTTTTCTGAGAAAATATTTCTTTATGGAAAGGATGGTGAATGAGAATAGCCTCCCAGTGGAGAGATTGCAGTAGAGAACTATATCTGAATTTAAGAAAGCATGGGTCAAATACAAAGGATCTCTGAGGGAGAGGAAGAGATTATAGAATTTAATAGTTCCAATAAAAACATAAGATATGCCATATTGGATCAGACCAAATATCCATAAAGCCCGATATCTTGTTTCCAACAGTAGCCAATCTAGGTCACAAGTACCTGTCAGGTTCCTGAAAGGTAGACAGATCCTGACTGCTTATCCCAGGGGCAAGCAGTGGATTTCTCCAGTCCATTTTAATAATGGTTTATAGACTTTTCTTCCAAGAACGTCTCCAAACCTCTTTTAAACCCAACTACACTAATAGCTTTTACTACATCCTCCAGGAACAAATTCCAGAGTTTGATTATGTGTTGAATGAAAAAATATTATTTCTGATAAGTCTTAAATGTGCTATATTGTAGCTTCATTGCGTGTCCTCTTGTCTTTCTAATTTTTGAAGGAGTAAACAACTGATCTACATTTAACTGTTCCACTCCATTCATTATTTTGTAGACGTCTATCACATCTCCCCTCAGCTGTCTCTTTTTAAAGATGAAGAGTCCTACTTTTAAAACCTTTTCTCATAGGGGTATCCTTCCATCCACTGTATCAGTTTGGTCGCTCTTCTCTGTAACTTTTCTAATTCTGCTGTATCTTTTTTAAGATATGGTGACTAGGACAGCACACAATATTCAAGGTGTGTCACACCATGAAGCAATACAGAGGCATTATAATATATTTTCTTTTAGTCTCCATTGTTTTCCTTATGATTCCTAGCATTCTATTTGCTTTCTTCACTGCTGCTGCATACTGAGAAGAGAATTTAAATGCATTATCCACAATGATGATTAGATCCTTTTCCTGGGTGGTGACACCTAATGTGGAACTTGCATCTCTGTAGCTAAAGATTGGTTTATTCTTCCCTAAGGGGCTTGTTTACTAAAGCCCACATCGGTAATGTATATATGGGCCATGCTACCAAGTGCAGAGGCCTGCTCATCTGTCTCCCTGCAGTTAGCATGCAAGCCGGCATGCTCCCATTGAGGTGGTTTTAAGTGAGCCTTGCTAAGGGCAGCAAGCACAGTTAGAATGAGCTACTAAAGCCACACTAGCTGTGACTTGCAGTCAATGCCCCCATTCCATACCAGGTCCACTCAGTCCCTTCGGTCTTTACTGAGGAAGTTGTAGAAATGTTATCCATGACTGAAATGGTATTTAAAGGAGATGTTGCAGAAGAATTGAAAGAAATATCGATATACCAGGAAGATGTATTACAACTATTTGATAAACTGAAGAGTAGCAAATTACCTGGACCAGATGGTATACATCCAAGGGTGTTGAAAGAACTGAAATATGAGATTGCAGAGCTGCTATTAATAATCTGTGAACTATCTTTAAAATCATCTTGAATACCTGAAGATTGGCCAATGTAACTCCAATTTTTTAGAAGGGTTCCAGGGGTAATCCGGGAAACTACAGAACAGTGAGCCTGATGTCAGTACTGGGAAAAATGGTAAAAACTATCATAAAGAACAAAATTACTGAACATGTAGATAGTCATGGCTTAATGGGAGACAGCCAACATGGCTTTAAACAAGGAAGATCTTGTTTTACTAATCTGTTATGTTTTTTTGAAGGTGTGAATAAACAAGTAGAAAAAGGTGAGTCTGTTGATATAGTGTATCTGGACTTTCAGAAAGCCTTTGACAAGGTCCCTCATCAGAGACTTTTGGCAAAACTAAAAAGTTATGTGATAGGAGGCAGTGTACTATTGTGGATCAGGAATTGATTAAAAGCAGAAGGTAGGGCTAAATGGTCAATTTTCCCAATGGAGAAAGGTGAATAGTAGAGTACCCCAGGGATCTGTGCTGCGTTCGCTGCTTTTTGACATATTCATAAATGACCTGGAAAAGGGAATAATGAGTGAGGTTATCAAATTTGCAGTTGACACAAAACTATTTAAAGTTGTTAAAACCCATGAGGATTGTGGAAAATTGCAAGAGGATCTTGATAAATTGGAAGACTGTGTGCATCCAAATGGCATATGAAATTTAATGTGGACAAGTGCAAAGTTATGCACCTAGGAAAGAACAACCCAAACTATGGTACATTACCAAGTTTAAGTTTCAATGTAAACCACTTTTATTGAAATGATAAAGCGGTATAAGCTGTTAAATAAATAAATAAAATATGGTTATACGATGCAAGGTTCCACATTAGGAACCACCACTCAGGAAAAAGATTTAGGCGTCATTGTGGATAACATGTTGAAACCCTCCGCCCAATGTGCAGCAGCAGCCAAGAGAGCAAATAGAATGCTAGGTATCATAAGGAAAGGGATGGAAAATAAAACAATGGATATTATAATGCCTCTGTATCGTTCCATGGTGTGACCGCACCTTGAATATTGTGTACAATTCTGGTTGCCGTATCTTAAAAAGGATATAGTGTTATTAGAAAAGGTACAGAGGAGAGCCACCAAAATGGTAAAGGGTACTGCTATGAAGAGAGGCTAAAAAGGTTAGGGCTCTTCAACCTGGAAAAGAGACGGCTGAGGGGAGATATGTTAAAGGTCTATAAATTAAAGAATGGAGTGGAACGGGTAAACTTAGATCGATTGTTTACGTCATCAGACTATAGAAAGATTAGGGGACATGCAATGAAGCTACAGGGTAACCTATTTAAGACTAATAAGAGAAAATATTTTTTCACTCAGCGTGTAATCAAACTCTGGAATTTGTTACCGGAGGATGTAGTAAAAGCTGTTAGTGTAGCTGGATTTAAAAAAGCTTTGGACGAATGTAGCTGTGTTTAAAAAGGTCCATCAACAGTTATTAAAAGGGACCCATGATATCATAATAGAAGCATTGTGGAACCTGTGTCTTTTGGGGGAAACTGCTAGGTGCTTATGACCTAGATTGGCCACTGTTGGAAACAGGATACTGGGTTTGATGGACCTTGGTCTGACCTAGTATGACATATCTTATGATCTTATGTTCTTATGTACCCCATCTTACACAACCTGGGTAATGTGGGATTTTTATTTTATTTATTTATTTATTTAGACAGTTTTGTATACCACCTTATCCTTCAATCAAAGTGGTCACAACACAATTGGGGGATACATTTAACATGAGGGGATATGCTACTTTTTAGTGTGGCCCCCAAACCCGCCTCGCTACCAGGTAGCATACTTTAGTAAACCTGCCCTAAGTGCAGAACTTTGCACTTGTCCACATTAAATTCATCTGCCATTTGGATACCCAGTTTCCCAATTTCTCAAGGTCCCCTTGCAATTTTTCACAATCCAGATACAGTATTACTATTATTAGTATTTAGCTTCTGCCTTTCCAGTGGTAGCTCAAGGCAAGTTACAGTCAGGTACGCAGGTATTTCCTTGTCCCCAGAGGGCCTACAATCTATGTTTGTACCTGAGGCAATAGAGGGTTAAGTGTCTTCCTCAAGGCCACAAGGAGAGCCAGTAGAAGTTGAACCCTGGTCTCTCTGGTCACCAGGTTGCTGCTCTAACCACTAGGCTACTCCTAAACAACTTTGAATAATTTTTGTCATCTGTAAATTTGATTAAAATGTTTCCCATTTCCAGGTCATTTACAAATATGTTAAAAAGCAGTGGGCTCTCTACAGATCCCTGTGACACTCCACTTTTCACCTTTCTCCATTGAGAAAATTGCTATTTAGCCCCACCTTGTTGTTTTCTATCTTTTGACCAATTCTCAATCCACAATAGGACACTGCCTCTTATCCCATGACTTCCATTTTTTCATGAGTCTCTCATGTGGGACTTTGGAAAAGGCTTTCTGAAAATCTATGAATGGTGAAGCCTTAAATCTGTAGAATAAATATCTATGGCTAGAGAGTGCTTCCTTGATCAAAATGCAGACTCAGGATGCAGTATCAGAAGCATGGGTGGAATACCATACTCAGTAGCAAACCATAAATAATCTTAAAAATAGGTTCTTACAGAGCCCAGAATAACTGTATTTATGCTTCTAAAACAATGCATACATTTAATTAAAGCTCTTTTCTATTATCTAGAGATGTGCAAGTTCTTACCAGGTTCTGCTGCAGATCGGGGTTCTGTTGATCAAAGAGTAACACAAAAGAAAAGTAGTGTTAGGAATAGGATATATTTGCTATAAGTAAGGGCTCTCTTATTCTGTATCAAACACATCATTCAATATTTTTTAACAGAACTGAATCAGCAGTTCTATAGAGTCTGAGAAGCCAAAGACATCAGATGGAAATTAAGATTTTGGAAGCAGCACTATAGACAGTATCAAACATAAGAAAACATGACATTCATCTGTGAACAACATAAACTACAGCAAGTAGATTTCAAAAAGATTTCCTAATTTATTCCAAATTATTTAAAATATATTTATTCTGATTTCTTTCTATAAATTGAGGTAAATCGGTGGTGGGGGGGGGGGGTTGAATGGAATCTTAATACTTTAAGATTGTAACACATTTTGAATTACTCTGTTAAATAAAAGATGTAACTATGTTGCCACTACTAACAGTTTTCTATGCATATATGAAAAGTAGCCCTCTGGCCACCTCCCTGGGTCCTTTAGGACAGGCATTATAAATCATAGATCCTCTTTCCCCTAGAGATTTGTCTTCAGGGTCCAGATTGTCTATCCATCCTTGCTTCTCATGGTTGCTTTCTTCTGATCTCCTTTCGTAGCCTCTGGCGTATATCCGGAAGTGGAAGAAAAGGTAGAGGTTGGTCCCACCTTTTCTTGAAGCTCCAGCTGAGCTCTCACTTTATGTTCCTTTCTTGTTCTTCCTGCATAATCTCCTTGACATGGACTTATTTATTTATTTATAAAAATGTGTATCCACTCTTCTAAAATCTTGAGTGGGTTATAAGTAAAACATAAAAAAATACAATTCCAATAAACATAAGTAACAAAACTCTTGGATTTTCTTGATATTTGGCCCTTCCATAGTATGGCAATAATTTGTAAACTACTTTGATAATTTATAACTTTTTAAACATCTATCACTTTAAATCCATGCTTATGCACAAATCATCATCATTGGCAAACTCTCACTGGGAGGGTGATTATCTTTCATGATTATCCTGTCTGTGGGTACAAAAAAAGGTTGATGAAGCTGAATTGGTATCAACAGATTTTGTCACTATTTGGTCAGACATTTCTGAGTAGAATGGACATCCCTGGATTACTTATTTGGTCCATGTCACACTCTTTCTGCTGTTTCTGCTTTTCACTGTGTTGCCATCATAGGATTTGAAAGTGCTGAGATCCATGTAGCAGACACTGTCTCTATTGGAGGTGGTCTTGAGTAAAAGCCTCCCATGAGTTGATGTACATCTTCATGTTGACTTTGGAGACATCCTTGAAGCACCGTCTTTACTCTCCTCTTGATTACATGTATCCTCCTGGTTCAGGATTCAGGAATCAGATATCTAGTCAAGATGACCAGCCCAGCGAACTTGGTGTTGGATAAATATTGCCTCCTTGCTTGTGGCATTTACTAGCAAGAGAGCACTGATGTTGGTGCATCTGTCTTCTGAATGGATTTGGGAAATCTTCAGGCAATGCTGATGGCCCTTCTCTTGTATCTTGCAATATCTCTTGTACATATCCATCTCAACTCCTCACAGTAGGGCAGTGATCATGAACTATGGGCTTGATTTTGGATTTGATGTCATTGGCATCAAACACCCATTTACTTAGATAATCAACATAAGGCTGCATGTATACATTTAAGGAGATTTTTTTATTTTTTATTTATGCTTATTTCTATACCGCTTTTTCCAAAGATCAAAGGCGGTTTACAGGTAACATTTAGTGAACATGGTTTTACATAGAACATCGTTTTTTTCATAACTATGTACAGTTAACATGATAAACGATAACATGGAACATTGTTACAGAACTAAATACAGTTTAACATGGATTATTGTTACAGAACTATATACATTTTAACATTAGTTAGTAATGCTTTGTCTATTTACATTGATTCTTTGCTAAATTAAGCTTTGTTTCTTAAATGTAGTGAGTGTTGAGGCTTGTTGAGCTGTAGTTAAGGGGGATTGTTATGGTTGTGTGGTGTGTTGGGTGGATAGGATTCATTTGAATTTGTGAAGTGTTCTTTAAATAGAAATGTCTTCAGTTCTTTTCGAAATGTTTGAAGATCTTTTATTTTGCGGAGTTCTAGCGGGAGTTTATTCCATAGGGTGGGGGCTGCATAAGAGAAGGCTCTTGAGCTTGTGGTCTTCTTTGTTTTCCGGATGGATTTTTTTATTTCTAGTGAGTAGGTTGCGTTTTGTCTGCGGGTTCTAATTTCTTTTGGAGCTTGAATCAGAGTGGTTAAATGTGAGGGTGAGATGCCGTTTGTTATTTTAAATGTGGTTAGGAGTATTTTGTATGTTATTCTACTATTTATGGGAAGCCAGTGTAGTTCGGCTAATACGGGAGTTATGTGGTCAGCGAGGCGGGCTTGTGCTGTTACTCGAGCACAGATGTTTTGAGCTCTTTGGAGTAGGTTGGTGCTTGTAAGAGGGAGGCCAATAAGTATGCTATTGCAATAGTCGAAATGAGGAGTGATAAGTGTGCTGATGACAGATCTGAAGTCATGTGTGTCAAGTAGTGGTCTTAAGTGTTGGGTGATCCTAAGTTTATAGAATATGGTTTTCACTGTTTGTTTTATATGAGGAAGCATACTAAGTGTGTGGTCTATTATAATGCCTAGGTATTTTACTTCTTTTTTAACTGGGATTATTGTGTTGTTAATTGTTATAGTTTCAGGGAGATTAGAGTCTGGTTTTCTTGATACTATCATTGCTTCAGTTTTTTTTAGGTTGATGCTGAGATTATTGTTTTCTAACCAAGTATTTGCTTCACTGATACAGTCTAGTAATTTCTGGTATGTGGGATTATTTGTGTTTATCGGTAGGGTGAGCATGATATCGTCAGCATATATGTAGTGGTTTACTTTATATTTTTTAAATATATTTGTGATGGGTTGAAGATACAGGTTGAAAAGAAGGGCAGATAGTGCCGAGCCTTGTGGGATACCTTGTCCTTGTGTGAAGGGCTCTGAGGTGGTTTGACCTAATTTAACGCGTATCGATCTGTTTGTGATATATGATATGAACCATTGCAGAATTGTTCCACCTATTCCTAGGTTTAGGAGTCTATTAATGAGTGTGTTGTGGTGTACATTGTCAAAGGCTCCAGTTATATCAATGAATATGAGGATGTATCCTTGGTTGTGTGAGTCAGTGCCTTTGATGAGGTCGTTCATAAGTGTTATTAGTAGGGTCTCGACTCCGTGGGATGGTCTGAAGCCGAATTGGTGTGAGTCAAGTGGAGCATGAGTGTCAATAAAGTCTTGTAGTTGTATCTGTATTATTTTTTCTATTATTTTGGCAATAAATGGTATGCTGGCTATTGGTCTGTAGGAGTTCGGGTCTTTCGGATTGAGTTTATTATTTTTTACTATTGGGCGTAAGGAGGTAAGTTTTAGTGCTTCAGGCATGATACCTTGTGATAGTGATTGGTTCACTATATTTAGTATATGGATAGCAAGATCAGCTTTGGTGTTCTTTATCCATGATACGGGGCATGGATCAAGGGGGGAGGTAGTGGTGTTGATCATTGATATTACATTGATCAGGTGTTTGTGATCAATGTTTTGGAAGGTTGTCCATGTATTTTTTGTTTCTATGTCTGTGAGCGTAGTTATGGTTGTGCTAGATGAATTATTTTTTAGTTTATTAGCAAAATGAGTTGCAAGGGTTTGTGCACTTATTGTTGTTTGTTCTGGTTCTGTTGTTTGGGTTTTGTTAGTGCTTTTATAATTGTGAATAGTTCTCTTGGGCGGTTGACTGCCATGTTTATCATTTTTGTATGGTATTCTCTTTTTGATTTATTAATTGTGTCCTTGTATTTGTTGAGGATATTCATGTATTGATCTTTATTATCGCTCGTTTTATCTTTCCGCCATCGTTTTTCTTGTTTTCTTAGTTGCTTTTTTAGGTTAGAAAGGTCTTTATTGAACCATTTTTCTGATTGTTTTTTTATGAATTGTTTTGGATTAGTTTGTTTGGGAGTGGCTGCTTCTTTTATTATTGAGTTCCATTGGTCTATTAAGGTGTTGACTTCTGTCGAGTTATTTGTGAAGTTGGGTAATACAGTATTTAGGAAGGTATCTTTGTTAAAGTGGGCACAACGGGATTTATAATGTGTTGGAGTTGTTTCAGTGTTGTTGTTAGGTAGTGAGTTTAGTGTGAAGGTTATTAAATGGTGATCTGACCATGGTACTTCTGTAATAAGGGGTGATGATTGGAGTTTATGTTTATTGAATGGTATGGGAATGAATACAAGGTCTAGTGTATTTCCTTTTATGTGAGTGGGAGTCTGTATGATTTGGTTGTAACCCATTTCTTTCATGGCATCCATAAAGTTGGAAGTGTGTTGTTGGTTGAGCGAAGGAAGGTTTAGGTCTCCTAATATGATAAGTGGTTTTTTCTGCGAAGCTGTACATGCAAGGTCTAGGATGGGCGTAAGATTTTTGTGGTCCGCTGAGGGGGGTCTGTAGATAAGAGATATTGCAAGGGTTTTATTCTCTATATTTATGATGTCCATACTGTCAATGTTATTCATACTTGTTAGTGAGTATTTGAGTTCTTTTTTTGTGATGATAAGGGCTCCGCCTCCCCTTTTTGCTTCTCGGTGGCAGTTGAATAGGTCGTACTGGTTCGTGTTAAGTTGATTTAGGAGGATTGAGTCTGTAGGTGAGAGCCATGTCTCCGTGATAAGAAGGATATCAGGTTTTTTATCAGTGATTATGTCATTTATTAGTGATATTTTATTTCGTATGGATCTTGCATTTATAAGAATGAATTTTTTGATGGTGTTTGAGTTAGGAATTCTGTTTGTAGGTTTATCTAGTTGGAGTTTTATTTGTATTAATCTTGCATGTCTGGGGGCATTTGGACGGTGAGTTTGGTTGAACGTATATGGGTATGGTTGAAGTGTGTTTTTGTGTGTGCTTTGAATGATGGGAATGGTATTGTATGGTGCATGAATAGGTTTGTATGCATGGATGTTGTGAACTAAGTGAATGGTTAGTATAATGATAAGAAGGTAAGATTGATACTTTGTTAGATCCATGATTCTTCAGGAGTGAGCTGTGAAATGTGCTGTAATATGACAGTGAAAGATTGCACAGTGTCTACAAATGATGTTACTGGTAGTAGAATATAGGTGTAAATCTATATTGTTGGCTTTATTTACCAATATTGGTCTTCTTTAAGATATGGCTTATGCGGTATGGAAGAAGCCCAGTATTCTCCAGTCACATCATGAATCTGAATTATTGGAGCTATTGTAATTATTGGAGTTACAGCAGTTCACATATCTATACATGCACAAAGAAGCAGACTATGAATAATTGGCATACCCCATTGGTGTTTGAGAGCTGTCTGTGACAGAAAATGTTTGAAACAAATTTCAAGCATCCATATGACCATTGCTGACAAGTCAATAGTTACTGCTTCTTTCAACAATGTTGCACAGATTGTCATACAAAACAAAAAAAATAAGATATCTTAATTTATAATTACACTAACAAAAGTTTCCCTAACTATAAAAAACACAGTTTCTCAGCACAAATTAAGAAAAATCAGGCATGCTTTCTATTCACTGATTATAAATTAAACCTGGACATAAAGCTCTTGTTCTTTGATCGGGGTCGACCTGTCCACTAGATGGGCTAGGCAGCCACCTAGTGCAGCAGACCTCTGTGGGCAGCACAGCACGGGGCCTGAGGCAGACCATGTTCTTCTGCACACATGGCCTGCCGTGGGCCACTGCCACCGCCGTGCCAAGCCAAGCTGTCTCCTTCCCCCCATCGACCCAGCCGATGGAATCGGCAGCAGTGGGGGATGGTGGCGCAGCTTGGGGCAGTGCAGCGTGGCTTGGAAGAGGGGGGCGGCACGGCTGAGGCTTCTGCCTGGAGTGGCAGAAACCCTTGGACCGGCCCTGTCTCTAATTATAAACCTAGAATATGGGTATTCATCCCTAAGAGGGATTTATTGGAATCTGATCATACAATCTCAGCAAATAAGAATAAAAATGTCAAAGTCCTCAAATTGATCCAAAGTCTCTAGAATTGTAATTATCATTGTGACTGTATTCATTTTAGATATTATTGTTCATTTTCAACTAGATAAAGCTTTGTCATTTGCTTACTTTTCTGAAGAATTCTGAAATCAGGAGAGTCATGAATTTCAGTTCCTTGTTGAAACCACTTGACTTGTAAGGGAGGTGTCCCTTTCACTCTGCATTCTAGGACCACAACCTGTCCTTCTGATGCTTTGGTGTTTTGAAGCTCCTGAATTTAAATGAAAGGAATCCTCACATCAACAACTACAAGTCTGAAAGGCAGGGCATGACAAATTTGCTTTCATTAGCTTAGTAGATCTCTCTCAGAAAAATATTCCTAAAGAATGTTAGCAGATCATTTACGAAGAGGCCATTTACTGAAATGTGCTTTGTGGTTAACATGTTTTCACACGTAGTAACTGCAAGCCTGGACCTACAGTAACTGTTACCATTGGGGCATAACATTTGCCAGATACTAATTCACATGCTAACTGCTTCTTGCATGTTGGTGCTGAACGGGCAGGATAGGGAATCAAATATGTACATTTGTATCACTTAGGAGTTGTTAATGCAGCAAAGGCACAAACATTGAATGGAGGATACAAGACAAGCTAGGGGAGGGGTGAAGGAGTACTAGGGGAAGTGGTGTTTTTTCTGGTGATTATCCAATAAACAAATATTTTGATTTTTTTTTGCATGGGAGTGTTTTATCAGTGTTTATCAATTAAAACCTAAAATCAAAGGGCCTGATATTGATTTGGGCAGGCTATGCGCCCCTATGGTGCATAGTCCTGCCGGCCGACCCTTAACACTGGATATTCAATGCTGGGGTCATATGCAGCCCTGGCATTGGATATCCGGGGATCGCTGCAAAAGTCAGAAGCCGCAATAGCTAAATGGGCAGCCGCAATATCGCATGCTGCCAGCTTAGCTCCTGCACCTTAAAGATATGCGAGGGTTTTCCTCGCCTATCTTTAAGGCACAGACCACTAACTGGGCAACATGCAATACTGCTACTGCCTGGTTAGCACTTGTCGACGCCTCTGCTCCCTCCCCCCCGCCCCCCCGACATGCCCCGATGCTAACTGGATAGCATCGGGGCACGTAGGGGAGGTAGGAGGGGATATTCAACGGCACTAACTGTGTAGGTGCCATTGAATATGCCCATTTAAGGCATTTACATGGTTTACTGGGCTGTAAACCATGTAAATGCCTTTTGGATATCGGGCCTAAAAGGCTTAAATATATATGAAATGAAAAAAAAAAAGAACTAACAAAGAATTCTAAATAGATGAATAGAAAGCAAATTATGGCATGAATGCACTAAAAGGCATTAATTTTCATATTTAACATGTATTGATGCAAAGGTTAATTAATACCCATGTCAAATGCATGCCATATGCATAATGTTATCATTACTATGAGGGAATGAATGTGCATTGAAATGAACTCATTAGCTAAAAAATGTATGCTAATCAGTTCAATAGGTATTAAGGTTTGATAGTGGTGGGAAAAGTAATGGAGGCACTCCTGAAAGAGAGAATAATGGACTTTCTCGAAACCAATGATCTGAGGCAACATGATTTAACCAAAGGACAATCATGCCAAACAAACCTGATTGAGTTCTTTGTCTGGGTGACCAGAGAACTAGATCAAGAGCATGCGATGGATGTGATCTACTTAGATTTCAGCAAGCCTTTGATACTGTTCCTCATAGGAGGCTTATCAATAAACTGAACAGCCTGGGGATGGGTCCCAAGGTGGTGAACTGGATCAGAAACTGCTTGACTGACAGACAACAGAAGGTGATGGTAAATGGAACTCAGATGAAAGGAAGGTGATTAGTGGTGTGCCCCAGGGATCGGTCCTGTACTGTTCAATGTATTTGTGAGTGATATTACTGAAGGACTGAATTGAAAAGTCTGTCTATTTGCAGATAACACAAAAATTTGCAACAGAATGGACTCCGCTCAGGGAATGGATAACAGGAGGAAAGATCTACAAAAGCTGGAAGAATAGTCCAAAGCTTGGCAGTTAAGATTTAACATGAAGAAGTGCAGTGTCATGCACTTGGGATATAGAAATCCTAGAGAATTGTATGTGATTGGTATGCATGGACCAGGAGAAGGAACTCGGAGTGATTGTTCTTGAGGATCTCAAGGTGGTGAAACAGTGTGACAAGGTGGGGGCCAAAGTCAGAAGGATGCTGGGTTGCATGCAGAAATGAATTACCAGCAGAAAGGAGAAGGTACTAATGCCACTGTATAAGTCATTGGTAAGGCTTCACTTGGAATATTGTGTTCAGTTTTGAAGACCATATCTTGCAAAGGATATAAAAAGACTGGAAACAGTTCAGAGGAAGGCAAACAAAATGATTTGGAGCCTGCGCCGGAAGACATATGAGAAGAGAATTGAAAATCTAAATATGTATACTCTAGAGGAGAGGGAGGACAGAGGAGATATGATACAGACCTTTAAATACTTAAAGAGAATTAATGAACAAACAAAACTTTTTCAAAGATGGGGAGGCTGCAAAACGGGAGGACATAGCATGAAGCTGTAAGGGGCTAAACTGAAAGGCAATGTCAGGAAATATTTTTTCACTGAAAGGGTGGTGGATGCTTGGAACGCCCTCCTGATGGAAGTGGTAGGGCAAATACAGTGACAAAATTCAAAATGGCATGGGACAGACACAGTGGATCTCTTTATAGCAATAGGATAAAATCAAAATAACTTTAATTTATTTACATTCTCTTATATACAGTGCTATTCTGCATCAGTGTGGTTTACATTGAACAAACTGAAATTACATTGAACAGGGCATTATAACTTGGAGATAACTACTTTACAGGGAACATGGGCTATGGAGGGTTAAGTGGCTTGCCCAAGACCACAAGGAGCACCTGTGGGACTAGAAACCCCAGTCCTTCTGGCCAAGGTTGTGGTCCTCTAGTGGGATTTGAACCCCTGACCTTCTGGCCTGAAGTACCTTGTGCCAACCACTAGGCCACTCCTCCACTCCTCCAAATGTCTCTGCTATCTCAACAAATAGGGGTGACCTGCACAGAGAGGTGGGTACACCCCTAAACAAAGGCATGGGGCGAGGTGACCTGCATGGAGCAGCAGGTGCACCCACTCTCGCAACCTTGTGGGCAGACTAGATGGACTATGATGGTCTTTATCTGCCATCATATACTAGGTTACTAGGTTACTATATTAATACAGGCCACTTAACCCTGGAAAATTGATTAAACTCAGAGATGTAAATTTTACCCAAGCAGACCCTGCAATGCAGGGGGGCTCGAGCAGAAAGGGGGCTCACACAGCGGCTTCAGCAGCTTGGCAAACTTACTTTATCATGTGTACTATTGTGTACTATTGTGGAGAAGGAACTGGTTAAAAGATAGAAAGCAGAGGGTTAAAAGACAGAAAGCAGAGGGTAGGGATGAATGACCAATTTTCCCAATGTAGAAAGATGAAAAGTGGAGTAACCCAGGGATCTATGCTGGGTCCGATTCTATTTAACATATTCATAAATGACCTGAAAATGGGAATAATGAGTGAGGTAGTCAAATTTGCAGATGACACAAAATTATTCAAAGTTGTTAAAACCCAAGAGGATTGTTAAAAATTGCAAGAGGACCTTGATAAATTGGAAGACTGGATGTTCAAATGGCAGATGAAATTTAATGTGGACAAGTGCAAAGTTATGTGCCTAGGAAAGAACAACCCAAACTATGGTTACACGATGTCAGGTTCCATATTAGGAACCACCACCCAGGAAAAAGGTTTAGGCTTCATCGCGGATAAAATGTTGAAACCCTCCGCCCAGTGTGCAGTGGTGGCCAGGAAGACAAATAAAATGCTAGGAATCATAAGGAAAAGAATATAGAATAAAACAAAGGATATTCTAATGCCTCTGCATTGTTCCATGGTGTGACCAAACCTTGAATATTGTGTGCAATTCTGGTCACCGTATCTTAAAAAGGATATATCAGAATTAGAAAAGGTACAGAGAAGAGCTACAAAAATGGTAAAAAGGATGGAAGAGGAGAGGCTTAAAAGGTGGCTGAGGGGAGATATGATAGAGGTCTATAAATTAATGAATTGAGTGGAATGGGCAAACATAGATCGATTCTTTACACCATCAAAAAGTAGAAAGACTAGGAGACATGCAATGAAGCTACAGTGTAACCCATTTAAGACTAATAAGAGAAAATATTTTTTCACTCTACGCATAATCAAACTCTGGAATTTGTCACTGGAAGATGCAGTAAAGCTGTTAGTGTAGCTGGGTTTAAAAAAGGTTTCGACAAGTTCCTGGAGGAAAAGTCCACAAACCATTATAAAAGAGGACCCAAGTAATCCACTGCTTGCCCCAATGCAAGTATTATGGAACCTGTGTGTCTTTTTTGGGAAACTGCTAGGTGATTGTGACCTGGATTGGCCACTGTTGGAAACAGGATACTGGACTTGATGGACCTTGGTCTGACCCAGTATGGCATTTCTTATGTTCTTATCTTCTTATGTCTGCTGTGCTGCTCCGCTCTTGCAAGTTCATCGCGTGAACGCAGGCCTTGCAGCTGTTTCTCACTGGACCAAAGTCTCACGATGACATCCACACCACGAGACTTCCACCTTGCAGAGAACAGCTGCTGGACGCACAACTTACAAGAGTGGAGCAGCACGGCAGACATGATAAAGTAAGTTTGCCATGCTGCTGACACCACAATGAAGGGTTAGCCATGCAAAGGGATGCCTGTATGGGGAAGGGTGCACCACTGCTACGACAACGGGTACCCTCAGCAAAAGTTTGTTTCAGGGCCTCTCATTATAACTTATGCCACTGATTAAACTTTAGGAGATGTAGCAACTTTACTGCCAGTGGTCTCCACTAATACATGCCATCATACCCCTCTTCTCCAACAGAAGAAACCTCAAATTGCTGAGACTTCCAGATACTCCCCATAAACAGACTATAACCCCTGCTCCTCAGTGTCTCTGGGTTGGGATTAAGCCTCGGTTGTGGCTTCCTCTCCACAATCCTGACCCCTACCCATCTCCTCCAAGTTAAGCTCCCTAATTCTCTCCAAATTGTGTAACCCTTTCATGTAAGGTCACTCATTGAGCCCATTGCTTTTCTCTTTATAGAGATATTTAGTGAGCAGACATTATTGTCACGATCCAATATTTGTCTGCCAGTTGTTTTTTTTCTTTACAGAGACATTTCTCTGTCGCACTTGTAATGAAACATTGGCCACAATGTACTTTTGAACTCTCTCCTCAGAGGTATTCGCCTCACCATTGTTTTTAATGAATTTTCGGCAGATGGACATTTGTACACTGATGCTTAAACTCATTCCTTGTTTATAGTCCTTTTTTTCAAGAGTCATTGGAACAATCACTTTGGCAATTAGTTGTTTTGCTTAAATTGTCACTTTGGATCATTGTGTTAGATCACATTCTGATATGTTTTTAAGCAACAGTTTTCTAAAAATATGTTTTGCGGATTGGACCAGTGATTATACACGTGTGCTGGGTACTGACTTTGTAGTGTCCCCTCACCCATATGATGTTACTATTCTCTTTCTTTGTGAAAGTGTTGATGTCCAATTATTCATTAGTTTTGGGAGGGGGGTGCTGTATTTTCTTGACTTGATAACTTGTACCCATGACTCTTGTGCTTGATTTTGGCATAACACTAGTTTAAACCAGCAAGGTTTTTATAGTGGGTTAGTGCATACACTCCTATGCATATGCAATGAAGTTCAATGACTTTCAACTGTTGTGCTTATGGGGGCACATATTAATAAGCCACATACTATCAAAGAATGCAGATACTGTTTACCTGCTCACCTTTAGCAGTGTTCAAAGATAAACCTGCTCACCTTTAGCCAGTGTTCAAAGATAAACTATCTGGTTAGTTTCTCTTTGAGTACCTACATGCTTTCGCCTGCTAGAGTTACAGGGGAGAAAATCCACCTGCATAATTGAAAAATCAATTATGTGCTTGTCCACACACCTGGGAATTCCTACTTTAAAGTGGCTATAGCCATGTTGTGAAACTACATGGATTTATGCATCTATTTGGCACCACGCTCTTCTAATCTTTTAATCAATGATACATTTCATTTTGTTTTTAGTATCAGTGCTTTAATTTTTCTCTTTCAAGTACAGAGCAGAATGCAACTAGGCGAGCTACATTCAGGTGCATTAGGTATTTTTTGACCCCAGAGGGCTTATAATTAAAGTCTGTACCTGAGGCAATGGAGGGCTAAGTGACCCTAGCTTCCTTGATTCTCAGCCCACTGGTTTCCCCTACTCTTAGGCACCGCATGATCCTTTCAGAATAACTGAATGGTCTTTCAGGTCGGATATGCATTTTAATATATTTCTGCCCCTGTAGAATGTAAGCAAGGATGTTACAAATTAAAACCTTAAGGGGCCCTTCCTGTTCAGTTGTGAGAACACAATAAAATACACTTTTTCCTTGCAATTCTCCTTTTCTTTAAAATAATTCCTCCTTTTTTTCTTTCCATTTGAGGCAGTTAGTTCATTTTTCCACTTAGAAACAAAGCACCTTCATTCATATTTATAGATGCTTTATGATGTTGGAAAGGACGTGTTTGGATGAAAGCTATGCTAAGCCAAGGTTTCTGCAGTAATTAATATTTAATAGTTCAGATTATTTTTTTGTTGAACTCAAATACTCTGTATGCATATTTTTCTATTCATGTAGGGTGTGCTCTGCACTTTAACAGATGTGCACAAGTAGATGGGAGATGTAAAGAATATGACCTTTTTAAAGCTACGTAACATTCCAAGATGTCTCATACAGGCCTTTCAGCAATATTTTCAACCTAAGTCTAGAAATATTTAGATGTTTGAAAGTCTGTATTTTGAGACCCTTTAATTAAAGTGTGCTAAACAGTTAATACAAGGTTTTGTGTGTGCTAACTGTGCACAAGGGCCTGCAGTAGCCGTTACCGTGTGGGCATGACAATTACTGCTAGCTAATTTCCCATGCTAACTGCAAATTGTATTTTGGGGCAGGGAATGGGGAGGTTACAGAGAGAGTGAGTATAAAGAGACCATTTCAATTAGCATGAGGGAACATAATGCACACTATCAATGCTGCAATTAGCGTGGGTGCACCAAATGCTATCTCAATGTGTGGTGTTAGGTGAACCTGTGCTAATTGCCCCACACATTAGGATATGCATCCCCAAGATAACTGATGGGAACTTGCTGGCCACAACTCCAACAGATATCACAGAGACTTTGCACTTAAGAACATATAGAACATAAGAAATGCCATACGGAGTCAGACCAAGGTCCATCAAGCCCAGTATCCTGTTTCCAACAGTGGCTAATCCAGGTCACAAGCACCTGTCAGGTCCCCAAACAGGAACACTAGTTTTATCCCTAAATATATGTTAAATGCAAAAATCTAACACACTGTAGTAAAAGAGCCTCTTTGTTTTCTTATCAGGTTAATTTCAAAAGTAGGTATAAAAACGGACTCTATTGTATAGTTTATATTTCCACAATATAAATAAAAATCAAGCATGAATATACAACAGAGATATATATGAAAATAGGACTCAAACCTTGGTAAAAACAGGTAGAGAACAGAGAGCATTACTGGATTCTTCTTGTCGGTACAGATAAGAAGTAGGACTTTGAACCTAGAAATCAAAGTGACAGATTGTATTAATCAAAGTCTTGAACATATCTTCTTTTCATCCCACCCTCAGTCTATATACCTACAGCATTCATCATGTTCGTAGTTTTGAAGAATTGTGCGTTTCTCATGTTCCTACATGTCTTACTTTTTACTTCTATTTACTGTATGGCAAGGTGTAGCAAAGATGACAGAATGGTGTACCAAGGTTGAAGAAAAAGTAAGATTACTGTGTGAGAGGGAGAAAGACCTGGAGTAAAAGAGAGAGAGAAGCATAGTGAAAAGAGATAGAGATGTGGAGGGAGAGAAAGAGGGAGAGAGAAACAAAAAGAAAAGAAATATGATGAGGGAGAGAAAAAGGAACAGAGAATAATAATTTTCATGAAAAGGCTTATGTTTTATGCCTTGCATATGGAAGGCAACTTTCATTCATCGCATTTCTGAAGGTGAAAAGCATTTTACTCAAGTAAATTGGCTGCCTGAAACTTGTTCATGCGGAATGTGGGTAAAAGTAGACATATAGTTCCACAAGGTGCATACTTTAGAGGAGAGGAGTAGTTAGTGGTTCAAGCACTGTCCTTGTAACCAAAAGGTCATGGTTCAATTCCCACTAGCTAGCCTTGGGCAAATTGCTCAACTTTCCATTGCCTTGGAAGAAAGGCCTGATAATCTACCTCTGGTTACACTGCCAAGAAAACACAGAGGCTGCTGGGTCAGCTTTGACCCAAAGCTGCTGCTCCCTCCCTTCCCCCCAAAATAGATTGGAAGCATTTCTAGGAATGGGTTAGTTCAGAGAAGAAAACACCTCCAGGCTCCAGGATTTTCAAAGCAAAATATGCATGCAGATTATCAGCAACGATATACCACTTTTCATCATCAGGTCAAAGCAGTATATATCCAAGTACATTATATAGTTCCCTTGAACCCCAAAGGGGCTCAAAATCTGCTTTTGTACCTGAGGCATTAAGTGGCTTGTCCAAGGAGCACCTGTGAGACTAGAAACCCCAGTCCCTCCAGATCAAGGTTGCTGTCCTCCAGTGGGATTCAAACCCCCAAACCTCCAGCTTCAGACTAGGCCACTCCTCCAAGCAAAAGAACAATTGTACTTTCTCTATGAAAATGCAAATACTGCAGGTAAAAAGCATCCATGGATTCTGCAGTGATGAGGACAGTTTAAAAATCTCTCTTATTGAGTATTTACATAAACTATATATATATATATATATATTGGGAAAAGGCTTCAAGCGGTCCATATTAGGAGAGAGACTTCATGTACTTTTTATTCTTGAGGATTATACACCAACTTGCAAAATGAAAGTATGTTCATGCTGTAGGTTTTGAAATGTACTGTAGTCACAGAATACACGTGGTCATTGCACCTGTTGTTTCTGTGGGTAAATTTGTTTTGAAAAGTACATGCGAGGAGTTGAACATGCATCCTACATTTTTGTCTTTTTACCCCTGACCTAAACATGACCCAGGAATACCTTTCCTTTCCTTAATATAGTTAAAACGGCATGTTTTCTAGAACACCACACAGACTTTTAGGAACCCTTTTACTAAAGTGCACTATGCAATTAATGCAAGAATTGATGCTTGTTAACAGTGCACTTGGACCCTCAGTAACAGTTACCATGGAAGCATGACATTTTAACTCACATCAGTTTTGTGTTATGGGCAGGCTAGAGACAGAGAATGAGCATGGTGAGCACATTGCAGTCAGTGCAAGGGGACATATTGTGCACTGCCAAAGTTGCCATTAGCGCCAGTTCACCTGACGCCAGCTCAACAGTGGAGGTACAGCTGTGGTCAACATTATTGGCACCCTTGCAGTTCAACCCTTTAATGTCCAATATTTCCTTTAAAATGTGGCCAGGGAAATGGCTTTGGGCTATCTATGCACACATATGTGACACGTAAAAGATTGAAATAAAACGAGACCATTTAAAAAAGAAAATAATAGGAAACAGCATAAAAATCAGGACATTGCTGGGATATGATTATTACAAAAACAAAGAAAACCCTGTGGGCTATCTGGGGGAGGCTTAAGCCCATAAATCAATTCAACAAACCAACAAAGCACAACCCCACTAAAAAAGTTCCTTCCCCAAAAAAATGTTTTGATTCTATGTTTTTGTTGGACAGCGCCTTTGTGAGGAATCATCCTCTACATCAAACTAGGTCCATTTTAATCAAAAATTTGCAGTTGAAAGCAACCAATTTCAAGGCAAAACACTTATCTGCAGCTTTTGCCCAGTTGACGATCTCCAAAAATGATATAAGTACCAAAGGGGGTTCTCCATGGCATAGCACTGCATTTCGGGTCTATCCACATTCTAAAGACTCTGCATCAGGCAAAATACCCCATTGAAGATAAACAGAGGACATGATTATTGACATCCTTATAAACAATTCAAATCAGTTTGAATAGAAGAGCCACATTCCCCTTGCAGTAAAATTAGATGCACCTCTGATCAATTGTCAGTTCTCATGGAATCAACCAATATTATGGCTCTAATGTTTTCACAATGGTAAAGACAAGAGAGCTACATGAGACTGTTAGAAAAGCCATTATCACCAAGCATCAAACTTCAAAGGACTATAAGACCATCTCCAAAGACCTTGGGAATCCTGGATCTACAGTTAGCAATGTTTTTATGTTTTCTGCTCATGGAACTGTCAAGAACCTCCCAGAACATGGTGGGAAGAGAAAAATGAATTCAAGAAGTCTTCAAAGATTAGTGTGAACTGTTGGAAAAACACCACATCCAACATCCAAAAAGCATAAGATTGACATGGAGCAATCTAGAATGGAGGTTTCAACCCACACCATCCGTCGTGCAGTGAACAAAGCAGGACTTCATGGGCGAAGCCAAGGAGGACCCCACTGATCAAAGACAGACATAAAATGGCATGCCTGATCTTTGCCAAAACCAACTTTGAGAAACCACAATCCTCCTGGAAAAATGTTCTGTAGACAGATGAAACCAAACTTTAGCTGTTTGACAATGCAGACCAGAAATCTATTTAGAGGTGAAGAAATGAAGCTTATAAGGAAAAAACATTCTTCCTACAGTTATATATGGTGGAGGTTCCATAATGTTGTGGTGCTGTTTTTATGTCTCAGTAACTGAAGTCAGAGATCTTCCAAGGTATTTTGAAGCAAAATGTGCTACCTAGTGTCAGAAAGGTCATGGGTCCTCCAGTAGGACAATGATCCAGAACATACACCCAAAAGTACAAAAGAATGGTTAAAAAGAAACAAATGGACTGCTTTAAACTGGCCAGCAATGAGTCCTTATATCAATCCAATCAAGAAACTTTGTAAACAGCTGAAATCTGCCATTGGTAAAAAGAATCCTAGAAACATTCATGAACTGGAATAAATCGCAGTTGAAGAGTGGGAGAAACTACCAGCAGACAAATGTATGAAACTTATAGGTGGCTACAAGAAATGTTTGGAGGCTATCATCACTACTAAGGGTTGTGCAGCCAAATATAAGTGAAGGGTGCAATTAACCTTGTTCAGATCACATTTAGTTTTTTTCTCAGAAATTACTATGTCTAAGTTGCACAGACATCTTTTTTGTTGTTATATACCTTTGGAGATACTGGTCACAATTATTGCAGAGGCTCTGCATTCAATACACACTAGTTTTCATATTAAACATGCATTAAGTGCAGAAACATACAAACACTTTAGTAAAAGGGACCCTTATTTGCATCAGTGGAAGAAAATTTTCAGATGACCAATTTACACCCATAAATCGCTTTGAAATTTGTCCACCCAAAATATATTATTTCAAGCAATTGCTTAAAGATTTTTTCTTTTTTTGAGATATGAAAATTTAACAGGACCAAACAATAGAAACCTGAAACAATGAATGAGGTTCCCAAATCTGGAGTGCTTTACCTCCCGCGCTGCAGGAGCCTCAAACCTATTTGTCTTTTCTTGTCAAAGCCAGAAGGATGCTGTGCTGCACAGAGAGAGGAATAAGCAGCATAAAGGATGAGGTATTAATGCCCCTGTACAGGTCATGGTTGAGGCCTTACTTGGAATATTGTGTTCAGTTTTAGAAACCACATCTCACAAAGAATATAAAAAGACTTAAAATGGTTCAGAAGAAGGTGCCCAAAATAATTTGGAGCCTGTGCCAGAAGACGTATGAGAAGAGACTTGAAGACCTAACTATGCATACCCTAGAGAAGAGGAGGGACAGGGAAGATATGCTACAGACCTTTAAATACTTAAAGGGTATTAATGAGCAAACCAATCTTTTTCAAAGAAGAGGAAGCTGTAATACTAAAGGGCATAGCATGAAGCTGTAAGGAGGTAAACTTAAAAGCAATGTCAGGAAATACTTTTTTTACTGAAAGGGTGGTGGATGCTTGGAATGCCCCCCCCCCCCCCCCAACAGAAGTGGTGGGGGCAAATATAGTGTTGGAATTCAAAATGGAATGGGACAAACACAGTGAATAAAATCAGAATAAACTTAACCATTTTTTGTACTTCAACACGGAGCAGCGGGTACAACCCTAAACAAAGGCATAGAGGGAGGTGACCTGCACAGAGCAGCAGGTGCACCTACTCTAGCCACCTTACTGGGCAGACTAGATGGACGATACTGGTCTTTATCTACCATCATATACTATGTTTTATTTTATTTATTTATTTATGTTAATATGTATGTTACATCTTAAAACTTGTTTATTTTCAAAAGGCTTTACTGTTTAGGTATACTGTGTTCATTGATTTGATTGTACTCAGTGTACAGGATGTATTAGGTTTGTTTTGTCTTTGGTTGTTGGTCTTAAGTACTGATTATGTGTGTTTTTTTTGTAACCACCAAGAAATGTAAATGATTGGTAGATATAAATGCAATAAATGGGAATGGAAATGTAATGGGTAACCGAAGTAATGATTTCCATGTATGAAGCATAGAGGAAGTACTGTAGATATTCTTAGTTATGATGATACTGAAATATTATATATACCTTTCCTAAAAACACAGAAAAGATATAAAGATTATTCATAATACATATCCTTCCTGTTTCATCTGGCAAACATATGGATTTATACATTAGATAATAAGCCTGATTTTGCACAGGGGTTTTACATGGGAAATGGGATGTCCAGGTTGGCATGTTCACATTTACCAAGTGTTTTACAAAAGGCTCTACCAAACATGGAGCCTTTTGCAAAATACATATGAGGATGCTGGTAAATATGTATGTATTTACTGGCATCTACAATGGGAGCAGTGATTTCTTAAAACTACACATAAAGAAAAAACGGTATCAGTTGGCATTTCCCACATAAAGGTGCAGGCGATTATACATGACAATGGTGGCATTTGTACATATAATGGCCCCATTTCAAAACATTATACATATGACTGGAGACAATTAAGGGGGTAGTTACTAAAGCGTGTTAAAGGAATACCACACAATATTTAAATAACTCCAATGAGTTACCTTATAATGAGATTCAAAGCATGCAAATGCATACAAACCACCTCATTATGATGCAAATAAATAAAGCGTAGTTACTCACCTGTAACAGGTGATCTCTGGGAACAGCAGGAATTTAGTCTTCACACATGGGTATCGTTGGTACCGACAGAGTCTGCGTGGGAGCGCTCCCCAGCGTCCAATAGGAAAGCTTTTGGGAGCATCCCACTGCGCCTGCATCGCTGCCTTCCCACCTTTCCAACTCTCCCTCTTCAGTTGAGTTTATAGCTGAGACAAAGGAAAGAAGGAGAGAGAGAGAGAGAGAAAGACAACTCCTAGGGGAGGTGGGTGGGTTGTGAAGATTAAATTCCTGCTGTTCCCAGAGATCACCTCTTACAGGTGAGTAACTACGCTATCTCCAGGAACAAACAGGAATGTAGTCTTCACACATGGGGACTCCCCAGCTAAGAGATGCCAGGGAGATGACCCCAGAAAGCTGTGAAACCCAGGTTGAGATGGGTCATGCTTCCTCCCATGGATCTCTGGCATCGAAACCGGGACGGCGAGTAGGAGTTGTTCCAAGTCTGAAAGAGATGCTGGAGAACAGCTTGGCCAAATGAGGCATCCCGACGGGAGTCCTTGTCCAAGCAGTAGTGGGCTGCAAGGTGTGTACTGAAGCCCAAGTGGCTGCTCTACAAATGTCGTCAATGGACACAGAGTGAAGGTTAGCCAAGAGGCTGCCATTGCTCTCACATTGTGAGCTGTGACATGACCTTCGAGAGAAAGTCCCTTACTCTCATATGCAAAGGATATGCAATTAGCAATCCATTTAGACAAAGTTCATTTGGAAACTGGCAGTCCAAGTTGACTAGAGTCAAAAGCAACAAAAAGCTGGGAAGACTTTCTATGTTGATTAGTTCTCTGAAGGTAAAAAGCCGAGGCTCTTTTACAATCTACAGTGTGTAGATTTCTTTCTGCATTGGAGGTATGAGGCCTAGGAAAGAATACAGGGAGGTAAACTGATTGGTTTAAATGAAAAGGTGAAACCACCTTTGGCATAAAGTGAGGGTGAGTCCTAAGGACTACTTTATCATGGTGGAACCCTGTATAAGGAGGATCAGCCACTAAAGCCTGTAGCTCACTGATGCGTCTTGCAGAAGTGAGAGCAATTAGGAAGATCATTTTCAAAGAAAGAAACTTTAGGAATGTAGTGGCTAAGGGTTCGAAGGGCAGTTTCATGAGCTGCCCAAGGACAAGATTCAAATCCCATGCCACCGGTGGTGGCTTAATGGGAGGTTTTGTTAAAAGTAGACCTCTCATAAACCTTGCTACAAGTGGTTGAGAGGAAACAGTTTGTCCATCCAAGGGCTTGTGGAAAGCTGCAATGGCACTAACATGGACTCTTACTGAATTGGTTTTAAGACCAGAGGATGACAGATGTAGGAGATACTCCAGTAACACCTCCACTGACACTGAAAAGGATTAAGTTCCTTTTTTGAACACCAAATAGAGAACCTTTTCCACTTAAAGGCATAGGCTCGCCTTGTGGAAGGTTTTCTTGAATCCAAAAGGATATCATTTACCTGCTGAGATAGGTTGATATCCTGGAATCCTAGAATCTCAGGAGCCATGCCCTGAGGTGTAGAGACTGAGGATTCAGGTGCAATAGCGTCGAGTTCCCCTGGGAAAGAAGATCTGGAGCACATCCCAACTCCAGAGGTTTGGCTCGAGAGAGATGTAGAAGCAAAGGATACCACGGTCGTCGTGGCCAGCGTGGGGCTATAAGGATCATATGGCCCCTGTCTCTCTGAAGCTTGAAGAGAGCTTTGGGAATGAGGGGAATGAGTGGGAAGAAATAGAGGAAGTCCTGATCCCAGTGGAGGTGAAAAGCATCCCTTGCCTGACAGTTCTGAGCCGGCGTTCTAGAACAGAACCTGGGAAGTTTGGCATTCTGAGGTCTTGCAAAGAGGTCTATATCTGGAGTTCCCCAGATCTGAAAAATTCAAGCAATTTGCTCTGGATGAAGAGACAACTCATGTGGCAGCAGTACTCGACTGAGTTTGTCTGGCAAGAGATTTTGTGTGTCTGGAAGATACACCGCCAGAAGGTGGATTTGAAGATTTCTGGCAAAGGACCAGAGGCACAGAGCTTCATTGCACAAGGCTTGGGACCCCATCCCACCCTGTTTGTTCACATAGAACATGGCTACTTGATTGTCTGTCTGGACCAAAACTGAGATGGATTTGGAACACTTGAAGAGCATAAAAGATGGATCTGAGTTCCAGGAGGTTTATGTGAAGACAAGCCTCTTGGTGGGTCCATAGACCCTGGGTGGAGAGATGGTCCAAGTGAGCCCCCCAGCCTGACATGGATGCATCTGTCGTCAAGGTGGCTTGATGTAGTGGCTGCTGGAAGGGAGAGCCTACGAGAAGGTTTTCCAGCAATTGCCATGAGATGTGTCGAGTTTCTGATTTTGTCCAACAGGCGACCCGAGGCCTGTGTCCACTGAGATGATAGGGTCCACTGAGCTGCCCGCATATGAAGATGAGCATAGGGAACCACATGGACAGTGGATGCCATATTCTCCAGGAGCTGAAGCATCTCTCGAGCAGTTAGAAAAGTTTTCATAGCTGCTTAAGAAGCCAGCTGGAGTATTTGAAGACAACGTGGCTGTGGCAGGAAAGCCTTTGACTGCCTTGTGTCGAGAAGAGCCTCTATGAACGCTAAGGACAGAGACAGGGTGAGATGAGATTTTGGGAGGTTGGTTTGCAGCTTGTCGTGCTGTGAGGGCTTGCGTGCATCAGTGATGCTGAGAGCTAAACTATCCGTAGTTTAACTACTGGCAGGGTCTCCCAAGATGGACAGGTCTCAGCTGAGGTGCCAGACGAAGACAAACCACCCATCTGGGCAGCAGCAGAATGGGATAGTGTTGACGGCGGAGGATCACATTTCTGTGACAACGGCAACAACACCAAACTTAAACTGCGCGGAAGGAAGGCCCGGCAATCTACTTCTGTATCTTGCCATGAAAACCCAATGGATAGTTACAACAAAACAAATTGTGCTATGGTGCTGGAAGATGAGACTCCCAGGTCGGAAGGCACTCAACTAGCTACTGGGGAAGAGCTGAAGACTTTTCAGAGTAAAGCCAGCATTTATGATGTGGTTGGATCAAAGCCCTCGGGAAGTCTGATTGCTGATGTAGCTGCGCATGAAATGAGAGTCAGAAGCTGTAAAGATGTCTTACACATTGGAACATGGAACATACGAAGCATGAACCAAGGGAAGTTGGAGGTGGTCAAGAATGAAATGGAACGTGTACAACTTGATCTGTTGGGTGTCAGCGAACTGAAATGGACTGGCATGGGGCACTTTGCATCAGATGATCACATGGTCTACTATGCTGGAAATGAAAGACAAAGAAGAAATGGTGTTGCGTTTATAATAAAGAAGAAACTTGCAAGAACCGTAATGAAATACAATGCAGTCAGCGAACGCTTAATCTCTATTCGTCTACGAGGATTGCCTATCAACACAACTATAATTCAAGTATATGCCCCAACAACAGCTGCAGAAGAGAATGAAATTGAAGAGTTCTATGAACAAGTACAAGCTGAAATTGACAGAACATGCAAACAGGATATCCTGATAGTCATGGGTGACTGGAACGCAAAAGTTGGCAACAAAGAAGAAGGCAAAGTAGTTGGAAAATATGGACTTGGCAACAGAAATGAAGCTGGAGAAAGATTGATAGAATTCTGCAAGACCAATGATCTATTCATCTCAAACACCTTCTTCCAGCAACACAAGCGGCGACTGTACACATGGACTTCACCCAATGGATTGTATAAAAATCAAATTGACTACATCTGTGGAAGTCAACGATGGAAAAGCTCTGTAACATCAACCAAGACAAAACCTGGAGCTGACTGTGGTACAGATCATCAACTACTAGTATGCAAACTCAAGCTAAAGTTGAAAAAGAGCAAACCACTCATGAATGCAGCAAAATATGACCTTGAGAATATACCACTGGAATTTAAAGACTGCCTGCAAAATCGATTTGCTGCTTTAGATACAAATGACAGAGCTCCGGAAGAGTTATGGAATGACATCAAGAAGGTTGTGCTAGAAGAAAGCGAGAAGTCTCTACAAAAGGTGAAAAAGCAAAAACGGCCAAAATGGATGACGGAAGAAACTCTGAAAATTGCCCAGAAACGCAGAGAAGCTAAAGCCAAAGGAGAAAGAAAGACAATCGTAGAACTCAACAGAGATTTCCAACGTGCAGCAAGACAGGACAAGGAAAAGTACTACAATGACACTTGCAAGGAAATAGAAGCAGAAACTATTAGAGGAAGAACAAGATCGGCTTTCCTAAAGCTGCGAGAGTTAAAGAAAAAGTTCCAGCCTCGAATTGGAATGTTACAAGATGCTCAAGGTTCTATGTTGAATGATGCTGAGAAGATCAAGAAAAGGTGGAAGGAGTATACAGAGTTTTTATATGATAAAGATCAAGTGGACCAACAGCCGTTTCAACCTATACCTTATGATCAGGAACCATTGGTGATGAAAGAAGAAGTTGAAGCAGCATTGAAAGCCTTATCAAAGAACAAAGCACCAGGCATTGATAGCATTCCCATAGAAGTATTGCAGCAATCTGATGCAGCTGTTACCGTACTTACACGGCTCTGCCAAGAAATATGGAAGACAACATCATGGCCAACTGACTGGAAAAGATCTGTGTTTATACCAATACTAAAGAAAGGTGATCCAACTGACTGTGGAAATTATCGCACAATCGCTCTGATCCCACATGCCAGCAAGATTCTACTGAAGATTATTCAAAAGAGACTACAGCCATACCTAGAACAAGAACTACCTGAAGTGCAAGCAGGGTTCAGGAAAGGGCGAGGAACGAGAGACATCATTGCGGATGTGAGATGGATCCTTGAAAAGACTAAAGAATACCAAAAGGATATCTATTTGTGCTTTATCGATTATAGCAAGGCTTTTGACTGTGTAAACCATGAGAAACTCTGGACCACATTAAGAAGAATGGGTATACCAGAACACCTGATCGTTCTCTTGCGCAATCTGTACATTGATCAAGAAGCAACAGTTCGAACGGAACAAGGAGAAACAGAATGGTTTAAAATAAGCAAAGGTGTAAGACAA
Source organism: Ichthyophis bannanicus (assembly GCA_033557465.1). Taxonomy (NCBI): domain Eukaryota; kingdom Metazoa; phylum Chordata; class Amphibia; order Gymnophiona; family Ichthyophiidae; genus Ichthyophis; species Ichthyophis bannanicus. Next base: position 1,665,484,437 of record CM066032.1, on the reverse strand, counting down.
GGCTGCATACTTTCCCCCTGCCTGTTTAATTTATATGCAGAACAAATCATCAGAGAAGCAGGACTGTATGAAGACAACAGAGGTGTGAAGATTGGTGGAAGACTCATCAACAACCTTCGCTATGCTGATGATACCACATTACTGGCTGAAAGTGAAGATGACCTGAAACATTTGCTTCTCACAATCAAAGAACGTAGTCTCAAAATGGGCCTGCACCTTAATGTAAAGAAGACAAAGATCATGACAACTGGCAAAATCAACAGGTTCATCGTTGAAGGAGAAGAAATTGAAATCGTGAACAACTTTAACCTACTTGGATCAACTATCAATAAAGAAGCAACAAGCAGTCAAGAAATCATACGACGCATTGCTCTTGGCAGAATGGCTATGAAAGACCTAGATAAGATTCTCAAGAGCAGAGATGTCTCTCTCCATACAAAGATTCGACTTGTTCAAGCCATGGTATTTTCAATAACATCATATGGATGTGAAAGCTGGACAGTGAAAAAGACAGACAGGAAGAAAATTGATGCCTTTGAATTATGGTGCTGGCGGCGAATACTGTGTATACCATGGACTGCCCGAAGAACAAACCAGTCGGTACTAGAGGAGATCAAACCTAAGCTTTCTTTAGAAGCTCAGATGACAAGACTTCGACTTTCATACTTCGGACACATCATGCGAAGAGAGAGATCATTAGAGAAAGACATCATGCTTGGCAAGATAGAAGGTCAACGCAAAAGAGGAAGGCCAGCAATGAGATGGATCGCTACAATAACAGCAGCTACGGGTACCAGTCTGTCAACAATGAGCCGCCTGACTGAAGACCGAACACAATTTAGGATAGCTATCCAGAGGGTCGCCATGAGTCGACTCCGACTCGACGGCACTTAACAACAACAACAACATGACCAGTCCCAAGTACTGCAGGATTTGTATCGTGCGGGAGAGAGTAAAGCTGGCTTCTGGAGCTGTTGATGCTCGGATGAGCCAGTCATCTAAGTAAGGAAAGATGAATATCCCCGGAGTTCTCAGGAATGCTGCTACTACTGCCATGCATTTTGTGAAGACTCTTGGGGCAGAAGCCAGTCCAAAGGGAAGAACCCTGTACTGGTAATGTCTTCCTTGAAAAAGGAATCGAAGAAACCTCCTGTGATCTGTATGGATGAGAATATGCGTGTATGCATCCTTTAGATCTAGAGAACATAGCCAATCCTGACTCTGAATGTAGGGAAGAAGTGTTTCGAGGGAGATCATCTTGAAATTTTCTTGGAACAGATACTTGTTCAACTCTCTGAGGTCCAGTATGGGCCTGTATCCCCCTGTTTTCTTTGGGATGAGGAAGTAGGGGGAGTAGAAACCCATGCCCTGTTGGGATATGGGTACCTCTTCTATTGCTCCTTGAGCAAGTAGAGAGGTGTCCTCCTGACACAAGAGAGTGCTGGTAGGGCCCTGAGAATTGAACTGTCTTGTGATGGTGGGAGGGGGCATATTGTGAAAATGCAGTTTGTACCCATCTCGTACAACGGAAAGAGTCCAGTTTTCTGATGTTATTTGTTGCCATCTTCTGGCAAAATGACAGAGTCTGCCGGGGATGGTGAAAGGTTCTGGATCTTTCAGGGGCAGGATGACTAAATTCTCTAGGAAGGAGTCAAAGCCCCTGAGGCGGCTGAGTCTGCTGAGCTGGTTGAGCTCTTGGGACTTGTGCCTTCCTTTGCTATCTGGGCTGTTGTTGCCCCTTCTGGGGAGCATGAACTGGACAGTGGACAGCCTGGGTGTAGGATGGGTAGAGTTTCTTTTCCTTGTTGAAAAAGGGTTTCTTAGTTGTCTTTTTCTTTGCTGGGTTGGATGTAACCTTCGATAATTATAATCTGTTCAAGGTTGTATTTTTAGATTCAATCTGATTAGCCTTGTCTTGCCAATCCTTGCCAAAGAGATTGTCTCCTGTGCAATGGAATGTTCCCTAGCTTATCCTGCACCCATTGTTCTAAATCTGATGCCTGAACCAGGCAATGCGACATGTACTGATGGAAATAGCAGAGGTTCTGCTAATGCACTCAAAGCAGTCAAAGGTTGCACGATTCATGAACTTAGACACATTCTGGACATGCTCTAGATCCCTTGTCACCTCCTTGAGAAACATTCCCATGTAGAGAATGTAAGAGCTGATCCTGGCTGATAACATCGAGGACTGAAAACATCGATGCCCAAAGGCATTGAGTGTCCTCGCTTCACAGCCTGGAGGATTGGAAGAATGTGTTTTAGCACTTTTAATCCTATGGATCGCCGATTCCACTACCATTGAATGGTGTGGTAATTGTGTCTTCTGAAAACCAGGGCATTGCGGAACTTGGTACATGGTATCGAGTCTCCGCGAGTGTGGGGGCACTGTTAAAGGAGCTTCCCACATACTTAGCATGAGATCATGTAAGATTTGGTGAATGGGAAGGGTAGCTGCTTCCTTAGGAGCTGCTGGATATTGAAGAATTTCTAATTCTTCTGCTCTCGGTTCATTCTCAGGAGTCACCGTGATTGAAATTCCTCGGGCTACATCACGTATGAAATCCTGAACCAGACATCTCACCTCCAACTACTGTTGGAAGAGAGTTTTCACTGGCCGCAAAATAGATTTTCAAAAAGAGAATGAGAGAACCATAGCAGAGTTTCTAACGACAAATGACCACTAGGCCAATCCTCCAGGAGTGGAGGAGTGGCCTAGTGGTTGGGGCAAGGTACTTCAGGCCAAAAGGTCAGGGGGTTCAAATCCCACTAGAGGACAGCAACCTTGGGCCGGAAGGACTGGGGTTTCTAGTCCCACAGGTGCTCCTTGTGGTCTTGGGCAAGCCACTTAACCCTCCATAGCCTATGTTCCCTGTAAAATAGTTATCTCCAAGTTATAATGCCCTGTTCAATGTAATTTCAGTTTGTTCAATGTAAACCACACTGATGCAGAATAGCACAGTATATAAGAGAATATAAATAAAATAAAATTAGTTCTAATTTATTTTGATGTTAGAAACTGCACTGTGGTTCTTTTTCTTTCATACGGAAGGACAAACAAGATAGGCCATGAGCTCTTTTTCTGTCATTATATTTCTATGTTTTTGTCCCTTGGTGTTTGAGCACCTTATATCTCCTTTGTTTTTTTGAGAATATATATTTAGGGGGTCATTTTGATCAGGACATCCAGGCTCTTGTGTGCCTCATTGGAATTGGTCGCACAGGGGTAGATGCGATTCTGATCCCGCGGGACACATCTAGCCCCTGCGGGATCAGAATTGCTACTAGGCCAATATCTTATTCCCATCAGCCTGCACATACAGGCCCCTGCCAGGCCAACTCAGTCAAGGCTCCTGAATGGAGCCATGGTGCCATGGTATCCGGTTGTCATGGCACTGTGGCTCCATTCAGGAGCCACGATCCCTGGTCGCTGCCGACTGTCTCCTTTCCCTGCAGCCCAACCCACGATCTGGCATCCCATGGAATGCCCTGCACCCACCTCACCTTTTTTCCGTGGCTGGAGCTCCCATTCCCCTGTCCAGTCTGCCGGCTCCGGACGTACAGGGCCGATGTCAGAATCGCCCACTGCCCGCCCTAACTCTACCTTAGCCCCACCCCTGTCTAAGTCTCCCCATACAAACACCTGGTTCATATGGGGAGATTAGTCAGGGATGGCAGAGGGGACCGAATAGTGGAGATGGATGTCCCAGGGCTCAGAATGACCCCTTTACTTTACAAGTGTCAATATTTTTTTAATCTTAGAATGACAGGTTAAATATTTAAACAACTACAATTTTTGCTGCATTTTAATTATATAGCCTGAGAATATATTTCTTTCCTTTTTTTTTTGTCAAAGCCAGGGGCGGCTAAAGGCAATCTGCTGCCTGAGGCGAAGGATGAGATGGCGCCTGTAGAGGTGGGGGCGGGGCTTTTTCAGAACTCCAATCAGGGACTGAACCAAACCAAAACGTCGATTAGATTTTACGGAGGAAATGCAAGATGTTTGCACACCAAGGAACTAAAAGAGAGCGAGAACCATAGCAGTGTATAAAACTAAATTATCTCATTTTTATTTTGTTGTTATAAACTGCGTTATGGTTCTTGCTTTTTCTTTTTCAACATATATTTTGCATCTACAGTGGGTGCAGAGCAGAACCAGGACATTCACCCACAGAACTCAATATCTTTTAAAACAAAATCTGATTCTGATCTTCTCACTAACAACAACAACCATTCTCCAGTACCAGGTATATTGTGAACTAATACAAAACCCTACAACAAAGAGCACATCTACCATACCATATCAGCACCAACTTCCAAAACGCACATAAAGAGCCCATCTAAAAAAGGTCACTGTAAATACTACAGTGGGCCCTGGAACATCCATAAACCTATTTGAAAAGCTGAACAAGTCAAATTACTACAGTACAGTATAGATCTTTATGTACAAACTCCATTTTAACAGAACACCTGGGCTCAGTCACACACTCAGACCTTCACCAAGTACAGAATAAGTAACCACAATCTAAAGTAAAAATAAAAATATGTAGACAAAATTTAAACTGAAACCCCAAGAAACCAGACTCCGCATGCAGTGCAACATTAGATAAATAAGAGATGCAGTTCCCCAATACTGTGTAAAATATAAAGATTGCACAAAGTCCAATCACTAAAATTAAATAAAATTATTTTTTCTAACTTTGTTGTCTGACCATTTTATTCTCTGATTATACTGGTCCCAATCTGAGGCTTCTGTTTTCCTGTCTTCTCTTAGAACTCTTTCTGTGGTCTATGGTTCATCTGCCATTTCTTATCTCTTCTTTTGTTTTCTTCACTTCCTTCCATCAGCCAGTTTCAGTAACCCTCCCCAGTATCAGCCCCCTTTCCAGTCCTCCCCTCCCAGTACCTTCCAATGTCAACCGCCTTGCATTCCCACGACTGCCACTGGTGTCCATTCCCTTCCAGTCCCCCTCCTTCCCCACTCTCCAGCCCCTTCTAGTCCAAATACCATCCCAGGTATCAGCTCATATCCACTCTCAGTGGTAACCTCCCAGGTCAGCTCCCTTCCAGTCACCCTACACTTTATCCATCCCCCTTCCAGTGCCATTTGTACATGTCAGCTCCCTTCCAGCCTCCTCCCCATTACCCAGCCACCTACCATGCCCATCCCCAAGTGTCAGCTCCCTTCCAGTCTACTTCAGTACATCCCAGGTGTCAGCTCCATTCCAGCCCCCTCCTTTCCCCACCATATCAGCTCCTTTCCAGCCCCCTCCTTCCCCCATGTCAGCTCCCTTCCTGCCCCCTCCATCCCCTGGCAGACACTCTCAGTATCCGCTCCCTTCCAGTCCTATTCTCCCATCCTCGTGCATCAGCCCATTTGTAGCCCTAGCCCCTAGTTTTCTTCCAGGGCCAGCAGCACTCTCCTCCCCTCCCCCATTAGCCCATTTCCAGTCCTAACCCCCACGATAGCCCATTACCAGTCCTAGCCCCCCTCCCAATCAGCCTATTTCTATTCTTAACCCCTCATCAGTCCATTTCCAGTTCTAACCCCCCATCAGCCCATTTCCAGTTCTAACCTCCCCATCAGCCCATTTCCAGTCCTAGCCCTCCCCCCATCAGCCCAATAATATTTCCAGTGCTACCCCCCCCCAGCCCAGCCCAGCCCTGCCCGCCCCAGACCTTCTGAAGGGAAATTGAACAAAAAAACTGGTCTCAGAAGCTGCTGCTGCTGCAGCAGCAGAATGAAGTGCCCCACAGTCCCTGTCTCCCTGGAAGAGTCCTGCCTTCTATTTCTCCCGTGCTGGCTCAGCTTTGCAGAGCTGTGAAGGGAGAGTTTTTCCCTTTCCCGTGGCTCTGTTAAAGTTGAGCCCGCCGGCACGGATGGGAAACAGGCATTTCCTGCATGGGAAAAAACACTCCCTTTGCGGCTCTGCAAAGCTGAGCCAGCGCGATGCAGGAGACATAGAAGGCAGGGCTCTTACGGGGAGGTGGGAGCCATGGGGCACTTCATTCTGCCTCTGTCGCTGCTGCTGCTACCGCAACAGCAGCAGCAGCTTCTGAGACCATTTTTAAAATCTTTTTATTTTGAAAGCCGAGTGATGTGGTCTTTTTGGGGGCAATTTTTGCCACCCCCAAAAAGTTGCCACCTGAGGCGACTGCCTCACTCGGCCTCATTATAGAGCCACCCCTGTCTGCTCCCTCTTTGAGTATCTCGGGGGCACCAGTTCATCCCTTGCCTGTTTGATAGACTGTCTTCCTATCCATCTAGTATTTTTTTAAGATAAACATAATGAATATGCAAATGTATGAAAATATGCACATATATCACCCACTCTTTGCCTCCCAAATGAAGCAATCAAACTATGCCCATGACTACTGTGGGATTCAGTAACCTATGGTTCTAAGTTACCACAAGTTAGTGACTCCAATAAATTAAGCTGTGATGAAATGTGAGATTTTATCACAGATTAATAACTAGTCCCCTACGCCACAAAGCCATGAAAGATTTTTAAAACATTTTTGATAGCAAAATTAAAAAGCAGGGAGTTAGGGAAAACCATCCCCTAAATTCTTTGAACCTGATATTCATTTGCGACAGCTATGCATCTCTAAGGCACATAGCTGGTGCCACCAAACTTTAACCCCAGATATTCAATCTGAGGCTATATCCGGCTACTGGCATTGAATATCTGGGGTCGCCACACAGCCACACATGGCACAGCAGCGAACCGTGCAGTGGCAATATTCAGCCACTGTCTGGTTAGCTCTGGCAGTGAAAGTTAGGACAGCTTTTGCTGCACCTAACTTTCACCGCTTAGGGATAACCGGGCAGTGGCTGAATATCACCACTGCCCAGTTATCCCTGGATACCGCCCCTGGAATAAACCCAACATGTCCTGATGCTAAGTGCCTAGCATCGGGGCGGATAGCGGCATTAGTCTGGAATATTCAGCTTTGGGACATTTACATGGTTTACAGCTCTGTACACAATGGAAATGCCTTTGAATATCAGGCCTCTTGTTTTTATGTCTGTCTGAAATGAGCAGTTTTATGAAAGTTGCACGAGGCTCAGAGAAGGTACAAAGGCCAGCAGGGAAGTTATCTTGAATATACAATAAAGGCATTCCCTTCTACACCAAGAAGTACAAATATGGGAGTACTTATAAAATCATTCCCACTCATATGTGGCCCCATTTATGCATAAACAACCTCTTATAAAATATCAGCTGGAGTAAAATATGGACTGTGACATGAAGACGTGTACTTCTCAGGTATGCGCAGCTGGGGGCATGGTCTGGACAGAATGTGAATGGAGTTTTCATGTATATGTGTATATTATGGAATGCCATTATCTACATGAGTATGTGCAAAAATTCACACCCGCTCAAGCACAGGTGTAAGTGACTGTGCCTACAGTGTAGACACATTTTCTGCCACTTATGTTAGGACTTTATAAAGAACAGTAAATGCCTACTTTTCTTTATGAAATAGTGCCTATGTAAATGTCTACACCATGATGCATTGTTATAAAGTCACCCTCATAAATATTCGCTTGTCTAAACAATATTCATGACACGTCCCCTTTATGTGTTCTGGGCTTCTATACATATAAACAGCAACATTCTGATATCTCCATTTACATGTAGAGCCATTAATCCATGTAAATGTTTCTACTTACATGTGTAGAAGCTATGCAAGGCTTCTAAAATGACCTCCATATTCACTCTGTATACAAAAAAAATTGCAATTTACAAAAATGGCAATGAAATTAAAGAAAGTCTGGAATCAGCACTCAGGATGTCTACTTGTAAACCAGAGTCTATGGCATCACAGCAGCAATGAAACTGGGCAGACTAGATGGCTCAGCGAATTATATTTTATGTTTCCGTAAATGCCCAGTATGTAAACGATTTACTTTCTGTGGGGCTGATTCAGTTCTGGAGGTTTTGGCTTCCACTAAGTGAAAAGTACATTGGTTAGAAAGTGTTTGGTTTGTTACAGTATTTTAAAACATGGAAAAAACCGCATGCAAAATAGATTTAGGGGCATGTTTACTAAAGTGTGGTATGTTTTTAGTTTAGTTTAGTTTATTGTTATTTGCTATACTGTCCATCGACTGAAAGTTGGCAACAAGGCAGTTTATAACACTAAAAACAGAACACTAGAGGGCTCATTTCATCCCAGATGTCCAGCCCCTCTGTACGTCCGGTATGAGCCAGGCGAACAGAGGGCTCGTGATTCTGATCCCAGGGGGCACGTCTAGCCCCGTGGGATCAGAATCACAATCAGTCATGTATGTACAGATCAGGACTGCGATTCAGTCTGGCCTGCATAAACATGATAAGTCTGACTAACCCAGTCAGAGCTTTTAAATGGAGCCGTGGCGCCATGGCGTCCAGTTGCCATGGCACCATTGCTTCATTTAAAAGCCACAATGCCAGCCACTGGAAAAAAGGATTATTTCCTGCAGCCTGACCCCCAATCTGGCCTTCTAAGGCCAGGGTCGGGCTGCAGGAATGACCTCCGGCCCCTCCTTCCCCATCCGCACCCCACCTCGGAGGTGGAATAACTTCACGCACATGTCGCCAACTCTGGACGTACAGGGCCAACATTAGAATCGGTCCTGTACATCCAGGACCAGTGACTGCCCACCGCCCACCCAGACTGTGCCCCAGAGCCGCCCCTTCCCCGTCCCCATCTAACTTCCCTGCACAATTGGTGAGGACATTAGAACCCAGCGAGGGAAGGCATGGATAGCCCCCTAGATGAAATAAATTAAAGCATATATTCGACAGTACATAAATATAAGGAATGAATGAATCACAGAACAAAAGGGCCAAGATAATAGTGCAGCAGTGAGACCCTAACAGGGAAAGGAAGCTCCATCCAGGCTAGATTCCTTTTGATTAGAAGAAAATGTCTTCATAACAAGCCTTTGTCCTATCACTTTTTTAAATTTTACGAATACGTTTCCTAATTTCCAAAGTGCCTTATGCATCATCTCTAACCAGAAACTGGAAAGTGGTGGAATGGTCAAGTAGTTCTGTTGGGACGAGCGTAAAGTGTGGCATGAGCAAAAGGGAATTACCAGAGAATTATAGATGTAATGGAATACCTATTTAGAACACTCTCAGCAGTCAGATGTCCTGAGGGCTTTGATCAAACCACATCATACATGCTGGCTTTACTCTGAAAAGTCTTCAGTTCCTCCCCAGTAGCCAGTTGAGTGCCTTCCGACCTGGGGTTCTCATCTTCCAGAACTATAGTGCAGTTTGTTTTGTTGTGACTATCCACTGCATTTTCGTGGTAAGATATGGAAGTAGATTGCTAGGTTCCGTGCAGTTTAGTTCTAGTGTTGTTGCCATTGTCAAATAAATGTGATCCTCTGCCGCCAACACCGTCCCATTCTGCTGCTGCCCAGTTGGGCAATTTGTCTTGGTCTGGCACCTCAGCTGAGACTTGTCCATCTTGGGAGACTCTGCCAGTAGTTAAAGCAGAGGAGAAGAAAGGCAATTGCAGAACTCAACAGAGATTTCCAATATGCAGCAAGAAAAGACATGGAGAAGTACTACAATGATGCATGCAAGGAAATAGAAACAGAAACTATTAGAGGAAGAACAAGATTGGCTTTCTTAAAGCTACAAGAGTTAAAGAAAAAATTCCAGCCTTGAACTGAAATGCTATAAGATGCTAAAGGATCCATGCTGAATGATGCTGAGAAGATCAAGAAAGAAAGGTGGAAGAAATATACAGAGTCATTATATGATAAAGATCAAGTGGACCAATAGCCGTTGCAACCTGTGTCTTATGATCTGGAACCATTTTTGCTGATGAAAGAAGAAGTCAAAGAAACATTGAAAGCCTCATCAAAGAACAAAGCACCAGACATTGATGGCATTCCCATTGAAGTATTACAGCAATCTGATGCAGCTATTACCATACTTATAAGGTTCTGCCAGGAAATTTGGAAGATAACATCATGGTCAACTCACTGGAAAAGATCTGTGTTTATACCAATAATAAAGAAAGGTGATTCAGCTGACTGTGGAAATTATTGCATAATCGCTCTGATCCCACATGCCAGCAAGACTCTACTGAAGATTATTCAGCAGAGGCTACAACCATACCTGGAATGAGAACTGCCCAAGGGGCAAGCAGGGTTCAGGAAAGGGCGAGGAATGAGAGGCATCATCGCGGATGTGAGATGAATCCTTGAAAAGACTAAAGAATATCAAAAGGATATATATATATATGTGTTTTATTGACTACAGTAAGGTTTTTAACCGTGCAAAGAACCAGAGAATCTGTGCCACATTAAGAAGCATGGGTATGCCAGAACACCTGATCATTCTTTTGTACAATTTTTACATTCATCAATAAGCAACAGTTCAAAATAATAAGGGCGCAGGCAGGGTCCCGGTGCCCGCGCGTAACAGGGTGCGTGGCCCGGTGCGAGGACCCTGCTTGCATGGGGGAAGAGGGAGGGCCGAAGTCGCCGCAGTGTGAAGACGCTGGGTGCATCTTTTGAAAGGATTGGCTCCGCTCTAAGGGGAAGTGAGCGGAGCCAATCAGAGGGAGGACAAGCCATGTGCTCCGGTGTGCGTGGTCTGAGCTGGAGCACATGCAGCGAGTCGGCGGGGCAAGCAGCCCACCCACCCGCCCTTCATTAATGGGAGGTGTTGGGCTCGTTATGGGGGTGTCGCAGCTGGGGGGGGATGTATAGCGGGATCCCGGAGGTTTCCGGGGTCCGGAGCCTTAGGCGACTTGGGACGGGGGCGGGGTGCCCTCGACCCGGACTACCCCTGGAAGACTTTTGCTAGTAATATGGCAAAGTCGGAAAGGGGTGGTTGGAATGTTGCCAGTGGTGTGACCATGGCTGGAGCGGAGGCGAGGTTGCCTTGCTAGTTGTATGGCTGGTGATGCATCGCTCCGCAGGGGGTTTGTTTGGGCATTGTTACTGTTAATGTTCAGTATGTTGTTGGAAATAAAGCTGCGACCAGTTCTTACCATGAATACGTAGTATGTGTAATTTGTGGGAAGGGGTGAAAGAGGATTTGAAGTGGTGGAGGTGGGGGTTAATGGCAGGAGGAAAGCGCCGGGTCCGGCTACCTGGTTACAGAACAAGGAGAAACAGAATGGTTTAAAATCAGCAAAGGTGTACGATGAGGATACATACTTTCCCCCTACCTGTTTAATTTATATGCAGAACAAATAATTATTGATTATAATCAGAGAAGCAGGACTGTATGAAGACAACCAAGGTGTGAAGATTGGTGAAAGACTCATCAACAATCTTCACTATGCTGATGATACCACATTACTGGCTGAAAGTGAAGATGATCTGAAACATTTGCTTCTCAAGATCAACGGACATAGTCTTAAAATGGGCCTGCACCTTAATGTAAAGAAGACAAAGATCCTGACAACTGGCAAAACCAATAAGTTCATCATTGATGGGAAGAAATCAAAATAGTGGACAACTTTAATCTACTTGGATCAACTATCAAGTTTTGGTTCACGTTATGTATAAACCACTCTGATTCCTATGATAGGGTGGTATAGAGAAACTATAAAATAAATAATTAAATAAACTATCAAAAGAGAAACAACAAGCAGTCAAGAAATCCAATGACTCTTGGCAGAATGACTATGAAGGAACTAGAGAAGATTCTCAAGAGCAGAGATGTTTCTCTTCATACAATGATTCGACTCATTCAAGTCATGGTATTTTCAATAACATCATATGGATGTGAAAGTTGGACAGTGAAAAAGATAGGAAGAAAATTGATGCCTTTGAATTTTGGTGCTGGCGACGAATATTGTGTATACCATGGACTGCCTGAAGAACAAACCAATCAGTACTAGAGGAGATCAAACCCAAGCTTTCTTTAGAAGCTCAGATGACAAGACTTTGACTTTTATACTTTGGACACATCATGCAAAGAGAGAGAGATCATTAGAGAAAGACATCATGCTTTGCAAGGTAGACTGTCAATGTAAAATAGGAAGGCCAGTGATGAGATGGATCGATACAATAACAGCAGCTATGAGTGCCACTCTGTTAACAATGAGCCGCCTTGCTGAAGACCGAACGCAGTTTAGGACAACTATCCAGAGGGTCACTATGAGTTGACACCGACTCAGCATCACTTAAGAACAACATGTGAGTTGCACGTTTCTGATGAAAACAATATTGTAAAATTTCACAAATATAAAATAAAAAAAATAAACATGTCTTTCAAAGGCCCTGTTTTTGCTAAATCCATGCTAAATGCAAAACCCTAACAGGCTTTAGTAAAAGAGGCTTTAAGTCTTTGAAAAATTTAATTGGATATTTTGTGGTTAAATAATGGCTTTCCCTCTAATTTGTGAATATTTAGTGTACTAAAAAGGGACTATTTTTAAGTGTCATCAAGTCAATGCTGACTTCTTATGACCCAGCAGCCCCTGGTTTTTCTTGGCAAGGTACACACTTTACCCAACACGCAAAAGTCTTACCCAATCTGTTGTTTTTACTGCTCTTGTAAATAACATTTTGTAATTTAGTTCTGTTATGTTTTATGTATTATTACCTGTATATAGTTAAAACCATGTTCCATTTAATTAATACCATGTTCCATGTAAAGTATACAGAAGTATACAAAATTTGTTAACTGTTCAATGCAAACCGCCCTTGATCTCTGGAAGGGGCGGTATAGAAGAAACTATTAAATAAATAAATAAATAATAAATAAATAATAGTATGATCAGAAATAGATTGCCAGACAATAGAGGGTAAAGTGACTTGCCCAAGGTCACAAGGAGTGCCAGTAGGAATCAAACATGGACATCTTAGGTATTAGGCTACTCCCCGACACCACTAAAAAGAGATATATTTATTTATTTATTTTTTATTTAACATTTCTTATATACCCCCTTTCATGATATCAAGGCAGTTTACATTGAACAAACTGAAATTACATTGAACAGGGCATTATAACTTGGAGATAACTATTTTACAGGGAACATGGGCTATGGAGGGTTATATGGATATTATTCATGGTATTAAGAAAAACAGTTACTCTTACATACCTAAAAAATATATTTAAGGTTCATAGGAGGGGGAGCCAAGTCATGTTATTTATTACAGGCCTCTGTTCTGCATCTGATCCTTTCCCCAAAGTTAGCTACTTATCTATTTATATAGGAGCTGACAGTCACTGGCTGTGGCCAGCACTTTTAATGTGCCTGGTTGCCATCACTTTCAATAACACTGGATATTCAGCACTGAAGCTTATCCAGCATCAGGCACTGAATGCCGTTTTCATGGACAAAGGGCTGCCTATCTTGTTAGTGGTGATATTCAGCCACTAGCCGGATAGCACAAACTAGATAAAAGTTAGGACAGCCATTGACCTGACCTAACTGCATCTGGTTTAGCTATCCAATTAGCAGCTAAATATCACAGCTGACCAGACAATCCCTGTTCTGCCCATAGACCAGCCCGGTTTTATCCAGGCATTTTTTCTTCTGTGAGAAAACAGAAGGCTTGCCACAAGAAATGACATCCTTTCAAGGCAAGAAGTCCAACAAAAAAAACAAAAAGCATTTAAGATAGTTGTCACCGGTTCAGGTTATAGGAATATTAGATAGGGTTTCACTTGGATTTTTTGAATAATCATGTCCTGGCGATGCCCTAGTTTTTATACTATCTCCTACTATTTCCTTTTTTAATTGGTCTTGTTTTATTTGATTATTTTATGTTTGCATATATAGTCCAAAGCCATTTCACTGGCCACTTTTTTTTTAGGAGATACTGGACCATTTGGTATGTTTACTAAACTGCAGTAATGTCACTCGCGTTAGTTCCACGGTAAAGGTACAGATGCCCATATAAAGGCGTGGGCATTGCATCATTATAGCAAGCCTTATAAGGTGCCTTGTAAGGTGCCTTATAAGGTGTCTTGGAAGGTGCATTATAAGGCGCCCTATAGGGCTCCTTAGGCTAAGCGCCGTATTAGGCAGCCCTGGACAAGGCACCGTAGAAGGCACCCTGGGCTATGGAACCATAGGTTAAGGTGGCCTAACAAGGTTACGGTGCCCTAGGTTAGTGTACCCTAGGGGCTGCAAGGTGCCTCAGGATGACATGCATGACCTGTGAGGAACAGAGACAGATGTAGCCCTAACACTAGATAGAGCACTCAGGAAAGGCAATGAACAGGTGAGTGAAGGAGGGAGAGCTAGGAGCTGCTGGACCTGCCATATCTGCGGGCATCCTATGTGGCTGCCAGTACTGATGACAAACATGGTGGGGGCAACTGTACCACAGCACAGGATGTTGGCAATGTAAAGTACTGGAAAGACAGTTGGTGGCAGATGATGGGAATATGTGTCCCCCAGTGGAGGCGGAGGTGGCAGGATAGTTACAATGATGGGTGGACAGAGGAGTGGTGGTGCCATGCAGATCAGGCACAGGCGAGGCAAGTATGAAGAGGTGCAATGCAGGAAAGGGTAGCAGTGCAGGACATGGGGTGACAGCCTGCACAGGCAGACAGGACTCTACACAGCTGACAGACGCAGATAGACGGACCGAGGGAATGTTGGCAATTGTGGTGAGGGTATTATGGGCTGGCAGCACAGATCTGCAAAAATATGACTGTTATAGGCATGCACACTATTTGAGTAGGACAGGCATGAGGAGAGGGAACAATGAGGAATTGAACCCATGAACACTGCTGAGAATGGCATTGTATTAAGCAGTAGGCTGTACCTCCGTAGTGTATGTTATAGCAATGGCTGGGTACAGAAGGACTGCAGATCACCGCACAAACTGTCTGCTCTGAGTGCCAGGATAGGGTAACCCCACCAGTACCCATGATGCAATGCACATGCTGAATAGCGGTCTACAGCTGATCACCAAATGAGGTCTGCACCTCTCTGGTATCTCAGCTTGGAAAGATGAACTGACAGTGCGTGATACTGGCACAGAGTAGCTATAGACCATGCCATTGTGCAGGTTCTGTGTTCACCCTGAGGGATAGGATGGGTGCCCAGCACTAGGTCTGCAGTACAGGTGGTGCTACAGATAGGTCCTGCTGTACATCCCCATCACTACCAGTGTGTGACAGGTGTTCCTTACAGTGCAGCTGCAAGTAATTCGGTGTCCATCTGTATTCTGCAGTTACATGTGGCCCTCTGGGACCAGACATCACCCAGATTAGTGTGTACCCTGTGTTAGGGTCTGGCTGACATGGGCACCTATTATCAGGGCAGAAGGTTTCTAGACTTGCCTGAGGTTTGTGTAGCAGTGCCTTTATAGGTCACAGTGGTATGCACTACATACCCCAAAAGGCCCACATCACCCTTTTTGTAGGTAAGGAACAGGTGCCCCCATCCAGTTGAAGCAACCTCCATCCTGCTGGTATAAGACAGCCCTCCAGAGTTGGTGGGCCAGAGCCATATCTATGACTGGGGCAGTGGCAGACCAGTAGCAATGCTGAGGTTAATTTGGGAAAACTGCAACTGCCTCACACCACTGTCTGCCAGTCACCAGCAGACAGCACAGTCAAACTGCACCTTATAGGTGTTCCAACCATGCACAGTCTAACTGTAAACAGTCCACCAGCCAGTCCATAGTGCATGCTCAAAGAGAAACTATGTGCACCAAGCAGGCATCTCAGTTATTATGACCCCAGCACTAGGAATTCAAAAATATCACTTGAAGCAGATAGTGTAGAGCGCTATGTGGGAACCTAGACCTGCCATGATCACTGCTCGGTCAGAGTGAGTGCCCTCCCAGCATGCCATGCTGTGGCCACCCTGTCCATGCAGGCAGTGGTCGGGCACTACAGTGTCCCAGCCATTGCCCCATACCCTGTGAAGATGCATCCTGGCCAATCTGCCCTTTCCAGGCCATACCCACAATACATTGTTCCTCGTTATGCACATATTCTGGCTAATGCTGGTAACAGTGGGACATTTTGGGCCCAGTGAGGGGTGGGCAGCCACAGAACAATGGATAGACACACACACACACACACACACACACACACACACACACACTCCTATTGCAGCATTGGGCAAAGGCTAGGGGTGGTTGGCAACCCTGCCCACCATACTGGTCCTGATCACAGTGCCGACATTGCTAAACTGTGCAGGAGGTAGTAGTAGTGCTCTGGTGATAACTGCAGCTCAATGCTGGGGCTAAATGCCTGACTCTCCATGCATCTTTGGATTGTGGAGCCTTTGTGAATGGGTGTTTGTACCCCTGTTCACCGCTGCTTTGGGCTTTGCACATGTTGCTGTTGTATCTGCATTGTAGGGTAAAATATAGGGGCATGCTCTGTAGGAACCACAGCTGGGACTTGAACCTGTGACCTTCTGCTTCTGAACATATTGGCTGGGTGTACTGTACCACACTGTTGCCACAGATGCATGGTAGTCCCTGGGGCTACCTGTACTTTTCCTCAGCTAGACCTTTTATGTTGCACTGCACACCACGTACTGATACAGGGCATGGCCTAGGTCCACTGCATGCAGGTGCCACTGCCCCCTCCAGCATGGGCACCCCCCTGCCCCCTGCCATGCTGACATGACCATATGGTGTCGGTGCTGGTAGTGCACATTCCCAGGCCATCCACTATGTGGGTAGGTGGTCACCTAGGGAGTGGGGTCTGGGGCAGGGGGCATACATGAGCATCCTCACATCCCCCCCATCACCGCCTACCAATAGTATGTCCCTTCCACTTGGGGGGAGGGTTGGCTGGGGGGATGGTAGGTCAGTGCCCTGGCAACTGTTAGCTCGGGTGGACCAGGTAGATGTAGGTGGATTGTGTTTGGCCTTTGTCAGCTGCTGTCATGCTGATTTCCAGTTTCTATGTTCCTATGTGCCACCTAGGCACCAGCCTAGTCCACCCTGTGCCACAGCTGCCCCCGCTACATGTCCCGCCTGAAGCCCCCTATGCCCCATTTGCACCATCGCCATAGTGGCCTTTCATACTTGAGCACTATACTGTTGCTGAAAATGGAGCACTACTATCACGTTTCTTGGGCTCCCTGCCTATGCTGTACATTGCTGACACTAAAATGGTTTCTCTCTCCTGCAAATGTGCATCTAACAGCAGGTTTTCATTCCCAGTTCAGCCCTTCAGTTCAGCGCGTTAGTGTAAAAGGAGCCTCTCCCCACCCACTCCCCGCCCATTGACCCCTTCTCTCCGCCCTCTCTCCACCCTCTGCACCGCGGCCGGGAACGCTAACGCTCGTTAGGTAACATTAACGCACATTAACATTACATACCGCACGTTAACGTTACCTAATGATTGCTAGTGTTACTTAATGCGCGGTCTGTAATATTACCGCAGTTTAGTAAACATACCCCTAAGGGGTTGAACTGCAAAGGTGCCAATAATGTTACCCCCAACTGTAACCTTTCTTTTGGCCATGAAGCTGCTACTTCCCATGAAAGGATACATATTTTCTTTTTCTCTCATGGAAGTCATAGAATCGGGGCTATGCCACTATTTTTCCTTGTATTAGAATTCAATAGAAAAAAAGGATCAGAATTAACTTAGGAACAGATTTGTTATTCACCACTTTTAAAGTGATTGTTCCACAGTCTCCACAGCACTTGTTGTTTGCTAACCACACAAAGCTCTTCATGGAACATCCATATATTACCATTATATTCGCTCTTATACAAGGTAGATGCCTATGTTGGTCCTATTTTAAGAGACACATGCATGCCTATATGCACAAATCCTGCAGAACTGGCACTTAGATTGGGTACACTGACAGTTACACCTGTATGGGGGCAGGGGTAAATATTAGTGTGCAGATTATGTGCTTAAATCGCAACTCTACCCACGTTCCACCAAAACTCCTCACCTGAACACACCTACTTTGCAAATACTTGCCTGCTTGCACCATGCACACTTTTAGGTGTGACCTAATTGTATAAGATATCTTTATGCAGGTAGCTCAGTATTTTACATGCAAAAAAGGTTTGTAAAATTATTCCGCTATGCCAATCTGATAAACTCCATGCCTCACTTAATTCCCTCTGCAAAATGCCTGCACGTCAACCCCCCTTCCCTTCACACTCCACTCAATGATTGACTACTTCTATGACAAGGTTCAAAAGATTCATCATGAGTTCTCTACAATCTCCTCTTCCCCCACTTCAATCCTGCATCCTTTCTTCGACTCCTACGATGTTTTCTTCCTTTCTAAAATCCCAGAGGAGAAAATTGCATTATCATCCGACTCGCCGCTATCTAACCTGCTGTGCAGCCTCTGTTCGAGCTTTAGTTTTCATTTTATTTTTATTAGTCCAGTGTCTCTTTAAAGCTAGGAATGTTAGATAAGCTGTCTATAAATCAATACATTAAATTGAATTCATTTCTGCTTCCTTTCCAACACTGAACTGGGTGAATCAGCTCCATTATTCTTAAACAAGGGAAGGAGCTAAGCATCACAAATGATGCCTCCAATTGTACCTATCTGCTTATCTCTGTTGTAACTATTTGAGAAGCTCCTATTATAAAGGTCACCCGTTACAATGTATCTGCTTTTCTTGCTTTTGTTTCTGAGGCTTCTTTTGCAACAGGTGATAGCATCTGTTGTCAAGGATCCATTCATCTGTCTGTGTGGCCATCCATGCACATGTGCAGCTGCACAAACACAGAGACCTGTAGGCAGACAGGCAGGAGTGAGGTGCTGTGAGCTGCGAGATGCTGAGGTGGCAAGGAACCCACACTCCTCCACCTAAAAAAAAGACTTGCAGCGGTCACCTGCCCAATAACCACTATCTCCTGCTCTGCGGATTCAAACTTTGAAAAGTTGGCACTGGTTCAAGTTCCAAAGGAAAAAATAGTGGCAAAAGCAAGGGTCTATCAGCTCACATTCCTCAACCAAAGTCTGTTTGCCATAAGGAAGCTAAAAGGGGGTAGAGCCTTTAGGAATGTGGGCTGATGACCTTACATATCTTAGCAGTGCTCCCACCACTACTGCCAGCATCATGTCCTGAAATGGCCCTGATGTTTGTAGGTTTCTATGCATGGGGAAGGGAAAGGAAAGGAAAGGAGATGAGGGGAAAGGGGAACCATGGGATAAAAAAATTAATATTGCATTGTGGCAAACTGAGTGTCCACTTTATTTATTTATTTCCAAGATCCTACCATGATCCTATGTGACCTCCATGATTTACAATTCAACATAGGAAATAATATAAAACAAACACAGATAAAACAAAAACAATAGATAAAATAAAACCATATAATCACTGAGCAAGCAAAAATTAAGACACCAGATTTACATTAAAAAATAAAATAAATGCCTGATACTTCTAGCTAATTCCAGAACTAAATGTTCTGCTAAAATAAAAGGCTTTCACCTTCTTTCTAAAAGCAAGACAGTCATACAGTATTTGAAGTTCCAAGGGCAGTTCATTCCACACAAAATGACCAGTTACAGACACAAAAAGATTCAAAACTTGCAGCCCTAACCAAATGGAGGAGTTGAACATCTCAATTAGACATTTACCTGGGATCTCAAAGAACATGAAAATATGGAAACTTCTCAGGTGAATTTCAATTTTAAATTGTCAATCCCCAATCTGACCATTTTAAAAGTTAACTCAACCAATCTAAAAACACCATCACATTCAAAAGGCAACAAATGAAGTGATTCTAAATAAGGGGTGATATGCTCTTGCACCTATCAGTAAATGTGCAACTATATTCTGTACACACTGAAGAGGCTTTAAATATGATGCTAGAAGCCCAAACAAAGTAGTACTGCAATAATCCAAGGGGGCAGGACCATACATTGCAAAAAAAGCCACAGAAGGAAGAATATATTTTAGTGTCCGAATTAAATGTAATTTATAAAACAATTTCCTAATTCTTGAATGTAAAGACAGAAAGACAGGTGTGAATCTAACAAAATACCCAAATAATGAGGCGGTTGTTGAAGGGCAACCTGGTAAGAGCTGATAGAAATCTTTTCAGGAAACTGAAAGACCACCTTATGATGAATGACCAAAACTTCTGTCTTTGAACTATTTAACTCCAAACCCTGAGCCAATAACAAATCTTACATCTTAAGAATACAGTCAGAGTTCTCAAGGAAGACTCAAAATCATTATGAAATGGGAGAAAAAGCATAATATCATCAGAATATAAGAGAAATTCAATTCCCGGGGATTGTAACAAATCACAAACAGGATGAATATAAATATTAAATAAAAGGGCAGATAATGAAGAACCCTGAGGCAGATCACACTATAATGGAAACCAATCCAGATGCCCGATTTCCAACGAAAACTCTCTGTTCCCTTCTGGAGAGATATGTCTGAAACCAATCAATTATACACTACTCCATGCCACTCTCAAGCAGAACTGAGTAAAGTACAGTTGAAAGTGGCTGCAATATCTAAAAAAGCAACCACAATCATATGATCAAAAACTAATTGGCATAACCAAGAAGGTTTCAGTGCTTCACCCATTGTGGAATCCAAATTGATATCTATGAAATTGTAGTTGATCCATTACAGCGTGCTCAACAAGTTTTGTCAAATATTCAAGAATAGAAATCGGTCGGTATTTACTCAAAATGGAAGGATCTAAAGGCAGTAATTAACAGGCCCGAAAAGAACTATTATTCAAATCAACACATAAAGGCAGAAAGGTGCTCTCAAAAGCTTTCAAAAAACAGGGTGCTACTAAGTCCAGCCTCGAAAGAGTTGTAGAAACCTCATCCAACAGCTTCTTAACCTGTGTCTCTGTCACCATTTATTTATTTATTTTTTATTTATTTACTACACATTTATATACCGCTACTTCCAGTGATCAGCAGCGGTTTGATTAATCTTTGTGGGGTAGTCAATCAAGACTTG
Source organism: Ichthyophis bannanicus (assembly GCA_033557465.1). Taxonomy (NCBI): domain Eukaryota; kingdom Metazoa; phylum Chordata; class Amphibia; order Gymnophiona; family Ichthyophiidae; genus Ichthyophis; species Ichthyophis bannanicus. The sequence goes on along the minus strand of CM066032.1, from coordinate 1,665,463,565 downwards.
GGGGGGGGGGGTATATACATAGATCTGAGGTCACAGCACACATGATTGGCGTCTTCGGGGACGAATCATACGTTTTTACATTTATATATACATATTTACATATTATGGCAAACTCTTTCCATGTATGTGGGACAGAGCCCACTAAACAGTAGCTTGATGAGCAGAAGTACCTGTAATATCTGCTTCTTCATTTATTTATATATTTAAAGATTTTACAAAAATAATCAAGCAAGAGCTTGTACAGAAAAGATAAATCATCCAGAAACTAATACATCACCAACAAACTTAAAGAAAGTAAATAATCACAGAAATATCTGTAGTCCCCATGAATGAAGGGGTATGGAACAAAGAAAACCTACAGCTGGCATGAGGAAGCACCAACTGTAGATGGACAAAGTACAAAGAATATAAAAAAAATAGAGGGCTGCGAGGCCCCGAGGTGTAACTATCCACAACGGCATGGTCACCTAACTCTAAACTTAACATTTAAGCTTCAAGCGCCTCAGTGGGAGTAGATATAAGAGACAACCTAACATTGATAAAGGCAGATAAATCTTCTGGTTGGTAAAATATAAATCTTTGTGTGTTAAGCACAACAATACATTTACAGGGAAAATGTAAATAGTAGGATGACCCTAACTGCAAGACTCTAGCTCTTAACAAAAGAAACTGCTTACACCTTTTTTTAGTTTCTCTTGAAACATCAGGAAACATAGAAACCTTAACTCCCTGAAACAAAGAAGTCCATTTTTTATAATACAATTTAAGCAACCAGGGCTAGTGTAACCAACAAAGTAGCGACCTTAACAGAGTCCAAAGTAGGTGAAGAAAGTAAGTCAGAGACATTTAAAACGTCCATTGCAATGTTCCCATGAACAGTTCCTGGCTCCTTCTTGGCCAAAGGTAAATAGAAGGCGTAAGTAATAGGTGGTAACAAATCTTGAGGTATCAATAGGATATCCACCAAAAAATTCTTAAATAAGTCTATCGGTGTAAACCCCGGTATAACAGGAAAGTTCAACAACCTCAAATTAGAGGCACGAGTGGAGTTTTCTAGCACTTCAAGTTTAGCCTGAAGAGCAGTATTGTCTTTAATTAGAGCCAGCAGTATTGTCTTTAATCAGAAACATGGTTCAACTAAATTTCATTCTCCTCCACTTTCCCTTTAATCTGATCCACCACATTGGCATATCCCTGTAACCTTTCCTCCACTTGAATTACCTTCGCCAAAATCCCAGTCGTTTGTAGGGCAACTGCTTCAGATAAGCGGGTAATAGCGTCCCAAATACTCTCCAAGATGATTGTCTTAAGGAAAATCAATCCCAAAGCAGGTGAAGAAAGAACAGGCACAGGCAAAGGAGCCGTTGGCCCCACCAAGTCAGGAGTTTGCAATTCACAATGAGGAAGCCGTCCCACCATTGGCGTCCCTCCGGCAAGTTCTTCAAAGCCTCCTAAGAACAAATCTCCACTCTCCACTTCATTGGCTCCCAGCCGCAGAACTGTAAGCTCACTGACATTCGATGTTCCAACAGAACTGACTGCCGAAGGGGGAGGAGAGGATGCCGGATGCTGCGGTGGGGACCTTGCCACAGGAGATAAGGTGGTATCCAGGCCCAAAGGAGAAATGGCATCCTCCTACCATTCTCCAATGCCTGCATGAATCTCCCGCATTATCTCCTCGGAGAAATGCACAAACTTATCCTTGGGACCTGTGAGGGACTCAGGTGGGTAAGCCCTAGCCTTGCCCTTTTGCTTAGGCATCGGCAAAGGAAACAAGCTCAAACCTTGTCAGTCATTTTGGGTAAACCACACCCCAGCATTATTTCTTGCTTTCTTAATTCACCTGCTTCTTTAAGACCAACTTATTTTGCCTGGATCAATCGACTCAACAATCTCTAATTGTTCTTTCCGAGTGGCTAGTTGTTAAACTACTTGAAACCATTGAGCTCAACCCCGGCACATTAAACCAAGAGCTGTAAAACCTTTATGTATCTCCCTCCTTCCCTCTCAGTATCAACTCTGATCTCCTGACACCTTGAAATCGTTGAAGTCCTCTGAATACAGAGTCTTTTGTAAAATAAGTTTAATAACATTGGCAGATATACTTTTAAGCTGGCTGGTATTTAATAAGAGGTCATTAATATGTGTATGTTGCCACATATATTTACTAATGACTGAAAGAACCCTCAGTTAGACAATTTCTAAAATACCGTCAGAAATGAGCAAACCATAATCTCCATATTTCAATTCCGATCTCAACGTGCTGTGTAGAATTGACCTTCTCACCTCCTATCCCATGAAATTTCCTGAGCAGTCTCTCCTAAAGGGACTTTAGTAAATGCTTTCTGAAAATCCAAATATATGTGAAGCCTCATTTTGCATGTGACATTGCGGTGGAGCATCCAGGTCATGATGTTTATAATTCCCTCAGTATTTTTCAAAAACTCCACTAAATGCAAAGTCTTTTGTAAAGGTTTTTTAAGGTCATTGGCAAATGTAGGCCTATTTGCCAGCACATGTAGTGGAAGCACTGATTTCAAGAACTTAGATGTTCGCAAAAAGAATGGCGTCACTAGGCATCTTCAGTGTATAATTGCTGGTAATTATACGGGTATAAAGAAGCACCTATTTTCACTACTTCAAGTATCAGATATATATTCTAGACACCTAGACATACAAGTGCAGCCATTTAAGTAGTGAAGTCACAAAATGTAAATTTGTACATTTTAAAGGCTAAAAAGGTGCCTGGGAAAGGGGGGGGGGGGGGGCTAAACACAATTATCTCCTCAATCACTTGTTTCAAGCCTTAGCCAAAATGAACACTTTGCATAACTTTTTACGTACATTGCAAAAGGTGCAAAAGCTGGTGCAAACATTTTTGGACCTATACATACATTTCCATTATAAAATAGAAAACATGGGGATATTCAAAGGCATTTAGATGTTTTGCAAATCTCCAAACTGCTTAAATGCTGCTCAGCAGGATATTCAGCGTTACTAACCTAGTTAATACCACTGAATATCACCAATTTATGCCGCTAAATGCCCTGATGCTATTGGGGTGTTACGGGATGGCACCTGAGGATAACCGGCTAACAGTGATATTCAGCTAGCCAGTTATAATAGCTAGCCTAACTTTAGCTGCTTTAGTTAATTGGCCAGCAGCTGAACATAGCTTACACGCTATCCATCCAACCTGGATATCCAATGCCAGTGGCTGGACATGACCCCCGGCACTGAATATACAAGTTCAGTTTTTAGCAGTGACAGCTAGCCCCTTTAACAGTGTTAGTCGCTGCTGCTGAATATCCCTACCTACATGCATACTTTTTTTAACCTGTCCAGACCATGTCCAATGAATGCTTCCTTTCAATCTGTGGTTTCTGGGCCATCTCCACGTATAGAAAACAGCATTCTGAAATTGCCATTTACTTAGATTTGCAATCCATATACATAAATGCCATTATTTACATGTGGACAAGCCACATAAAGCTTCAAAATGACCTCCTATATCAACCGGCTCACCTTTATCCACACTTATTCACTTATTCAAAGAATTCTAATAGATTAGTAAGGCATGTCCTCCCTTTGCTAAATCCATGGTTCTTTCTTATTAAGCCATGTTTGACCATAGGACCACAAAATTTTGTTCTTAACAATAGCTTCTACCATTTGCCTGGTACCAACATCTGGTTCTTCTGTGCCCTGGGAGAGCCATCACACAAATATGTTATATTTAGAAATCGATATTAGCAATAACGATTCTTATCATATGCTTGCTACCTCCCACTTGTCTTCCATATTAGTCTATTGGTTGATTTTCTTATAAGAAAGTCTGGAAAGGACACACTTGTTCATTTTTATTTATTTTAGAAAGTGCACTGCATTCAGATTACCTGTTGAACAGGAACAGAGAGAGGCTGAATTACAGTAGTGGTCACTCCTGTCTTTGGGGAAGAACATCTAATTGTCAAGGACACTGAGGTTGTTTTCTTCTGAGCCCTGGATAGAAAAATAAGAAGCATTTTAATGAAATTCCAGTGGATAACCAGTAGGGATCACATAAATGAACTAGCCCTCTCTCTTACATAGTTTAGCACTATTAATAACCTCAGTGTAGACTAAAAGTGGTTCTAGATTACATATTCATGTATTATAGCATTCAGGTCTCTCATAAATATATCTGTGATGTGCAATAAATTAAGATTGTCATCTCAAAATGACGAAATAAAGGTAAATGGATAAAGGAGCAGCTGTTCCTTTCTCTACAAGCTCCTGATGCCAGAAAATAAATTCCATGGGGCGAATATCTGGAAAAAGATTTGCTTTTCAACTCCTTTTATTTAAAAGGGACTAGTATGTACAGTTATCATTAGATTGTGGAAAGTGATACATTTCTGATAGAAAATGTATGCTTAACTACTCTGAGATCCAAAGGGAATGCAGAAAAATCTTGGACAGCGAAGTGATTAGTAACATAGGCACTCACACATCCTCTTCGCAACAGTCTTAGGAATAAAAACCTATAAAACCCATTTTGGTGGCATGAATCATGGCCACAGCTTTATTTCCAATATAAACAGCACTTAACAATAGCAACATAGTTCAGTTTTCCCCAAATCACCCATTTTTTTCATCATCTTTTTCTTTCCATGACGCCATCCTTTAACTTGGTACCACAACCATACTTGGCCTCCTGTCTAGTCAGTGCCAATGTAGCCACAGAGAGGTTCTGAAGACCCCTGTGGTCCACCTTTCCCTCATTCCTGCCCCTCCCTATTCCTTGCCTGCAGTGATGCCAAGCCATGCCCCCCTGCTCATGGGGGTATTGCATATTAGCCTTCATTTCATTCCTCCATTGCCCTATACCTCAATCACAGGCTGATCCTGGGCTTAAAAGGCCCCTTACACCTACACTGAGTTGCGAACACAACCTCCCCCTACAGCATCCCCTTGTGTCCCAACCAAAATCTAGGATGGGGAGGGTGGAAAGAGTAAGTTTCATTGCCACCTGTTAAGCAGCTCACCCAAACTAATGACTCCTACCCTGCATACCTCTCCCCATGCTCCCATGATCCTAAAACCATTGATCATCTCCCCTCCAGCTGCTCCCACCTAACCCCCTACACTCTTCCCACCACAGCCTTTCTTGCCTGCCTCTCTCTTGAAAGGGCTTGGCCATGTTAGCGTGTCCTCAGTTTAATCTGAGAACATACCTTTTAATGCATCTTCTTTTTTCTATAGTGTTCCTAGACATACCATGCAGTCTCTTCTATGCAGAGCTATATTCTAGTCAAAATAGAAAGACAAGAAAATAGGCTTGGAGAAAAATATGATTAAAACTAATAAAGCTGTGATTGGAAGATATAGGGATTAAGATTGACAGCAGTCTACACAAACACAGGAAGTTTATTCAAAGCAGAGTGCAAAGTGTGAAGTCGGGAGTTGGTGGAGGAAAAGAGAGACATAAATATGAGTGACATACTCAGGGAGGGGAGCTCATAAGAAAGAAAGCAGGAAGAAATAAGAGAGAGATAGTGAGGAACTGCTAAATGAATATACTGTAGGTTGATAAAACAAATTGGGACTATATGCAGGAGCAGATAGGGAGTCAATGTGTTGACTTGACAAGAGATGTCATGATATCACGAAAAATAAATTGTGCAACTGAATTTTGAATACATTCTAGTGGAGAGACATGGTTCATTGGGAGGCCATTGAGGAGAATGTTGCAGAAGCCTAAGGAGAAGATGATGAGAGTAGATAAAGTTTTTGGTTGTAAAATGGAATGTCTAGAATCAAGATAAAGAGTGGTACAAATATAAGGGCAACCTCTGTGCTGAAAAATGAAAGGGTTTATGATATAGTCTGATATTTAGTGGCTGAGTCCACTGGCTAAAGTAAAGTGATGCTTTAACAATTGCTGTTGAACATATTTTAGGTGACAACTGCGTCAATAGGCCTGCTATTCTGCAGACCTAATTTATGTGCATGCTATGGCCATGCCATCCTGAATGCATCTAATCTCATCTGATCTGAAAAGCTATGCAGGTATGGGGTAAGTTTATAAATTTTCCTGCATAAAAAATCCTGTTTAACCTGTGTAAAAGAATTTTTATAAAATCGACTTGGGATTACATTTATAGATACACGTGGTGACATGTGCAGGTGTGTTCTGGGACAAAGCATGGGCGGAGTCACAAAATAAATGTGTGCTTTACAAAACACATCTAGCCACACAGATTATATGCTTGTATATTTTCACCACCTCACAAGCCAGGATACATATTAATTGCTTTAATCTAGCTATGATTTCTGCCGGTTTAGCACTAGAATTTTATAAACACACATTGATGCCATATGGCTTATCAATTAGGCAAAAAATGTGTTCTTTCTCATCCTCTTAACTTAGGAAAGCTGTTTTAAAATGACCCCTTTAGTGATCTATGTATAAAAGTTATGTATACGAGGGTCATTTTTAAAGTAAGAACCGATTGCGCATCGTGTCCGCGCGATCTGTCAAGTGACATCCGTTCAAGGTCAGCCACTCTTGGCCAGTCTCTCACTACGCCGCCATTACGTTTCACGTCTCTGCCAGTGTTGGTTGTATGGTTATTCTGCTTCGTTTGTCACCATGTCAATTGGTAATCCCTCCGATTGTGAAGTGTGCTCGGTTATCCGGTTTTAATGCAAAACAAGTTCGTCCAGCATTTTCGGCACCCATCTCGCACACATTTTTTTGTAGTGCAGTTTGTCAGTAACAATGTGATAAACTACTGATCTTGAAACTTGTGGAAATGTCTGATGCAGCTCGTCTATAGTGAAGCACCTGTTTTGGCGAATTTCCTCATCAACTTCTTGTGTCAGGTCTTCATTCATGACAGTAGGCTGTCCAGATCGTTCTTCATCATGAACATTTGTCCTTCCTTCCTTAAACATCATTCATTACACCTTCCCCATACACTTCAACAAGCTGCCGGTGAATTTCAGCTGGACGAACTTGTTTTGCATTTAAAAAACGGATAACTGAGCGCACTTCACAATCGGAGGGATTACTGATTGACATGGTGACAAATGAAGCAGTATAACCATACAACCAACACTGGCAGAGATGTGAAATGTAATGGTGGCGTAGTGAGAGACTGGCCAAGAGTGGCTGACCTTGAACGGACGTCACTTGACAGATCGCGCGGACACGATGCGCAATCGGTTCTTACTTTAAAAATGACCCTCGTATAAGCATCAGCAATTTTCAAAAAAAGGATTTATGCATTTGGTGCCAGAATTGTACGCGTACAGTAAATCCTTTTGAATACTGGGTCTATTGAAGATAATTTTAATACAGGGCACCTAATTTAAGTTAGCCAAAATATGCCTATTTTAAGTCTATATCATGAAAAAGTAGGCACTTACTTTTCACTTTTCTTTATAAAATACTAGAATAAGTGGCCAAATACGCATCTCATTTATTTATTTATTTATTTTATTTATTTAACATCTTTTTTATACTGTCTTTCTTCAAGTCAATACAGTTTACATGGAACTCAGTACAATTTAACTTAATAACCTCAACAGTAGTGTGTGTTACACTTATTATGAGAAATGTAAAATAGAACTTAACTTTAACTTAAATACAAAAGCATAGGGTTAGCAATCATGTAGGTGGGGTGCAAGCACGTAAAATATGCCCCTGTTCATATTTATAATGAACTCATGTAAATGATAAGATCTTATAATTTACTCATGAAGGCCAGCAATGAGATGGATCGATAAAATAACAGCAGCTACAGGTACCAGTCTGTGAACAATGAGCCGCCTGACTGAAGACCAAACACAAATTTAGGATAGCTATCCAGAGGGTCGCCATGAGTCAACTTCGACTCAACAGCACTTAACAACAACAACTTGGTGCTACTTTCATGCTCCTCCGAAATGACATTCATGCACCTGCCGACAGTGAACACCAGATCAACATATAGTATGTACTTATAAAATAGTGTCAAACCACAACCACCAACTCCTTAACTTACACAAATTAACCAACACAAGCTGCAAACACACATAGCCAAAACAAAGCAGAATACATAAACTAGGGCAGCACCCTATAAAACAGCAAGCTCCCTCACTGGAGAGGAAAAAACCCTCTGTATCCCTCTGGGCCAGCTGCGGGCCAAACATCACAGAGGGCGAGTCTGACCAGGCCAGTGACAACCCAGACTGGTACACTCTTGATATATCAAAGGTCGATAAAAAAAACTTCTCCGATGGGTCCCAGGTGAATATGTCCTCAACCCCATGCCTACGTGTGTGATATCTCTTCTTATTTTCTTTCTTTCTTTTTTTCTTTTAGTCTGAAAAACACATCAGCTTCATTTATAATATAAAATGGCACAATTACAAAACCCCATCAAACAGTTTCCTGAGGCACTCTGGAAGTTTAAACTTAAGCTTTGTTCACTATAAGCTTAATGGTAAAGTAGTCTAGTTGCAAACTGCAGTCACATAGCCACTCAAGTTACTCGAGTCCCATGGGCTGTCCTTGAAGCTGAATGTGATTCAAAATATGGAACAAAGTATAATGGCACGCTTACTGCAAAGCCTATTGTGCCTAGTTTACATATACATTTCTTTCAATACAAAAAGACAGAGTTCTATCCGTGCCTTCTACATGTATGTGCAATAGATGATATATTTCATAGAAATGAAAACAGAGAAATATCAGTGAGGGGCTTGTTTACTAAGCCGCGGTAGCGGCTTCCGACCTATATCAGAGCCACAGCCCCATTGAATTCAATATTGATATTGATTGGAAGCCGCTACCGCTGCTTGGTAAACAAGTCCCTTAGATCATAATATACAGAATTGTACAAGAATATATAAGCACAAATGTGCAAGAAACTGTGGCTGTCACTGGAACAAACATCCCAAAGATACTGTTAATAATTTCATATGAATTTCCATCAAGCCATTATCATCGAGGTGCTGCTGAACCGAAGAATGAAGATGCTAGTTAAAGAAATAGCGCTAATGTCACTTCAGCAGAGAACACACTTCTGCAAAAACAAACTTAGCTCATGTAATGAAATCAGGCCAGAGGTCGCATCTTAATCTTGTCATTCAGAAACCCTCGTAAAGCCCTGGCACTGGGTGTTTTGCAATCCCAAGCTTCTTTAGGGGGCAATCCTCAAAGGGGCTGTCTGCAAATATAAACAACCAACACTAAGTCATACTCTCCATTAAAACAACCTCTAAATGTTGGCTATCTCAACTCCCACACTCACTTATGTCAACCGGCAATCCTGTGCAGCTTACATTCCAACAGCGTATCATCATGAACCAACCTAGGACGCCGAGCCAAGCCCACATTAAAAAGAGGCTTCTGGTGATGTCAATATCCAAAACAAGGCACCTAGCCCCATTCATAAACAACTTAGCTTAATGCTGTTCAATGAAGCACAAAGAGAGCAATAATCAACGGGACCAGAACCAAAAACTACCAAAAGGTCAACCTATATCTATGTCCCAAAATATACTAACCATCTGCCAAAAGCAGGTAAGACATATTACAATATCTACCGAACACTACAATGTGTATAAAATGTGTCAAGTATTCAAGTATTCAAAACCCAAACCAACCCTCCCAGACCCAGTCAGAAACAGGCCTGCCAATCTATCTGGTTATTTAAACCATTAGGTTCCAGAGTATTCAGACGAAAAATCCAACATTGTTCAGCCTGTAACAGTCTCTTGTTCCAGTCAACCCCATACACATAAGAACATAAGATATGCCATACTGGGTCAGACCAAGGTCCATCAAGCCCAGTATCCTGTTTCCAACAGTGACCAATCTAGGTCATACGTACCTAGCAGTTTCCCCAAAAGACACAGGTTCCACAATGTTTGTACTGGGTCAAGCATTGATATCCTGGGTCCCTTCTTAATAATGGTTTATGGACCTTTTCTCCATGAACTTGTCCAAACCTTTTTTAAACCCAGCTACACTAACAGCCTTTACTACATCCTCCGGTAACAAATTCCAGAGTTTGATTACACGTTGAGTGAAAAAATAGTTTCTTTTATTAGTCTTAAATAGTTTACCCTGTAGCTCCATTGCATGACCCCTAGTCTTTCTATATTCTGATAACATAAACAATTGATCTACATTTACCCGTTCCACTCTGTTCATTAATTTATAGACTTCTATTATATCTCCCCTCAGCCGTCTCTTTTCCAGGTTAAAGAGCCCTAACCTTTTTAGCCTTTCTTCATAGGAGTATCCTTCCATCCCCTTTACCATTTTGGTGGCTCTTCTCTGAACCTTTTCTAATATCGCTATATCCTTTTTAAGATACGGTGACCAGAATTGCACACAATATTCAAGGTGCGGTTTCACCATGGAATGGTATAGAGGCATTATAATATATTTTGTTTTATTTTCCATTCCTTTTCTTATGATACCTAGCATTCTATTTGCTCTCTTGGCCGCTGCTGCACACTGGGCTGAGGTTTTTTTTTAATATTTATGAAATTTTACAATATAATCAAGAAAAAAAATATAATCCTTCTCACAGAAACAGGCTGACACTCAGAAAATAAACATATAACAAAATACAATTAAGAAATATAGAAAACACAGTGTCATACCTCCCTAGTCCACTACAGAGGGGGATCATTCATGTAAAATATAAACCCAAACTTAAGAAGAAACTAGGCAGAAGTCAAAATTCAGAGAAAATTAAACATGAGCCTAAGGAGGATCAATTGAGGATTCTAATCACCTGGCGTTAATGAAGGCTAAGAGCTGAGAGGGCTCAAAAAATATATAAGAAACTGCTTGGTATTTCACCAAGCACTTGCAAGGATGTTTAAGAAAAAAAAGCCCACCCAGCTGTAAGACTCCAGGACGGAGCAAGAGAAACTCTCTGCACCGTTTCTGGGTGTCTCGAGCCAAATCAGGATACATACGTACTGCTAAGCCACGAAACGGAAGCTTCCTTTTCTGAAAAAAAAGCCTTAACATCCAGTCTTTATCAGACAATAAAGCAAATGTTATAAGCAAAGTGGAAGGTTCCTGAGAATTAAGCCCAGAGTTTTTCAACAAATCTGTAACATTCAATTCTTCCCCTTGATCCAAAAAACCCCCTAGGACCCTACCAGCAGATACCCTCTTCACCTTAGGGAAGTAATAGATTTTAACCAAAGGAGGCATTAATTCAGGGGAAACCCCTAATACCTCACCTAGGTACTCCTTAAACATATCCCTAGCAGTAACAGAAGGGGTCCTAGGAAAATTAACAATACGCAAATTATGTGCACGAGAAAGATTGTCCAGTTGTTCTAATTTATATTGCACCGACAAAAAATTCTTTTAAACACATCGGATTGATCTTCAAGATTAGTCACTCTATTTCGTACTCCCTCCACCACCATGGACATATCCGAGATTTTCCTTTCCAAGTCGGTAACAGAGCCCGTCACTACATTCACTTTAGCAGTAAAAGATGAGATTTGAGGAAGTAAAGCTTCACTCAGCGAGGCAATAGCATTCCATATCGTCTCTAACGTGAAATTCATAGGGCGTTGCAAGGAAAAAAACACCTCTGATTCAGCTGTTGAACCTGCGGCCTCCATAGATGTCAGCGGTCCACCTCATCGTGCAGGGAGAGAAGGTTTCTCTGCACGTTCCCCTCCAACCAGCACCGTCGATTGTAAGGAGCGGAGCTCACTACCAGCTCGATGCTCTTGCTCCACCAGCCCTCCTTCTCCTGGCCCTCACGAAGTATCAACCTCTCCTGCCAACACAGGCAACAGGCAGCTATGAGGAACTTTCGGCACTGGATTCAATGATGGGGAGGGAGATAATGCCAAAGCGGACGCTGAGTATTCCAACTCTGACAAAACAGCTGCTCGGCACTCTCCACCAGCCTCTGAATTCCGTGTAGGATGCAATAGGTAAGTGTCTAAAGGACCAGACACAGCAGCAATCGCTGTCGAGGCAGCAGAGGGCTGCGAGGGCAACGGCCCCAATTTGCCCTTACGTTTCTTTCCCATAAGGAAAAAGCGTGTTCATACGGTCAAGACTACTGCCACCATCATGGAAATGCCCCCCCCCAGGCCGAGGGTTTTAACATGTTATCCACAATGACACCTAAATCTTTTTCCAGGGTGGTGGTTCCTATTGTGGAATCTTGCATCATGTAACTATAGTTTGGGTTGTTCTTCCCTAGGTGCATAACTTTGCACTTGTCTACATTAAATTTCATCTGCCATTTTGATGCCCAGTCTTCCAATTTATCAAGATCCTCTTGCAATTTTCCACAATCCTCTTGGGTTTTAACAACTTTAAATAGTTTTGTGTCAGATGGAGATATCTGGGCTATGACTGTACAGCGTAAATCCTCAAACTGATGATGAAAAATTCCTCGAACTGCAGGGGACCCTGCAACCCCACCACACATTTGCAAGGAAACCTTAGAAAAAACATTGCTCCTAACGCTGTTACATGGGATTTTAATTTTAAAAAAACCTTTATGCCTCACTTGAGTGGCTCCAGCCACATCCAGAAACACCAGAACTCTCTGCCCACAAAAGAATTTAATTTATACTTAAAGTATGATCTCATAACCAGAGATTTTTCAGAAGCCACCAGGGTATAGCATTTTATAATTTACATACATAGCTTTGTATTCCGTCTTTGCTCCACTCAGACTCCTAACATGAGTGTATACTTCCAGAATGGCAACTGCATCAAATATGAGAATAAAAGTATATCTACGTGCATATATGACTAAAATACCTAGCTTTAAGTACATAAACATATCCGTAAATCTAGGCATGCTTAAATGGCCTTTTATAGAATTCTGAGTGGCCTAAAAGTGCACACATTAACATGAATTGTATTTAGATTTCAGTAAAGCATTTGACACTGTTCCGCACAGGCGACTTATAAACAAACTAAACATCCTTGGGATGGACCCTAAAGTTACTGCTTGGGTTAGAATATGGTTCAGTGGGAGGCGACAGAGGGTACAGTAGATGGAGTTCACTCTGAGGAGAAGGAGGTTACCGGGGGGTGCCGCAGGGATCTGTCCTTGGTCCGATTCTTTTTAACATCTTTGTTAGTGATCTTGTGGAAGGGCTGTCAGGTAAGGTTTGCCTCTTTACGGATGATACCAAATTCTGCAACAGAGTAGACACCCAGGAAGGTGTATATAATATGAAGAGGGATCTAACTAAGCTTGAAGAATGGTCTAGAATTTGGCAGCTGAGTTTTAATGCTAAAAAATGTAGGGTCAAGCATTTCGGCTGCAACATTCCAAGGGAGCGGTACAGAATAGGGGGAACAGGACCTAGGCAGTGGCAAGGTTGTTGGGGTAAGGTACCACAGGCCGGAAGGTCAGTGGTTCAAATCCCACTAGAGGACAGCAACCTTGGGCCGGAAGGACTGGGGTTTCTAGTCCCACAGGTGCTCCTTGTGGTCTTGGGCAAGCCACTTAACCCTCCATTGCCCACGTTCCCTTTAAGTATTAGTGTATGTGTCTCATATCCCCTCATGTTAAATGTATCCCCCAATTGTGTTGTGACCACTTTGATTGAAGGATAAGGTGGTATACAAAAACTGTCTAAATAAAATAAAATAAAAAAATAAATAGGCATGATTGTGTCTGACAGTCTCAAAGTAGCTAAACAGATAGAAAAGATGATGGTGAAAACAAGAAGGATGCTTGGGTGCATAGGGAGAGGAATGGCCAACAGAAGAAAGGAGGTTATAGTGCCTCTGTATAAGTCTTTGGTGCAACCCTCATTTGGAGTATTGTGTGCAATTCTGGAGACCACACTTTCAAAAGGATATAAACAGGATGGAGTCAGTACAGAGGGTGGCTACTAAAATGGTTAATAGTCTTCATTATAAAGCATATGAGGACAGACTTAAGGATCTTAATATGTATACTTTAGAGGAAAGGCGGGACAGAGGTGATATGATTGAGATATTTAAATACCTTCTCAGAGAGCCTCTTTTGATTGAAAACAAGCTCTGCTATGAGGGGATATAGGATGAGGGTGAAAGGGGATAGACTCAGGAGTAATATGCGGAAATATTTCTTTACCGAACGAGTGGTAGATGCATGGAATAGTCTCCCAGTGGAAGTGGTAGAGATGAGGACAGTATCTAAATTCAAAAAAGCATGGGACAATCACAGAGATTCTCTAAAGGAAAAAAGGGGACTCTTGTAGTGGGTGTTATGGTAGGGCAGACTAGATAGGCCATGTGGTCTTTTTCTGCCACCATGTTTCTATGTTTCTATGAATGCACATACTTTGCCCATAGGCATAGCTGGGGGGCGCAATCTGGACATATCATGGGTGGAGTTTGCAAGTACATGCATTGATTATAAAATACCTTAATTTATGTGAGCATTTATGAACTTTGTGGCATTTATCTTGACCTGCTATACTGTAGAGCCAGTGAAAATGTCCATGCCTGCTTTTATGGTTTATGGTTTATTGAGACTTTTTATACCACCCTTCCAAAATAAAAACAAAATGGTATGTTGTTAACTTTAAAAGTACAGAAAGAAACTCCAGAGCCATTTAATAGGAGAAAGGAAATTAAAGATAGATTTAGGTCCTCAGGCTCAGTTAATCATCCCACAGCCCATACTCAGACTGCTGTCATTCTTAAAAGGCCCATTCAGACCGGAAAGTTTTGAGAGCAGCCACTTAAGCTAGTATTTTATAAAAACATGTATGTATCTTAATAAAATAGGCTTTAGATAGGCCTAACTTCTTATCCTAGGCACCCTGTTATAAAATCCGTTTGATTTTTGGTTATCCATCACGAACTTGACAGTTGGGTAAAAGTGGAATATAAATGCTGTATTAAATTAAAGCTAAGTTAAAACCGAGGCCTCAAAGTTTGAACTGGAAGGAATTATAATAATAATAAGAAACTGGAATAATCACTGTTTTAGGTAATTGCATAGCCCTTATTTTGATTACTTTCAAATCAAAGGGGAGAAGGGGTGTTTTTGTATTTTTGCATGAGCTTTTATTCTGGTGCATATTATTAGAAAAAAATCTGCAGTTTTCATCCATGCAGACATCACATTGATATGTGTCAAGGTAAGGCGAACAGCTAAAATGCGAATTTAAAATTGAGAAATGTAAAAACAGGATATGTTGCCATCTAAGTGCTGGGATAAAACAAAGTAAAATATACCAGGACAAAATTACAGGAAATCGCGAAACAAGATCCAAAGAAATGTGCGAAGAAATAGATAAACGTATGTGCTGAGCAGCTGAGCACTTAATAGTTCTGCAAGTTGAAATGACCTTGCCATAAAACAAATATATTTAGATTGCAATAGTGATCGGAAAGCTGGAATTGGATAACCAATCAGTATCTGAAAATAAAAATTCTTTGATTAGCATCAGTCAGAATTTTTACTATGAACATCCACCATCAAACTGGGATTTATTATTAATGGTCATAAGGTCTAAAAAAATTGTATGTGTCCCCATATCAGCTGTATATTAGGGCCAGTATCACCTACATATATGCCAGTAAAATTCAGATTCGGCCATCTGACAGGACATTTCATATTTTTCTGTCCATTACTAGGTACATAACTGGATAAGCGGCGTGAACTAGGCCTCCAGTTTTTCACATCATGGGAAAAAGTTTCTTTACTTACTGTGGCATAGCTCCCAACTTTAATTTGAAAGGCGGACCTTCGCTATCAGAATCTGTTGAGCTGGCACCTACAAACAAGAAAGTCATGCAAACATCATTATATCCAAATTATTGCACAGGTTTATTATATGAAAGTAAAACAAAAGGAAAAACTTATATTGTCCTTCTTATAACAAAAGGGGGTAAATTTCAAACAGCCATATAGGCCCCTATTTGCTAAAGATTAGGGGCATGCTTACTAAGCTGGGCTAGTGTTTTGCAGGTAGTGCATAATCATGGGCAATATAAATGCATGGTACATGTATAATGCCTACACTACCTGTTGGAGGCATGTACACCATGGCCCCAGATGATAGCACATTGAAATGGACTCCATTGCATGCTGGCACCTTTGTGGATGCAAGTAGCACCACCCATTGAGGTGACATTAATTGCCCTCTGCTACTTGCACCATTGATAGTGAACACTCGTTTTCAATGCCCGTGCTAACTGCACTTTGCAGACACACCCATTCTCCACCCCTCCCCTCTTCATGTCTCACCCTGCCGTATGCTGCGCAGACAGCATGAAAATAACCCTGCATTGTCTGTTTAGCATGAACGCTGTTAACGTGGGCCATTACCACAAGATCAAGCTCACATTAACAACTAGCTCAGCTTAGTAAACATGCCCCTTCACGCATAGGTCTTATTGCATGCGATTACTACTATTTATCATTTATATAGCACTACAAGGCATTCACAGCACTATACATGTACAAATAAGAAGCAATCCCTGCTCATCAGAGCTTACAGTCTAATTATCTGCTGCAAAGTCCATTGCAGTAAGCTTTAGTAAATAAGGGACTATGTGTGTTGTTTGAGAATTGCAAAGTAAGGGGTATTGTGGAAGATTATGTGCGATAACACCCTTATCACACGCCCAGTGTTAGTAAATAGGGCCAAAATTGCAAACTATATAGGCAGTTTTAACAGACATACTTTATGGAAATTTTCAAAGCTACCAAAGTTTCTCTCTGAAATCTTAAGTGCAAATTTTGCACTTTTAAAAGAATCTGTGTAAGTTCACCTACTATTTGTGCTGTTGATAAGGGGAGTGGGAGGGGCATAAAATAGGACATGTGGATTTGCAAGTCAAGTGTAGGTATGCCATTTAATTCCCCTGACCTCATGTGCCTACAGAACATGTTGTTGTTAAGTGCCGTCGAGTCGGAGTCGGCTCATGGCGACCCTCTGGATAGCTATCCTAAATTGTGTTCGGTCTTCAGTCAGGCGGCTCATTGACGACAGACTGGTATCCGTAGCTGCTGTTATTGTAGCGATCCATCTCATTGCTGGCCTTCCTCTTTTGCGTTGACCTTCTATCTTGCCAAGCATGATGTCTTTCTCTAATGATCTCTCTCTTCGCATGATGTGTCCGAAGTATGAAAGCCGAAGTCTTGTCATCTGAGCTTCTAAAGAAAGCTTAGGTTTGATCTCCTCTAGTACCGACTGGTTTGTTCTTCGGGCAGTCCATGGTATACACAGTATTCGCCGCCAGCACCATAATTCAAAGGCATCAATTTTCTTCCTGTCTGTCTTTTTCACTGTCCAGCTTTCACATCCATATGATGTTATTGAAAATACCATGGCTTGAACAAGTCGAATCTTTGTATGGAGAGACACATCTCTGCTCTTGAGAATCTTATCTAGGTCTTTCATAGCCATTCTGCCAAGAGCAATGCGTCGTCTGATTTCTTGACTGCTTGTTGCTTCTTTATTGATAGTTGATCCAAGTAGGTTAAAGTTGTTCACAATTTCAATTTCTTCTCCTTCAACGATGAACCTGTTGATTATGCCAGTTGTCATGATCTTTGTCTTCTGTACATTAAGGTGCAGGCCCATTTTGAGACTATGTTCTTTGATTGTGAGAAGCAAATGTTTCAGATCATCTTCGCTTTCAGCCAGTAATGTGGTATCATCAGCATAGCGAAGGTTGTTGATGAGTCTTCCACCAATCTTCACACCTCTGTTGTCTTCATACAGTCCTGCTTCTCTGATGATTTGTTCTGCATATAAATTAAACAGGTAGGGGGAAAGTATGCAGCCTTGTCTTACACCTTTGCTTATTTTAAACCATTCTGTTTCTCCTTGTTCCGTTCGAACTGTTGCTTCTTGATCAATGTACAGATTACGCAAGAGAACGATCAGGTGTTCTGGTATACCCATGCTTCTTAATGTGGCCCAGAGTTTCTCATGGTTTACACAGTCAAAAGCCTTGCTATAGTCGATAAAGCACAAATAGATATCCTTTTGGTATTCTTTAGTCTTTTCAAGGATCCATCTCACATCCGCAATGATGTCTCTCGTTCCTCGCCCTTTCCTGAACCCTGCTTGCACTTCAGGTAGTTCTTGTTCTAGGTATGGCTGTAGTCTCTTTTGAATAATCTTCAGTAGAATCTTGCTGGCATGTGGGATCAGAGCGATTGTGCGATAATTTCCACAGTCAGTTGGATCACCTTTCTTTAGTATTGGTATAAACACAGATCTTTTCCAGTCAGTTGGCCATGATGTTGTCTTCCATATTTCTTGGCAGAGCCTTGTAAGTACGGTAACAGCTGCATCAGATTGCTGCAATACTTCTATGGGAATGCTATCAATGCCTGGTGCTTTGTTCTTTGATAAGGCTTTCAATGCTGCTTCAACTTCTTCTTTCATCACCAATGGTTCCTGATCATAAGGTATAGGTTGAAACGGCTGTTGGTCCACTTGATCTTTATCATATAAAAACTCTGTATATTCCTTCCACCTTTTCTTGATCTTCTCAGCATCATTCAACATAGAACCTTGAGCATCTTGTAACATTCCAATTCGGGGCTGGAACTTTTTCTTTAACTCTCGCAACTTTAGGAAAGCCGATCTTGTTCTTCCTCTAATAGTTTCTGCTTCTATTTCCTTGCAAGTGTCATTGTAGTACTTTTCCTTGTCCTGTCTTGCTGCACGTTGGAAATCTCTGTTGAGTTCTGCGATTGTCTTTCTTTCTCCTTTGGCTTTAGCTTCTCTGCGTTTCTGGGCAATTTTCAGAGTTTCTTCCGTCATCCATTTTGGCCGTTTTTGCTTTTTCACCTTTTGTAGAGACTTCTCGCTTTCTTCCAGCACAACCTTCTTGATGTCATTCCATAACTCTTCCGGAGCTCTGTCATTTGTATCTAAAGCAGCAAATCGATTTTGCAGGCAGTCTTTAAATTCCAGTGGTATATTCTCAAGGTCATATTTTGGTGCATTCATGAGTGGTTTGCTCTTTTTCAACTTTAGCTTGAGTTTGCATACTAGTAGTTGATGATCTGTACCACAGTCAGCTCCAGGTTTTGTCTTTGTTGATGTTACAGAGCTTTTCCATCGTTGACTTCCACAGATGTAGTCAATTTGATTTTTATACAATCCATTGGGTGAAGTCCATGTGTACAGTCGTCGCTTGTGTTGCTGGAAGAAGGTGTTTGAGATGAATAGATCATTGGTCTTGCAGAATTCTATCAATCTTTCTCCAGCTTCAGAACATAAGATATAATAAATGCCATACTGGGTCAGACCAAGGTCCATTAAGCCCAGTATCCAGTTTCCAACAGTGGCCAATTCAGCTCTCAAGAACCTGGCTGGTTCCCAAAAAGGTACACAGGTTTCATGTGCTTGTCGCAGGGTAAACAGTGGATTTCCCGTGTCCTCTTTGATAGTAGTTTATGGACCTTCCTCCAGGAACTTGTCTAAACCTTTTTTAAACCAATCTAGGATCATCTTCAAGACATTACTACTTACCTTCAAAGCGGCAAATAGTCTCTCCTCCACATCATTAACCGAACTCATCAAACCCATAACCCCGAATAGATCAAGAAGATCAATTGCTTTAAATACGCTAATGGTTCCCCGTGAACTTACTAGAAGCACCTCATCAACAGCAAACAGGGCTTTCAGTCTCTGTGCCCCTAAACTCTGGAATGCACTGCCGCCAGATATAAGAGCAATCACCAACCTACTTCAATTTAGAAAGGCCCTCAAGCATTACTTATTCCTTAAATACTTCCAGGTGAGTGCAGAAGCACGTCCCCTTTCCGTGAGTTATAGGCACTCCGAATCACCTAGTGAACCAGAATTCCCCACTTAGTAAGGTTCCACTGACCTTTAAGTATAAGGTTCCATTGACCTTTAATTACGTCTCATATGTCGTATAATTTAAGATGTCAATAGTTTACCTTACCATCCCGTCATCCGTAATTACATTGTTATCCAAGTTTTATGATCCTCCTAACTGAAATTACCTTGTTATCCAAGTTTTATGACCCTGTTTACTGTAACTCAGACGCTTGTTTTGGTGCTGAATTTTATGTTCGATGTAAACCGCGCTGATGTCAAATAGTGCGGTATATAAGAAATGTAAATAAATTATGTGTTGAGTGAAAAAATATTTTCTCTTATTAGTCTTAAATGGGTTACATTGTAGCTTCATTGCATATCCTACCCGAAACAGAAGAACCCACAATTCCAACATCCTTCACACTCCAACAGATATAAGATCTGCCAAAGCTAACACCAGCCACAGGGCTTTCTCATATGCGGCGCCAACACTGTGGAACCAACTCCCACCAGAACTACGAGCTAGCAATGACCTTCTAGACTTCAGAAAGAAACTCAAAACGCACATTTTCCAATCACATTTCAACCTGAACTAAACCCACAGATGGAGCAGCCCCTGACCACTGTGTCCAAGAAGATTATCCTGTATATATGTATTTATGTATATATGTAAATGAACTCCCCCATAGCTAAGAAGTGTTAACTCTGTATGATGTGCTTTTCTGACAATCTGTATGTAAACAAAATTTGTACCTGCCTTGATTCGGCAGTTTCACAATAGTAATCCTACCCGCTTCTGATCGCTGGAAGGAGCGGGCTACAAATGCTTGCTAAATAAATAAATAAAAATAAAATATCCCCTTTATGATGGCATAAACAACCGATCTACAGGAATGCCTCTTTATTCCAATGGCTAAATGTATCTGCCCATGGAAGCTTGATTTATGTCTAGCCGCATTGAAGATGCAAAGTTTTAGATAGGACATTTTCCGGGAGTAAATATCTTTTAAAATTGCCTTTACAATGCACTATTTCATCTTCAAAAAGCAGGAAGTAACATCATAAAATGTTTTTCCTTTGTAAGTTTTAAAGTTATTGTAGCTATGGGGGTCATTCTAAAATGCAGGTTGTGGACCGTAAGCTGCCTGGACCCTATTCCACCTCCTGCCCTCCCTGCTCTAAGGTGGGGAGAACTGGCAGGGGGTGGGAAGGGGTGGGGTCTGGGCGGAGCAGAGTCAGGCCAGCCCAGCAGCACATATAGGGTCGATTCAGGTCATGGCCCTGTACGTCCTGCTGGGACCTTGGGGACGTGCTGCTTATACCACCACAAAGCTGGTATAAGCAGAACCTTCGGAGTGATCAAGGCCAGGGAAACCCCCCGGGGCTGGGGCTGTGGGCAGGGGGTCCCCGCCGCTCGATCCAGGCCACAACAGACCAGCCATGGGTCAGGAAGTGGGGAAAAGATGGAACGGAGCCATGAACGTTGGGGGCATCTGTGGGGAGGACACCCTTGCAGGCAGCAGGGGCATACCAGGCCGTCCTTGGGCCCGATTCTGGCTACCAAGGGAATGCTTTGTTCCCGTGGACCAGAATTAGGTTCTATCAGCCCCGTCTTCCTTGGGGACATCTGAACGGCCTGGACGTTCTCGTTCCTGAATCGGGCTCTATGTGTATCTGCAGAAAAACATACTTTACATAATAGCATTTGATATTAACCAATTATCAAAAAGTAACCCCAAGAAAAGTAGTGTAGAAATACCAATTTATTATACAATAATATAATTTAAAGTGATATAAGAGTAATTGTCTTGCCCACTAATTTAGCTCAAAAGAAACAGGTTTCCTTGATAAGCTTTGCAAACAGGTGCCCAGGAGAATATTAATGTGCACACAGAGAAAACAGTGGTCATCCTAACATAGCTTTAAATCATACTTAATTTTTTTCTAACTTGCAGTAATCCATCCTCTTTATGCCAGCCTGCTTGTTTGCATTTTGCTGTCAGAAGTGAGGTGTGGAACAAAGGTGGGCTCACCATACGACATAGCAGAGTTTTCTTTTAGCACTCTTGCTAAGTGAAATCTAAGAAGGCCAACTCATGGGAGAAGGAAATCACAGCTAGTTAAAAAAACTAGGAGGACATAACAAAAAAATAAAGCAAAATAACTGAAGCATGACATACTCCTGGTTTCTGCTTTTCTTTTCCTACAGTCAATATAGACTCTAAATCCACAACATTAAAACTAAATGCCTGAGAATGCAATATAGGAAATTTGACAAATAGGAGGACAGACTCTCAACCCCTTGGCAGCCATGGTAGTCCTTAAATTAGCTTGAGATTATTAAATAAAGTGTTACCTACTAGCTTTCAGGAAAATCTATTTTGCAGGGATGATATTTTGATTGGAGGGGCTTCTGATGTCTCATGACAAGTTTCTTCACAGCAGCATTTTCTATTTCAGTTTCCTTTTTGATTTTAAAATGAACAGGCGGGATTCTCTGGAACTTTTAGTTAATCTTTAAACTAGCAACCACTAAAGAGATGCAGGCAAATGTGTCTACGCCCTTTATTTCCAGAGCAGGTCTGTGTATACTCACTGTGCTGATAATGCTCTTACAGCCCTCTTGCAGGTGCTCACAAAAGCCTCTCTCTGAGGGAATGGGTTGGCAAGAAACAAAAATGATGCACAGCTGTAAATCTTTGTTGGACCGGATGTCTCTTGAGCTGGACTGAATGTGTTTTTGAGAATATAAGAAAAAATGTCAGCTAACTCCAGGAGTTGGCTATTTACTCAACTAACTGACTTCAGAAAATTTGAGCTTTGGATTTCATTCATCGCCTGCAGTTTTTTGGCATTGGTAAATGAGTATTTCTTGCTATAGTCCATTGGACTAATAGTCACACTTTAATTTGTTTCACCCCATTATAAAAGTAGAAAACCTATGCAAAACAAACCTTGACGTCTAATGCAAAGGTATCACTTTATACATATTGGGGTATTTTGTTTCTTCTAAGATCACAAAAAAAATGTCTCAGTGGCTGTAATTAAAAGGGTCAATGTGTGCTGGGATAATGGAGTTCAGGGTATACAGGGGCAACATAAGAGGGGTGGAGGTTTACGTTTTTTGGGGGTTGGTGGGAATTAGTTAGGGGTAGGGGGTTGTGAAGTGAGGATAAGGGGGTTAAAATGAATATTGGATGTTAAGATGGGGTTAGGTTTTATGGGTTGGGTAGGCTGAGGGGAGTCGAATGAAGTGGTAGTTGGTTTATAGGTTAAGAAAGAGTATAGGAATAAGGCAGGTTAAGTGGTGCAGGCATGCAAGGGTTAAAAGGTTATTAAAGTTTAAAATGGTACATACAGTAAGGTGATTGACTGGGATAGGCAGTGACATGGAAGAAAGCAGAGGTTCATGGACATTTGTGATCAGGCTAGTAAGTGTTGGATTAGGAACATTACCCGGGTAATAGCCATCCTTGTTCTCCCTTTCTATTCTCTTTGTCAGCACCTTGTTCCTGCTATTGGACCATAAAATAAAGCAAAACAATTGGATAGGTCGAGGAATGCGACTTGCTGCTTGGTGGAGGGGAACAAAAAAAAAAGGAATCAATCAGTTAGAAGTGGTTTGTGTGCTGTCTTACCTGAAAGTGGCCTAGCATGCTGCAAAGGAAGCATGCCACAGCTTCAGTGGCATAGTCATCGGGAAGACAAGATGTTTCTGAGGAAGTGGTGAGTTGGGAGAATGTTGGGGGTGGTGAGCGTTGAAGGCAGATCTAGGCGGAGCAGCCAGAGCTTCCTCGAACAATACGCAGCCAAGGCCCGGTGGATGGCAGGGAATGCAGGCCGGGGGCACAGCAGCTGGGTCACTGTCAGAAAAAGGAAAAAAGAAAGGCAAGGCAACAGCTAGTGTGGCTGTGCCCTCCCAGAAGTGCATAGGCCCAGTCGAAGCTTTGGTTGTCAGGTCCAAGCAGCAGGGAGTGGTGGTGGGGGGAATGGGGTACACAGTTGGAGCAGCCCTGGTTGAGAAGAGCTCAAGAAGAGCTCAAGCTCCAATCTAGAGGTAATTTCTTTGGTGCCCAGTGAGCCTGAGGGGGTGGGTAACTTCCTGGGTGTTAGTGGGAGGAAGGCAGAAAAGAGCAGGCTGAACGACAATATTGATGGAGGTAATGATGGACAGCAGTTGTCAAGGGACAACTTATTGGGGAGGCAACCAACTGAGGCTTTATTACAGTCAGCAAATGTGGGTCAATCATTTATTGACCCAAGATGGCTTTCATGGGGTATGGTAGTTAATGGGGAGTCAGTGGATATATCCTGGCTATTATGCCACTAGTACATCCTGGAATCTGGCAGGGACTGAGCGGCTTTGCCTGCAGCTCAGGTGCAGTCCCAGGACATATAACCCCACAGGCCAATATTGCAGTGGGGACTTTAAGAAGCGCTTGGCCTCATTACTCCTCTGTGGAGTGCTGTCGAGCAATCATACCCAGGAGAGTGGGATGAGATCTAGGGTTTTGACCCAGAGTTCTGATCTATTCTCTGCTGAAAAGGAAAGAGGTCAAGAACCATTGGAGAATACAGTACAGTGAAGAATGTGACAGAGGTACAGAGTGTGGAAGTACTGGTGGTCAGCACACTAGGTGAGAATGCAGAAAAGCAAGCTGAGGTGGGCACTGGGGTCAAGGGGAAGGGGAAGAAGACGAAGCACAAGTGAACATCTGAGAAAAAGAAGCACACTAGTGATTCATCATATAGTTCTTCTTCTTCTTCTGAGTCTGATGATTCTTCATCCTCTTCATCAGGTAGCACACCATTCTTAATACTACTCAGGAATGGGCAGAGCAGTCAGGAAGAAGAGGTGATCCTGCTTTAGTGGCTTTTACAGAGTTGTGGGAAGCAGTTCCAAAGTCTTTGCAGAAGAAGATATGTAAGCGTAAATATATTGATATTTTTAGACTTTTGGAAGGGAAAAAACAAATCTGTGACAGTAAGATGAAGATTAAAGAAGAGGAAAAAAGTGGCAAGAGAAAGAGAGTTTTAAGAAATGTTATCAATTGGATGAGGGCATTTATGCATTTTGCGAGCATATGGGATAGTTGTGAGCCAGGTGCTGGTTAAACTATGATGAAAGGTTTAGGGATAAATGAAAGGGAATAAGCACATGTCATGGGGGACTCAAGATATCAACTTGTGGTTGACGTATATTTCGGGTGAATGGTCAAGACATTTTGGGTACGAGAGCCTATCGGAACTTTACAGGAGCTATCCCAGCAGTGGGAAGCACTGCAATTGGGAAGGATCTCTGCTGGCACTTCAGTAAGTCCTTGTGCCATTTCCAGACTGCAAATTTAAGCATATCTGCTCCATCTGTGGTGGGAACCACACAGCTTTCAAATGTATCAAAAAAGGTGAGCCGGGAGTGAGTGCTCCCAAAAAGTAGGCTTCAGCCGTTTCAAAGTGCAAGGACACCAGTGAGAATTGAAGCCATGCAACCTTGGCTAGATCAGTATGTGAAAAAGAAGGAAGCAGACATTTTGAAGGGAGGATTTTCGGTTGGATTCAGCATTCCGTTTCAAGGAATGGTAGGCAATAATAAGTGATGTAGTGGCAGCCAAGCTTCAGGTAGAAATTGATTTTGATTGGATTGCTGGACCTTTTGATGAGGGGCCACTTCCAATTCTTTTTCTATTCCCACTTAGACATCATACCAAAAAAGATTCCTAGAAAATTCAGGTTCATTCACAACTTGTCATATCCACATGGTGCTTCCATCAATGATGGTTTGCCTAAGGAATTATGTTCAATACAATGCATGTCATTTGACAGTGCCATGGACCTGTCAGAATTTTCAGCCCTGGGGCATTGCTAGCAAAAGTAGATGTTGAAGCCACTTTTCATTTGCTGCCAGTTTACTCATCAGCATTTCATTTGTTAGGTTTTCAGTTCCAGAAGCACTTTTATTTTCATAAATGCATGCCGATGAGTTGCTCAATATTCTGCGCTTATTTTGAAATATTCAGTTCTTTTTTGGAATGTGTGCTGGTCCAAAGTACAGTGTTATCTAATGTCGTTTACTATTTGGATGATTTTCTCTTTGCGGAACCACAAAGTACAGGCACCTGTGTTACGTTAATGACTGCTTTTCAAGAATTAGCTCGAGCAGCCTGAGAGTCCAGCAACAGTATTGATATTCCTTAGGATCAAGACTGCTTCCGTGGCAATGGAAGCCAGGCTCCCCTAGGACAAGGTTGTGGATTTGAGAGAATTAGGGGCTACGGCTGGCAGGGCTAAAAAAAGTTATCTTAGAAACAATGTAATCTTTGTTACGTCCATTGAATTTTGCTTGTCGCATCATTCCAATGGGGTAGATTTTAATTAGAAGATTGTCAGTTTTGACTAAGGATGTACAAAAAAACAACCACTTTATCAGGATTTTGACTGGGCTGAGAGAGGATTTGAGAGTGTGGGACAGATGTTTGGCTGAGTTCAATGGCATTGCAGTTTGCCAGTTGGAAGAAGTTAGCAATGCTAATTTGGAGCTTTTTTATGATGTAGCTGGAGGTTTTGGCTTTGGCATCTATTTTAATGGTACCTGGTGTACAGTTACCTAGCCCGCAGAATGGGATGAGGTCAGGCTTCCAAAAAATATTACCTTCCTCAAACTGTTCCCAATTGTTGTGGCACTAGAAATATGTCCAGAGTGGCTTAGGAACAGGCAAGTTATTTTTTGGTGCAACAATTTAGGTGTGGTTGAGGTCCTAAACAGGCAATCTGCGAAGTGTCTTTGATGCACTTCTAATGACTACGATGCATTTACTGATTGAATGTACCTGTACGTGCAAAACATGTTTTGGGAGTTAACAATAAAATTGCTGATGCTTTGTCCTGCTTTAAGTTGGAGGCTTTCAGGTCACTGGTCCCAAATGGGGACAGAGTGGTAGCGGAAATGCCCCTTTACCTTTGAAAGATTGGAATTTATTTATTATTTATTTATTACAGTTTCTTATATACCGCGCTATTCGGCATCAGCGCGGTTTACATCATAACATAACTACCATAACGACAAGGTGTCTGGTTTTACATTGAACAGGGAAAAAAAACTTGGATAACAGGGTTAACTATATACATAATCCCGAAATAATGTAGTTGCTGATGAAATCGGTTGCACCATTTTCTTGGATTGCATAAAGCAAGGGTTACAATTATACAATTGTTTTTTTGACAGAGAGGGTTTGCAAGTGAGACCTATGGATAAGGCTTTTATAGTGTGGTATGTAATTTCAGCAAAGAATAAAGGAAGAAGTAAAATCCCATTTGGCAGGTTTGCATTTTATGTTAAAGCGCAAGGATGGAGAAATCCATATAAAGGTTTCTTGACAGGCAAGATCCTAAAGAGGTTGGGTGTGGGAAGCTAAGGCAGTTAAGGCCCAATTTCATATGATTTTTTATAGAAGTTATGGTATTGCATTGTTGATGTTACAGTTTTGCCTTTCGAGACCTTGATGTTTCATGCAGTTTTCTGTTTAGCCTTTTTTGGTGCATTCTGATTGAATGAGTTGGTGGTGGTGTCTAAAAAAGCCCTGATGTGGAGTAGGTTAATGTGGCAACATGTGTGTTTGGAGGAGCGATGAGTGCGCATTAACATTGTAAGGTCCTAAACGGACCAAGAAGGCAAGGAAACTTTGGTAATCTTCTATGCATTACGTGGTTCGGTAATATGCCCCGTGAACAACCTCCATGAGTATTTGAAATTGCAACTGATGGGCGATGCCCAATTTTTCAAGTATCTAGATACATCTCCATTGATTTGTTATCAGTTTAGCACAGTATTTTGGATGACATTGTCAAAATTGGGCTTAGATGCCCAACAATTTGCATCGCACACCTCTAGGATTGGTGCTGCCACAAGCATGGTTGCGGCAGGCCTAGCAGATTCAGTGATTCAAAAAATTAGGCACTGGACATCTGGCACATATTCCAGCTATGTGTGCCTGCAAGATAATTGATATGAGCCTAGTTTGAATGTTTATTTCTCCTTTTTAGATTATTGGAGTATTGTGTGGAATTCTGGAGACTGCGTCTTCAAAAGGATATAAGTAGGTTGGAGTCGGTGCACAAGGTGGCTACTAAAATGGATAGTGGTCTTCATTATGAATCATATAAGGACAGATTTAAGATCTTAGTATATATACTTTAGAGGAAAGGCGGGATAGGGGAGATATGATAGAGATGTTTAAATACCTCCATGGCATAAATGGACAGGAGGAGAGTCTCTTCTGATTGAAAGCAAGCTCTGCTATGAAGGGACGTAGGATGAGAGTGAAAGGGGATAGAATCAGGAGTAATATGCGGAAATATTTTTTATGGAAAGAGTGGTAGATGCGTGGAATAGTCTCCCAGTGGAGATGGTAGAGATGAGGACAGTATCTGAATTCAAAAAAGCATGGGACAAACACAGAAGATCTCTAAAGGAAAAAAAGGCACTATTGTAGTTGATGGAAGGGCAGACCAGAGAGGCCATGTAGCCTTTTTCTGACATCATGTTTCTAGGTTTCAATGAAAATATAAGTGCACTCATTCTGCTGTTCATCACAACCTTTCATCTCTGATCTCTCCCTACACCCCTCCTCGGAAACTCCGCTCTTCTGGCAGATCGCTTCTATCTGTGCCCTTCTCTTCTACTGCCAACTCCGGACTTTGATCCTTTCACCTTGCTGCTCTTTATACCTGGAGCAAACTTCCTGAGTCTGGTCATCTCTGGCCCTGTTCAAATCCAGGATGAAAACCCACCTCTTCGAGGCCGCTTTTGGATCCTGATCTGCTTATTCTCCTATGTGTTTTCTTACAATTCTTCTAGAAGTATCCTTGTCCTCAGCTATTGTGTTGTCTATCTTGACTAGAATGTAAGCTCTGATGAGTAGGGACCGTCTTTTACATATGTATGTACAGTGCTGTGTATGTCTTGTAGCGCTATACAAATAATTTGTAGTAGTAGTAGTAGACAGGGGACTGCCCGGCAAGGGCTGGCTCAGGCTTGGTGGTTTAAGTCTTCAGCTAGCAATATTGTGAGGGTGGTAAGGACAGCCTGAGTATCTTTGGAGGTGGTTCCACCTTGTTGGTAATATAGCAGGTGGAGGATTGAATGCCGAATATTGTTCAATGCAATTAAAATGAACATTCTAAGATTTTGGAGTTTTCATTGTTATCTTGTTTGGGTAGGTGTTAATGGACTGTTTATCTACAATAATAAAGCTATGACCACTGTTAAGCCAGTTTCCTATTGTTGAGTGTTTTTTATCATTGACCTGTTGCAAATGTTAAGATCTCTGCATGGAAATTTTACATTAAATGAGAATAACATATTTATGTTGGGGACTATACAGTGTACCCTGTTATTATTTTTATATTATGGAGCAAGAACCCCGGGTGGATGTAAGTTTGGCATTCAGACTAAAGATGAGTTAAAGCCTGCTTCTAGCCCTTTAAATCTAGCCCTATCAAATCCCTCCAGAAGCAGCAAAGGGAGGGACAGGGGAGGATCAATGAGCAGCTGGGGCAGGGCAGAAGGTCTTTTTGGCCCGTAATAAAAAGGACAGGACACCTGGATCATTGGGAGTATCAGTTCCAGGAAGGAGGCAGAATCAGCACATGCAGGACACTCTCTCTTTCAGAGGGCATGGAGACAGAGTAGCCACCAGTACTAGTAGAAGAGGTGAAAGAAATGGTGTTGAACTCTACCAAAGTAAGGTAGGAGCCTCTGAGATTGACTTTGAGTAAAGCTTGATTGACTCATAACAAAAATAACTCAATTTCCATTAGAATATGCATCAGTCTGATGAGTATGAGTAAACACTTAAATTGGGATCTAAATCGAATTGGTAACCAGTGCAAATTAAGCAAATTGGAGTGATGTGATCATTTTGTTTTACTCTCTATGATTATTCTATCCAGAGCATTTTGTATTAACTGAAGTGGCTTATTATAGGTATCAAATAAACCCAAACAGATCATATCACAATAATCTAGATATGGTGTTACCAGTGACTCTTTGAAAATCATCTACACGTAAAATATGCAATCTACATACTAATTGAAGCTTTAAAAATGCATTTTATGCAAGGAATGCAACACTCATAAGTCAACCAAGATCCCTGAACTTCACTTGATTCCTTTACCTCTTAATTCAGAAAATAGGTATTGGATCTCAAATTCACCACCACTACAGACTATCATCCAACCTGCCTCCTTTTCCATAGAATCATCTAAGACCATCAGTCTTTCTTGTACATGGCCATCCTTTAACCCAGTAATGCAATTCATGCTTACTAAATACTAAAGCATTGTCAATTATGAAAAGCGCCCACAGATTAGCAGATGCATTCCCTCCAAAGCTCATTAAGAATGACTTCACTGGTCTTTTTCCTTATCTCCTCTCTATGATCATCATTAGCTTGTCATCAGGTATCTTCCATTCTTCATGGAAACATGCCATCATGTGACCTCTTTTTAGGTTTCCTTCCTTAGATGCCCTAAACACAGTAAATTTGATACAGGGTAAAAATTTGCAATTTGCACTTGAAGGTGTGGGAAAAGGTCATCCACCTCCAACCTACTTCCTCTCTGAAGAAAACAAACTAATTCCATCCAAGACAAGCAAGTTTTCTTTACTTAATGAATGAAGTAAGTTGTTCTCTTGAAAATAGTCAATCTGCCATTATTGTCACACTAAGTACAGCTTTTGATCGTATTTATCCATTTTTGCTGCTGACACATATGTTTGATATTGGTATAAGAGATACATAAGAACATAAGATATACCATACTGGTTCAGACCAAGGTCCATCAAGCCCAGTATTCTGTTTCCAACAGTGGCCAATCTAGGTCACAAGTATCTAGCAGTTCACTCATGGTTCTTATCTTACTTCAGTGATTGCAGCTTTATTGCCAAATCATGTTCCAAATCCTCCAAGACATACTCTCTTCCCTTTGGGGTTCCCCAAGGGACCATTCTTGCACTTACTTTTTTAAACTTTTTTCTAGCTCCTTTTGTAACTCTCATTCAAAAACTAGGGTTAAGTTGCTATCTTTTGCAGATGATATCCAAATGGTTTATTTCATTATCATCTATCTCTAGATCTTACCTAGATTCTTGCCTTGAGACAGTAGCCAGTTGGTTATCCACAACAGACTAAAGTTAAATCCCATGAAACCCAAAGCAATGTGGATTACTCGTTATCTTCCATTCGATAGTTTAACTCCCACCATATTAGTTCAATCAGTTCCCCTCCATGAATGCATTATAATTCTCAGCTTTAAACTAGATCCCTTGTTGAATCTAGAACCCCAGAATAGATCGGTTTTGAAATCCTCCTCCTTTGCCCTCAGACAAATATGTTCAGATAAATACCTCTTTAGCCCTCAGGGTCTCAAGACCCTCACATTCTCTTTAATATTAAATTGAATGGGCTGTTGTTGTTGTTAAGTGCCGTTGAGTCGGAGTCGACTCATGACGACTCTCTGGATAGCTATCCTAAAATGTGTTCGGTCTTGAGTCAGGCGGCTCATTGTTGACAGACTGGTACCCATAGCTGCTGTTATTGAATCGATCCATCTCATTGCTGGCGTTCCTCTTTTGCGCTGACCTTCTATCTTGCCAAGCATGATGTCTTTCTCTAATGATCTTTCTCTTCGCATGATGTGTCCAAAGTATGAAAGTCGAAGTCTTGTCATCTGAGCTTCTAAAGAAAGCTTAGGTTTGATCTCCTCTAGTACCGACTGGGTTGTTCTTCGGGCAGTCCATGGTATACACAGTATTCGCCGCCAGCACCATAATTCAAAGGCATCAATTTTCTTCCTGTCTATCTTTTTCACTGTCCAGCTTTCACATCCATATGATGTTATTGAAAATACCATGACTTGAACAAGTCAAATCTTTGTATGGAGAGAGACATCTCTGCTCTTGAGAATCTTATCTAGGTCTTTCATAGCAATTCTGCTAAGAGCCATGCGTCGTCTGATTTCTTGACTGCTTGCTGCTTCTTTATTGATAGCTGATCCAAGTAGGTTAAAGTTCACGATTTCAATTTCTCCTCCTTCAACGATGAACCTGTTGATTATGCCAGTTGTCATGATCTTTGTCTTCTTTACATTAAGGTGCAGGCCCATTTTGAGACTATGTTCTTTGATTGTGAGAAGCAAATGTTTCAGATCATCTTCACTTTCAGCCAGTAATGTGGTATCATCAGCATAGCGAAGGTTGTTGATGAGTCTTCCACCAATCTTCACACCTCTGTTGTCTTCATACAATCCTGCTTCTCTGATGATTTGTTCTGCATATAAATTAAACAGGTAGGGGGAAAGTATGCAGCCTTGTCTTACACCTTTGCTTATTTTAAACCATTCTGTTTCTCCTTGTTCCGTTCGAACTGCTGTTTCTTGATCAATGTACAGATTGTGCAAGAGTACGATCAGGTGTTCTGGTATACCCATGCTTCTTAATGTGGCCCAGAGTTTCTCATGGTTTACACAGTCAAAAGCCTTGCTATAGTCGATATAGCACAAATAGATATCCTTTTGGTATTCTTTAGTCTTTTCAAGGATCCATCTCACATCCGCAATGATGTCTCTCGTTTCTCACCCTTTCCTGAACCCTGCTTGCACTTCAGGTAGTTCTTGTTCCAGGTATGGTTGTAGTCTCCTTTGAATAATCTTCAGTAGAATCTTGCTGGTATGTGGGATCAGAGCGATTGTGCAATAATTTCCACAGTCAGTTGGATCACCTTTCTTTAGTATTGGTATAAACACAGATCTTTTCCAGTCAGTTGGCCATGATGTTGTCTTCCATATTTCTTGGCAGAGCCTTGTAAGTACGGTAACAGCTGCATCAGATTACTGTAATACTTCTATGGGAATGCTATCAATGCCTGGAGCTTTGTTCTTTGATAAGGCTTTCAATGCTGCTTTAACTTCTTCTTTCATCACCAATGGTTCCCGATCATAAGGTACAGGTTGAAACGGCTATTAGTCCACTTGATCTTTATCATTTAAAAACTCTGTATATTCCTTCCACCTTTTCTTGATCTTCTCAGAATCATTCAACATAGAACCTTGAGCATCTTGTAACATTCCAATTTGAGGCTGGAACGTTTTCTTTAACTCTCATAGCTTTAGGTAAGCCAATCTTGTTCTTCCTCTAATGGTGTCTGCTTCTATTTTCTTGCATACGTCATTGTAGTACTTTTCCTTGTCCTGTCTTGCTGCACGTTGGAAATCTCTGTTGAGTTCTGTTATTGTCTTTCTTTGTCCTCTGGCTTTAGCTTCTCTGCATTTCTGGGCAATTTTCAGTTTCTTCCGTCATCCATTTTGGCTGTTTTTGCTTTTTCACCTTTTGTAGAGACTTCTCGCTTTCTTCCAACACAACCTTCTTGATGTCATTCCATAACTCTTCTGGAGCTCTGTCATTTCTATCTAAAGCAGCAAATCTATTTTGCAGGCAGTCTTTAAATTCCAGTGGTATATTCTCAAGATCATATTTTGCTGCATTCATGAGTGGTTTGTGCTTTTTCAACTTTAGCTTGAGTTTGCATAGTAGTAGTTGATGATCTGTACCACAGTCAGCTCCAGGTTTTGTCTTTGTTGATGTTATAGAATTTTTCCATCGTTGACTTCCACAGATGTAGTCAATTTGATTTTTATACAATCCATTGGGTGAAGTCCATTTGTACAGTCGCCACTTGTGTTGCTGGAAGAAGGTGTTTGAGATGAATAGATTGTTGGTCTTGCAGTCTTTCTCCAGCTTCATTTCTGTTGCCAAGTCCTTATTTCCCAACTACTTTGCCTTCTTCTTTGTTGCCAACTTTTGCGTTCCAGTCACCCATGACTATCAGGATATCCTGTTTGCATGTTCTGTCAATTTCAGCTTGTACTTGTTCATAGAACTCTTCAATTTCATTCTCTTCTGCAGCTGTTGTTGGGGCATATACTTGAATTATAGTTGTGTTGATAGGCATTCCTCATAGACGAATAGAGATTAAGCGTTTGCTGACTGCATTGTATTTCATTACAGTTCTTGCAAGTTTCTTCCTTTTTTTTAAATTTGATTTTCAGTCATATACAACAACAAAAAAAAGTACAGGTCAATCCCATAAAACATACAGAAAAAATATCATACTACAATAAGAAATATACACCATGATAAAGTCCACATTATGGAATCCCACTGTTAACAAACAAAGAAAACTAAAAAGGAAAACAGAATACATATACTATCCACAATACGGAGGCCATGACCCCAACCACCCACTGAAACCCCTTTACCAGAAAGAAAATTTTCTAAATGGGATACTTCAACAAAGGTATATGAAGCACCCTCATAGTTGAGGATACATTTACATGGAAACTTCAAAAAGAACAGAGCACCCAGTGCCAAAACCTGGGACTTAAGATCTAAGAACTGTCTCCGGCGCATCTGGGTGCTACGGGCTACATCCGGAAATACATTAACCGACTGGCCACAAAACTTCACCATTTTAGCCTTAAAGAAGGCTCTAAGTATACGTAACTTGACATCTACAGAGGAAAAGGTTACCAGCAAAGTAGCCCGTGCATTAATTGTATCCTGGGAATCTTCCAAAAAGGCAGTAAAATTTGTCATAGGAGAAGCAATCTCGTCTAGCTCCCCATCAACGGGTTAAGTTTCTTAAATGTTGAGGGGATATAATAAATCTGCAGAAATTCAATAGGTTCAGAGATACCCAAGACTTCCTTGAGAAATTTAGCCAGTAAGATTCTATGTGATAACAACGGGGACTGGGGAAAATTTAGAAAATGCAAGTTGGAAGCACACATGGAATTTTCCAGGTGTTCCAACTTAGAGTGAAGCAACAAAGAATCTTTTATGCCAGCCACACCAGTAGTATAAAGTGGAAGCACCTGGGATTCAAGTTTGCTAACAGCCGTGTCTATAACAGTAACGTTAGTATCCAATTGCTGCAAAGAGGTAACAGTTTCCTGAGAGAATATAGAAAAGGAATTGAAAGTAGAAGACATTTTAAAATCGATACCTTTTAACACAGCCCAAACATCTTTTAAAGTAATTTCGGTATCAGGGAAGGGGTTGGGAGCTCCAAAGAGCCACCCTCCCCGGCCGACGGAATTGGCTTCGGAATAACAATCACCGGCATTTTTCTCACCGATATGGAAGATACAACAGGACCCTCAAGCAAAACAGCAGGAATAGGGGGCAGAGGGGGGGATCTACCATTGGAGCTCAAGGACACCAACTCTGGAGAGGAATGCGCTATCGGAAGAGGAGCAAAGTGCTTATCCAGAGGCCCGACTGGTTTCACCTCTGCAGCCGTGGCCTCCGGCGCTTTGCTCCCGACCTTGGCTGTTCCTGTAGGAGGTGTGTGGAGCTGCTCATCAGCCTGGGGGCTGCCGTTGCCACGGAGGTGTTGGAGATCGCTGTTTCCCCTCCGTATTCCATCACAGGCACAGCCGGGACAGCTTGACTGAGGTCTTCCCTTGGGGAATAAAAACGCTGTGCCAAGAGCCTTCCAGTGGATCTGCTGTTCCTGTAGGAGGTGTGTGGAGCTGCTCATCAGCCTGGGGGCTGCCGTTGCCGTGGAGGTGTTGGAGATCGCTGTTTCCCCTCCCTATTCCATCACAGGCACAGTTGGGACAGCTTAGTATCTTTAGGTCTTTTCTTTACTTGTTTTCCGGTTATAAAATTGTTCTCCTTTACGCGGAGCGTGTTCCGAAGGGGCGTGTTCAAAGGGGCTAGTCCCGCCCCTTTGGCGCCCCTTCGGCATCACTGCGGCATCTCTGTGGTGCAGCGGATTGTGCTGGCATTCTGCTCCTCCTGGCCTGCCTAAGGTTTGTTTCTTGTTGGTTGGTTCGGTTTGGTTGCTTTAAGTAGTTTACCTTGTGGGTGGTAGGCTATGGGGAAGCGGAATGCAAGTTTCTTCTTAATTATAAATGCAACACCATTTCTTCTTTGTCTTTCATTTCCAGCATAGTAGACCATGTGATCATCTGATGCAAAGTGCCCGATGCCAGTCCATTTCAGTTCGCTGACACCCAACAGATCAAGTTATACACGTTCCATTTCATTCTTGACCACCTCCAACTTCCCTTGGTTCATGCTTCGTACGTTCCATGTTCCAATGCGTAAGACATCTTTACAGCTTCTGACTTTCATTTCATGCACAGCTACATCAGACGTCAAACGTCCCGAGAGCTTTGATCCAACCACATCATAAATGCTGGCTTTACTCTGAAAAGTCTTCAGCTCTTCCCTAGTAGCTAGTTGAGTGCCTTCCGACCTGGGGGTCTCATCTTCCAGCACTATAGCACAATTTGTTTTGTTGTAACTATCCATTGGGTTTTCATGGCAAGATACAGAAGTAGATTGCCGGGCCTTTCTTCTGCGCAGTTTAAGTTTGGTGTTGTTGCCGTTGTCACAGAAATGTGATCCTCCGCCGTCAACACTATCCCATTCTGCTGCTGCCCAGATGGGTGGTTTGTCTTGGTCTGGCACCTCAGCTGAGACCTGTCCATCTTGGGAGACCCTGCCAGTAGTTAAACTACCGATAGTTTAGCTCTCAGCATCACTGATGCACACAAGCCCTCACAGCACGACAAGCTGCAAACCAAGTGAGGGACTTATTGCACAGCATGCATATCTTTCTCATGCACATTCATTGTGGCTATCCTAAAAACCTGACTGGCTAGGTGTATCCTAAGGACTCAGTTGAGAACACCTGGTCTAAACCAATCTACCCTTTGCCATCTGCAAATTATTCAGAATACCAACATGAGATTTGTTACAGGAGTCAATGAAATTGAACATGTTGTTGTTGTTAAGTGCCGTCGAGTCGGAGTCGACTCATGGCGACCCTCTGGATAGCTATCCTAAATTGTGTTCGGTCTTCAGTCAGGCGGCTCATTGTTGACAGGCTGGTACCCGTAGCTGCTGTTATTGTAGCGATCCATCTCATTGCTGGCCTTCCTCTTTTGCGTTGACCTTCTATCTTGCCAAGCATGATGTCTTTCTCTAATGATCTCTCTCTTCGCATGATGTGTCCGAAGTATGAAAGTCGAAGTCTTGTCATCTGAGCTTCTAAAGAAAGCTTAGGTTTGATCTCCTCTAGTACCGACTGGTTTGTTCTTCGGGCAGTCCATGGTATACACAGTATTCGCCGCCAGCACCATAATTCAAAGGCATCAATTTTCTTCCTGTCTGTCTTTTTCACTGTCCAGCTTTCACATCCATATGATGTTATTGAAAATACCATGGCTTGAACAAGTCGAATCTTTGTATGGAGAGAGACATCTCTGCTCTTGAGAATCTTATCTAGGTCTTTCATAGCCATTCTGCCAAGAGCAATGCGTCGTCTGATTTCTTGACTGCTTGTTGCTTCTTTATTGATAGTTGATCCAAGTAGGTTAAAGTTGTTCACGATTTCAATTTCTTCTCCTTCAACGATGAACCTGTTGATTTTGCCAGTTGTCATGATCTTTGTCTTCTTTACATTAAGGTGCAGGCCCATTTTGAGACTATGTTCTTTGATTGTAAGAAGCAAATGTTTCAGATCATCTTCACTTTCAGCCAGTAATGTGGTATCATCAGCATAGCGAAGGTTGTTGATGAGTCTTCCACCAATCTTCACACCTCTGTTGTCTTCATACAGTCCTGCTTCTCTGATGATTTGTTCTGCATATAAATTAAACAGGCAGGGGGAAAGTATGCAGCCTTGTCTTACACCCTTGCTTATTTTAAACCATTCTGTTTCTCCTTGTTCCGTTCGAACTATTGCTTCTTGATCAATGTACAGATTGCGCAAGAGAACGATCAGGTGTTCTGGTATACCCATTCTTCTTAATGTGGTCCAGAGTTTCTCATGGTTTACACAGTCAAAAGCCTTGCTATAGTCGATAAAGCACAAATAGATATCCTTTTGGTATTCTTTAGTCTTTTCAAGGATCCATCTCACATCCGCAATGATGTCTCTCGTTCCTCGCCCTTTCCTGAACCCTGCTTGCACTTCAGGTAGTTCTTGTTCTAGGTATGGCTGTAGTCTCTTTTGAATAATCTTCAGTAGAATCTTGCTGGCATGTGGGATCAGAGCGATTGTGCGATAATTTCCACAGTCAGTTGGATCACCTTTCTTTAGTATTGGTATAAACACAGATCTTTTCCAGTCAGTTGGCCATGATGTTGTCTTCCATATTTCTTGGCAGAGCCGTGTAAGTACGGTAACAGCTGCATCAGATTGCTGCAATACTTCTATGGGAATGCTATCAATGCCTGGTGCTTTGTTCTTTGATAAGGCTTTCAATGCTGCTTCAACTTCTTCTTTCATCACCAATGGTTCCTGATCATAAGGTATAGGTTGAAACGGCTGTTGGTCCACTTGATCTTTATCATATAAAAACTCTGTATACTCCTTCCACCTTTTCTTGATCTTCTCAGCATCATTCAACATAGAACCTTGAGCATCTTGTAACATTCCAATTCGAGGCTGGAACTTTTTCTTTAACTCTCGCAGCTTTAGGAAAGCCGATCTTGTTCTTCCTCTAATAGTTTCTGCTTCTATTTCCTTGCAAGTGTCATTGTAGTACTTTTCCTTGTCCTGTCTTGCTGCACGTTGGAAATCTCTGTTGAGTTCTGCAATTGTCTTTCTTTCTCCTCTGGCTTTAGCTTCTCTGCGTTTCTGGGCAATTTTCAGAGTTTCTTCCGTCATCCATTTTGGCCGTTTTTGCTTTTTCACCTTTTGTAGAGACTTCTCGCTTTCTTCTAGCACAACCTTCTTGATGTCATTCCATAACTCTTCCGGAGCTCTGTCATTTGTATCTAAAGCAGCAAATCGATTTTGCAGGCAGTCTTTAAATTCCAGTGGTATATTCTCAAGGTCATATTTTGCTGCATTCATGAGTGGTTTGCTCTTTTTCAACTTTAGCTTGAGTTTGCATACTAGTAGTTGATGATCTGTACCACAGTCAGCTCCAGGTTTTGTCTTGGTTGATGTTACAGAGCTTTTCCATCGTTGACTTCCACAGATGTAGTCAATTTGATTTTTATACAATCCATTGGGTGAAGTCCATGTGTACAGTCGCCGCTTGTGTTGCTGGAAGAAGGTGTTTGAGATGAATAGATCATTGGTCTTGCAGAATTCTATCAATCTTTCTCCAGCTTCATTTCTGTTGCCAAGTCCATATTTTCCAACTACTTTGCCTTCTTCTTTGTTGCCAACTTTTGCGTTCCAGTCACCCATGACTATCAGGATATCCTGTTTGCATGTTCTGTCAATTTCAGCTTGTACTTGTTCATAGAACTCTTCAATTTCATTCTCTTCTGCAGCTGTTGTTGGGGCATATACTTGAATTATAGTTGTGTTGATAGGCAATCCTCGTAGACGAATAGAGATTAAGCGTTCGCTGACTGCATTGTATTTCATTACAGTTCTTGCAAGTTTCTTCTTTATTATAAACGCAACACCATTTCTTCTTTGTCTTTCATTTCCAGCATAGTAGACCATGTGATCATCTGATGCAAAGTGCCCGATGCCAGTCCATTTCAGTTCGCTGACACCCAACAGGTCAAGTTGTACACGTTCCATTTCATTCTTGACCACCTCCAACTTCCCTTGGTTCATGCTTCGTACGTTCCATGTTCCAATGTGTAAGACATCTTTACAGCTTCTGACTCTCATTTCATGCGCAGCTACATCAGCAGTCAGACTTCCCGAGGGCTTTGATCCAACCACATCATAAATGCTGGCTTTACTCTGAAAAGTCTTCAGCTCTTCCCCAGTAGCTAGTTGAGTGCCTATAGTATCTGAATGTAACTTGCCTTGAATCTGAGAAAAGGTATGAGCTAAGTCCAATATTACTCCTATCTTAAAGGCCCTTCATTAGTTATTTATTCATAGTAGGATCTGATTTAAGGAATTACTGATAGTACACATAGAGATCCATTTTACATGGCACATTGAGATCAGAATTGAGACATCAGCTTATTAATATGAACAAAAAATAAACTTTGAAATGCCTATATGTAAATGATAGAAGTCTAAAAAATAAGATAGGAGAGTTAGAATATATAGCACTGAATGAAGGTTTAGATGTAACTAGCATCTCAGTTCGGTGGTGACGGCCAGCCGCTTTGCAATGGCTAGTTGCTGCCACTGAATACTAGGCCCTACATATGTATCCCCATTTTACAAATGGAATCCAGTTATACGTCTAAACATTTCCACATCGGCATTTACACTTGCTCTGAGTAGCTTCTTGCAAAGTGACCATTTTGTCAAGATCTTCATATGAAGGATTAAGAGTGTTTTTCTCCTTAATTCCCCACTGTTTATACAAAAGGTACAGAAAAGAACAACAAAAATGATAAAGGGGATGGAAGGATATCCTTATGAGGAAAGGTTTAAAAATGTAGGGCCCAATATTCAAAAGGGATTTACATGGTTTACAGCCCAGTAAATCATGTAAATGCCTTAAACAGGAATATTCAATGGCACCTACACAATTAGTGCATTGAATATCCCCGTTTATGTCTCCTATGCACCTCAATGCTATCCGGTTAGCATCGGGGCATGTTGGGGCATTCTGGGGTGGAGTGGGGGCAGAGATTGCCGGTAACTGGGTAGTGGCGATATTGGACTGCTACCCGGTTAGCGATCCATGCCTAAAACTAGGCAAGCTTTTGGCTCGCCTAGTTCTAGCCGTGGATGCTAACCAGGTAGCGGTCCAATATCACCACTACCTGGTTAGGCTCTGCAGGTGACTCCATTTGGCACCAAATCCGGATATTCAATGCCGTCACCGTAGCATTGAATATCTGGATTTAGAGGTCAGTGGGCAGGGTTGTGCACTGACACGGTGCATAGCCCACCCACAATGAATATCAGGCCCTCAGTGCCCTTCACCTTGGAGAAGAAATGGCTGATGATAGAGGTCTATAAAATAATGAGTGGAGTAGAATAGATAAACATAAGTTGGTTGTTTACTCCTTCAAAAAGTAGAAATACTAAAGGAGATGCAATGGAACTACAATGTAGCACATTTAAGATGAACTGAAGAAAATATTTTTCCACTCAAGGCTAGGGCCAGCACAAGGAGATGAGGTGCCTTTGTTGAACCTCGTCCTTTGTGTCCCCTCCCTCATGCGGCGCCCACTGCTGCTACTGCCGTCCCTATCTGAGACTAACAGCAGTGGCAATAGGTGCCTTGAGGAGAGAGTTGAGAGTACAGGAGAGATGGCAGGAGTCAGAGACAAGAAAGTTAGTTAGATGGACATAGTAGTTTTGTTTTGCGAGAGCTATGGTGGATTGGATGGAAGCAAGCATGAACTTGAAGTGAAGAAAGAAAGAAAATGGGATTTGAGCCAGGCACAGGAGTGAAGATATCAGGTAGGACTGAGGTATAGTGATAGGCAAAGGATAGGCAGAGCAAGAGTATCCAGAACAGAGGAGAGAGAGTATTATAGAAAACTATAGCTTCATTAACCAAGTTAGAAGACAAAGAGGAGGAGAGAAGTAATGAGACTATAGTTGAGAGAAACAATGGCTTGATAGCATAAAGATTCCTAAAAAGGTAGCAGGAGACTGGGCAAGAATGAGGTGGAGAATGAAGAAGAGTGAAGCTAAGCAGGTAAAGGTGAGATAAGGGAAGAACTGAGCTATGGAAATTAGAGGGTAAACAATTAGAGAAGAAAACAAGATCAAGGCAATGAGGAAAGGCAATAGCTGGTTGATGAGTGGAGCAAAAGAGCAAAGCTGGAGGTTAAAAGAGGAAGGAAAGGAAAGGAGTTTGGGAGCATAGAGGTTAGAAGGGTTATTAACATGAATATTAAAGTCACCAAGAATAAGTGAGTGAGAAGAAGAATTGAGGAAAAAGGAAAGCCATGAGTCAGTCAGTGAGAGAGGTAGAGGTGGATTTGTCATGTGGAGAGGTAAGAGCTTAAAAGGAAAAAGAGTGAGACTGTAGAGGGAGAGGTTGAAATTGGCAGGAAGGAGAAAGCAGAAACCCCACACCACCACTGCTATCAATGGCACGAGGAGTGTGCAAGAATTGGTAGCCGCCATGAGAGAGGGCAGTGACCTGAAGCAGTGTCAGCAGGGAGGAGCCAGGTATTAGTAAGAGCTAGAAGTTGAAAAGAATTAGAAATGAAGATATCATTAGTAAAGTGGAGCTTATTAGCTATAGAATGAGCATTCCATACTGCATAAGAGAAAGGGAAAGAGGAGCAGGAAAGGAGGGGATTATGAATAAGATTAGAGTGGTTGAAAGAGGAGTAGGAGAAAAGTCTAAAATGCTTGCATGCAAATGCTAGAAGTCTAAAAAATAAGATGGGAGAGTTAGAATATATAACACTAAATGAGAGGTTAGATATAATTGTCATCTCAGAGACATGGTGGAAGGAGGTCAACCAGTGGGACACTGTGATACCTGGGTACAAACGATATCGAAATAATAGAGCAGATCAAATTGGTGGAGGGGCTGCACTTTATGTTAGAGAGGGCATTGAGTCAGAAAGGATTAAAGTTTTGCAGGAAACAAAATTCACTGTATAATCTCTATGGATTGAAATTCCATTTAAAAAGGGGAAGGGGAAGGCAATGGCAGTGGGGTTGTACTATCTGCCGCCTGGCCAGAATAAACAAATGGATGATGAAATGCTCAAAGAAATCAGAGAAGCTAACAAAAGTTACAACACAGTATTAATAATGGGTGATTTCAATTATCCTGGTATCGACGGGGTCAGTATCATGGCAGGACATGCTAGGGAGATAAAGTTTCTAGATGAAATAAGTGACTGCTTTTTGGAGCAGCTGGTTCATGAATCGACCAAAGGGGAAGCCATATTGGACCTAGTCCTTAGTGAAACACATGATCTGGTGCAAGAGATAAGGGTGTTGGGGCCACTTGGCAATAGTGATCATAGCATGATCGCGTTTGATTTAATAAATGGAGGAGGGAAGGTAAGGAAATCCACAATACTACCTTTTAACTTTCGAAAAGGAGACTATGATAAATGAGGAAAATAGTTATGAAAAAACTAAAAGGAATAGCTGCAAAGGTTAAAGATTTATATCAAGCTTGGATATTGTTTAAAAATACTATCTTGGAAGCCCAGACCAGCTGTATTCCATGCTTTAAGAAAAGTGGAAGGAAGTCCAAAAAAACTATCAGTATGGTTTAAAGGTGAGGTCAGAGAGGCTGTTGTTGCCAAAAAAACATCTTTCAGGAAATGGAAAAAGGAGCTAAATGACAAAAACTGGAAGTTAGATGCAAGGCATTGATAAGGCAGGCAAAGAGAGAATTTGAGAAGAAGCTTGCTGTGGAAGCAAAAATGCATAATAAAGACTTTTTCAAGTATATTTGTAGCAAAAAACCTGTGAGAGAGTCAGTTGGACCATTAGATGATAGAGGGGTAAAAGGGGCACTAAGAGGGGACAAGGCCATAACAGAGAGACTGAATGAATTCTTTGCTTCGGTCTTTACTCAGGAAGATGTAGGAATGTTACCCTTGACTGAAATGGCATTTAAAAGAGATGCTGCAGAAGAATTGAAAGAAATATTGATACACCAGGAAGATGTATTACAACTATTTGATAAACTGAAGAGTAACAAATCACCTAGACTGGATGGTATACATAAAAGGGTGTTGAAAGAACTGAAATATGAGATTGCCGACCTACTATTAGTAATCTGTGAACTATCTGTAATACCTGAAGATTGGAGGATGGCCAATGTAACACCAATTTTTAAAAAGGGTTCCAGGGGTGATCTAGGAAGCTACAGACTGGTGAGCCTGACGTCAGTACTGGGAAAAATGGTAGAAACTATCATAAAGAACAAAATTACTGAACATGTAGATAGTCATGGCTTAATGAGAGACAGCCAACATGGCTTTAGACAAGGAAGGTCTTGTCTTAATAATCTGTTATGTTTTTTTGAAGGTGTGAATAAACAGGTAGACAAAGGTGAGTTGATTGATAAAGTGTATCTGGACTTTCAGAAAGCTTTGACAAGGTCCCTCATGAGAGACATTTAGCAAAATTAAAAAGTCATGGGATAGGAGGCAGTGTACTACTGTGGATCAGGAAATGGTTAAAAGATAGAAAGCAGAGGGTAGGGCTAAATGGTCAATTTTCCCAATGGAGAAAGGTGAATAGTGCAGTAACCCAGGGATCTGTGCTGGGGCTGCTGCTTTTTAATGTATTCATAAATGACCTGGAAATCGGAATAACGCGTGGGGTTATCAAATTTGCAGATGATACAAAACTATTCAAAGTTGTTAAAACCCATGAGGATTGTGGAAAATTACAAGAGGATCTTGATAAATTGGAAGACTGGGCATCCAAATGGCAGATGAAATTTAATGTGGAC
Organism: Ichthyophis bannanicus; assembly: GCA_033557465.1. Lineage (NCBI taxonomy): Eukaryota > Metazoa > Chordata > Amphibia > Gymnophiona > Ichthyophiidae > Ichthyophis > Ichthyophis bannanicus. The sequence continues at coordinate 1,665,419,366 of CM066032.1, read as the reverse complement.
AAGTGCAAAGTTATGCACCTAGGAAAGAAAAACCCAAACTATGGTTATGTAATGCAAGGTTCCACATTAGGAGCCACCACCCAGGAAAAAGATTTAGGCATCATCGTCTTCTTCTCAATATTCTGTCTTCACTTGGATTTAGGGGCTCTGTTCAGTTTCTTTCTCTCCCAGCCCACTTTTATTGTATGCTGTGGTGGATCCTCCTCTACTGCCATTCTGCTTTCATTCAATGTACCTCAGGGCTCTGTCTTGGGACCTCAGCATTTCTATCTCTTCTCTCAGTCCCTTGGTGCACTTATTTTCTCACATGGCTGTCAGTACCTCTTTATGCTGATATACCTCTCTGTGCCTGAAATCTCTCCAAGAATCCAGTCCCGGATCTCTGCCTGCTTATCCGACATTGCTGCCTGGATGTCTCACCACCATCTGAAATTGAACATGGCCAAAACTGAGCTCCTTGTCTTTCCTCCTAAATCCACCTCCCCCCTTCCTCCCTTCTCTATTTCTATGGATGACACTACACTCCTCCCTGTTTCCTCAGTTTGCAACCTTGGGGTCATCTTTGAGTCTACTCTCTCTTTCTCTGGGCACATCCAACAGATAGCTAAAACCTGCCACTTCTTTCTCAGCAAAATTAATCCCTTCCTTTCTACTTTCACTACTAAGACCCTTATCCACTCACTAATCACCTCTTGCCTTGACTATTGTAACCTGCTACTCGCTGGTCTCCTCTGAATCATCTCTCTCCCCTTCAAGCTGTTCAAAACTCAGCTGCATGGCTTATCCTCCGCCAGTGTCACTGTGCTCATGTAACCCCTCTTTTCAAGTCATTTCACTGGCTCCCTATCAATTTCCGCATCCAGTTCAAACTTCTCCTGCTAACCTACAAGTGCATTCATTCCTCACTACCTTTCCTCACTTATTTCATTCTACACCCCTCCTTAGGAACTCTGCTCCTCTGGCAGATCCCTTTTATCTGTGCCCTTCTCAGCCACTGCAAACTCCTGACTTTGTTCATTCTATCTTGCTGCTCCATAGGCCTGGAACAAACTACCCGAGTCTGAGCGTCAGGCGTCTTCTCTAGCCCTATTCAAATCCAGGCTAAAAACCCACCTCTTCAAAGCCACTTTTTGGATCCTGATGCTCCTCACTCTTGTCCGCTACTTATGTGTATGTTACCATACTCTAGTCCCCAGCTTCTCTTTGGCCCTGATTCCATAAGGCAGATAGCGGGCAGCACGCCCTGCCTTTGACTTTGCTGGTATTCCGCGTCCTTAAACTATCCTGCAATTACTCAACCGTACTGTATAGTTTTTTAAAACATTCTAAATGTTTTGTGTAGTTTCCTGTGGAAATGACAACATAATAAAAAAAGGAAATAAAAATATAAGGAAACCAGGCTTTAGGCATCAACCACTGACATTCAGCCTTAAAGAACTCAGTGGTAAGACTGAACAGTAGGAGAGGCAAAGTCGCCACTCTTTTTTTAATCCAGAAAAGCACACAAATCCTCAGGCAAAAAAAAAAAAAAAGCATATCTAACATTCAGAAATCTTACTAAACACTTGCAAGGGTAACGTAAGACAAATGTAGCACCCAAAGCTAGTGTCTCTTGCCTCATAGATAAGAATAACTTCTTTCTCTCCTGTGGTGCCCGAGCAACATCAGGAAAAGTCCTTACTGATTGGCCCAAAAAAGACTCAGAGATCCTTTTAAAATACAAACATAAAACTAAACTTAAGTCCTGCTCAAAGGCAAAAGAAACCAAAAGGGTGGCTCTGTCTGTACATTCTGTAAGAGATTACTCAATTAAAGCAGATGCATCCAGAGCTTGCTGGTCATGTCTTTCATCTTCTAGTTTCCCCGACAGGAGATAGTAACTTTATTCAGAGGAGGAATACCCGAGTCCGTAATCTTCAACACTCTATCATATATTTCTTGAAAAGCTCATTGGGTGTTGTATGTGGTAGCCTAGGACAGTTCAAAATTCATTTGATTCTCGGATTGTTCAAGTTTCATATGTATTACAGCCTTATCCTTTACCAAAGCTTCCACCACTTGGTGAGAACTTTTGACTTTTTTCTCTAAGTCTGATATCTTCTGATTAAATTTGGAGCAAATATTCTCCATCATCTGGGCTGGCTGACCCACTTATGACTCAAGGGAGTTATATATCTACAGCACTCTGTGAGACACTAGCTTCAAGTTTAAGCAACACTGCCCAAAGAGCATGCAAAGTAATTCCAGGCATACTTTGTTCTCCAGAACCCTAAACAGAGGGCCTAACTGATTGCAGCACAAAATCTTTGATTTGCTTCTGAAAAGATACCAAAACACTGATCTCCCCAGTCTTCTGCACTGTTGTCATCTGATCCATTTTTCCATCCAGACAAGTATTGAAGATGGAAATCAAGTTAGCAGGGCTCCCACTTGATCTCGCCAAAGGAAAGTCAGGATCCTCATCTGCTGTTCCCTTCTTGTCCATGGTAGGTCACTCCAAGAGTGGCGTCAAGTGCAGCCATAGGACTTGAGATGTAATGCCTCCAAGCAGTGTTGAGCTCCACCTGCTGACACCGCAGTAGAGGACTCACACACGGCTAGTTTGTCACCGGGGATCTTCCGCTTCTGTGCGTCAATGGTCAGCTGCTTAGGCGGTACTGGGGAGGTTTTTGCAGCTTTAGCCATCCCTTTCCCATGATTTTTATTCAGAGCTATCAGGTAACAAAGTAGAGGGAAAAAGACAGCCACCGACACTCTTGAAGAGTGCCGCCATTTTAGTCATGCCCCTCTGCAAGAGTCAAACATAGAGCCTCTTGTAAAATATGTGTAATGATGTGCAGGACTGAACAATGATGTCTCACTATGTCCATTGGGAGCAGCAATTTAAAAAGCTGCATGTCAGGAAAAACATATGTAGCTTTACTTTAAATGTGTTTTGGCAGCAAATTTTTAAAATTGCTGTTTCTGACAGCATGCATCCCCAGCCCTCAAATCCCCCCCCCCTCCAGCATCAGTTCTCCCTATGACATGCCACCAGCATCAAGCTCTACCCCAAGAGCCCTCCAGCAGACTCCCCCCCCCCCCGTTATCCCATCCTCAGCTCTCACCGGGGTCCCTGGTAAGGACCAAGAGTGGTCCCCAGTAACTCCTGTTCATGGTTGCTCCAGGTTCCAAAATGGTATTTGTGACTCTTAGTGGTAATCTCTCATTCAAACAGCAGATTGTGCAAACAGCAAGCACAGTATTCTTCAAAACCAGGATGATACAGCACCTCTGACCACTCCTAGACTCCCATGACTTCCGATCAGTGCTACAAGCGATGTCTCTCCCCCATCTGGACTTTTGTAATGCAATCTATCAAGGCCTTCCACACTCCACTCTCAATCCACTACAGACAGCCCTCGACATGACAGCCAGGATCATCCAAGGGGTGAAGAAATATGACCACATCACCCTGGTCCTGATGCATGTCTACATCCTCCCACTGGAAACCCGGATCAAGTACAAAATCTTAATACTCATTCATAAGGCATTACATCAGCCCCAAACATCACACCTCCACACCCTACTATCACAACTGAACTCTGGAAGACCAACACGTCAGGCTGCTGACAACATGCTGACTGTGCCACAGGAAAGGACAAAGTACAACCTCCAACTCTGTACCTATGCTTTTGAACTCTACACTTCCTCCACATAGAACTCCTTCCCAACCAAAATCCGAAACAACAAGGACCTCTCCTCGTTTGGAAAACAATTAAAGGCCCACTGATTCAGAGAACATTGTGGGACAGATCAGAGCACCATACAGTGAACACATGTCCATGCTAAACACCAGAGAAATATGGACTGAGAAGAAAGGAGAATTGCAGATATGTTAAGAAAACCTGATGCATATCAAATCAGGAATGCAAATAAACAAACTCCCCCTCCCCGGTGAAGGTATAACCTCCCCCCCCCCACTGTAAATAAGTTATACCATATTTCAATGTATCTCTTGTTGTTTTTTGTGAACCGCTTTGACTCAGTGAAAAGCGGTATATAAAAATTGCTAAATTAAAAAATAAATAATCTTTCAGTAATCTGCTAAATAAAGCCATTTTGTGAGTAAATGAGTATTCAGAATGAGTATGTATAACAGAAAGGGAGTAGAGTTCACTCTGCAGGTCCTCACTTCTTTTCCTCTCTTATACCTCCTTACACCCCTCCCCGGAAACTCCGCTCTTCTGGCAAATCACGTTTATCCATGCCTTTCTCTTCTATTACTAACTCCAGACTTTGCTTCTTTCACCTTGTTGCCCCTTATGCCTGGAACAAACTACCTGAGTCTGTACGTCAGGTGCCTTCTCTGGCCATTTTCAAATCCAGGCTGAAAACTCACCTCTTCGCTGCCGCTTTCGGATCTTGTCTCATGTGATCTCTTTTGTATTACCTTACCATTCACCCTAGATGCATCCCTGTCTACACCTACTGTGTTGTCTGTCTTGACTAGATTGTAAGCTCTGATGAACAGGGACTGTGTCTTACATGTCTGTGCAGCGCTGCGTACGTCATGTAGCACTGTACAAATGCTTAGTAGTAGTAGTAGTAGTACAATACAACTAAAAATTGTAGAAGAAATTCTCTTACTCAGTGCATAATTGATCTGTTGAAATTGTTGCTGGAGGATGTGGTGAAAGCAGTTAGTCTTCCTGAATTTGAAAAGGGTCAATTGCCTGGAAGTCGAGTACATGAGTCATGGGGATATGCACAGGCAAGAAAATTTTAATTGGTTTTCATTTTTTTCGCAGTTTTGCCAATTTTCAAGTATTAATCCCACACATTTGTTTAATAGGGAATTTTTACTGCATGCTAAATTGATTCAATGTGCACGAATTTAAAAATTAAGGCACAGTCAGTTGATTAATGCATATTAAATCAATTTAGTGCATAATAAATGTGCAATAATATACCACTAATAACTTATTATTAGCCAATTAGAGTGAAGAAAGGCAACGCTTATCTCTGTGTGTATTTAACAAGGAATGGATCTCCTTTTTGGGATCCTGATGGATATTTATGACATGGATTGGCCAGTGTTGGAGACAGATATTGGGTTAGAAGGACCTTTGGTCTGACCCATTATAGCATGTCTTATGTTCTTAACTTAAGATGGCACCGATGATACATAGAATCGTGTAAAGTGACCAGCATGTTATGTGCCTTTTGCAGATAAAGCGTAGTTACTCACCTGTAACAGGTGATCTCCGGGAACAGCAGAAATTTAGTCTTCACATATGGGTATTGTCGGTACAGACGGAGCCTGCGCAGGAATGCTCCCCAGCGTCCAATAGGAACGCTTTTGGGAGCATCCCTCAGCACATGCGCGCTGCCTTCCCGCCTTTCCAACTGTCCCTCTTCAGTTACGTTTGTAGCTGAGTGAAAGGATAGAGGGAGAGAGGAAAGAGACAGAAAGGCAACTCCTAGGGGAGGTGGGTGGGTTGTGAAGACTAAATTCCTGCTGTTCCCAGAGATCACCTGTTACAGGTGAGTAACTACGCTATCTCCAGGAATAAGCAGGAATGTAGTACTCACATATGGGGACTCCCTAGCTGAAGATGCCAGGGAGATAGCCCCAGGAAGCTGCCACCTAAGTAAGGTGGGCCATGCTTCCTCCCCTGGATCTCTGGCATCCCACCAGGGTGGGTGGGTAGGAGTTGAATTAGGCCTGGAAGAGATTTTGAAGAACAGCTTGGCCAAAGAAGGCATCCCGACTGGAGGATTTATCTAGGCAGTAGTGGGCTATAAAGGTGTGTACCGAAGCCCAGGTGGCTGCTCGACAAATGTCATCAATAGACACAGAGTGAAGGTTAGCCATAGAGGCTGCCATGGCTCTCACATTATGAGCTGTGACATGGCCTTGAAGAGGAAGACTCTTACTCTCATAAGCAAAGGATATGCATTGTGCAATCCATTTGGACAGAGTTCTCTTGGAGACTGGAAGTCCCAAATGACTACAATCAAAAGCAATAAAAAGTTGAGAAGACTTTCTATGTTGCTGTGTTCTTTGTAAGTAAAAAGCCAAGGCTCTTTTACAATCCAAAGTATGAAGGTTCTTTTCTGCATTAGAGGCATGAGGCCTCAGAAAGAATACAGGAAGATAATTTGATTGATTTAAATGAACAGGCAAAACCACCTTTGGCATAAAGTGTGGATGAGTTCTAAGAACAACCTTATCATGGTGAAACCTAGTATAAGGAGGATCAGCCACTAAAGCTTGCAATTCACTAATACGACGTGCAGAGGTGATTGCAATTAGGAAGATGAACTTCCAGGATAAAAACTTTAGGGTTGTTGTGGCTAAAGGCTCAAAAGGCAGTTTCATGAGCTGCCCGAGAACTAGGTTTAAATCCCATGTCACCGGTGGTGGCCTGATGGGAGGCTTTGTTAATAGAAGACCTCTCATAAATCTTGTTATGAGTGGATGAGAGGAAATTGGTTGTCTATTTAGAGGCTTATAGGAAGCTGCAATTGCACTAAGATGGACTCTTACGGAATTGGTCTTTAGACCAGAATTTGATAAATGAAGTAGATACTCTAGTATCGATTCCAAAGGTATCATAAGGGGGTTTAACCCCTTTTGTGAACACCATATAGTAAAACATTTGCACTTGAAGGCATAAGAGCTTCTTGTGGAAGCTTTTCTAGAAGCCTGAAGGATATCCTTTACCTTGGGAAAGGTTAAGATCCTGAAGGTCTAAGCTTTCAGCAACCAGGTCCTGAGATGCAGGGACTGAGGATATGAGTGCCATAGCATCCCATTCTTTTGGGAGAGGAGATATGGAGCATAGCCTAACTCCAGAGGTGCAGCTTGAGAGAGATGTAGAAGCAGGGCATACCACATTTGGCGTGGCCACCGTGGCGCTATGAGAATCATACGACCTCTGTCTCTCTGAAGCTTGAAGAGTGTTTTGGGGATGAGGGGAATGGATGGGAAGGCATAGAGGAAGTCGTGACCCCAGTGAAGAAGCAAGGCGTCCCTTGCCTGGCAATGTTGAGCCGGAATCCTGGAACAGAACCGGGGAAGTTTGGCATTCAGTGGACTTGCAAATAGGTCTATGTCTGGGGTTCCCCAGATCTGAAATATCTTGCTCACCTGGTCTAGGTAGAGAGACCATTTGTGAGGCAGCAGTACTCGGCTGAGCTTGCCTGCCCAAAGGTTTTGAATGCCTGGAAGATATACCACGAGAAGGTGAATTTGATGCTCTCTGATGAGGGGCCCATAGTCGTAAAGCTTCATTGCATAACGACAGAGAGCCTGTTCCGCCCTGCTTGTTCACATAGAACATAGCTACTTGATTGTCCATTTGGACTAGGACTGTCTTGTAGCTGAGCTGGGCATGGAATACTCGAAGAGCTAGATAGATTGCTCTGTGTTCCAGGAGGTTTATGTGACGACAAGCCTCCTGTCCAGGTACCCTGGGTAGAGAGATGATGCAGTTGTGCTCCCCATCCCACCTGTGATGCATCTGTTGTTAGGGTGGCCTTTAATAGAGGTTGCTGGAAAGGAGACCCCACTAGAAGATTTTCCAGTGATTGCCACCATTGTAGGGACAAGATCAGTCGTTGTGAGTTTGATATCTTGTCCGACAGATGTCCTGTGGCCTGTGTCCACTGTGTGGATAGGGTCCACTGGGCTGCTCGCATATGAAGGCGAGCGTAGGGAACCACATGAACCATGGATGCCATATGTCCCAATAGTTGTAGTAGTTCTCGAGCAGTTAGGGAGGACTTCACCGCTGCTTGAGAAGCTAGCTGCATTATATGAAGACAGCGGGGTTGTGGGAGAAAAGCCCTTGACTGTCTGGTATCTAGACGAGCTCCTATGAACTCTAGGGACTGAGACGGAGCAAGTTGGGATTTTGGGAGATTTATGACCAATCCCAAGTATTGAAGGATTTGCATTGTGCGAGACAGTGCAGAGATGGCTTCTCGAACCATGGGGGCTCGAATGAGCCAGTCATCCAAGTAAGGGAAGACGAATATCCCCAGTGTTCGCAGAAATGCAGCTACTACTGCCATGCATATCATGGATACTCTTGGTGCCGAAGCCAGACCAAAGGGAAGAACCCTATATTGGAAATTTTTTCCCTTGAAAAGGAATTGTAAAAATTTCCTGTGATCTGGATGGATCAGAATGTGAGTATATGCATCCTTTAGATCTAGAGAACAAAGCCAATTCTGACTTTGAAGTTATGGCAGAAGAGTTCCCAGAGAAATCATTTTGAACTTTTCTCGGAACAGATATTTGTTCAATTCTCTGAGGTCTAGAATGGGTCTCTGTCCTCCTGTTTTCTTTGGAATCAGAAAATAGGGGGAGTAGAACCCTGCACCCTGTTGAAGAATGGGCACCTCCTCTATTGCTCCTTGAGCAAGGAGTGTTGAGACCTCTTGATCCAGTAGATTGCCTGTAGAGGTTTGGGAATTGAACTGTGTTATGATTCTAGGAGGGGGCATACTGTGAAAATGAAGCTTGTACCCCTCTCCCACAATGGACAGAGTCCAGTTTTCTGTTGTTATTTTGTGCCATCTGTTGGCAAAATGACACAACCTGCCTGGAATGTTTAGGGGTTCTGGCCCCTTCAGAGGCAGGAAGGCTAAGCTCTCTATGAAGGAGTCAAAGCCCTTAAGGGGGCTGGGCCTGTGGAGCTTGTTGAGCTCTAAGGCCTTTTGGCTTCTTTTGTCTGGATTGTTGCTGTTGACCCTTCTGGGCAACTTGACCCTGAGCTTGCCCTTGCTGGGTATAGGATGGATAAAACTTCCTCTTTTTGCTGAAAAATAGTTTTTTATAGGGTTTTCTTTTTGGCTGGTGTGGTTGTAGATTTTGACAATCTTTCTAAAGTGAGATTGTCAGTATCTATCTCATTAGCCTTCTCCTTCCAATTCTTGCCAAAGAGGTTTTCTCCTGTGCAAGGGATGTTTCCCAATTTATCCTGTACCCAAATCTCCAAGTCTGATGCCTGAAGCCAGGCAATCCAACGTGCACCAATGGCAATAGCAGAGGTTCTGCTGATGCATTCAAAGAAGTCAAAGGCTGCACAGTTTACAAACTTGGAGACATCTTGAGCATGCTTGACCTGAATGAGAAAGTCCTGTCGTTTGTCCTCAGGGAGAAGGGGGCTCATAAGCTCCAAATCTCTTGTGACCTCCTTGAGGAACATTCCCATATATAAAATATATGAGCTGATCCTAGCTGAAAGCATGGAAGCCTGAAATGTCCGACACCCAAAAGCGTCAAGAGTCCTGCATTTACGACCTGGAGGATTGGATGCATGTCTCTTTGCACTTGCATGGCTGACTCCACTACCATTGAATGATATGGCAGCTGAATCTTTTGAAAACCAGGATATGGTGGAACTCGATACATGGTATCGAGTCTCCTAGAATGAGGAGATGTGGTCAAAGGTGTTTCCCACATTCTGAGCATCAAATCATGAAGAATTTCATGAATGGGCAGAGTGGCTGCTTCCTTGGGAGCGTTAGGGTACTGGAGAATTTCCAATTCCTTTGCTCTAGGTTCTTTTTCAGGAGCTACCGTGATTGAAAGGCCTCGGGCCACATCATGAATAAAATCCTGAAAAGACATGTCTTCTGGAGGAGACATTCTGCGTTGGGGAGAAGAGGAGTCTTCCGGGAGAAACACTCTGGTACCAGCAGAATTATCAGAGTTATCAGAATCGGAGGATTCAAAGTATCTCTGATCCCGATGTTCATGCAAAGCACGATCTCGGTATCGATCGAAGTCGGTACCGAATTGGTCCGGTACCGATCTGTTGATGCTAGAAAAAGTCAGCATAGGAAGGATTCCCACTGGGGCCAGTACCGACGGTGCTGGTACCGGTATCTGTACCGGTGCTGATACCGGCATCGGTACTGGTGCCCGTTGAACCACTGGTGTCAACGGTACTGCAGCTGTAAGGATAGCTGCAAGACTGTGTTCGATAGTGAGGAATCTCTGGTCTATCAACATTGCCGATGCCTGGGTATTGGTACTGGTAAAAGCGGCCAGAACCCCTGAGCATGGCACCAGTAGTTCTGCTGAGGTCGAAGCCTCGAGAATATCCTGGAACTCCGTTGATGCTTTGGAAGCCGAAGCCTCCCGCCAGGGCTGTTTTGCCGGTGTAGTTTCCTCGAGGGCAATGCCAATGGCCTCTCGATGCTTTGAAGGAGAGCTACCCTTTGAGGACCGGCTCTTATGTTTAGTTACCTGAGATCCATGGAAGGAAGATGAGGCTCTGGAAGACGTCGATGCAATGGACCTGGTATCCGAAGAAAAGAGGGTACCGAGCTTTGCAGCCTGGTTCTGTCTTCCTCTTTTAGTCATTCCCATACAGGAGGAACACTCAGATGGAGAATGGTCAGGGCCTAAACATTTTAGACACCAGTCATGGGTGTCGGTGACGGAGATGGTACCGCCACATTTAGTACATTTTTTAAAACCACTAGCTAGTTTTTCCATCTTTTGGGAAAAATGGGGCCTAATGCCCAAAATGGCGCCTAGCACCAAAAGAAAGTTTCTGAAGAGAAACAGTTCAAAAATAGATATATTATTTTTTTTAAAAAAGAAGAAAGAAAGAAGCATTGGTACTGGTATGTGTCGTGCAGAGGCAGGCGCAACCACAAGAAAACAAGTTTAAAGAAGAAATTTTCTGCGGTGACAGAGTATATGTCCTATCGGCTCCGCAGAAAACGAAGAACTGAAGAGGGACAGTTGGAAAGGCGGGAAGGCAGTGTGCATGTGCTGAGGGATGCTCCCAAAAGCGTTCCTATTGGACGCTGGGGAGCGTTCCCGCGTAGGCTCCGTCGGTACCGACGATACCCATATGTGAGGACTACATTCCTGCTTGTTCCTGGAGATTACAGAGTGAATTTTTTAAAAATGATAAAAGATTGGTGCAACTTTAGAGGTATTATCTGGGATTTGCCTAAAAGAGTTTTCCACTTTTTGCACAAACATAATCACATTTTAATGGTGTCATAATTGCACCCTTGGGAAGTAATGTGAGATACATGACTGTACTCTAGCCTGAACATATGCCAGCTTTCAGTAGAACTCTGTATATTTAGATCAGAGAGTGGTCAGAGGTGAATAAAAGCTGTGAAAATCTAGCTGGATGTTAGCAGATGGAATGGAGGGTGTTAATGGAGAGAATACTTTAGTTTCTCCTCCTCTGCTTGTCAAATATTGTCTTCAAATCATGAAGAAGGATTTTCTTTTTGGCAGAGTATCTTGTGAATATTAGCCTTTAAGGATAGATGCTATTTGGAAAAAACCCAAGTAGTTCTATTTTCTCTTAGGTGAAACAAACCCCTTAGCTGTTGAATGGAAACAGCATATTTAGTGTCTTGTGTTGCAGATCTTTTACAGCAAAAATACACAAATAACTCATTTTTGAAGACAGAGCCCAATATCTGTCCTCTTGTCCTTTATCCCCACCAAACTCGGCTGTTTCAAACTGCTTTATTTCCTTCCAATAGCTTTTCCCCTTCCATCTTAATTACTTATCTATTAAAAATCATTCCTTAGCCACAACCTTTTAGTGATTTATTACCAAGGTTAAAAGAAATTTGGCTCAGATATTCAGTTATTATACAAAATCTTAGCTAGTTTTAAGCCATAGGTTAATGCTCTGGAGATTCAAATGCCTTTAGGGTTGGTATATCCACAATATTTTACAGTTTGGTTTTGCCTTTGCAAATAAGTTTTGTTTTTCTTGTTTTACCTTCAACGAACACTTCTGCAGATGTGGTGTCCAAGCCAAGGGAATTTGAGGCGGCGCAAGTGTAACGTCCTGTGTCGTCCTCAAAAGCTTCTGTGATGACCAGTGAATGGAGATTTCCACGCTCACAACAGATCTGAATGTCAGGTGAATTATGCAGCTCCTTCCCTTCACAGAACCACCTAGAATCCAACAGGTCACATATAAGCACGAAGTAGAGAACAGGAAGGGAGGGGACAAAAGATAGTAAAGAAAGAGAAAGATAGAGACTATATAGTGGAAGCAGAAGCTGGATTGAGTAGCTGAGAAGCAATGAGTCAAGCTTGTCTGACAGTGACTAAAATAAAAATCAAGAGCAGTAAATGAAAACAGATGTTCTAATTACCTGGGGCAAAAGCATACCTTATGAAAATTGTATAGAACTGACAGCGTCTTTTGTGCTGAATGTTAGAGTGCAAAGACAGTATAATCAACGTATGTACCAGTGAGAATAATTTATCAGCAATTCTGTTCTAGATATTACAAGCAGTAGCATAACTATAGACAATGATTAATATATTCATTGATCTTTAACAATTTAGTGCCCATTATACTTTGACAATGACTGGGAAAATAAACATTTTTATTTTGCTTGATCTGAACATAGAAAAAACAAGTTTGGTTCATGGATGCCATTTTCATTCAGTGACTTGCAGTTTTGGCTCCTGCAACTATCTAGAAGCAAAATGTGTTTACCGACATAACTAGCTTGTCATGTTGTTGTAAGCTAAATAAAATGCTCATACATTCGTATTGAGTTTGATATGATCAAAATAGAGACTTTTTTCATACTGCCTGCATTGTGGAAAAATTAGCAGGAGCTTTTGCTTTGAAACTTGCCTAAGAGTCCCTGCAAACAGCTGCATGACCTTTTGAAAATACAAATGTATGCATTTTCTTTGAATCCCTGCTCTAAACCCATCCCTGGGAACATCTCCCCCAGATGTGAGACAAGGAGGCACATAGTGAAACTGCATGGGGGAGGGGGTGACAAGTTTCAAATAGTCCATTTTGCTAATAGAAATGATTTTGAATAGGGCCTCCCCCAGGGCCAGCCCTAAATTTATTTCAAGGTACCCTAGGCAAAACCTAAGCCTTATCTCCCCCCCCCCCCCCACAGCTGTCATAATCAATTGTTTAGCTTTGAATGTCCTACTCTTTGTTGCCTCCAAAAGTTACTGCCCTAGGTGACTGTCTAGTTTGCCCAGTGGATGGCCCGGCCCTGCCTCTTCCCTAGCCAGAACAATGTTCCCAAATGAAGAATCTGTGTTGCATGTCTTTAAAATTGTGACAGGATGGGAATGACTTTTAATATGCTTCTGTGTTCAACAATATCAATACTACCTCTGAAATGGACTGGACATTTGCTGAAGTAGTAATGAGAGGATTTCCCTTGGCAATAAATGACCTGGAACGTTGATTTAACAGAATATTAATAAGGTTACCTGATTTTTTTGCACTGGGGGGGAGGGAAGGGAGGGAGAGAGGGAAAACTTGGTTCCAGGTTTGAGCAACAAGGTGTGGAGGAGGGAAGAGGAGTCACTATCCTGCCTCCCCATCTATTCCATCACAGCCACAATATCACTTACAAGCTGACAGATTAACAGAGAAATAGAAATAGTGATGCATTTCTCCCGTACTATACAAAACATAAAGATAATGGATGTAAATTCCAAAATATGACATTTCCAATCACTAAATTAAAAATTATTTTCTTTCTATCCCCTCTGTCCCAGTTGCTGGAATTGGGGACTGGAGGCTGCCAAACAGGTAGGAATCGGGGGCACAGCTCTAAAATAGGGGATAATACCCAAAAACCGGGGACATCTGTTAACCTTAGTATTAATGATCAAAAACCTCTTGCCCTGGATATATCTATTTCTATTCATGATTTCATTAAGCACAAGTGGAGTGAGGCATAGTCTAATGGTTAGAGCACTGGCTTGGGAATCAAGAGACCAGGGTGTGATTCCCACTAGCACTCCTTGTGGCCTTGGGCAAGTCATTTAACCCCCCCATTGTCTCCAAAAAACCCAAGTTATCAATGTCCCTGTTTAACGTACATTGCCAAGTTTAAGTTACAATCTAAACCACTTTGACTTAAATGATAAAGTGCAAAAACCAATCCCCAATTCAGTGACAAATCTCAATGATACCAAAAAATCACCAAAGTAACCCCCGTGGAAATTTACAAAATAATTATTTTTGTTGGATGTTAAAGGAAAGGAACATGTAAGGATACTATGTCCACCACTCAGTTACATCCATTTTAATTAGTTTTTTATAAAACCATGAAAACTCCACTACTTAGCTGGATAAGAAGAAACGAAACTCAAACTACTCAGGCATGACGTGAACGTTTCGGGTCTGTAGCCCTGTTTCAAGTGCTGCCATACTTCAATTCAACCGCCATACTATTCAATGCATGCAGGAGCCAGAGGCACCATAGAAGCTCCACTAAGAGGGACCATAAAAATCTGAATACGTTTGTTTCTGTTTAGGACTACAATATTTCTGGAAAATTCCTTGCCACAGCCTTGTAGTTCTCATTACAGTCTATAGAACAGTTTAGTCATGTTTAGTTTTCTTCCCTTTCATGAAAAAATCAGCAAACCTTGCTTAAACAAACCATAATATTCTATAACATGAGATCATAGTACAATAAAATCTTATTTGCAAAAATCACTGGATGATCTTTCTTATGGCAAGACACAACAACCCTTTTCCCAGTAGCAGATCAAGGCATTTTTAAAAACATTTGACAGACATTACCTCATTTTTACGAGATCATTGTCATGCATAAAGCAGCAAAACACTCATTCTGGGCATGCATGCACACTCTTGTATTTGTTCCCATCGTTCAGGTTCCCACGCAGTCTAGTATATAGAATACCAAAAAAATCCCTTCACCTTATGCCTTACAAAGCAAATGCTGTCTGCCATCTATCACTCTTCCATACATTCTTGGCACTCCATTATAATCACACTTGGTAGCGCTGCTGTACACTCTGTATATCCTAATCTCACTCATAAGAACATAAGAAATGCCTTATTGTGTCAGACCAAGATCCATCAAGCCGAGTATCCTGTTTCCAACAGTGGCCAATCCTGGCCACAAGCACCTCACAGGTTCCCAAAGAGGCACACAGGTTCTACAATGCTTGTCCCGGGGTAAGCAATAGATTTCCCGGGTCCTCTTTAATAATGGTTTAATATGGACCTTTCCTCCAAATCTTTTTAAACCCAATTACACTAACAGCTTTTACTACATCCCTCGGTAATGAATTCCAGAGTCTGATTACGCATAGAGTAAAAAAAATAATTTCTCTTATTAGTCTTAAATGGGTTGCATTGTAGCTTCATTGTGTGCCCTCTAGTCTTTCTACTTTTTTGATGGCATAAACAACCAGTCTACGTTTACCCGTTCCATTCCATTCTCTAATTTATAGACTTCTGTCATATTCCCACTCGGCCATCTCTTTTCCTAGTTGAAGAGCCCCAACCTTCAAAGGGATATCCTTCCATTCCCTTTACAATTTTTGTTGCTCTTCTTTGTACCTTTTCTAATTCAGCTATTTCCTTTTTAAGATGTGGTGACCAGAATTGCACACAATATTCAAGTTGCAGTCACACCATGGAATGATATAGAGGCATTATAATATCCTTTGTTTTATTCTCCATTCCTTTTCTTATGATTCCTAGCATTCTATTTGCTTTCTTGGCCGCAACTGCATACTGGGCGGAGGATTTCAGCGTAGTATTCATGATGACACCTAAATCTTTTTCCTGTAACCATAGTTTGGTTGTTCTTTTCTAGGTTCATAAATTTGCACTTGTCCACATTAAATTTCATCTGCCATTTGGATGTCCAGTCTTGCAATTTTTCAAGGTCCTATTGCAATTTTTCACAATGTTCTTGTGTTTTAACAACTTTGAATCATTTTGTGTCATCTGCAAATCTGATCACTTCACTCGTTATTCCTATTTCCAGGTCATTTATGAATATGTTAAAAAGCAACTGGCTCAGCACAGATCCCTGGGGTACTCCAATATTCACCTTTCTTGACTGAGAAAATTGGACATTTAGCCCTAATCTCTGCTTTCTATCTTTTAACCAATTCCTACACTTCCTCCAATCCCATGACTTTTTAATTTTATCAAGAGTCTCTCATAAAGGACCTTGTCAAAGGCTTTCTGAAAATTCGGATGTACTATATCAAGCAGCTCACCTTTGTCTAGCTGTTTATTTACACCTTCAAAAAAATATAACAGATTAGTAAAACAAGACTTACCTTGGCTAAATCCATGTTGGCTTTCTCCCATTAAACCATGGCAATCTACATGTTCAATAATTGTATTCTTTATAATGGTTTCTACCATTTTGCCCTGTACTGATGTCAGGCTCACCAGTCTGTAGTTTCCTGGATCACCTCTGGAACCCTTTTTAAAAATTGGAGTTACATTGGTCACCCTCCAATCCTCAGGTATCACAGATGATTTTAATGATAGTTCATTGATTATTAAAAGTAGATCTGAAATCTCATTTCAGTGTTTTCAACAGCTTTGGATGTATACCATCCAGTCCAGATGATTTGCTATTCTTCAGTTTATCAAACAGTTGTAATACATCCTCCCGGTTTATTGATATTTCTTTCAATTCTTCTGCTACATCACCTTTATATACCATTTCAGACATGGGTAACTTCTCTACATCTTCTTCAGTAAAGACCGAAGCAAATAATTCATTCAGTTTCTCTGCTATGGCCTTGTCTTCCCTTAGCGCCCCTTTTACCCCTCTATCATCCATTGGTCCAACTGACTCTCTCACAGGTTTTTTTGCTACAAATGTACTTGAAAATATTTTTATTATGTGTTTTGTTTCCATGGCAAGCTTCTTTTCAAATTCTAACTTTGCCTGCCTTATCAGTGCCTTGCATCTAACTTGCCAATGCTTATGTTGTTTCCAGTGTTCATCATTAGGCTCCTTTTTCCATTTGCTGAAGGATGCTTTTTTTGGCAACAGCAGCCTCTCTGACCTCACCTTTAAACCATGCTGGCTGTTTGTTGACTTTCCTTCCATTTTTCTTAAAATGTGGAATACATCTGATCTGAATTTCCAAGATAGTACTTTTAAACAACGCCTCTACTTGATTTATTTATTTATTTTGTTAACTGTTGTTGTTTTTTTATACCGCCTTTATGTCAAGGCGGTGTACATGTAAATCTTTAATCTTTGCAGCTTCTCCTTTTAGTTTTTTCTTAACTATTTTCCTCACTTTATGATAGTCTCCCTTTTGCAAGTTAAAGGTAGCACTGTGAATTTCCTTGCGATCTTTGTTGCATTTATTAAATCAAATGCAATCATGCTTTCATCACTATTACTAAGTGGCCCCAAACCCTTATCTCTTGCACCAGATTCTGTGTTCCACTAAGGACTAGGTCCAAAAAAGCTTCCCCTCTTTTCGGTTCTTGAACCAGCTGCTCCAATAAGCAGTCATTTATTTCATCTAGAAACTTTATCTCTCTAGAATGCCCTGCTGTGACACTGACCCAGTTGATACTGGGGTAATTGAAATTACCCATTATTACCGTGTTGTAACTTTTGTTAATTTCCCTGATTTCTTTTATCATTTTATCTTTTATCATTTTATCATTTCCCTGATTTCTTTTATCATTTCAGGCGGTTGGTGGTATACCCCCACTGCTGTCGCCTTCTGCATTTTACATAGAACTTCTATCCATAGAGATTCTACAGTGTATTTTGTTTACTACTTGTATATGTTGTTTTTCAATGAGATATGAATGTAAATATGGTTGTGGTATCCCATCCATCCAGATGGCCACTGTTTTCTAATTTACATATATCTAAATACTCCCCAACTCCACTCCCAGGAGTGGAGGAGTAGCCTAGTGGTTGGGGCAAGGTACTTCAGGCCAGAAGGTCAGGGGTTCAAATCCCACTAGAGGACAGCAACCTTGGGCCGGAAGGACTGGGGTTTCTAGTCCCACAGGTGCTCCTTGTGGTCTTGGGCAAGCCACTTAACGCTCCATAGCCCATGTTCTCTGTAAAATAGTTATCTCCAAGTTATAATACCCTGTTCAATGTAATTTCAGTTTGTTCACTGTAAACCGCACTGATGCAGAATAGCACGGTATATAAGAGAAAATAAATAAAACCTGCTTTTGGATACTATGGTTAGTTCCATGATATATACAGATATGAGTATATACCATTCTAGATGTGTTAAAAAAGACCCAATGTCAAAAATTAAGTGAAAGGGACCATTACTCTAATCACTCTGCATATGTGTCAGTGCTTTGGAGGTGTGTGTGTGTTTGTTGGTGCATGTGTGTTTCAGATGGAAGTTTGTTTGTTTTGGACTACATGTGCAGTGGATGCTGTTTTCACAATGCATTTTCTTCTAGCTTTCTGAGGATTAATGTACCAGTTTATAGCTGTACTGCCAAACCTTCTAGTCAAGTGCTTCTTTGATGTGATTGATGTTTTTGCACTTTTGCATTGGATACACAATAACATAAAATATATTTATCTAACAGTATTTTTATACTGCTTTATCATTTCAATCAAAGTAGTTTATATTGTGACTTAGACTGGACATGGATAACTTGGATTTTTCTGAGCAATGGAGGGTTAAGTGATTTGCCAAGGCCACAAGGAGTGCTAGTGTGAGTTGAACCATGGTCTCTTGGTTCCCAAGTCAGTGCTCTAAACACTAGGCTACTCCTCCACTCCACTATATGGGACTGATGACTGATATGTGTCCTGTACTTTACATTTTTAGGAGCAGGGACAAAGGTTTGACAATATCCAATAGTCCCTTGCACTTAATTGTTGACATTGGGTCTTTTTTTTGACGATTTCTTTTCTCTTTGTCTCTTTGGTTATTTTCTATTTATTCTTGATGTGTTGACATGGAGATTAGATTGTCAAGAATGGTTATATATATATATATATATATATATATATATATATATATATATATACAGTATATGTGTGTGTGTGTGTGCTACACTCTTGATGTGCCAGGCTGCTGATAATACTTATTACATGGCATATATGTCTTTATAGTCTAGTGAGTTTCTGTTATATGTTTTTAAATTTTATGTTGCTAGGGTAGGGGATCTTTCCCTTAGATTGGTGACTATAAATTCTTGTAAGCGGAGAAATAAGGGAGTAATGGCAAAGTAAAACGTGCAATATACATGTAATCTCTTTTTTTCCCGTTTCTCTTTTGTATAAATATCATTCCCTTATAAACATAATTATATTTTGTAACACCAGAAATGATGGATTTCCATTTGTTTTTTAATCATTCTTTTTTCTCATTGAGGTCAGTGGAGGTGAACCATATAAGTACTTTAGGCCATTTTTAAATTAGGTAGTGTGGTGACTGAAGAATGGGCAAGAGTCTTTGGTGCTCCATAGCAGAAACCTAATTCCAGATGTTTGTGACATCAAAAGAGCAAGTCTGCAAACTGGGAAAGGGAAATAGGCTCATGCATATTTCTGATAAGTTATTGTGCTAGTTGAAGCAAGAGACAGTGAAAAGATGATTTTGACCATTTAGTGGACAAAGGAGATGATGTTGAGCCCCTTTTACTAAAGGCCAGTAGCCGGTTAATGTGCATTTTAGCACATGGTCAGTCACTGGCAGTCGTGAACACTAACATGGAGCCATGCCAGCTACCATGCGATAAATCACACAGTAATTGACCATCATGCCATGGGGCAGGGAAGGGGCAGAGTCATTAGGTGTACCTGCCTTACTAGAGTGCATGTTTGTGCTCGTAAATGAGTATTAGCTAACAGGAAGATGCTGTTCACGCCCCTCAGAGCTAACCTGGAGGCTTTGCTCTTAACATGTGTTTGTTTTGCATGTTAAATGCAAAACCTTTACGGGATTTAGTAAAAGGGTCCCTTTGTTTTCTTTTCAACTTTTCATAACAAATTACTTTTGAATATGATTTCCAAATCAATCCCAGTAGCTGCTTTAGTTACGAAGGCCAAAGAAAATGTTTCTCAGGGATTTTTATAGCTGACAAACACATTTTCACTTAAGGGGATCTTTCCAACAAATTTAAGGAGGCCTTTTTAAAATAAACTCCCAGATCTACCTCAAATATTGTAAAAAAAAAAGGCCCAAAACAGAATTTTACACCTGCTCCAAAGCTATAAATATGTATGTGTATCTGTGTACTTTATACAATATACATATACATCACAATTCTACATCTGCTCTGCTCAAACCACACCCCCAGGAACTCATATACACAGATTGCATAAAAGAAGGCAAAAATATTTCTATGTTCCTACTTTTTATGCATGTATACAGCCATGCAGTTTTAAAAAATCCTTTTTCTGCATGTAAAACATCCATAATTACCTTCATATGCCAATGATATTCAATTACATTTCAAAATGGGTAAGGGACATGCAGAAAATGCACAGTGCCAATATGGACCCGATTCTGCAACCACAGGAGCCACACATTCCCACGATTGCAGAATCAGGGCACTTGGATGGCCCAGCCTGCACAGCATTCTGTACCAGGATATGTCCAAGTGCCTACCCATCCCCACTACTCAAGGCTCTGGCTGGTGTGCCGGTACCATGGCATGCCATCACCATGGCACCGGCACATCCAGCCTCAGAGCCCAAATGCTGCCTACAGTAACAAACCTTTTTCCCACCGCCCAACCCTCAGTAGGGGCAGCCAGGGCCGGGATCGGGTGGCAGGAGCACTCCTGTGGCAGCCCTGTTGTGCTGGGGGACTTTATGCTCCGATTGCACAGACACTGGGCACTTATTCCACTTTTGAGGGACATAAATCCTTTGAGGTGGAATAAGCCGGGTGTACAAAATGGGGCTGCCGGATGTACAGAGAGCCAACCTGAATTCGCTCTGTACATTTGGCTGCTGCAGCCCACCCCTGCTCTGTCCCTGCTCCACCTGTATGCTGCCCACTCCTGCCCCTGTCCAGTGCTCCTCACCCAACAGCCTTGTATGTGTGGGGAGAGCAAGGATCAGACTCAGGGGCAGCGACTGAGCATGGTTGTATGTCCAATCATGACGTACAACCCAGATTATGGGTGAGAATCTACCCCTATTCGGGTAATTTTATAAAGTGCACTTATTTATTTATTTAGACGGATTTAGTATACCGCTTTATCATTAAATCAAAGTGGTTTAACACATCAAACAATCGAGGTAATTGTGTGGTCAGTAGCAAGCAGTGGGAGATCTAGAAGAGTGATGTGGGTGCAGAGTGCTAGATTTTATCGGTGAGCTATATACAAAGTGAGCAATATACATATATACAAGATTAGAGCCATGTGTAGAGGTGATCTAAGATCCAGACCTGTATAGCGTTGTAGATACTGCACATAGGAGTCAGTTCAGGTGAAGTCCTTGTAGTATTCTGTAAATAGAGTTGTTTTAAGTAGCATTCTGAAGTCCTTGAGGTCTTTGGTTGATCTTAGGTGGTCGGGGAGAGAGTTCCATAGGGCGGGCGCTGCCAGAGAGAGTGCCGTTCTTGATGTGACCTGATTTGTTTTGGTGAATTCCTTTGGTATGCTGATGGTGTCCGAGGTTCCTTTTCTTCTTGGTCTTGTGCTGTGGTCGGTTTTAATGATTGGTTGTAGGCTGTTAGCTGAGAGGTTGTGTATTATTTTGAATATGTTTGTAAGTACTTTGAAGCGGATTCGAGAGCTGATTGGGAGCCATTGCAGGTGGTACAGTATGGGAGTAATGTGGTCGTGTCCTGAGCAATCTGTTATGAAACAGCCAAACTTTTAAACCACACATCAGTGGAAAGAGGGAAAAGGTGTGTAGAATGAAATCCATGCAAAATACAGGCAAGCCAAATGCTGGAAAGCAATCAGCACAAATGCTAGAAGCCTAGCCAACAAAGTTCCTCAGCTGGAAGCCCTAATGGTGGCAATGGACTTGGACATTGTGGCCATTACAGAAACATAGTTTAATGGGTCACATGAACAGGATATAGCCATAGCTGGCTATAATCTATTTAGAAGAGAGAGAGAGGTTAGGAAAGGAGGAGGATTAGCCCTATATGTCAAACGCAATATTAAAGCTGCTGAAATGCAGGGGACGTGGGGAAAAGAAGAAGCAATATGGATTGTGTTGGAAAGAGGAGATGGCACCGTCATCTATACTGGTGTAGTCTACAGGCCTCCAACTCAAACCGAAGAAATAGATAGAGAATTGATTATTGATATTGCAAAGATAGCCATGAAGGGGGAAGTGATCATATTGGGCGACTTTAATTTACCTGATGTGGACTGGAGGATTCCTTCTACAAATCTGGAAAGAAGTAAAAACAATTGTGGATGCCTTGCAAGATCCATTACTTAGACAAATGGTGATGGAACTGACCAGGGAAGGCTCAGTGTTGGATTTAGTACTCACCAACGGAGATAGTGTGTCGAATATCCAGGTGGGTGCCCATTTGAGCAGCAGTGACCATCACACGGTGTGGTTTGAGATTAAAGCCAAGGCAGATTCTAATCACAGAAAGCTCAAAGTCCTAGACTTCAGAAACACTGATTTAAGTAAAATGGCTAAGTACCTGAAGGAGGAGTTGGCAGGGTGTGAAATGATAAGGGAAGTGGAATTGCAATGGGCTAAACTAAAGGAGGCAATAAAAGGGGCAACAGATACATACGTAAGGAAAGTAAATAAAAACAAGAGGAAAAGGAAACTTATCTGGTTCTCCAAAAAAGTGGCTGCACAAATAAAGGCATAAAACAGAGCTTTCACAAAATTCAGAAGTTTGGAAATAGAGGAACACAGAAAAGAATACAGGATAAAACTAAAAGAGACAAAAAGAGAAATAAGGATAACAAAATCAAAGGCAGTTGACAAGATGGCAAAAGATGTGAAGTGTGGCAACAAAATGTTTTTCAGGTATATTCGGGAGAAGAGGAAAATCAGAGGTGGACTTGCAAGACTGAAAAGTGATGAGAATGGATTTGTGGAAAGTGATATTGAAAAAGCAAACATGCTAAACAAATACTTCTGCTGTGTTTTAGTAAAGAAAATCCTGGAGAAGGACCACCTGTGATAAACAAATATAGAAATGGGAATGGAGTAGACACCATTCAAAGAAGATGTTGTGTTAGAACAACTTGCAAAACTAAAGGTGAACAAGGCAATGGGACCAGATGGGATACATCCCAGGATACTGAAAGAGCTCAGAGAGGTTCTTCCAGGGCAGTTAAAGGATGTTGTTAATAGATCCTTGGAGAGGGGAGACGTTCCACAGGACAGGAGAAGGGCTGATGTGGTACCTGTTCACAAAAGTGGTAACAGGGAACAGGTGACAAACTATAGGCCAGTAAGCCTTACCTCAGTGGCAGGAAAAGTAATGGAGGCATTCCTGAAAGAGCGAATAATGGACCTTCTCAAAACCAACAGATTGCATGACTCAAGACAACATTGTTTTACCAAAGGACGATCTTGCCAAACAAATCTGATTGAGTTCTTTGATTGGGTGACCAGAGAACTAGATCAAGGACATGCAATGGATGTGATTTACCTAGATTTCAGCAAAGCCTTTGATACTGTTCCTCATAGAAGGCTTATCAATAAACTCAATACCTTGAGGATGGGTCCCAAGGTGGTGAACTGGATCAGAAATTGGTTGACTGACAAACAACAGAAGATGATGGTAAACGGAACTCACTCAGATGAAAGAAAGGTGATTAGCGGTGTGCCCTAGGGTTCGGTCCTGGGGCCGGTACTGTTCAATGTTTTTGTGAGTGATATTGTGGAAGGACTGAATGGGAAAGTCTGTCTTTTTGCAGATGATACGAAAATTTGCAACAGAGTGGATTCCCCTGAGGGAATGGAGAACATGTGGAAAGATCTACAAAAGCTGGAAGAATGGTCTAATGCTCTGCAGTTAAGATTTAGGGCTATGTTTACTAAACGTGAATAACGCGCGTAGTATGACGTTAACGACCGTAAGTGCCGTATAACGCGCGTACCGACGCGCTAACGACCGTTAACGTCATACTACGCGCGGTAACCGTAGTTAACGATCGTAAAGCCCCGCGGCGCGTTAAAACAGCGCAGAAGGTGGAGAGTGGGCGGAGAGAAGGGGTCAATGGGCGGAGAGTGGGCGGAGAGAGGCTCCCCCCATACTAACGCGCGGAGTGTCAGAGCTCACTTCCAACGCAAATGAAAACCTGTCGTTAAAGGCATTAAAGGGAAGAGAAACCATTTACGTCAGCAATGTACAGAAAACCGTGGAAACCCACAAAACGTGAGCAGTGTGATACATGTGCACAGAACAAAATATCACATAAAACGTTAAAAATGACCACAAGAAACATTTTAAAAAGCAGAAGTCAGCTGGGCAACAGTGATAGCAATGGGCAACAAGGAACAACACTCCCTGGAAAGCACCAAAATAAAAGGAAATGATGTGTGGAAGGGGCTACGCTCCGCAGACCCTTTCAAAGAGCATTACAGTGTAAAGGAGCTGTCCTGGGTGTGTGGTGTAATGTTTCCCAATGATAGCATTGTTGCCCAGCTTGGTGATGGGTGTGTGCCCCTTTTGTGAGGTCATTTCTGCGGTTTATGTGCACCTTTGTCTGCATACAAGGTAAATGAGGCCACAGTAAACCTGTTGCAGAGCAGGGTTTCTGACTCGTCAGGCCGGTTTAACTAACTCCAGGGACTGCACTGTCTCTGTGGCCACAGTGTGGTGCAACAGACACAGCCAGTGCCTGTAAGACCAGAGGGTCACAGGTTCAAATCCCAGTTGGGGCTCCTGCCAACCCAGTCCCCATAGTTCTACCCACCACTAAACAGTGATAGTAAAGACACTCCTGTAGTGCAGAGAACATACGCATGGCCTATATTTTACCACACCAAACACAGACACCAGAAACAGGCACATTACCTATAGCAGAGTCCCGCAAATGCAGTCCTGGAGGGCCCCACAACATTCCGGTGTCATGCTGCCTCTAATAAAGATGCCTGTGCTGCATAGCTATGCACCACCCCCATGGTATGCAGATGTAGCTCATGCATATTTATGAGAGACAGCATGAAAACCCGAACAGTGTGTGGAACACCAGGACTGGAGTTGGGGAACTCTGCCGTAAAGCAGCAGCCAACAGGGCCACACACCCACCCACAGGCCCCATTGGCCAATGCCAGCTGGAGAGGCAAGACATTGGGCCCTGCCTGTATCTCCCAATACAGTGTTTCCCAACCCAGTCCTACGGGGCACACCGGCCAGTCAGGTTTTCGGGATATCCCTAATGACTATGCATGAGATATATATGCATTAGAGATATCCTGCCAACCTGACTGGTTTGTGGCCCTCCAGGGCTGGATTTGGAGACCCCTGCCTTACACCTTTGTCATTTAAGATTGTGAGTGGGCAAGGTGCAGATGTCCTAGACATCGAAAGGGTATATAGAATGTGACACATTCCTCCTCGATTCTCACCACCACCAAAAAGTTGTCTAATAGACAATATTTTGGTGGTGGTGAGAATCGAGGAGGAATGTGTCACATTCTATATACCCTTTCGATGTCTAGGACATCTGCACCTTGCCCACTCACAATCTTAAATGACAGAGGTGTAAGGCAGGGGTCTCCAAATCCAGCCCTGGAGGGCCACAAACCAGTCAGGTTGGCAGGATATCTCTAATGCATATATATCTCATGCATAGTCATTAGGGATATCCCGAAAACCTGACTGGCCGGTGTGCCCCGTAGGACTGGGTTGGGAAACACTGTCCCAATACTAGCAGTTGCATACCTTAGCAATGCCACCCTACACCTGGGTATATGGTACACAGCTATCAAACGTTTCCTCTGATAACTGGCAGATATCAATTCCTACGTTAAGCACATTTTGCTCATTGAGCTCCACCATAACAATCATTCTGATGTCTGCGGTGTGTGCTGCAGGTCTGGTCTCTGACAGTGTTCACCACCCTGGGGAGTGACCCCCCAACAGTCTCGTGTACCATATCCATGCCTGTACTATGCCCAGGACTGGTGTGGTGGGTATGGCTGCTGACCACCTCTATAGTAGCACAATGCTGGCATAGGTGTGGGGGTGGCTGTCTGTCTATCCAGTGTGTGGTGGCTGCAAACACCTTCAACAGCCCACACTGCCAGCACTGTTGCCAGTATTGGGCTGCCAATGTGCATAATGAGGAGCAAGGTACCATGGGTATAGGCCGGACAGGGTGGCCTGGCCAGGGTGCATCTGTACAGGGCATAGGGCAGTGACAGGCACATTGTAGTGCCCGGCCACCAACTACACAGACAGGGTGACCTCAGTATATCCTGCTGAGAGATCACTCTCACCCTGACTGTGCAGTGACCACAGCATGGCTAGGCACTCCCATTGTGCTATCTAGTATTTCTCTCATGTGATACATATGGGTTTCCGTCTGGGGCCCAGTCACTGATGTATCTGCTTGCTGTGTATGCTGACATCCCAGTTCTGGGTGCAGGCATCTCCACTGGGCACTAGCAGACTGTTTGCAGCTGGTAGGTGTTGTGATGGAGTGGCTTGCAGGGTGCAGTGGCTGATGGCTTGCACCAGGGGAATATCAGATAGTGGTGGGGTGCAGCATACCATATCCAAGCCTAATGTCTGTCTGCTATTGTGTTATGGCTGTGTACAGAGCTGCATTGCCTGCCCTGTGGGGTGTCTGTTCCCCAGCAGGACTAGGGTTCATGTTCCCCTCTACTGCCACCGTTGCAGCACGGTAGACTGTGGATCCTTTGATAGGAGACCCTGTTTGCCTCCCTCAGCCCTGGGGGAGGGGTGTGGTGGTGGTGCATGGGGGCTGTACCTGACTGAAACAGACAGAGATGTCCAAGGTGTTCCTGCAGACACTACCTATCTCACACAGTAACACTGCTTTGGACCTGCGCCATGGCCAGTGCTGTGGACCTAGTGCTGGGTGCCTCACTGCACCCTCAGGGTGAGCACAGTACCCGCACAATGTGACGGTGTGTAGCTGCTCTGTGCCAGTACAACACACAGTCGGTACCCCCTACCAGGCCGAGGTGCTGTGGGGGTGCATTCCCCATGGTGTGTATCTGTGGACAGCTGCTTTGCATGTGCAGTGCATCATGGGTGTGACTGGCCCAATCCAACCCTGTGAAACACCAGCACCTGCTCACAGGCTCTGATAAACCATTGGCCATCACATGTACATCTGTTAGCATAATGCATAGGTGCAGGACACCCTACAAAGTCTGTAATATAAGATGCCCACACTGGTAAAAACACACGTACCCACGCACGAATGTACGCGCGTCGCTACGCACATACCAACGTACGTGGCTAGGCACATTCCGAGGGTGTTCTTCTGACACCAATACTCAGCGTAACGAAAAGCATGCCTCCTCTTTCCTTCTGTAATGTACAGGGTGATGCCTGAGACAGCCTTCTGTGTTAGGCACACTGGGGGCTCGAACCCATGCTGCCTGTAACAGCGGTCAGTACCGTAACCATTGTGCTACAGCTCTGTTTCAGTGCTTTGTGTCTATACGTCTTCTTATGATTAACGCGCAGTAACGTGGCACGGCGCCCGGTAGCGCTCGTTAATTTTGCTAACGCGCGGTAGTGGTAACGATGTACCGCCCATGTCCTTATTTGGGGTTTCTTTCACTACCGCGGCTCCTACCGCGAACTGCACTAACGCGATTTAGTAAACATAGCCCTTAATGTAAAGAAGTGCAGTGTCATGCACTTGGGAAGCAGAAATCCAAGGGAATTGTATGCGATAGGGGGCAAGAGGTTGGTGTGTAAGGACCAGGAGAAGGATCTTAGAGTGATATTTTCTGAGGATCTCAAGGTGGCAAAACAGTGTGACAAGGCGGTAGCAAAAGCCATAAGGAAGCTGGGTTTCATACAAAGAGGAACTACCAGCAGAAAGGAAGAGATACTAATGCCACTGTAAAAGTTGCTGGTGAGGCCTCACTTGGAAAACTGTGTTCAGTTTTGGAGCAGTATCTCGCAAAGGATATAAAAAGACTGGAAAGGGTTCAAAGGAAGGCGGCCATAATGATTTGGAATCTGCATCAGGAGATGTATGAGAAGAGACTTGAAGACCTAAATATTAACCCTCCATTGCCCATGTTCACTGTAAAATTGTTATCTCCAAGTTATAATGCCCTGTTCAATGTAATTTCATTTTGTTCAATGTAAATCGCCTTGATATCATGAAAGACGGTATATAAGAAATGTTAAATCAATAAATCAATAAGTAAAATGTACACTCTGGAGGAGAGGAGGGACAGGGGAGATATGATTCATACCTTTAAATACTTAGAGTATTAATTAACAAACAAACCTCTTCCAAAGATGGGGAAGCTGTAAATCTAGAGGGCATAACATGAAGCTGCAAAGGGGTAAACTGAGGAGGCAATGTCAGGAAATACTTTTTCACTGAAAGGGTGGTGAATGCTTGGAATGCCCTCCCGATGGAAGTGGGTGGGGCAAAGACAGTGACAGAATTCATAATGACATGGGGAAAACACTGTGGATCCCTTTATAGCAACAGGATAAAATCAAAATAAACATAACTATTTCAACAAATACGGGGTGACCTACATGGAGCGGTTGGTACACCCCCTAAACAGAGGCATGCAGAGGTGTGACCTGCATGGAGCGGCAGATGCACCTGCTCTTGCCTCCTTACTGGGCAGACTAGATGGGCCATACTGGTCTTTATCTGCTGACATATACTATGTTATTATATTAGGAAAATACAGTACATATATATTTCCTAAAGACATAAGTATTTTACAAAAGGCTCTTTGCTGAGTGAGCCTTTTGTAAAACAGCCAAGGAATTGTGAACATTCTGACTTAGATGTCCCATTTCTGACCTAGATCTGCTTTGCAAAATGGGACTTCACATGTTTCATATGCATTCTTAAATAAGATGATTATGGAAATGGGTAACAGAGGTAACATATGGAAAGCAGTGTGTATTAATGCCCGTAGCATGGGAAATAAGATCCCTGAAGTTGAAGCTTTGGTGGGAGTGGCTGACTTGGATTTAGTGGCAGTTACAGAAACATGGTTCACAGAAAACCATGACTGGGATGTAACTATACCTGGCTATACTTTATTCAGAAAGGACAGGGTAGGAAGAAGGGGAGGAGGAGTGGCACTATATGTAAAAACTACTATTAAAGCTTTGGAATTACAGAGCTTAAAAGGGAGAGAGGAGGCATTGTGGGTTAAACTAGAAAGAGGGAAAGAGAAATCTATTTGCATTGGTGTGATATACAGACCTCCCTCACAAGAGGAAGAGGTGGACAGAGAGTTAATTGAAGACATATGCAGCATTGCTAGGAAAGGGGAAGTGCTACTGATAGGAGATTTCAATATGCCAGATGTTGATTGGCACATTCCTGCTGCAGTATCATCTAGAAGTAAGGAGATCCTGGATTCTCTACAGGGAGAACTATTCAGGCAATTGGTAACAGACCCCACACGTGAAGGGGCCATACTGGACTTGGTGCTTACCAATGGTGAAAGTGTTTCTGATGTTGTAGTGGGAGATCATTTTGCATCCAGTGATCACCAGAAGGTGTGGTTCAGTATTAGGACTAGGGCTGTTAGAATCCATTCCAAGGTGAGGATCTTAGACTTTAGGAAGACTAACTTTGCGAAGATGGGCCAATACCTCAGGGAGTCGTTAGTGGGATGGGAACAGCTGGGGGATGTAGAAAAACAGTGGGCAAAACTGAAAGGGGGTATTTTAACGGCAACCAACCTTTTTGTTAAAATGGTAAATAAAGGCAAAAGGAACAGGAGACTGCTATGGTTTTCGAAGGAAGTAGCTGAAAAAGTGAAGAAAAAGAGGGAGGCCTTCATGAAATACAAGAGATCACAGAGAGAGGAAGACAGGCATCTGTATTTGGAAAAACTTAGAGAAGCTAGCAAAGTAGTCAAGAAGGCAAAGATTCAAAAGGAGGAGGAAACAGCCAAAGCAATAAAATGGGGGGATAAGACATTTTTCAGATATATTAGTGAGAAGAGGAAGGGCAAAAGTGGTATTGTCAGACTCAAGGGTGAAGGGGGGGAATATTTATTTATTTATTTAATTGGATTTTTATACTGCCTTATCATACAATCAAAGCGGTTCAACAAATGAAAATATAATAAGTAATAGTGAAACATTCAGTGATAAAATTTACATAGTTTGTAAATATATGATATAATGTCTTGGGATAAGGTGCACTATCTACATTGTGAGCTATACTATAAAGTGAGCTATTATACAATGTATATATATATGATTTGCTTTCTTAAAAATTAATTAGTTGATTGCATGACCGTAGTGTTCCATAAACAAAATCGTTTTCAGTTGCTTTCTAAAGTCATTGATGTCCTGAGCTGCTCTCAGATCATTAGGTAGTGAGTTCCAGATGGAAGGCGCAGCAAACGAGAAAGCTCTCTCAGAGGTGTCCTTACGTGTTTTTCTGACGTCATTTGAGGAGCTGACTCTATTGGAATATGTAGAAGCTGATAAGGATAAAGCGGAATTGCTTAACAAATATTTTTGTTCTGTGTTCACAGATGAAGAACCAGGAGCAGGACCTCAGAAAACACCCACAAATAAGAACAGAAGCGAGGGACATCTTGAACAATTTTCAGAAGACTGTGTTCATGAGAAACTAGCTCAACTTAAAGTAGACAAAGCGATGGGACCAGATGGGATACACCCTAGAATGCTGAGGGAACTTGGGGACGTTCTAGCAACTCCACTGACTGACCTTTTCAATAACTCGCTGGAGTCGGGAGTGGTGCCAAAGGACTGGAGAGAGGCTCATGTGGTGCCTTCACACAAAAGCGGAAGTAAGGATGTGGTTGAAAACTACAGGCCGGTTAGTTCAACTTCGGTGGTGAGTAAATTATTGGAAACGCTGCTGAAAGAGAAAATAGTGAGGTTTCTGGAGTCCAGCGGATTACAGGATCCGAGGCAGCATGGATTCACCAGAGGCAGGTCTTGTCAGAGAAATCTGATTGATTTCTTTGACTGGGTGACCAGGGAGTTGGACCGAGGGAGAGCTCTAGATGTGGTGTATTTAGATTTCAGTAAAGCCTTTGACACTGTTCCTCACAGGCGACTTATAAACAAACTGAGCACCCTAGGGATGGACCCTAAAGTTACTACTTGGGTTAGAAATTGGTTGGGTGGGAGGCGACAAAGAGTACAAGTAAATGGAGCTCACTCTGAGGAGAAGGATGTTACCAGTGGTGTGCCCCAGGGATCTGTCCTTGGTCCGATTCTTTTTAACATCTTTGTTAGTGATATAGCGGAGGGGCTGTCGGGTAAGGTTTGCCTCTTTGCAGATGATACCAAAATCTGCAATGGAGTAGACTCCCAGGAAGGTGTAGTAGATAACATGAGGAGGGATCTAGCTAAGCTTGAAGAATGGTCTAGAATTTGGCAGCTGGGATTTAATGTTAAAAAATGTAAGGTCATGCATTTGGGCTGCAGCAATCCAAGGGAGCAATACAGTATAGGAGGTGAAGTACTTTTGTCCACTAAAGAAGAGCGGGACCTAGGCGTGGTTGTGTCTGATGATCTTAAAGTAGCTAAACAGGTAGAAAAGGCGATGGCAAAAGCTAGAAGGATGCTTGGGTGCATACGGAGAGGAATGGCTAGCAGAAAAAAGGAGGTGATAATGCCTCTGTATAAGTCTTTGGTGCGACCTCATTTGGAGTATTCTGTGCAATTCTGGAGACTGCACCTTCAAAAGGATATGAACAGGATGGAGTCGGTGCAGAGGGTTGCTACTAAAATGATTAATGGGCTTCATTATAAAGCATATGAGGACAGACTTAAGGATCTTAATATGTACACCTTAGAGGAAAGGCGGGATAGAGGTGATATGATTGAGATGTTTAAATACCTCCGTGGCATAAATGTTCAGGGGGAGAGCCTCTTTCAATTGAAAGCAAGTTCTGCTACGAGGGGACATGGGATGAGGGTGAAGGGAGATAGATTCAGGAGTGATATGCGGAAATATTTCTTTACGGAAAGAGTAGTGGATCCATGGAAAAGTCTCCCAGTGGAGGTGGTAGAGATGAGGACAGTAACTGAATTCAAAAAAGCATGGGACCAACACAGAGGATCCCTAAAGGTAAAAAGTGGACTGTTGTAGTTGTTATGGAAGGACAGACTAGATAGGCCATGTGGTCTTTTTCTGTCATCATGTTTCTATGTTTCTATTTATTTATTTATTTAGACAGTTTTGTATACCGCCTTATCCTTCAATCAAAGCAGTCACAACACAATTGGGGGATACATTTAACACGCAGGGATATGAGACACATACACTAATACTTACAGGGAACATGGGCTATGGAGGGTTAAGTGGCTTGCCCAAGACTAGAAGGAGCATCTGTGGGACTAGACACCCCAGTCCTTCCGGCCCAAGGTTGCTGTTCTCTGGTGGGATTTGAACCTCCGACCTTCTGGCCTGAAGTACCTTGCCCCAACCACTAGACTACTCCTCCTCTATTAGGTAAAATGTTGATCTAATAGTTAAAAATCCATGCCAGGTTAGGCATAGCATGGATTTTACAAATCTGTCTTTACAAAACATCAGCAAAACATTACTAAAAGCCTTAATATAAAAGATCTTTTGACTCATAAATCCCTTTCAAAGACAACTGCAAGATGTGAAGAAAGAAATGCCTTTGAAAAGAAGTTTTCTTTTTCTTTAAAACAACCATATCGAAAACAATCACAAATCATATTACTGAACTTTCTAGACAGCCTTACAAATCCTGACAGGTTTACTGCAGAAAGTTGAGATCACATGACATCACAGGTGGCTTAATCATCGTCCTGCCTTCTCCCAAGAGACTTTGATTTCCTGTAGAAACACTGTCATCTGAACAAACTGAAAATCGGAGTCTAACAGTGAAGTAATATTATCAGTTAGTGGTATTAATGTGTGCTGCCATGTTAGCGCACTAGATCCCATTTTATGCAACGAGATCCAATTACTAATAACACATGTTAATAGCTCTAGTGCACACTATTGCGATAGCACAGGTTATTAAAATAAATAAATAGGCAAGGACCTACTTGTTGCACCTAAATTGTAACTTGCTTTTGTGCTTTGAGCATTGGTTTGCAAATTGAGCTCTCTCAGCCAAAAGGCTGTTGGTTTTTTTTTAAAGAGGCTCATCAAATGATGTTACATTTCTAAACATAATCCAATATGATAACATAGAAATCTGTTCACTAGAATGCTAAAAAGAAAAGATAAACTACTGCTTTCCTCCCAAATGCCCTGGCATTTCATTAGAGCAGAAACCAAGCACATCCTCTTTGACTCAGTATTAGTGAAAATGTAGTCAATCTGAGACTTCTTGAAGAGCAAAGTAACCTGCTTTTGATTCTGCTAAAGAAAAATTAATGATTCCTACCCTAGGATTTCAATGCCACATAAATCATGCATGTTATTGAAGTTCAACCCCTTGACCTTTGCAATTTGGCACACTCCCTAAATTGCAAAAGATGTCACCAAAACGATATTGTTAAGTTACAATTTTTGCTACATATGCATTGCAAGAATGTAACTGTCTCATTTTAACAATTTGTTAGCTACTTCTGTTTTTTATCTCCTTTTTTCCTATTATCAATGTAGCATCAGTTTCTAGTCTTTGATTTATTTGTGTGGAGTCCTCTCAGGCTCAGCCTTACATGAGCAGCAGATACCTATACTTCAGTCATTCTCAACAGCAGCAAATTTTCTTGCTAGATCCGGAGCAGCCCTATTATGTGTTGCTGAGCTGCTACTGTTCTCGCAGGAAGGTACACCGCTGTGGGAACCTGTGGCAGTGTACCTTCCCACCAGAACAGTAGCAGCTCAGCTGGACACAATACAGCTGCTCCAGTTTTGGTGGGAGAGTGTGCCGCTGTTTTCATGTGTCTCTCATACTGCCCTCAGCCAGCGATTGCTGATGACGGCGAGGATCAGGGAGCCGGCTTGACTGAAGCTTCAGGGCATTTCTTCATCGGCAGATCAGGGAGCCCCCTTGATTGAAGCTTCAGGGCATTTCTTCATCGGCAGATCAGGGAGCCCGCTTGATTGAAGCTTCGTGGCATTTCTTCATCAGCAGATCGGGAAACCTGCTTGATTTGAAGGTGGGAGCTACATGTGCAATGGGGCAGAATTGGGGCCCGTCCTGCCCGTCCAGGCCCTTTGCACCCGATTCTGCTCCCATGGGAACGTCTAGCTCCTGTGGATGCAGAATCAGGTGCAAATCCAGACCATCCAGAGTTTGGACATCTGGACAGGCTAGAAGTGGCCCAATCAGAATAGGGCCCAAAAAGTGCACAAAAAAAATGCAGGTGGATTGATTGCATCTTATGAAATTGCACAAATCATTGCAAAAACTGTGCTTCATCAAGATTCATCAAGTGTTTTAAAAGCCCAACCGGGCAACCAGCATGATGGCCTCGGGTAGCTACTCCCAGCCCCACTCCCCCTCCCTCCCCCCACACATAGCACACAGACTCTGCCATTTTTCAACTAACATATTTTGTTTATTTGACAATATTGGAAATAACAAACCTGTTGGCCACAGCATAACCATGCATATTCATACAACGGTATATTAGAATTACCCATTTCACCTAATAACCACTATGGTCCATTTTCTTTGCCTCAAGCAATTCTTGCCCTAGATTCCACACCCTCCCCCCCCCCCCCCAAGAGGCACATTTACAGTCTAGACTGTAAACATATTCTGAAAGCTTTTACTGAAAAATTAGGTATTTTCCAAACCAGTTTACAGAAGAAGCACTTCAACAGCATGTCCGAGTTAACAGAAATAACTGAACATCTCTCAGATC
This sequence comes from Ichthyophis bannanicus, assembly GCA_033557465.1. Classification (NCBI taxonomy): domain Eukaryota; kingdom Metazoa; phylum Chordata; class Amphibia; order Gymnophiona; family Ichthyophiidae; genus Ichthyophis; species Ichthyophis bannanicus. The sequence continues at coordinate 1,665,384,652 of CM066032.1, read as the reverse complement.
AAGCACTAAACAATTACGCAGAATATTAATTGTCATTGAAAGAAGAACTGAATAACTGATTTTCAGATTTATTTTCTTTTGAAGTCAAGCAATGGATGCTGGATCCTTTTGACCGTGATATAGAATCTGTCAGTGAAAACATCCAAGACAAACTTATTGAACTAAAATGCAATGATGAATGCAAATACAAATTTGAAAAAGCTGGAAAGACTGCATTGTGGCTGTCAAATACAACTACACAGCTCTATCCAAACATGTGGTCTGAAATGGCTGAAGTACTGTTGTGCATTCCATCTTCATATTTGGTTGAATTTGGCGTTAATGCAGTCAATAAAATATTGACAGAAGAAAGAAGTAGAACTGATATATTCATCAAGGAGACATAAGAATACAACTCACAAATATCAAGCCAAACATTGAGAATTTAACAGCAAAGCATCAAGCACAAGGGTCACATTGAATAAACAATGTAAGTAAAATGTCATTTTAGTTTCATTAAGAATTTTCTTTTTTTTTTGGGGGGGGGGGGGCAATTGTTTTAAAAAATAACCAAAAGTGGGCGATAGGCAAAAAAGGTTTGAGAAACCCTGCTCTACTGGCTCTACTAAAATATTGCTTTGTGACCTTTTTATGATACCCATTGCTTTCAGAACATTGGGGGAGGAGGGGGAGGATGGGGTGGGGAGCTGGTGTCTCCTGAACAGTCATGTAATGATGGGAGGAGACCTCAGTTGAAGGGAGACTTGACTGATATAAAGAGCAAGCTCAGCAGCTGGCATACCTGCTATGCCACAATGGCAGGTGCCTCTGGCTCCGCAGCCATGCACTACAGGGAAGAAGGAGAGGTTCCTAATTAACTCAGCCAGGGAACCATCTAACAGAAGTATTGTCAGCGGCAGCTTAGGCTATTGCACTACAAAGCCTGAGGAGTAAAGGAGAAAGCAGGTGAGAAGGAGACTTGGAGACAAAAGGAGCAGCAGGGAGCTCTGATCCTGGAACAACAGAGAAGAAGACACAGAGGACATCCTCCTGGAGTGAAGACATGGATGACCTGGCTGAAGGAGTGCAAGGTCTGTCCTGTATCCAGTTCTACATATACTCTGGGGAAGGAATAAGAGGAAAGAAGGCAAGATGGGGAATCCCCACGGCAAGGATAGTCCCACAGAAGGACAATGAACATTACTGTGTTTTAATGCTCTACCATTACCTTATTTTATTGATGTTGTCAGCGACCTTGAATATTTTTTTAGTAAACCCTGGATTTGTAACACCAAATTTTGTCTAGACAGCTTTATTGAGAGTAAGAATTGGAGTGAGTGAATTTAAGATGCAAATAGCTTCCCAGTATTTGCAGGTCACATCCTAAGAACCATAAAAAATCACAGTGAATCAAGTCTGCAAGGACAGTGTTATTGACCTGAAGTTGTGCCCCAGTTTACAAAATAGCAGTGCATTATAAATACCACGTGGGAATTACAATGCGCAATCCATGCCACTCTGCCCACAACCCACCTAGTCCATACCTCATTGTGCATGAAGCAGATAACTCAGGCTTTTTATCAAGCTGTCTGCTTTTAATGTATGGTAGTTGTTACTGTGGGCCAGTGCTAATTATTGCTGTACATTAAATCCCACATTAACTACTTAGTGCATTTTAGTATAAGGGCTCCAAAAGTCATTAAAACATAAACAGATTCTTATTTACAGTATTTATGTTGCTTTTGACACCAACTCGACGGCACTTAACAACAACAATGGCATGGCTTCCCAGTCATTCAAGGCAAGTAGCAAAGTTCTTAGTAGTTCAACTATTAACTATGGCAGTCATTTTAGAAGCCTTTTGATAATTTGGACATTTGAAAACATGCAAGGACATCCAGATCGCAAAGACATCGCCATAGCCATTTTACAAATATCCAAGTAGACAAAGGGTGGGGTGGAGGTATGTCCAGGGTGGGGCAACAGATGTAGATATCCCCAATCAGTTTCCAAATGGGGACGTCTGCAACTGTGTCCAACTTTAGACCTGCTCCAAGCAGGAACAGGCAATGGAAAAGTGCTCATTTGGGCCCTAAAATGTCTTGAGGGTATAGAGAAGATGACACTGCACTACCCTCAGTACTCTCCTCAATCACAATGATATTTCTTGTGTTATTGTACCAAAATTTGCAACAGAGTAGACACCCCTGAGGGAGTGGGGAACATAACGAAAGATCTACAAAAGCTGGAAGAATGGTCTAATGCTTGGCAGGTAAGATTTAATGTGAAGACGTGCAGTGTCATGCACCTGGGAAACAGAAATCCAAGGGAATCATATGTGATAGGGGGCGAGAGATTGGTGTGCACGGACCAGAAGAAGGACCTCGGTGTGATTGTTTCTGACGATCTCATGGTGGCAAAACAATGTGACAAGGCAGTGACAAAAGCCAGAAGGATGCTGGGTTGCATACAGAGAGGAATTACCAGCAGAAAGAAAGAGGTTCTAATGCCATTGTATAAGTCGCTGGTGAGTCCTCACTTGGAGTATTGTGTTCAGTTTTGGAGACCGTATTTCGCAAAGGATATAAAAAGGTGGAAGTGGTTCAGAGGAAGGCAACCAAAATGATTTGGAGCCTGCATCAAAAGACTTATGAGAAAAGACTTGAAGAACTAAATATGTACACTCTTGAGGAGAGGAGGGACAGGGGAGATATGATTCAGATCTTTAAATACTTAAAGGGTATTAATGGACAAACAAAGCTTTTCAAAGACAGAGAAACTGTAAAAATAGAAGGCATAACATGAAACTGCAAGGGGGTAAACTGAAAGACAATGTCAGGAAATACTTTTTCACTGAAAGGGTGATGAATGCTTGGAAGGTCCTCCCGATGGAAGTAGTGGGGGCAAACACAGTGACTGAATTCAAAATGGCATGGGGCAGACACTGTGGATCCCTTTACAACAAAAGGATAAAATAAGCATAATTATCTCTTATATCTAAACAAATGGGGGTGACCTACAAGGAGCAGTGGGTACACCCCTAAACAAAGGCATGGGGAGGGGTGACCTGCACCAGACTAGGTGGACCATACTGGTCTTTATCTGCCGTCATATACTATGTTACTATGTTACTATTGGGAAACTTGTCTTGTGTTTGAACTGTCAATGCATGTCTCTTAGATGTCCCTGGTATTGAATATCATACAGAGGTGTCTATGTAGATGGCCCTGCAGAAGTCCATATCAAGGACATCCATGTTTGTGAAATCATGCCCAAACTTGGACATGCCTGCCTTTGTTTCAGACATTTTGGCTTGCACTTGGATGTCCTTTGTAAAATGTACCTTCACATAAATACTACACAATTTCAAATACATTCATAAAGTAAAATAGCATAACATAAAATAGAACATACCATAGAATAAAACCATTAAAGTACAAAGTATTATAAAACTGCCGTTCTATAATTATAAAAATCAGTTCTATAATTTCATTCTGATTCTCTGTTCTGCTCCCTACGGGGTGCGGGGAAAGTGCGGGGCAGGGGTGGGCATGGGCAGGGCATGACTAGCCACAGGTGGCTGGGTTTTCTCTTTCAAATTGTTGACGACCATATTTCTGTAGGTAAATTTGTTCATCTGTGGGGGAAAAACTTTGAAAATCCCCTCTTCCTCTTCCCCTCCTTCCATGAAGGGAAAGGTATGCACTCTGTCCACAATGTGCTTATGTTTTGCTGCAGTGAATAGGGCGGTATCATCAAGCTGCCAGGGGTCAAAGGTTCAAGCCCCACCTACAAGCAAAGAAGGCATGAAGTCTTAGTTGCACAGCATGTCTTAAAAAAATGTGTCTAGTTCATGTCTCCAGTTTCAGTCCTTGCTTCTGAAATACAGTGGACTGGTTTATTTATTTATTTTATTTATTTGTGTGACTTATATACCACTAAGGGCAGGTGCATCATAGCGGTTTACAAATAAGGTTTAAAAAAAGCGAGAAACAAATCAGCATAGACTCCCTACAATTTGAGGAGACAAAAGAGAGGGACGTGAAGTAGCACAACAGAGAATACCAGAAAACTGTTGAATGTACCAAAACACAAGGTGGGGGAAGGGTGGACTATCCAAGAAAAGCAGGCACTAAAGACTTGGGTAAAGAAATAGGTTTTTAGTTCAGATTTGAACTTCACATAGGACGTTTCAAGTTGGAGATTAGTGGACAGGGAGTTGCACAAGCTGGGTGCTTGGAACATAAAGGCAGTGGACCTTTCTGTGGTAAGGTGCAGAACATTATAATTCTCAGTGAATGAATGGAGGGTACATGAAAGATGGTATGGGATTAGAAGACAGTGAAAATAAGTGGGAAATTCTGAGTAGAAAGCATGGTGAGCTAGAAGAAGTATTTCGAAGATATGGTAAGTGACAGGGAGCCATTGCTGTTCCTGTAGTAGAGGTGTGACATGATCAAAATGCTTGGCATTATATAACAGGTTTTTGAATTAATTGGAGACACTTTTATTGACATTGAGGGACACCTGATAATAATGAATTACAATAGTCAAGTTTATTTATAACGAAGGAATGAAGTAGGATCCTAAGCACCTGAATATCAAGGTATGGCTTTCTGGATCTTATTCTTCTCAGTGAGAAGAAATAGTTTTTTACAATGTTGGAGATTTGGGGAACAAAGGAAAGTTGGTCATCAAAGACAATTCCAAGAGAGCGAATCGAGTTTTTAAAGGATATTAAAAAGCCAGACAGACTAGGCTGGTAGGGGAGAAATTTCTGGTAACGAGAAATCCATTTTATGTGAATTAAGCATTGATTTTACCATGAAATCAGCAGGCAAAAAGTATCAGCCCATGAATTTTAAAAATGCTTTTTATGGTGGCACAGCCTCATATATGGTAGACAGCCTCCCACTGCTTACTTATGTTATCCAAGAGAGGAAGAGAGCAGATGGAGGGAAAGGAGGACCTCCAAAGAAGAAAGGTGCTGGGAAAAGGGAGGGTAAAGGCAGGAGCAAATGCTGCATAAATGGTGAGGATGGGGGTGGGGGTAAGAGGTAGGAGGGAGACGCTGGGAGAAGATGGAAATGCAAGAGGCCGCAGGGCCGGGTCCCGAGGCCGTCAATAACCGGGTTCCCAGGGCCCGGCCGCTGCCTTCGTTCTGCGTTTTAGTGTGTGTGTGTGTGTGGGGGGGGGTGTAGGCTGGAGGAGCAGGCGTCGCTTGAAATCACTCCACATCAAAGCTTGGAGCGATTTCATTGGTGCTTGTGCTGGAGGGGGCGGGACTGGAAGCCATTGGGAGCTGCGTGGAGCATTCTCTTGGCGGCATGGCTCCTTCGCGGTGGATGTGATTTGTAAGGCTCTGGCGGTGTGGCAGCCTGATACTGCTACATGGGACGGACCAAGGATCCAGAGGCAGGCGGCAGTGGTGAATCGATCGGGGGCATCAACCATGCGTTGGGCTGCCGAGGGTCGGTAGAGCAGGTCAACAGACGTTTGAGGAGCAGGGCATCTAGGAGAGGAGCGTTGTGAGAGGTGGGAAATCGGGGCATGAATCGCGGTAGTAGGGGGTAAGACGGCGTGAGTTACTGCCCCGGTGGGGGAGGAGAGTTGTGTGGGAGGGATACTTTTACTTAGTGGATATCAGGGGTGTTGCGGGCAGGTGGTGGGGAGTAATAAAAAAAAATAAAATCAGGGTTGGTTGCTCATGTTGTAATTGTGGGACATGGGCGCATAAGGAAAGGGCAAAGTGGGAGAGAGTGGCGTGGGGGCCCAGTGTCGTGGCCTGGGGGAAAAGGGGGCAAGTCACGGGGAGCTGGGTTACCCGGGGCGGCTGGGTTGGATGGGCAGGCTGCTCTACGGGCTAAAGGAAGGGCCAAGCCAGGTCAGAGGAGGGGAAGGAGAGGGAGGTCGGGCTCCATGCCTGAGGGGGGGCTGTTAGGTGCAGGGGCAACCAGGGAGGTGGTTCAGAGCCCATGTGTATGGCACAGGAGGGCCAGGGTTTTTCCCAGGAGGGTGCAGTGGGGGGGGGGGGGGGCTGTGCCAGATGTGGCTGTGGCTGTGGGGCAGTTGTCTTACATGAGGGAGTTGGATGGAGGTAGAAGCTGGCTGGGGAGTTCTTCAGAGGCATTGGGGGGTACGGGGTGGGCGGCGTAGGGGTTTAGTCCAGCAGGGGTTCCCTCTGGTATGGGTTTTCCGGGCAGTTATATACTGTGGTGTCAGGGGGGGACATTTTCACAGTATGCACCAGGTGGGGGGCCGGGGAATTGGGCAACTGGGGGGGGGAGCAGGTGGGAGTGGGGCCTTGGGGGTGTGGCTGGGGGGACTCGTATGGAGTGGGGTTTCCTGGTGGAGAGTCAGCATCACAGAGAGGGGGGGCAGGGTGGGCTTCGGGAGGTGTTGGCACATCTGCTTGGAATTGGGGGGTGGATGGAGGGGCCTGCGGGCATGGGACAGTTTCTGCTGGTGTTGGTACTTCTTTCCCTGGTTTAGGTCAGCTCTACCGGTCCACGAAGTTTCTGGTGAGGGAAACTTCGTGGACCGGTAGAGCTGACCTAAACCAGGCGGTGATGTTGCGGATCCCAGGAATGTCCAGTCCGGCATTGGGAGCGGCTGTGTCAGGCGAGCGAGTCCCTGCTGATGCAAAGGAGGGTGAGTGTGTGGGCGTCGACAGTAGCTTAGGTGTAGGGGCGGCGTCCAGTGGAGAGGCGCTTACAGGTGGCCGCAAGGCTAAGGCGAAGTGAAAACATGGGCATCGCTGTCGTCATAGTTCGTCATCGTCGTCATCCACATCTTCGGGAAGTTCGGCGGCGGGATCGGCGGCGGCAGTTGGCGGTATGGGAACTGGGGCTGTGCCTTCGGTGGTGCGTTGTGTGGAATTGTGGGACGGCATCTCGCACAAATTGAGGCGAAGGATTCAGAAGCACAGGTATATTGATATCTTCCAGCTCTTGGAGGGGAGGAAGCGCACCGGTGAGAGCAGGAAGAAGCGCAAAGAGGATGAGAAGGCTGGGAGGGTGCAGAAGGCTTCACGCAATACATTGACTTGGACTCAGGCTTTTCTGAGATTAGCAGGTGTATGTGGGCATTACTATCTGAGCCAGTATGGGGCATTGCTGGCCTATGCAGAAGCCATATTGGCAGCATCGCAGGCACATTAAGTTTGGGCATGGCTCAACTATGATGAAGACTTCCGTGATATGATGGAAGAAAACATGCAGTTGTCTTGGGGGATGAAGGATATTAATTTATGATTCACCCAAATGCCCGCCAAAAAAGGTATGGTGAGAGGAGCAGATGGGCCGGTTAAGGCGGTGGGGCAAATTTCGTCAGCAAGCCTTAAGTCATTTCATATGGCGGGCAGTCTCCCAGCATCGCCAAAAAGCGGGCCAGGAGGTGGGGACCTCTGCTGGCGATTTAGCAAATCTTCCTGTCCCTTTCCGGATTGTAATTTCCAGCATGCCTGCTCGCTCTGCAGGGCTGGACACCCGGCCACGAAGTGTAGTCGAAAAGGAGTGGCAGGGACACCAGTGGGTGATAAATAATGATAAGAGTTAGGAGTTGGCGCCTACTCTGATCAAAATCAAGGCGTTACGGCCTTGGTTGGTGCGTTATGTGGGGTGTAGGCAGGGCAAGGCTTGGAAGATGTTATTGTTGGGTTTTTCGGAGGGATTCCACGTACCTTTTGTAGGTAAAGTGTCTGATGTGGTAGCTGAAAATACCAGCTCAGTTCGGCTGCAGGGGGAGGTGGTTCATGAGAAGATCGCAGTGGAATGTGCATTGGGTAGAATAGCTGGCCCCTTTGGCAAGCAGCCATTTTCACCTTTTATCATTTCACCTTTGGGGGTTATTCCTAAAAAAGAGCAGGGGCGTTTTAGGTTGATTCACAATTTGTCCTTTCCGCCGGGGGACTCGGTTAATGACCATATCCCTCGTGAGTTGTGCTCGGTGCAGTACGCATCATTTGATGTGGCAGTGGAGCTGATGCGGCAATGTGGGGCAGGTGCTCTTATGGCAAAGGTGGATATCGAATCGGCCTTTAGGCTTTTACCAGTGCACCCGTCGGCGTTCCCTTTGTTAGAATTTAGGTTTGACTCACAGTTTTATTTTGATAAGTGTTTACCTATGGGGTGTGCGATCTCCTGTGCTTATTTCGAGGCTTTCAGTTCCTTTTTACACTGAGTCATAGTGCAGAGGTTGGGGTGCCAATCCATTGTTCATTACTTGGATGATTTTTTGTTTGTAGGTCCAGCGCAGGCTGGGACTTGTGCGGCATTACTAAGGTCTTTTCAAGAGATGGCCAGTGGTTTCGGCATCCCGTTGGTGGCAGAGAAGACAGTAGGGCCGGTGACATGCCTTTCATTCCTGAGAATTGATGTAGACTCAGTGGGAGCGGTGGTCCGCCTACCGACCGATAAGGTTCAGCGGCTGAAGACACTGGTGGCGCTGGTGGGGTCGGCTTCTAAAGTAACGCTTAAGGATTTGCAGTCACTGGTGGGTCATCTTAATTTTGCTTGTCGAGTGATCCCAATGGGGAGGCCGTTCGCGCAGCGTTTGTCCTTGGCAATGGTGGGGGTAAGACGTTCATATCATCGCATTAGAGTATCTTCAGGGATGCAGGAAGACCTGGGGGTTTGGGATGCGTTCCTGTCAGAGTTTAACGGCTGCTCGATGGTGCAATTGCCAGAATGGGGTAATGTGGATTTGCAGTTATTTTCGGATGCAGCGGGTAGTTCTGGTTTTGGATTATACTGTCAGGAGTCGTGGTGTGCCGAGGCGTGGCTGCCCGTCTGGAAAGAGTCGGGATTGACTCGTAATGTAGCGTTTCTGGAGTTGATTCCCATTGTGGTGGCCTTCTGGGTATGGCCGGAGAGGTTGTGGAATAGGAGGGTCGTGTTTTGGTGTGACAATGCGGCGGTGGTGCAAATTATCAATAGGCACTTGCCCAAGTGTTTGCGTGTAGCGGCGCTGATGAGGGCATTTGTGCTAGCTTGTCTGTGTCTTAATGTCACAGCCAGGGCGCGCCATGTGCTGGGGGTGCAAAATTCAATCGCTGATGCTTTGTCCCATTTTCAGTGGTCACAGTTCTGGGTGTTGGCCCTGGGGGTGGAAGAAGCAGCGTCGGCGGTCCCAGAGCACCTTTGGAAGATTGGGATCCTGGAGTGATGGCATTGTTGCGGACATCGGTAGCTCCAGGTACATGGTCAGCATACCTGCGCGGATACGCCAAGGTGCGTGACTTTCTGTCGGGGAAGGGTTGGAAAGGGGGGAGAGTAGCTGACCAATTGTTAGGCTTGTTCGTAGTATGGGCAAAAGACGAAGGGTGGTCGAGGTCGGCGGTGATAGCAGCGTTGGCGGGGTTCTCCTTTTTCAGCAAGGCTGCGGGGTGGGGTAGCACCGGAGGGCCATTTTTGGTGAAGCGGATGCTGGTAGGGTGGGCTAGAGAGCATCCTAAGATGCAGGATTGGCATCATCCGGTATCTCACGGGTTGCTGTTGTGGATATGGGAGATTTTGCCGGTGGTGGCGGTATCGGAGTTTGAAACGTTGTTTCGAGCTTTGTTTGTCACTGCTTTTTTGGGGGCTTTTCGGGTCAGTGAGCTCATCCCGCGGTCCAAGAAGCATGGGACCATTGGGGGTTTGGATGTTCGGCATGTCATCCTGAAGTCGTTGCAGGTGTGAATTTTTATTGCAGAGTCCAAAACTGATGAGCGTGGGAAAGGGGAGTGGGTGTCGCTTAAAGCGATTCTGGCTTTGTCGTCATGCCCGGTGTAGAATTTGTTGGCTTACTGATACTGGCGGCCGAAGCGGGCAGGCTATTTTTTTTTCATGAGGATGGTCAGCCTGTCACACAATTTCAATTTTTCGCGGTTCTTTGCTTGGCCTTACGGCAGTTGGGTTGCGATGAGACGCAGTTTGCATCGCATTCCTTTAGGATAGGGGCTGCGACTAGTGTGGCGGCAGCTGGGCTGGAAGGGGATGAGATTCAAAGGATTGGTAGATTGCGCTCTGGGGCATATGTAAGTTATGTCCGGCTGGGAAGAATTGTAAATTAGATCCCGGGGAAGGGATAGAAGGGGGCGGGGTAGGGGAGTTGCAGCGGGTGGTGTGTGTGGGGGGGCATTAATGCTGTTTTCCTGTTGCAGGGTCCCGGACGGGTTTCATCCCAAGGATCGGAGGTGCAGGTGGTGGCCCAGTGGGTGAATGGTGGCTCGTGGGACATTCCTTTGTATACTGGGCAGAGCGGCGGGCACTGTTGCGCCCTCTGGGGGTGCACTTGGGCCTGGCAACCTGCAACATTCGGTTGATCTGGATGGGCGAACGGGGCATGTGATGGTGGCAGCTTCTTCCTTGGGTGCGACGGCAAGCCAGCCAGCGGCAGAGACCGGCGGGATTGTTGCTTCATTTGGGAGGCAATGATTTCTCCAATTGGACTTGTAGACAGCTCATTCGTGCTGTGCAGTGGGACATTATTTCACTGCGTGAGGAGTGGCCAGGGTAGGGATTGTCAGGTTGGACATTATCCCGTCGGTGGTCCTGGGGTCTAATAAAAGTTAATAGGCAGATCGGACATTGGATACAGCAGACTGGCAGTTGGCAAGTGCAGCATCCCTGGGCGGAGCTGAAGTGTGCGGGGCTGTACCACACGGATGGTGTTCACCTTTCTCCAGTGGGTCAGGATTTACTATTAAATAATTGGCAGGAAGCACTGGAGAGGTGGGTTGGTCGCAGCTTTATGGGTGGGGGGCGGCACGAGGATAGGTAAACTACCTCGTGCCGGTGGCGGGGTAGAGAGATAGCGCTCACCGAAGCAGCAGGGCTTTAACTGATTGAGGCGCATTGGGGGGAGTGAAGTGCTCCCCGGATGGGGCGAGACATCCCAGTTGGAGGTCTCGGCCCGGTATAAGGGAATGGGGGACGGCCTTTGCTACTAATATGGCAAGGTGGGCGGCGGGGTTTGGGGGAGGATGATGCTCCACCTTGCTAATAATATGTCTGGTGGAGGCATTGTCTGGAGGTTGGGGTGGGGGGTTATGTTGGGGTGTTGGAAATGCGGGGCCCGTGTTTGGGTCGGTGTTTATATGTGATAAATAAAGCTGCGACCAAAGTTCTTCCATAAATGGTGTGTTGGTATTTTGTTATACTGAAAGGGGGAAGAAGGGGGGTGGGGGGTGCATGGTAAGGTGAGGCGAGGAGGAGGCCTACGGGATACCCTGGTTAATGCGAGAGGACTCAGGGCCGGGTCCCGAGGCCGTCAATAACCGGGTTCCCGGGGCCCGGCCGCTGCCTTCGTTCTGTGGTTTAGGGGGGGGGGGTGTAGACTGGAGGAGCAGGCATCGTTTGAAATCGCTCCATGTCAAAGCGTGGAGCGATTTCATTGGTGCTTGTGCTGGAGGGGGTGGGACTGGAAGCCGCTGGGAGCTGCGTGGAGCCTTCTCTTGGCGGCGCGGCTCCTTCGCGGCAGACGTGATTCCCGCCCTCCCACCCTCTGTTTGTAGGGTTTTGCAGGTCGTTGCAGCTGGGGGTGGGGTAGAGAGATAGCGCTCGCCGAGGCGGCGGGTCTTTAATGGATTGAGGCGCATTGGGGGAGTGAAGTGCTCCCCAGGTGGGGCGAGACATCCCGGTTGGAGGTCTCGGCCCGGGATAAGGGAATGGGGGCCGGCCTTTGCTACTAATATGGCAAGGCGGGCGGCAGGGTTTGGAGGAGGATGATGCTCCATCTTGCTAATAATATTGCTGGTGGAGGCATTGTCCGGAGGTTGGGGTGGGGAGTTATGTTGGGGTGTTGTAAATGTGGGGCCCATGTTTGGGTCGGTGTTTATATGTGATAAATGAAGCTGCAACCAAAGTTCTTCCATAAATGGTGTGTTGGTATTTTGTTATACTTAAAGGGGGGAGAAGGGGGGGGGGTGCGTGGTAAGGTGAGGCGAGGAGGAGGCCTAAGGGATACCCTGGTTAATACAGAACTGATATTAGAAAGAAGTAAGACTGTGAACTGCATAGGGCTGAGAGATAATGTAGAGATGGAAGAAATGGTGAAGGAGACTAAAAATAATTATTGGATGTGTAAGAGGGAGGAAAGTGGGAAGTAGTGATAGCTATGGAGGAGAGAGAAAAGATGCCAATGAAGGGAGGAGAAATGGACGATGTTAAGAGAAAAATGGAGAGAATGTGGGGAAAGGAGAAAGGCAGAGCTCAGATATATGTGACAGCAGCAGAAGTGAAGAAGTGACCTAGTCATTGTTCCACTATCCCCACTGAAACAAACATACGCATTAATATTTAGTTATGGCGGTCGGTGTTTTATTAAAAGTCCAGATACTGGTGTCACTATACAACACTGGTACCAATGTTTGGATAGTGGTCAGTGCTGGCATTACCATCAGGCAAACTAGGTGATCATCTAGAGCGCCAGCGGTCCAAGGGCAGGCTGTTGCCACTGCTACTACCCTTCTCTAGAATCTGTAGCAGTGGTCATACCTTTAAACAATCCCACAATGCTCACCTAAACCTCTGGTGCCTCAATAGGTGGTGTTAGGTGCACTTACATTAATGTTACATTAATGTACTTAGGGAGGCATTCAGAGCTACAAGGTTAACCTGCCGCACGTCTAATCTTCGCTGTGCTCCCCAGCCCTATTCCACAATCAGCTCTTCCCACACATCCACAGTTTTGTGCAGGGAGAACTGGATGTGGTGGGAGGGGGCAGGGGTGGAGTGGGGGGTGGTCATTCGCTGGAACATACAGAACCCATTCAGGTCAGGCCTCTGTACATTCCCCGGTACCCCCTAGGATGCTAGGCTATTCCACCCCGATGGTGAAATAAGTCCAGGATGCCTCAGGGATTGCGCGCTGCACACTCCCGAACCCCAGATCCCTGGCCTCGCCGTGACCCTGCAGCCATGATCCGGGCAATGGGGGTCTCTGGTGGCCGCCAGACTGTGGTCTGCATGGGCAGCTGTGGGTGATGGCATTCCGAGCTGCCATATGGACGGCTCATTGCCAAGTTGCTGGAACACCACTGCTCCTTCGCCCTAGCAGTGACGTTCTGGCATTGGAACGGGCAGCTCCCTGTATGTCGATCTCCTCAGCATATAGGGAGTGCCCAGACATCTATGTTCCTGATTCTGTCATCACGGGTACTTCTGGGCTCCGCAGCGGCAGAATCAGGTGCATTTCCGGCACTTCTGGATTTTGACTGGGCACTGCGGCCATACATGTGGGGATCTGAATCGCTCTCTTAGTGCATGGTATGAACACAGTGCTAACTGTGCTAAACTCACCATGCCCACTCTCTGACCCTACCCCACCCAGTCATGTCACTAACACGGGTTACACAGCTTGGCAATCATCCAGTGCAGTCATGTCCCTGCGCTAGCTGATAATGCGCATCCCAGCGTGCCTTTAGCATGTGCCAGAACATGTGCTTCCAGCTAGCGCCCGTTAGTAAAAGACTCTAAGAGCCATAAAACTCTGCTTGTCATCTTCTGATTGTCCATCAACTTCCTTCCACCATCCCCACCCCTCCCCCATTTTTCCCCCTCTAGCTATCATTGGAATACTTTCATGATTCACATTATATTTTACTCATTTTCTTCTGAACTTAGGAAGTAAGTCTTAATACTCAAAATCTAGTCAAGAATGCATTAAGCCCAATGAAAAGGTTATGAGCATATTTTCTGAGACTTTTATTTTATTTGTTTTTATTAACCTTTATTTCCAAATATTCAACTGGACTAACCCTGTCAACCACATCCCATTGGATATCTCTAGCAAGCATAAATTAAGGGTTCTAATATCATTTGCATAATATGATTGTGGAGGGAAAAGAATCTGTATATCATTTATATGACAACAAACCTTTAGATTACAGTTTCTGATAATCCTACATAATGACTACCTAGAAACGTTGTCCAAAATTGGTGAGAGAGAGAAGTCCCGTAGGACTCCATATATTAAAGAATGCAGATAATAAAGATTGCAGCCTTAAATGAGAATAAAGAGCCGAATTCCCTAGCATTGTGGTGTGTCGGGAGCAGGCGTTCCAGGGCAGAATGGAGGCAGCACCCATTGCTAACCGGGCAGTGGCAATGCTGCCCGGTTAGCGACACGTGGGTAAAGTATCTAACCTTATCTGCAGAAGCTAACCAGGCAGCGGCCCAATATAGCTTCTGCAGTGACCTGCACATTCAATGCTGCTGGCCGGATATTTATTTATTTGGTTTTATATACTGCGCTATTTTAATTCAGTGCAGTTTACAGTAAACAACTTAATACATAGAACGGGTTTACACTGAACAAGTAATTAACAGAGATTACAATTAGAGTGGAACAACAGTAATTCGTAAGAGCAAGAACATGGCCCTGGCATTGAATATCCAGGATTAGTCTCCAGAAGCGATGGCGATCTGCTTTACAAGCACTAGCCACGAACGCTGAATATTCTCCCCATAACAATTCAGCTCCTAAATTAACACTAATTTTCAGCTGAAAAATGAGACTCATAAATTTGGCTGAAAATAGGACACAAATTTAGGAGCTTACTTTAGGAGCATATATTTAGGAGCTCAGCTTATTTTGACTATCACCCCATATATATTTACATATCTTGCACATTTTCAGTTTGGGAACTGATGAAATATTTAAATGGGCTTAAACGTAATAGGGGTCATTCCCAACCATGAATAATGGAGATGTATGTCCAGCCTGCACTTACATCCCCGATATTCATCCAAATGTGGCTACCGACAAAAAGCTCCCCGTATAAACATCTGAGTTGTATGGGGAGCCTTGGATGGGGGCAGGGGGAGGGTGGAACGAGAACAGAGTGAGAGCGGGTTGGACTTACAGGGCCTATTGTGGACGTGGCATTTCGGTGGCAGCCAGCAGGAAAAATGGTAGGTAGGGATGCAGGAAGTTCCCCGCAGCTGGACCCTGTCCATGAGAGGCCAGATCGGGGCTCCAGCTGCAGGGAAAGCAACTTTTTGGCAGTGACTGGTGATCGCAGCTCCTTAATGGAGCCTGACTGAGTTAGCCAGATAAGTGGCTGGATGTTCAGAGATGCCTGAATAGGGGCATGTTCCAGACATCCAGCCATTGTGCTGTGATTCTGCTCCCGTGGGGACATCTAGCCCCCACGGGAGCAGAATCGGCTGCGTCCGGATGTCTTTAAGTCTGGATCCCCCAGAGACATACAAAGTGGAATGTGCCTCCACTAGTCTATTTCTATAATTTTCATGTTTGATGCATATATTAAACTTAGGGTTTGGTTTGCCTTCTTTTCAGAGAGCAATAAGAAAAAAAAGAAAGTATGTAATTACACTCCAGTATGTCAAGAACACTCCTTATTTCAGGATCAATTTGTGAAAACAGCTATCAGTGTTTTGTGTAATCTTTCCTTGGTATTGGCATTTTAAGTGTCTGCCCCATCATGTTTCTGCCAGTTCTCTGATTGATGAGTTAAGACTTTTTCACTGAAATTCCTTCAGGAAGGGTAAAGGTGAACTCTAAGGCTTAAATGTCTAACTAATCATTTGTTTTATATTTACTTTTCTAGCATTGGACTTCTTCAGATACCAGCCATGACAGCTTGGAAGTTAAACTTAAGAATATATTGAATTCCTTACTGAAAAGTACCAAAATGTTGTTCATCATATGCAATAAGACATTTAACATTTGCTGATGCTCATAAACCAGTTCAAAGTAAGAAAAATCTTTTGTTTAATAATTACCTTATAGCTAGACTTATTTCCCTTAATAAATAACTAAGGTCCCTTTTACTAACACTTAGCTCAAGCTATCTGCCACACAGCCCATAGCAATAAATTGGGCCATGCAGCAGATAGTTTGAGCTTAGGGTTAGTAAAAGGTACTTTATGGCTATTGCCATGATAGATTGCATGGTAGTTATTCAGAATTGTTGATTTAGAAATTCAAAGATTCAGAGCTTCCTACACTATCATGTGAAGTGTCCTTTTAGAAAGAACATACAAGTCAAATCACAGTGGTGGACCAAGGGCAGGGAGGTAGGTGCAGCCGGCCCTAGGTGCCGTCTGGGAGGGGGATGCACCTACCAATGAGCCCAGAGAGATAGCACGGCAAACTAACTTACCTTAAAGTTGGCTTGCCGTGCTGTTTCCGCTCGTGAATCACGAGACTTCGGCAGGGAGAGGAGAGTGGCGGGCCCACAGAGCGGAGACAGCACGGAGATCCAACTTTAAGGTAAGTTAGTAACTGACTTTAGGAAAGCTATAAAGACTCATCTCTTTATGGAATACTATGGACCCACCCCATGAGCAAACAAATCAAATATATGAGACTATAGGAAAGCTACAAAGTCTCATCTCATTATGGAACACAATAGACCCACCCCGTGTGCATACTGATCAAACATATCTCGGTTAATCCCCCCCCCCCTTGGACTATACTCTCAACCCATATATAATTACATCATATACAAACCTCACTGCCTTCATGTAAATAGTTAATAGTTGTTGTACCCCAGCTTCCAAGTTCAATACCCTGTTCTATCTAAAAGTTGGTATTGCTGTGATGCTCTCTGTAAACCACCCTGAATCAATGATAGGGCGGTATAGAAAACCTGCTAAATAAATAAATGTTAGTTTGCAACGCTGTCTCTGGGTGTGTGTGTAAGAGAATCATGGTGCTATGCACCGTGTCTCCCATGGGAGTGCCGGCTGCACGGGTGGGGCACCCATCGTAGGTGGTGAGGGGGGGGGGGCAGAAACATCCCTGTGTCCAGGACAACATGCCTAGAAATGCCACGGACACCTATGTCTCTGCCTAATTTTAGTAACATAGACGTCCCTGAGGTAGATATTCACACTGGCAGCCACATAGATGTCCCCCTTATGAAAGTGTGGAGAGGGGACATCCATTTTAGGCAAGCTAGCAGAAGGGGAAGTCCAGCAGTGTAGCAAAACATAAACATGAACACTCATTCCTCATTGGTATTCATTCTCTATTTGTAAAATAAAGGGGCTTAAGTGTACCTTCTCCAAAACCTCCGGATCCTTGCCTGACAAAATGAGCACTTTTCTGGTGTCTGTTCATGCCTGGAGCAGGTATAATCTTGGATGCACCTCTGGATTTCCAGGACATTTCTGAGGTCAGATTAAGACGTCTAAGTACTTGGGAACACCCCAGTCACACCCATACCACACCCCTGTTCTGACTTAGACACCCTCATGCTGGGGATGTCCACAGACCCGGCATCTAAAATAGCTCCAGGGATGCCTCTGTGTTTTGGACGTCTCTATGACCACTTACAGATGTCCAAAGCATGACTAGGGCTTCTAAAGTAGTGGAGTGGAGGAGTGGCCTAGTGGTTGGGGCAAGGTACTTCAGGCCAGAAGGTCAGGGGTTCAAATCCCACTAGAGGACAGCAACCTTGGGCCAGAAGGACTGGGGTTTCTAGTCCCACAGGTGCTCCTTGTGGTCTTGGGCAAGCCACTTAACCCTCCATAGCCCATGTTCCCTGTAAATAGTTATCTCCAAGTTATAATGCCCTGTTCAATGTAATTTCAGTTTGTTCAATGTAAACCGCACTGATGCAGAATAGCACGGTATATAAGAGAATATAAATAAATAAAGTAATCCCCTAAAAGTCTTATGCACTATCAGCTATCTATGTTGCGATCATTTATCCTTTTTATAAATCCAGTATTTTGCACTCATGATTACAGAATTTTTATGTCTTTATCATAAAAAACTATAGAGTTCTTATGTCTGTACTCTACAGATACATGATTGTATATAGTTCCAAGAATAAATGACCCCCAAACATAACTCACACAAATCAGTGGAAAACTGTTACTTCTTTACTAGGCATGGAAAGCTGAAATTACTATTTCCAGATGAGTTACCCCTTCAGATATTTTCCTAAACACACAAGAAGTTTTATTTGCAGTAAATTGCTCCTATATGTGGAATTGCATAATTCACAATGAAAATGTAAAAGAGTTGTTGTGTTTGGGGACTTGAGATTTTAAAGTTAAGCCACCAGGATGTTGACATTTGTTGTGAATTCACACTAAGCAAAGAAATCTAAAGGCAGGTTACCAGCTTCCCACAAAAACTGTCATACCTAGCCCAGCATCCTTTCTCTAATGAATGGTTAGAGGAAAAACAACAGAACCAGGGCATATGTAGAATGATACATTCTTTCATACTTGCCTAGCATAAGCCTTCAATTTTCACGAGACTCCTGAACAAATACTGAATAAAGAAGCACTCCTTTCTGTTCGTTTGAAATCTGCAAAGATACTAATTTCATTGGTAACATCATAATTATGTATTCTGAGACACAAGGGAGGAGGCCTCAGAAGAGCTAGGTGCTGTTTACATGTGCAAAAAAGTAAACTACATGAGTAAGTGGGTGTACACGTGTACATAGCAGTTTAAGAGCGCTGCTACTTACACATACAGTTGTGGTCAATAATATTGGCACCCTTGCATTTTAGGTATGTTGTGACAAAATATATTGAAAAATAATTGGAAATATTCCAACTGTATGTTGTCATAATATTTTAATAGTATGTATAGAACAAAAAAAGAGATGTCTGTGTAATTTAGACGTAGTAATTTCTGACCAAAAAAATATGATCTGGAGAGGAATAATGGCACCCTTCACTAATATTAGATTCCACAACCCTTGGCAGTGATGACAGTCTCTAAACATTTCTTCTAGCATCTATAAGTATCTGTCTCCCATTCTTCATCTGCGATTTGTTCTAGCTCATTAATGTTTTCAGGATTTCTTTTACAAATGGGAGATTTCAGCTCTTCCCAAAGATTCTCGATTGGATTGAGATCAGGACTCATTGCTGACCAGTTGAAAACAGTCCATTTGTTCCTTTTTAATCATTCTTTTGTACTTTTGGATGCATGTTTTGGGCTATTCTCCTGCTGGAGGACTGATGACCTGTGATCCAGAACTAGATTTCTGATACTAGTTAGCACATTTCTCTCCAAAGTACCTTGGTAGTCTTCTTACTTCATGATTCCTTTAGAATGCACCACAATTATGGAATTCTGTCCCTGACCTTTTAAGAAGAACTACAGATGCATCAACGTTCAAAAAGGCCTTAAAGACATGCATATTTAAAGACTACTACTTCTTGGACAATATGTCCTGACTAATTACTAATTAACTAATCCAATCCGAACACATACATTTTCTCACATGTTTTTAAATAGATTATGTTGTTATTTCCAAGTTGTTTTCCTTATTCTATATAATATGCTCTGTTACAATATGTTCTGTTAGTCCCACAGGTGCTCCTTGTGGTCTTGGGCAAGCCACTTAACCCTCCATAGCCCATGTTCCCTGTAAAATAGTTATCTCTAAGTTATAATGCCCTGTTCAATGTAATTTCAGTTTGTTCAATGTAAACTGCACTGATGCAGAATAGCGCGGTATATAAGAGAATATAATAAATAGTAAATAAATACAATGTAAACCACCTTGACCAGTGGATAAAGCAGTATAGAAAAATTGTTAAATAAATAAATAAATTTGTTCCAGGCCTCCAGTTCCTGAGGCAGCATAATAGCCCCATGACATTATGGAACCTCCACCAAATTTAACTGTAGGAAGTGTGGTTTTTTCCTTATAAACTTCATTTCTTCTCTTCTAAATGTATCGCTGGTCTGCATTGCCAAAGAGCTCAAGATTGGTTTCATCTGTCCACGGGACATTTTCCCAGAAGGACTGTGGTTTCTCAAAGTGGGTTTGGGCAAAGATCAGGCTGTTTTTTATGTCTGTCTTTGAGCAGTGGGGTCCTCCTTGACCTTCGCCCATGAAGTCCTTCTTTGTTTAGTGCATGGCATATGGTGCGGGTTGAAACCACCACTCCAGATTACTCCAGGTCAGCCTTAAGCTCTTTGGATGTTGTACGTGGTGTTTTTCCAACAGTTCACACTAACCTTTGAAGACTTCTTGGATTAATTTTCCTCTTCCCACCGTGTCCTGGGAGATTCTTTACAGTTCTATGAGCAGAAAACTTCTTAATAACATTGTAAACTAGAGACACAGGGATCCCAAGGTCTTTGAAGTTTGAAATTTGGTGATAATGGCTTTTCTGATGGTGTCAGGCAGCTTTCTTGTCTTCGCCATTGTGAAAATGGAACAGGGAGTGAATGTGACCATTTTAAATATTACATCCATCATTAATTGTTTGATTCAATTAGTCACAGGCGCGTCTAATTTTACTGCAGTGGGAATGTGATTCTTGTGTTCAAACTGATTTGAATTGTTTATAAGGGTGCCAGTCATCATGTACTAAATGCTATGAAAAAAGGCCCTATATAAGAGGACAAAATTATAATCAAAATGAAAATCCCCTCTAATATCTAATCCCTCAAAAGCTTCCCTAACTACTTAAACAAACAATTTGTCAATTTCTCAATGTGCATTAAATCTTTTTGTTGGAGCCTGCCGAGGGAGGGCCGGAATCGAGAATCCAACCCCCTCCAGACGGCAAATTCCCTTTTATTCAACTGAAAGGTTTCCCAAACTTTTTTTAAAAGTCCATAAAGCCCAACAAAAAGCGCACTTATCTATATATCGTCCAAATCCTGCAGTTGCTCAAATGATGTTCGCACGACGTGCACGTTTCGGGATAAACCCTGTGTCAAGTGCTGTAGAAATTCAATCTTGTTCTGGCAACCGTTGTAACAAAAACGCCGTCATTGCGGCCAGGATTCCTCACTTGTGCATAGCGTCCCACCAATAGAAGTAAAATAGAGGAAAACCACCAATCAGGAACCAGGGTACTATCCCACTAAGAGGGAGTCCCTGTTCTGACTGGTCATCCAAAAAGCAACGTCATTGCCTTCATTCACTCGATTTCTCAGTGCAGTCCTTATAGGAGAGTTTGTGTAGTAGTCTACCGTGTCATCATGTACTGGCAATGTCCCAGTTTTTATACTATTCTCTACTATTTCCTTTTTAAATTTGTTTTGTTTTATCCAGTTACTGCCGCTGAATAGTCTGCTGATATTTAAGCACCACGAGTGAACGCCATGGTGTTTCAATATTGGCAGGTCTGAATATAGGGCCTTTTGTGTCTTCCTAGTTTGCAACAGAAATATAGGTATAATTTGAAAAATGTCTACATTAGCATATGCAGCTGCTCTAAGTCATGCACAATTTTCACCTAACTGCTCCTTTGGACCAGTGGCTTGGAGGAATGATTGAGGGGGGATTTGTGTTTACATTACTGCCCACTGGACCACCAATGATTATTGAGGTAAGGACTGTGGGGGGGGGGATAGGAGGGTTGGGGGGATGGGTGTTTGCTAACTGGGAGAGATCTTGGTTAGGTGGGGTGGGAGAGAGGCTGACCAGCTAGCTGGGAGCTATCTTGGCAATGGGGAGAGGGGTGGGTGGGAGAGGGGACAGGCTGTCTAGCCGGGTCTGATCAATGCTTGAAAATTTGGCTTGTACACCACCCCGGAGAGGTTCCCATTGGGGATGGGAGCTGTCCAAGGGGGTGCTAATTGGGACGGAGGCTATTTAAGGGTGCTGATGCCCTGGATCAGTAGATACGAGGCACTGGTATCACTTTTGTAAGGGCAAGTAGACCTGAGGAGGCTTGTGAGCAGTGGGGGGCAGCAGACTTTTGCCACTGCGATCATTGCTATTTGGCAGTGACTGCAAAGAAGAACCAATCACTCTATTGCATTTAATGCTACCCCATTAGGAGGCATTATCTGCAGTAGTGATAGTAGTGATTTAGGAAGCCATCATGCAAACATTGTTCACACAGTGGCTGTTGACCATCACCATGTCTTCTCCCCACCCCGATCTCACCTTCTCCCTACTCAACTGCACAGAATGCAGATATTGCAGGAAATTGCCTGTGATATCTGCATTTTGACTATGTTAGCTAGCACCGTGGCACTAACTGTCCGATGATGATAGCTAACACATTTTAGTAAACATCCCCATATTTTACAAAAGGCTTCAATGAGGAAAATCTGTTAACAAGAGATAGTGGGACAATATTCAGCTGGCACAGTCTCTGTCTTATGTTAAATATTGAATATTCTCACAAACTCCCAAAATATTTTACAAAAAGGCTTATAATTAACATGACATATCAGCCTTACAACTTTATAATCATGCAGTCATGAACCAAACCATGGACAGAGAAACCATCAGAGTATAGCTAAGGATTCAACAAACAGGTATACTGTACCTACATATCTTTAAATCCCAGCAGTATCATTCATTGGTCTCATCGGAACGTGTAACAGGAATCACAAAATATTCATCAAAACAGTTACACTACATCAGAATAATTACACTACAAAATAATCTCCAACATGATATCACGTTTCAAACCAACATGTCTTGCTTCAAGGAGATAACTTTACAAAAAACACAACTGCATGAAAGGCTAGCTCATAGGCTAGTGCCTTACAAACAAGCCACAGCCCAATATGCTAAAATGGAGCTTCTTAAATATATGCTGTTATTATCCATGTATCTATTTATACCAACACTCACCCTCAACCCCAACCTAAATCATGCCCTGTACCACATCATAAGCCCAATCTACTACATCTACCACCCTCTCTTAATAACAACACTGCCTCAACAGAATCAATACAACAATCACCCCTCACTCCACCCCTCCTACCAAGATCACACACTCCCTCCAAATCTAAGACCCCCCCTCACGAACCAGACAGCACCACGAGCTCCCCAATACCCCAAACCAAAAAGAGCAAAACATCTCAAGCACATAACAAGAATAAACAAACGCAAACAGAAAGACCAAAAGATGCAAGACTATTATAACATCATCCTTATCAACGCCAGATCAATAAGGAACAAAACACACATCATACACGACATCATCACAGATAACCAGCCCGACATCCTATGCATCACCGAAACATGGATCACTGATGCTGACGCCGCAATAACAAACCAAATAACAACTCCTGGATACAAGATATTCAACTGCCCGCGTGCATCCAAAAGAGGTGGAGGAATCCTAATTGCAGCCAAATCCACCTTATCTCTTACCAGCACCGCTCAAAGCACAACCAAGGACATTGACATACTCAAAGTGGAAAACAACGCAATAGCAATCTGCCTAATCTACAGACCCCCGTCATCACATCCAGACACACTGGCCACAGCACTAGAATGCGTCTCTACCACAGCAATCAGGAAACACCAAATTATCCTGGGAGATATAAACCTACCATCACTTCCACAAAGTCAAGCCAACACTTTCATTGAAGCCATGGAACAACTTGGGTACAATCAAATAATAAATGATGCGACACATAATAAAGGAAACGCCCTGGATATGGTATTCACACCTGCAGAACAACAACATGACAAAGGAAAAAATTCTGTAATAAAAATAACTCAAGTACCCTGGTCCGACCACCACCAAATCGAGATCAAAATATACCTGCCCACGCTACCTAGTAACCCTAAACCTGAACAACCAATTCACACACGCAGAAGCTTTAACAAATACAACAGTGAAGCTCTCATAAACTCCATCACATCCCACATAGACCTGGAAAGCACCGACCTCGACAGTCTAATAATCAGCTGGAACGCAGGAATTCAAGAAGTCTCAGAGCCAAGATGGAAATCAACAAAAAACAACCACAAGCCCAAAACCGAACCATGGTACACCGAAACTCTCACCACCCTAAAGAGAGAACTACGAAGAACAGAGAGAAAATGGCGACAAAACAAGTCTAAAGAACACAAAACAGAATACCTAACCCTACTCTCCAAATACAAAAACGAAGTCAACCTGTCAAAACGAATGCACCACACAAAATCACTAAACAAAGCACTAAACAAGCCCAGAGAGCTATTTGCCCTGGTCAAATCCCTCACCAAAGCAGCGCAAGAGGAGCAGTTCAACGACAAAATCAAGGTACAAGCCCTAGCAGATCACTATGCGGCCAAACTAAACCCTCAGATCGGACCTAAACCCTTATTACCAATGGATGAGACCCCCTCCACGCCACGACCCTCCTTGATGACAGCGCAAACCCACATCACCCACTGGGACAAGTTTTACAACATTGGAGTCAAACACGTCATAAACATAATTGCCAGCATTAACACCACAACCTCTCCCCTAGACCCCTGCCCAGCTGCATGGGTAAAAGCAACGAAAACGGAAACCACCCACCAAATCTCTCACATAATAAACCAATCACTCCAACAGGGCACCATGCCAACACAACTTAAGAAATCAATCATAAGACCAATACTTAAAAATAAAACACTCAACAAGGAAGATCCAGCATCTTATCGCCCAATATCCAGCAAAGCCCTGCTAGCGAAAATTATCGAAAAGGCGGTCCTACAGCAATTACAAGACCACCTGGACAACAACAAAACACTAGACGAGCACCAATACGGCTTCAGGCCACACCATGGGGTCGAGACTCTGCTGATTGCACTACTGGACAACCTACTCAAAGGGATTGAAAACAAAAAGAAGATGTTCATTCTCATATTCATTGACATCTCAGCAGCTTTTGATACGGTTCACCATCAAACACTTCTAAACAGAATAGAAGATATAGGAATAACAGGAACCCCACTAAAATGGTTCTCATCGTATATATCCAACAGGATGCAACAGGTACAGTTTAACAACGAAAAAGCAGAGGCTTTCCCACAAACTCAGGGCATTCCACAAGGCTCAGCACTATCCGCACTTCTCTTCAATGTGTACATGAAACCAATCTGCGAAATATTCAAAAAGCATAAAATCCATTATCACATATACGCGGATGATATTATGCTATATACCCAACTCGACGCAACTAACCCAAACTACGCCCAGCTGGAAGAATGCATAAAAGAGATGCAGACATGGCTTCAGCGAAACAACATGACCATAAACCATAAAAAAACCGAAGTCATGTACATCTCAAGAAAACCTGAGTTCGACCCACCAGCTACAATCTCCCTATGCAAACATACTTACCACACAAAGAATGAAATAAAATACCTCGGAGTAACACTTGATAACGAACTAAAGATGGCAAAACACCTCCGCTTAGTAAACAGGGCCATTTTCTACAAACTCCGGGTCATACAACCACTAAGGAACATCATTGAAGCTACCGACTTCAGGACAGTGGCTCAAGCCCTCATCATACCCCATTTCGACTACTGTAATGCAATACTACAGGGCCTTCCAAAAAAACCCCTAAATATACTCCAGATGGCACAGAACGTCGCAGCCAGAATCATCACTAAAACAGGCGTGGCAAAGAGCATCACGCCAGTACTAGTCGAACTACATTGGCTCCCCATTATAGCTCGGATAAAATACAAAACCCTAGTGACTACATTTAAACTCATCCATAACCTGGCAACAACCTTCCTCACCAACCTAATCAACTTGCAACCTGCCAACAGAAATAGGAGAACTACCGCCATAAACAACCTCCAGGTACCAATAAGTATAAGATCAGCTAAAACAACCGCAAGCAACAGGGCATACTCCTACACTGCCCCCTCACTCTGGAACCAACTCCCGCCTGAGTTGCGCTCAATCAACGACCTGTTGGCTTTCCGAAAAAAACTGAAGACATATTTATTTCAACAGGCCTACAACATATCCTGAACAACAACACTCTCCACCCAGTATCTGCTCCAACAAAATTTCATCAAATGTAAAATAATCTTATGCTCCTGAATGTAACAAGCATAAAATGTATATATGTTAATATCTCCCTCTCCCCCACCTATACATGTATGCTGTGAATATCCCTTGAATCATATTTTCCCCGTTTATTGAAAATTCCTGGCATTGGTCTGACAACCTATCAGACAACCTTTGTAAATCACGCTGTAAATTTTGAAATTTGTCAATTGATCTGACTCTCCCTGTTTACCTAATCAAACCGCTCCTGATCGCTGGAAGTAGCGGTATATAAATATATGCTAAATAAATAAATAAATAAATAAATATAAAGCTCACAGCCCATTCCAATCCAGATGTACATACTTATCTAACCCAATTGTAAACAGCTAACCCCGATCATGAATTAGAGAGGTCCATTCAATTTGATAGTTTAGACTGTTAGGTTCTAACAAATTCAAGCGGAAAATCCATTTCTGTTCAATAAAATTTAGATGACTTAATTAATCTCCACCCCACCAAACAATTACTATTTGATCAAACACTCACCAATAAAACTGATCTGCCTGATGCTGATTATCTACATTAATGAGTAGCCATAGGCGCCATCAATACTTTATTAACCAGCCTACTATGGTGCTCACTAATATGTTTGTGAATAGGATGGATTGTGCGTCCAACATAGATTCATGTTACACATTCAGAAGAGACCAATGAATGATACTGCTGGGATTTAAAGATATGCAGGTATACCTGTTTGTTGAATACTTAGTTATACTCTGATGGTTTCTCTGCCGTGGTTTGGTTCACGATTGTATGATCATAAAGTTGTAAGGCTGATGTGCCATGTTAATTATAAGCCTTTTTGTAAAATATTTTGGGAGTTTGTGAGACTATTTTATAGTTGTAGTCCTACTCCTGGGTGTGAGGGTCAGTTCTGATACTATATTAAATGTTGGCATTTAACTTAATCCATATATTCAATACCACTATCCATATAGGTTGTGGCACTAAATATACATATTGGTTCGTGACCGCGTGAGGCACCAGCTCAGGAATCTATTCCAAGTGTATGATGCTGCAAGGTCAAAAGTGCAGAGTCAAGAACTGATATTGGTGTGGGATTGATCTCCACTGGTAAATCTTTTGTATGCATATCTACTTAAAATGGATAAAGATCAACTGAATAGAATATACTGAACATTGTGATCTTTTTCTGCCCTCATATGTGTTTTTGTGTAGGTGCCCTATTTCTTGCTATAGCTAGAGCATTAAGTACCCTGTGCCAAAACGGTGCGAAGCGAATGCATCTGCTATTAAATGAATGTCAATCAGAGTTATGCCACTGCATACCACTACTGATGCTTTAGTGAGCATTCCTTCTTAAGTGTGCCACTGCACCATATTTACCTGCGAGCTATGAACATAGTCTTACCCATAATTTTATGGACATTTTTAATATCTCATCCAGTCCCTCAACTCCTCCATCAACTATCCTTCTCTGAGTTAGGATATGAAATAGAAGGTAGATTTGAAGAAATGAGTGAACAGCAACAGAAAATGGGGATAAAACTTCAAAACATTTATTGAAGGATAATGGAGCTGATGAGATAATCAAGATACTTCCTCACAGACTGGTGATGTCATATGACAGCAGGGCCGGCCCGTCCATTGAGCAAGAATGTTTTTTGCACAGGGCCCCGCGTTTCAGGGGGCCCCGCGCAAAAAACATCTTGCATCCCAGATTCCCAGCTAAGTTAAAAAAAAACAAACCAGAAACCGGCTGCTGCTGCCGCTGCCGCCGTGGCAGCGGCAGAATGGAGAGGGGCCCATTTACAGTCCTTACCACCACCCCCCCCCCATCAGCCCAGCTAAGTTTAAAAAAAAAAACCAGAAACCGGCTGCTGCTGCTGCTGCCGCCGTGGCAGCGGCAGAATGGAGAATCCCGCGGGGCCCCCCTGTCCTGAAGTCTTCTATGCGGCCTCCGTCGGCTGTCAGAGCTGCGCGAAGAGAGAGAGCTTCTCCTCTCGCAGCTCTGTTAATCACGCCGCGGGGCTGATGGGAAATCCCAACAGCCCCCCGGCGGGATTAACAGAGCCGCGAGAAAGGGAAACACACCCATAGCGCGGCGCTGAAAATCCCGCGCTGAGGCCGCGTAGAAGACTGCTGGACAGGGGGGCCCCGCGGGATTCTCCATTCTGCCGCTGCCACGGCGGCAGCGGCAGCAGCAGCCGGTTTCTTTTTTTTTTTAAAACTTAGCTGGGCTGATGGGGAGGGGGGGGAGGAGTAAGGACTGTAAATGGGCTGATGGGGGGGGTAAGGACTGTAAATGGGCTGATGGGGAGGGAGGTAAGGAGTGTAAATGGGCTGATGGGGAGGGAGGGAGGGGGGGTAAGGACTGTAAATGGGCTGATGGGGAGGGAGGGGGGTAAGGACTGTAAATGGGCTGATGGGGGGGTAAGGACTGTAAATGGGCTGATGGGGAGGGAGGGAGGGAGGGGGGGGTAAGGACTGTAAATGGGCTGATGGGGAGGGAGGGAGGGAGGGAGGGAGGGAGGGGGGGTAAGGACTGTAAATGGGCTGATGGGGAGGGAGGGAGGGGGGGTAAGGACTGTAAATGGGCTGATGGGGAGGGAGGGAGGGGGGGTATGGACTGTAAATGGGCTGATGGGGGGGTAAGGACTGTAAATGGGCTGATAGGGAGGGGGGTAAGGACTGTAAATGGGCTGATGGGGAGGGAGGGAGGGGGGTAAGGACTGTAAATGGGCTGATCGGGAGGGAGGGAGGGGGGTAAGGACTGTAAATGGGCTGATGGGGAGGGAGGGAGGGGGGGGTAAGGACTGTAAATGGGCTGATGGGGAGGGAGGGAGGGGGGTAAGGACTGTAAATGGGCTGATGGGGCGGGCGGGGGTAAGGACTGTAAATGGGCTGATGGGGGGGGTAAGGACTGTAAATGGGCTGATAGGGAGGGGGGGTAAGGACTGTAAATGGGCTGATGGGGAGGGAGGGGGGGTAAGGACTGTAAATGGGCAGATGGGGAGGGAGGAAGGGGGGGGTAAGGACTGTAAATGTGCTGATGGGGGGGGGTAAGGACTAAATGGGCTTATAGGGAGGGGGGGGGGGTAAGGCATGAAAATGGGGTGATGGGGAGGGAGGGAGGGAGGGGGGGGTAAGGACTGTAAATGGTCTGATGGTGAGGGAGGGATGGGGGTAAGGACTGTAAATGGGCTGATGGGGAGGGAGGGAGGGGGGTAAGGACTGTAAATGGGCTGATGGGGAGGGAGGGGGGTAAGGACTGTAAATGGGCTGATGGGGGGGGTAGGACTGGTAATGGGCTATAGGGGATTCGGACTGGAAGTGGGCTGATGGGGGGGGGTTAAGACTGGGAATGGGCTATGGGGGGTTAGGACAGGTAATAGACTATGGAGGGGCTAAGACTGGGAATGGGCTGATGGGGGAAGTTATGACAGGTAATGGGCTATGGGGGGCTACGACTACAAGTGGGCTGATGGGGGGATTAGGACTGGAAACAGGCTATGGGGCGGTGGGCTAAGACTGGAAATGGGCTGTGGGGGGCGTTAGGACTGGTAATGGGCTGTGGGGGGCATTAGGACTGGTAATGGGCTATGGGGGGGTTACAACAGGTAATGGGCTATGGGGAGGTACGACTACAAGTGGGCTGATGGGGGGATTAGGACAGGTAATGGGCTATGGGGGGGCTAGGACTACAAGTAGGCTGTTAGGGGTTAGGACTGGTAATGGGCTGTGGGGGGCGTTAGGACTGGTAATGGGCTGTGGGGGCGTTAGGACTGGTAATGGGCTGGGGGGGTTAGAACTGGTACTGGGCTATGGGGGGGTTACAACAGGTAATGGGCTATGGGGAGCTACGACTACAAGTGGGCTGAGGGGGGGGGTAGGACTGGTAATGGGCTATAGGGGATTCGGACTGGAAGTGGGCTGTTGGGGGGGTTACGACTGGGAATGGGCTATCGGGGGTTAGGACAGGTAATAGACTATGGAGGGGCTAAGACTGGAAATGGGCTGATGGGGGAAGTTATGACAGGTAATGGGCTATGGGGGGCTACGACTACAAGTGGGCTGATGGGATTAGGACTGGAAACGTGCTATGGGGCGGTGGGCTAAGACTGGAAATGGGCTGTGGGGGGTGTTAGGACTGGTAATGGGCTGTGGGGGGCATTAGGACTGGTAATGGGCTATGGGCGGGGTTACAACAGGTAATGGGCTATGGGGAGGTACGACTACAAGTGGGCTGATGGGGGGATTAGGACAGGTAATGGGCTATGGGGGGGTTAGGACAGGTAATGGGCTGATGGGGGGTTACAACAGGTAATGGGCTATGGGGAGGTACGACTACAAGTGGGCTGATGGGGGGATTAGGACAGGTAATGGGCTATGGGGGGGTTAGGACAGGTAATGGGCTGATGGGGGGTTACAACAGGTAATGGGCTATGGGGGGGCTAAGACTACAAGTAGGCTGATAGGGGTTTAGGACTGGTAATGGGCTGTGGGGGGCGTTAGGACTGGTAATGGGCTGTGGGGGCGTTAGGATTGGAAATGGGCTGATGGGGGACTAGGACTGGAAATGGGCTGATGCAGGGACAAGAAGGGAGCAGATGCTGGGTGGGGCTGGAACTAGAAAGGAGCTGATGTTGGGGGAGGATTAGAATGGGATGGAGCTGGGAGAGTGAAATGGAGAGGGAAAAATATTTTGCGTGGGAGGGAAGACAAATCTACAATTGGCCGGATATTGGGAGAGTAAGTGGGGATTGAGGATGGAGGGATAAAATTTGAGTGGATGAAATAGGAATGAGGAAAGAGCAAAAGGAGAAAGATTAGTATGTTAAAGCAGATGTAGAGAGAGAATGGAAAAAAAAAACCAAGAAGACAGAAGAAAGGACAAATGGACAGCAGATGGAGAGTTAGCAGAAGACACGAAGAAACCAGAAGAAAGTGGCTGGAACAATTGCAACTGAAAAAAAATGCACAAAAGGTAGAAAAATATCTCTTTATTTTGAATTTATTAACTGGAATATGTCAGCTCTGGGAAATGTGCATCATTAATTTTTGCGCTTTGTTTAGTACAAGAGGAAATTAATTTATAGTTTTATTTCTACAGTGTTGTTGTATATTCCAAGTTTGACTTTTGGGGTTCCCAGTTTAATTATTGTCTTCCTGTTTCTAAATTGTGATTCCTTGTTTGGTGATGGTCTATGTTCTGCATGTGTAACTGAGCTGAGGTATTCTGTTTATGTAATTCCTATTTGACATTGCCACTTGTTCTTTCCCCAGTAGGTCATGTATTATTGTTCTCTGAAATGTATTGGTTTAATATTTGCAGTGTTGTCTTTTGATAGTTAGGATATGGTGCTTTGTGAGTCCTGGTAGTGCTGTTAGGATACGGCAGGTTTGCTATGGGTTCTAAATGGGCAGTGTTTGTAGTAGTTCCTAATGTGCCTGGCGGTTGGTACTGGATTATAGTAATGTAGAAACCTTTTAGTCTTTCTTTATCCATATACTCATTAAGAGGCATGTTTACTAAAAGTTAGTAGTGTATGGTAACATTATGCAAATATTTATGCAAATGAGGCACCTTATGCAAATGAGGCCCCACACCGAGTCTCCGCACATGGCCCCGCACCCCCCTTGGGCCGCCCCTGTATGACAGAGCCCACACAAAGAAGCCTCTTTAGCTTATATTAATTTCCAGAACCTTTTAAGAAGTAGCAGCACACGTGTGCAGCTTCCCACCTTTCACTGTGAAGCAGGACCTCATCAATCTTTTCTAAAATATAAATCGAAGACGGCTCCTAAGGGAGATGAATGGGTATGTGAGGACTTGTACCTTATTCTCCATGGAAAACACCTGCTACAGGTAAGTAACTTGTTTTTCTCTGAAAGCAAGCAGATGGGACTCCTAACAGATGGGATTCCTTAGATACAGGTTGCCTTGTACAAAAAAAGGGGAAAAACGTGGGAGGGGATGGATTCTAATCTTCAAAGAGGTTCTGGAGGACTGATTGGCCAACTCGACTGTTGCATTGGGAATCCTTTTCCAAACAATAATGAGATGTGAACGTATGGACTGAAGTCCATATCAAGCCCTGCAGACCTCCTCCACAGAGGCTGATCTCAAGTGGACCACCGATGCAGCCATGGTCATTCTAGTCATTTTAGCACATATTTGGCAATATATGTATGTAAATGTTTTTTACAAAGTTAGGCCAGGCATAAAAGTATGTAGGCATTGCTGAGGGCATGATCTGGGCGGAGAAGAGACACATTTGCAAAGTATGTGTGCTGATTATAAAATACTTTAATCTACGCACATTCTTGCATACTTCATGTGTGGGTATTTACAGTATGCATGCTTTTGCTGTTGCTGCTGGATTTGCACTAGTAGTTTATAAAGATGCAAAGGTTCCTTCGTGTTTTTATAAAATTAGGTGAAAATGAGTGCCTTCTTGTCCTCTAAATTTAGGTGCCCTGTGTGAAAATTACCCTCCACCAGCCTTCATGTGACTCTCAAGGGTTAGGCCTTCTCATGTATAAGCAAAGGGGATGCAGTCCGTTAGCCATTAGAATAGTGTATGCTTGACAATGACAGTCCCAGGTTTATTGGGGTCTGAAGAAACAGTGGGTGGATTTTCTAAGGGTTTTATTCCACTCCAAGTAGAAGGCTAAGGCTCTTCTGCAATCCAAATTATGAAAGACAAATTCACCCTTGTGGCAGTATGGATGGCGGAAAAATATTGGAAGGATGATTAACTGAGTAAGGTAGAAATCTGACACTACACTAAGAAAGAACGTTTGATGTGTGTGGAGAACTACTCTGTTGCTGAAAAACTTCTTTTAGGGTGGATCAGTCTCTAGACCCTGAAGCTCACTAACCCTGTGCGCTGAAGTTACTGCCACCAAAAATAAGACCTTCCAAGTCAGGTACTTGAGATCACAAATCAACTGGATCAGAAAAACACTGAGGTCTCAAGACACAGAGGGTGGCAAGAAAACTTAGAAAAACATCTGAAAAGTCTATCTATGGACTGCTAAAAGGGGAAAAGATTTTAAGATCTGTATTAAAAGGTGAAATTCAATTCAAAATTCAGGACAAAGACAAGAGACGTCAATTCAGCTCCACAGAAAACGAAGACTAACGACCAATGAGGTCCATGTGACAGCAGCACTGGTATACCTTAAAAGCTTCAAGAAACTATTCTAAGCCAAAGTTGCTTCTCAGCATGGGTTCCATTGAATGATGTCACTTATCTGTGAGGTCTTGCTTCCATGCTTGTCCTTGTTCCATAATAACTGATACCATCAAAGAGGAAAGCAGACAAACTCTCAGGTCTCTGTTATTATCAAACATGTTCATGAGGGTAGAAACAAAGAAACATGATTCATCTATACTACAAGAGTCTACTCTGAAATGTTTTAGTTCTCATGTATGCTTGAATGTCAATATTTTATGCTAGTTTTTCTTGCTCACGAGCTATATATAGCATGCTAATTTTATTGCAATACAGCAGCAAGGCAGAAGAGATTCGGGGATGCCAGCTGGCAAACAGTGTCAGACCCTGACACATGAGTTAAGTCATGTGCACCATCTGTCTTTCCTTGTCCTTGCTCAATATGGAGGATAACACATACTTGTGTATAGTTTACATGCGTAGGAGTCTGTGTATATAATTTTAGTGGTTTAGATGAAAATATAATCATTTGTCATCAAAATTAAACACCACAAGTAAAAATAAAGCCAAGAATAGCAAAGCTCCAGAACAAAGAGTTTTAAAAAATGAAAATGACAAACTAACTTGTCCCACAAAACATGTATGTATACAAGAACAAAGTTAAATGGGTCTTTAGGAAGAGCAAGTTGCCATGTTTATGTAGCTTGTTATTTGCTACATAAACATTGACCTTTTTATTAGAATTGTGATAAATGTAAAAAAAGTCCAAAGCAACCACATCTCAATAAATATGACAAACAGAAAATGATGACACACAAGGCTCAACCTGGCTTGCCCATTTCTGATGAAATACTGTAGACATTATCCATTCTTGGGATCTACTCATACTTTCTTGTATGCAAGGATCCTTTATATTTCTCATTCTTTATTACATATTGTTACTCTTTTGGCATCCACTAAATCATACCTTCTGAGGCTGATGTACTAATTTGCAATATTTTAGCATAAAAGAAGACTTTGCATGCTAAAAATCACAAAAATGCTAGCAAATGGCAATTTGTTTTGCACATTTTAACATCAGAAGTTTATTCTTCAATAAGATATTGAAAATGAGGCTGAGTGCTATAAACTTTCATGCATAGTGCATGCAGGGCATTGTGGAACTGGATTCATGATGAACAGGGGCAAGTGTGCATAGGTCACGCTCCCAGAGACCCTGATAAGGCCAGGAAGTGGGATTGGGAGTTCTGCTTGAGGGGAGTAGATGAAGATTCATGTCAAAGATTTTTTTTTTTTTTCGAACAACAGATTTTTTGGAGAGGGGGATTGGATGCATGGGAAGTGAGAGAAGGGAGATCAGATGTGGTTTGGGAGTAGGGTAAGTGTTGTCATGTGGTTTGGGCCAGGGGGCAAGAGATCAAAGTCTGGGGGCAGAACAGGGGGGTAGCTGAGGTTAGGAGGATGATAGGGGGCAAGACCTGATGCTAAACCAGAAGCACATGCACCGTGAAAGCAACAATTTTAAGAAGCTACTCCCACTCAAATGAGGGGGGTAAATTATGTTTTTCCCCCCATTCAGCTGCTTAGAATTGCTGCTCCCACTGGATATGGAGAGGCATACCCATGCAGTCTGGCATATATTTTACAAGAGGCTCTATATTTTTATGTGAATTCTACATCTCCTGACTTGGACATGTGAATTTCCCTCTCCACATCCTATTTAAAATCTGTCTTCACATCTCAGAGTTGGATTTAAGGTTTTGACGAGCAAGACAGGAGTGTAGAGAGGTAGACAACGAGAACTACACAGTGCTTCTTCTTTAAAGTGCATGCCCCTGGCACACCCAGCCAGTCTGATTTTCAGGCTCTCCATACTGAATATGCATAAGATAGATTTGCAGACCATAGTGGCAGTGCATACAAATCTATGTCATGCATTTATGCATATGCTGAAAACCCAACTGGGTGGATGTGCTTGGAGGACTAGGTTGAGAACCACTTCCCTAAACCAAGGGGCAGCAGGCTTCTTTTCCATATGGTCGTTGGCACCTTCAAAATATGGTGTCTTAAGGAGTGAAAACCCAGGAGCTGCTGGGTCGCCAGGAGTCAGCATTGACTCAAAGGCACACACTGCATTACAGGGAGTTGACTATGTTGTCTATGCCTAAATCCAGGCGTGCCCATCTCATTTAGGCCTCCTCCAAATCTGGGGTTTAACTATGCAGCCTATGAGCATTTATACACATGGCCTTTCAGATATTGTTCCTTCCCTTCTTTTTCCCCTATGTTCATCCTTAGACCTACTCTTTTATGTGCTCCAGTCTTCACAAAAGAATGTATTTCTCACAAGAGAAGAAAACAAAAGAAAAATCTGTGAAAGGATGAACACATGTGAAGAAAAAATACCATGTGAGATGAAAATGTAAATACAGCTGAGCACTGGAACGCTGAAGAAGAGAGTAAAAGGTTCTCCCTAGTGCCGGCCCTTCTGAAACCTCTCGTTAAGTGAAAGCCACCAAGGGATCACAATGATTTGTAACACCAACAGACATTGAACATTTTAGTAATGGACCACGAAGTGAGACTGCATTTATCTAATTGCTACAAACAGGAAGAGCAAAGCTATAATTTCAGTAATTTTATCCTGTGTGGCAACAAGTAACTGACCATGAAGAAAAGTGCAGGATGAGTAATACCCTATACAAGCATCCAGGGGATTAATGAACAATATTCTAGATATTTGTGTGTGTGTGGGGTGTGTGTGTGTGTGTGTTTCAAGGTCTATATATATTAAAAAGGCAGACAAGAACAAGAGGGGAAAGCAAGCAGAATATGTTTCATGGAATTCTTTCCAAACCCCAAGTGTGTCTGTGTGCATGCACACACCCATCTGTTTCTATCTACATTGCCTATGTATGTGTCTTCTGAATGTGGTGTCTGTATGAGTGTCAGTATAGGTGTGAATGTGTGTGTATTGCTGTTTTGTATGTTTATCTATTTTTTGATATGTGGATCTCTATTTTGTTTGTGTATGTGTAAATATATCTTTGTGGGTTGGTATATCTGTGCATGTTTGAATGAATGTGCACATGCTTGTGTCTCACTGTATACATGCTTGTAAGTGTGTCTGTGAATACTTGTGTGTATGTGTGTGTGCAAGTATGTGTGTATGCTTGTTCTTTGTGTGTCTGTGATGGAGAGAGGAGATAAGAGAGGAAGGCTGTTTGACAGATACAATTCTGTACTCGCTAGGTTACAGTGAATCAGTGTTAGTATACTACAATTGTTGAAATTGCTTTTCCTACAGAAACACATTGAGGCATTTTTCTGGGGGTGGAGGCTTCATTTCTCTACCATCTCTCACCACTCGCAGAAACTAAACTTCCCCGTTCACCTCTTCCCTTCTATGACTAGAGGAACATTCCAGTCTTCCCCAGAGTCTTCTCAATGGCTGGATCCTACTCACAGTCTCTGCTGCTAGTTTCATTGGAAGCAGGAAAGGAAGGCTCATTCACACAGCGAGGAGGATTAGAGAACTGCAGATAAAGGTTTTAAACTCTGAAAAATGTCCAGACATGCTAGACTTCCTTCTAGTTTTCAGACATTACTATTAAAATCAATAGAATCATGAAATAAGCCAGCCAGTTGTCCATCCTAACCTCCCAATTCCACAGCACATTTGACAGTGCCCCTACTAAACATTGGTATGTTCTTTGTTTGCCAAATCCTTAATCTAGCTTTGCCCATGGCAAACGATACTAGCTGGCTAAGGTTACCAGATGTCCCCGGTTTTTGGGCTTATCCCCAATTTTAGAGCTGTGTCCCAGACTCCCACCTGTTTGGCAGCCTCCTGTCCCCGATTCCCACAATGAAGACAGAGTGTAGAAAAAAATACATATTTTCAATTTAGTGATTTGAATATGTCACTTTGTATTATTTGCATCCATTTATCTTTATATTTTGCGCACAGCATGGGGGTCACTGTTTCTATTTCTTTGTCGATTTGTCTGCTTAGAAGTGATATTGTTGCTGTCATTGGATGCATGAGGGGGCAGGATAATGACTCCTCTTCCCTCCTCCAGCCTTGTTGCTCAGCCCTGGAACTAAGGTGCCTCTTCCTTCCCCCCACTCCCACCCTCCAAAATACACACACTTTGGATAAGCGTCCGAGATTTGCCTGCAAAAAATCTGGTAACCTTAGAGCTGGCAGTACATATACTGTAGTAACCAATAAAAAGCAATACAAGTCAGCCAGTAGTTTTCATAGAAACATCTAAACTGGATGGCAGAAAAGGGCTACATGGCTTATCCAGTCTGCCCTTACATACCAACTACTATAGTCCCTTTCTTGCCTTGAGAGATCTTTTGTATTGGTCTCATGCTTTCTTGAATTCAGATACTGTCCTGGTCTCTACTACCTCTACTACCTCCACTCTATGACTGTTTCTGTAAAGAAATATTTCTGCATACTTCTCCTGAGTTTATCCCTTTTTACCTTCGTCCTATGCCCCAACATTGCAGAACTTTGTTTCAATTGAAAGAGGCTCTCCTCCTGTGCATTTATATCACGGAGGTATTTATCATATTTCCTCTCTCCCACCTTTCTTCCAAAGTATACATATTGAAATATTTAAGTCTTTCCCCATATGCTTTATGATGAAGCCCACTGACCATTTTAGTAGCCACCCTCTGCATCTATTCCATCCTGCTTATATCCTTTTGAAGGTGTGATCTCCAGAATTGCACGCAATACTCCAAATGAAATCTCACCAAAGGTGCTATCACCTCCTTCTTCCT
This sequence comes from Ichthyophis bannanicus, assembly GCA_033557465.1. Taxonomy (NCBI): domain Eukaryota; kingdom Metazoa; phylum Chordata; class Amphibia; order Gymnophiona; family Ichthyophiidae; genus Ichthyophis; species Ichthyophis bannanicus. Next base: position 1,665,347,001 of record CM066032.1, on the reverse strand, counting down.
GCTGGCCATTCCTCTCTCGTTGCACCCAAGCATTCTTCTGGCTTTTGCCATCCTCTTTTATACCTGTTTAGCCACCTTAAGATCATCAGAAACAATCACAACCAGATCCTACTTTTCTTTCGGGGGTGAAGTACTTCTGTCACCAAAAGAAGAGAGGGACCCAGGTGTGATGATTTCTGATAAGGTGGCTAAACCGGTAGAAATAATAGCAAAGAAAATGAAATCCATATGTCAATTATGTGGTGTCTCTGTGTTTGTATGTTTGTGTTTTCATCTCTGTTGCATGCTCTGTGTGTGTTGTGCACATGTTGTGGTGGGATGGTTGACTGTTTGCAGAGGATGTACTTTGATCACAGTTGTGGGGAAGTAGTTTGCAGGATGGTGGTGCTATTACAGAGGGAGCTTTTTGCGGATGATACCAAAATCTGCAATATAGTAGACACCCAGGAAGGAGTAGATAATATGAGGAGGGATCTAGCTAAGCTTGAAGAATGGTCTAGAATTTTGCAACTGAGATTCAATGCTAAAAAATGCAGGGTTATGCATTTGGACTGCAACAATCCAAGGGAGCAATACAGTGTAGGGGGTGAAGTACTTCTGTCCACAAAAGAAGAGAAGGACATTAGCGTGATTGTGTCTGATGATTTTAAAGTAGCTCAACAGATAGAAAAGGCAATTGCAAAAGCTAGACGGATGCTTGGGTGTATAGAGAGAGGAATGGCCAGCAGAAAATAGGAGGTGATAGTGCCTATTTATAAGTCTTTGGTGCAACCTCATTTGGAATATTTATTTATTTATGTATTTATTTATTTATTGTGTGCAATTCTGGAAACCACATGTTCAAAAGGATATAAACAGGTTGGAGTCATTATAAAGCATATGAGGACAAATTTAAAGATAGAAACATAGAAATATGACGACAGAAAAAAATCACATGGTCTATCTAGTCTGTCCTTCCATATCAACAACTACAACAGTCCCCTTTTTTTCCTTAGAGATCCAGTGTTTATCCCATGCTTTTTTGAATTCAGTTACTGTCCTCATCTCTATCACCTCCACTGGGAGACTATTCCACGGATCCACCACTCTTTCCGTAAAGAAATATTTCCGCATATCACTCCTGAATCTATCCCCCATCACCCGTATCCCATGTCCCCTGATAGCAGAACTTGCTTTCAATTGAAAGAGGCTCTCCCCCTGAACATTTATGCCATGGAGGTATTTAAACATCTCATTCATATCACCTATCCTCTAAGGTGTACATATTAAGATCCTTAAGTCTGTCCTCATATGCTTTATAATGAAGACCACTAAACATTTTAGTAGCCACCCTCTGCACCGACTCCATTCTGTTTGCATCCTTTTGAAGGTGCGGTCTCCAGAATTGCACACTATACTCCAAATGAGGTTGCACCAAAGACTTATACAGAGGCACTATCACCTCCTTTTTTCTGCTAGCCATTCCTCTCCCTATGCACCCAAACATCCTTTTTAATATGTATATTTTAGAGGAAAGGCAGGAAATAAGGCAATATGATTGAGATGTTTAAATACCTCTGTGGTATAAATGCACAGGATGAGAGCTTCTTCAATTGAAAGCAAGCTCTGCTACAAGGGGCGGGTGGACATAGGATGAGGGTGAAAGGAGATAGACTCAGAAGTAATATGCGGAAATATTTCTTTACGGAAAGAGTGGTAGATGCATGGAATACTCTCCCAGTGGAGGTGGTAGAGATGAGGACAGTATATGAATTCAAAAAAGCATGGGAGAAACACAGAGGATCTCTAAAGGAAAAAAGAGGACTATTGTAGTAGTTGATATGGAAGCGAAGACTAGATTGGCCATGTGGTCTTTTTCTGCTGTCATGTTTCTATGTTTCTATGTTGTTTGAGTGCACTTCCTGAAGATTAATTGAATGGCAAGGTTGGATCGGGTGGCAGTTCTTCTGGGTCTATCATCTGTTGTTTTTTGTATAAGGGATTGTAAGTATTCTGGTGATTGCTGGTGTAATGTTTTTAAAATGCTGATTAATGCTATGTATTGAATTAGCGCAATAGAAAGGTATTAGATCTAGCTAGTATGTTGATCTTTATTTCCAGAAAGAAGAAGAAATAGTGATAAGGCACTGACAAGTGAATGCTTGGAACTCCACAGACAAAGCAGCATATCTTTCTATACGTCTAGGTAGGCTACACAATAGAAAGGCTAGGGAGGTCTTCAGTGCAAAGTCTTAGTGTTAACTGTCGAGGGCAAGAATGGTATGTTCCCGGCAGCTAATGCTTGAATGCGTACCATAACGAGAGGCAAAGTAACACGTGTGCACCTAACGGCACCATTAGAGGTGCTGTTAAGTTAACCCTCGTTAAATGCCACATTTACTACACTCATGCACTGTGTTCTTCACGCCCATCTTCTACCTCTAGCCTACCCACTGTCCACATTATACGAGTGCCAATTAACTTGCATTTTAGCGGTCAGTAGCTGGTATGCCCTTGTGTTAGGGTTCACCATGGCTAGTTAATGCTTGCTAAAATGCACATTACGTGGTTAGCAGCATTTAATAAAAGGGTTCCATAGTCAGATAACCCCATCAAAAAAGACAGAGACTATAAAATCATTTGTGCTATGGAAGTGATACAAAGGGATGCTGAAAGGACTTTTTCATCAAAGTTTTCCTGACCTCTCACTGAAAAATAATTAGAATAAGACAAAAATGTAATTCAACCATTAGTTATTTGTTACGGGCCCGATATTGAGTTAGGCAGGCTACGTCCCCTTTATGGCGCATAGCCCTGCCCGCCAAACCTTAACCCCAGACATTCAATGCCAGGGTCATAGCGCCCTGATATTTGTCAGACGGCTGCCTGGGTGAGAATCTTCACAGTCTTGGCCAGTGCATATATCTATATGATTTGCAAGGGATTGTGCGCAATGCAGTTCATTCACACCAGACACAGCTGCTCACAATAATTAGTTGTGCTTTTGGGTAAAGCCAATAAGATATTTATTTATGGGGTTATTTCTCCCAACACAGATATGCTTGGTAGCACATAAATCAGGTTACTTGCTTTCAGTGTTAAACTTGAAAAAACAAAATCAGGAAAATAACATTTTAACTTATCAGGCAATCAAAGCAAAAGAAATAAGACCTGGTTGGCAACAAACTGGTCTTTTCTGTAGGCTTTAGCTAATATTCTCTTAGCAATGTCAAACAACAAACCAAAAGCCACAAAGAAAGAAAAAAACTGTTCTTTTCAGGTAAACTTCTTATATCTTCCCAAATAGATTCAGAAGTGATTCTCTCAGAGGCCACAAGCAATTAGGTAAGGTTCAATTGCTAGCAGTTATCCAGCTGAAACCCCTTAGCTGGCTTGCTTTCTACTGCGTGGCTAGAAATCCTACACAGGAGCTTTTCTGAGTAGATTAAAGAACAAGTTTGTTTTTCTTTGTGATGGTTGCTGTACTTTATAACAGAAAATCACCAAAGGAGTTTAGACAGAGAGCAGTCCATGTAAACAGATTCTTCATCTGCTATCACCCCCTCTTCTTCAACAAGCATGGGTTCAATATCATGGATTGGCACAGATGAATCTCCCAATGGAGCACTTTCAGGAGAATACTTGTTTCCCTGCTGTCTTTCAAGGTTATAGCTAGGGCATAGATCAGTGTTCATACCTGAGCTTCCATTGCTGTTAGAGTTCCTCTCTATATAGCCTGGCCAGTATGTAGTCCAGTTCTTATGTCCTGCCTTCCAATCCAGATCCCTGGACACTGGATCTCTCTTCACATACCTTCCGGCACGGGTCTTAGGGTCCCTTCCACGTGCAGCCGTCTCCCTCACAGGTACCGTCTGGAGATTCCTAGCTCTGCAGCACCATTCCTCTGGCCTTCCCCAGTCCAATGGTGTATGCTGGCCCTTGCAATGCCTCCCAGTATACGTACTGCTCTGGACTCTTCTAGACCTCTCAAAGGCTTTTCTCCTCTTTCTTCCAAAGGGTTTCTTTCCCTCTCTGTCCATCCGGTTTGGCTTCTGCTTCTGATAATCCTTCAGATGAAACTGAGGATAATTCTTTGGATATCCAAGTTGATCATGAAGATGATGATGATCCTCAGGATAATTCTCTGTAGAATAAACTCTACCTTTATTCTGCTTAGATGAGTGCTCCTCCCTAACACAGCGCAGCTGTGCTGAATCAGGCCCTGCCCTTTGAGATGAGTGCTTAGGGATTACCTCATAGCCCTCCTGAATGAACACACGTTTCCCCACTTCAGCTCCTCTAATGGCTGTTGGAAACCTGGTGCATTCTGGAACTGGTAGTCTTTTATGGGAAAATTCTGTTTTCTTATTTCTACCAGAACTGACAGGTTGCTTGTTCAGAGTCACTTCACCTTTCCTATAGCTCCTTCCTGAGCTATGATAAGCTTCCTTATCACATATTGAATATCCAGGGATCACCGCACATGCCAGAAGCCACAGTAGCTATCTGGACAGCAGCGATATTGCATGCTGTCTGGTTAGCTCTTGTGATTTAAAGATAGGTGCAAGTTCCTGATATTAAAAAAATAGTCGGTCACATCTGGCATGTGCTTGAAAATATTTAGTTCTCTCTCCTTTCTACAGAAAATTTGGTGTTCATTGAAAAAACAATTCTGGCATCATTGGAACATGCAGAAGCGCATTTGGGGCAGTGACAGAACAAACAGCCCTATGCAAATTTGTTAAAATTCTTCAATCTAGACTTAGAGGGAATACATCTAGGAGTAAAAGATAATCTAGCTTCTAGCTCTACTTAATCTTCGATATATATCTTCTGAGGCCACCCATAAAGTGCCACTTACTGCTTTAGAGTTTTAGGGGATCCTTTAATAAAGGGTGCTAGCTGGCATGTGTTACCAGCTAGTGTGGGGCCATGACTGTGCAGTACAATTCCCTTGCAACCCACATTAGTGTTGGGAGTGAAAGGTGTGTGTAGTGAGCTGAGCCCAGTTAACCTTGGGTTCACACTAAACTCTACTGTATTATTGATTAGTATTTAGCTCATGCCTTTCCAATGATAGCTCCATTCATATAGGTATTTCTCTGTACCAGAAAGGTCTTACAAACTAAACTTGCACCTAAGGTACTAATGGAGGGCATAGTGACTTGTCCAAGCAGTACCAGTGGGTATCATACCCAGATGTTTTGGGTGGTAGGCCATTGCTGTAGCCACTAGGCTATTCCTTCTCTCTACTCACAGGTTTACCTAATGCTACCACAATAGGTAGAATTAAGTGCACCTGCGCTAATGCAGCCTGTGATAGGGAAAAGTGTTCTACTTTCATTGCTGGGAAAATGCTTTCCACACCCCCAACAGCTGTGGTGTTGCACCTGATGCACCATAGTTTTGGTGTTATTGGCATGTTAGGTGCAACACCTTACAACCCCTTTAGTAAAAGATCCCCTTAGTGTTGTAAACACTTAAGGGAAATGAATAGGCAATACTACTTCCCTTAACATAAGTGCATGATGTGCTAAATTAAGAAAAATTTCAAGCACTGTTTGCAAAGTAGCACGCTATTTTATTTTTTTTTTTTTTTTAAACTTTTATTTTCATTTTGCAACAAACAAAAGAAACAACACACCAAAGGAGACAAAACAAGTATACAATAAAGAAAAGTAAACCCAATTACCCCCCACCCCCACGCTTCTTCTCTAGCTGATTATGTCAGCATGTGAACGCTTCCAAACAACAGTGATTATACATCAAAACAATCAAAAGAGTATCTGCGATACAGAATAATCATGGGACAAAGATATATACAAATTTAGACAGTCAGATGAGAGCATTGAGCAGAATGTACATAGTCATTGAGCATCTTCCATTTAGACCGATGATGAGGAGTCTGAATGGGGGAAGCAAACATACGTGGTATTTGTTCATATTTACTGTAGAGACAGACATGATTCCACCATTCATTGGGGCTCAGATGAGAGCTATTTTTCCAGTATTTCGTAATTAGGGAAATAGCAATGCCAAGCATAAAGTCCAAAAGGAAGTAAGCCGTTTTTGGAAGAGAGGGGATCCCCGCAGCTGAGCGAAGTCCCACTATCCTCCAAGAAAGGGGCTCTTGAAAGTGCAAAATAGACTGGATACGACCCCAGACCCGACGCCAGTAATACTGTAGTGCGGGACATTCATACATAACATGAGGTAGTGAACCAATGGCCGCATGACATGTCCAACAACTATTGCCCTGAGTAGTGTTCCATTTGGCTAATCTGTCAGGAGTGTAAAAACACCGGTGGGCTAGAAAGAAGAGTGTCTGAGTGAGTGAGGCGGATCGGGAGACCCGTGTCACTCTACTCCAGACAAGGCTCCATTGCTCCGGGGTCAAAGTCACATGCAATTCTCTCTCCCATGCTTTCTGCGCTATAGGGGTATCTCTAGTTATAGCATTACATAAGGTTTTGTAAAAATTGGATGCTACACCCGGTGAACTACCGATAGATCGGATAGTCTCCAACCAACCTTGTGTAGGGGAGGCCGATGGCGGGAGCACCTTAGCACTCCGAAGGCAATGCTGAAGTTGCACCAACTGAAAGTAGTGCTTCGCTGGGAGACCAAATTCAATTTGCAATTCACTAAAAGTTTTCCAGCGACCTTCATGGAACAACTGACTAGGAATCCAAATGCCCCTAGTGTACCAGGGGCTCCACGCCATCGGCCTATTTTGTATTCGAAATCGAGTATTGTACCAAAGTGGGAGCTTGTCTAACGGACAGAGTCGGGAGTCTAAAGATTGCATAAGATTATTAAAGGCACCTAAGGTGTCTAAAAGCATTGGTGGAAAGTGGGAGTCTGATGGGAGAGTCATACCAGGGAGAAAAGTAAGAGGAATCGGTTTGCAAAGGTCCTCTTCTATGTCTAGCCACACAGGTCTACTCGGTACTGGATCTTCCAGCCAACGAGCGCCTTGTTTGAGAAGAAAAGATTGATGATACTTCAGGAAATCAGGGAATCTGACACCCCCATTTTCCTTATCTGCTTGCAGCGTATGTTTCGCTATCCTAGGTGTCTTGTTTTGCCACAAGTATCTAGTCAGAAGGCCCTCTATATCTTTATATATACGTCGAGGTAAGAGACAGGGCAACATTTCTAAGATATAATTCACTTTCGGAACAATCATCATTTTTATGGTTTCTAATCGACCCCACCAGGTAAGTGTTAAAGGAGTCCAGCGGTGAGTAAGCGCCCGGACTTTAGAGGTTAAGTCTTTGGCATTGAAGGAGATAGTGTCTTCCAAAGGAGAACAATAGTGAACCCCAAGGTATTTGACCATGCGAGGTTGCCATAAAAAGGGGAAGGGTTGCATATCTGCCTGATGAAGCAAAGGATTTAATGGAAAGGCTACCGACTTGGTCCAATTTATCTTATAACCGGACAGTTGTGAGTATTTACCAATTTGCTCTAGGACAGCCGGTACTGAGTCTATAGAGACAAAAAGCATAAGGTCATCAGCATACGCTGAAATTTTGATTTCCCTATGGGTGAAGGGGACTCCATGAATCTCCTCCGATTGCCGGATTAGTAAAGCCAAGGGTTCGAGTGCAAGATCGAAGAGAAGTGGAGACAGTGGGCATCCCTGGCGAGTGCCGCGTTGAAGGGGAAAAGGCTGAGACTTTAAAGCATTGGCACATATACTGGCTGTAGGCTGTGCGTACATGGTGCGAAGACAACGGAGAAAACCTTCCCCGAATCCGTACCAGCGGAGGACTGCAAACAGGAAGGGCCACTCTAAGCGATCAAAGGCCTTCTCAGCATCAAGTGAGAGGCCAACAAATGGGCGATCAAGATTAACTGCGGTAGTCAGTACATGGCAGAGAGTCCGAGCATTGTCAGCAGTTGATCTACCAGGAATGAAACCGCATTGATCTGGGTGTATTAAGGTAGGCATCCTATCAGAGAGCCGGGTAGAGAGAATGGTGGCAAATATTTTATAGTCCGCGTTTAGGAGGGAAATTGGACGATAATTAGCTGTTAGTTGCAGGTCTCTCCCCTCTTTCTCAAAAACTACTACATTTGCCATTGAAAAGGACCCAGAAGGAGAACCCTCCTCGGCCAGAGCAGAAAAATAAAGTTTCAAAACTGGAGCTAAGTCAGCGTGAAAGGTTTTGTAGAATTCAGCAGGGAGACCGTCTGGGCCTGCGGCTCGACCTGAGGCACATTTCTTGATAGCAGAATGAATTTCTGAGACAGTAAATGGTGTGTCCAAGGCCACTCTATCTTCGTCAGATAGGGTCGGTCTTTGTACCCCTGAAAGTAAGCGTTCAAATACATCTGGCTCAAAATCACATTCAGATTGATAAAGCCGAGTATAAAAATCACGAAAGAGTTCTAAGATTTCGGTATCTTTAGTGACCAAGCCCCCCCCCGACGGATTACGGAGGGCGGTAACACGTTTGGCTTCTTTTTGACCTTTTAGGGCATTTGCTAATAATTTGCCAGCACGATTATTTTCCCGATAATATAGCCCTTGTTGTGATTCGATATTTTTAACAGCAGCAGTGTACAAAAACTGATTGTATTGAAAACGCAAGCGTTGTAAACGGAGTAAAATACATGGGTCAGTACGGGACGTGAGAAGACGCTCCCCAGCTTGTATCTGCTGCTCTAGAATCAGTAAATGCTGCTTTCTTTGTTTCCCCTGCCGAATTTGATAGCTAGTTATAGTTGCGCGGATAGATGCTTTAAAACCCTCCCACCAAGCCCAGCTCGCTGTGTCATGGGGTGAGTTAAAATGAAAATAATCTTGGATAGCGGCCTTTATATCAACCTGAAAATCTTTTTGACCCAGTAAGGATCTATCAAAAGACCAAGCTCGGGGAGAATCGTCCCGCGCAGTGACATGTAATGATAAAGATATGGCAGCATGATCTGAAATATGGAGAGGATGAGTCCTAGTCGTGTCTACTTGAGAAATCATTGCTTTGGATGAGAAAGAAATCTATTCTAGATTGGGAGTGATGGGGGGCAGAAAAGAAAGTGAACTCTAAGTCGGAGGGGTGAAGCAGCCGCCATATATCTACCAGCGCAAGATCTTGCATCAGAGCTGTAAGGGTAGCAAGACTCTTGGGTGGACTACTCGTTCTAGGCGGCTGTCTATCTATCAGAGGGTCTAACACTTGATTAAAATCACCACCAAGTATTAATGGAGTATTGGCAGAGGCCTGTGCCAACTGCGCAATACTTGCATAGAAAGCAGGGTTGTCCACATTCGGGGCATAAATGCAAATACATGTAAATTCACTATCTCCAACCTTAAGATGTACTCGGGCCCATCTACCCTCCTTGTCAGCGCTAGTATCAATTACAGTAGCTTGCAAAGATTTCTTAACCAGAATGGCTACCCCGCACCGTTTGGAAACGGCGGGAGAATAGGCAGCCACCATGTAAGGCTTAACATTGAGTTTCAGTGTTTCAGCAGAGTTTAAGTGCGTTTCCTGAAGAAACGCTAAATCAGCATGCTCATGGCTAAGATAGCTAAGGATTTTCTTTCTTTTGATTGGACTATTAATGCCCTTTACGTTGAGTGATAAGATTTTACATAAGGCCATTCAGACAAGTTAAAAATTCTGAGCATGATAGCGCACATAATTTCACAATGTCCCTCATATTGACTGTATCTGGCTGTACATATGGCATAAAAGAAAATAAGCTGAGATAATACAATGAAGCGCCCCACATTAAAAAAGAAAAACCGCAGCGCGGTAGAGAAGAAGCAGAACCCCAAAAATTACTGGCGACCATGTGTCTGCGGGGAGAAGCCCCAGAGAAGGCCGAAATTGAAAAAACACATAACCTGTAGGACTGTGCGTGCTCCGAATCCGACCGAGGCACACATCATGGAGGGATAGGAGACCAAAAAACAAAAAAGTCATAGAAAGAAAGAAAGAAAGTCCAGGTAGTCTCTGTGCTTGACTATGACCGCCGCATCGGGCCCTTCAAAATGGCGGACAGAGCCGGCAAATAAAAGTCCAAGTCGTTGGATTAGCGCATCTGCTCTGCTTCTTTGGAGTCTAAAAATGTTGATAGTAGATCAGGATCTTCGAATGTCCTGGTTTGGTTATGGAGAGTCACTCGGAGCTTCGCGGGATACAACAGGCCAAAGCGAGCCTGTAGCTGTTGAAGTCGAGGGCGAAAAGCAAGGAGTTTCTTCCGTCGGTCAACGGTAGGCTTTGCCAAATCAGGGAAGAAGGAGACTTTGTGACCTTCAAATTCCAAATGATGGTTCGCCCGAGCAGCATTTAAAATTTGTTCCACTTGTTGATATCGTAGCAAGCGAAAGATAATAGGCCGGGGGGTCGTTCGGTTGAGCGCCATGTGGGTAGGAACACGGTGTGCATGATCGATTTCCAGTTCTTTATGAAAGGTGATCTTCAGCAAGGAGGGAAGAGTTTTGAGCAGGAATTCTCTCATATCTCCCGCTTCCACCCCCTCCGGTATTCCAATGAGCCTCACATTGTTGCGACGGGCTCGATTATTGCTATCTTCTAACTCCTTTTGAAGATTCTGTATCTGGCGCTCAGCCTTGTCCAGTGTGCCCAAGCGCACCGCGTGCGAGTCGAGGACCCCCGCCATATTGTCCTGCCGTAATGAGAGACTTTCAAGTCGGTCCTGGAGCACTCCAAAGTCTTCTCGCATGGCTCTAAGCGCTTCTCCATTGGACTGCACCAATTCCTTCACGCCGCGTATTTCCTCTAAAATCTCCAGGTGCATTTCGGGGTTTTCCCGAAATGGAACCATCTTCTGTGGGGAGGCCACCTCTGTTTTGGAGCGTTTTCCGTGAGAAGAAGAAGGAGACCCGAAGTCCAAGCGCGCTGGTTTATGGGCCGCCATCCCCCCCGAGGTACCCCGGTCAGCCCGGAGCGAAATAGTAAGTTTGTATAGGTATTAAGTCAGGATTCTAAGTAGGCCTCTCGGGAGCTTCAGCGCGAAGCGTCTTACCCGCTGGACATCAGGCTCCGCGCCCCACGCTATTTTTTTTTTAACCAGGAATGCCTTGCAAATCACTCAAGAAAAATAACACACATGGATTTTGCATGAAGCTTTTTGCCCAAACCTTTAAATATGCCTGATTTAGATACAGTTAACAATGTTTGTGAAATTGGCTTTGTGAAAGAAATCTTACACGTTGTTTTACTTGGTGCTGATAGTTAATGAACTTCTTTGCATTATTTTGTATCCCGGCAGCTCATTCACTATTAATTGTTAATGCAGTTTTACAAGTGAACATGGAGGATTAACCTAGTGTTTAGGACAACAGGCTGAAAGACCAGTGTTCAAATCCCACTAATACTCCTTGTGGCCTTGATCAAGTCACTTAATCCTCTGTTGCTTCAGGTACAAACTTAGGGGCCAATGCAAAACATCTTAGCATGGTGCTTTTCCAGGTTGAAAACTCATCTCTTTAAGGTTGCTTTTGGATCCTGATCCGCTTAATCAACCATGTGTTTCCTTACCATTCCCCATCCTTGTCCTCAGTTGTTGTGTTGTCTGTTATATGTCTGTACAGTGCTGTGTATGCTCTGTGGCGCTATACAAATGATCAGTAGTAGTACTGGTTTCCAGTGTTATCTTGGTCTCTGATGCAGAAAGCAAATGAGTGCTGGAAAAACACAACTGTGCTAAATTGCTGCATACTTAATTATGCCCAATATAAATGGTTCTTTAACAATGGGTCTTCATGCCAGATTCAGACCACAGGGGTCATTCTGCCATATAAGGCATTTATTGCCTTATATGGCAGTCTGACCCCACCCAGTGCATCCCAAGATGCACCACTCCATCATTTAAGGTAATTGGGGAGTGGAGGGCTTCAGGGCCACTGGGCTACCGGAGTTTGGTTGGGTGTGGAGAATCGGAGCTGCTAGTCCACCAGGGTTTTGTTTGGTTGGGTGAGGGAAGATTGGGGCTGTTGGGTCACCATGGCTTTTTTTGGTTGGGGGGGGGGACTGGAGTTGCTGGGCATGTTAAACTTGTGCAGACATCTGTGCGCTTGTATTTGGCTTGTTCTCCCAGTTTAATGATGACATTTGTGCACTGGTTAATTTGCATATTGCATCCCAGCACAAAAAGTCAGCATTAAACTCATGCTATAAAACCTGTGCTAGAGCTTGAAGCACTGGGTTCAAGCATGGGGTTTCTGCATTGGCCTGTTAGATTGTAAGCCCTCTGGGGACAGCAAAATGCCTATTGTACCTGAATGTTACTTGCCTTGAACTACTACTAGAAAGGCGTGGCCTACATACTACTAAATAAATAAGCATGCTAAAATGGAAAACAATGCATGCTATCACCAAAAGTGTACACAATTTTCCATTTTTATGGAAAGATAGGAATTTTTTAAATAGTTTTCTGTTCAATACATCAGCCTCCTAGTCTTTAGAAGGACAGTAAATTTTGGCCACATTTTGCCATAGCAGCCTTAACTTGTGACCTAGTGAATGACTGTTCCTGTGCCAATTTATTAAGGGTTTGATATCAAAAAGCCAGCAAGCACATAAGTTAACCAGATAAAGTTATGCAAATAACTTTGCATGGATATTCAGGGGGACTTATATATACATATATGTCTGCTGCTGAATATCTCCAAATCAAGTTAAGTAGATAACTTTAACCTGTTAATGTAGATCGGTCTTTCACCATGACAAGACATATCTGCATAATTTTAGCCTTTGACAAGGTCCCTCATCAGAGACTTCTGGCAAAACTAAAGAGTCATGGGATAGGAGGCAGAGTACTATTGTGGATCAGGAACTGGTTAAAAGATAAAAAGCAGAGGGTAGGGCTAAATGGCCAATTTTCCCAATGGAGAAAGGTGAATAGTGGTGTACCCCAGGGATCTGTACTGGGTCCGCTGCTTATTGACATATTCATAAATGACCTGGAAGAGGGAATAACAAGTGAGGTTATCAAATTTGCAGATGACACAAAACTATTTAAAGTTGTTAAAACCCATAAGGATTGTGGAAAATTGCAAGAGGATCTTAATAAATTGGAAGACTGGGCATCCAAATGGCAGATGAAATTTAATGTGGACAAGTGCAAAGTTATGCACCTAGGGAAGAACAACCCAAACTATGGTTACACGATGCAAGGTTCCATATTAGGAACCACCACCCGGGAAAAAAAAAGATTTAGGTGTCATTGTGGATACCATGTTAAAACCCTCCACACAGGGTGCAGCAGCGGCCAAGAGAGCAAATAGAATGCTAGGTATCATAAGGAAAGGAATGGAAAATAAAACAAAGGATATTACAATGCCTCTGTATCGTTCCATGGTGTGACCGCACCTTGAATATTGTGTGCAATTCTGATCGCCAAATCTTAAAAAGGATATAGTATTATTAGAAAAGGTTTAGAGAAGAGCCACCAAAATGGTAAAGAGGATGGAAGGATACCCCTATGAAGAAAGGCTAAAAAGGTTAGGGCTCTTTAACCTGGAAAAGAGACGGCTGAGGGGAGATATGATAGAAGTCTATAAATTAATGAAAGGAGTGGAACAGGTAAACGTAGATTGATTGTTTACATTATCAGAATATAGAAAGACTAGGGGACATGCAATGAAGCTACAGGGTAAACTATTTAAGACTAATAAGAGAAAATATTTTTTCACTCAACGTGTAATCAAACTCTGGAATTTGTTACCGGAGGATTTAGTAAAGGCTGTTAGTGTAGCTGGGTTTAAAAAAGGTTTGAACAAGTTCCTGGAGGAAAGGTCCATAAACCATTATTAAAAATGGACCCAGGATATCAATGCTTGACTCAATACAAACATTGTGGAACCTGTATCTTTTGGGGAAACTGCTAGATACGTATGACATAGGTTGGCCACTGTTGGAAACAGGATACTGGGCTTGATGAACCTTGGTCTGACCCAGTATGGCATATCTTATGTTCTTATGTGTTCATGCTGAATATCAACCCTGAGCAACTAAAGTTATAAAATTGTGAGGAATGCCTTCAATTCCCTTTTACTTATGCTGTTAGATTTGGTGTGCAATATCCAGCTAAGCACATATAATTTAGCTGCTGCAAGGGGTGGGAATTTAACCATATGGTTTGCCCAGCTAACTTCAGATGTTACCTGGATAAACCATTTAAATATCATACCCCAGATATGCAGTCCACATTAAAATATTTGATTCCCAAAGTCTCAGAAAAAAATAAAATATATGTATTATTTTTTGTGAATGAACAGTAATAATTTTCCATGACAGTAGGGGGTAATTTTATAAGGAGGCGCCTATTTTAAACATGAGAGTAGGCACTTCAAATGTAGGCTGGTCCAACTGCGGTCAAGATGGCTTAACCTTGCTGAGGCTCAAAATGGAAAAGTAAATAAAAAGCAGCAGGGAATTTAAATTTCCTGCTGGAGGGAAATGCAATATCCTATCAGGTAGGCAGAGGAGCAGCAGAGTACATGAAGGCGGGGCATTTACAGCTTTTCTATACTGCTTTATCCTATGGTCAAAGTGGTTTACATCAAACAGAATGTTGTACATTGTGGCAGGGTAGAAAACTTGGGGAAAACTTAGTATAGTGGGCAAGGGTTGAGGGAAAGGGAGGAGAGGGGGTTACAGGGAGTTAAGGGGGAAGGGGGAGGGGGACAGTGGACAGAGGTAAGTGTACAGTGGTGTTATGTAGCATCTTCAAGAAGCATGTTGTAAATAGATGGGTCTTTAGGGCCTTTCTGAATGATAGTAGGTCCTTGGTCCTTTGTAGTCCGGAGCTTTTGTGGAATTGATTTCCAGAGGGAAATAGGAACAGAAATAGGAGGTAGGAACAGAAGTGACCAGGATCTCGAACGATTTTCGACTGTGTTCGTGAGGAACTAGCTAAACTAAAAGTAGACAAAGCAATGGGACTAGATAGGATACATCCAAGAATATTGAAGGAACTGGGAGTCATTCTAGCAGCTCCACCAACTGACCTTTTCAATGCCTCTTTGGAATCAGGAGTGGTGCCAGAGAACTGGAGAGAGGCACTTATGGTCTCTTTACACAAAAGTGTAAATAAGGATATGGTTGAAAACTACAGGCTGGATAGTTTAACTTTGGTGGGAGTAAACTATTGTAAATGCTGCCGAAAGAGAAAATAGTAAGGTTTCTGGAGTCCAATGGATTACTGGATACAAGGCAGCATGGATTCAATAGAGGCAGATCTTGTTAGACAAATCTGATTGATTTCTTTGATTGGGTGACCAGGGAATTGGACTGAGGAAGAGCCCTAGATGTGGTGTACTTAGATTTCAGTAAAACCTTTGACACTGTTCTGCAGAGGTGACTTATAACCAAACTGAGCACCCTAAGGATGGGCCATAAAGTTACTGATTGGATTAGAAATTGGTTGAGTGAGAGATGACAAAGGGTAAAGATAAATGAAGCTCACTCTGAGGAGAAGGAGGTTACCAGTGGTGTGCCGCAGAGATCTGTCTTTGTTAGTGATAATGCAGAAGGGCTTTTGGGTAAGGTTTGCCTTATTGCGGGTGATACCAAAATCTGCAATAGAGTAGACACCCAGGAAGAAATAGATAACATAAGGAGGGATATAGCTAAGATTGGTCTAGAATTTGGCAGCTGAGATTTAATGCTAAAAAATGCAAGGTCATGCATTCAGGCTGCAAAAATCCAAGGGAGCAGTACAGTGTAGGGGGTGAAGTACCTCTGTCCACAAAAAAAAGAGAGGGACATGGGCATGATTGTGTATGGCAATCTTAGAGTAGCTAAACAGGTAGAAAAGGTAACAGCGAAAGCTAGAAGAAGGATGCTTGGGTGCATAGGAAGAGGAATTGCCAGAAGAAAAAAGGAGGTGATAGTGCCTCTGTATATATCTTTTGTGTGATGTCATTTGGAGTATTGTGCAATTCTGGAGACTGCTCCTTCAAATGGATATAAACAGACTTAAGGATCTTAATATGTATACTTTAGAGGAAAGGCAGAATAGAGGAAATATGATAGAGACATTTAAATATCTCCATGGCATAAATACGAGGAAGAGCCTCTTTTGATTGAAAGCAAGCTGTGCTATGAGGGGACATAAGATGAGGTTGAAAGGGGATAGACTCAGGAGTTATATATGGAAATATTTCTTTACGGAAAGAGTGGTAGATGCATGGAATAGTCTCCCAGTGGAGGTGGTAGAGAAGAGGACAGTATATGAATGCAAAAAAGCATGGGAGGAACACAGAGGATCTCTAAAGGAAAAAGGGGGACTATTGTAGTAGTTGATATGGAAGGGCAGACTAGATGGGCCATGTGATCTTTTTCTGCTGTCATGTTTCTATGTTTCTATAATGAGAAGGCTCTTTTGGATGTACTGGCTTTAGATCTGGTGAAATGTGCTGGCATGTGTAGAGTGTTTTGTGATCCATTTCTCCTTGTACAGTTGTCCTTAGTTTCATGTATTGGTGTTTATTTATTTATAGTCTCTTCTATACCTCACTATTCAGCATCAGCGCGGTTTACAATGAACAAAGAATTTACACATTTCCGATGGTACTTTGTGTTTACAGTTGAACAGGCAAACATAACTTGGATAACAGGGGTAACTATTTACAAATTATAACATAATCATGAACTCTTCTTGGTTTCATCCTTAGGGGTTTTGGGAGGTCTGTGAGGTGGTTGAAATATCTGCATTGGTTACTGGGTAATACAAGAGGAAGAGGTGGTGTTTCAAGGCTTTTCTGAACTGCAATAGATCCAGGATTGCTCGGATGTCTTGAGGGAGACTGTTCCAGCACCTTGGTGCACAGAACTTGAAGGCCCTGTCTGCTGTTGCTTTGGTGCATTGTGTTATTGATTTTGGGACTACAAGTGTGTTGAGTGTTACTGACCGTCTGTCCCTATTTTGAGGTGTCATCTGGATCAGATCCGTTAGTGACACAGATGAGAGCCCTTTGATGGCCTTGAATGTAAGTAGTAATGACTTGTAAGTGAGTCTACTTTGTATCGGAAGCCAATGGAGTTGTTTTAGGATGGGTGAGACATGGTCTTTCCTGGATGCTCCATGTAGGACTCTTGCTGCGGCGTTCATTGCCAGTTGCAGTGGCTGCAAGGTGGCTTGAGGGAGCCCTTGTAAGATTGAGTTCGCATAATCAAAATGTGGTATGATTAGGGCCTGATAGATGGTTCTGAAATCACCCGGCTCTAGCAGGGATCGTAGGTGTCTAAGGGAACGGATTTTATGGTATACCGCTCTTACAATGTTTCCTATGTGTGCCTTCATATCCAAGTGCTGGTCTAGAGTGACGCCGAGGTATCTGATAGTGGGTTTGGTCTGGAGGTCTGCTTCCTTCACCTTCAAGAAAGACGGAGCAATGAAGTTTCGGTCTTTTGTGATGAACAACACCTCCGTTTTCTTGTGTTGGATCTTGAGGTTTTGGGATTGTAGCCAGTTGGATACTTCATTTATGCAGTTTGTTAATGGAGTGAGGTCGGTGTTCTCTGTTGTAAAAGGCATGTATAACAGCACATCATCCGCGTATATCATGCAGTTGATACTGAAGGACCATATCAGGTTGCAGATAGGCTGCATGTATATATTGAACATGAGGACGGAGAGGGAGGAGCCTTGTGGGACCCCCTGCTTTTGATGGAACAGATCTGATGCAGTATTGTTGGATCGTACCTGCTGCTGTTTGGAGTTGGCTTGATGATAGACTGTTGAGGACTTTGAAGATTGTAAGGATGGCTTTGAATCTTGTGCGTTCAATGATGGACAGCCAATGTAGCTGTTTGTTTTGTGGTGCATGCATTGTAGAGGGTGTGTGCTGCTGTGTTGAGGGCTAGTTAGAGTGGGTGGATTGTTGTCTTCCTTGGAAGATGATGTTACAATAATCCAGGTGTGGTAGGACAAGGGCTTGAAGAATTGTCCGAAGGTTTTGGTGGGTTAGGAGGGGCTTGAGCTGTTGCACAGTCTTGAGCTTATAGTAGATACTCCTGGTGATGTGAGTGGAGAATCTTAGGTATTGTAACACCGAAAATCTGCCCTGTAACTTTAAGACACAAAAAGCTGAAGAGTACGGCACAGACTCTGACAGAAAGGGAGAGAAAAAGCTTCCTAGTTGCTATAGGCAACCAGAGCAGGCTGAGGCACGAGACCTGAAGGCACGCCCAGCCAACAGACACTCCCCAAACACTGAGGGAAACACTCTGCACATGTGCAGGAAAACGCCCATAACTCTGCATAAGAAAGCAGGCAGGCAAGCAGAGTTAGCTCAGGAACAGGCCAGAGCTCGGGAGCAGGCCAGAGTTCAGGAACGGGCCACTGTTCAGAAGCAGGCCAGAGAGGAGAATCCTTATTATGCTCGAATCCAGGAGAGAGAGAATCCAGGAAGAGAGGCTGAATGTGATTCCTGTATGATTTCTGACGAAGGTTTTGAGGACACAGAAGCAGCAAGCATTTGTGAAACCTGGCAGGTTAGAGAGAACCTAAAACCCTTCAACAAAAGGTCAGAGTATTTTCAGCCTAACCCTGTTTATTGTGAGGCCTGGAATAAGAAGCCAGGAAGGGCTGGGAGACAGAACAGGCAGCCATTCTCCAACCGTGAGTTTAACCACAGAAAACCCTTTGCTAATGAAAGCCAGAAGCTTTTAGGATATTCACATCCTTGTGAAAGAGATAGTCAACTGCTTCAGGATATTTGTATGAATGAAGAGCCTGAATGTTTGTATATAAAGCCTGGCAGTAAACTGACAAGAGCAAGGTTCAACAGAAAGACTGCAAAGCAGTTTTATCAAGGCTCAGATAATTATCTCCCTGACCGTAAGGAGAGCATTGAAGAGAGACCAGTCACTGGCTGGAGGAAGTTACAAACTCTCTGCCAGAGGGAAGACGAGGCAGGTGAGGAGCCCATGTGTATTGACCAAAACGAATGTTTATCTTATGAGGAAAAGATGGACTGTTCTTTAGTGATTACTGAAGAGACCTCTCTACGCTGAGAGCAGATAAGCCTGATAGAGAGAACAGGTCTGCACAGAGGAAACTGCCCAGGTGTTTACCTTGATGATATATTTTGCTTTGTCATTTGGTTTGTTAAGCAAGAAGCTACTTTTCTTTAACCATTTGTTTATACCAGAAGTATGGTTATCTTTTGAGTTTGGAAGTTGTATCATTTTTGAAAATCCAGCAAAACCCCGGGAGGGGAATAAATCCTTGTTTAAACCTGACCCTCGACTTGCAACTACACTTTCTTTTTATAGAAAGGTCAGGGCCAGTAGTGCACTAAGCTAAATAACACTAGTTTAGCCTCTGCTGGTGACAGTATTGATCGAAGGTGACACCCAGGTATTGTACCTCCTGTTGAACTCAAATTTGAGTTCCACTTAGGCTTATGGTGTCTGGTGGGGTTAAGCTGCTGACTCAGCTGATAAATAGGGCTTCATTTTTTAAGTTTATAGTCATGTTATGGGTGGTGAGCTAGGTACTAAAGTTTGTGAAGCAGTTGGTTAGGTTTGTATTGTCAATACTTAGTGTGTTGATGGTGAATATATCATGACATCATCGGCATAGATATGGTAGTAGATGTTGAATGCTTGTATGACTGAGCAGATTGGTTGGATGAAGATGTTGAATATCAGTGCAGAGAGGGCTGATCCTTGGGGAACTCCTTGATTTTGGGTGTAAGGAAGGCAGGGAAAACAGCAGCTGATTTGATTGATGCTGTGCTGGAGCCATAACCTCCTGCAGTGCCAAAAATAAGAGTACGCCACGCTAACCCAGGAGAATCCCCTATATGTGATACAAAAGCAGCACTTCTTTTGGGGCAGCAGCGAAGAAGAGGTAAACACTGGGACGAGATAACAAGCAGAGTGGTAAGTTGCAGCATAACAGTAGCGGGAGCCTCAGAGTAAAGAGGAATCCAGTGCAGTCTTCTTTCTTGCATGGCGATTGATATCAGAAACCAGTGTGGCAGGAAGCATTTGCCAGATTACTCTGGGTAGCCCCCTTCCTGTCCTCTGCTTATCAAACGTGCAGGAGCATCAGCTACTGCTGAAAGGCTGAACAGGCTGCAGTACCAAAACTCTGGAAGAGAACAGGTTATAGGCAACAGTGTGCTATCAGCATTAAAGATCCCAGAGCACAGAGCAGCAGACAATTGAAGCCAGCAATGGAAAGAAAGCAGCAGCAAGAGTCCTGCTAACTCTACGGCAGCAGAGCTAACTCTACGGCAGCAGAGCTCAACCGAGAGAATAGAAGTAGTTCACAATAGCACCCCAAGCAAAGGTAAAGGGCCCAGGCTAGGGGAAAGAAAAGATCAGCACCAGATGGCCAGTAGTAGGCAAGAGGAGGAAGATGGACAGGTCAGTAGCCTTTTAGGGGAGTCTGAAATGGCCAAAGTCAAGGGGCAAACAGCAGCAGCAGGAAAGCGCCAGAAAGACCAAACAGTGAGGCAAGGGAGGAACAAAAGGAAAAAAGCAGGAATGATGAGGGCTCAAATGACAAAGGGGTGCACAGTTCCAAGCACAATGAGGAGCAGTGATGAAGGATGCACAGCAAGGCATATTGATGGATAGAATACCACATACCAAAAAGGGGAGACCAGCTGCTAGCACTACAGGAAAAAAAAAAAGAGGAACAACAAGTGAGGTTATCAAATTTGCAGATGACACAAAACTATTTAAAGTTGTTAAAACCCAAGAGGATTGTGGAAAATTGCAAGAGGATCTTGATAAATTGGAAGACTGGGCATCAAAATGGCAGATGAAATTTAATGTGGACAAGTGCAAGGTTATGCACCTAGGGAAGAACAACCCAAACTATGGTTACACAATGCAAGGTTCCACATTGGGAACCACCACCCAGGAAAAAGATTTAGGCGTCATTGTGGATACCATGTTAAAACCCTCGGCCCAGTGTGCAGCGGCAGCCAAGAGAGCAAATAGAATGCTAGATATCATAAGGAAAGGAATGGAAAAGAAAACAAAAGATATTATAATGCCTCTATACCGTTCCATGGTGAGACCGCACCTTGAATATTGTGTGCAATTCTGGTCGCCGTATCTTAAAAAGGATATAGCGTTATTAGAAAAGGTTCAGAGAAGAGCCACCAAAATGGTAAAGGGGATGGAAGGATACTCCTATGAAAGGCTAAAAAGATTAGGGCTCTTTAACCTGGAAAAGAGACGGCTGAAGGGAGATATGATAGAAGTCTATAAATTAATGAACGGAGTGGAACGGGTAAACGTAGATCGATTGTTTACGTTATCAGAATATAGAAAGACTAGGGGACATACAATGAAGCTATAGGGTAAACTATTTAAGACTAATAAAAGAAAATATTTTTTCACTCAATGTGTAATCAAACTCTGGAATTTGTTACCGGAGGATGTAGTAAAGGCTGTTAGTGTAGCTGGGTTTAAAAAAGGTTTGGACAAGTTCCTGGAGGAAAGGTCCATAAACCATTATTAAGGAGGGACCCAGGATATCAATGCTTGACCCAGTACAAGCATTGCGGAACCTGTGTCTTTTGGGGAAACTGCTAGGTACGTATGACCTAGATTGGCCACTGTTGGAAACAGGATACTGGGCTTGATGGACCTTGGTCTGACCCAGTATGACATATCTTATGTTCTTATGTTCAGGAATACACACAAGCCGCCGAAGTTCAAAAAATAAAGGACCTGGCTGAAAAGCATACGGCAGCAGCAGCAGTGCACAGAGCAAGATGCCTGCATATTCTCCTAGCTGAGCTACAAAACCAAGCAGGAGCAACCACAGTAGCAGCGCCAGTGCTGGGAAGGGAAAGCGATGGAGGCATGATCACCGGAGCAACTCAGGCACCAGCCTCAGCTGGGTGAGAATATTGCAAAGTCCATGGGGCAAGACACACTCACACAAACTCACTAGTGGGTATCACAAATAGCAAACCCCATCTCTTGAGATACCCTGCAGCTGCCCTCACTCTGATTGCTGCTGCTCCTGCCTCTCACCAGAACATGCAGCAGCCGCAATGCTTTCAAAATGGCACAAACCTCTGGGGTTATCTTCAGCTCCGGTGCTGCAGTGTTGTTCCTGCTTCCACTTCCTTCTGATTACACTTCCTGTTTGCATGCAAAAGAAAGTGAAATTGGAGGTGGGAGAAAGCAGGAATGGCACTGCAGCCCCAGAGCTGAAGGTAACCCAGGTGCTTTGGTGCCATTTTGAAAGCATTGCCATTGCTACACATCCTGATGAGGGGCGGCAGTGGTCCTCCTGAGGGCCGATGCTCTAGGCAACTTCCTAGTTCACTTAATGGTAGCACCCAGGGCCGGATTTACCTTGAGTGAGGCCCTACGCCAACAAAAATTGTGGGCCCCCAGCAGGGGCGGCCCAAGGGGGGTGCGGGGCCTCATTTGCATAAGGGGCCTCATTTGCATAAATATTTGCATAATGTTACCATATACTAACTTTTAGTAAAGGTGCCTCTTAATGAGTGTATGGATAAAGAAAGACTAAAAGACTTCTACATTACTATAATCCAGTGCCAACTGCCAGACACATTAGGAACTACTACAAACACTGCCCATTTAGAACCCATAGCAAACCCGCCGTATCCTAACAGCACTACCAGGACTCACAAAGCACCATACTCTACCAATCAAAAGGCAACACTGCAAATATTAAACCAATACATTTCAGAGAACAACAATACATGACCTACTGGGGAAAGAGAACAAGTGGCAATGTCAAATAGGAATTATATAAACAGAACACCTCAGCTCAGTTACACATGCAGAACATAGACCATCACCAAACAAGTAATCACAATTTAGAAACAGGAAGACAATAATTAAACTGGGAATCCCAAAAGCCAAACTTGGAATGTACAACACTGTAGAAATAAAACTATACATTAATTTGCTCTTGTACTAAACAAAGCGCAGACGTTAATGCACATTTACCAGAGCTGACATATTCCAATTAATAAATTCAAAATAAAGAGATATTTTTCTACCTTTTGTGCATTTTTTTCAGCTGCAATTGCTCCAGCCACTTTCTTCTGGTTTCTTTGTGTCTTCTGCTAACTCTCTATCGTCTGCTGTCCATTTGTCCTTTCTTCTCTCTTATAGTTTTTTTCCATTCTCTCTCTACATCTGCTTTAACATACTAATCTTTCTCCTTTTGCTCTTTCCTCATTCCTATTTCATCCACTCAAATTTTACCCCTCAATCCTCAATCCCCACTTACTCTCCCAATACCCGGCCAATTGTAGATTTTTTATCCCTCCCACACAAAATATTTTCCCTTCTCCATTTTACTCTTCCAGCCCCATCCCATTCTAATCCTCCCCCAACATCAGCTCCCTTCTAGTTCCAGCCTCACCCAGCATCCATTCCCTTCTAGTCCCTGCATCAGCCCATTTCCAGTCCTAGCCACCCATCAGCCCATTTCCAGTCCTAGCAACCCCCCAACCCAATACCAGTCCTAGCCCCCCATCAACCCACTTACAGTCCTAACCCCCCATCACCCCATTTTCAGTTTAAGCCCCCCCTATAACCCATTACCAGTCCTAACCCCCCATCAGCTCACTTCCAGTCCTAACCCCATCAACCCATTTCCAGTCAGCCCCCCATAGCCCATTGCCAGTCCTAACCCCCCCCCATCAGCCCACAGCCCATTACCAGTCCTAACCCCATCAGCCCACCTCCAGGCTTAATCCCCCCACCCATTTCCAGTCCTAGCCCCCCATAGCCCATTACCAGACAGCCCCCATCAGCCCACAGCCCATTACCAGTCTTAACCCCCCAAAGCCCATTACCAGTTCTAAACCCCCCCAACAGCCCACAGCCCATTACCAGTCCTAACCCCATCAGCCCACCTCCAGTCTTAACCCCCCCAGCCCCTTTCCAGTCCTAGCCCCCCCATAGCCCATTACCAGACAGCCCCCATCAGCCCACAGCCCATTACCAGTCTTAAGCCCCCCCAAAGCCCATTACCAGTTCTAATCCCCCCCAACAGCCCATTACCAGTCCTAACCTCATCAGCCCACCTCCAGCCTTAACCCCCCAGCCCATTTCCTCTCCCAGCCCCAGCCCCCCCAATAGCCCATTACCAGTCCTACCCCCCCCCCCGTCGGCCTAAAGCAAAATTTAATTAAAAAAAAAAACCTGCTGGCTGCCGCCGCGGGGCCCTCTCTGCTGCCGCGGCAGCATGGACTGACCCGCAGGGGCCCCCTCTGCAAGGTCGATCCGTCGATCCGTCCCTCCGTGCAGGCTGTGAGAGGCGCGAAGGGAGCGTGTCTCCCTCGCATCTCTGTTAAGCCCGCAGGGTCTGATGGGAAATTTCCCATCAGCCCCTGCGGGCTTAACAGAGACGCGAGGGAGACACGCTCCCTTCGCGCCTCTCACAGCCTGCACGGAGGAAGGGAGGGAGGGACGGATCGACCGACCTTGCAGAGGGGGCCCCCGTGGGTCAGTCCATGCTGCCGCGGCAGCAGAGGGGGCCCCGCGGTGGCAGCCAGCAGGTTTTTTTAAAATTTTATTTAAAAAAAAAAAAGCTAACTTCCATTTTTGTGGGCCCTTGCCAGCTGTGGGCCCTACGCCATGGCGTACATGGCGTATAGGTAAATCCGGCCCTGGTAGCACCAGCCCATACACTTACTAGTTATTCACCAGCTGATATTGAAGCATCCGGCATTTGGGGTGACAGTAGTTTGGCGGCATGACAGATCTGGGGTGTACATTCAAGAGATGGACATAGTGTTTAGGGTGTTAAGCCAAATAAAGAGTATGCTGCAAGGGAAATTAGCACAAGGAAGTTGGATCACCTGCCAACATGGAAGAACACAAAATCTCAGAGGTGGCAACAGTAGGATCAGTGTCAGAGATACAGGGTACATGGGGGGAGGGTGCAAAACCAATGGAATATATATATGCCATGAGCACAAAACCAAGCAGGAGCAACCACAGTAGCAACTCCAGTGCTGGGAAGGGAAAGCTATGGAGGCATGATCAGAGGAGCAACTCAGACACCAGCCTCAGCTGGGTGAGAATATTGCAAAGTCAATGGGGCAAGAGACACTCACACAATGGGAGGCAAACAAGAGGGTGCAGGGCAGAAGCTTGGGATAAGTACGACACCAGGCAAGACACAGAAGTGGCACAACTGGGGGGCAGGCAAATCTATGATGCACGGGGGGAGCTTGCAGGCTGTTCAATAATGGGTTCTGCAGATTTCAAAAGCAATGTAAATTCAAGCATGCTTGTACAACATGTGCTTTGCATCTCATTTTCGATGCTCCAAAAAGGGGAGTGATAAGAAACCAAAGACGTGAGACATCAGCAGGTGCGATCATAGTTTGGGCCTTTAATCATCAATTTAGTAAAATTGGTGGAGAATCTAATGGAGTACAATGAAAAAGATGCACAATGGTTGCTTGAAGGCTTTAGAGAGGCTTTTAGGATACTATACAAAGGACCACAAGGGGAACTGAGGGCAAAAAAATTTAAAGTCAGCTACTGAGCAACTAGATACAGTCACAAAGAAAATTCAAGAAAGAGCACTGGGGAGGGTGACAGGTTCATTCGATACCATAACTTTCCACAACATCAAGATTTCCCTTTTGGGCATTGTACCCAATAAAGAAAAGGGACCCAATATTTGAAAGGCATTTAGATGGTTTACAGCCCTGGTCCCCACCCCCCGCTGAAGCGTACTTACCAGCCTACTCCTTTCACATGTTCTCTCACCCTTTATCCCCCAATCTAGTCTTTCCTTTCCTGTCCATTTGAATTGGCGTTCTTTTCTCTTTTCCAGCAGCCTTTGATATGTTTGTTACCCGCTCAGACACTTTTGTGATGGGCGGTATATTAAGTTCTCAATAAAAAATAAACAATAGGGTATCAGCTGAGATGAAACATGGATGAAACCTTGAATCATGGGTGACCTTCCTTTTTGAAAACTTACAATGGGCTGAACATTTGGCAGGAAAGGATAGTTAGCAAGAGAGCTCTTTCTGGATGCTTCAGGAAGCAGGGAAGCAGGGGTTCAGGGGTATACTTCAAAGGGAAGAGGTACATGGAAGAATGGCCACCTAGGTAGCATAAACCTGGTATTACAAAGGAGGTAGTACTTTTAGAACTGTTTCCTATCAAAGTAGTGCTGATGGTGTGGCCGACAAGAGCTCAAAAATAAAAGAATAGTCATCAAGTCAGACAACGAGGCAGTAGTCTACGCCATTAAATGGCAAACTGCTAGGGCAAAAGTGCACCATTTAGTATTGAGAAGTCTTGGGTTCAATGCCTACATTGAGGCTAAGCATGTGCCTGATGTGACTATGGAAATGACTAACACTCTTTCTCATTTTCAGTGGGTGCACTTTCAGCACATGACACTGCAAATGGAGGAGCGGGTGACCCCATGCTGGTGCAGCTCTGGGAACTTGGGAATGGGACATTGAACTACTGATTCAGAAATCACTGGCCCCGAGCACCTGGAAGACATATGAGAGGAGCTGGGCTATGCTGGGGAAGTCTGTGTAGGAAAGGCACCTCCAGAGGTCAGAATTAAACTCTATCCAGATGGCAAAATTCATTCATGCATGAGGGCCAGTGGTATATCCTGGACCCAAGCTAGCTCTCACCTGACCAGGTATCATTCTTCTTCATATTGAAGGAGAGAGTTGACCCCACTAAGGCCTTCACAGTAAGGAAAATGAGGGAGGGTTGGTCCAGACTGGAACTGGCAAAAGGGGACTCCAAGTAGCCTGTTAGCCTGGACACCATTAGGGCAGTGCTCAGCACACTCTGCAAGCGGTTTAGAGGCATGTTGGAGGCTAAAATGTACAAAGCAGCATTTATAACAATGTCAGAATGATAATAGCCCCACACAGAAATGCTCAGGGTGACCCCGGGCTATTGTTTGAGGATTCAGAAGGGGAAAAGGACAGCATAGCATTAAGGGTGAGGAGACACAACAGGCAGAGGGCACTGGGTATTTATTTATATTCTCTTATATACTGTGCTATTCTGCATCAGTGTGGTTTACATTGAACAAACTGAAATTACATTGAACAGGGCATTATAACTTGGAGATAACTATTTTACAGGGAACATGGGCTATGGAGGGTTAAGTGGCTTGCCCAAGACCACAAGGAGCACCTGTGGGACTAGAAACCCCAGTCCTTCCAGCCCAAGGTTGCTGTCCTCTAGTGGGATTTGAACGCCTGACCTTCCAGGCTGAAATACCTTGCCCCAACCACCAGGCCACTCCTATGTCTAACAAAAACTGAGATGAACTTGGTGTGCAGAATTTGGGTGGTACTTGCATACAGACAGATTAGACTGGAAGGGGACAGTATCCTATTCAGACTCCAGGAGGGAGTTGCCTATCAAGTTATCAGTTCAGATGAATATGAAAGATGGGGATGAAAGTGATGGGACTGGATGCCAAGGGGCTCTCACCTTATGTATTTAGGATAGGGACAACTACCCTGGCTCATAAGACCAGGTTGAGAGAGGAACAGCTAAAAACATTGTGCACATGAAGATCCAGCAGCTACAAAAGCTATATTAGACCAGGAAATGGGTTTGACAAGGAGGAGCAAGTGTTAATCATGTTTTATCTTGTTATGGGAGAAAAAGGACCACTGTTTGGATAATAAGGCACTCTTAGATTTACTGGGTCAGAAAAACCTATCAGGCAAGCTCCTGGGATTCCCCATGGGAGTAGCAATGCTAATTTGTCTAGGCAAGCGTAGAATGCTCTGGAAGCAACTCAAGCCGGCTGTGTGGACATAGGCCCAAGGTAAACATCCACCAGATTGCATACTGTTGCATTTGGGGGGCAATTTTATTTTATTTATTTATTTTATTTATTTAACACTCATTTATATACCGCATCTTCCAGCGATCAGTTGCGGTGTACAATTAACAACAGTTAACAAAGCGAAGTTTGTTTTACATAGAACATTTTAACTTTTTACATAGAACATCATAACTTAAACAAAGCAGAGGGAAAACTAAGTAGAATATTTCAGTTGAAACAGAGTGAGTAACAATTATCTAAACAAAGTGTAATTTTTGAACAACGTAAGGCAGTACATAACATTTGTAACTATATACATGTGGGGGGTATTAGGGCATAATAGAAAGGAGCGTCATATCGTATAAGCTATGTATGTTGTCCGTTATAATGGAGAGTATTAACTTGATGTGGGCAATTTCCTGTTTAGCCTTTATCTACTTCGATTGTATGGTTTTCCATGGCATTATAGTGTTTAGTGAATAGATATGTTTTCAATTTTTTTTGGAATTTCGTGATCTCTGTTAGTGAACGTAGGTCCTCTGGCAGTGAATTCCATAAGGTTGGAGCTATGTGGGAAAAGGCTCTATTGTTTGTTAATTTGTGAGTTTTTATGAATTCTTTTGGAATCTTTAGTTTATTTAATTGTCCTTCTCTATGAGTAGACTTAGGTGGTTCTTTGCATATTAGATTACATAATGTTTTCGGAGCCATGTCATTTAAGGCTTTGAATGCAGTTATTATTGTTTTGTATATTATCCTGCTTTGTATTGGTAACCAGTGAAGAGATGCTAGTATCGGTGTTATGTGTTGGAGTGAGTTTATTTTTAATATAATTCTAGCTGTTGCATTTTGCGCTAGTTGAATTTTTTTGATGTTTTGTTTTGAAATGCCCATAAGTATTAGGTTGGCAAAATCGAAGTGGGGAGTTATGGTAGCCTGTATTATATTAATAAAATCTTGTATATGACCTTGTTCACACCAAAAAGATAGACCTCATCATTGTGATTAAAAAAGACCTAGCTCACATTAAGGTGACATGGCCAAATACTGGCATCATATGATCTAGGGTAATTCCATGGCTCAGTTGGAGAGAACCCAGAAAACCCAAAGGTATTGACAAATCTAGGAAGAATCTGAACACCAAAATAGGCAAATTAGTGAGGGATTTGGAAAGTATAGTAATCAGGCACAAGGATTTACTAAGAGGGAAACAATGATCTGAACTTGACTGATGGGTTCTCTTAAGTGGCATGAAAAAGCCAATCTGCAAAAAGTGATCAGTTTGTTTTTGAACAGGATGGGGTATTTGGGGAGAGGCATGTGCAGCCATGAGCCCCCCCCCCCCCTTCCTGGTGGTGAGACCTCATCCAGTAATTCAGAAGGTAACAAGTAGCCAGGAGGTTCTAGATGGTATAAGCAAGTTCCTGGACCCTGGAAAGATGTTGGGGAGTCCAGTACCAGGCATGGAACATCTGGGCTCAGCAGTAAAAAATCAGGTGTCAGAGTACCAAAGATGTGGATGTCTGGGCCCAGAATAGGTCCACCCCTCTAGATTTTATTTATTAGTATTTAGCTCCTGCCTTTCCAGTGGTAGTTAAGGTGAGTTACATTCAGATACTGTAGGTATATCTGTGTCCCCAGAGGGCTTATAATCTAAGTTTGTACCCAAGGCAATGGAGGGCTAAGTGAATTGTCCAAGGCCACAAGGAGTGCCAGTGGGATTCAAGTCTGGTCTCTCTGAACACCAGCCTGCTGCTCTAACCACTAGGATACTCCTAAGGGAAAGACCAGCCTCAATGTTCTATATATCAGTCCAGCTAACCGGGGAGGCTGGTTTGAGAAAATGAGGTAACAGCTAATGACATGGAGTGATGATTGGTGAGCAGATACTTGGCACTTCTTCTCCTCCATCAAGCAGGTGGGAAAGGGTGATGCCCCATAACCTCATGTGGCGAGAACAAAGTAATGACTATTAACTTGTCAGGACTGAGGGGAACAAAGAAACCCTTTGAAGTATGCTGTTCGATTTGAAGTATGTTATAAAAGTTTGTTTATATCTTAAGAAAAAATGAATAAAAGCTGTGGCCAATTTTTCCCACTCAAAATAGAATGGTGCTCAGTGGTTTTATTCATTGGGGGGCGGGGGGGGGGGGGCAGGTAAGGTTAAGGGTGCTCCCAGCCCAATGGTTTCATGCCTTAGTTAAGTCATTATACGTAAATGGGCTCTCATGAAATAGCACCCAGCATAAAAGTACACACATTGATTTGATGGCATGTACTTTCACTGTGGGTGTGCATGTGGCAGGAATTACGCACATAGATTAAAAAATATCATAATCTATGCATGCACATATGATCATTTACCCCATCTCGCAGTCAGATGTAAGTGATCATGCCTACATTCAAAGTAGGTGCCCCTTAAGCGACTACTTTTCTTTATAAAATAGCGCCTAAGTGCATTTTTACTGCCTGAAACTAGGTGCCCCTTATAAAGTTACCTTCTAGATATCTTGCATAAAAATTCTCATGATTAAAATAAAGTTGTTTTATACCAGTACAAATCTCCATTATCGTTGCTTTAGAAATACAGGAGTAGTAACAGCTGGAAGGTCACTGTTGATTCTTATTTCGACTATAAACTATCATTTGTCATTTGATCCTCCAAAGTACTTTATCTCCTCTTGCTCAGACCTAGGCATATATAATGACTAGAAATCATATCATTTGCCTTTCAAGTATTATTAATGAATGCAGAAAGCTGAAGAGATGCTTTTGGCCTCTGTGACTGTCTGGGCTGTCCGCAGACACCATATGATTCATTGTGACTGGAGAAAGAACACTGGAAAGTAGTGCTGACATTCGCACAGCATTTCCCTCGGAAGGACAATTAACTCTACTGCAGAACTGATTTGCTGTTTTATTACTACACGTACTGGCAAGCCACACTTCAGAGCTACCTATACACTATTAGTACTGCTGACTACAACAGGCTGTGGAAAGGCAGTAAAAATGCTTTATGGACATGGAGAATAAAATCAGCAGCACAAGAGAGCCATAGCTCCATGATCAGCAATCGGGGATGCGATTATATTACTTCATTTGAACCAGGATTGTGTACAAGAAGGGAACAATGCTACTTATTTTTTTAATTACTGCTCCAGTATAATGCTCATCACAGTTCTGTACAATGGTCTCTGTAGTACTGAATCAAGAGGACCCGAAAGTAGGGTTCACTATTTATACCTCGAGTCTATAGATTTAAATATCTGAGCCCCTAGCTACCAGTATGCTCCTTGTTCTTGGCATGAAAATAAAATGACTTCTCTTCTACAATATCCTCCAAGAACTGGAATACTTATTGAATGATTGATTAATTGATTTTGAAGTAGTTAATGTACCGCCTTCTGTAAAAGTACATTAAAGCAGTTTACAATCAAAATACATGGCAGGAACAACACAGAAAACAGTAACATATATCTCGAACACAAAATAACTAAAAACCTCTTAATTAAACAGACACAAACAAAAGGAAAATGTAATGGCAAAAACAATCCATAACCCTAGACTCCAACTGTCGACACAAAAGGGAAGGAAGACAAAAACAGCTGTGATTGAAACAAACATGCCAAGAATGCTTTCTCAAACAACCAGGTTTTCAAGCAGATTTAAATCTGACAATAGAATGTTTCAGTCAAATATAATCAGGCAGTGAATTCCAGAAGTGCAGAGACACATACACAAAACAAGATTTACGTGTGGATTCATAACATAAACTCCTAAATTTATTTAAACTTATTTTTATACCTCTTTTCTACCATTCAAAACGGTTTACAGAAAACCAATAGAAGTAAGAGGGCATTAGGAAGCACTCTGCTGTACAGTGAACTAAACAGTGAACCAAACAGTATTACAGTAACATACATAAGAATATAAGAACATAAGATATGCTGTACTGGGTCAGATCAAGGTCCATCAAGCCCAAGTATTCTGTTTCCAACAGTGGCCAATCTAGGCCATATGTACCTAGCAGTTTCCCCAAAAGACACAGGTTCCACGATGCTTGTATTGGGTCAAGCAGTGATATCCCGGATCCCTTTTAATAATGGTTTTTTGACCTATGCTCCAGGAACTTGTCCAAACCTTTTTTAAACCCAGCTACACTAACAGCTTTTACTACATCCTCTGGTAACAAATTCCAGAGTTTGATTACACGTTAAGTAAAAAAATATTTTCTCTTATTAGTCGTAAATAGGTTACCCTGTAGCTTCATTAGAGTAAATTCTAACATGAAATGGTCTGTCCATGGTAATGGGAGCGTAATTGAACAGGAGTAATGCATGCTGTGAATGAGATTATTTTGGAGGAAAATGAGGTCTAATATGTTACCTCTCCCGTGTGTGGGTATCTGAACAATTTGTTGAAAGCCAATGTTCGACATTGTATGAAAGTGTAGGGTGGGGATAATCAAAAGATTCAATATTAGAAAGTACTGGGTCAAATTATCAGTGTATATATAGGGTTGTTCTAACAGTATGTGACTAGGGCAGTTGAGTCTCTGAGTCCAAGGTTATGTTGCTGCCTCCATCCCCCGGCTGTTCTCTGCTAAACTCCTGCCCAATCGGGGCAGTGGGAGCAGAACAGACGGGCCCAGGCAAGCCTGCTTAAAAGCGGCGTCCCTACTCCGAGGGAGCCGCTTGCTGCCTCCATCCCCCGGCTGTTCTCTGCTAAACTCCTGCCCAATCAGGGCAGTGGGAGTGCTCCTGCCCAATCGGGGCAGTGGGAGCAGAACAGACGCGCCCAGGCAAGCCCGCTTAAAAGCGGCGTCCCTACTCCGAGGGAGCCGCTTGCTGCCTCCATCCCCCGGCTGTTCTCTGCTAAACTCCTGCCCAATCAGGGCAGTGGGAGTGCTCCTGCCCAATCGGGGCAGTGGGAGCAGAACAGACGCGCCCAGGCAAGCCCGCTTAAAAGCGGCGTCCCTACTCCGAGGGAGCCGCTTGCTGCCTCCATCCCCCGGCTGTTCTCTGCTAAACTCCTGCCCAATCAGGGCAGTGGGAGTGCTCCTGCCCAATCGGGGCAGTGGGAGCAGAACAGACGCGCCCAGGCAAGCCCGCTTAAAAGCGGCGTCCCTACTCCGAGGGAGCCGCTTGCTGCCTCCATCCCCCGGCTGTTCTCTGCTAAACTCCTGCCCAATCAGGGCAGTGGGAGCAGAACAGACGCGCCCAGGCAAGCCCGCTTAAAAGCGGCGTCCCTACTCCGAGGGAGCCGCTTGCTGCCTCCATCCCCCCAGCTGTTCTCTGCTAAACTCCTGCCCAATCGGGGCAGTGGGAGTGCTCCTGCCCAATCGGGGCAGTGGGAGCAGAACAGACGCGCCCAGGCAAGCCCACTTAAAAGCGGCGTCCCTACAGGGTGCGCCCGTGCCTGGCGGGCCCAAGCCTGAGGGCCTCGCCAGAGGGCCCTTTGGCGTTGGCCCTTAGGCGGTGGACACTTGGGCGTATAAGAAGAAGGGCCGCATTGTCTGCGCCAAAACCGCAAGAGTACCTCAACCCGGATCTAACCCCTCTCCATGCTGTGTGCCTGAGAAACCATAACGACCGCGTCCCAAGACAGAAAACATCCACCAGCGTCCGGAGAACAACCCCGAAGAACTCCAGCATCAAAAACACAGGCCTTCGGTCCACTACCTGAGAAGAAAACTGCACCACGGAACCACAAGCTGCTCCAGGCACACACGGCTAGAGCTCCCTGGCTGGGTCGAGCTCGCCACCTCTGAACCCCAACACCACCACAACCACCCAGGTAAACGTTTAATTACAAGTACCGCCAATAGACCGTTTTTGCCTATTTGACACACTTTTAACTCCCTGACTGAACACCCTGACTGAATCCCTCATAGGGGTCAATTGCCACTCATAAACCAGCACAATAACTGCTACCGTCTGTATAGAATTATAAGGAAATTCTGTGTCACAAGCCTTGTACTCTACCAGCAAGTTGTTACACTGTAAATTATCTCACTATACCATACTGTACTAACCAAGTTGTTACACTGTATTCTTGTATCACAATCCACTTTGTTCCACTGAATATTATATCTCTGTACCACACTAAGTAAGAAATTCAAGCCCCCAAGCAGCTAGGAAATGGAGCTCCTCTACACTTTCCTTTTACTGTGCATGTGTTTTCTGGCTTCCCCTCACAGACTTAACCTAAACCCGCACTACTTCCTACCGCTATTATACACCCCTATCTTCTTTCCCCACCCCCTCCAAATACCCTTCCTGCATCAACACAATCTAATCCCCATTACCATTAATCAACCCACACACATATTACCTCAGAGTCAAACTCCTACCAAGCCAAGCAAACCACAAAAGCAGTCTAAAACCAAAGCTAAGAGCAATCGTGGCAACAAATCCTTATTAACGCAAGATAAACCCACACGGCCT
Organism: Ichthyophis bannanicus; assembly: GCA_033557465.1. NCBI lineage: Eukaryota > Metazoa > Chordata > Amphibia > Gymnophiona > Ichthyophiidae > Ichthyophis > Ichthyophis bannanicus. The sequence goes on along the minus strand of CM066032.1, from coordinate 1,665,312,784 downwards.
TCCCACCCAGCCCATCACACATGTAACATCATCCTTATTAATGCCAGGTCAATAAGGAACAAAACACACATTATCCACAACATTCTAACTGATGAACAACCAGACATCCTATGTATAACGGAAATTTGGCTCACTGACTCTGATCCTGCTATAGTAAACCAAATAAGTAAACCCGGCTACAAACTCCACAACTGCCCGCGCACGAACAAAAGAGGAGGTGGAGTCCTCATAGCAGCCAAAGCCAGCCTGCAACTAACAATCACATCCACGATCACAAACACAGACATTGACCTACTCAAAGTAGAAAACACGGCTTTATCCATCTGCCTAATATACAGACCTCCCTCTCCTCACCACGAAGCGCTAGCCACAGCACTGGAAAACATCACTACCACCCAAAACAAAAAATTCCAAATCATCCTGGGAGATTTGAACTTAGCATCAATTCCCCAACCCACTCGAACACCTTCTTTGAAGCCATGGACCAACTAGGCTACCACCAAATAGTAAACAATGCCACCCATGATAGGGGAAATACCCTGGACATGATTTTCATACCCACCAATCGTCAACCAAACTTAGAACCACCTAAGTTAAAGATAACCCAAGTCCCATGGTCCGATCACCACCAAATCGATCTCAAAATAAAATTGCCGTCCCTACCCAAAATGCAAAGGAAATGAGAATACCTCACCCAATCAGGAAGTTCAACAAATTCAACAAAGAACACCTCATAAATACCATTTCATCTCACATAGATCTGGACTACACGGACCTGGATGATGTAACAAACAGATGGAACACGAACATACAAAATGCTTCAAACCCTACATCGAAAACCTCAGGTAATGCAAGCAAGTCCAGCTCCGAACCCTGGTACATGGAAACTCTAGCAAGATCGAAGAGAGAACTCCGCAAAATAGAGAGAAAATGGAGACAAACCAAATCCATCGAGCTCAAAACCAAATACATGACCCTTCTTACAAAGTACAAAGATGACGTCAACTCTGCTAAGAGAAACCATCACACTAACATATTAAGTAAAGCGATCAACAGACCGGGGGAGTTATTTGAACTCGTCAAATCTCTTACTAAAACATCTCAAAATGACAACCTAAACAACTCCATCAAGGCCCAAACATTGGCAAACCACTATGCGAGCAAACTAACTGCCACAAGACCTACACCCTACCATGACTCAACACTACCGACACCACTAAACAACCTTGAGACCAACACAAATCAAGACCAGTTATGGAAACATTTCCACAAAATCGGAGACCAGCAAATTGCAACCATACAAGCATAAACAGCACCACATCCCCACTCGACCCCTGCCCAGCAACCTGGATCAAGGCAGTGAAACAGGACATAGCACCATACATCTCGCACATAGTAAACCTATCACTACAACAAGGATTCATGCCCACTGAGCTAAAGAAATCCGTCATAAGACCTATTCTAAAAAACAGTACACTCAGCAGAGATGACCCAGCATCTTACCGCCCAATATCGAGCATACCATTCCTAGCAAAGATCATTGAAAAGGCGGTCCTACTACAACTCCAAGACCACCTGAACGACAATGCTCCTCTAGATGACCAGCAATACGGCTTTAGACAACATCATGGGGTTCTACTTAACAACCTACTCAAAGGCCTGGAAAACAAAAAGAAAATGTATATACTCCTATTCATCGACATCTCAGCTGCCTTTGATACAGTTAACCATCGAACCCTCTTAAACAGAATCAAGTCAATAGGAATATCAGGATCCCCACTAAAGTGGTTCACATCATACATCTCAAACCGAATGCAACAGGTACAATTCAACGGCGAAAAAGCAGAAGCATTCTCTCAAACACAAGGTATACCACAAGGCTCTGCATTCTCAGCACTCCTTTTCAACGTATATATGCAACCACTATGCAAAATATTTACACAGCATAAAATCAACTACCACATTTATGCCGATGATATTATGCTGTACACACAACTTGACACTGACAACCCGGACTACAGCTCACTCGAAACATGTCTTGGCGAGATGCAAAACTGGTTACAACAAAGCAGCAAGACAATCAACCACAAGAAAACTGAGGTGATGTATATCTCAAGGAAAGCAAATTTTAACCCACCTACATCAATAACCCTGTGCAACAACACTTATCAAACAAAGAAAGAAATAAAATATCTAGGAGTTACATTTGACTGCGATCTAAAAATGGAAACTCACCTGCGCAAAACCAACAGGGCAGTCTTCTACAAACTGAGAGCTCTACAACCCATACAGAATATTATTGATCCCCATGACTTCAGATCCGTTGCTCAAGCACTCATCATGTCACATTTCGACTATTGCAATGCCATTCTTCAAGGACTTCCTAAGAAAACCCTGAACATCCTTCAAATGGCACAAAATGTAGCTGCCAGGATCATCATGAAGAAAAGTCTTACTGAACACATTACACCAGTACTAATTGAGATACACTGGCTCCCCATAGCAGCCCGCACAAAATACAAAATACTGACGACCACCTTCAAACTCATCCACAGCATAGCACCATCCTTCCTCGACACCCTAATCAGATTGCAACCACCCAACAGAAACAGGAGAACCATCAATTCCAACACCCTCCACACTCCAACAGATATCAGATCAGTCAAAAAAATCACTAGTAACAGGGCTTTCTCATACACAGCACCGACACTATGGAACCAACTCCCACCCGACCTATGAGCCAGCATTGATCTAGCCGACTTTAGAAAGAAACTAAAAACCCACCTATTTCAAAGTCATTTCAACCTGTACTAAATTCGCATGAGGGGCAACTCCCCCACAGCTCCCCAGAAACCTGTAATGTATAAATGTACATATGTAAATTATTATCCCCTTAGCTTAGAAGTAGATAATTTTCTGCGTGACGTGCTAACCTCTCGAATCTTTATGTACAAATCAAAATTATTCTGTCTTGATTCGACAGCTTTATCCATGTAATCTTCCCCGCTTCTGATCGCTGGGAGGAGCGGTATACAAATGCTTGCTAAATAAAATAAAAATGTTGTATTCCTCTTGGAAAAGATACATTTTTAATTTCTTCCGGAATTCAGTCAAGTCTTAAGTTGGGGGTAAGGATTACATAATGTGGGAGCAAATATTGAGAATGCGCGATTACAAGTTGACTGCTTGCTCCTAATCTTACGAGTTGCAATCATGAGTAAGTTGAGGGTAGTTTCTTTGTAGCCTCTCAATCTGGGGGTTGGAGATCAGGGTCTGAAGACAGGTGGTAGATTCCTTATGTAAGATTTTGAATATTGTGGTGAGACCCTTGTATCGGATTCTAGCAGTGATGGGAAGCCAATGCAGCTACATTAGTATGGGGGTGATGTGCGCTTGACGGTGAACTCCGAAGATTATTTGCGCTGCAGAATTCTGGGCCAACTGTAGTGGGTGAATGGTATGCTTGGCTAGGCCTTGCAAAATAATGTTACAGTAGTGCATTGTAAGTGTAATCACAGCCTGGCAGATGGTTTGGAATAATTCTGGAATTAGTAGGGGCGGAGATGTTTCAGAGTTCTTCATTTATGGTAGACAGAGGTAGTCGTTCTTTTTATGTGTGATTGGAAGGTCAGCTGTTGATCTATTTTTATGCCCAGATATTTTACTTCTGTTTTGACTTTGATAGTCACATTGTCTAGTTTCAGTGTCGAGGGTGGAAAGAAGGTTGGGTCGGTGGTTATATCTAGAGCTTCAGTCTTCTCTTGGTTGATGAACAGGTTATGTAGACTAAGCTTTTTTCTTACTTCTGTGAAGCACTTCTGCAGGCTGATGGTATCAGGAGATAGGGAGTTAATGAAGTGAAGAACATTATGGCATCGGTGTAGATCTGGTATAGAATCTTGTGTGATCTGAATATATAACATAATAGTTGGATGAAGATATTGAAAAGGAGAGCCGAGAGGCTTGAGCCTTATGGTCCTCTCATTTGTTGAGTGAACGGATTTGATGTAATCAGACTGATTTTTACCTGCTGTTTTCTAGAATCTAAGTAGGAATGGAACAAGCTAAGGGTAGTGTCTTGGAGCCCAATCTCAGAGAGCCTTCAAAGTAGTTGATGGTATGGGAGGGAGTTGAAGACGGAGGCATTGTCTAGGAATATTAATATGAATGTTCTGTCGGTGTTTTGCAAGCAGGTTATGAGTGTGTTTAGTAGGGAAGAGATGAGAGTTTTGACTTCGTGATGCTGTTGAATGAAGGAATAACTAAAAAAACTTGCCTGCCGAGATCTTAAACCACTGTCAGGGCACATATGGAATTAACAAGGAAAACAAATATAATGGTGCTCCAGAATGCAAAATCATAAAAGTCTCTAAAACTTTTAAACTTAATTCTGAACTTAATCGGCAACCAATGTTGCTCTTCCAGCTAAGGAGTAACATTATATTGCAACACTGAAGTAGGATAGATAATATTTAAATGTTGAGCTGCATTGTTAATTCATTTGCTAGTCTGTGAGTTCTTCTTCTAAGCCCCTATCCTATCTTATGAAGAAAGGTGGTCAGGTGTCATCCTGATCATCAGGGAGAACAGCGAGCTAGGTGTAGATGACATCCCTTTTTTCTCTGTTCAGCCACCTGTATTCTGTGTAGGGCACAGGTTAGAGTGGCAAAGAGGATGGGCAGTAGAATGAGAGGGGAGAGGTCAGAGGAATGGAAAGGATGAAAGGCTTGGTTTTAAATTTGAAAAAGGCTGCTGCTTGGCAGCTACAGATATGGCTGAGACAATTGTTTGCATCCCTCCTTATGTTCTTCTCAGTGTCTAAATAAGAATGTGGTGGTCTCATGGACAGTCCAAGCATCGCGTAAAAGAAGGCAGTTGTCTAAGGTGACAGTTTCTTTAAGGGCAGAAAGAGCAGCATCAGTAAAAGCAAAACAATAGATTTTGACAGCTACACAAATTCATACAGTCATCAGCATAGCTAAGGGAGAGTGATACACATATAGATAGAAAGCAAAGTTTAATATTTGAAAGCATGCTGTCCGATTATACATTTCTACAGGATTGTTATAGAAGGGGTGGTGGTGGGTTGATCATGATTTTTGGGTATAATTATCAAAATCTCAGGGAGGGGGGCATAGGCTGAAGATTCATCTAGGGCATCCAAAACCCTTGCACTAGCCCTGTATAGTATCTGAAGATAAGGGTCATTACATGGTTATTATGGAAACCATGAGGCACAGTCAGCATCAGGGAGCAGTAGAGCTTGAGGGCAATGGTGGTGGAAGCAGCGAGGGGTCATCTTCTGTTGCTGCAAGGGAGCTCAATGGAGCAATCTGTGGCGCACAGCCTATTGTGTCTGCCTGTATTGTTGAGAGTAATGTGGTTTAATTGAGCAGCTTAGAGTCATAGGATCCATTATGCTAGTAATATGGCAAGAGTCCCCCTTACTGGGCTGGTTATTTTATTATTGTTGTGGTGGCTCAGTTTTTTTGGTGAGGCACGCCCCACCAGGCATTGTTAATAAAGCTCCATTAAAGTCTCCACAAACATTAAAAATATCTTACAGCAGGGTAAAAATCACTAACACATATCAAAACTTGCATTAAACAACTAATGCAGGTTTCATGCAAATGCAGCAGTTTGGCAGGAATGGGATAGAGAAAGGGCGGGGGTAAAGAGACGTCCATGTGTTAATGTGCATTGCAATAACCTGCATTAATGCTAACCTGGAATTTACCACAGACATTTATCTCTTTATCTTTCCATGGTGCGATCACTCCTTGAATATTGTGTGCAATTCTGGTTGTCATATCTTAAAAAGGATATATCGCAGAATTAGAAAAGATACAGAGAAGAGCCACCAAAATGGTAAAAGGGATGGAAGGATACCCCTATGAGGAAAGGCTTAAAAGATTAGGGCTCTTTAACTTGAAAAGGAGATGGCTGAGGGGAGATATGATGGAGGTCTATAAATTAATGATTGGAGAGATTGGAGTGTTGATGCATGTTAACGGTTCAGCTATTTCTTCCGACTGCCAGGCCGTCCCCAGATTCTGTGCCACCAGACATACACGCTTCTCCCCGCACAGGCCTGCCCTGGCTCCTGCATGCAGCCGCGGTGCTGTGGCATCCTGTTGCCATGGTTAATGGAGCCACAATCCTCGGCTACCATCACAAAGTTCTTTACCTGAAGCCCAACCCCCGATGTGGTCTTCCAAAGGCAGGGTTGGGTTCCGGGGAAGCTCCTGCACCCCTTGCCCCACTGACCTGGCCCTGCGCCGCCATCCCCCGAGGTCCAGAGGGATTTATTCCACCTCCGAGGTGGAATGTCTCCTGTCTATGTTGGAAACCCCGGACATACAGGGCCAACCTCTGGATTGTCCCTGTACGTCCGAGGTTACATCCTTGCCCACCGCCCACCCTTGTTCCTTCCTCGGCCTGCCCCCTCGCACCCCCATCCAGAACTCCCCATACATCACCTATGTATGTGCGGGGAGCTTTGTTAAGGGGATATGGTCCCAGTGTTTAGTGGAATGGACATCTGACCCAGACATCCATCCCCACTAAACATGGCTTGGAATGACCCCCATTTTGTATAGAGTAAGTTGGTCAGCTCATATGTTGTAGGAACTTGCCTGGCTGCCACTCACCATTAGACCTAAGTACAAGATCCTTTCATTGGTAAACAAGGTTCTTTACACTAATATCCCTTCTTATTTATCTTCGGCAGTGATTCCCTACTGCCCGGGTCACATTTTGGGATCATCTTAATCTCATTTGATGACTGTTCCGCCTCCTTCATGTTTTAAGCTTGAGTGGACTCGTATGGCTGCTTTTAGTTTCATGGCGCCTACTTTATTGAATGTGTTGCCACATGATTTATGAGTTCAGAATTCACTGAAAAAATTTAAGCTGGGCTTAAAGCAATCAATGGTATTTGTAGAAAATTACTCCAAACAAACAGACTTTCACAGTAGAAACTTGGAGGGTTTTTTAAATACAAATATCTTATATATGCACGGAATTCGTCTCAGACAATTCGGCTGGTAGTAGCTAGATTGAAAGGAACTTCATCAGCACAGCCTGATAGCATCAATGACTTGTTCCGGCTCTTTTTAAATTTATATACCCTCTCCCTCTGTGCGTATCAAACTTCCATTCTGATGTATTTGTAACATGAAACTAGCACTTAACTTCTGAAACTCGATGATCGTTCACCCAGAAATCTTCAACCCGACGCCTCTTCAGCAACGTTGTAATATGCGTTTCACTCACTTTTAATGAGGTTCTTCAGGGGATAATGAGACAGTGCTTTCAGCTCAAAAAGTTAACTGAAAATAGAAACAATCAATTAAAACTCACTATCTTAAGTTTAGAAACTGTCCAAAGTCTATCTAAAATTGATAAAAAGTGATCTAAATCTCACTCCAGTGACTGCTACATACCCAATAGTAACATCTATTTAGCAACCGCTTCTTCAAGCAAACATCTTTGTCGGCAGCTCAGCTGGTCCTATCCTCTTAACAACTCGAGAAGCTCTGCGCATGTGGTGATTCCCATTCATGGGACTTATTTAAATACTCCTTCCTCAATACCAATTTATGCTCACGTCATTTAACAGCAATTGCTCCACTCAATCTCTAAATTTAATCCATTAGGGATCAACGTCTGCAGCTGGTGGATCCAGCGCTGTTCTCGGAACAGCAAGGTCTTCTCTATTGACTTTCCATACATTGGATGCAGAACTCGTTCAATACAGAAACACTGTAACTATTCAAATCTATGCTGAAATTCTTGGCAATGAGTTACCAACGGTGCTTGGTGTACATTATGTTTTAATCGGCTTTTATGTTCTGACATGCGGATTCGGAAAACCCTACTGGTTTGACCGATGTAGTAAAGATTACAAGGGCAAGCTATAACATAGATCACATTTTGTGAGCCACAATTCGTACGTTGCTTCAGCACATGTTTCTGCTGATGATATGTAAACTGTTGCAATTCTGTTGTTATGCTACAAATAGAACAATGTCCACATTTGTAATGCCCTAAAACCTCCTCTGTATCAGGCATTATAGGACGTAAAATTGTGGGACTCACTTTATCTTTTAAGTTACGGTTCCTGCGCCATACACATCGGATGGACTTCTTCGCTAAGCTAGGGACCGTGGTTAACACTTTAGCATGTGTTGCAATAATCTTCTTGATTTTAAAACTGTATGGAGTATAATGGGTGACTAGATTAATTGTATCTGGATCTAATCTGCTTCGTTTCAATTGAGTATCTAGCAAAGTAGACCTATCATTGAAGTGGGCTCTATGATATGCTCGAGATACTATGGCAGCCGGATACCCCCGTGCTTTGAAGTTTCGGGCTAGATCTTTAGCTTTATTTTTTAAAATCCATAATCTCTGAACAGTTCCTGCGATATCTAAGGAACTGAGAGAAAGGCAGCCCTTCTTTTAATCGAAGCGGGTGTGCACTTTGATAATGAAGTAGTGTATTCCTGGCTGTCGTCTTACGATACAGTGAGGTCTGCCAACCCTCCGCAGTCTTCTTTATCAACAGGTCTAAAAAAACCATATCAGTATCATGAACGTTATGAGTAAATTGAATGTGAGAATCCTGTGCATTCAGCCAATTGATGAATTGAAAAAGTTCTTCCCGAGAACCTCGCCAGAGCAAAAACACGTCATCAATGAATCTTGACCAAAGTTTGATATGGGACTGAAAAAAAGGAGACTGCAATAACGTAATTTCATAATAGCCCATAAACAAATTAGCTATTGAGGGGGCGAATGTCGCCCCCATCGCCACTCCGGATGTCTGCTGGAATAAATCATTCTCAAACTGGAAATAGTTGCGACCGACAGTCAAGCGTGTTAAGGCTGACAGAAACTGAATCTGTGCCTCTGACAGGTCCCCTCGATCTTGTAACGCTCGCACTACTGTCAGTAGCGCTTGCCCTTGGGGGATGCTAGTATACAGCGATACTACGTCAAGAGTAAATAATATGATCAGAGGATCTGTAGCCCATTGTGGACAACCATTTAAAATTTGTAAAAAGTGAGAGGTGTCCCTAATAAAAGATGGTATATCTTTTAAAAGTGGGCGGAGAAAAGAATCGAGGAACATCGAGAGAGGCTCTAGCAGGGATCCCTTAGTGGATACAATAGGCCGACCCGGTGGCTGGGTTAAATTCTTATGTATCTTAGGAACAATATAGAAACGCGCTATAGTGGGATGATCCACATTAAGAAATCTGAATTCTTTATTGGATATTAGTTTATCTATTAAAGCTTTTTTGGTAATAGAAGAAATTTGTTGTTTTAGCTCCGAAGTGGGATCTTCCCTTAAAAGATGATAAGTTGAGTGGTCAGAAAGTTGACGTCTGGCCTCCTGGACATATTGTTCCCTGCTAAGAATGACCACTGCACCCCCCTTGTCTGCCCTCTTTATCACAATGTCTGTCCTCTTCGTGAGCTCATGTAGTGCCTGATTTTCTCCCCGAGTTAAAATTTTCTCCCCGAGCTTTAACTCGGGGAGATAAAGAGAGTCCCACAATTTTACGTCCTATAATGCCTGATACAGAGGAGGTTTCAGGGCATTACAAATGTGGACATTGTTCTATTTGTAGCATAACAACAGAATTGCAACAGTTTACATATCATCAGCAGAAACATGTGCTGAAGCAACGTACGAATTGTGGCTCACAAAATGTGATCTATGTTATAGCTTGCCCTTGTAATCTTTACTACATCGGTCAAACCAGTAGGGTTTTCCGAATCCGCATGTCAGAACATAAAAGCCGATTAAAACATAATGTACACCAAGCACCGTTGGTAACTCATTGCCAAGAATTTCAGCATAGATTTGAACAGTTACAGTGTTTCTGTATTGAACGAGTTCTGCATCCAATGTATGGAAAGTCAATAGAGAAGACCTTGCTGTTCCGAGAACAGCGCTGGATCCACCAGCTGCAGACGTTGATCCCTAATGGATTAAATTTAGAGATTGAGTGGAGCAATTGCTGTTAAATGACGTGAGCATAAATTGGTATTGAGGAAGGAGTATTTAAATAAGTCCCATGAATGGGAATCACCACATGCGCAGAGCTTCTCGAGTTGTTAAGAGGATAGGACCAGCTGAGCTGCCGACAAAGATGTTTGCTTGAAGAAGCGGTTGCTAAATAGATGTTACTATTGGGTATGTAGCAGTCACTGGAGTGAGATTTAGATCACTTTTTATCAATTTTAGATAGACTTTGGACAGTTTCTAAACTTAAGATAGTGAGTTTTAATTGATTGTTTCTATTTTCAGTTAACTTTTTGAGCTGAAAGCACTGTCTCATTATCCCCTGAAGAACCTCATTAAAAGTGAGTGAAACGCATATTACAACGTTGCTGAAGAGGCGTCGGGTTGAAGATTTCTGGGTGAACGATCATCGAGTTTCAGAAGTTAAGTGCTAGTTTCATGTTACAAATACATCAGAATGGAAGTTTGATACGCACAGAGGGAGAGGGTATATAAATTTAAAAAGAGCCGGAACAAGTCATTGATGCTATCAGGCTGTGCTGATGAAGTTCCTTTCAATCTAGCTACTACCAGCCGAATTGTCTGAGACGAATTCCGTGCATATATAAGATATTTGTATTTAAAAAACCCTCCAAGTTTCTACTGTGAAAGTCTGTTTGTTTGGAGTAATTTTCTACAAATACCATTGATATTTTATTACTCTATAAATTTGGCCCTAATCGGTTTGTGAATTGACAAATATGGAGGGTCCATCAACATGGTCAGATATTTTAAGCTACACATCTTCTCAAGTAGCAGAGATATGTAAAGAAAAAACCCCTTTTTCAATGGAAGCAGCAAAGGAGGACAATCTTGATTCATTATGGGACTCATGGTTCAAGAAACAGAAACAAATTATAAAGGCTGATCTTCATAGATTGTCTATGGTGGAATATGTTAATCGAAAGCAAATCCCCAGAGGCTTACGGGTTTATAAAGAACCTCGAATGTTTATAACTAACACGGAGTTTGTGGCTAACTGGAATCGCATATTAAATAAGTGCTCGCTGGACTTGATGTTGCTAATTATAACGACTTCAAAATCAGCTGTGACACAACTACAGCAAGATGAAACAAAATTGCTTATGGAACTTAAGGAGAAAGAGCAAACGGATCAACTTACAACAACAATGACAGATTTTCAGAAACAGCTTGTTGCATTAAAGATGGAAGTACAATCAGCAAAATTGAAGAAATTAAAACGAGATCATGACGACTATACTGTCGGTTATGTCTATCCGTGGATGGACTCAAAAAGACGAAACACCCGCAGATCTCAACGTAAACAAGTTTCTTTTGATACTACCTCTGAAGAATTAAGTTCAGCAGAATCACATACATCTAAGGAGGATTTTCGCGACGACGGAGAAGATGTCCGCAAGAAGAAGAAGAAAACAGGGATGCCCACTCGTCAATCCGAGCGGAAAGGAAACAACAAGCGCTGACAACCAAGCCTGTTCAGGAGGATTTAGTGATTAATATTTCAGGTAAACATATTTCCTCAGACCAATTACAACTACTGAATCGGGGTCTGTCGTTTGTTCCAGAAACTAGATATGATTCGTTCCAATTTAGACTCGATTTTGAGAGTCTGATTAGAAAATTAAATCTAAAAATATTTTTTGCGAACAATAGTATTTCACATATGGAACCAACAGCAACTAATGTTAATGCTACAACTGAAAATCAAATTAGTCGAATACCCCTTCCATTTACATCTACATGGAATCCCCCAGGTCCGCTTCATCCAACATTAACTGTGTTTCGTGCACTAGTCTTGCAGGATGTAGAAGCTTTAGAAAAAACTCAGCGTCAGTCCTTTAATATTTTAACTCGGGGAGAAAATCAGGCACTACATGAGCTCACGAAGAGGACAGACATTGTGATAAAGAGGGCAGACAAGGGGGGTGCAGTGGTCATTCTTAGCAGGGAACAATATGTCCAGGAGGCCAGACGTCAACTTTCTGACCACTCAACTTATCATCTTTTAAGGGAAGATCCCACTTCGGAGCTAAAACAACAAATTTCTTCTATTACCAAAAAAGCTTTAATAGATAAACTAATATCCAATAAAGAATTCAGATTTCTTAATGTGGATCATCCCACTATAGCGCGTTTCTATATTGTTCCTAAGATACATAAGAATTTAACCCAGCCACCGGGTCGGCCTATTGTATCCACTAAGGGATCCCTGCTAGAGCCTCTCTCGATGTTCCTCGATTCTTTTCTCCGCCCACTTTTAAAAGATATACCATCTTTTATTAGGGACACCTCTCACTTTTTACAAATTTTAAATGGTTGTCCACAATGGGCTACAGATCCTCTGATCATATTAGTTACTCTTGACGTAGTATCGCTGTATACTAGCATCCCCCAAGGGCAAGCGCTACTGACAGTAGTGCGAGCGTTACAAGATCGAGGGGACCTGTCAGAGGCACAGATTCAGTTTCTGTCAGCCTTAACACGCTTGACTGTCGGTCGCAACTATTTCCAGTTTGAGAATGATTTATTCCAGCAGACATCCGGAGTGGCGATGGGGGCGACATTCGCCCCCTCAATAGCTAATTTGTTTATGGGCTATTATGAAATTACGTTATTGCAGTCTCCTTTTTTTCAGTCCCATATCAAACTTTGGTCAAGATTCATTGATGACGTGTTTTTGCTCTGGCGAGGTTCTCGGGAAGAACTTTTTCAATTCATCAATTGGCTGAATGCACAGGATTCTCACATTCAATTTACTCATAACGTTCATGATACTGATATGGTTTTTTTAGACCTGTTGATAAAGAAGACTGCGGAGGGTTGGCAGACCTCACTGTATCGTAAGACGACAGCCAGGAATACACTACTTCATTATCAAAGTGCACACCCGCTTCGATTAAAAGAAGGGCTGCCTTTCTCTCAGTTCCTTAGATATCGCAGGAACTGTTCAGAGATTATGGATTTTAAAAATAAAGCTAAAGATCTAGCCCGAAACTTCAAAGCACGGGGGTATCCGGCTGCCATAGTATCTCGAGCATATCATAGAGCCCTCTTCAATGATAGGTCTACTTTGCTAGATACTCAATTGAAACGAAGCAGATTAGATCCAGATACAATTAATCTAGTCACCCATTATACTCCATACAGTTTTAAAATCAAGAAGATTATTGCAACACATGCTAAAGTGTTAACCACGGTCCCTAGCTTAGCGAAGAAGTCCATCCGATGTGTATGGCGCAGGAACCGTAACTTAAAAGATAAAGTGAGTCCCACAATTTTACGTCCTATAATGCCTGATACAGAGGAGGTTTCAGGGCATTACAAATGTGGACATTGTTCTATTTGTAGCATAACAACAGAATTGCAACAGTTTACATATCATCAGCAGAAACATGTGCTGAAGCAACGTACGAATTGTGGCTCACAAAATGTGATCTATGTTATAGCTTGCCCTTGTAATCTTTACTACATCGGTCAAACCAGTAGGGTTTTCCGAATCCGCATGTCAGAACATAAAAGCCGATTAAAACATAATGTACACCAAGCACCGTTGGTAACTCATTGCCAAGAATTTCAGCATAGATTTGAACAGTTACAGTGTTTCTGTATTGAACGAGTTCTGCATCCAATGTATGGAAAGTCAATAGAGAAGACCTTGCTGTTCCGAGAACAGCGCTGGATCCACCAGCTGCAGACGTTGATCCCTAATGGATTAAATTTAGAGATTGAGTGGAGCAATTGCTGTTAAATGACGTGAGCATAAATTGGTATTGAGGAAGGAGTATTTAAATAAGTCCCATGAATGGGAATCACCACATGCGCAGAGCTTCTCGAGTTGTTAAGAGGATAGGACCAGCTGAGCTGCCGACAAAGATGTTTGCTTGAAGAAGCGGTTGCTAAATAGATGTTACTATTGGGTATGTAGCAGTCACTGGAGTGAGATTTAGATCACTTTTTATCAATTTTAGATAGACTTTGGACAGTTTCTAAACTTAAGATAGTGAGTTTTAATTGATTGTTTCTATTTTCAGTTAACTTTTTGAGCTGAAAGCACTGTCTCATTATCCCCTGAAGAACCTCATTAAATGTGAGTGAAACGCATATTACAACGTTGCTGAAGAGGCGTCGGGTTGAAGATTTCTGGGTGAACGATCATCGAGTTTCAGAAGTTAAGTGCTAGTTTCATGTTACAAATACATCAGAATGGAAGTTTGATACGCACAGAGGGAGAGGGTATATAAATTTAAAAAGAGCCGGAACAAGTCATTGATGCTATCAGGCTGTGCTGATGAAGTTCCTTTCAATCTAGCTACTACCAGCCGAATTGTCTGAGACGAATTCCGTGCATATATAAGATATTTGTATTTAAAAAACCCTCCAAGTTTCTACTGTGAAAGTCTGTTTGTTTGGAGTAATTTTCTACAAATACCATTGATATTTTATTACTCTATAAATTTGGCCCTAATCGGTTTGGGCTTAAAGCAATGGCATTTACACTAAGCATTTGATGATTTGTAGTTCTGTCAGTGGGGGGTAGGGCTGGATGGATATTTCTATTCTTGCTTTTTCTTCGCTCTTCTGTTGTAGACCCTGGGAGGCTGAGATATATGATTGTTATGCTGTTCACCTCCTTCCTGTTATGTCTGTGTGTGTGATTTTTTTGTCCAGGATATGGATTGTAAACTGCCTTGATGGCCATTGGATTTAATAGTGGTATATTTATTTATTTATTTATTTAACTGTATTTATATACTGCCTTTCACCACATAGAACAAATGCAAAATACATTATAACAGTATCATTAAACTATATACAACATGCAATTTTGTAACCCTAGAGTTTTTAACTATAAACATTTCTGGCTATGTGCAGCAATAGCAATAGGCATCTTGCTATGTTCTTTCTGAGAGGGGAAGGGGGTTATGCACTTGGGTTGAAATGTTCTGTGAACAGATGTGTCTTTAGATGTTTTCTGAATGTCTTGAGATCAGTGATGTTCCTGAGCTAGTCTGGTACCTTGTTCTATATGGAAGGTGTGTATAGTTGGAAGGCTCATTTACATGCTTGCTGGATGGATTTAGTTCTGATATGGGGGATGATGAGGGTGTTCATCATGGAGGTCCATCTAGATCTGTGTGATTGGGAGGACTGAATAAGTGTGTGGAGGTGTGTTGGGGAGGGGGTCTGAGTGGATTGTACAGGAAAAGCTTATTCCCACAGTAGGAGCGAAGGAGGGAGGGCCGGTGGTGAATAAGATCAGCAAGATAGCAGGGAATACCAGTGTGTAATGCCCGATAAGTGGTGGTGAGGATCTTGTGAACAAAACAATATTTAATGGGAAGCCAGTAGAGCTACAGAAGAAGAGGGGTGATATAGTCCGATGGGGAGGAATGGGTAATAAGGCGGGCAGCTGTGTTGTGAATGAGCTGAAGGTGACAAAGTTGGTACTGTGGGAGTCCCGCAAAGATGACATTACAATAATCCAGCTTTGAGACAACAAGGGACAGCACGAGGGTGGTAAGAGAAGGTTGAGAAAGGAAGGGGCGTGCGGAGCGAATCTGACGCAGAGAGAGAAAAGAGTACTGGATGAGATGAGAGACATGAGAGTAAAAACTGAGGGAGGAATCCAAGGTGACGCTGTGATAATAGAGGGTGGATAGAAGTGGTACAGGGGTGAAGCACAGCAGGGGGGAGAGGTCAGGTGGAGGGGAATTAAGGGAGAACCAAAGAGCCGCAGATTTGGATGGGTTGAGGTGAAGTAAGTTGGTGCACAACCAGGTGGAGACAGCAGAAAGACAAGCATTGAGGGGAGACAAGTCGGGGGCGAGAGAGTCAGTATGATACATGAGGAGGAGGTGATCAGCATAGTAATAACCGGAAACACCGAATTGCTGGACAGTCAAGGCAAGTGGTGCAAGAAAAATGTTAAACAAGAACAGGGTAAGTACTGAGCCCTGAGGGACCCCGCAGTGAAGGGCAGTGACTGGTGAGGAGACAGATCCCTGCAGGACAGAAAAAGTACAGGAAGAGAGAAAAGAGTGAAACCAATGGTGAACTATCCCATGAACCCCGAGCTCGTGCAGGCAGGCAAGGAGAGTGCGGTGATCCACCAGGTCAAAAGGCAGAGGAAAGATCAAGGGAAACAGCAATGGAAAGGTCACCATGTTCATGGGCCTGGTGGACTTCATTCAAAAGAGCAAGCAAGATTGTTTCAGTACTATGTCCTGACATAAAACTGGACTGATGTGGTGAAGGGAAAGAATGGTGTCAAGGTGCACAGAGAATTGTGAGAAGACAATTTTTTCAAGGACCTTAGAAAGGAAAGTGAGGTTAGAAACAGGCCGCCAGCTGGCTGGGACAGTGGGATCAAGGGAAGGTTTCTTCAACAATGGCCGGACGACAGCATGCCGCCAGGCCATGGGGAAGGAACCAGAGGAGAAACTGGAATTCATGATAAGAAGGAAAAATGGCATAACAGAGAGGGAGGGAGGGTTCCAGGAGCCATGAGGAAGGGAGAGGGTCAAGGGGGCAGGTAGTTTTATGAGAAGAGGTGATGACCTTAATGAGTTTGGACACAGTAATAGGGTGAAGAGTATGCCATGTGTGAGGGAAGGCAGAAGAAATGGGGGAGAGGTGGAGGGGGGGGGAGACAAGGAAGGAGGAAGTGGGGAAAGGGGAGGAAGGCAAGAGGGAAAGGAAGCATGAAGGGAAAGAACTTTCTCTGAGAAGAGGCAAGTTGTGTGGGACTGGGGGGACAGAGTGAGAAGCAGAGGTAAGGGCTGACAGGGAGTGGAGGACATGGTAAAGCTGCCGGGAGGAATTGGAAGAGGAGGAGATCAGTCCGAGTAGTATGCTTGTTTGGCAGCATTAATAGCGGCGTGGTAATGTTGCTGACAATGACGGTAGGCAGATAAAGAGGCTGGGGTGGGGTGCTTACGCCAGAGTCATTCTGCCCAGCAAAGATGAGTACGGTATAGAAACAGGCCGGGATGATACCAGGGATGGCGGGCGGAAGGGCGAGAGATTGGGGAGGAGTGATAAGGGGCTAAGCAGTCAAGGGTAGAGGACAGAGTATTGGACCAGGCATCCACCTGCCCATCCACAGAGAGAGAGAGGAGAATTCAGAGGGAAGGAGGGTGTCAACAGAAGGGAATTGCTGCAGAGTGAGGGGGTAATATGGTGACCAGATGGGGGGGAGGGAGTGGGGAGCAAGGGGAGAGGGTGATATAGGGAGAGGAAAGGAGAAGAAGAGGCAGGAGTGGTCTGACCAGGGAAGAGAGAGGGGGGAGATGGCAGATGGGACAAAGGAAGCATTAGCGGGCGTGATGATAAGATCGGTGGTGTGCCCTAAGGCATGGGTAGGGCAAGAAACATACTGCCGGATGGAAAGGTCACTTAACAGTGACAGAAAAGAGCAATCCTTCTGGCTAGATGGAGAGTCATAATGAACATTAAGGTCGCCCAAGAACAGCAAATTGGGGGAGAGAAGAGATGTCTCCGAGAGGGAAAGCAAGAATGTGTCCCAAAGGACTGAGCAGAGGGCAGGAGGGACTTAGAGGAGCAAAAGGTAAACAGGTGATGAGGATGAGGATGGGGACCCCAGGTGGAGAAGAAGGGACTGGATAGCGGGGCCGAGGAGTCACTTCGGAAATGGATAGGGATGAGTGGTAGATAATAGCCACACCCCCGCCGTTCCGACAGGAGCGCGAGGTGTAAAGTGCAGAACAGTCAGGCAGGAGGCAACAGTTAAGAAGGGCATCTTCGCCCTCTCGAAGCCCAGTTTCTGTCAGGAAAAGAACATCCAAAGAATGGAGGGTGATAAGATCATGAACAAGATGTGACTTAGAGCAGAGGGAACGACAATTCAGCAGGGCAAAGGAAAGAAACACCAGCAAGGAGGAGGGGCAAAGGGAGGTATTCGGGACAGCGGACAGGGAAGAAGGTTACCAGGAGAACGAGAGGAGTAGCCGGCAGGAGAGTACAAAAGTTGGGAGCAATGACCACAAACAACAGGTATGGCAGACATGCTGAACGCCAAAAGAAGGGGCAAAAGGAAAGGAAGCCAAGAGCGGTATTTGGTGTGATATGCAAATCCTGTGAAGCAGAGCACCATGTCGGTGGGACAGAGCAAGGAGGCAGCAGGGGTTGCTCCCAGACCGTCGCCCCGTCGTTGCCCCAAGGAGCTTGCCCAAAGAACGCCACAGGAGACTGGCTTTTATGGCGATACCTGGGGTGAAATGCATCACTTCCGGGCAGTGGGGCTTGAGTCAGCAGGTGGAATGGCACACTGGGGAGACATGCAAAATAACATCAGCACAGCAGCTTTCGACCTTGTCGACCATTCAATCCTACTCTTTCGCTTACATGATGTGGGTCTTCCAGGTACGGTATTTCGGTGATTTCACTCTTTCCTTTTCTCCCACTCATGAACAGTAACCTCCAATTCCATCTCTTCTGACTCTTTTCCCCTTCTTTGTGGTGTTCCCCAGGGCTCGGTTCTGGCTCCTCTTTTGTTCAACATCTTTCTCGTACCACTTGCCCTCCTTATTCAACAATCCAGGATTTCTGCTTATTACTACGCTGATGACATTCTTCTTCTGCACCACAGTAATCCATTACAGCCAGATCTCTCTTCCCTCAACATTTGCCTCTCCTCGGTTGCTGATTGGTTAGCCACAAACTGTCTTCACCTTAACCTTGCAAAAACATCTGCCATCTGGTTCACTCATGGAAGCACTTGTCCTACTATACCACTACTACTTTTGGGTTTCCCTGTTCCTCTAGTTCCCACCCTCTGTTATCTCAGGGTTCTTCTCGACTTTGGTCTCTCTTTCAGGGATCATATCTCTCAGCTCGTAAAGAAATCCTTCTACCATCTCTGCCAAATTAGGGCTATCCATCCTTTCCTTACCTCCCAGGAGTGGAGGAGTGGCCTAGTGGTTGGGGCAAGGTACTTCAGACCAGAAAGTCAGGGGTTCAAATCCCACTAGAGGACAGCAACCTTGGGCTGGAAGGACTGGGGTTTCTAGTCCCACAGGTGCTCCTTGTGGTCTTGGGCAAGCCACTTAACCCTCCATAGCCCATGTTCCCTGTAAAATAGTTATCTCCAAGTTATAATGCCCTGTTCAATGTAATTTCAGTTTGTTCAATGTAAACTGCACTGATGCAGAATAGCATGGTATATAAGAGAATGTAAATAAATATTAACCATGCTCCTGCTGTCTCTAGTCACATCCTGTTTAGACTTCCGCAACTCTGTTCTTGCTGGTGTTCCTCGTACTCAACTGCACAGACTTCAGCTTGTTCAAAATATGGCAGCTCGTATTATTACTCATTCCACCCATCATGAGCACATCACTCCTCTTCTCTTTCAACTTCACTGGCTCCCACTGAGTATTGCATACACTACAAGATTCTTACTTCAGTTCACCAGATCATCTACACTCACACTCCACAATATTTGATAGATCTTCTCCAGTTCCACACTCCCACCCGTCAGCTGCACTCAGCACACATAAATCGTCTTCACATCCCCTCTCCAGCCCACGCCCATCTACAGTCCACACGTCATTCAACCTTTTTTTTCCTCGGTCCTGTCCTCTGGAATTCTCTTCCTACCCCCCTCAATTGGAACAGAACTACGGTACCTTCAAATCACTCCTTAAGAACCATTTCTTCTCTTTCTTCAATCTCCCAGCTCCCACCATGTGACCTTGTGTCTCTTAGGTTGTCTCTTCCCCTTGTCTTGTCTACTTGACTATCTCTCTTTCCTGTCTCAAATTGTAGTTCCTTTCCCTTTCTGGCCTTTGGCCTCTCTGTACTCCCATTTTTTTTATATTATTATTATTGTGCATCACCCTGCTGTTACAAAGGGCGGTCTATCAAATTGAATAGACATAAACATATTATGAGCCGAGGTCATATTGTTTTATTAAGGGGTGACAGTAGAGAGGTGAATTGACTCTTGCTACAATTAAAGTGCTTACAATTATATATATAACAACTTTGACTTCTCTACAGTTCCCGAGGAATCCAGTTGTGAATTTGTGGTTTGTTTTCTGCAGTGGAAGAATAGAGGGGTAGCCTAGTAGTTAGAGCAACAGCCAGGAACCAGAAAGACCAGGGTTGAAATCCTACTGGTACTCCTTGTGGCCCTGGGCAAGTCACTTAACTCTCGATTGTCTTAGGTGTAAGCTTAGATTACAAGCCCTCTGGGGATAGGGAAAAGCCTAGAGTACCTGAATGTAACTTGCCTTTATTTACCACCGGAAAGGCGTGAGCTAAATACTTCTAAATAAAAAAAATAATAAAAAAGTCTTGAAACACAGGGATGCCAAAGCATGCTTAGTGAAGCTTCTGTAATTTCCTTGCAAATATCTCTGAAATCAAGCTTAACCTTTGTCTGGAGAACAAGTAAGGTTAGGGAATTTGGAGAGACGTATAACAATTCTATCCGTCTGCTATGGAACTTTCAGAGAAGGCTCTATCATGGGAACAGTCAACTTTTAAATTGCTCAAATGCTTCATTCAAACCTGTCAGCAACTTGCCCAGTTGGCAAGACAGAGGCAAAATCCATTAAATGTGAACACTGATTTATTACAGATGAAAATTCTGAACGATGGTCCTCCTGTGCCGAGTGCCTGAGATGCTTAGGCCAGGGGTACCCTAGACATGATTGCCTCCTTAAAGAAGGTGAGGGATCTTTTTTCTTTCTATTCTGCTGCAGTGCATGAGCTGATCCCTGCGGTAGTGAGAACTGTTTTATCTGCCAGCGCATATTTTTTAAACACAGAATGCCATTAGTTTAGTGCATTGAGAATAAAACTTTCTTCAGCACACAGTTCTAACATCTGGTTTATTACACTGGCCCTAGAAAGCATAGCAAGTGATCTACCTTGATCAGTGGCATAAGTTCTAATGAGGAGCCCCCAAGCACAATTTTGTTTGAGAGCCCGCCCCCATTGTCGTGGCAGTGGCAGCATCCCCCTACCCCATATGGGAAAACTTACCTTAAAATGTTTCTTCTGCTGCTTCCACTCTTCTTCCAAGTTCTCAGGCCTGGCAACCATCACCTCCTGGCCACTACCAGGCCAAACTCTTGCAGTGTGATTGTTATCACACAAGACTTCGGCCCAGCAATGGGAGGTGATGGCTACTGGGCCTCCAAACTTAAAGAGAAGAAAGGAGGAGAGCAGAAGAAGTGTGGCAAACATTTTAAAATACGATTGCTGTTCTGCCTTTACCACCTCCTTGTGGGCCACCTTCCGATCTCAGACCCTGAATTGTGGGGGCTGTTTAGGCAGAATTTACATCACTGACCTTGATGAAATCAGAATCCGTGACTATTTCAAAGGGGAGAATTTAAGGCAATGATCAACATTAATCAACTGTCTTCCTCAACATGAGCAAAGCAATTTAAAGTCACATACTGAAATAGCTGCACTTTATAAAGCCCCATTTTGCATTGGACATCTAGGTAGGAACTGGGATTTCCAGGTCAGGAGGTTCCTAATTCGCTGAGTATTTTACAAAAGGCTTGGCTGTCTGTTGAAGCACACTGGCAAACACACCAGGGTTCAAATCCCACTGGCACTTATTGTGGCCTTGAGCAAATCACTTAACCCTCCATTGACTCAGGTACAAACTTAGATTGTAAGCCCTCCGTGGACAGGAAAGTACCTACTATACCTAATTGTAACTCCCTTTGAACAACTACTAAAAAGGTGTGAACTAAATGCTACAAATAAATAATAAATAAATAAATAAACTTTGGTTTCACACACCTACACATTCTATAAAAGAGCAGCATCACTCAAGGCTTAATATGTGTAAGCGCCAATCTTGCAATATACAAATGCATTTATTGTATTTACCTACACATGAAAATGCCAGATTTCACAAAACTACACATACAAGAGAAGGCATTTAAGGAACCACATTTGTAAGCACATTTGCCCCCTCAGTCACTGGTGGGGATTCCAGATCCAAATGAGTAGATAGCTGACACACTTGCCTCACAACAGGTGTAAATACCAATGGGGCATTTTAAAAAATGTATGTGTGCTCTCATTGTAAAATAGGAAATGCATATATTTATTTTGGACTGCCCAAAATCCACACCCTTGACTCTGTGCATCCTGTGGCAATTCTACATACAAAGAGCCACATTTGAAAAGTAGAATTTACATGTGTATGCAATCTACACCTGTAAATGTTGCCATATACACTTAGAATGCCATACAAAGTTTCTAAAAGACCTCCACAATCCGTTGTACACCTCTTTCTGATCTGCTGCAGAGATGCATTTAAGATACTATGATATAGCTGTCTCAGCAAGGACAGTTTGGGACAGCTGGAGATCCAGCTCAGCTCATCTGTGAACACCTGTGGCGTTAACATCTTAGAATGGAGGTTCAAAGGGAAGCACCAGCCAGAACAGGATTACTGCCATTCAGTGCCCGGACTCCCTTTCTTACAGTACAAAGAAATTAGAATCTCACATTTTTAAAATGTGGCTCTATAAAAGGATCTCCAAGAGCCCAGTAGAACTAGCCCCCACTGTTTGAGACAAACTTTGTAAAGCTCTGAGTCATCTTTGCCAGATCTGAATCTCCCAGCATGCACTTAGCTGACACATTGCAGCACAACTGGATGCCTCTTTTAACTGAAGGTTGTGAAAGAGGTACGGAATCTCTTATCAGAAGTCTAGAAGCTTCCGGCTGGTACTGCCTGACAGCTGACGGGATTCCCTGCCTTGTTAGACAAACCTCTGAGCAGCTGGGAGGGATTTTTTTCTTTGTGCTGTAATACACATGAATCAGAGTGGAGTGACAAATCCCAGAATATTGTACTAATGCTGACCTGCTGCTCAGAAAGAATGACTTGTTCATCAAAATAAACGGGTCAATATTCAAAGCCCTCATCCTGCCGGCCAAAGAGGGGCAGCCAGCTAAGGGCCCTGACTGCAATATTCAGTGACACTGTCTGGAGAGCGCCACTGGATATTTCCACAGACCGACCTAGCATTCTTCACTTAGTGGAGCTGAAGTTCTTGTGTGGTACCGGGGTGGTATCGGCACTAACCGGGCAAGTGCCAACACTTGTCCGGCTGGTGCACTATTCATCGTCTCCTGCCCAGATAGCTTAGACTGCATGAAAAGCTGGCCCGAGTTCCTGTTTGGAAAAAGACTGGCTGAATATAGAGCTAACCGGGCAAGTGTCGGCACTTGCCCGTTTAGCACTGCTGAACCTGGAGATTCAGCAGCAGCTCCTATCCGGATGCTGTTACTGAATATCCCACTGATAATTCAGGACCACAACTGACCACTGTGGTGTTTAAAGATAGGCTTCTCTGAATATTGGCCCCAAAAGGTTTCCTTTTTCTCATAATTTATAACTACTTTTCAGAAAAGACTATGTTCTATCTCAGGTTTATATTAGCTGGCATATAGTAACATAGAAAATGACACAGAAAAAGACCAGCATGTCCCATCTAATCTGTCCGGTGATGTGGCAAGGATTGTGCCTGCCTATCTGTGCAGGTTATCCCGCCTCTATGCATAATAACATAACATAAGAACATAAGATATACCATACTGGGTCAGACCAAGGTCCATCAAGCCCAGTATCCTGTTTCCAACAGTGGTCAATCTAGGTCATACATACCTAGCAGTTTCCCCAAAAGACACAAGTTCCACAATGCTTGTACTGGGTCAACCATTGATATTCTGGGTCCCTTCTTAATAATGGTTTATGGATCTTGTCCAAACCTTTTTTAAACCCAGCTACACTAACAGCCTTTACTACATCCTCCGGTAACAAATTCCAGAGTTTGATTACACGTTGAGTGAAAAAATATTTTCTTTTATTAGTCTTAAATAGTTTACCCTGTAGCTTCATTGCATGTCCCCTAGTCTTTCTATATTCTGATAACGTAAACAATCGATCTACTTTTACCCGTTCCACTCCGTTCATTAATTTATAGACTTCTATCATATCTCCCCTCAGCCGTCTCTTTTCCAGGTTAAAGAGCCCTAACATTTTTAGCCTTTCTTCATAGGAGTATCCTTCCATCCCCTTTACCATGTTGGTAGCTCTTCTCTGAACCTTTTCTAATAACGCTATATCCTTTTTAAGATACGGCGACCAGAATTGCACACAATATTCAAGGTGCGGTCTCACCATGGAACGGTATAGAGGCATTATAATATCTTTTGTTTTATTTTCCATTCCTTTCCTTATGATACCTAGCATTATATTTGCTCTCTTGGCCACCGCTGCACACTGGGCCGAGGGTTTTAACATGTTACCCACAATGACGCCTAAATCTTTTTCCTGGGTGGTGGTTCCTAATGTGGTACCTTGCATCGTGTAACCATAGTGTGGGCTGTTCTTCCCTAGGTGCATAACTTTGCACTTGCCCACATTAAATTTCATCTGCCATTTGGATGCCCAGTCTTTCAATTTATCAAGATCCTCTTGCAATTTTCCACAATCCTCTTGGGTTTTAACAACTTTAAATAGTTTTGTGTCATCTGCAAATTTGATAACCTTACTCGTTATTCCACTTTCCAGGTCATTTATGAATATGTCAAAAAACAGCGGACCCAGCACAGATCCCTGGGGTACACCACTATTCACCTTTCTCCATTGGGAAAATTGGCCATTTAGCCCAACCCTCTGCTTTCTATCTTTTAACCAGTTCCTGATCCACAATAGTACACTGACTCCTATCCCATGACTCTTTAGTTTTGCCAAAAGTCTCTGATGAGGGACCTTGTCAAAGGCTTTCTGAAAGTCCAGATACACTATATCAACCGACTCACCTTTGTTCACCTGTTTATTCACACCTTCAAAAAAACATAACAGATTAGTAAGACAAGATCTTCCTTGTCTAAAGCCATGTTGGCTGTCTCCCATTAGGCCATGACTATCTACAGGCTGAGTAATTTTGTTCTTTATGATGGTTTCTACCATTTTTCCCAGTACTGACGTCAGGCTTACCGGTCTGTAGTTTTCCGGCTCACCCCTGGAACCCTTTTTAAAAATTGCGTTTGTTTAGGGTTGTACCTGCCATTCCGTCCAGGTTACCTTTCTTTAGAGTTAAACATACAGGAGGCAATTTTCAAACTGCACACTTTAGGGGTGATTTTATAAAACATTTGCTCTCATAAAGCATGTTTTAAACATGCCAAAATGACTCATAAAATGTCACAGCTCAGTAGCTGCATACAAGCACACATAAGGTCATGCGCATTTATATGCATAGGGGTATGTTTACTAAACAAAAGTAGTGGCTCTGAAATTGCACGGAAGCCGCTACCTCTGTTTAGTAAACATACCCCATAGTATGCATAGGGGTTCCTGGAAGTATAGTTTGGGTGGAGATGGGGCAGGGTTTCAATATATGTGTGTATGTTATTAAATATGCAACGACTCGGCATCCACATTTATATTTTCTTTAGAACAGGTGTATATTTATGCAAATTTCTGCACTATTACAATTAATTCTGGAAGCCTATTTTATAAAGGTACATAGGTGTCCTGTTATGCACTTACTGCCGACAGGACAAAGTTCATGTGTACATTTTGCCCACAAATTTTGCAGCAAATTTGAAAGAGAAAATACATATGCAATTTCACTGAGAAACTAGCCGCAGGTGCAAGGCACCTGCAGACGCTCCTGCCTGCTTTTTGTGCTGGTAGGCTGGCTATGGAAAATAATGCACATAGACTTTCAAATACAATCTACAAACATTGTTTTCTGTCTCCATCCAGAACCTTCTCTTGGAAATTCTTCTCCTAAATGCTGCTCAAAATATGCATATGTTTGAAAACCCTGCATCCTTTGAGCTGTAGCAAAGGAGGATAATTTTGAGACATCCAATTTGCATGCATAAATGCTTTTGAAAATTACACTTATAATCCTAGAAAAACAATCACAGTCATGCAGCCATGATGACAGAAAGTAGGTGTATTTGTTTATCTGGTACTTACTGTTGGGAGGTGTCGAAAATTCAGTGCCAAGAAATTTCTGCAGTCTTTCTCCAGGTAAACAGTCCAGGACTCAAGGTCTGAGTCCTTGCTGCTGCAAGAAAGAAAGCTAATGCTTGGAGCCGTAGTGAGAGCCTCTGAGCAGGAACTTGGTGCTGATTCCCACTGAACAGGAGTATTCTGCATACTCCATACTTAGATTCAGAAGTAATACCAGCAGATTGGAGATGGGAAAATGTGGTTTCTCTCCTCAAGAATGGAAGTAAGGAGGAGGCTGGGAACTGAAGCCCGATTAACTGGATCTTGATGCTGAGTAATGCTGAGTAAATTAAGAGTTGCTACTATAACAGAGGATATTGCGATTTCTGGAATCCAGTGGATTACAGGATCCAGAACAGCATGGTTTTTTACCAGATATAGTCCTTTCAGGATCAGTGCAAGGATATAAGGCACCCTAGGCAAGCTCTTAATTCCGCTGCCCCCCTGCTTCTACCCCACCCCCACCCCCATTGATGCCTTTGCTGAGACCCGAAGCAGCTGCAATGCTATTTAAACTGCAACACAGTTACACTCCAGTGCTGCATTGCTGTTCCTGCCCTGTTTAACCTGCGTATTCTACTCCCTCCATTTGCATAGAGCTGCAAGCGCCCCCATGAAAACAGGAAGTCTCCACTGGAGGGGATGGAAGTGGCAGGTCAAAGAGGGCAGGAACAGCAATTCAGTGCTGAGAGTTCGGTAGGTGCTATGTTGTGGTTTAAATGGCATTGCTGCCGCTGCAGATCCCAGAGAGGGATGGTAACAATGGCAATGGGCCGCCCTAGGAACATTGCTGTTCTAGGCAGCTGCCTAGTTTGCCTATTGGGTCATACCAGCCCTAAGTCCTGGATTGCAGGGGAGAGCATGAG
Source organism: Ichthyophis bannanicus (assembly GCA_033557465.1). Taxonomy (NCBI): domain Eukaryota; kingdom Metazoa; phylum Chordata; class Amphibia; order Gymnophiona; family Ichthyophiidae; genus Ichthyophis; species Ichthyophis bannanicus. Next base: position 1,665,285,828 of record CM066032.1, on the reverse strand, counting down.
ATGCGGTATACTTGGGATTTTAGCAAGGACTTTCCACAGCCCCGCATAACCTCGGGTTTGTTCACTCATGTGCATGGATAGGCAGACAGAGACGGATGGATAAACCCTCTCGAACAGGTGCTATTGCTCTAGCAACATGTGCCTAAAAAAGAAAGTACATGGATGACTAAGACCAGCCAAAATACGAAGAGTCAAGAAAAAGTTGTCGCACTATTTTCAGAAACTGATGTAAGCCTGTTGCCTCCGGTTTGTCAGAACTTTTAGATTTGTTTCCTGCCATGTGTGTTTGTCACTCAGTGAGTTAACCACTGATTTGGTAAGAGAGAGGATCGGAAATCTCACTTGCCTGGTTGATTTATTGCTAGTGAAGTTTAAAATAGAATTTGTCTACTCCACATTCTGAAGCCTGCTTGTAGCCTCAGCGCAGCTAGTAAATGACACTAAACAGTCTTCTTTTCTGCCAACACCTTATTTAGCTGCTTTGTAAATGATTTACAGCTCCCTATGCTATCATTTGTCACTCAAAAGTAGTGCAATAACTTATTTGTACACTGTGATTGGAAATTTAATTTAGACTGTTTTCTGTTTTAAAACTGTTATCATAAGAATCATATTGTATTCCCTGGTGAAAGCTGGTAAACTTTCAGTTTTCTCCTAAAAAAGCTACAGTTCACTAAAGTGTATTATGCGGTTAATGAGCATTTCAGCATGCGTTAACTGTTTCTGCAGGCCTGCGGTAATTGTAACTGCGTAGGCAGAACAATTACAGTGTGCTGAAATGCACATTAACTGCATATCGCATGATGAGGCGGGGTCTAAGCAGTGCTGAGGCAGAAAGTGGGCAATGGCTGCACATTGCGGTTAGCACAGGCACCAATAGCGCACACTAATCACCACTGCTATTGCCTTTCTGTCGGTGTATCTCAGAAATCTCTTTTGGGACTTCTTTGTTTCTCTCTAGACTCATTCCCCTGGTGCTCTGATCTCCTCTCATGGTTTTCAGTATCAGCTTTATGCTGATGATTCTCCAGGCCCATATCTCAGCCTGCTCATCTGATGTTACTGCCCGGATGTCTTGCTGCCATTTGAAACTGAACATGGCCAAGATGGAGCTCATTACCTTTCCCTCTAAACTCATTTCCCCTCTTCCTCCTTCTCTAGTCCTGTCAATCACTATCATCTTCCCTGTTTCCTCAGCTCGCAACCTTGGGGTCATCTTTGACACTTCTCTCTTTCTTTGCACATGTCCAACATAAAGCTAAAACCTGTCATTTCTTTCTCTATAACACAAGCAAAATTTGCCCCTTCCTTTCTGAACATGCTACCAAGACTCTTATCCACTCTCTGGTCACATCACATTTAAGCTATTGCAACTTGTTTCTCACTGGTCTCCCTCTGAATCATCTCTCTCTTCTTCAATCCATTCAAAACTCATCTGCAAGGCTAATCATCCGCCAGTGTCACTATGCTCACATAACCCCTTTCCTCAAGTCACTTCATTAGCCGTTTCTGTATCCAGTTCCAACTCCTCTTACTAGCCTACAAGGGCATTCATTCAACTGCTCCTCATTACCTCTCCTTTCTTATCTCTCCCTACAACCTTCCTCAGGAACTCTGTTTATCAGGAAAATCCCTTGAATCCCTGCCCTTCTCTTCTACTGTCAACTCCAGACGTCATTCATTCCACCTTTCTGCAATGTATGCCTGCAACAGACTACCTGAGTCAGCGTGTGAGGCACCATCTCTGGTCCTGTTCAAATTCAGGATAACAACCTATCTCTTCGAAGCTGGTTCCTGATCCTCTATTCTCCTGTTTATCACCCATGCGTGTTAATTTTAACTCTTGTCCCCTGTTTGTTGTGTTTCTGTTTTGCATGGATTGTAATTTCTATTGAGAAGGAAATAGCTCTCATGTGTATATGTTCAGTGCTGCATACGCCTTATAGCGCTATAAAAATGATAAGCAGTAACAATAGTAACAGTAGTATGGGGAGCACCCTATCTCGACAGGAGGCACTGGGTACACCTGCGATAATTTTGAAAGGCCAGAATGCGAGCTAAGTGCTAGGCGCATACTGGGCATGTTTCGAGCAATTCCCATGGGGGTTTGCACTTACTGCATGTTAGTTTTAGTGCTAAAACACATTAAGTGCAAACTCCTACTGTATCTTTGTAAAAGAGCCCCTAAAGCTGAAATGGTGCTTAAGAAATTTATATTCACCATGGGCTCCATTCAGTGTTTTTTTCAAAGCATACATAAAGATAGAACTAGGAATAAAATAGAAAATGAATGGCTTTTGTTTTTGTGTAAATCGTTTTTCATTGGAGACATACAGAAGTGGAAACAGGCCATGGATGAAAATCACACAAACTATTTAGCAACATGCATGTAGACTTATTTGGGTGACCCGATTTGGCCAGTTTTCAGCAATAAGTCTGCATCGGGGGTCAATTTCCATATATGATATCTGAGTCATAGGAATGAAATGTGAAAGGATAGTTCACAAAAGCAAATGATTGATAAAACTAGATTCATCAAGTTAAATTGACCACTGATGCGAGCTTATTGCCGTAACTTGGTCGAGTCGAGCCATCCGAATAAATTCAAATGCATGTTGCTAAACAGTTTGCGTGATTTTCATCCACAGTCTGTTTCCGCTTCTGTTTGTCTCTGATTGTTGTTTGTGGAACACTTTTGTTCTTATCTACTGATGAGGCCCAATATTCATTGGGGCAGGCTATGCACTGCTAAAGCACATAGCCCTGCCCGCTGGCAATGGTGTTGGCTATCTGGGTTTAGCCAGGGCCAGTCCAAGGGTTTCTTCTGCCCTAGGCAGAAACCCTGGCCTCACCACCCTCTCAAGCTGCCGCCGCTGCTACCCCCCAGCTGCTGCTGATTCCATCTCGGGAGGGAGAGGCAGGCAGCGGCAGTATTTACAAAAGCAGCAGCTTTTTGCCACCGCTTTTGGAAATGCTGCACCTGCCTGCCTCCCCCCAAAACGGAATCGGCATCAGCTGGCAGGGGGCGGTACAGCCACCCATGTGTTCTGCTGCCACTGCCCAGCAGGGCCGGCCACCCTAGGCATCCACCTAGATAACCAAGTGGGATTAGCACACAGAGGAAACAGCCGTAGAGCCTAACCGGATAGCGGCAATATTGTACCGCTACCCAGTTAACCATCTGCGGCTAAAACAAGGTGAGCCAAAAGCTGGCCTAGTTTCAGATGCAGATCGCTAACCAGGTAATGGTGCAATATCACTGCTACCAAGTTAGCGGCAGTCTCCGCCTCCGCTTCACCTCGGAATGCCCCCAACACACCCTGATGCTAACTGGATAGCATCGGGGTGCGTAGGGGAGTTAGGAGGAGATATTCAGCGGTATTTTGTAAATGCCTTTGAATATCCCCATTTAAGGCATTTACACGGTTTACTGGGCTGTAAACCATGTAAATGCCTTTCGAAAATCGGGCTCAATGTGTATAAACATAACAAAGCTTATCAGCCATTTGCAAGATACAAGAACAACAGAGGTGGCAACATGGCCCCTTACCAAACAATTCCGTCAGATCAGCAAAACTAGCAGCATTATCCATCAGATTCCCAAAGACAAAGCAGCCATCCATACACCCCGCCTTCCAAAAAAACATCCTCCCTTCTCCCCCTCCACTACTCTTAAACAATCCCATCAACAGAAAACATTGCAGCTCCAGTGAACCTTATTATCATACTCAGGAACAGTAGAGAAACTGGGATAAGTGAGGATATCAGTATTGACACTCCAGTTTACCAGACTCAGAAGCCATCATAGTCCAAAAACTAAGCTCAGTGTGCCCCTTTTCTATCCAAAAGACATCACAAATTTTAGAGAGCCACTCTATATGCCTAGCAGGTGAGCTGTGCTTCCAAAACCTAGCCACCACACTCCGGGCTGCTAAGTGAAAACAATGAACAAAATGGAATGAGGTCTTTGTCCCTTCAAAGAACCAATATTCCTAAATATATAGACCTCATGCAGAAAGGGGAGATTTATCCCAGTGATGGCAAAATCAGATCCTGGAAATCAGCCCAAAAATTTGTAAGCTCGGACAAAGCTACCATATATACTCAAAGTCTCCCTTCTGCCCACATCCCCACCAGGAAGAACTTCATCAGCAAGGCCTCACTTAAATAGTGTCAGATACACCCGCATAAGTATATGCAACTGAGCATTAACTTAGGTCAGGGAGATTGAGCAGGCATGGGTATAGTCCCAAATTTGGACCCAGAAGTTATCTTCCTTAAATCCAACCACTTTCTCCCAGCTCTTAACATAGGAATGCAGTTGAGCACTACTCCCTCTCTTCTCAGCAAGGGCCTTATACAAGCATGCAGTAGGATGTTTCATTTTCTTAGACTCAAATAGAACTTTCTCCCACTGTTGCAAGGGCTGAAATAGCTCCAACTTATTCGGGAGGATACCGGCAAAATGCCACAATCGAAGGTATGAAAAAAATTAAGAGAGGTTCCATAAACAATCTCCACCCTATCCTTTGTCACAAAAAGAGAGGCCTTATGGGGAGAAGACTCCATCCATACCCCATATTTTTCCACATCCTCAACAAATGCAAATGCTGATAAGGGAACATAGGGAGAAACCTCAGGAGAGATCTGCTGATGTTTACACATCACCCACCACACCTTCCACAGGGATTCCAAAAAGGGATGAGAGAGTGCTTTGCAAAAATAGTTTTACTTATTTATTTAGACAGTTTTGTATACTGCCTTATCCTTCAATCAAAGTGGTCACAACACAAGTGGGGGATACATTTAATATGTGGGGATATGAGGCATGTACACTAATACTTACAGGGAACATGGGCAATGGAGGGTTAAATGTACCACCAAAGGCAAGGTCGAGGCAGGATCCTTAAAATAGATTAATGTATCATCAGTGTAGAGTGAAATTAGATGAGACTGCCCACCAATATCTATTCTCAAATCACATATAACCACCATTATCTGAACCACAAAGGGTTCAACTTCTATTGCAAAAAGAAGCAGCGAGAGAGTGTAGTCTTGAAGGGGGGCCGCAGCCTAAAAGAAATTGTTCCAATCTATGCTCATTGACAAGACAGTTGCTACAGGTTTTGCATACATGGCAGCTATCTACCTACAAAAATTTGGCCCGAATCCAAACAGAGAACCACACGTAGGTACAGCCATTCAACCTTATCAAAAACCTTTTTGGCATCAAGTGCCAAGATCTCATGAACCCCCTGCCTTCCTTGATGGCCTGCAGCACATTCGCTAATTGCCTCATGCTCTCTAAACCATATCAGCCTTTCAGAAAACTTGTCTAGTCAGTATGGATTAGTTTCTGCAGGTGATACTCAATTCAAGAATTCAAAATGTTTTTGAAAATCTTGTAAGCAATAGTTCAATAAGGAGATTGGTCTGTAGTTCTTGCACATCAAATGACCCCTGCCATTCTTAGAGATTATGATAAGTATTTATTTATTTAGACAGTTTTGTATACCACTTTATCCTTCAATCAAAGTGGTCACAATTGGGGGATACATTTAACAAGAGGGGATATGAGACACATACACTAATACTTACAGGGAACATGGGCACTAGAGGGTTAAGTGGCTTGCCCAAGACCACCTGTGGGACTAAAAGCCCCAGGCCTTCCAGCCCAAGGTTGCTGTCCTGTAGTGGGATTTGAAACCCTTACCTTTTGGTCTGAGGTAACTTGCCCCAACCACTAGGCCACTCCTCAAGTAAGGTCTAGTAGAAAGAATGGAGGGAGAAACCCATATTAACTGTTTCCATATGTTCTCCCCCACCCTCTTCCTATGTTGTTCTTCAAGTTTATACATTTCCTGACATGCCATCAATTTCTATTTCTTTCTTTAAAAAAAAACAACAACAACTAGTGAGATGACCTATCCTCTTATGACTGCTTTGGCTGCCTCCACAAGCTGAATGCAGTAATATCAGGTGTACCATTAAAGACCAAATATTCTTGTCAAGCTTCCTGCAAGCCTCTGTGAAACTCCGGGTTTTTAAGTAGCCCTCTCTGCATAGCCCAAGACAGATGGGAAGCCTTGATCTCCTGTCCTTTCACCTCAGTAGAGAGGAGAGCATGGTCAGAGATTATAATCGGTCCTATTTTATACTTACCAGGGCTGCCCTAACCTTGAGAAAGAAACCAAAAATCAATTCTAGAATAACATATGTGATGGAAAAGCTGTTAGTCTAGCTGGGTTTAAAAAAGGTTTGGGCAAGTTCCTAGAGGAAAAGTCCATAAACTATTATTAAAGTGGACTGGGGAAATCCTTTGCTTATCCCTGGGATAAGCAGCATGGAATCTCTCTATTTTTTGGGGAATCTGACAGGGACTTGTGATCTGGAATGGCCACTGTTGGAAACAGAATATTGTGCTCGATGGACCTTTGGTCTGACCCAGTATGTCAAATCTTATCTTTTTATACACTTTGTGTATATTAAATTGTATCTAATCCACTCCAAAACGTGGATAGCAGAGGAAGATTACTTTTATTGAACACCTTTAGCCAATGGCCCGACACAGGCCATGTTTCGTTATGCCTTCATCAGGGGCTTACTTGGCTAGGATACAACACATAACAACATATAAATGAATAATGAAAGAATACATAACTAGAACATAATTAAAAATCATAAAAAACAATAAATATGAGCACCATAAAGTAATCTGATTAATTTGTACATATATAAACATTCATATATAATAAATATATAAACGATACATTTTATGTACAGCTATTATTAAAACCAGTGATTAAATAATTATCTAACAAAATTAATGGATAAAGTCATAAATAATATTAATAATTTCTCACAATCAGTTCATGATTTAACTACTTTGAAATGGATCATAAGGATCATCAGTGGAAGAAGAGGGATGTTAGTTTTGGCGTCTCTGGTTCTCGTTCCACTGCTCTAGCTTCTAGACCACTCCTCCACATTTAATCAATTTTACAATTTCATTAGTGTAGGTGCCTGCTTAAATGGGAAACAATGCACACATTACATAAGAGGAAACTGGATGAGAGTCAAATGTTCAAACATTTGCTTTTCCTCATTTTTGAAACTAGAGTCCAGAGTTGAAGCCTGTTCTGTTTGTGCCATTATTAATGTTCTGGACTGACTGGTAGTGCTGTTTGTGGCTGATGGCTCGGTGCCATTTCATAGTGGTAAGGTGATGCATTACCATGGCTGCTGGGGCTCATCCTACAGCACTCCATAAATTCAAGTAATGGCATTTGTATAATATCCTTTAAAAACTAAAAATATAGAGACACAGTTGAAGCCCCTGGGTAATTATTACTCTTACGATGACCCATGCTGCCTGGCCTAAGATCAGCAATGAATACAAATCTGCAGGGAGCTGCATTCTGTTCTTTACTACCAAAGAAGGTAACATGGTCCTTCAGTATATGGGGGAGAGAACATCTAGGAAAATAATAGCAATCATGCATAAAGGCTCTCCGGCGAAAGATGGATGGACGAAAGGCCCCAAAGGGGAGGCTGAACATGAAAAAATGATTACAATTATGCATTCAGCTTACCTAATTCAGGTCATAAACCCATATAAAACGAAGTGAAATGGAAAAGATAACATTGAGAAAAGTATAAACCACCAAAAAGATGAAACTTAGGGATTGTTAAACGGCACATGTTATTTGTCTCCATTCCTGTTTTATTCCTATGAGCACAGCAGGTAATGTATGCTAGTGTCCGTTAGCATGTGTTAGCATTTAGTAAACAGGCCCCTTAGGGCCTATTCATTTCAGTGCATTAAATATGTGCGTTAATGTGTGACTGTAACACAGATATTAGTAGTACTGCTAATGCAAGATTCACTGAAAGGCATAATGCCTGGGATGACTTGTACATTCAAAGCATTGCTAATGTGCCTCTTAAAATTGTGCATTAATGTGCATATTGAAAAACACCGCTTAAATAAGGAGCCTGTTTACAAAGTGCTCTATGCAGTAAGGTGGTCATGCCAAAATGCGAATAGCAGGGTTGCACGTCCAGTTCGCAGGGATCTTATTCCATCCTCTTGCCTCCCTGGACGTACTGTACCGGTGTGCAGGGAGTGCTGCATGGGGGTGTGATGGAGGCGGAGCGAGGGGGGCCACTGCACCTGGACATATAGGGCCCTATACATCTTGTGGGTGATGGATGGATGTGGAATAAGTCCTGTGAGTGGTAGACCTCGCCGAGGGTTGCGCAGTGGGGAAATGCAACATGTTCCGCTGTTCGACCTGCTTGCACCTGCTGGGCATCCCGGTGCCATAGCGACGGGACGTCACGGCACCAGCACACCAGCAGGAGCACTGAGCGGTGGAGACAGGCAACCTGCTGTCCCTCTCCCCGCTCAGGATACTGTGTGCCCCGGCCCGTCTAAGTGCCCGATCTTGCACCCATGGGAACGTTTAGCTCCCACGGTTGCAGAATCGGGTGCACCTGTGCCCCACCCATAATCTGGCCAACAAGACATCCCGGACATGCAGATTATGGAATCAGCCTCTAAATGTACGATTTGCTAACCACTGGCACAGATGCATGTTAATGGATATTGCACCACCATAACTGTTAGTACATGCTAAAGTAGCAGCTTGGCTTTAACACGCAATGGGGGCGTGGAATGGATGAACTATGGGTGGAGACAGCATTTCTGCAAGTAATGCACAGTAAATTAGTGGGCATTAACTTTTAAAGCTGCAAATAGCATGAAAAATGTAACACTACCTGAAGAAGAGGTGTTAAGTGCACCAGCAGTAACTGCACTCTAGTAGACAAACGTTAAAGACCTAAAACTATAAAACCTTTATCCATGCGCCCATCCCATCCACAACAGTACATGTTAGAGAGCTAATGTTTCTAGATGAAATAAATGATTGCTTCTGAGAGCAGCTGGTTCATGAACCAACAAGAGGGGAAGCTGTTTTGGACCTAGGATCTGGTGCAAGAGATAAGGGTGTTGGAGCCACTTAGCAATACTGATCATAACTTGATCACATTTGATTTAATAAATGGATGGAGGATGGCAAGGAAATCCACAGTACTACCTTTTAACTTTCAAAAGGGAGACTATGATAAAATGAGGGAAAAACTAAAAGGAGCAGCTGCAAAGGTTAAAGGTTTACATCAAGCATGGGTGTTGTTTAAAAATACAATCTTGGAAGCCCAGACCACATGTACTCTACGCTTTAAGAAAGGTGGAAGGAAGGCCAAAAAACTAACAACATGGTTTAAAGATGAAATCAGAGAGGCTGCTGTAGCCAAAAAAACATCTTTTAGGAAATGGAAAAAGGAGCCCAATGATGAAAAGAGTAAACAACATAAGTACTGGCAAGTTGGATGCAAGGCATTGATAATGCAGGCAAAGAGAGAATTTGAAAAAAGCTTGCTTTGAAAGCAAAAATGCACAATAAACTCTTTTTCAAGTGCATTCATAGCAAAAGCCTGTGAGAGTCAGTTGGACCAGAAAATGATAGAGGAGTAAAAGGGGCACTAAGGGAGGACAAGGCCATAGTGGAGAGACTGAATGGATTCTTTGCTTCGATCTTTACTGAAGAAGATGTAGGGAAGTTGATGCTATATGCCCAAGGGTGCTGAAAGAACTGAAATATGAGATTTCAGACCTACTATTAGTAATCTGTGAACTATCATTAAAATCATCACACATTAACGCACATATTTAATGCACTGAAATAAAATCATCATTTTTCCTAGATCTATGATGATCACCGCTAGAGATATGGTTAAACAATATTTCTTAGAGGTGTTGGGGGTTCCAGCTAAGTCATGTCCTCCTTTAGTGAGAGCTTATTACTTGCCACAGGGAAGTAAGGAACCTGCTGTGGCAGAGACTACGGGCCCTCAGAGGGCAGATATGTTGAATGTTTCTCAAATGTTGGAAAGATCTGATGTTGAAGATGTGTAATCAGGGAGAAAGATGGATGGGCCACTGTTGGAAACAGGATACTGGGCTTGACAGATCTTGGTCTGACTCAGTAAGGCATTTCTTAGGTTCTTATGTATATATGAAGGCACAGAACTCTGCTGGGTGGGTATTTACTATCCTGGCTAAGAGGGATGATATTAAGTCATGTCTAAAGCAGCTGCATTAGCTTAGTGTAGAAAAGGGAGCTAAATTTAAGCTATTCACAATGGTTTTCAAAGTCTTCCAGAATTCTAACCCTAAAGAGTTAGATCAATTATTTTGTACGTTGCCACTTGGGATTTAAGGTTTAGGCATGGTAAACCTCTTTGTATTTCTCCTATTAGTGAGGTATCAAGAAAACTCAAAATCAAATATTTTCTGTAGCAGGACCACAGATTTTTATAAGAGGGGAGGATGATTTGTTGGTGTTTTAATGGAAGATGAAATCATACTTGTTTTCTAAGATTTTTGGTATGGAATAGTTGAGTGTTGTTTGTGGTATAAGTTTGTTTTTATTGTATGCTTATTTCAAATGTTTTTTTGTGATCTGCCTAGGATGTTAGATGCAGTGGACTTTAAGATGAAAAATAAATAGATAATAATTAGAGGCAAAAGTGGAGGGGGGGGGGGGTGCTGAGAGAGCTTTAACAACATTTCTGGCCATCAGGTCCTGCCCTTGTCCCCAGTCTCCCTCTTCACTACATCATATTACTGCAAAAGGTCAGCATGAGAAACATAACCAACTGCTGAATATGTAGGCAGAGGAGGTCTCTAGTGACCTTTAACATTCAGTATCTCCCACTCATGCATCTTTTCATAGTTATGCTGACATTGCCAGACAGTTGTGTCCTATCTAAAAACATCTCTAATCAGCTCTTGAGGGCAGGCAAATCTACGGGACAACAAAAGCAGTCTTGGTGGTCACATCTCGCTTCACCTCTCAGGGAGAGGCACTAACCAATACTACAACATAGGATCTTTGTAAGTGATATGAAAGATGTGCTAAGCTCATTAAGTCAGATACCCTATAATATATTCACAGCACCTTGCAGTCCTTCTGTTTAGAAATTTAATATAGATGTTATTGGGGTCATTCCGAGGCATGAAAAGTGGGCATGGACATCCTGTGCGACGTCCATCTTTGCTATTTGTGCCCTCTCCCAATCGCGTCTAGCTTCCCCAAGCGTTGTACGGGGAAGTTAGATAGGGTCAGGGAAGGGGCGGATCATGGGCAGGGTTAGGGTGGGCAGAGGGCGGTTGTCAGCCCCAGACGTACAGAGCCGATTCCACTGTTGGCCCTGTACGTCCAGGGCCATTGGCCTGAATGTGGAACTTATTCCACCTCTGAGGTGGAATAGGTTCCCCTAGTCAGAAGGGACGGGCAGGCCCAGGGCTGGAAAGAGGTGGTAGGGGGCAGAGGACATTCCCCACAGCCCGACCCTGGCCTTGGGAGGTCAGATCGGGGGTCAGGCTGTGGGGAATGCAGCATTTTTACCAGTGGCCGGGGATCGTGGCTCTTGAATGGAGCCAAGATGCCATGGCAACTGGATGCCATGGCACCACGGCTCCATTGAAAAATCCTGACTGAGCTATGCAGGCAAGGCCTGTACATGCAGGCTGACGTGAATCGGGGTCCCAGCCTGCACATACAGGCTTGGATGTGATTCTGATCCCGCAGGACTAGATGTGCTCTGCGGGATCAGAATCCCAGATAACTCTGTGCATCCGGTTCTGACCGGGCGCACATAGGGCCGGGACGTTCATGTCATAATCGGGCCCTATATGTTTTTGAATTCTTGTTCTTTTCTTGAGGTGGTACTAAATAGCCCATTCTATATGTCGGCTTAAACATAAAAACTTAGGAAATGACGGCAGATAAAGACTATACGGCCTATACAGTCTGTCCACCCATGAGAACTATACATTTCTACAATCCCTTTCTCTCCTTCAGAGATCCTCTTTACTGTATTTCTCCCATGTTTTCTTGAATTCATATACAGTTTTCTATCCCCCCCACTGGGATGCTGTTCCATGTATCCACCATCCTTTCCGTGAAGAAATATATCCTCAGATTATTCCTAAGTCTATCCACTTTCACTTTCATCCTATTATCCCTTACTCCAGAGCTTCCTTTCAAATGGAACGAGAATGAAGGTGAAAGCATTCAGCCTTCCATGTCCTTCGACTGGCTCAGGGATGTCCTATAACTGAGTGGGTAGAGGCGTCCCGCCACCAAATGCTTCCCCGTGTCCATTGTTGTGAGCACCTCCTCCTCCACCTCTTCTTTGTCCCACTGATCTATCATGAGGCGGTAGCTGCGCATGCTGGTGAAGCTGGGGGTTGCTGGTAGTCTCCTGCTGGCCTCTCTACCATCCTCTGCAGGGCACTCCTCTGCCTCTTCATCATCCTCCTCTGCCTCCTCACTGTCTCCCTCCTCCGACCCCACTGCTGCTGCTACTGCTTCTGTGGGTGGAGATTTGAGGTCAACTGTGGGATTTGACAGGCACTGCACCAGTGACAGACTCACTCTGTTGCCCCCTCCACATCAGCTAGTCCATGCAACTCACTCCATCAGACTGTTGACTGCATCCACATAGAGCTGGGACCAGCAGACTTGGGCATGTGCTATGCTGCACTCTACATTGCGAGGGCCATGTGACCTGACTATTTCCTCGGTTGCATCTCCTGACAGCTGTGACCTCTTTGACCTGGTTCACTGTTGTCCTAGCACATTTCCCAGAGTGCTAATGTGCTGCATACTTTGCATCTGTTCATTTGTGGACTGTCCTTATTTGCACGTTCCCCCTGATGCCGGGACGTCCTTTCTAAACTGCCACTTCAGGCAAACACTAAAACACTCATTAACAAGGTAATTTCTATAATCTCACATATAGGCAAAGCTTGTTGCCATGCATGTACAGTATTTTGGGCCTTTACTTTATAGAATAGTGGCACAGACATGCCTTAGTCTAGTTGCAGCAGTTATTCCTGCTCTAGAGCGGGAGGAACTGCCTGTACCTAAACTGGTGCAGTGACCTGTACAAGTCATAGTATTTTATAACATATTGTAACCCCCAGGTTAAGTTTTTTTACCTGAGAGGGTGTTTTTGCAGCATTGGCAGTTGTTGAGTGTCTCATTTGAGGGGAGCTGGAGTATGTTTTGATCCGGATTGGATCTGTGATGGGAGAGGAGCTGGTCTGGGACGAAAAGTAAATGCATGAGAAAAGATCCGGAGCGGATCAGGCGGATCAGGGTCTCTCGGATCAAGAGACTGGTATCCCACGCTGTGAAGTAGCACTTGAGAGTTATTGCAGGTGGAGGTGAAAGCTGAGACTCCAATTTGATTTTAGAAAGGGAGGTTGGATTTCAGAGGTTTTTTTGGGTAAGGTTAAACTGGTGAAATGTCATAGCGGAGTGCTGTTTTGAGTTAGAAACCTGAGAAAACAGGGTTTAATAGTCAGTCGGTGATTGTTGGGAAAGGGATAATTTCTTTTGGAATTTATGTTATTTTTGCTGTTTAAATTCAACATAGAATTTTGATACCATTATTTCTTTTGGGAGTTTTAAAAGATAAAAATGGAGATTGTAGCTGCAAAATAGAATTCGTGGCAACTGTTGTTATTAGAATACTGGTGCAAGCATGCTTTTTATTGGCTGTAGGTTTTCTGATGATGTCATTTTTTGAGTTAGTGTTGCCTGGGGTTACGGCTGAGAAGATGGAGAAGTGAAGAACTGTTTGTGAGAGTGAGCAGTTGGTTATTATAGGATTTCTTATAAAGGTTGAAGATTTGCTTTCAAAGTAGGAAAATATGGTTGAGTACTATTGAAATTGGTCAGGTATTTTAAAAAGAAGGAAAGCTGCTTGTGGAAGTGAGAGCAGAAATGTGTTAAACAGAGCTCCTGACTGAGTTTTGTGACAGAGTGACCGGTTTGAATGTGCTTAGGAATTGCACATTTAATTACAAAGAGCTGTGTATATACTTATTTACCGTATACTTGACTCGGCTGAAAACTTTTTTTTTTTTAAGGTGATGCAAGTAAAAGAGCTCCCTAAAAATAGGTTTCCTGTTTTGAATGGTCCAAAGGTGACCAGAATATTGGAATGACTCTGAAGTGAGGATAAGTGTAAAGTAACCTGTTCTAAAGGAAAAGAAAACTGTTGTTTACTTTATTGCATGTGGAGTAGCACTACTGAAATTGCATAGTGTACTACAAGTTAATTGTACAAAGCATGCTGTAAGGTGGAATGAATCTAGTTATTGTGGAATAGACACATAGTATTTGAGCGCTGAGTGCAAGTTTGAGTAAATGTGGTGCAAGTATGTGTATAAGGAAACAAGGAGTTTAGTAAGCTCTTCAGCATAGGGAAATAAGTTTAGATAGGTACTTTTAGGTAGGGACTTTGTTTAATTTTATTTATTTAGTTAGGGAACGTAACAAAGTTTGTGACAAAGGAATAATTTAGGTTGTCTCATACCTAAACTAGAAAGAAGTTAGGGTTTTGTCTCCCTTTTTATTTAATTAAGTTAGGGAGCCAGGTATCCCGGACTCCGTGGATTCAGACATACGGCGGTTCCTGCGCAAATCTTGGGCCCCTACACTTCAATTCTCGCAGCTGTGTGGACAATAATAAAAAAAGAAGTCAGTCTTACATCTCAGCTGAATGAACAAAGAAAGCTAAGTGATGTACTTAATATAAGCTGTGTGTTAAAAAGAAGGAAAATGAAAGCAAGGGGAAAAGAGTGAACAATTCCCACTTGTTACTGACATAATATGTCTTCATCACAAAGAAAAATAAAACATCACAAAACATCAGGACTTACAAATTAACAACTGAAGTTAACAGAAAAGTATTTTTTTGTGCTACATTAGACAGAGAAGAAACGTATCTGATTAGAATAGTTAGGATTTCCCTTATTAGAGTTGTGACAGGTTGCTATTGATTTTTCTGTTAAAGAAAACACTGTTTTTTTTATTTAAGAAACTAAGGGGTATGTTTACTAAACTGCGTTAGTGCAATTCGCGTTAGGAGCCGCGGTAGTGACAGAAACCCCAAATAAGGACATGGGCGGTACATCGTCACCACTAACGCGCGTTCAAAACATTAACGAGCCTTACCGGGCGCGGTGGCGCGTTACTGCGCGTTAATTGTAAGAAGACGTACAGACACAAAGCACTGAAACAGAGCTGTAGCACAATGGTTACGGTACTGACCGCTGTTACAGGCAGCGTGGGTTTGAGTCCCCAGTGTGCCTAACGCAGAAGGCTATCCCAGGCATCACCCTGTACATTATAGAGGGAATGAGGAGGCATGTTTTTCGTTACGTTGAGTATTGGTGTCAGAAACACACCCTCGGAGTGTGCCCAGCCACGTACGTCGGTGCGTGCAAGGCTGCGTGCGTGGGTACGTGTGTTTTTACCAGTGGGGGCATCTTATATTACAGACTCTGTAGGGTGTCTTGCACCTATGCATTATGCTAGCAGATGTACGTGTGATGGCCTATGGTTTATCAGAGCCTGTGAGCAGGTGCTGGAGTTTCACAGGGTTGGATTGTGCCAGTCACACCCATGATGCACTGCACATGCAAATCAGCTGTCCACAGATACACACCATGGGGAATGCACCCCCACAGCACCTCGGCCTGGTAGGGGGAACTGAACATGTGCACCCCCACAGCACCTCGGCCTGGTAGGGGGAACTGACCATGTGCACCCCCACAGCACCTCGGCCTGATAGGGGGTACTGACCGTGTGCTGTACTGGCACAGAGTAGCTACACACCGTCACATTGTGCAGGTACTGTGCTCACCCTGAGGGTGCAGTGAGGCACCCAGCACTAGGTCCAAAGCAGTGTTACAGTGTGAGATAGGTAGTTTCTGCAGGACCACCTAGGACATCTCTGTCTGCTTCAGTCAAGTGTAGCCCCATGCACCACCACCCCCCCCCCCCCCCAGGGTGGCAAACAGGGCCTCCCATCAAAGGTGGCAGTAGAGGGGAACATTAACCCTAGTCCTGCTGAGGAACAGACATCCCACAGGGCAATCAATGCAGCTCTGTACACAGCCATAACACAATAGCAGACAGACATTAGGCCTGGATATGGTATGCTGCACCCCACCACTATCTGATATTCCCCTGGTGCAAGCCACTCCATCACAACACCTACCAGCTGCAAACAGTCTGCTAGTGCCCAGTGGAGATGCCTGCACCCAGAACTGGGATGTCAGCATACACAGCAAGCAGATACATCAGTGACTGGGCCCCAAAAAGAAACCCATATTTATCACATGAGAGAAATACTAGATAGCACCATGGGAGTGCCTAGCCATGCTGTGGTCACTGCACAGTCAGGGTGAGAGTGATCTCTCAGCAGGATATACTGAGGTCACCCTGTCTGTGTAGGTGGTGGCTGGACACTACAATGTGCCTGTCACTGCCCTATGCCCTGTGCAGATGCACCCTGGCCAGGCCACCCTGTCCGGCCTATACCCATGGTACCTTGCTCCTCATTATGTACATTGGCAGCCCAATACTGGCAACATTGCTGGCAGTGTGGACTGTGGAATGTGTTTGCAGCCACCACACACTGGATAGACAGACAGCCACCCCCACACCTATGCCAGCATTGTGCTACTA
Source organism: Ichthyophis bannanicus (assembly GCA_033557465.1). Taxonomy (NCBI): domain Eukaryota; kingdom Metazoa; phylum Chordata; class Amphibia; order Gymnophiona; family Ichthyophiidae; genus Ichthyophis; species Ichthyophis bannanicus. The sequence goes on along the minus strand of CM066032.1, from coordinate 1,665,269,212 downwards.
TAGAGGTGGTCAGCAGCCATACCCACCACACCAGTCATGGGCATAGTACAGGCATGGATATGGTACACAAGGCTGTTGGGGGGGTCACTCCCCAGGGTGGCGAACACTGTCAGAGACCAGACCTGCAGCAAACACCGCAGACATCAGAATGATTGTTATGGTGGAGCTCAATGAGCAATATGTGCTTAACGTAGGAATTGATATCTGCCAGTTATCATAGGGAACGTTTGATAGCTCTGTACCATATACCCAGGTGTAGGGTGGCATTGCTAAGGTATGCAACTGCTAGTATTGGGAGATACAGGCAGGGCCCAATGTCTTGCCTCTCCAAGAGGCATTGGTCAATGGGGCCTGTGGGTGGGTGTGTGGCCCTGTTGGCTGCTGCTTTACGGCAGAGTTCCCCGACTCCAGTCCTGGTGTTTCAAACACTGTTCGGGTTTTCATGCTGTCCCTCATAAATATGCATGAGCTACATCTGCATACCATGGGGGTGGTGCATAGCTATGCAGCACAGGCATCTTTATTAGAGGCAGCATGAAGCCGGAAAGGTGTGGGGCCCTCCAGGACTGCATTTGCGGGACTCTGCTTTAGGTAATGTGCCTGTTTCTGGTGTCTGTGTTTGGTGTGGTAAAATATAGGCCATGCGTATGTTCTCTGCAATGAAGGAGTGTCTTAACTATCACTGTTTAGTGGTGGGTAAAACTGTGGGGACTGGGTTGGTAGGAGCCTCAGCTGGGATTTGAACCTGTGACCCTCTGGTCTTACAGGCACTGGCGGTGTCTGTTGCACCACACTGTAGCCACAGAGACAGTGCAGTCCCTGGAGTTAGTTAAACCGGCCTGACGAGTCAGATACCCTGCTCTGCAACAGGTTTATTGTGGCCTCATTTACCTTGTATGCAGACAAAGGTGCACATAATCCTCACAGGAGACCTCAGAAAAGGGGCACACACCCATAACCAAGCTGGGCAACAATGATATCATTGGGCAATATTACACAACACTCCCAGGACAGCTCCATTACAATGACATGATTTTGAAAGGGTCTGTGGAGCGTAGACCCTTCCACACATCATTCCTTTGTTATTTGGTGCTTTCCAGGGAGTGTTGTTCCTTGTTGCCCATTGCTATCACTGTTGCCCAGCTGAATTATGCTTTTTAAAATGTTTCTTGTGGTCATTTTTAACGTTTTATGTGAAATTTTGTTCTGTGCACATGTATCACACTGCTCACGTTTTGTGGGTTTCCCCGGTTTTTCTGTACATTGCTGACGGAAATGGTTTCTCTTCCCTTTAAATGCCTTTAACGACAGGTTTTCATTCGCGTTGGGATTGAGCTCAGAAATTCAGCGCGTTAGTATGAGGGGAGCCTCTCCCCGCCCACTCTCCGCCCATTGACCCCTTCTCTCCACCCACTCTCCACCTTCTGCGCTGTTTTAACGCGCTGCGGAGGTCTACGATCGTTGACTGCGGTTAACGCGCGTAAAGTACGTTTAACGATCGTTAGCGCGTCAGAACGCGCGTTCGGACGTGCTAACGATCGTTAAGCATACTTTACGCGTGTTAATCACGATTACCGCACTTTAGTAAACATCCCCCTAAGTTACAGGAGTAGCTAGTAGTATAAAATTGTTTAGTAAAAAGAGAAAACATGTGCAACTTTTTGGTGCAATAAAAGAAGAGATGTATAATGGGTTGTTCTTACATGTTTTACTGAGAATCTGGAAAGATTATTTCAACTAAATATACACAGTAAATAACAACAAAAATGTCAGAACCTGTGTAGAATAAATATTAAGACACTTTGGAATAATTCTATTTGTAAACTTTATTTATACCACCTAAGTTTACTTATTTTATTTATTTCCCCAGTTCCTTTTGAAGAAACTGGTGTGTACTGTACCTTTATCATTTGTAAGCTGGTGATAGCGCCTTTCCCTACGGCACCATGACACACAATTTAAATAAGGAAGCTACATCAGGGCGCTGGTCACTGGTTTGCAAATAGGGGTGGGTTACAGGTTTGGTGTCACGGACAGGATATATATATAGGTTTTTTTTCTTCTCTGTTAAATTGGATATCTGTGGTAAAGTTATTGGGGTTATAGTAGTGAGTGGTATTGAAGATTAGTGACTCTGACCTTTCTTAGGTGTGGTTAGTTAAGGTAATTAACTAACAAACACTTTGAACTTATAGCTAACGCTGGAAGAGCAGTACAATAAAACTTGATTGGAGTGTGTTTGAAAATTATTTTGGTTGGGAGGGTAATGTCTGTTTTGCACAAACATTTATTATTTGAAAAAAAAAAAAGGAGAAAGATAAAAATTATTGGAAGATGGAAATGGAAGCTGGAACAAGTGGAACATGAATGCCACAGATTATCACCAACACATTAGTAATACCCCATGAACAGATGATTCCAGAATTTTCGGGGTTCCAAAGGGAAATTTCTGATTTAACTGTGGAAGATTGGATAGAGAAAGTGAGAATTAGAATGAGAATTTTAAAAATTTCTCCGGAAGACCAACTGGACGTAATCAGAGATCATCTGAAAGGCCTAGCAGCTGATACAGTTAAATATTCTCTATCAAGAGACTGTACCGTGGAGGAGATTTTCGAAATGTTAAGACAGGTGTATGGGGATAAAGTTGCTTTAGGGATAAGGATACAAGACTTTTACAACGCTAAACAGAAGAGAAAGAAACTATTCTAGTTTATGGGTATAAACTGCAACAAAAAATGGATGTAATTTTAAAAAGGGATCGGAGAAGAATGGGAACGCCGGAGGAAACCTTAAAAGAGCAGTTCATTCTGGGGTTAAGGAATGCCGCATTGAAAAGGGAAATTACTAAACGAAATGAAGATAATCCAGGGATGGAATTTTCAGAACTGTTACAGGCCGCCATAAGATGGGCAGGAGAAGAGAGAGTCCCGGTCATAGTAGAGCCACAGAAAATTCTCCAGAGGCCTAGAGAAGATGCGGGTGATGGTGCAAGTAGGGATACCACTGCAGCAATGATTGGACAACTGACTCGGTTGTTTACTCAGTGGACTGAGCGACAAGAGTAAGAGTGGGAGATGCAGAGACAAGAAAGATGGAATAGAGGAATACAGAATGAATATAATAACGGTAGAACCGGTGAGCCTCAAGCCATGAGGAGAGATTTTGTTTCGGGAGAAAGATCAAGGAGAACACCCTCAGAACAAATTATTTGTTTTAAATGTCAAGAACCGGGACACATAGCTGGACAGTGTAGGAATGAAAAATATCGGCAAGTACCTCATTCAGATAGTGGAAATGGGAGTTTAAATAGTAGTGGTATACCAAGTACCAGCAATGAATCGCTTAGAAGAAGTCAACTGAGTGATACCATAGAGAACGAGATTGGACGAAAAGCTGTGGTAAAGGGACAAGTGACTGAAAACAAGGGGGAGATTTCTGAAGAGAAATTATTGGGGGAGCGGGCGGTGGGACCAAGTCCGCTCCTTAAAATGAAAATTAATGGGATTGAAATAACATGTACCTTTGATACTGGGTCAAGTGTATCCACTATCTTAGCCAGTTTTTTAAATAAAAATTTTCCTGATCCGAAGTCTCTACAGGATGCCTCACAATTGAAGTTAATAGCTGTTAATGGAACTGAACTCCCAGTCCTAGGGTACTTTGATGCTAATGTGCAGTGCTTAGGACAATTGGTTCCAGAAAGGTGTATATTCGTAGTTCAAGACAATTTCAGGAACGGAAGGTTGGAAGAAGACGCAGCCCAAGATATCGTGGGAATGAATGTGTTGAGGCACTTGGAAGGACTGTTTCGGGATTTATTCTGTTTTACGTTGGAACCAACAAAAATTTCAACTATAATTACAGAAATAAGTCTCCAAAAGCGAAGTCTAAAAGAGCACCGAGTACATTTTGTTAAAGTTTTGGGAAGAGTAGGTCAATTGATTCCCGTGAGGTCTGAAAAGATAATTGTAGGGAAATGTAACAGTGTTAGGAAATGGGTAGGACCATTGTTGGTAACCGCCACCCAGTCTGCAAGTATGTCAAACAGCATCATGGTAGCTAAAGTACTGGCACAACAAGAAGAAGGTAGAGTACCAGTACGAGTGATAAATATAGGATAAAAAGATGTCAACCTTCCTCCTAGGATGAGAGTGGCAGAGATTAGTAAACCCATGGAGATTTTTGAAAATGAAAACTCAAAAACTGCAGAAAGGAATATAAATATAGACTGGGAAAAAAATTTACCTAAGGTGAAAATTGACTGGAATTTATTAAATGACCGACAGTCTGAACTACTAAAAGAACTGCTGTGGACACATTGTGATGTCTTTTCTAATAATGATAATGACATTGGGTACACTGAGATTATTCAGCATGAAATAAAGACAGGAGATACACCTCCTATTAAACAGCCATATCGCAGGGTGTCACCTCATCTTTTTGAATAGTTCAAAAGTCACATTACTGAACTGGTACAGCAAGGAATTCTACGAAAGAGCTATAGTCCTTGGGCTAGTCCTGCCATAGTTATCAAAAAAAAAGATGGAAGTATAAGATTCTGTTGTGACTACCGCAAATTAAATGCTGTTACTGTTAAGGATGCATATCCTTTACCTCGCATCGATGAGGCACTGGACGTCTTAGGAAATTCTAGATGGTTCTCATCTCTGGACCTAACTTCAGGATATTTTCAGCTAGGGATGTGCCCAAAGGACATTGAAAAGACAGCAGTTACCACTCCATTCGGTCTTTTTGAATGGACCAGAATGCCCTTTGGCTTGTGTAATGCGCCCGCTAGTTTCCAGCGCCTGATGGAGACAGTGCTAGATGGGTACATCTTTGAAATTTTGTTGCTTTTCCTGGATGATATCTTGATATATGCTCCTTCATTTAAAATTCATTTAGAGAGATTGAATCAAGTATTCAAACGCTTGGGGGAAACCGGCCTTAAGCTAAAACCTAGCAAATGTAAATTATTCTGTAAAGAAACCAAATTTCTGGGATATGTGCTTTCTGAGAAAGGAGTAACGACAGACTCGGACAAAATTCAAGTGATACAATGGTGGAAGGTTCCTACTACAAAGACTGAAGTACACAGTTTCCTAGGCTTTACAAGCTTTTATAGACGGTTTGTGCCCAATTTTGCACAAATCGCTGCACCTTTACATTGTCTTACGGGAAAGAATAAAGAAACCAACCGGGAAAAGGAATTTGTGTGGTCTGAAGAGTGTCAATTAGCTTTTGATGCTTTAAAAGAGAAATTAATGTCAGCTCCCATTTTATCGTTCCCCATATTTACTGAATCCTTTATTCTGACAACCGACGCCAGCTACAGAGGATTAGGAGCTATATTAAGCCAAATTCAAAATGGCAAAGAAAGGGTAATTGCATATGCCAGTAGAGGGTTGAGGAATTCAGAAAAGAATGCAAATAATTATTCGGCCTTTAAATTGGAGTTACTGGCACTGAAGTGGGCGGCCACTGATAAGTTTAGAGAATATTTGATTTATAAAAAATTTATAGTAAGGACAGACCACAATCCTCTAAAATACGAGGAAACTGCTAAGATCCAAGCTATAGAACAAAGATGGATTGCCCAATTAGCTAAATTATTTTATTTTATTTATTTATTTAGATTTCAGTGTGGAATATAAACCGGGAAAATTGAATCAGAATGCTGATGTTCTGTCTAGATTACCTAAAGATCTAGAATCAGAGGAAGAAGAAGAAGTTAAGGATGGGAAGGATTTTTTGAAACTGAATTTGTTAGGGTGTGCTAAGAAACCAAATACAAATAAGGTTATTCAGGTGAAGCAGGTGATGGTGTCAAATAAGTTGATTTTATCTGAGCAATTACAGGAAGAAATTTATCAAGCTCAAACAACTGATCCGGTAATAAAAGTAATATTAGAGTGGCTAAGACAAAACCCTACAGAAGTGAATTGGCAACAAGTAACGGAAGAGATAAAAATTCTCTGGAAACAAAGAGATAGATTAGTGTTGTTGTTGTGGTTAAGTGCCGTCGAGTCGGAGTCGACTCATGGCGACCCTCTGGATAGCTATCCTAAATTGTGTTCGGTCTTGAGTCAGGCGGCTCATTGTTGACAGACTGATACCCGTAGCTGCTGTTATTGTATCGATCCATCTCATTGCTGGCCTTCCTCTTTTGCGTTGACCTTCTATTTTGCCAAGCATAATGTCTTTCTCTAATGATTTCTCTCTTCGCATGATGTGTCCAAAGTATGAAAGTTGAAGTCTTGTCATCTGAGCTTCTAAAGAAAGCTTAGGTTTGATCTCCTCTAGTACCGACTGGTTTGTTCTTCGGGCAGTCCATGGTATACACAGTATTCGCCGCCAACACCATAATTCAAAGGCATCGATTTTCTTCCTATCTGTCTTTTTCACTGTCCAGCTTTCACATCCATATGATGTTATTGAAAATACCATGGCTTGAACAAGTCGAATCTTTGTATGGAGAGAGACATCTCTGCTCTTGAGAATCTTATCTAGGTCTTTCATAGCCATTCTGCCAAGAGCAATGCGTCGTCTGATTTCTTGACTGCTTGTTGCTTCTTTATTGATAGTTGATCCAAGTAGGTTAAAGTTGTTCACAATTTCAATTTCTTCTCCTTCAACGATGAACCTGTTGATTATGCCAGTTGTCATGATCTTTGTCTTCTTTACATTAAGGTGCAGGCCCATTTTGAGACTATGTTCTTTGATTGTGAGAAGCAAATGTTTCAGATCATCTTCACTTTCAGCCAGTAATGTGGTATCATCAGCATAGCGAAGGTTATTGATGAGTCTTCCACCAAACTTCACACCTCTGTTGTCTTCATACAATCCTGCTTCTCTGATGATTAGTTCTGCATATAAATTAAACAGGTAGGGGGAAAGTATGCAGCCTTGTCTTACACCTTTGCTTATTTTAAACCATTCTGTTTCTCCTTGTTCCATTCGAACTGTTGCTTCTTGATCAATGTACAGATTGCACAAGAGAACGATCAGGTGTTCTGGTATATCCATGCTTCTTAATGTGGTCCAGAGTTTCTCATGGTTTACACAGTCAAAAGCCTTGCTATAGTCGATAAAGCACAAATAGATATCCTTTTGATATTCTTTAGTCTTTTCAAGGATCCATCTCACATCTGCAATGATGTCTCTCGTTCCTCGCCCTTTCCTGAACCCTGCTTGCACTTCAGGTAGTTCTTGTTCCAGGTATGGTTGTAGTCTCTTTTGAATAATCTTCAGTAGATTAGTAATCAGAGATAATGTATTATTTAGAAAGTTTGAAGACTGCCAACATGGAGATGTGGTGTGGCAAGTGGTGGTGCCTGATGTACAAAAAAACAAAGTATTGGGAAATTTCCATGATAGAGCAGGACATTTTGGAGTAGAAACCACCTTTAAAAACATACGTAAGCAGCATTATTGGGTGCTTTTAAAGAAAGATATTGAAAAATGGATAAGCAAATGTTCTCAGTGTTGTTTTGCAAAGTTACCATGTCCTCAAGAAAGAGAAAAAATGGGTTCTTTCCATGTAAACAGACCCTTAGAAGTTTTGACAATGGATTATACTATACTTGAAAGAGATCGTAGGGGTTTTGAATCTGTTCTTATCTTAACGGACATGTTCACCAGATTTACTATTGCAATACCTACTAGAAATCAGACTGCAAAAACTACTGCAAGAATGCTTATTAATAGATGGCTAGCTTTGTATGGAATTCCTGAACGTTTACATTCAGACCATGGGAGAGCATTCGAATCGGAAGTCATAAAGGAACTGTGCAGTTGGTATGGCATAACAAGATCCAGAACTACTCCATACCATCCTCAAGGAAATGGTAGGTGCGAACGATTTAATAGAACAATGCATCACATTTTGCGAATGTTCCCTGAGGATAAAAAGAGAAAGTGGTCCGAATATCTGCCTGAATTAAATCAAATATATAACAGCCCTGTACATTCTTCCACTGGTTTTGCTCCAGTTTATCAATTTTTGGGAAGGGAGACATTACTTCCTTCGTGCCCCTTGGTAACTGAAGGAATGTCTTCTGATTGTCACACTGAAATTGCTGAAAATTGGATTTGACTTCAACAGGAGAAATTGGAGGTTGCTCGTGGTGTAGCCCAGAAGAAGTCCATCGAATGTTTCTTGAAAATGAAGAAAAGTTATGATCAAAAGAGCAGAATGTCTGAATTATGCATTGGGGATAGAGTGTTAGTGCGAAAACAGAACTATCCTGTCCGACATAAATTACAAAGTCCGTGGGAAAGTGAAATTTATGTAATTTTAGAGATATTGGGAACTAATCAAATTGTGTTTAAAATTCAAAGTGAATCGGGAAAAATAAGAGTTCTACATAGAAATATGCTTAAGTTGTTTCCTTTGAATATAGAAAATTCAGAGTCACCAAGTGTGGGAGTGCCATCCCAAATAAAATCTATAAATTTTGATTCTGAAAAGGATAATTCAAGAAGGGAGGGGACAAGGAAGGAGTGTTTTTGGATATGGATGTTTGTACAAGTACGAGAATTTCTACCTGTACAACAGGATGTATCTATGTCTAGAAGAGGGAAAAATGTAATACGAAGTTCCACTCGAGATACTAAAGGTTTGTGTTCAGCTTATTTAAGAGAAAATTATATTTTGGGATGATAAATTTTTGAAGTTGGGTACTTTGTACCTTAACTAAGTTAAGGGAGCGAAGCTGACAATACCGGTAGTAGAATGTAAACAATTGTGTCAGATGTTAGACATAATTGTGGCCCGGAATTGTATGCATTCCAAATTGAGGAGAATGCTGTTACTTGTGAAAATTTAATTGCTGTACTGTTAATAATCAGTTGCTTTAGCTGTTAAAAAAAAGAAAAGAAAAAGAATGGGTGTTTTGTTTAGTAAAGTGGAAGTGTGGTTGGTGTGAAGATAAATAGTGTATAAAAATGTTGGGGACAACATTTAGTTTTAACATGGGCGATTGTAACTCCCACAAGGGGTTAAGTTTTGTTTATCTGAGAGGGTGTTTTTGCAGCATTGGCAGTTGTTGAGTGTCTCATTTGAGGGGAGCTGGAGTATGTTTTGATCCGGATTGGATCTGTGATGGGAGAGGAGTTGGTCCGGGACGAAAAGTAAATGCATGAGAAAAGATCCGGAGTGGATCAGGCGGATCCGGGTCTCTCGGATCAAGAGACTGGTATCCCACGCTGTGAAGTAGCACTTGAGAGTTATTGCAGGTGGAGGTGAAAGCTGAGACTCCAATTTGATTTTAGAAAGGGAGGTTGGATTTCAGAGGTTTTTTTGGGTAAGGTTAAACTGGTGAAATGTCATAGTGGAGTGCTGTTATGAGTTAGAAACCTGAGAAAACAGGATTTAATAGTCAGTCAGTGATTGTTGGGAACGGGATAATTTCTTTTGGAATTTATGTTATTTTTCCTGTTTAAATTCAACATAGAATTTTGATACCATTATTTCTTTTGGAAGTTTTAAAAGATAAAAATGGAGATTGTAGCTGCAAAATAGAATTCGTGGCAACTGTTGTTATTAGAATACTGGTGCAAGCATGCTTTTTATTGGCTGTAGGTTTTCTGATGATGTCATTTTTTGAGTTAGTGTTGCCTGGGGTTACGGCTGAGAAGATGGAGAAGTGAAGAACTGTTTGTGAGAGTGAGCAGTTGGTTATTATAGGATTTCTTATAAAGGTTGAAGATTTGCTTTCAAAATAGGAAAATATGGTTGAGTACTACTGAAATTGGTCAGGTATTTTAAAAAGAAGGAAAGCTGCTTGTGGAAGTAAGAACATAAGAACATAAGATATGCCATACTGGGTCAGACCAAGGTCCATCAAGCCCAGTATTCTGTTTCCAACAGTGGCCAATCTAGGTCATATGTACCTAGCAGTTTCCCCAAGAGACACAAGTTCCACAATGCTTGTACTGGGTCAGGCATTGATATCTACGGTCACTTCTTAATAATGGTTTATGGACCTTTCCTCCAGGAACGTGTCCAAACCTTTTTTAAACCCAGCTACACTAACAGCCTTTACTATATCCTCCTGTAACAAATTCCAGAGTATGATTACACGTTGAGTGAAAAAATATTTTCTTTTATTAGTCTTAAATAGTTTACCCTGTAGCTTCATTGCATGTCCCCTAGTCTTTCTATATTCTGATAAGGTAAACAATCGATCTACGTTTACCCGTTCCACTACGTTCATTAATTTATAGACTTCTATCATATCTCCCCTCAGCCGTCTCTTTTCCAGGTTAAAGAGCCCTAACCTTTTTAGCCTTTCTTCATAGGAGTATCCTTCCATCCCCTTTGCCATTTTGGCGGCTCTTCTCTGTACCTTTTCTAAAACCGCTATATCCTTTTTAAGATACGGCGACCAGAATTGCACACAGTATTCAAGGTGCGGTCTCACCATGGAACGATATAGAGGCAATATAATATCTTTTGTTTTATTTTCCATTCCTTTCCTTATCATACCTAGCATTCTATTTGCTCTCTTGGCCGCCGCAGCACACTGGGCCGAGGGTTTTAACATGTTATCCACAATGACGCCTAAATCTTTTTCCTGGGTGGTGATTCCTAATGTGGAACCTTGCATCGTGTAACCATAGTTTGGGTTGTTCTTCCCTAGGTGCATAACCTTGCACTTGTCCACATTAAATTTCTTCTGCCATTTTGATGCCCAGTCTTCCAATTTATCAAGATCCTCTTGCAATTTTTCACAATCCTCTTGGGTTTTAACAACTTTAAATAGTTTTGTGTCATCTGCAAATTTGATAACCTCACTCGTTATTCCACTTTCCAGGTCATTTATGAATATGTCAAAAAGCAGCGGACCCAGCACAGATCCCTGGGGTACACCACTATTCACCTTTCTCCATTGGGAAAATTGGCCATTTAGCCCTACCCTCTGCTTTCTATCTTTTAACCAGTTCCTGATCCACAATAGTACACTGCCTCCTATCCCATGACTCTTTAGTTTTGCCAAAAGTCTCTGATGAGGGACCTTGTCAAAGGCTTTCTGAAAGTCCAGATACACAATATCAACCGACTCACCTTTGTCCACCTGTTTATTCACTCCTTCAAAAAACATAACAGATTAGTAAGACAAGATCTTCCTTGTCTAAAGCCATGTTGGCTGTCTCCCATTAGGTTGTGACTATCTACATGCTGAGTAATTTTATTCTTTATGATGGTTTCTACCATTTTTCCCGGTACTGACATCAGGCTCACCGGTCTGTAATTTCCCGGATCACCCCTGGAACCCTTTTTAAAAATTGGTGTTACATTGGCGATCCTCCAATCTTCAGGTATTAGAGATGATTTTAATGATAGTTCACAGATTACTGATAGCAGTTCTGCAATCTCATATTTCAGTTCTTTCAACACCCTTGGATGTATACCATCTGGCCCAGGTGATTTGCTACTCTTCAGTTTATCTAATAGTTGTAAGACATCTTCCCGATGTATCGATATTTCCTTCAATTCTTCTGCACCTTTAAATACCACTTCAGTCATGGGTAACATTCCTACATCTTCCTCAGTAAAGACCGAAGCAAAGAATTCATTCAGTCTCTCCGCTATCGCCTTGTCGCCTCTTAGTGCTCCTTTAACCCTTTAGCTCCTTTAAGTGAGAGCAGAAATGTGTTAAACAGAGCTCCTGACTGAGTTTTGTGACAGAGTGACCGGTTTGAATGTGCTTAGGAATTGCACATTTAATTACAAAGAGCTGTGTATATACTTATTTACCGTATACTTGACTCGGCTGAAAACTTTTTTTTTTTAAGGTGATGCAAGTAAAAGAGCTCCCTAAAAATAGGTTTCCTGTTTTGAATGGTCCAAAGGTGACCAGAATATTGGAATGACTCTGAAGTGAGGATAAGTGTAAAGTAACCTGTTCTAAAGGAAAAGAAAACTGTTGTTTACTTTATTGCATGTGGAGTAGCACTACTGAAATTGCATAGTGTACTACAAGTTAATTGTACAAAGCATGCTGTAAGGTGGAATGAATCTAGTTATTGTGGAATAGACACATAGGGGGATGTTTACTAAAAACCGGAAATGTGCGTGCCGCAAAATAGCGCACGGAAACGCGGCACTGAAACGCTAATAAACGCGTTTAAACGCCCCGCACACGTGCGTGTCACCCCCGCAAAGGTGCGCGGCACACTAACGGGCCCCGTACAAGTGCGGGCCCGCAAATGTCCGATAGAGGCGTGGAATGGCTAAAGGAGGGCGGAGGAAGGCTCCGGAGGGGCGGAGGGACGGGGTCAATGGGTGGAGAGTGGGAGGGGAGAGGCTCCCCGCACAGTATCGGGCCCGAATTTGCATGTAAAAACTACCGCGAGGGAAACCCTCGCGGTAGAAAGCATTTAAAGGGAAGAGAAACCATTTCCGTCAGCAATGTACAGGAAAACCGGGGAAACCAGCAAAACGTGAGCAGTGTGATACATGTGCACAGCACAAAAGTGCAAATAAAAATAGAAAATGACCACAACAGAACTATTAAAAATAGTAATTCAGCTGGGGAACAGTTATAGTGATGGGCAAATACAGAAAACACACCCAGCAAAGCTCCAGAAAAAAGAAATGAATTTTGGAAGGGTTTCGGAGCGGAGACTCTTCCAAAAAACATTTCCTTTTGTGGAGCTTTCCTGGGAGTGTTTGCTATGGTTGCCCATTAATATCACTGTTGCCCAGACACCCCTGTATTGCAGGGGACATAAGCATGGGGAAAACACCCATATTTTACCCAACAATGCACACACACCACAACAATGGGCATTACCCACAGCCAAGTACCCCAAATGCAGTCCCGTACTGCCACATTCCAATCAGGTCACCTGCCTTTTATGGGAGAAGCTCATGCCAGCTTGTTGGCAGACGAGTACATGTGGTGCAGGGGGCAGTGGCTGCTAGCGACAGAAGACAGAGGTCTAGCCATGTGCAGGCTGGCACAGTCCACAGAAACAGACAGGCCCTGCCGGATCCACAGTCATGGACTATCCAGGGAATTCAGCCAAGCTGTGGCTACACAGTGGTGCAGTGCACACAGACAAGGCATGCAAGGACAGAAGGTTACAGGTTCAAAGACCAGCTGGGGCTACCAGCAATTCTGCCCACATATTTTCCCCACAAATAAACAGTGACAGTAAGGACACACCTTTCGTGACGAGGACATATGCAATGGTAATACATCTATCTTTTACCCCACTGAGCACAGACACCATGAACAGGGGCAGAACCTACAGCAAAATCCCCCAAATGCAGTCCTGGTGGGCCACACACCAGTCAGGTTCCATGCTGCCACTCATACAAATGCCTGTGCTGTATATCTATGCACGGTATGTAGATGTAGCTCATGCATATTCATGAGGGACAGCAGGAAGACCCGAACAGTGTGATGCAAAACTGGGCTGGAGTGGGGAAGCGCTGCCGTAAAGCAGCAGCCAACAGGGGCAGACACACCCACACCCACACCCACAGGCCCCATTGGCCAATGTCTCCTGTAGAGGCAGAACATTGGACCCTGCGTGCATCTCCCAATACCAGCACCTGCATACCTTAGCAATGTCACCCTACACCTGAGGTACACAGCTCTGAAACGTTTGCTAAGAGTACAGGCTGATAGATATCCCTACGTTACGCACATACTGCTAGTTGACCCCATCCGAACAATCTGTTTGGTGTCTGCGGTGCGTGCTCCAGGCCTGGCCTCTGATGGTGTTCACCACCCTGGGGAGTGACCCCCAGCAGTACTGCGTACCATATCCATGCCTGTGCCGTGCCCAGGACCGGTGTGGTGGCCAAGGCTAATCACCCCCTCAATAGTAGCACAATGCTGGCATAGGTGTGGGAGTGTGTGTCTGTCTATACAGTGTGTGTTGGCTGCAAACACCTTCCCCAACCCACACTGCCAGCACTATTGCCAGTATTGGCCTGCCAATGTGCATAATGAGCAGCAAGGTACCATGGGTATAGGTCAGACATGGTGGGCTGGCCAGGATGCATCTGCACAGGGCATAGGGCACTGGCTGTGACATTGTAGTGCCAGGCCACCACCTACACAGACAGGGTGACCTCTGTATGTGCTGCTGGGGGAGCACTCTCACCCTGAGTGTGCAGTGATGACAGCATGGCTAGGCACCCCCATAGTGCTGTATTGTGTTTCTCTCTTGTGATATATATGGGTTTCCTGTTGGGGTCTCCTCACAGAATTCTCTGCTTGTGTGTGCTGCCACCCCAGTTTTGGGTGCATGCATTTCCATCAGGGCTAACCAGCAGACTGTTCACAGCTGGTATGTGTCTTGATGGAGTGCCTTGCAGGGTGCAGTGGCTGATGGCTTGCTGCAGGTGAATATCTGATAGTGCTGGGGTGCATCTTTGGATGTCCAGGCCTAAAGTCTGTCTGATATTGTGTTATGGATGGGTGTGGAGCTGCTTGGACTGCCCTGTAGGGTGTCTGTTCCCCAGCAGGACTGGGGTTGATGGTTGATTCTACTGCTGTGGGGGATCTGTTGGGGGGGGTCCATGGGGGTTCCCACTAACTGAGACAGACAGAGATATCCAACATGTTTCTGCAGCACCTTCCTATCTCACAGGTTAGTACTGTTTTAGAGCTCTGTCATGGCCTCATCCAGTCATGGCTGGTGTTGTGGACCTGGTCCTGGCCGCCACATCACACCCTCAGGGTGAGCACAGTACCGCACAATGTGACAGTGTGTAGCTACTCTTTGCTGGTAGTCCACCCGCTCAGGACCCCCTACCAGGCCAAGGTGCTGTTTGGGTGCACATGGACAATTCCCCCCTACCAGGCCGGGTAGCTGTTGGGGTGCATTCCCCATCTTGTGTGCATCTGTGGACAGCTGATTTGCATGTGCAGTGCAGTGCATCATGGGTACGGGTGACCTAACCTTATCCTGTCTACAACAGCAGACTGTCTGTGGGGTGACGTGCAGGCTCTCTGCAGCCAGCCAGGGGCTTGCTCTTAGCTATAGAGCTGTAGCCCAATGGTTACGTCACTCCCTGTACAGCCAGAGGTCATGGGTTCAAACCCCCAGTGGGGCCCTTTGATAGGGCTGTCCACAGCTTTATTTTTATTTACTGTACATATGTCTATGCCGGCAAAACCACACACAGCTTACTATACCCATTAGGTGCCTCTGAGGGTGCTTTATAGGGCGCCCTATAGGCCACCTTATGGTTGCCATCCATATAGGGTGCACTATTCATTATCCTGTGTCACAACATACATGGTGCCCTATAGGGGACATTCTAGGGTGCCTTGGCGGACAGTGCACTGTAACATGTGCCTTACGGGCATCTGTATGTTAACACACTGTGAGAGCGGGTTTACTAGTGGTGGGAAATAAAATATAAATGGAAGGCCTCCTACAGCACTCCTCACCATGATACATACTGCCCCAGCCAGCCTTGTTCACTGGGCACTGTGAGGGGTTGTACCCCTGGCCCCTGCATCATTGGTCAGTGTCTTAACCATTGTGCTGTGGCTCTGTTCCTGTGTTTGTGCATCCGCGCGCAGCCTTGTAGCCATCAGCGTGCCATCTTGTGGCGCACTAAATTAACAGCGCGCCGCCTTATGCCGCACAACATGGAAATGCCCCAGCCAGCTGTCTTCAATGGGCACTGTGGGGAATTGAACCCATGATCCCTGCATGAGTGGTCAGTGTCTTAACCATTGTACTATGGCTCCATTCCTGTAATTTGCACATCAGCGCGCCACTTATCCCTCCCACTATTGGACTGCCCCCTCACACATCAGCGCGCCGCCTTCTGCCCACCGGCTCGCCGCCTTCTCTTGCCCACATTTATCAGCGCACCGCTTTCTGCCGCCCAAACTTAACAATGCGCCGCCATCTGCCGCCCACACTAAACAGTGCGCCGCCTCATGCCGTAATAAAAATAACAGTGCGCCGCCTTCTGCCGCCCAAAATTAATATGCCTCCTAACCACTTTTGCCCATAAATGTTGGTGCCTCAGCTGGTCTTTTTTGTTGAGCGCAATGGGGGTTTGAACCCCTGGCCCCTGCACCATTGGTCGGTGTCTTCACCGTTGTACTACGGCTCTGTTGTTTGGTTTTGCAGCAGTGCCCCACTTAGCCTTCCCACGCGCTAATGTGGGCCCCGCACATTAGCGCGACGCACACACGTACGGTCCAGTTTTTTGCTTTTTTCTGCCTGGCCCGCCCACTCCTTATATGGCACCAGCACACTAACGGGAACCCGCACAGCAACGGTGTTTAGTAAACATGCCCCATAGTATTTGAGCGCTGAGTGCAAGTTTGAGTAAATGTGGTGCAAGTATGTGTTTAAGGAAACTAGGAGTTTAGTAAGCTCTTCAGCATAGGGAAATAAGTTTAGATAGGTACTTTTAGGTAGGGACTTTGTTTAATTTTATTTATTTAGTTAGGGAACGTAACAAAGTTTGTGACAAAGGAATAATTTAGGTTGTCTCATACCTAAACTAGAAAGAAGTTAGGGTTTTGTCTCCCTTTTTATTTAATTAAGTTAGGGAGCCAGGTATCCCGGACTCCGTGGATTCAGACATACGGCGGTTCCTGCGCGAATCTTGGGCCCCTACACTTCAATTCTCGCAGCTGTGTGGCAATAATAAAAAAAGAAGTCAGTCTTACATCTCAGCTGAATTAACAAAGAAAGCTAAGTGATGTACTTAATATAAGCTGTGTGTTAAAAAGAAGGAAAATGAGAGCAAGGGGAAAAGAGTGAACAATCCCCACTTGTTACTGATGTAATATGTCTTCATCACAAAGAAAAATAAAACATCACAAAACATCAGGACTTACAAATTAACAACTGAAGTTAACAGAAAAGTTTTTTTTTTGTGCTACATTAGTCAGAGAAGAAACTTATCTGATTAGAATAGTTAGGATTTCCCTTATTAGAGTTGTGACAGGTTGCTATTGATTTTTCTGTTAAAGAAAATACTGTTTTTTTTTATTAAAGAAACTAAGGAGGATGTTTACTAAAAACCGGAAATGTGCGCGCCGCAAAAGAGCGCACGGAAACGCGGCACTGAAACGCTAATAAACGCGTTTAAACGCCCCGCACACGTGCGTGTCACCCCCGCAAAGGTGCGCGGCACACTAACGGGCCCCGTACAAGTGCGGGCCCGCAAATGTCCGATAGAGGCGTGGAACGGCTAAAGGAGGGCGGAGGAAGGCTCCGGAGGGGCGGAGGGACGGGGTCAATGGGTGGAGAGTGGGAGGGGAGAGGCTCCCCGCACAGTATTGGGCCCGAATTTGCATGTAAAAACTACTGCGAGGGAAACCCTCGCGGTAGAAAGCATTTAAAGGGAAGAGAAACCATTTCCGTCAGCAATGTACAGGAAAACCGGGGAAACCAGCAAAACGTGAGCAGTGTGATACATGTGCACAGCACAAAAGTGCAAATAAAAATAGAAAATGACCACAACAGAACTATTAAAAATAGTAATTCAGCTGGGGAACAGTTATAGTGATGGGCAAATACAGAAAACACACCCAGCAAAGCTCCAGAAAAAAGAAATGAATTTTGGAAGGGTTTACGGAGCGGAGACTCTTCCAAAAAACATTTCCTTTTGTGGAGCTTTCCTGGGAGTGTTTGCTATGGTTGCCCATTAATATCACTGTTGCCCAGCGTGGTGATATTTTGTCCCCCATTTCCCGTGGTCATTTCTGGGGTTTATGTGCACGTTTGTCACCAGACAGGGTGCATATGCCCACAGTAAATTTGCGTAGAGCAGGGTTTGTGACTCCATCCTGCCAGGCTTACTACCTCCAGGGGCTGCACTGTCTATGTGGCCATAGTGTGGTGCAGCGGACAGAGTCAGTACCTCTATGACCAGAGGTTCAAAGCCCAGCTGGGGCACTTGCCAGCCCAGTCCCTATATTTTACCCACCACTAAACACAGATAGCGCAGACACCCCTGTATTGCAGGGGACATAAGCATGGGGAAAACACCCATATTTTACCCAACAACGCACACACACCACAACAATGGGCATTACCCACAGCCAAGTACCCCAAATGCAGTCCCGTACTGCCACATTCCAATCAGGTCACCTGCTTTTTATGGGAGAAGCTCATGCCAGCATGTTGGCAGACGAGTACATGTGGTGCAGGGGGCAGTGGCTGCTAGCGACAGAAGACAGAGGCCTAGCCATGTGCAGGCTGGCACAGTCCACAGCAACAGACAGGCCCTGCCGGATCCACAGTCATGGACTATCCAGGGAATTTAGCCAAGCTGTGGCTACACAGTGGTGCAGTGCACACAGACAGTGCATGCAAGAACAGAAGGTCACAGGTTCAAAGACCAGCTGGGGCTACCGGCAATCCTGCCCACATATTTTCCCCACAAATAAACAGTGACAGTAAGGACACACCTTTCATGACGAGGACATATGCAATGGTAATACATCTATCTTTTACCCCACTGAGCACAGACACCATGAACAGGGGCAGAACCTACAGCAGAATCCCCCAAATGCAGTCCTGGTGGGCCACACCAGTCAGGTTCCATGCTGCCACTCATGCAAATGCCTGTGCTGTATATCTATGCACCACCCCCACGGCATGTAGATGTAGCTCATGCATATTCATGAGGGACAGCAGGAAGACCCGAACAGTGTGATGCAAAACTGGGCTGGAGTGGGGAAGCGCTGCCATAAAGCAGCAGCCAACAGGGGCAGACATACCCACACCCACACCCCCAGGCCCCATTGGCCAATGTCTCCTGTAGAGGCAGAACATTGGACCCTGAGTGCATCTCCCAATACCAGCACCTGCATACCTTAGCAATGTCACCCTACACCTGAGGTACACAGCTCTGAAAAGTTTGCTAAGAGTACAGGCTGATAGATATCCCTACATTACGCACATACTGCTAGTTGACCCCATCCGAACAATCTGTTTGGTGTCTGCAGTGCGTGCTCCAGGCCTGGCCTCTGACGGTGTTCACCACCCTGGGGAGTGACCCCCAGCAGTACTGCATACCATATCCATGCCTGTGCCGTGCCCAGGACCGGTGTGGTGGCCAAGGCTAATCACCCCCTCAATATTAGCACAATGCTGGCATAGGTGTGGGAGTGTGTGTCTGTCTGTCTATACCAGAGGTGTCCAAACCTGTCCTGGAGGGCCACAATCCTGCCAGGTTTTGGGATAGCCCTAATGAATATGCATGAGATATATATGCATTAGAGATAGCCTGCCAACCTGATTGGTTTGTGGCCCTCCAGGACTGGATTTGGAGACCCCTGCCTTACACCTCTGTCATTTAAGATTGTGAGTGGACAAGGTGCAGATGTCCAAAACATCAAAAAGGTTAGATAGAATTTGTCACATTCCTCCTCACTTCACACCACCACCAAAATATTGTCCATTAGACATCTTTTTGGTGGTGGTGAGAATCAAGGATGAATGTGACACATTCTAGCTACCCTTTTGATGTCTAGGACATCTGTACCTTGCCCACTCACCATCTTAAATGACAGAGGTGTAAAGCAGGGGTCTCCAAATCCAGTCCTGGAGGGCCACAAACCAGTCAGGTTGGCAGGATATCTCTAATGCATATATATCTCATGCATATTCATTAGGGCTATCCCAAAACCTGGCAGGATTGTGGCCCTCCAGGACAGGTTTGGACACCTCTGGTCTATACAGTGTGTGTTGGCTGCAAACACCTTCCCCAACCCACACTGCCAGCACTACTGCCAGTATTGGCCTGCCAATGTGCATAATGAGCAGCAAGGTACCATGGGTATAGGTCAGACATGGTGGGCTGGCCAGGATGCATCTGCACAGGGCATAGGGCACTGGCTGTGACACTGTAGTGCCAGGTCACCACCTACACACACAGGGTGACCTCTGTATGTGCTGCTGGGGGAGCACTCTCACCCTGAGTGTTCAGTGATGACAGCATGGCTAGGCACCCCCATAGTGCTGTATTGTGTTTCTCTTTTGTGATATATATGGGTTTCCTGTTGGGGCCTCCTCACAGCACTCTCTGCTTGTGTGTGCTGCCTCCCCAGTTTTGGGTGCATGCATTTCCATCAGGGCTAACCAGCAGACTGTTCACAACTGGTATGTGTCTTGATGGAGTGCTGTGCAGTGGCTGATGGCTTGCTGCAGGTGAATATCAGATAGTGCTGGGGTGTATCTTTGGATATCCAGGCCTAAAGTCTGTCTGATATTGTGTTATGGATGTGTGTGGAGCTGCTTAGAATGCCCTGTAGGGTGTCTGTTCCCCAGCAGGACTGGGGTTTGATGGTCCACTTTGCTGCCATTGGTGCGGTGCGGTGCAGTGCGGTGCGGTGCAGTGCAGTGCGGTGCGGGGGGGGGGGGGGGGGTGTGTAGGATGGGGATTGGTTGGGGGGGGGGGGGCCCGGAGTTACTTTGACCACCTAGGGGTCCATGGGGGTTTCCACTAACTGAGACAGACAGAAATATCCAACATGTTTCTGCAGCACCTTCCTAACTCACAGGTTAGTACTGTTTTGGAGCTCTGCCATGGCTGGTGTTGTGGACCTGGTCCTGGCGGCCACATCACACCCTCAGGGTGAGCACAGTACCCGCACAATGTGACGGTGTGTAGCTACTCTTTGCTGCTAGTCCACCCGCTCAGGACCCCCTACCAGGCCGAGGTGCTGTGTGGGTGCACATGGACAATTCCCCCTACCAGGCCGGGTAGCTGTTGGGGTGCATTCCCCATCTTGTTTGCATCTGTGGACAGCTGATTTGCATGTGCAGTGCATCATGGGTACGGGTGGCCTAACCCTATCCTGTCTACAACAGCAGACTGTCTGTGGGGTGACGTGCAGGCTCTCTGCAGCCAGCCAGGGGCTTGCTGTCAGCTATAGAGCTGTAGCCCAATGGTTATGTCACTCCCTGTATAGCCAGAGGTCATGGGTTCAAACCCACAGTGGGGCCCTTTGATAGGGCTGTCCACAGCTTTATTTTTATTTACTGTACATATGTCTATGCCGGCAAAACCACACACAGCTTACTATACCCATTAGGTACCTCTGAGGGTGCTTTATAGGGCGCCCTATAGGCCACCTTATGGTTGCCATCCATATAGGGTGCACTATACATTATCCTGTGTCGCAACATACATGGTGCCCTATAGGGGACATTCTAGGGTGCCTTGGCGGACAGTGCACTGTAACATGTGCGTTACGGGCATCCGTATGTTAACACACTGTGAGAGCGGGTTTACTAGTTGTGGGAAATAAAATATAAATGGAAGGCCTCCTACAGCACTCCTCACCATGATACATACTGCCCCAGCCAGCCTTGTTCACTGGGCACTGTGAGGGGTTGAACCCCTGGCCCCTGCACCATTGGTCAGTGTCCTAACCATTGTGCTGTGGCTCTGTTCCTGTGTTTGTGCATCCGCGCGCAGCCTTGTAGCCATCAGCGCGCCATCTTGTGGCACACTGAATTAACAGCGCGCCGCCTTATGCCGCACAACATGGAAATGCCCCTAAAATAATGCCTCAGCCAGCTGTCTTCAATGGGCACTGTGGGGAATTGAACCCATGATCCCTGCACGAGTGGTCAGTGTCTTAACCATTGTGCTATGGCTCCGTTCCTGTTATTTGCACATCAGCGCGCCACTTCTCCCTCCCACTATTGGACTGCCCCCTCACACATCAGCGTGCCGCCTTCTGTTGCCCACATTTATCAGTGCACCGCCTTCTGCCGCCCAAACTTACCAATGCACCGCCATCTGCCGCCCACACTAAACAGTGCGCCGCCTCATGCCGTAATAAAAATAACAGTGCGCCGCCTTCTGCCGCCCAAAATTAATATGCCTCCTAACCACTTTTGCCCATAAATGTTGGTGCCTCAGCTGGTCTTTTTTGTTGAGTGCAATGGGGGTTTGAACCCCTGGCCCCTGCACCATTGGTCGGTGTCTTCACCGTTGTACTACGGCTCTGTTGTTTGGTTTTGCAGCAACGCCCCACTTAGCCTTCCCACGCGCTAATGTGGGCCCCGCACATTAGCGCGACGCACACACGTACGGTCCGGTTTTTTGCTTTTTTCTGCCTGGCCCGCCCACTCCTTATATGGCACCAGCACACTAACGGGGACCCGCACAGCAACGGAGTTTAGTAAACATACCCCTAAGTTACAGGAGTAGCTGGTAGTATAAAATTGTTTAGTAAAAAGAGAAAACATGTGCAACATTTTGGTGCAATAAAAGAAGAGATGTATAATGGGTTGTTCTTACATGTTTTACTGAGAATCTGGAAAGATTATTTCAACTAAATATACACAGTAAATAACAACAAAAGTGTCAGAACCTGTGTAGAATAAATATTAAGACACTTTGCAATAATTCTATTTGTAAACTTTATTTATACCACCTAAGTTTACTTATTTTATTTATATCCCCAGTTCCTTTTGAAGAAACTGGTGTGTACTGTACCTTTCTCATTTGTAAGCGCCTTTCCTTACGGCACCGTGACACACAATTTAAATAAGGAAGCTACATCAGGGCGCTGGTCACTGGTTTGCAAATAGGGGTGGGTTACAATATGCGCTGGTCACTGGTTTGCAAATAGGGGTGAGTTACAATATGCATGCAGATTTGGGCCCCGTCAAGCATCACCCCTACAAAACCTATGCACTTACAAGTGTGCTTGCCAAAAGCGACTGATGAAAGCACACTTGTTTGGGCCAATTCACACGTTAAGTCCTTGGAATGGGCACTTATGCACATTTCATATGGATATCTGCCCATACACCTTATACAGAATTAGCCCGTAACTGCTTAGTGCATTTTAATAAATAGGCCTCCAAGTTATTTATATGGCGATCATTGCTTGGTGTTTATTTAAAAATAAAATGCATGTACCATAACCAATTGATCTCACTGAAATCCTTTTCTTGATCTGTGCTGAATTATAGCATTCATGAATCTTTTATTCCGTATCAGCATTAATATTTTTTTCTTTTGCCCATAGTTCTGACAACCTTCTGATTCATAGTCATTAGTTCTCCTCCTCTGTGTGACAGAATGTTTTTATTTTGAAGATATATTAGACAGTGAGTTCTATTAACAAAGTGTATAGACAAAAGCTTCAGGAACAGGAAGGTTATTAATGAGTATAGTGATTGAATAGGTTTAACAGCTAAAAGCAAAAAAGTTGAGCACTAGTCTGGTTTCAGCCATCTGTAATCTATAAACACTGATCCAGTCTTTTTTTCCAGTAGTAAAATTTTCTCTTACTGCCCTCAATCTCACTCATCATTTTAGGAGATGAGACAAGAAAAGCGATGCTATAGGATTAAGCACACACAGTCACACATGAAATCCATGTAAGTGCACGTCACAATTGTTATTTCCTTGCATTTCTGGATTTTTCCCTCCATCAAAGTTGTTTACTTATGTATGCTAGTAGTGCAACCCAGTATCAGTGATGTGGAACCCACAATAGGCTAGCATGAAATCTGCTTGTTGTGAAGGCTTCCCTTTTCAGCTGTGAACTCTTTGAAGGTGGTCTGTTCTGGGTCAGGTGATATACTGGCCTGGGTAGGTTTGCTTTAGCACCGCACCGTTTTACCTTTGGGGATGTGTGATCAATTCCATTGTTCCAAGCAAGGATCATGGAAACTTTCTGTTTGTTTTAAATCTGCCCTGATTAACTCATGTTCTAATTTGAACTCATAACCTCTAGCTTAGGCCATAAAAAAAGAAAGGAAAACCATTCCAGTTACTCCAGTCAACAGTTTCCCTGTAGAAAAAAAAAAAAGAGTCATCTGGAGTCATGTGGTCTCCAGAAAGCAGTAAATTATATTTGCTTAAACTTTTACTGCAATGTGCCCATAACCTTTCCATTAAATCATATCTGACCAGACCTAAATAACTCTGACCACCAATAATTCAGTAAGCTACAAACGCCTTCACCCAGGCAGGCGCGCTGAGGTAGACTTTCGGACTGTTCTTAGGATACTGCCTGCAGTGAAACCTTCTAAAGGTTAACTAGCAAAAGATAGCAAATGACATCACAGCTTGGCCATTCAGAGGAAAAAAGTGCGACTGCTGCAGAATAAATCAAAGCAATGTGCCACAAACCACACTTGCTTAGATGCAGCCAAGAAGCAGCTTTCATTATTGAACCATCCGCAAATACCACAAGCGGCTGGCAGCCTCACTTTTAATTGCCTTCACAGAAAACCTATTGTGTCTGCCCATAGAACCATGTGCATCGGCCTAGGAGCCATCTCACCGAATCCAGACTTGGAACTAGCAAAGTGGGCTTAGTTTTGATGTTTCCATAGCAGTATTCCGAGCTCTGGTTAAGGATGTGTTCTAAGTATAGTGGTTTTTGATAATGCTACA
The DNA here is from genome assembly GCA_033557465.1 of Ichthyophis bannanicus. Lineage (NCBI taxonomy): Eukaryota > Metazoa > Chordata > Amphibia > Gymnophiona > Ichthyophiidae > Ichthyophis > Ichthyophis bannanicus. The sequence continues at coordinate 1,665,244,833 of CM066032.1, read as the reverse complement.
GTATGCAAGTTAAAGACTACACATAAGGCCATGGCAAAGCAGTTTAAAAGCAGCTTTAAAATAGTGTGTGTATGTGGTACATGCAGGCACACCCCCATCTCTCTATCTACATATAAATACATGATAGTTATAGATATCCATGAGAGTCCTCAAAGTTTCCAGCTGCCAGTTGGTGAATTGGTAATCTTGGTGACAGTGAAACTGACATAGGGGGTGATTTTACATAAATGGACTGGAATGCATCTAAAATGCACTGGTGTTTTAAAGGGAAAGCACGTGTATAAGTGGCCTTACAAAACTGCCACTTGTACATGCATCCAGCAATGGCAGGCACATGTGTCTATTTATGCCTGCTCTGAAGCAGCCATAAATAAATATGCATTTCAGATGGGTTACACATGTTCACTTTGAGGCAGATTCCATATAGGCCAGTTATCTCCGGTGGACACATTTAAATCGGGCACGGACGTGATTCAGTCCTAATTCTGCATCCATGGGTATAGACGTGCCCGCGTTTATGAAATCGGCACGTAGACGTGTCCGGCACGACACATCCAACATGCTCTTCAGCCAGCCCATGAACGAATTCAGAGCGAAGGCCACGCACGGGTGAAGGCACAGGTCATAGGGTGAAGCAGAGAAACCCGTCCCCGCTAATATTTGGGGACAAGGGTAGCTGTTGAAATGCTTTTGGACATCCCTATGCTCACTGTATTCTGGACAGCTGCACATTTCTGCTCACGCCCGTCTCCATGATATACCTTTGGATGCTTCTGATAGCCACACCTTCTCAGTTAAAACATGCATCTCCTAAGCTGCTGTTCTCACTGACAGTATTTTGCGGATACAAACTAGACATAAATATGAATGATAAATGAATGCTGATGCAAATTAGACTATATACTAGTCTTTCTCATGCGCCAAAAAGTGCTAAGTAATCTCAGTGCACTCTAATATATTCTAAAAGAAAGTAAATATTAACATGTTTGTCATGACATACCTTGCATCAAAAAGTACTTGGCAGTATAAAAATGCTTGCATTGGTCATTTCTAAAAACACTCTTTAAAATGCAAAGTATGGACCCTTACCAAGTTCACAAAAACCTTAACTAACTTTGCAATTCCTCAAAGGATGCATAATATGGCTGAGCTCCAGATGTATGCTCTTTTAATGACTATGGCCTTCTGGCTATGGCATCTGTTTCCCATGTATCTGGGTACTGGCATGCCTTACAGCAGCTCCCTACATGTGGCTACACCTATCCCATACAATATCCACTCTGTCTTGGCTTATTTCGGTCTGTATACATCTGCTATCTGTGGGGCAACCCTGTCTGCCTTCCCACAGTCTGCTTTGTGACAATGCTCCCCTAGTCAGGTCTGTGTGGCTATGGGAGGGGGATCCATGTGCCATCATACCACGTAGCCAGCCTGCAGATATATCACCACTCTCATAACTTGCATAGATCCTGGACTGGGTAAGGATGTAGGCCTCATGATATAGTTCATTCCCCTCCCATAGTTAACCCCATATTTATCTCCCTTTGTTTAATGTAAAACAATTCTACTGGGATTATGTTGTTCTTTGTACACCACTTTGGACAAAGGTTACATAAATAAATAAATAAAATAAATAAATCTGGGGAATGTTGGCACATCAGTCATGTCTCCCAGTGCCTGGCACAGCTGATGTATGGCTGCCCTATCACACTGACACCTGGTGACACTGCAATCATCCATAAAGTCCAGGTACTGGCGAGGCATTCATGTCCTCCCTGAATTGCAGATCAGCACACCAGATCCACACATGCAACCCTCAAACCACAAACGTTCTCAATTGCAGGAAAGAATTGTACAACACAGCAGATATTTTTCTAAGTACTGGCCTTATTCGATGTCTCCAGCAGGAATAACGGTCATGTCTGCGGGGAAGTAAAAAAACGTACAGGTAGCTTTCCGTAATACGTTATACACATCTCTGTAGTCCCCATTCTGCCCCTCCTGGTCGCAGGTTGAGATCCCCGTGCAAGTGCCGTGGACATCCCCGCACACCATATATCTGAATATGCCCGTAGATGTTTTCGTGAGATATACGCCTCCCATGTTCATGCAAACAGCCTATTTGGGTTCTGGAATAACCCCCTTTGAACCTGATTCAGGAAGAGGCACTCTGGGCTGTCCAGATGGCCACGAGCAAGATGGGCCCATTTGGACCCGATTCTGAAAAGTGGGAGCAAAACTTTCCCATTGCATTCAGAAGCAGGCCCAAGGATGGCCCAGCATGCCCCTTCATACCTGCAGGGATGTCCTCCCCACAGGACCCCCTGACCTCCATGGCACTGATCCTCTGTTTCCCTGCTGCCTGACCAAACGCTGGGCAGCCAGGGCCAGGATTGGGCAAAAGGGGGGGGCAGCATTCTAGCCCTGATCGTCCGATCATAGTTGCTTCCAGGTAGAATAAGCAGCATATTCCCCCTGACCTCACAGGACGTACAGGGCTATGACCTGAATCAGCCCTGTACATCCTGCCACCTTGGCCCGACCCCGCTCCACCCTCACTCCACCCCCTCCTGCCGGCTCTCCCCGTACTGCTGCTCTGACCGTGTTGGGCGAGTCGGAGGGGGAATATGGTCAGGATGGTTTGTGGGGCTGCACGTCCCACAGGGACCTTCAGCCCCGCATGTTGCCTCTCAGATTCGGGCCCTTTGCCTTTTTCTAAGTATATGTGGAGGAGTGGAGGAGTGGTTGGGGCAAGGTACTTCAGGCCAGAAGGTCAGGGGTTCAAATCCCACTAGAGGACAGCAACCTTGGGCCGGAAGGACTGGGGTTTCTAGTCCCACAGGTGCTCCTTGTGGTCTTGGGCAAGCCACTTAACCCTCCATAGCCCATGTTCCCTGTAAAATAGTTATCTCCAAGTTATAATGCCCTGTTCAATGTAATTTCAGTTTGTTTAATGTAAACCACACTGATGCAGAATAGCGCGGTATATAAGAGAATATAAATAAATAAAATGTGTAATCTCCAAACTCCACCCATCTCAATCTCTGGAATTCCTACTTTTATAGATATATAAAAGTATATATGCGATCACTCCCTATGTATATTTTTATACGTACATATGGCAGCAAATTTTGCATAATATACATCCTATCATCCATGTGTAAGTTTCACCCTTTCTAAAATGTCCATTTATGGACTTCTGGTTTAGCCACGGAGGCGGTGAGACGTGTGTAGGAGAGCTCCCTGACCCACACTCCTATAAAATCGGTAGGAGAGGTTCCTTCCTGGCCCCCTTGTATGCTAAAAAATGCCTAAGGTGGTGAAGCTTAAGCCGGGCTCTACAATTAAAGATTTATATGCAGCAAAGGCGGGAGGAGGAAAGAAAGTGGCGGCGAATGTGGGTGCGCAGTCAGCGCCGGTGTCCCCGAGCAGCTCTGAGGAGGCTGGTGGGGAGGAGGGCGAAGAAATGCAGCAAGCAGACTTGGCAGCGATTCTCTGAGAAATCCGGGAATCGAAGGAGGAGATTGTGGATAGAGTGTGTGGCCGGTTGGAGGAAAAATTTGCGACGATCGGGCAGCGTCTGGAGGAAGTTGAGAGCAGAGTGAGCCAGACTGAGGATGCCCAGGCCTCGATGGAATGCGTGGTGAGCTCGCTGCAAAAGCAACTAAGCTGGCTGCATGCAAAAACAGAGGATATGGAGAACAGGGACCGGCGTTCCAACTTGAGAATCTTCGGAGTCCCGGAGGGGGCAGAAGGAGATGATGTGATTTCTTTTGTGAAAGACATGTTAAACACCTGTTTCCCAGACCCTCCTTCGACGCCACAGTTTGAAATTGAAAGGGCCCACAGAGAGTTGCGGCCTAGGCTGGAGAAGGGAGTGAACCCGCGTGCTATAATAGTTACAATGCTGCGGTTCCAGGACCGTGAACATGTAATAAGAGCGGCGAGGAGAACTAAGAGTGTACAGTACAAAGCCTGGACTGTGTATGTATTCCCAGACTTGGCCTCCAAGACAGTGAAGAGGCGGAAGGATCTGTTGCGGCTGAGAGACCAGTTGGCGAAAAAGGGGGTACAGATTGCGATATGGTACCCGGCCAGGATCACGATGCTGGTGAATGGATCGAGAAAGTTCTTTGCCTCCAAAGAGTTGCTGGAGAAATATCTCAAGACCCAGAAGAGTTCGCCTAGGGAGAGGACGGAATGCTTGAATGGAGAGGGGAGCCAGCATCCGGTGATAGGAGAGGATGGCGGGAGGCAGAGCCCCGGAGAGTGAACGAGGAGACATGAACTGTATTGGACTGTTACGGGGGGGGGGGGGGGGTTGGAGGCTAGGCATGTGGGGATCGTTTGATATGCTTCATATGTTCCCATTAAGTGACATGTGTGGCATGCTGGTTATATCTTTGTGAAGTAGAGGAAGTGATATACAGGAGGGGAGGGCATAGGGGTTGGGAGAAAAAGGAGGGGGGGTCGGGGGAAGACAAGAGGGAGAAGAGTGCGGGGGGAGGGGGGCTGCTGGAGTGGGAAGGAGAGGAGCTAATGGAGGTCCGTAAACAACAAAAGTGTGAAGGGCAGGGGGTGAATGAACAGTTTGGTGGGATATGGTTGGTGCAAGTTGTATGTGCTGAGGGGGTGCCGGTGCTGAGGCTGTCCTTGGGGGTTGGGAGCGGGGAGGGTGGGTGGACGGAAGTGAGATATATCTTCAATGGGGGGACATAAAATTGCATCGTATAATGTAGGGGGATCAATAGCCCTATCAAGCGGAAGAGGATTCTTGTGCAGCTGACCAAGAATAAGATTGAGGTAGCCATGTTGCAGGAGACTCACTTAGTGGAGGAGGAGCAGGCAAAATTAAAGGCCCGGGGGTTTGAGCAACTGTTTAGGGCACCGTACAACTCTAAAAAGAGGGGGGTGGTGATCCTGGTGCACAAGAGGCTGAAGTTTGTGCTCTATAAATCGGGAGGGGACACGATGGGGAGGGTAGTCTGGGTGGTGGGAAGGGTGGACCAGAAGGAGGTGTCCTTTCTGAATCTGTATGCACCCAATGGGCCGAAGGGGTCTTTTTTTAGGAAGGCACTGCAGGATTTTGAAAAGCATGCTCGGGGGGAGTGGATTATCGGGGGGGGGGGGGGGATATGAA